>JANUYF010000001.1:112393529-113643529 GCA_026167975.1 Phrynosoma blainvillii | reverse complement strand
CATTCTGTGGTGCCATGTGGGTACCCAGGGCAGTGCCATTGACTTGAAGGTATATTTTACACCCAAATGTGAAGTAGTTATGAGTAAGTACAAAGTGGCAGAATTTGGTGGCTAGGTCTGTTGTAGCTTCATTCAGGAGGATATTCCTGATGGATTTAGTCCATGCTGTTGTGGGATGTTGATGTATAGAGATTCCAGATCCCTAGTGGCTAGGATGGGCTTCTTGGGGAGGTTGTGGGTAGACCTCAAGAAATCAGTTGTAGCCTTCATATAGTGTGAAGGTTGATGGCATATGGCTTAAGAACTGAGTCCATATAGCCAGATATCCAAACAGTGAGGGTTCTAATGTTTGAGAAAATAGGACATCATGGATTGCCTAATTTGTGTATTTTGGGTAGTAGATAGAAGATGCTCAGATTGGGCTCCTGGGGTGTGTCTTTACTTGCTTTTCCTCCAGTGTGATACATACCATCCTATGCCAGCAATGCTCCTCTACACTCTTTACTGTTTGTTGTTAACTGCCCTTGAGTCAAACTCATGGCAACTCTGTGGATGAGACCTCTCCAAGACCTCCTGTCCCTACTGCCCTGCTCAGCTCCTGCAAATTCATGCCCAAGACCTCTCTGATTGAGTCTAACCATCTGTTGTGTGGTCTTCCTCTCTTTCTTTTGCCCTCTACCTTTCCTAGTATTATTGTCTTTTCTAATGACTCCTGCCTTCTCATGATGTGGCCAAAGTATGGCAGCCTCAGTTTCATCATCTTGGCTTTCAGAGAGAGTTCTGGCTTGATCTATTTTAGGAGCCATTTGTTTGACTTTGGCCATTCATGGTATATTCAATACTCTTTTCCAGCACCACATCTCAAATGAGTTGATTTTCTTATCTGCTTTCTTCAATGTCCAGCTTTTACATCCACACATGGTGATGGGGAATATAATGGCTTATGCAGTTCTAATTTTATTGCTTAATTGTATATCTTTACTTTTGGGATCTTTTCTAGTTCTTTTAAGCTGCCCTTCCCATTCCTAGTCTTCTTCAGATTTGTTGGTGGCAATCTCCTTTCTGAACATTGGACAGTCTCTACACAAGAGGATTAATGGACACAAATCTGACACTAGAAATGGCACATGCCCCGCCCCCCCCCCCCCGATAGAATGTCCCTTAATGTGCATTGTATCCCTGTAGCCCCCTGAGGGAAACATTTGCCCAGTCCACGGGAATACTTCCTCATAGTGGAGGAGAAAGTCCTATAATTCCATCAAAAATTCTTTCATGACCTCAAAAAGTATTGACTACAAACTTATGTATTGCTTAGGGAAGCCTACCACATAGTGACTGACAGCAATACACCTGACTTCGTAGCACAGTTCCAGTCTCTTTTTAAAATTAGAAATCCTTCTTGGACAGTTTTGCTGTCCTGGAATTATCTTCAAATGAGCGAGCATTCCAGATAAATAGGTTGTGCTCTTTTTGTTATTTTTCAGTGTTAGCATTACTTTGGTCTTTGGATTGACTTAAGATCATTGTATCTCTACATAGCTTCACTCCATTCAGAACTTGTAAAAGTTACTTTTTGAAACTATAATTCCCAGAACCCCCAGTGGCCATATTAGCTGGAGGCTGTAGAACTTATAGGCCACCCCCCAAGTCTTCCAAGCTTTGCTTCTATTGTACCTGATTTCCAAAGAAATTAAAAGGATATTTAATTATTTCTAGTTCCTGAAGGAGGTACATTAATTATTATCAAAGAACAGGAATAACAACATCCTTTGCCTCCTATTTTACTTCACTCTAACCAATATGGATCCAATCTCAGTGAACATTCACACACTGTTGATGTTTAATCATATTTTAGAAAGAATGCTTAATATCCTTCATTTTGATTTTTAAACTCTGCAAAATCTGATGCTGAGAGTTTCAGTCATTGCAAAATTCTGATCTGCATTAAGTAACTTACTACTCAATTTATTGTATTGTTAAATAATTGATGTAGCTCTTGGGTCCTTAATAAACCATTTTGCTGCATATAATATCACTGGACAAAGTAGATGTTTGAGAAGCCTTCAGGCTACCAGCTCACCTGGCTATCATTATTTCCTGTTCTGAGATACCCTGTGTTTTCCACTGGTAGCACTACCAAAGGTTGGTATTGCATTTTAGCATTATTTTTTGTTGTTGTGTGACTTAAAGTTGTTTATGACTTATGGCATCCCTAAGGCAAACCTATTATTGGGTTTTCTTGGCAAGATTTGTTCAGATGGGAATTTGCCATTGCCTTCCTCTGAGGCTGACAGTGTGACTTGCCCAAGGTCATGCATGACTGAGTGGGGATTGAACCCTGGTCTCCAGAGTCCTAGTCCAACTCACTGGATGTTATCACACGGGGAGTCGCAGGGAGAAAGTGGAAATAAACCGGACGAGCGGAAGACTTTAATTTACGGGATTTGTCCTGTTCCGCCTCGTCTGATAACTAAATTCGAATTTAAAAGGGGGTTAATTCGAACAAAAACCTGATCTTTTCAAAAATGAAAAGATCAGGTTTTCGTTCAAATTAACCCCCTTTTAAATTCAAATGTAGTTATCAGACGAGGCGGAACGGGACAAATCCCGTAAATTAAAGTCTTCCACTCGTCCGGTTTATTTCCACTTTCTCCCCGCGACTCCCCGTGTGATAACGTCCCTTGACTAGTTTGCATTTCAGCATAGGGAGAAAGAATATATATATATATATATATATATTCTTTCTCCCTATGCTGAAATGCAAATTGACTTCCAGATGAACTCAGTTTCTTTTTGCTGTAACTGTAACCTTTTCCCAACATCCTATCAATCCTCAGTGATACTTGCAAGCATTTTCTTATTGCTCTGTACTAAAACATGGCTATATATTCAAAGCTGCTTGGTTAGAGGAACCTAAAAATGAAGCTACAATCCAGGAAGATGGCACTTTTACATTCATATATCACACTGAGGTAATCCTACCCATGTTTACTTAAAGATAAAGACTACAGAGCTCAGTTGTCTGTAAAGTAGATTTACTGCATTCAGACATCATCAGCATTCTCACCCTCATCATTTATTTATATAATGCCATCAGTGTACATGCTGCTTTACATGAGCAGTTTACAATTGTTAACCTGACAGTTCCCTGCCCTTAGGCTTACAATCTAAGAAGGCAGGATGCAAAAGGAAAATGGGATAGCAGTAGAGGAAAGGATTATGCCAGCAGATGTTAGCCGCTGTTCTCTCCATCAGAAGCCACCACAGTGCCAGTTGGATGGAGGGGTGGCCTTTCCTTACCTGCTGAGATGTTCTTTTTCAGTGGAAAAGGAAATATCTCCCTGAGCTGAGATTTATTTTTGGTGCTGGTGTTGGGAGGTTTAGGCTCTTTCTACTAGTTTTCTTTTTTCTCCTTTTTTCCTTTCTAAACTTAGTGGGGGTTTCTTACTTGTTCAGCCACAGTGGCATCACTAGGGTTGGTGTGGTAGCACATAGTGTCACCCCTCCATTGACCCCTTCCTATACCACACCATACAGAAGCCTTAGTAATGTTTTTTCTGCTAATGTTACCCATAAATCATAATTCCCATATATCACTGAATGTAAAGGTAATAGTTGTGACATAAAACAACTAGCAAAATTAAAATTATACCTTTAAATTACACTATCTTATACACAGTCTAAGTGCATTTACAGTTCCTCGTGTTTGCAGGGGTTCCATTCCAGACACACGCCCCCTCCATGGATGGCAAAAAATGCCACATGATGTGTGCGCAACTGCACTAGCATGGCCATGTGCACTTGCCGCCATGGAGAATGGGGCAGGGCCATCTGCAGATGCTCCAATCCATGGACAGCAAGCCCATGGTTGGGAAGGACCGACTGTACATGTATGTAGTTTCATGTGGTTAAAGTGAACATTTGGTAAAATTTGATGTTTAAAATTTAAATTTAAAATTTTTAAAATAAATAAATAAATAAAAATCTGGGACCTCTCCTTTCTCCTCCCACAGAGCCTTGCCCCACTCACCCCATCTCTCCAGTATTTTAAAGGGATGCAGGTGAACTCCACAGCTTGTTTCTGACAAACGGCAGATGCTTGGGAGTAGTGGTGTCACCCTGGCACTTAGGGTGTCACCTACTGCAATCTGCATCCCCCACACTCCCCAATGAGGCTTCCGTTTGGCAATATGATGGGCTGAATTGTTTATGGGCTGCCTCCCCACCCCCGCTGGCTGCTACCATGAACTTCATCCTGCCTATTAGAGCAAATGGGAGGAGCAACATAACATTGCTTGTTTTAATTATCTTATTGATACCTATTGGTGCAAAATTCTTTAAGCATTATGTTATCTTTCTTCTATAACAGTTCAAAGTGTTGCTTATGAACTATAAAGCCCATCCAGCTCAAGTCCAGGATGATATCTTCCCATATGAGCTAGTCTAAGGTGTAAGATTTTTCAGAGAGTCCTTCTCTCAGTCCCACAGGCTTCACAGGCATGTTTGGTAAAAACATGAGAGAGATCCTCCTTTGTAGTGGCTTCCAGACTTTGGAAATCCCTTCCTTGGGAGGTTAGGATAGATCCTTCTTTGCTGTCTTTTTGGTGGCAGGTGAAAACCTTTGTAGTCCAGCAAGCCTATGGGAATTTATTGTTACCAAGAAAAGGGCTTTTTTATAGTGCTATACTACTTTTAATCTTTGTTTCAATTGGTTTTAATTCTGTTGTTAGTTTAATACTGTTTTAATCTCAACCTTTGTATGCTTTTAATTATATGTGTGTGTGTAATCATTTGTAAGCCTCCTTGAGTTCCATTCTGGGGAAAAGGTAAGTAAGTAAAAGGTAAGAATAAGTAAAAGGATAGGTAGATGGTGGGCTGATAACAAAAGAGAATGTATTTCTATTAAAGTTGTAGCTTTAGACACCTGACACTTTAAAGGAAAACCTGGCATACACCAGTTAAATGTAAACTAATTTTAGTACTTTTCAGTGTATCTCAGTGTTTGAAGTCAGGTGTATTGCTGTCAGTCACTATGTGGTAGGCTTCCCTAAGCGCTACATTGTCACAGGTTCTGATCATTTCACTATCCAAAGAAACTAGTAGTCAGGATTGTAATATTAAACAACTGTTTAGAACTATTTGGAGCTTTGCCAGATTAGACACATATCTAACATGTCTGAAATGTACACATTAAAATGTACAATGAATGTTTTTTTTAAAAAAAGCCTGTTTGCCAGTTTGGAATATTAGGATTGATATATTAATTTGTTCATGTTCAGCAATGTTGAATGCTAGAAATGGGAAAACTGATTCATTGTAGTTGGGGGGGGTATTACTTTTTTGTTTTGCCTTGAGTGATTCATAATTTAAGTCATTCATTTTCAAGACACACTATGGAATTTATAAAGAATGGCATGGGTATTTTCACTGTTCCTGATTTGATTCAGCTCTTGAGTCATCCATTTAAATCTGGGGCCATTTCAAATTAGATTGATCCAGATCCAATCCATTATCAAGATCAATGGTCAAGGTTGAGGAATCCAGATCTTTGGTCATCTACCATTTAACTCACATTAAAAAAAATCCCAAATGGCTATAACTTGTTTTCCACACATGCACATAATATTTGGAGACATATTTAGACTATAAAAAGGTAATTAACCCACCAAATTATAGAGAGGTAACTCAGACATGCTATAATGCCCTGGCAATTTACATCTGCTCATCTGCTGCTTACAGTGAAGGTAGATAGTAATGTGATTTGCTCCCACCTTAAAATGATACCAGATAATGTTCTGCCTTTTCTGTGGTGACTCAGGCTGCTTGCCTTCCATCTAACGTTTACATATCAACAAGAAGAACTAGGAGCAACTGGGGCATGGGGATGGTGGAAGTTTCACTACCTAAAACAAGACTCACAAAGCAGGCAAATTAACAAGTATTGTGACTGAAGTGTTGATGAGATTTTTACCTCAGATTGCATGATAGAGCTGTCAGTAAGAAAAGAGCACCTCTCCTCCTCCCCCTCCTCTATATAGAGTAATAGATTCAAACTAAACATTAGGAAGAACTTCCTGACAATAAGAGTGGTTCAACAGTAGAATATGCTGCCTTGGAGTGTGGTAGAGTCTCCTTTGGAGGTTTTTAAATGGACCCTGGCTGGCCATCTATTGGGAGTGCTTCGATTGTGTCTTCCTGCATGGCAAAGGGTTGGATTGGATGGTCCTTGTGGTCTCTTTGTACTCTACGATTCTATGCTATGATTGCACAATGGTTTATAATAAAACCAACATAAAACCATAAATAATTACCAAAGTTTGAAAAGATCAAATTTATGAAATGGTTGCTCAGCTGTCCCAAGGTTAAAAATTTTTGGAATGCAATACTGATGCAAATCTCTCTTATTGTGAAACAAACTGTAACCTGTAACAAAATGTGAGAAGCTGGAAAACAGGGAATGTTCTAATGAGCAACTGGTGGAAAAGAGCTTAGGACATGTGGTTATTGGAAAAGCTTTCTTATACTTTTCAACTCTGTAATGGTCAAAAGAAAGCACACTCCTTTTTTGATGATTGGTCAATTTTTATTGATTACATCAACACCAACTCATTTGCTATTGCACTTCCTACTCATCAAGCTATTATTTGGAAAAATACTTTGATCCCGACTTCATCAACTAACGAATCTGAGTGATATCTTTAGAAGTTTGTTACTGGTATTACCCCACAAAAGATAGCTATTGTGCAAGTTTACATATAGTCCTCCAAGGCTATTTGTTACTTATGTATTATTTTTTGTTTTGTATTGTTGCTATAAAACAAATAAAAACATTTAATTATAAAAAATAAACAACAACAACAAAAAATCCCAGATAATTTAAAACCAGTAAAAACAATATTGAATCATAAAACCTGCCTGGATAAAATCAGTTTGGCCTGAATAAAATAAAAAGCCAGGTTTTAACTTAGGGATGAAATAATTCGAATGTTGGCTCTAACTGGGCCTACAGAAGGAGGGAATTCCACAACCAGAGTGGCACCATAGAAAAGTCCTCTGCCATGTCCTCCCACTATTTATTTCCCCTATTGATGGGAAACAGAGAAGGGCCACTCCAATGGATCTAAATTCTCAGACAACCATAAAGAAACAGAGGTCCTCCCTCAAGTATCAAGGTCCCATTTAGGTCTTTATATGTTCTTGCCAGCACCTTGAATTCAGAATGGAACAATTAGAAACACACTAATAATCAATCACAGTAGCTGCTTCCTGGTAATGGGGATGTGTGTGTGTGTGTGTGGGGGGGGGGGGGGAGGTCAGGCTAGGATTCACTGCATCACACTTTAACTATGATCCCTACACATTCATAAATCCCATACAGGATTTTGGCCTATACATGTATAAATGAGGAACAACAGCAGCAGATGAGAAATGCTGGTTCTGACTAAATATCTCTTTAGTCCAATTTTCTGTTTGCACTGTGGCCAGTCAGTTGCCTATAGAATGCCTACCAAGAGGACTTCAGTGTGACTTATGTCCATTGCATGTCTTGAAGTGCCAGAAGCAAATAAAAGTCACCCATCTACGGTGAACAAAGACTCTGTTTCAAGAAGACTTTGGTTCATGGATGCCATGGTGGAATTTTGCAGCTGTACAGACCCGCAGTAGTGAGGTCAGTGTCCTTGAAGATGAAGTATGGGATACAAGATTGAACAAAAGCCATTAAAGAATGGGTTGCCCATTTGCGGACAGGCTAGAACCCCTGTTTTCTTGGAAGAAAGTCACAGGGGTTATTATGATTGTATTGTATTAATTTTAAATTTTGTTTTTATATTGCTAAATTGTTTTAATTATAATGTGGTTTAATAACATTTTAAGGGGGGGGGGAGGGAAAATGTTGTTTTACGTTGTATGCTAATTTTTATGCTGTAAACCACCCGGATTGGACTACCAATGGGCAGTATAAAAATAAAATTTATTATTATTATTATTATTATTATTATTAATGAAGAATGTCTGAAGATAAGGCAACACTTGCACTAGAACCCCTCCCCCCCCGCACTAAAGTATACTTCAAAACTGAGACTTTATCTTTTAACATCTCTTTGACTATGAGATAATGCAGACCATGGCACTCAAGAAATGATTTTATAATTTATTGTTTTGTTTTGTGGTTCTCTTAAACATTTTTTCTTACTATTCTTTTATGACTACCATATAGAGTGAAAAAAAGATTTATGTTAAATTAATTTTTCTTTTTCTTTTAAATCAGTTTGGTCTAAATATGTGGGTCTCTGATAAGTTAATTATACTTTGTTTCTCTCTATTGTTAAAGCTAAGGAATCCAAAATCTTTGTTTCCATTAAGGGTTGGATGACAAGTTGGGACTGCCTGTGGTGGACAGTTCTCTGACAAATTCCATTTGTATAAAACTCCATCAAATATTTGATTTGGGCACAATTCCTTTGCTTAACACAATTCAACTGGGCTTGCTGCCAAGAATCTAATGACAAGACAAAATATATAGCCTTCCTCATCTAAAAAAAGATATGAGAAGGAAGAAGTAGGAAGGATATAAAGTGGGTACTGCAAGACCTGATTATGCAAGTTCTTTTTTAAAAATAAAAGTTAACCCAGGAACCTACAAGTGAGCTCATGTCCAACAGGTGCGGATGGTTCATAGACAAAATATGAGACAAATTAATCTGGGCATGAACCGGCATGAACATATTAACCCTGGCAACACATTCATATTCTGTTTCATAGGAAGAGGGACCTTTGTCTTAGTGGGACATCAAAGTTGGGGACTGTCAGCTTTCAAAATCTGCCAAATTGAGACACATATATTTGGGCTTTGATGTCTGGTAAAGTCAGATATGTGCACAGTGACAATCTTATATAAAGGCCCAGCTAAAATGTAGAGAAACATGCACATGGAGAAATGAGCAGGAATAGATTGCTTTTCTTTGCTGGATAGTCTCTGTTTAGCCTACTATTCAGATTTGACCTGCTTAAGACCTTTGCTGCAACTAAGAATCCTGAACTATCTACAGGAGTGGTAGATATTTCTTATGTAAATTATGTAATGGTTTTCACCATCTTGTCTGTCCTTTCAAAACATTTTAAATTTGCTTTACTTTTGAGTGTGTTGTTGGTTCCAAGATCATTTTCCCTGCTTATTGGAGCTGCGTGCCAAGGGTGGTACAGAAAAAGAAATCAGAATTTTCAGCATGAAACATTTACATTTTTACTGTATCAAGGATGGCTGATATGGGGATGAGGTTTTACTTTATATGTGCAGGTAAAACCCTTTGTTTCCTGCAGTCTTCTCCTGTGTTTGTGTGTGTGCTTGTGTGTGTGAGTGTTTCTTTTTATCATATCTGTTCTTTTTCAGTGGTTAGGTGGGTGAGAAATGGAGTTTTCCATAATTTGCGTAGCTGTTTTCTTCTGTCCAAATTCAAAACAAGGACAAGTGGGAAAAGTAAAAACAAGGATGAGATTTTTACTTTCAATCCAGTGACATATTTAGTACAGCATTGTAACAAAAAATTATATGTCAAGTTAGAATTAATGTAATAATAAGTATCCTTTCCCCAGCTTATATGTAATTAGCATACAGTTTTTAGTTTTTTAGAATAAATGCAGCATAGTGACACTTTTTCATTAGTTTTCATATCTTCTTCTGGCTAGAGGAAGTCAAACCAAACATTTCTAGGTCACAGTGTCTTTTGCTCAAATGGAAATTTGGTTTTTAAAATAAATACTATTAAAGACTTGAAACTCCATCTTGTTCCTAAAACTTCTTTCTGTTCTTAATATAGTGTTGTCATAATGACCCTATAATTAAGGTTTTTAAGCTTAAATTTCAATATTAAGGGCTGAGGACCTAAGTGTAGGTTCAATTCATTTGATTTTAAGGTTGTTTTTTTTTTTTTAATGGAGTATTGCAAAGACATACATATATGTCCGTGTGTGAGAGAAATGATTCATGTATATTTATGGTCAGAAAACTTAAATTTGTGCAGAAGTAATTCTGATTTCTAAGTATAGTTGTGAAATCTGGACAATGAAAAAACCTAACAGGGGCTGCATCTGCACTGCAGAAATAATGCAGTTTGACACCTCTTTAGCTACCATGGCTCCATCCTATGGAATTCTGGGATATGTAGTTTGTGATGGCATCAGACTTCTCTGACAGAGAAGGTTAAGTGACTCAGAACACTACAATTCCCAGAATTCCATACACTGAGCCACAACAGTTAAAGTAGTGTCAAAGGGGGGAAGCAGATGGCGCAAAGGGCTGTTTTGGGGGCAAGGAAGGGGAGGGGTAGCCCCACAGTGGGCACCCCAACCCCTTCCCGAAGGCATTGTCGGAGCGGCGGCCCCTCCGCACGGCTGACGCCCCGACGATGCCTTCCCGCCGCAGCGTCCGCACATGCTGCAGTGGAAGAGTCGCCGAAGGTGTGCCACCAGCCTTTTGCGGTGCACCTTCGGTGACTTGTGGAAGGAGCGCTATTTTAGCGTTCCTTCCTGGGGCGGCGAAGCTGCGCCGCGGGGCCGAGGTGTGGGGATACCTCAGCCCCACGGTGCAGCTTCCCGGAGTGGCCCAGGGCTGCCCGTCTGCTTCCCCCCAAACTGGATTATTTCTGCAATGTGGATGTAGCCAGGAAGAAAATAAATTCATTTGAAATGTGGTGCTATAGGAGAGTTCTATAGATACCATGGATAAATGAATGGATCTCAGAGCAAAGTAAGCTGAACTCTCACTAGAAGTCAATATGAAACTGAGGCTGTCATACTGTGGACATTTCATGAGATGATGTGACTCATTGGAAAAGAAAATAATGTTTGGGAAATTGATAGGCAATAGGAAAACAGAGACCACATTACAGGAGGATTAATTCATTTGAGGAAGCCACAACCATGAGTTTACAAGACTTGAGCAGAGCAGCTGATGACCAAATATCTTGGCAGTCTCATATTAATGCAATAAGATGAAGTCAACGAGACCGAAAATAACAAAAACAACAACATGCTATTGCCTTTTAAATCTATTCTATGCCAACTCCTTCATACTCAGTCATAACACTTCAGTATGTCATTGGGATATTTAAAATATGCAGATAATTTATAATATATATATATATATATATATATATATATATAACAGTATATGCTCTTAATAAAATATATCTGTATGTTGCATATTATCTGTACCTTTCTTTTTTGCACAGTGTTAGACTTTCTGTGTCTTAAAGAAGAATGTGACAAACACCTTCAGGAGGATGGATGAAAACAACAGAGTCAAGGTCAATAATATTGGAGACTGAGTAATAAAACAGTCTTTAGAAAAGTCAGTATGAAGTGAGCACTGCTGAAAAAGTGTAGTCCTGCTGAGCAAGCTCAGTGGGGTTCTTGGGAAACTTCCTTTAAAAACTTTTTTAAAATAGATTTAAAATAGATTTAATCTTGATAAATCTTGATAAATAAAGGGATGATGGATGAAATCGAAAGAATGGAAATACTGCCTAGAATAATTTCGGACCACAATCCTTTAATTTTGGACTGTAAAGAATCTAAGAAATTAAAGCAATGGAGATTAAATGAGGAATTACTTAAAGATTCGGCAGTAGTAGAGAGAGCAAGGAAATTAATTAGACATTTCTTCAAAGAGAATAGGAACAAAGAAACAAAGGAAATAGTAGTATGGGATGCTTTTAAAGCAGTCATTAGGGGATTTTTTATCCAACAAAATACAATATTACAAAATAATAGAAAAAGGAAAGTACAGAAATTAAATGAACTAATAAAAAAGAAAGAGGAAAAATTAAAAGAAAACCCGGATGACAGTATAGTACTAAAAGATATAAAGATGTTGAAAAATCAATTATCAATGGATATGGTTAGAGAAATAGAAGAAAGAATTAAGAAGCTGAAACAAAATACATTTGAGCAAGCAAATAAGGTGGGCAAATGGCTATCGCAAAGATTAAGAAAGGAAAGGGAAAAGAAACAAATAACAAAAATAAGAGAAGGGGACAATATTTATACACAACATGATAAGATAAAAGAGATATTTTATAACTATTATACCAAGCTATATGCAGAAAAACCAATAGATAAAATAAAATTAGAGGAATATATGAGTAAGGAAGAAATTCCTATCATAAGTGATGAACAAAGAAAACAGTTGGATAGGGAAATCATGAAAGAAGAAATAATGGAATCTATTTTACAGAGTAAGAAGGATAAATCCCCGGGACCAGATGGGTTACCAATTAATTTTTATAAGATATTTAGAAATGAGATGAGTGAACATTTGCAGATATTATTTGGTAAAATTAAAGAAGAAGGAGTCCCTAATTCATGGAGAGAGGCAAATATATCTTTAATTCCTAAAGAGGAAAAAAACCCAGAAGATCCGGCAAACTATCGACCAATTTCGTTGCTCAACGCTGATTATAAGATATTTACGATGACATTAGCAAATAGATTTAAAAATTGTTTAAAGGAAATAATTAGTGAAGATCAAAGAGGATTTTTACCTGAAAGGCAGATAAAAGATAATATAAGATACATTCTGAACGTGATTGAATATTATGACAAACATTGTGATAAAAAATTGGGATTAATTTTTTTTGATCTGGAAAAAGCTTTTGACTCGGTTAATTGGATAACTATATTGGAAATTATAAAAAAAATGAATTTGCCGGAAAATTTTCAAATTTGGATTAAAGAAATATACAAGAAGCAAAAGGCTTGTATAATTATAAATGGAGATAAAACAAAAGCTATACAAATTCAAAGAGGGACTAGACAAGGATGTCCCTTGTCCCCTCTGATATTTCTGACAGTGATGGAAATATTAATTAGGAAAATTAATAAAGAGAAAAGACTGCAAGGGATAAGAATTAAAAAATATTCGTATAAAGTCAGAGCATATGCGGACGATTTAGTGGTGAATTTGGAGAACCCGAGTGAAAATGTTGAAATTTTAATGGAAATTATGAATGTATTTGGTGATATGACAGGTTGTAGAATAAATAAAAATAAATCGACTATGATCACTAAAAATTTAGATTCTAAGGAAGAGGACTCGTTACAAATAAAAACGGGAATGGAAATAAAGAAAAAAGTAAAATATTTAGGAATTCAAATTTCAAAGAAAACAAATGAATTATTTAATAATAACTATGATAAAATATGGAAAGAAATCAAAAAAGACCTGATGAATTGGGGAAGGTTAAAATTGTCACTATTAGGTAGGATATCAGCAATTAAAATGTCAGTTTTACCGAAAATGTTATATCTGTTTCAAGCTTTACCCATCATAAACAGTAAGACTCCTTTTGATAATTGGCATAGAGATTTATCTAGGTTTATTTGGCAGGGGAAAAAACCAAGGGTTAGATTGAAGGTATTACAAGATGCACGAGAAAGAGGAGGCTTGGCTTTACCAGATTTAAGGATTTATTTTGAAGCCAGTGTGTTAAATTGGATAAAAGATTGGTTAAAATTAGAAAATAAGAGGATGTTGGAAATAGAGGGAGAAGGAATAAAATTTGGTCTGCATGCCTACCTGGCGTACGATAAGGAAAAAACAAATCAGGCTTTTAATAATCATATAATAAGGAAAACCTTATTGAAAACGTGGAATAAATACAAAAGTTGGATAATGGAGAAGACCCCTAGGTGGTTATCCCCACAAGAAGCATTTTATAGAAAAGAGATGGATAGGGATGATAATTGGGTTACGTATAAAGACATAATAGAAAGACAAAAAGGGAAGGTTATGATAGTGAAACAAGAAATTTTGGAAAGGAAAGGATTTAAACTAGGGTGGTTTCAATATAGGCAAATATATGAGAAGGCTACATTGGATATTAAAAATCGAGGAATAGCCGAAAGAAAAACGGAAATAGAAGAAATTTTGTTGGATAAAAATAAAAAAGTAATAGGGTTATTATATAAAAAAATTTTACAAATGCAGATGGAGGAAGAGGTTGTTAAAGATGTTATGATAAGATGGGCAAAAGATGTAGGACATCCGATACAAATGAGTCAATGGGAGAAGATGTGGAAAACAGGATTGAAACACACTGCTTCACAAGGGTTGAAAGAAAATTGGTATAAAATGTTCTTTAGATGGTACCTATCCCCAGATAAAATATCAAAAATGTACAAAAAGGTGAATAATGAATGTTGGAAGTGTAAGGAAGTTCCAGGGACTTTTTTCCATTGCTGGTGGAAATGTAAAAGGGCCGTAGAATATTGGAGAATGATTAGAAAAACGATTAATGAGATCTTAGAAATAAAAATGGAAATGAAACCAGAATCTTTTTTATTAGGAATAGTAGAGGAAGAATATGATAAAAAGTATGGGAAGGTTCTATTTTATTTAATCACAATGGCAAGAGTGGTATACGCCCAAAACTGGAAAAAGAAAGACATACCTACAAGAGAGAATTGGATGTGGAAATTATATGACGCAATGGAAGCAGACAAATTAACCCAATTATTGAAAGATGAAGCACCAGAAAAATTTTTTAAAGATTGGGGGAAGGTAATTGATTATTTGAGAGAGCAATGGGGAGAATTAGCTGTAAAATATTTGGTAGAATAAGAGAAAAGAGATATAAGTATGTTTGATACATATAATAGGGTTAGTATAAATAGATATATATGTATTTTAAGAAGGAATAATAGAGTAAGAAAAAGAGTACAGGAGTTGTAAGACTTGTAGAAATATATAGTGATAAGATGGAAATGAGATAAATCATAAAAGATGGTAATAGGATAGAAGAGGTATTCGCGGGTAAAGACATAGCTTTAAAGCTTGATCATAAGTTATGAGAAATAACTTTTTTATTGATTTGATAGGGGGAAAGTATAGTAGTAAGGAAGTTAAACAAACAATTGATTAAATTGATATAAAGTTTTGGTTATATATATGTATATATATATAAAATAATATTCCTGATTAAGGAATTTGATATTAAGAAGTTCAATAAATAGATATTTAAAGGAAAGAAATCAGCTGGGAGGAAGCAAAACAATTTGGAAGAGTATGAGATGATTGAAAGAAGATTGAAAGAAGGGATGGAAAGTGAGAAGGTAAAGGAAAGTAGAAGAGGGTAAGAAGGCATGTAGAAGAAGGGAAAGGAAAGGATAATAAATGGTAGAGAAGGTGGAAGGGGGAAAAGAAGGAAGGATAAGGGAAGGTAGGGAAAGGAAGGAGAAGGGAAGGGAAGGAACGGAAAGAAGGGAAAAGAGTGAAGAAAGGTATGAATGGAGAGCTGGAAGAATGGAATGAAATAAGTTGGCAGATTGAAAATTTAGAGGATTATAAAGTTGGGGGATATTGATTTAAATTTGGACATATGATAAAGGGTTTTGAATGCTATGTGTTGTAATAAGTGATATGATGTATGTTGTATGTTTGTATGTAAAATAAAATATTATTAAAAAAAAAAAAACTTTTTTAAAAACTGCTTTGTTTTAGATGAATGATTACTCAGAAATTATAGGAAAAAAAGATAAAAAATAACTTGTTCTCTAGGTATCTGTGCCTATTCATAGGCTTGTCAGGAGCTCAAAGACACATTGCGCTGAACACGAGAAACAAAAGAACCAATAGTACACACAGTACTGGTAATTTCAGGCCAGTAAATTACTAGATGAAGGGCTGTGGTTTAATGGGAGAGTATGTGGGTTGCATAAGGAAAGTTCTAGGTTGAAACAGATATAGGAAAGAGCCTTCTGAAACCTTGGAGTGACAGTCTGTGAAGACTAGCACCAGCAACTTGCTGTCTATAGGTTGCATATGGCCTTGCCCTTTCTTTTGCCATGCATTTTATTGTTGAAAAAAAAAGTTCCCCAAAGAGAACTGCTGCTTCTGGAAACATCCAGGAGCAACCTTTCAAACAAGGCAGAGGGACTTGCCATAGTGTGGGAGTCTGTCAAAGGGGTGGGTTCAAAGCTTGCACTGAACTTCTAAACACTTTTGTTTATAACAAATGTAGAAATATCACATTCTGGGAGGGAGGGAGAGCCAGCATGGTATTATGGTTTGAGTGTTGAACTAGCAATAGGACTTAGCACTTTATAATTCTTTACTACTTCATAGTGAACTAAGCACTCTTTAAGTGGTTTACAATCTGTAAGCCAATTGCCCCCAACAAGTTGGATACTCATCTTACCGACCTATGAAAGGATGGAAGACTGAGTCAACCTGGAGCCCTGGGATCAAACTCACAACGTTTCAGTACCAGCATTTAACCACTGCACCACCAGAACTACAACTCTAGAGACCAGGGTTTGATTCCCAGCTCAACCATGTAACTCACTGGGTGACCATGGGCAAGTCACAGGCTTTCAGCCTCAGGGAAAGGCTGAACAAGCCCCCTATGAACAAATTTTACCAAGAAAACTCCATGATAAGTTCACTTTAAGGTCTCCATAAGTTGGAAATGACTTGAAGGTACACAACAAACACAAGCACCTCAATCTGAAATGGAGGAACTGCCCTTAGAACCACAAAATTGTCCACCTGTTGTGTAAACAATACTGAGGCAGATGGACCAATGGTATAGGGCAGAGTTTTATTCATATCTGGAATCATTTCATGGGCCTAATCTTTAAATTCATGCCCTTTCAAGGACAAGGGAACGTGTGATTTCCCCTTTATTTTCCACACAATTGAAAAGAAGCCAATTAGATGATTGCCCTCACCCTTAATTGATGGGGCTAACTCTTTAAACTAGAAAAGGTGGACATCTGCATGAGATAAACATATGTATTGTGAACCTCTGTGTGTATAAAATCTTGAGTAAACAGTATAGAGGCTAAATCCCACACAGGTCCAAAACGCACTACAGAAATAATCCAGTTTGAGACTGCTTTAACTGCCCTATTTCAATGCCAGGGAATTTGGGGAACTGTAGTTTTGAAAGACACTTAGCCTTTTCTGTCAGAGAGCTCTGTGTCACAATAAACTATAATTTCCAGGATTTCCTAACACTGAGCCAAGGCAGTTTAAGCGGTCTCAAATTGGATTATTTCTGCAGTGTGTTTTGGACCACAGTCAAGCCTTCAGATCCAAATGAAGCCTATATACATAGACTTCAAATATGCCCAATTTTTTCCAGAAGTAATTTTATTGCACAGATGTGTCTTGTTAAACAAATCATAGACATAAGGCATACATGCACACACACAAAGTGAAAGAGGGAGAGAGAAATATACATTCTATTAGGGCATTCTAGTTTTAAAACACAATTTCAAAATTAATAATAGCAGAATTACTGACAAACCTGCCATTAATATTACCAAAGCCATAAAACACAAACAATAATTGCAAGTTACATAATTTATTTTAGAACATTCAAGTTCAAAACATACTAAAATTACTTATAAAGTTAGTTCTTTCAATTGTCAATTGTTTAAATCTCCAGCTCTAACAAGAGCTGCATGTCTACTGAGTTCAAACATGCAGCTCGGATGCAGATGGATGTTGAGGATGAGCTGGGGAAAGGCACCAGGTGCCGGAGGCCAGGTGTGAAGTTCAGCCTTATTGCTCTTTCATATTTGCAAGCAATGAATCAAGTTAGGGGTAGTTTAGTATTCCATTTCCATTTTTTTTTTAAAATACTGCTTCCAAACCTTTATCAGTTTGAAAGCAGTCACTTAGAATTGTTGCTATCACTTGGGTCCCCCCCCCCCCAATTTGGTGGATGTCAGAAAACAGTCTCTCAAAAACTGTTAATTGAAATAAATAATACTGCATACGTCAGTTATCAAATACAGTCAGTCAAATAGTAAGAGCTGTTGGTGTGTAGATGATGAGTGTTGTAGTGATGCCCTTTGGCACCCAGCAGAGTCTTCAGGACAAGCTGGCTGCTGTGATCCACAGCCACTGTGTAGATTTGCCATCAACTGGCTCAGCTTCCCTTCTCCAGCATCCTGTCTTCCTCAGTCAAGAAGACACATTGTAAAGTCCAAAAGCATAGCTTTATTAATGCATATAAAAAGTAAAAATAAGATAACTAAGTAAAATCCATTGTGATGAACTTGTCCAGTTCAGCCATACAAGATTACATCTTTAACAATCCCAAAAGCATTAGGATCCAACTTGTTGCAGTTAAAACCACTGCATCCACACATGCTCACATCTTGTACAATAAAACAATTCTTAGACAAAGGATTTTCTAAGCCCATCCCATATTCCACCTTCTAGGTGTTAACTTTATGTTAATTGGATAATGACAGTATGATGTATGTTAACCCAGCCTCTTGTTGTCCATCATCCACCACGTGAGTAACTTTCCCAAGCCTAACGATGTTTACGTATTTGATATCTCTTTGTTATCCATAACAAAGTCTGGTTCCATTAGTTTTACCTCTGGGAAAGTACATTGTTGATGTCTCTGTTACGACCTGGCGTTGATTCACCCTGTTTCTCTAAATATTGTTTGTGCCTTGTCCAGAAACTGTTTTCAAGTGGAAAATTACAGACACACACACATCTCTACATTTCACCTTTGACTATATATCCCATTCATATCCTAACAATCCCCTCCTGAAATGTACAGATGTGTGAGAATTATTGTTGTTGTTGCTATTAAAACCATCCAAGCACAATGTTTGACTCTATATACTCAAAATGACATCTCAATCTGTTATAACAATTGTAAATGCTGTTCTATCTCTAAAACCTTTGTTAATATATCTATACTGTTGTGGTTTTGGCCTTAAACCCTTAGGCACACAATTTCATTTTTAACTAGCTCTCTCTAGCATTTTGTTACAAAACTCTAACGTATCTTGACCTGTATTTTAACATTTTTAACACCTCTGCTTTTGTCACAAAAATGTATGTCTGTGAATCTCTATATGTCACAACTGACAGTTTACAATTTAAGTCTTATAACAACTGTTTAATCTATTTTATCTTATTTAATGTTATATATTTTGTCTTATCAGCACTTAAAACTCTATCAACACTTATAACTATATATCTTTATTTTTAATCTATCGAACTATTAAGCTTGTCTATATTTAAACAACAATCTTTAAACTGACTATCATATAACTTTAAAGCAAATGAGCTATCTATAAAACACTTTTATCTCAATGTGGCTATTTTAAATCACAAGCCCCTATCTCTTAAAAGAAAACTTATCAAATGTTTTATTGTTGTCTAATCTATTATTTAAAACAAAACAATTGTTTTCTTAAACACCTATAACAACACAATTATAATCTATTATTGTTAACTATAAACATCAAACCCTCACAAAGCCTTTTTTTAATGTATCTGAATATGTAAAACCTCTTATAACTTTATTTTAAACAAAACCTTCTGACTTTAAACCTGTCACTATCTTTGCACTCTGCAAACCACACTTTTTAAACTCTTTTTATGTTAACCTCACTAAACATATTCTATCAGCAGACTAGTAACCTCAAAAATAAAATCTCAAAAATCAAAACCTTTGTTGATACCAAATTTCTCTAGACAACTTTTTCATTTTTTTTATCTCTTGAATCTAAACAACCAAAGCTGTCATCTCTTTGTGTTAACACACATATCAGCATTTAAACAAGCAATCTCAAAACCAAAATGTTGAACTTACTAGCCCCTCTATGTTGTTTAAAGTCTATTTTAGTCACAAGCTCTCAGCCTCAGACTGTTTTATCAATGTTTTCAAACCTTTGTTGAACAAATCCTTTTGTTATTAACCTAGCTTTGTATTTTATTTGTCATCAGGCATCTTTTATTTTGTATATCCATTCACCTTGTGATTTTTGTTTTTAGGTCTATCAACCACACTTAAACATCTTTCTGCACTGCAGTGTATCATTTTCCCTCTCTCAACAGAAAAAAAAACCCTTTTAAAACTTTTAAAACCTCTGAAACTCTCTAAAACTCTTTGATACTGTCTGAAACTCTTTAAAACTTTCTTTGAAACTCTCCGGCTCACCAGCCACTTATGTATAAACTCTTGTGCTTTGTATAATAAACTTGTGTGTTGTTTTTACTCTCTATGAATTTTTTTTTAATATAACATGTATCATTTTCTCTCTCATCTTTTTTTTTCTAGACTTGTGTGTCTTTTTTTTTCCATTTTATTTGTTGACAATCTTGTCTATATTGTCTGACCTAAAGTGTTTTCTTCACTTTCAAAAGATTAATGTTTGTCTATCTTTTGTGTGTTGTGTGCCCCTCCATTTCTTGGCACTTGTGTCTTTTAAACTGTCTCATCTTTAGTAAAACCTCTTGTTTGAATGTATCTTTTTTTAACTTAAAATCATAAAGTTAGAAAAAACCATAAGGACCATCTAGTCTAACCCCCTGCCATGCAGGAACTCTCAGTCAAAACTTGATTTTTTCACAATTGTTATTTTTTTTAGACATTAAAACTTTTTCGACCATCAAGGTGAAATCTCTAACTGTTATTTTTGAATATTTTATAACACCATCTTGACACTTTTGTTTAATTTTTCTTTTTTTTAAAACATGCTGACACATCTATATTTATTTATATTGTCTAAAAACTGTCAAATATCTTTTTAAATTTAGTGGATCCCCACATAACATGTGTAATGATGTTAGATTTTTTTTTTCTCAGCCAGTTTTTCAAACTGTGAGACAAGAATTCTCTTTTCCCCCGGTCTGTGAGCAAAGACCCTTTGTAATCAATTTTTTTTTATATTTATCCATTGTTAAAAGCTTTCAATTGTATCACATTTCTGTTTTAAAACTCTGACATATAAAAACTCTAGAAAATCTATCCACAATCACTAAGAAAATATTTGTTGTCACTCAATAACACACATTTGTCCCTTTTGTTTAACAGCAACCTCAACAGGTCATTTTTGTAATTCACTTGTTCCAGTTTTGTCACAGGAAAAACCTTGACTTTGTTACTCTGTGGCAAACCAAACATCTCCCAAATCATTTGTATAATAAAACATTTTTCACAATTCAGGACCTATATCTCACCAGCTTAAAACAAGCTATCAAATCTTATGTCCCCTAGGATTTTATATTTGATGTGCATAACCAGAATGTAATTATTCATTTCTCACCTGTATATTTAGCATTTGTTTCACTTTGTATAAAACACATATTTTCCCTCTTATAGCTTTTGTATACACCTCCCCATCCGGGGTGATTTTATATTTTTCTCCACAAAACTCAGTGTATATCCCCTGACACACCAACTAAACAGTTTTGTAAAATCAGGTATACATAAAACATTTTCAAAATTTTCTCACCAAAACTTGGCATGTAGACATTTCTCAATTTCTTTTTTTTTTTTTATCATCTCTTACCCCTCCATCAGCTAGATAAACATCTTTAATATTGGAGGATTTTTTTTATTTTTCAGCAAAACTGCAACATATGTCCCAGAATATATAGACTTTTGTCCTCAGGTTTCACCTGTTTGAGTCACAGTCACAGCTCTGTAAAACAGCTTGTAGCTTCTCTGTTTTTCCCCAAAGTCTCTGGGTTGTAGATAGATTGTTGATTGTAGCAAACATCCTTGCATTGTCATTTTCAAAACTCTTGTTCTGCTGTAGTAAAAACATCGATTCGCACTCCGTGCATCAGCTGTCTTTTTTTTTTTCAGGACGCATATCTTGACCTCAAGATGCTGTCCCAGGCTTTCTCTCAAGCCTACATTTCTGGCCTTTCTTCAAGCAAACCGCTTGGCTTAACACATTCCCATCTTTTGGAACCTCAGGCCTCCAGCAAAACTTTTGGCATTTAGCAACACCGTTGCAGCCTTTGAACTTCAGGCATTTGCAAACCTGCTACAGCTCCACACAGCATTGACCACTGTGTAAAACTTCACCCCCACCAGGGATTTTTGTATTTTTTTCTCCAAGAACTGTAAAGTCCTTTGACCACAGCATTTATGACAAAGTTGTGTAGAAATCATTCATTCTTTCTTCAGTTCCCAAAACCTTTGGCTGAAGAAACATCCTCTCTAAAAACTTTTAACTGTAACTCAGAGAGGGTTAACAGAATGAGTTCTTTGGCATAGGCACCGCCTGTTTCCAGCATCCTGCTGTTTTAGAACTCCATACATTTTAACATATATTTGTGACTCAAGTCCCAGAGCCTTGTTTTTCTCTGCATCTTACTGTTTAAAGAGTGGAGTCCTCAGACAACCGTCTTTAAAGAGTTCTGCACTCTGCCACTGGCAAAACAGCTTAGCAGTAAACTTTAACTGTGTACTTACATCTGAAGATTTGAAGCCACCTCTGCTTTTCCAGCAACCGCTGAAGCATGGTTTCACTTGTCCTGGGCACAACTGAAGTCGTGGATAGGCAATACTTGCCTCTTGGCCACATTGCAAACATGTCATCTGGACTCTTGGGCTTTTGTCCTCCTGGACATCTGGCCCCCTTGTCCTCTGGCAGACACAGCCACATCTGGCAAACAAGCCACTCTTCTGGCAAAAACAGGCTTAACTGACAGACTAGCCACAAACTGGCAAAAACAGTCTTAAATTGGCAAAACAGCCATAACTGGGCAAAACAAGCCACAGACTGGGCCCATAACCCTTGTTGGTGTGTGGATGATGAGTGTTGTAGTGATGCCCTTTGGCACCCAGCAGAGTCTTCAGGACAAGCTGGCTGCTGTGATCCACAGCCACTGTGTAGATTTGCCATCAACTGGCTCAGCTTCCCTTCTCCAGCATCCTGTCTTCCTCAGTCAAGAAGACACATTGTAAAGTCCAAAAGCATAGCTTTATTAATGCATATAAAAAGTAAAAATAAGATAACTAAGTAAAATCCATTGTGATGAACTTGTCCAGTTCAGCCATACAAGCTTACATCTTTAACAATCCCAAAAGCATTAGGATCCAACTTGTTGCAGTTAAAACCACTGCATCCACACACGCTCACATCTTGTACAATAAAACAATTCTTAGACAAAGGATTTTCTAAGCCCATCCCATACTCCACCTTCTAGGTGTTAACTTTATGTTAATTGGATAATGACAGTATGATGTATGTTAACCCAGCCTCTTGTTGTCCATCATCCACCACGTGAGTAACTTTCCCAAGCCTAACGATGTTTACGTATTTGATATCTCTTTGTTATCCATAACAAAGTCTGGTTCCATTAGTTTTACCTCTGGGAAAGTACATTGTTGATGTCTCTGTTACCACCTGGCGTTGATTCACCCTGTTTCTCTAAATATTGTTTGTGCCTTGTCCAGAAACTGTTTTCAAGTGGAAAATTACAGACACACACACATCTCTACATTTCACCTTTGACTATATATCCCATTCATATCCTAACAAGAGCTCCCACATGCTGACTACCAAGTATGTTCAAATTCTAAATACCATTATAGGATTACTACCAAATCATGTAGTAAACACACTGGTTTCAAATGATCATCCAGTATTTATCAAATATGCAAACATTTTGACAATATATGGTGAATTTTTCACATCAAAAGCCACAAAAGATAATTTTTGGGAACGCTAATTGAAGTGGTCAGCACATAACACTGCTTGCATTCTCAGTCTGGTGTTTCTGTCCTAAGCTGGGAATCTGTGTTGTAAGACAATCAAGGGCTTTCCAAAAATACATTGGTACATACCTTACAAAGTTAAGTAAAACTTAATTTCCTACCATGAGATTTTATTGGACCTCATGCTTATTTGCCTCACCTTCAAAACTGCCACACACACTCACTTTTCAAACAAACTACCTGGGGTAGAGGTTTCCAGTGGAAGGCTACCTATATATGGTTAATAAACAAAATCCAAAATCCACAAAAGGATGATATCATTAAAATGTAAAAAGCACATATTGCAAGCTTTCAAAGTTCTATTGGCTTTTTCATCAGACAAACGATGTTTAAAAACTCATACAGGAGGAAGAAAAAAGGTGACTGAGTTGGAATCACAGACCTACATTTTGTATAGATGTTGTTTCTGCTATCATTCATTTGGTTTGGAGGGATTTCAATGTAGGCAGAGGCCACACCTTTTTTGGCTACACCTTTTTTTTGCAGAGGAATCCATGAGCAAAAGGCATGCTTTGACAACCATGGCCTATCGGGAAGAGAATGGAAGTGCAACAATGGCATGAGGAATGGTACAGGGAAAGCCACTACTCTCCCAATCCATTTCACCTTTCTTTTCTTATGTGGTAAAGTCCTGAGTCTCTTGTGAATCCACAGGCCTCTTACTAGGGCAGAGAACACTGGATTTCCCAAGAAGTCTCTGAACTGCTATATATGGAAAAACTTTTAGATAGGTAAAAGTACCCACCTAGGTAGGTAAAACTCAGCCAATTATAGTCTCCCTCCCAAAGTTTTATCTCTGTTGATAGAAACATCAAAGTGGTAAGTCTCAGTCCTTACTTTCCTCTTGTTTAGGATTCCCTTGTTGTGGCTAAATCTGGAATCTTCAAGTTCGGGAAACATATTCAAGGATAGCTGTGCTGGCCATGCAGCAAAATAAAACAAAATACAAAATCCACAAAAGAGCCAGTGATCCACAAAAAAATGATATATTTTGTTTATGACAATAAGACAAAGCCATTGAAAAATGTTCATCATTTATGATGAGGATTTGTGGACTTGGACTACTGAAGATAGATATGGATACTCCCCCCCCATTGCTTATGATACACAAAGAGAGGACAGTGAAACTATTTGAGAGTCTAATGGATGACTGTTTTTTTCTGTCCTCACACCTTCAGACAACTTAATTCTACTTGACTCTAACACACTGGCTTCAGAAAAACATTAGATGTTGGGCAAACCTTGCTGGCACAGTAAGCTTTCATTAATTCTAAGTAGTATTATATTTTAGTTTGGACCAAAGTACTGTGTTTTTGTTTTCTTGCTTTGCTGTTTTGCTACCAGGTAAGCAAAGTGCCTGGCAATCTAAATGGACTGCAGAAAGGCTTGTGATCTCCAGATCCAGCTGTGTTCAAAGTTTCCATGTTTGTCACAAACTGAACATTTGATGGATTGCTCATAGAGAAGTGGCTACCTTTCTCTGTGAATTCTGTCACCCTTTATGGTAGCTGTAGATTGAAGCATATATCAACTATTATATCTCACATAGAGATCTAAATGTTTCATATTCCCTTCTTCTATAACAAATTTCATACACTCTCCCAGTCTCCAAATCAGCTTTTGCATTCTTTATTCATGACCTCTGCACTGAAATAGAATTCTAAATATGGGCTATGGTAATTTGACATTGCCTGTTTACCCTTTGATACAGAAAAGTAAGTTGAAATTTACAATCCATATCAAATCACAGTGGTTTGTTTTAATAAGACAATACCTGTGTATAGAGGAGAAAGGATGACAGATTGACATCCCAGAGAGAATGATGCTTTCTGTTTATTCATATAACAGACATGTAACAGGTCATTTTTGTTTCTTGTTTTTTTAAAAATCAGGATTTCCAGACTGCTCTACTGGCATGTCTTTTCTTCATCCTGGACAACTTGAAGGTCAGTTCTGATGCCTAGAGGAAGTCTGGCTGCATGATTGTTAAGCAGTATGCTCCTCAGCTATCTGTCTAGAAATATCTTAATTGCCATACTATCTTTTTGATCCATGTGTTTCAGATGGAAAACACAAAACACCTAGATGTCAGTTTCACATAAAAGATAGGGATATCTACAGATGGTCACAGAGATACAGGAGAAAATTATTGGGGGATTTAGATGAGTACAACTTTCAGATAGCAAAAAGCTACATCATGATGTTGTAGCACCTTGGTAGAGAGCTACCTGAAATACCAAAGTGTTTCATAATTGTAGTGCAGAATCATAGCTGCCAAAGAATAATTACCTTTATTCAATGTTCATCTAGACTTATATCAAACCTATTGAGAAAAGTAATGCATTATTCCAAATACCTCTGATGCTTTTCTCTGTTCAAACAAAACAAAACAAAACCTAGGTTTAAAGGACATGCCTTCCATTTCTTGGATAACAGAACAGCAAAACTGTATGATATCTGATACATGCAGAGCTGAGTGTGTTCTCTGATTTGTCATGATAACACAGTGAAACTGGTGGGCATCCCATTTATCGTGTTTGCACAGCTGTCTCCTTTTTTTTCTTTGTTACTGGCACATGGGTAAAAATATTCTTTTCTTAAAAACAAATATAAACATGCTTTTCTGGTAGTGATTGTTTATTCAAAGCCTTATTGCAGCTGAAATCTAAAGATCCCAAATGTGTATTGAAACAGAACACATCTACGTACATACAGGAGATCCCTTATTTTCCTTTCTAGATGATCTGCAATGTATTGAACGGTACTATAGAGAGACATATTGACTGTACATAGAACAGGAGCCTCACAGGCCATCTAATACAACTGTGTGCTTGATGCATGAAATCTAGCACACTGCCAGAAGTCTAGTCTTTGCTGGAAGACTAACAGTGTAGGCAGTGGCACCCCTAGGGCTGGTGTCACCTAGTGCAGTAATTCATAGTGTCACCTCCTCCCATTTCACACCATACAGAATCCTTAGTAATGCTTTTTTGCACTAAGATAATTCTTAAATGTGAAGTTTTTAAGGAAAATTCAAAAAGAATATTTAAAAAAAATCAAAATAATTAAAAAAAATTAAATTTCAAAACTTCTGGGGCCTCTCCTTTCTCTTTCCACCAAGCTTCACTCCACTCCCACCATCTCTTAAAGCATTTTAAAGGGAAGCAGATGAATGCCACAGCCCATTTCTGCCAAAAGGTAAGTGTTTGAGGAGCAGTGGTGTCACCTTTCCCTTTGAGTATCACCTGGTGCAGTCTGTACCACCCACACCCCCTGGTTACACCACTGAGTGTAGGCAAGCTCAACAAGCTTTGGAACAATTATTTTTATTTCTCCTAATGTTATAAAGGAGATGAGCACTGCCCCCTACAGTCAGCCATGGCTAGACAATTTTGTCAAGGGAAAACCTTTACCTGCTTTTAATGTTAAACCAAATTCACAACTCCTGTAAATGAAGCTCTATCTAGTCCTACCCTCTAGATCAGCAGAGGGTTCTTAATCTCAGGAATAGATTAGGGCCTGAAAAAGCTTTGTTGTGCTTATACAATAGATCCCAGAAAGAGTGCTTGTTTTCATTCCCTGTGCAGAATGTGTACATATCCATAGTTTGAAAAACAAAAACAAACCAACCCTCAAGGGTATTCATTTTGGAATTATTTTGGAAAATGAATACCGGTAAATACATGGTTTAGAAAAGTTTGGTGGTTGTTGTTGTTATTATTGTTGTTTTTGGACATGACCCTTCCAGGAAACCACAGCTAGGCTTTTGGGATTTGTAGTCCAAAACAGTAACTTTCCCATGCTCTGACTCATTCCATTTTCAAATATAGTGCTCAAGGAAACTTACAATATTGGCTTGAACACTATTGATGCTTCCAACTGGAGGAGACACATTGAACCAACAATGATCGAACAATTCATACAAACTATGATTCCGTGATTCCATGATTCTATCACAAATAAATCCCATTAATTCAATGGGTCAGCTCTAGTTATACAAAATAGCAGCATTCCATAAACAGTGGAAACAAATGAGGTAGATAAAAACTGGCTTAATATGATGGGCAGAAGAAACTGAAGACACATGTCCAGAAATCCATCAATAGGTTTCTTTTTGTTCAGTAAATGATCTGAGAGTTTCAGCTGGAGAAATTTCTGACGTTACATGGCAAATGGTCTCTGAAGAAGGTCTTGAGGGCAATACAACCCAAAGTATGTTGGGCTTTTTTTTTTTAGCAATAAAACATCCATAATTGAGCATCTTGAAATGTATCTCCAGTTTCTTCAGTACATTTTATTGGGTGCTCCCTAGTTTTTGCTTTCTAAATATGATGGGATTGAATGTCTGGAAACCATGAGTTATGAAGAATGCCTGCCTGCTATAACCCAACTCTCCTCTCCAAATCTGTTTTGGTAACAGGTACATTTAGCAACACCCAATGAAACAGAAGGGAGCAAAGGGAGCAAAAAACTCAGAGGCCAAAGATGTCATTTGACACATCTTTAATTAAATATTGCCACAGAGACACAAGAGCCCCCAGGAGCTGCCACAGATTTCTCATGAACTATGGATGTACAGAGTTGTTGAAATATCTACAGATTTTATTGTTGATAGCAGTGACTAAGGCATGCAGCATTTCCTGTTCTATAAAAAACATACCTAAAGAAACAAAGGATGCAAAAATCTGAGTTGTAATATTAACCTGCAAAAATATGAAAGTTTTATTTATATTTCTATTCTGCTCCATATCACAAGACCTTAGGATGGTGTACAGAAAAAAAATCAATATAAATTATTTTATATAGTCTAAAATATAAAATAATTTAATAATTAAAATTAACTAAAACAGTTTAAAACCTGTACCGATATAGGCACATTTTAAATGAGTCCAAAAAGCTGTGATAAAAAGCCAAGTTTTAACTTAGCACTGAAAAGAAGTCAGATTCAGTGCTAATCAGGTCTCCAAGGGGAAAGAGCATTCCATAAATGGAGTGCCACAGCAAAGAAGACCCTGTCCATTGTCCTTTCACAGTATATTGTTCTAGTAGCGTCACTGGGAGGGGTGTGCAGACCACATAGGGTGATACCCCAGAAGAGGGGGATGATACCCAGTTGGTTCCCTGCCCCCCACAGGGGCTTCCTGGGCCTGCAAGCCTGATCTCCAGGCCTTTGCTGGGCCACTCTCTGGGCCTTTGTGGGACCTTGGACCCACTCTCTGGGCCTTCACAGGGCCTTGGGCCATGCTCTGAGCCTTCATGGGGCCTTAGACCCACTCTCCAGACTTTCCTGGGGCTGCAGACATGCTCCCTTCAGCCAAGCATGCAGACATGCTCCTGTGTAGCATGCGTGCTGGAAATATTGCCTCCAGAAGTGCCACCCCCCCACACAACGAGTGTCACCAAGTCAGGGACACCATTGTATTGCTCCCAGAGCTGGGATACAACATAGTCCTTCCCCTGGACACCACAGTTCTTGGGCAGGCATATATGGGGAAAGATGCTTCTTTAGACCTGTGCTGGTCTATGACCATAATAAAGATGAAGGAAAAATCATAGAATCATAGAGTTGGAAGAGACCACAAGGGCCATCCAATCCAACCCCCTGCCATGCAGTAACCCAAAATCAAACCATCCCTGACAGATAGCCATCCAGCCTCTGTTTAAAAACCTCCAAAGAAGGAGATTCCACCACACTCCGAGGGAGTGTGTTCCATTTTGAACAGCTCTCACTGTCAGAAAGTTCCTCTTAATGTTGAGGTGGAATCTCTTTTCCTGTAGCTTGCATCCGTTGTTCTGGGTCCTGTTCTCTGGCGCAGAAGAAAACAAGCTAGCACCCTCCTCAATATGACATCTCTTCAAATATTTAAAGAGGGCTATCATATCCCCTCTTAACTGTCTCTTCTCCAGGCTAAACATACCCACTTCCCTAGGTCGTTTCTTGTAGGGCATGGTTTCCAGACCCTTCACCATTTTAGTTGCCTTCCTTTGGACACACTCCATTTTTTCAAAATCCTTTTTGAATTGTGGTGCCCAGAACTGGACACAGTATTCCAGGTGAGGCCTGACCAAAGCAGAATAGAGTGGCACTATTACTTCTCTTGATCTAGACACTTTACTTCTACTGATGCAGCCTAAATTTGCATTGGCCTTTTTAGCTGCTGCATCGCACTGTTGACTCATGTTCAACTTGTGGTCCACCTGGATTCCTAGATCCCTTTCACACATAGTCTCATTCAGCCAGGTGTCCCCCATCGTATATCTGTACTTTTCGTTTTTCCGCCCTAAGTGCAGTACCTTACATTTCTCCGTGTTGAATTTCATTTTGTTAGCTTTGGCTCAACTTTCTAGTCTGTTCAAGTCATTTTGAATTTTGATCCTGTCTTCTGGGGTATTAGCTATTCCTCCTAATTTGGTGTCATCTGCAAATTTGAGAAGCATGCCCCCTATTCTTTCATCCAAGTCATTGATAAAAATGTTGAATGCACTGGGCCCAGAACAGGACCCTGTGGCACCCCACTGGTCACTTTTCTCCAGGATTAAGAAGAGCCATTGCTGAGAACCCTTTGGGTTTGGTCAGTCAACCAGTTACTAATCCACCTAATAGTTGTATTGTCTAGCCCACATTTTACTATCTTGTTTGCAAGAATATCATGGGGACCTTGTCAAAAGCCTTACTGAAATCAAGATATGCTATGTCTACCACATTCCCTTCATCTAGCAAGCTCCTTTAGGTATTCAAGTTCCTGGCCATATAGGGATTTGACTCTCATCACACCCACCTTGATTTCAGTCTGGAAGCATATTGGTAGTTATTGCAATTTCTTTAAGGCTGATGTTACATGGTGTCTTTAAGATCTTTCAGACAGCAATGTTGTTGCTGCATGATGCACGAGCTCAAGCTTTTGAGTTGTCTTCAATAGTGGTGTCACAAAAAGCAAAAGTCTAGTTACTAGTGCATGAACTACCATGACCAGATGATCCCTGTCTAGGAAAGCCCATGGCTGCTAAGCCAGTCAAAGCTATGAATTCTCAGCCATACAATCAGAAATGGAAGTACTCCCAAGCTATGTACCTGCTCCTTCAGGGGAATGTAGCCCAAAGAGGGCAGATTGCTTATCCAGTTTCTGCCACAAGTCCACAGGGATTCTTCTTATTGGGATTCAACTTACTGGCCCTCATCCAGCTTATTACCTGAGGCCAAGGAGAACTGGAGCTAAATGCCACCAGCTTACTGAGAGCACTCAGCCCCAAAACTCCTGATGACATTGTCCAATAAGATGGAACCCCCATGTTAATATTTATGAAGCTGAAGAGGAGGCTTCCAAAGCCATTTTCTTGTCATGTTCAGTGGACTCATATCTCAAAAACCAAGACAGCATCGTAGTGTAAAAGACTAAAGATTTATTTTGGATTTCAAGACAGAAGTTCACCACAGACTTGGCTGTGTTGGATCTGATTTCCCCCAAAACAGCCTACCCTTTAAGAATTCTGCTCTTCCAGCCTCTCCTTCTCAAACTGTGGCCTGTGGTGTTTGATTCTTTAAACTTTCCCCCTTTCCTCAACTCCCCATCTCCATTATCATTTCATCTATCAAAGGAAGGAAGGTGTTCTTCATTTACCATTAGTGTCCTGCAACAGGAAATAAACAAGGCCATAAACTGCAACCCCTCTTGCTGCTTCCCATTTGATTCCCAGCCATGCCTCCCCTTCTGATTACTACCCCCTTGATCTTTATTTATTTAGCCATAGCACTATTTCACCCTATCAGTTTATTCCTATATCAACCAACCTATTCCCTTATCATAACAGGTCCATATGCCTATGGATATGACATTCTGCCACCCTGAAGCCAATTTTTTACATTTTTTAAGCCCCCCCCCCGCCACTCCCTGGTTTGTCTGGGTATCAGTCATGAACCAGTTCAGAAGTGTCTACATGTTGGACATGCACCCATTCATTTTTGGACTCTGGAAAATGTTTCTAATTGACCAGGTACTCAACTTACCCCTGTGCCACCTTGAGTCCAAAATCCTGATGACTTCAAATTACTGTTCCCCCTCTACCACCAGAAGGGGAGAAGGCTCTGGGCCTGTGCACTGTGGATCCACAGCTAAAGCTGGTTTTAGCAAGCTAAAATGGAACACTGGATGTAAATGTCTGTAGGACTTAGACAGGTCCAGTTCCACAGTCACTTCGTTGACTAGCCACTTTACCACAAATGGCCCCACATAATTTGTCCCCAGTTTCTTGGAGGCTTATTGGGTCTTTAAATGTTTAGTAGACAAGTAAATCTTGCTCCCTGGTCCCAATTCCCATTCTTTGCCCCTCTTATGATCAGCAAACCTTTTATAGTCCTTCTTTGCTTCTTCCAAAGATGCTTTGGGGCCAAGCATCTTTGAATTTTGTAATCCACAGGGGGAGTGAGACAGGGTCTGTGGGCTCCGTGGATAATGAGGGCAATGTCTTCAGCTCATTTTCTATAACAGGCATTGTAAATAGGGATAGAACAAATCTAACACAGTGTTACCGCACAGACAATCCTTCCTTCACCCCAGTTAACCTTTGATATCAACTTAATATTTAAAAGGATGTGTTGGTCACATTTTGGCAACTGAGCATACCCAATGTATAGCCTGCCCAAACAAGGAGATCCTGTGGGTTCAGCTTGGAAGCATTAGTGCACATAGACAGGATAGGTCCATTGAGGCTGTAATCTGCATAACCCCACCACATAGGAGTGGGATTGTGGATGATGAATCAGGTACTTGCCAGAAGGTTGGAAATCAAAGGGCTCTTCCCTCTGGAGATATCTCTTTGTGTGAGACATTTGCACTGATTGCCCTGGACACATCTCTGGCCATGTTTTCCTCCTGGAAAATCCACTTAAGCCCCTGAGAAAGTGCCCCATAACACATTTCATCCTATAAATATGCCCATTTAGGTACCTCCAATTTGTTCAGAAAGCCACTCTGTTGACTCTGTCTATGGCACACACACGCCCACCCAGGTCCTGGGCTGCGTGCTGAGCCAGATTTATTCACCATGTCCCCCAATCAGACATCTGTGCATGAACCCAGTAAACTATCGCCCACTGTTAAACTCTCTAACTCACTATCAACTACCACTTTTATATTGTTCTTGTATGTGTATGTATGTGTGTTTTGTGTGAAAGCTGATTTCCCCTTTGCTGTCATAAATAGAACTACATTTGGAACATGCATTCTGGAGTTCGGTTTTTTGGAACAGTTATACATAGCTCTGACCCCAGCTTTTTAGTTGTTCAAAGCCCTCTCACAGCCTTCATTTGAGCTAATTAAATCCCCCTATTTAAATATTGACTGTGGGTACCCTCTCAGGACACTTGCATGTTGGGTTTTGTACCTCTCCCCCCTCAGAAGCAGTTCAGTAGGATAACACTGTCAATGGGACTGAAAACCACTGATAGATCAGGGACAGCACTCCCTGTCTTTCACTGCAGTAGGCTGTCACTATGGGCAAGCAAAGTTGTTTTGGTACCACATCGTGGTCTGAGACCAGATTCAAAGGAGCTTAGATAATCTATTTTCCCCCAAAACATCTGAAATTTCCCAGTCAGATATTAGCAATGTGGTAGTAGTTGTCACATACCTTTGGGTCCTGGTAGGCCCTCTTCAGGGGAGGGCACACTAAAGCCTTCTTCAAAATGGAAGGCTTTTGAAGCCTGCCCCCAGTGAGGCTTCTACCACTCAATCAATCCACTTGATCCATGCCCATTTTGATCCAGGGAATCTCATGAGTCAAAATGGGCATGGGTCAAGTTTACATGTGTTAGGATGGTCTAATTCATCCATCTTGGCCACACATCCTGTCACAGTAACAAAACCTGATCTCACAAAATTTAATGAAACATTAGATACTTCCCTAGGCAATGTAACATCAGATTCTGTGAAAATGTAAGTATGTTCATCCTTGAAATGTTTAACAAATTCATCACATCACAGAACCAAGGGTTCCAGTCCTAGTCTCTCTGACCTTCTAGTTATAGCTTTAAAAACTATACTTAGATGTTATTGTGAGGGAGAAGATATTGAATTTAATTAGCTGGAAAGATCTTAGCTTTAATCTTAGTAAAAGCCTTTATATTACAAAACATTTTTAAAAAGCTGAAATACTATACTCTTTATAATTCCAAATTTTTTTTTTGAGTGGTCTTTTCTTTTCTTTTTTTGCATTGTTGAGGATGCTTTATAATGGAGGGTCAAAAGTAGTTCTTTTATCTTCTAGTCAAGATGTCTGCATTTTTTTTAAAGGGAAGAACAATGACAAGCTCATTATGAGTTGTATGTGGAGTTGTACCAGTGGAAGGGCTACTTTCATGTGAGGCAGGGTAGAGATCCAACGGATTCTTCCACTGGAGAAAGGATGGGAAATAAATTTTGCCCACTCCCTTTTCTATATCACTTCCTTTTCTGCATCACTTGCCATGCTGTTCACAGTCAGTTTTTCAGGGGCTTAAAAGGAGAAGAGTATACAGCAAAAACCACTTTCCCCTCTCATTCTTTGGCAGGAACACCCCATGAGCATATCTGTTTACAAAAACAATGTATCCAAGGCCAAGGAAATCAGGTCTAGAATCCTACACATTAGTCCAAAATGGAGGAGAGCTATTGAATCAACTGTTGAATGGTGAGTCAATATGTAGGCAAATCCACTGGATTCAAAGGCTCTATTCTAGTCAGGACTAACAATAAAATTTAGGCTCAGATCAGTCCTTTTTTCGCTGGCCTATAACCACTGAATCTGATTAGGCCAATATTATAGTTATAGAACTGAATTAGCCAAACCATCCCAGCCTGAAAATATTTCTTTGTTCAACGAAAACATCTATTTTTTTATCCTATTCTTTGGGTGTACCTATTTGGATTAACAGCACTGAATGCCAGGATGGCAATACTTTACAATACTACTACTACTGTAGTGGAAAAACCAACTGTTGCAAATTAATTCCCAGCATCCACGGTTGTTTGCAGAGCTTGATGCAGAAACAGGGGACCAAAAATAGATTGAAAGCATTGGTTTATTGCCGGCAAGGTCCTAATGGAATTAGCTTTTCAGATCATTGGGGCAAAGAAGAAGCCAAGATGGCCGTAGATTTATGCACTCACAGACAAAGAAATTCAAAGCTGACATTCTATTGGATGCTCTAAACTTTAAACACACACAATCCTGAGCAATGAGAATACAGATTTCAGAATACATTATAATATGCTTAAGTTACCATGCTGCCATGCCAACCACATACCAAAATCTCTTATCAGTAAACTAACTGGTGTGTACCAGGCAGAAGGCCCTTTTGCACAAACAAGAGTAGTTGCCAATGATTTATTATGGCTCTCTGGCCCACGCTGGCTCCTAATGAAAGTCTTTAATGCATCAGGTTATCAGATCTGGGGTTAGGCTGTATCTAAATAACCCTTTAGCATTCTTTGAGTTTAAACCTTCCAGCATCTTCCTTAGAGGCCCACTTCCCAACATTCCCTTCACATGGCTGCTTGACCATTATTTTACACTTATAATAGCACACATCTCTAATTTAGACATATAAAACATTAATTAAAGAAATTCTTCTGCCTCACTACTACTACTACTACTACTACTAAAATTTATTTCTATCCTGCCCCTCTGATGAGCAACTGGGGCGGCTTACAACATTAAGATTCATACAGTACAATACAATATAATGCAATAATATAGATTACATAAGTAACCTGAAAACTCCAGAAACCACCCACCACTTAAAAAATTGTTAAATTAAATTATATATTAAAACATGTTAGAATAGAATCACAATAACTCCAAAAACAAGCAACAAACAAGCAACAGCAGCGGCTACAAACAGAAGTGGGGGAGAACAAGAGGGCAGAACTCCTAAGGCCAGGAAGTCACGAAAGGCCTGCTGGAAGAGATCCTTCTTAACAGCTTTTTTGAAGCTGCTCAAGGTCTTAATTTGATGGATTTTATCTGGCAGGCCATTCCATAATCTGGGAGCGGCCGCGAGAAGGCCCTCTGGGAGATTGTAGACAGCCTTATTTTTATCGGCTGCAACAAGTTCCTCCCAGAGGATAGAAGTGCACAGGGTGGATTGTATGGGAGAAGGGTCCAAAGATAGGTTGGACCCAAGCCATTTAGGGCTTTAAAGGTAAGAACCAACACCTTGTACTGGGCCTGGAAACTGATAGGCAGCCAGTGGAGAGACTTTAATACAGGTGTTATGTGGTCTTTCCTTGATGTACCTGAAATCAATCTGGCTGCCATGTTCTGTACCAGTTGAATTTCCCGAACCAAGCACGAGGGTAGCCCCATGTAGAGCGCATTACAGAAATCAAGACGAGAAGTTACCAGCACGTGCCCCACAGTTTCCAGGTCCTTTACTTCCAGGAAAGGGCACAGCTGGTGTATCAGCCAAAGCTGATAACAGGCACTCCAGATCTGCCTTTCACTTTGTCTGTTTGATGAGCTGTCATGTTGAGTCCAGTTTAACAACAAGGACCTTAGTAAAGCAGGCTCTTCAAAACTTTCCATCAGTACCTAGCACTAGGACATCAGACAGAGCATGAACACAGGACACATGATCACAGGTTTCCCCACTACAGTATGACATTTTAAATTTCTATTTCTATTATAATAACCACAACTTATTATTAATCTGTACCAGTGGTTCTCCAACTCTGGTCCTCAAGATCTTTTGGACTTCATTTCCAATGACCATTGCCTGGGGCTTCTGTGAGTTGAAGTCAGTAGGTAGGCAAATCCACTGGATTTGATGGCTCTATTCTATAAGCTTATTGCACTAGTACCTGTAATGTTCCCATCGAGTCCCTGGAACATAACAATATGGGAACGGGTGTTACTGCATTAGACTATTGATAACGTGATAGTAACATTATGAGAACACATATTATTGCACAGCATTTACTGTTGTACCAGTACCAGCACTAAAGCAGTTCCTCAGCCGTCCCCCATTGGTACATGCTCACTGTTGTGAAAACCCCTATGTCTGCATTGGAAAGAATGCTACAGAGAGATTTAGGTAGCGAGCATTATTGTTGTTTTTTTTGTAAACACAATGCAATTAAATCTATAAAAAAATAAATAAAAAATAAATAAATTGCCTGTGGCACCTTCCTTGCATCAACACTGGAAGAGTTGAGTTGAGTTTGTGGATGTTCTAGGATGGGAGGGGAGGAGGTTGTTTTAGCCAATCAGAACATGAGGACAGATTGAGACTGGTAGGATTATCGCACACACATCATCTGGAACGGTCTGAAAGCATTCTTGCTGGCTGAGGAAGCATTTTTACAGTTCTCCTGCTGGGACAGGCTAGGGACTGTCAGAGCACAGAATGGGAACTTGATGAGGATCATACCGTGCGATAAAATACGTTCTGTTTCATTCTCATCACATTCTCATCATGTTCCGAGAACACAGTGCAGTAACCTTACTAATGAGGACTAATAACAAAATAATAATAATAATAATAATAATAATAATAATAATAATAATAATAATAATTTTTATTTATATCCCGCCAATCGGGGCGGCGTACAACATTTCAAAACATAAGAACAAATAAAATCAGTTCAAATCCCATCCCTCCTTCCCACACCCACCCAACCCCTAAAAACAAATCAAAACTAAACAGATTAATAACAATAATTAAGCAATTAAACAATTAAACAATAAACAACAATTAAACAATAATTTTAAAAACCCGCCAGCATTCTCCCCAGTTCTGCCCCATCCACAGCTGCTCCTGGCCCCCAGGTGATGGTAAGGGGCAAGAGAGTCCTTCAGGGGCCCGAGTCCTCCAAGAGTGCTGCCGGCGCCGCGTGTTAGACTCAGGCCTTTGCAGACTGCCAGAAATAGTGCAAATTGAGTTCACTTTAACTGCCCTGACTCAGTGCTGGGGAATCATGGGAACTGTAGTTTACTGTGGCACAGAGCTCTCTGACAGAGAAGGCTCAATGTCTCAGAAAAAAATACAATTCCCATGATTCCCTAGCACTGAGCCAGGGCAGTTAAAGTGGACTCAATTTGCACTATTTCTAGCAGTCTGCAAAGACCTGGAGGACCAAAGGCTGAGAAGCACTCATTTGCTTATATAACTCATCTATTATTTGTGTTCTTATTTGGCAACAACATTGTGAGAGCTTAAAAAATATAGCCATGTTAGTTTTGAGAACTTGTCATAGCTTTTCCTCTGTCCTAGGCTTTTGAGCAAAGAAGAAAGGATTAGCCAACAGAAGCTGTCTGTTCCTACCCATCTGCTCCCCAGCACTTTCCTCTTTACCTTTCCCAGTGTGAGGCAAAGTATGAGTAACCCAAAGTAAAACTATTTTTCTTCCCTTCCTCTAAAGAAGAAAGGATTTCGTGTATGTGCCCGGTAGCCAAAAGCATTCCAAGGATTAACAGAGAGTTTAAGAAAGTAAAGTCATAGGCTTTCATGGCCGGCATCCATAGTTTTTTGTGGGTTTTTTGGGCTGTGTGGCCATGTTCTTTCCCATATCTTTCCCATATATACTCTGGGTGAGGGAACGTTCAGCTTGACAGAGTGAATGTTAAAATGACATATTTGCACATCAGATAATAGCAGTTAAAACAAAAACCTGGCTTTAAATCTCTTAGCCAGCTAATGAGAAGGTTTCTAGATATCAAAATAGCCCAATATGCTAATGACAGCTTTATTAAGCTGTCATATCATGGGAAAGAAAGTTTAAGAAAGGATTACATCTGGTTTCTAGGTATCATACCTTTTTTAGTCATAGCTTAGAAAATTGCAAAGTTACAGAAACAGATTATGTTCCAAATACACCTTGGAACCTACAACCAATTAGGGAACCATACACCCTAACTAAACTGGCCCTTGCCACTTATAGAGAAGTAGACCTTCTGTTCCCATGGCTAAGGAAGTGGGGAGGAAGGATGACAATGATAAATCCCCTCTGAAGAAAATTGCCAAGAAAACCCTATGGACGTTTTCACACTAGTCCCTAAAGCCGCCTGGAGCCGCTCATTCCGGAATGGCTCCAGCAGCAAAAACTTAATTCCTTTTTTAAAAAGGAATTACCTTTCTGGCGCTGATGCTGGAGTTAGCGCTGGTTCGGCCGGAGTGAGGCCGGACTTGCTGCTCCGTGCGTGTGAACACATGGAGCAAGGAGCCGGACTGACACAGGGATGGCACCGGAAGGGGCGGGGTTTGCTGCGGCGTGAGTGTGAACACACTGGAAATGGAGCCAGAGTGGGGCCGGACGGAGGTAGGATTGCGTCTGCCTAAAGCCCCGTGTGAAAACGCCCTATGATAGGTTCACCTTGGGACACCATAAGTCAGAAATGACTTGGAGACACACAACTACAACAAAAGGAAGAGGAAGAATTTTGACTCTTTGGAGATCAGTCTCTACCAGGCTTCCTCATGCAGATGGTCAACATCTCAAGGAGAGCTTGAAATAACAGATCAACAGCCCCCCTCCCCCAAGAACAAAGGTAGTAAAACTTTTATACCCCTGACTACGGAAGGTTCCAAGTACTTTAGAATATCTATATTCATACAAAACTTGATTGCCAAAGGTTATCTCCTCTGATCTTACGTAACCCTCTGCCACTCTAAGTAGTAAATTAACTTCTTATTAGCTGGATGTTGCTTGGTTCACAGCCACTGTATAATATATGAGTGCATTATCACAGAGCTGTATTCCAAAAATGGAAAGTTCTAAAGCTCCGCACTCTCTATACTCCATTCTAATCAAATGGTCTGTACAGATGATTTTCTTTTCAGTTGGGTCACCCACAAGAAAAATCATGAGTATAGTCAATGCTTATAGTGTAGGGTTATAGCTCCATTTAAACTTAGGTAAGGCAGATTTTGTATTTCAATTGCATAAATTTGTTTGGTTCACAAGGCCACCTCCTGGGAAAAGTAGCCTGCAGCAATTTCTGCATTTTACAGCTTAATAAAGCTGTCATTAGCATATTGGGCTATTTTGATATCTAGAAACCTTCTCATCAGCTGGCTAAGAGATTTAAAGCCAGATTTTTGTTTTAACTGCTATTATCTGATGTGCAAATATGTCATTTTAACATTCACTCTGTCAAGCTGAACATTCCCTCACCCAGAGTATATATGGGAAAGATACCCTCAATGAAAAACAGAACTTCTTCTGCTCTGTAATTGTTTTCATTCCCATTAAAAGATAGAGGCACAAATAATAGTGATGGTGAAGGCATGAAATCTATAGCGTGTCAGTAAATCCTTGCTATCTACTAAACCCCCACCTAAAATTACAATTCCCTTGATGGAACACATAGGTAGACCGTTTCCATCTGCTAGTTTTTCAGATGAGATGCCACATGTCTTTTTAGCTGCTCACAGGAAGAGATAGAAATGCAATTACAGGACTCATGACTTGAAAGTATCACTTAAGAAAAAGGTGAGTAGTTTTAAAAGCCTCAGATCACAGCACAGGGATGACACAAATGATATTCATTAACAATAAAAGAGAACATTATTTAAATTTTATATATTGCTTTATGTTCAATAAAGGAGACTAAAGACACCTGTCATTTATCATTTACTAATCACTGGAACACTATGTCACATTCATATATCCATATTCCATTGTCACTTACACCTGAGATAAATGCAGGTTCTTTGGTTTGTTTTTATCAATTTTTTTAAAAAACAAACAAACAAACACCAAACTCTTGCATCTCTGGCCACAACATTCAAGGCAAGGTCTTTCTATGCCATGGCTAAGTGTTAAGGATTCTTAAATATTTTAAAAAGTAGTTTCTAGGGTATTCCCAAATATTTCTTCATTCTCATTTAGAACCATTTTATAAAGAAGCATTACATTATTTATTTGTGTCTGTGTATTTATACTTGTATGGAAAACATCTACAAAACATTAGAGACAAAAACACCACTCTGGAATGTTGCTGCTCTTTTTTGTACAAAATTAATATATTCCCTTGTAGGCTGTCATTATGATTATACCATGTTTGGGGAAGAAAAACAATAGAATGAAATTCAGCAAGGATAACCATAAAGTGTTACTTTAAGAAAGGAAGAAAATAATCAAAGACACAGAAAATCAACAGAGCTTGGAAAGTTACTTTTGAGGAGAATGTCATTGTATAACTCATTGTAAAAAACAAACAACCCCCAAGCAATCTCCTCCCACTGTGTGTATATATATGCACTTTCATGTCACTTGTTGGCTTATGGTGACCCCATGAATTTCTTAGTTTTCTTAGGCAAGGAATTCTGAGACATGTTTTTGCCAGTTCCTTCCTCTAATATAATTTAATAATATAATTTATTTATATATCCCTCCTCTCCCTGCAGATCTAAGCGGGAGTACAGAGATAAAAGAGAACAATACAACAACATTAAAACATAGCAAAAAAAACCATAACAAAATAAATGATAAAAATAAAATTAATACAATAGAATTATTAAAATTACAATAAAATTAAAGTACCAGTCTATGCCATAGGGGGTGATGGTCTTCCTTCACCCAGGAGGTCTTAGGACACATTTTTAATTTGGGTCAGGTGGATAGGCCTGCTGGAAGAGTTCCGTTTTGAGTGCCTTTTTGAAGGCTTCTAACATGGGAATAGTACGGACCTCTTCTGGCAGGCTGTTCCATAATTTAGGGGCCGCGGCCGTGAATGATTTTTGGGAAGTAACTGTCAGTTTAGTGCAGGGGTAGGCAACCTTTCCCCTTTAAGGGCCGAGGGACTTCAGCTCCCAGAATCCCAGGAGCTATTGGCCAACATGGGACTATTGGCCAACATGGCTGAGGCTTCTGGGAGCTGAAGTCCCTCGGCCCTTAAAGGGGAAAGGTTGCCTACCCCTGGTTTAGTGTTATGATAGTTTAATAAGTTCTTCCCTGATGTTCTGAGTGTGTGGGGCGGATTGTGTGGGGAGAGGCGTTCTTTCAAGTAACATGGACCCAAGCCATGTAGGGCTTTATAGGTAATAACCAACACTTTGTATTGCGCCCGGAAGCTAATTGGCAGCCAGTGAAGAGCTTTTAGCACTGGTGTAATATGGTCTGCTCTAGATGTTCCGGCGACCAACCTGGCTGCCACATTTTTAACCAATTGAAGCATCTGGCCTACAGCATCTGGTATTCATTGGCAGTTTTTAATCCAAGTACTAATCAGGTCTGACCCTACTTAGCTTCCAAGATTAAACAGGATCTGGTGCCTTTAGAGTATTTACCATTACCAAAATGGCGGTAATATTCCATCACTCATTCCACTGCTTTCTGCTTTGTTGTCATTTCTATGTTATTCCAGCCTCAAGTGTATGAACACTTCAAAAATTGTGCTGAAAATGCTTCTTTTAAAAATAATCAGATAAAAAATTAGCAAAGATTACTGTTACATAAAAGCTGTAACAATATTATTGTTCAGAGTGGGGAAATATGTACAACATTGTATACTCAACTAACTAGACACCTGCAGGGGCAATGGAGACACAGGCAACTAATTAGGTCCCTTTGTACATTCCCTCTTTGTTGTCTAATCTTTTGATTTATTGGCTATATGCAGATACTCCAGGTTCAAATTCATTCTGGTTTGCTCCTCCTTAGTCTAATCTTCTTAGTCATGTGACTGTAACCAGCAGATCACATTTTTCCCTATCTGTCAGACACATAATTTTCTTAATGATTACTTTTACTTCACTTAAGTAACCCCCCCCCTCGACTGAATCTAGCCATCTAATTCTATGCAGCCAGCTTCCACAGAAAGCCAACAATTTTGAAAGAAGTAACCCATTATGTTACTTTTCTAATCTAAATTCTGGTTTTCACATTCAGTACAATGTTTAAATAAGTTACAGGTACTGACATTAATTGCAATGTATTACTGGACATTTCTAAACATAAGTACCTATGCAATCAATAAGAGCAGTTGTGCCCCCCCCCCCCCCCCCAGTAAGCATGACGTTGTTGTTGTTGTATGCCTTCAAGTAATTTCTGACTTATGGTGACTCTAAAGTGAACCTTATATGGGGTTTTCTTGGCAAAATTTGTTCAGAGGAGGTGCCTTCCCTTGAGGCTGAGACCATGTAACTTGCCCAAGGTCACCAAGTGGGTTTCATGGCCAAGCAGGGCATTGAACCTTGGTTTCTAGAATTGTAGTCTAACACTGAAGCTACAACACCATGCAGGCTCACAAGCATGCCATTAGCCATGCCCAAATATACCAGTAAGCTCAACTGGACAAAATGCTGAAGCATAGTACAGCAGTATGTGAATGACCCCATTCTCACCCATACTCTGGTACAGACAGGAGGAGAAGAAAAGTAAAACAATTCTTTTATGTTTTTTATTAACCACAGTTTAGTGTTATTTCCGAAACCTAAATGGTGTTTAATCTTATCCAAAACAATCCAGCTTTAATGTCTGAGGTCAGTCATAATGAGATTGGTGTCACTTTTTTGAATGAACATACAGGAGGACAGGCAGGAATATAGGCCTCTGTGAGATCCAAGAGACCTCTCTCTTCTCTATGAAAGCACCATAAACTCCTACTATCTTTGCCTTAGTGGCACCTGAATTGCATGTTGGCCATGAGGACTATCGGCAAGTCTCAGTAGAGAATATGACTCACAACATATTTATCTAGTACTGCCAGTTTAGACTATTTCAGCCAGGTGTGATACCTCTTCAGTTCCAGTTGCCATTTTCATTCAAAAAAGGCCAAAATGAGCTTGTGTTTGGTGGTGGTGGTGGTGGGTTTCTGGGCTGCCCAGAAAAGGCTAACTGCCAGATAAATAGCCAATTTTTGGCAGTTTCACAATAGAAAATATAAGCAGAATTTTTTAAAAAAATTGTTAGGACTTTGAAAGACAGTTAAGGGGCTTTGGAGACACAAATGTGGGATAAAGCGTTCACATGTTCAAACTAAAGCCTCATTTCTGAATTTCTGGGCTGTGGGGAGCCTGAACAGGACTCAACTACAGTTAATTTATTTCAACTGGCTTAAGCTCTGGACAAGCTCTGTGTGGGATTCTGTTCCTGACACATATTTTATGCCAATTATGAATGGCATACAAATTGCCACTTTTGAAAAGAAAGTGTATTACAGTGGAGGTCTAGTACTTTCCTTTTCACAATGCTCACCACTTTATGAGGAATTTTTAAGGGGAAAGTAGTGATTTTATACCTGTATGCTAGTCATAATGGTGTCCTCATGTATGCTTTTATACTTAGAGATGGAGGCTAAATGCAGAATGTATTGTAAGTAATGGTTGAACCACTTCAGCCAGCACTTGTAATGTTAGGGTTGGAGACCTCTATTATGCTTAATTCAGGGAGATTTTAAGGCTGAGCAAAAACACAAGTGAAAAAGGATGTTGAGAAACAGCTATATTTACAAATATGATTAGATACATTGGTTTATTCAAAGCATAGATTTGGAGGCACATACCTTCCATATTTCAAAGATCAAACCCAGGACACATGTGGATGAATAATTTCAGAGTGTGGCCAAAAGGATTTGGCCAGGAAAAAGAGAGAAAAAGTTATTAATGGAGAAAGATATACAAAAACTACTATTTTAAAAGAAAGGATCCTTGGATTGAATGTACAGAATGTTTGTTGTTGTTGTTACCTGCCCTTGAGTTGATCCTGACTCATGGTAACCCTCTGGATGGGACATCCCCAATACCCCCTATCTTCCATTGCTCTACTTAGGTCCTGCAAACCCATGCCGGTAACCCCTCTGACTGAATCTGGCCATTTGGCATTAGGTTTTCCTCATTTTCTACTACCCTCTATCTTTCCTATCATTAATGTCTTTTTTAGTGATCCATGCCTTCACATTATGTGACCAAGTACAACAGCCTCAATTTGCTCATCTTGGCTTCCAAAGAGACTTCTAGCTTGATCTGTTCCAGGACCCATTTGTTCATCTTTTTTGGCTGTCCACAGTATACTAAGCCCTCTTCTTCAGCACCATATCTCAAATGAATTGATATTCTTTCTGGCTGCTTCCTTTACTGTCCAGCTCTTGCATACATAAATGGTGATGAGGAATAGAATTGCCTGGATGATTCTAATTTTAGTGCTCAGTTGTATGCCTTTATTCTTCAGGATCTTTTCTAGTTCTTCCATAGCTGGGGTCCCATTCCTAGTTTTCCCCCCCCTATTTCTTGACTATATTCACCATTCTGGTCAATATTTGATTCTAGACATGGGAATTCTTCAACGATTGCAATTTCCTCAATGTCTAGATTGAATTTATGTATTTCTTCTGTGGTCATTATTTTTGCTTTCTTTATGTTCAGCATTAATCCTGCCTTTCCACTTTCATCTTTGACCTTCCTCAGTAACTGTTCCAAGTCTGTGATGTCTTCCTTCAGTGTTAAGGTGTCATCCTCATATCCTAGGTTCCTACTAAATGTAGGAAAGCCTAAAAAATATAAAAAGCCCACATCAATGAAAACAAAACTCTCTGTGTGTCAGCATACAGAATAATTAACAATAAATATAATATTTTATTATAAATTATTGTAAAATCAAAATGTCTTTGTTAGACCCTGCTTACAATTTTTCTTCACTTGGTGTCTTCACAAGCTCTATGTTCACATCAACACTATCTGTACATGGGGTGGAGAGAAGAAAACCAGTAAAAACAAGCCCTGAAATGGGGTTAAAGGAAATCTAAAAAAATTACACTGATCCAGGATGTTTTAAAGGAAATAGAGAAACTGAGGATGCAAAAGAGCAACCATGACCATCCTGGCTGATTTGTCACTACTGAGGGGTATGGGGGAATAAATAAAAGCCATCTGGTTATATGATTATACAGCAACCTGTAAAGAAATATTTGATCCTCCAAAGATATTTTAGGATCATTTAAAAATGACTGTTTTGAAGAACAATTGCAATGGAATGCTGAAGATCTAAAATTAGCTAATTAATGTATCATATTTCTCAGAGCAAACATCAGTCTTGAATGTATCAACATATACATTTTAATTTGTATTCTGAAGTGGAAATGTGCCTTTAAGCATATATTTAAATACATAAAATATGGATTTCATGTGTTTAAAATATATTTAGATACATATTTTGGGAGGAATATTCCCAAAAGTTTAGTGTAAAAAAGGGATTGGAGCAAAACTGTGATAAAACTCATGAAAGTGATATGGACTGGAACTGGATAAATTTTATCCATACTTACAACATAGCTGCATACTGTTATGTACACTAATGTTGCTTGATCACAATAAATGCGTAAAATGTGGATGGATATATATGCAACTGATGTCTTGGAATCTGGCTCAATCAGCATTCTCAGAAAGACAGATTGATCATTTAAAGATAAATTAGGGAGATTAGGGAGTGTAAATTAGGATGAATCGCTAACATGGTGTGAGAAGCTAAATCTAGTTTTATATTATTTGTTTATAAAATTTCAGTCCTGATTTTCTATTAAAACAAAAATGGTGTTCCTAAATAGTGCCTCTACTAAAACAAAAATAGTCATCTAATTATAAAAACATTAACAAATTAAACAACATAAGCATTGAGTCATCACAATAATCAATACTCAGTTAAAGCAATCACAATAATGAATAATCAATAGTTAAGTTGGTGTAGTTTTTTTAATTTTGAAAGGTCAAACTATACAATAATTTAACAAATAAAATGATAAGTTACAAGTTTATTAAAAGAAGCACTTATGTAGATCAGTGTTCATAATAGCCAAGAAAAAAGTATATAGTATATGGCAATTAGTATATAGAAATATAAAAGGATATGAAAGGTGAGGAAAAATAAATAAAAGGAAAATGGAAGGTAGAGTGTAGTTTAAAAAGTACTATTATATCCAAAAGATCATGACAGAATATTTAAATAAGCTATAATCCAGCCCATTAACATTTAACATTTAGCTGAGTTCTACTATAAAGTTTGAAGACAGTTTGTGCATCTCTGGTAGGTGGAGAATGAATGGCTACAAGAAGCAAGAATATTACAGGTAACTTCCATGACAGAGTATGGATATTGGTGTCATGGCTTGGAAGGTGCCTGGGGAATCTACCAATAGATATTCTGCTCAGTATTTTCTATCCATACTAGGAGAGGATTTTGGGAACTTTAGTCCAAAATAACTTTCCCAAGCTCTGACTGGACTGAAGGAGTGAGACTTCTAGGTTCAGAATGCCAACAGTGTGAATCAATGTCCATCTAGCTCATTCTTAAATGCCACTGAACAACTGCCAAGCCATATCATACTCATTTTTGTAGTCATGGATGACACAGTTTTAGTGTTTTCAAATATAAGTTCAAATGAAACACAATAAGCAAGCAGGACCAAAAATAGGATACAAATTAAAATGCCATGTCTTTATTGTTTCATTTCCTTTACTACAGAGTATAATCAATAGTTTACAAGAGGGTTAATATGCTCTCTTCAAGTATGGTATTATTATTTCAAAAGAGCACAATAACTTTATTAGTTATGCTGTCTGCAAGCCTTCCAATGTGACATGACTGTGTGGGTGTTCAGATCATGAACAATTCTTGGTGCCCTCTCTTGGAGGATTTCCATGCATGTTAACAATAGCAGCTAACACTACACAGCTGCAAGAAATTTTAATGTTGGAAGTTCTAATTTTAATTAGTATAATTAAAACAAACAAAAAACCCATGTAGAGATTTACTGTTTCGGCTTAGCAGCAACTTGCTATTCAGATTTCATGTTTTCCAGCCCTTTCCTATGCAAATGAGGTTTGTGTGATGCCCTTTTTCTCCCTTTAAAAAAAAGGCAACAATAACAGCCTGAATAAAAGCATTTAGCAATCTTTAATAAAGAATCTCTTATATAGAGTTGTTGCTGGTTATAACTGTTTCCCAAATAATAAAGTTGGACCTATTTAAAATTGTTGAATCTTTTATTTTCTTGTGGTCAGAGATTGGAAATTTACTTTATATAAAAAATAATTCATTACAAAGTTCATAGGAGAACCTGGAAAAATAGCTCATTCATGCTTCTAATGTCTCCATTCTGTTACTTTGCAATTAGTTGGGGGGGGGGTGTTTCTCCCTCATTATCTCAACAAGAAACATATGAGTGATAATGATATTAAGCATAAGACATTACTTTCAATACTGTCTATAGCAAGGATCCCTAGGCCATTTTTGCAGCCCCACTCTCATTTTTTGTGGGGGGCCTCCAGATGATCAAGAGCACCCCTCCAAGCCTCTGGATGATGTGTGTGTGTGCGTGTGTGTATATGCATGCATGCCTTCAAGTCTCCTGTTGTCTTATGGTAACCCCATGAATTTTATAGTGTTGTCAAGAGCAGGCACTGACGTTAATGGAACAGTGAATGGCCTCTGTCCTTTTAGCTTGACCATTAAATGACCTACATATTGTGTTGAATATACTTTGGGGAAATGATCCTGGACTCAGATATCTAAAACAAAAAGTGAATTCACATAAGTCCAGTGGTAAAGCAAAGGATTTCATTTTAAAGGTTCCAGATTAAAACCTACTAAGCAATAAACAGGATAGCTAGGCTTTGGCTGACTGTAGGCTTAGCTTCAATATTTTGCTCCACTTTTTGAATCACTGAAAAACATTTCATATAGCACTGACATGGAGTGAGAGGCATTCCTCCTTGTTTTCTCTCCATACTACTCTCCTTAAATGGAGAACTCAAGTGGGCAGACTGAATGAAATAGTTCTACTCCATATGACTAGCAAGAGTGATTATCAGGTAAGATGGGAAAATCTGATTTGCATAGGGACACACATACATAAGAGAAACATGCCCCTTTCAAGGTTTAAGAAAAGAAGCATTAGTAAGTGGAAGACAGCAGTTTATTTAATGTTATACTGGTTCAGATGTCAGTGTTCAAATGGAGCTAACTGGCACCGAAGCAAACTGAGCAATGTGGCACCTTACCATTCATAGTAGTTTTGGAAAATCTACCTGGCAACATTATACAACATATAGCAAATCACCAGAGTACACTTGATATATGTACACTTAATATATGTCATTGATAGCCATCATTAAGTCATAAAAGAAAATTACTAAACAAACACCAAGTATTACTTGTTGAACATTTCCCTTACCTATTATGTTGCTACTTTTATGCTTCACCTGCTATTCCATGAGATGTCTAAGAGCTGAATAATTCTGCAGATTCTAAAATTTTCCTTGGTTTAAGATACATTTCCTTCAGCTTGGCTCTACCTTACTTTGGTCTTAGGTTATTTTCTGGACTTTTCACATCACACACCTCCTACACAGTTGGCTTTACATTGGACCCTGTGGTGGGCTTACATTGTAAAACCACTGATGGGCAAGGACACTGTAATCTGTATGGGTCAACTTCCAGACCTAGCTGCCTAGTTTGTGCTATAGCAGTGGCCCTTGTTGTGCTGTGAGGTTCCAGCAGCTACCCAAGAATGTTGATTACCGATGTCTGTACAGGACATCTAGGACTGTAGTCCTTTTATCTTTTGTTGATGGAAAGGATAGAAATAATCTTTTCATCCAGCTAGATTAATATATACACCCGCCCCTCCATTTTCATGGACTTGAAGTTCGCGGTCTTGATTCATGGACTTGAGGTCTGCGGCAAGCTCCACTGGATAAAATGGTGCGTGCGCCTGTGGTACGTGCACAGGGCTGCGCAGCCATTCAAGCCAATGGGGCTTGAATATTGGTGTTTCCATTTGTGTGTGTGTGTGTGTGTGTGTGTGTGTGTAGGGGCTCCAGAATGAATCACCTGCGAAAACGGAGGGGCAAGTGTACTTCAAATATGATTAAGGTGTGAAGAAAGTGTGTGTATGGATGTGTGTGTCAAAATAAGAGAGAGAGAGAGAGAGAGAGAGAAATTTGTATATTAGAGGCCTAGTTTACTAAGCCCAGACTGACAACCTCCCTAGTAAAGAAAGGTGGAGAAACCAAGATGTGTTTTTGGCATCAAGCCTATGTGTGATGATGTCTTATGGAGGCACCTGCTTAAGACAAGAAATGTATGAGCATAGATGTGCTTTGCATAATTGTCCTTTCACCTCTCCTCTCTACTACACTGAAGTCATGATCATCACTGATGCTGCTATTTACCATATTTACCTAAATTTCTGATTCCTTTTTTTCTTCTTTTCTAGACAAAGCTTGGAAGAGTGGGTGGCTTTTTCTTCCTGTGAGGCAGACTTGATGCGAGAGGAATTCAGTGCTAGCTTATGAATCAAATCCTGGTCACAGATCTACTTTTAGAAGGGCAATGAGCTTTTTGCCTCTACAGATGAGAAGAATGAAAGTGGGTATCAGTTCTGTGAAAATCAACTGATAACATCAGAGAACTAACCTTAGGCCTGCCTTTCTGCCTGTGTAATGATATGCATAAAGTTCTTGTCTCAGTTTTTACCCAGAATGAAGACTTCTTGTTGAGAATTAACATATCACAAAGAATAGCTTTTGATTTTTTTTAAAGCATAACTCTCTTTACCAAAAGGATTGTAAAGAACTCACATTAAAATAGCTTTTGTGTGGCATGGCTGAAACAAAAATTAAGTCTGCCAAGAATGATGGGGATGATTCCATGCCTTGGGTCATCTATCATGAACTCATCTTCATATGTCAGTACAAGGCAGTTGCCTCTGTGAATGTAATGTAGAGCAGAATACCTCAACCTATGAGAACTAAATAAAAACTCAATTAAATGCTATATGATTATTTTAATATACAAAATAATTTTTGCAAAAGGGTTCATAAAAGAATGAAATATGTGAGTGTATGTGTCATGTTCATTGGCTTGGCTTATTTGCCAGACTTGGAAGAAAAGGAAGTATTATTACAAAGTAGCAGTAAATGTTAAGAAATAACTGTTGTTGGTTTTTTAAATTAAAAGTTTTACAAGAATACAATAAATTGTCAAGAGCTGGCTGTAAAACATAGAAGGATACACTCAGATATTCTCATACAGAGTTGCCCTGATAGTGACTTCAGACTAGTTCAAGCTTGCCAGATAATTTTGCAAGGTATATTAATGGAACGAAGATCCATTTAAGCCACTTAATGGAGTCCACAGAAGGGGTAAAGGCTTAATCTTACTAAAACTGGCCAGGACCGTTGACATGGCAGATCACTCCCACATCCACAACTACTCTTTCTCTGATAGTCAAAGCTAATTGATAAAGAAGAGGAGAAGTGCATCTTCTCTCCTGTACCACCTTGTGCAATCTCCAGAAAAAGATATGCACATGTAGCCCTGAATTACATGCACATATGCCATCAATAGTATTTCAACTTTTTTTAAAATAGTAAGTGAAGCTGGTGAGGGAACAGTAGAAATTAGCCTGTTACCATATAGTTCTAGGTTGTGTTTCTTATTGTGATATATGAAAAAGTCTAAATTTCATCTTCTGGTATAAAGATAAAAATTAGGGAAATTGCTTTGAGTGTTTTCACACATGACAGTCAAAGAAGGGTGTTTATTTGAATTTCCAACATCTGTAATAAGAATCTAAAATGTACATGGTCTACAGTGCTCACTATGTTTTAATCTTAGTTTTAAAAAGCAGATATCTGTTAACAAATGCTCTTATTTTCATATAGCCAAAGGCTGTGTTAATGACTATGTCCCACTCACCTTCTCTATCCTTTTGCTGAACAATAAGGAAGAGACAGAATAGTCCCAGGTCTCCACATCCTTTTCTCCATCAGGATAAGATTGGGGTGAAAAGGCTTTTTGTTTATATTTGAAATCTTCATGAACCACCAAGGAATGTGAGAAAGTGAATACATAATGAGCTGCAACGTATTGCTAGAGGAGCTTTGGAAGTTAAACAACTCTCACATTATATATTCTGTATCTCAAGGAGAACAAGGCAGGTGCATCCAATAGCAAGGTCAGATTGCATGTAAAGAATGGAAGATGCACATCAGTGACAGGAAAACTGGCTCATGGTTTTCCATTGACATTTATTTTTCATATCATTATGGGATAGGTATCTTTATTTCCTGCACCCTCGCTAGGTTGATGCAGGCTCTATGTTTGATCTGAGATCTTTCTGGACTCCTGGGAATGCAACTTCCATCTATATGGAAATCTTGTGCTCATGCATGTCTTCCATCATTTTCAATTGTTTTGCTCACTTTCTTGCCCCTTTCTGGCCAGGGATATCTTTTTTGAAGAAGAAATTGAGCATAGCTTATAGTTTTCCTGTCCCACTGATAAGGAAATTCTGAAACATGAAGAGCAATGTTCAGTTCTAATTAACTTTATCAGGCTGTCTTCCTCTTTCAGATTAAACTCATATTATCACATACTATTTTTACATACTTATCTTTGCTTCTGGATCAATATCCAGTCTTTAGGGCCTTCCTAGTATATGGGAAAGGAGGGTCAGAAAGGGAGAGCTGCAGAACATGCTCTGATGTCATGTATTTTATCCACTTTCTTGAAGCTAAGCAGATCTATGGCTGACCATTTTCTGGATGAGAGGTCCCCTTTGAAACCATGTATGCTAACCTGAATTTCATGATGGAAGAGAGCTGGGATAGATATGTATAACAGTGCACAATTACAAATTTCTACTCAGAAATAAATCCCATACAGTTCCTTGAGAGTTATTACCAGGCAAGTGAGCATAGGGCTTCAATATGATTCTATTCCTCAGTTTTTCATTTTTCTCAGAAATAAAGACAAAACTCATTAAGTTTTGTGGTTAGGTGAAAGAATACAAAGCTGTAGGTCTTTCCACATGTTCATTGCTTTCCTTCTCTTTTGTCAGTCTTCCTTAATCATCCTCCATCAAGATTTTTGAATTCAGCAGAGCAGAGGTTTGTCCAAACCTGCCCTAGCCCCCTCTTCTCTCAAATATCTGAATTAGATAATTGTTAATGCTATTGAAAGAACTGCTTTACAACAAGGTTTACTGGATTGAAATAGATTTTGTTTCCCATTTGTAGGAAATGTAACTGCTAACATAGCCATGCATGCAACTTGATTTTCACTTCTCTATGTAGCTAGTCATCATTTGCGACCCTTTTTGGTTGATCCTGCTCAGTGGGTACTCCCATGGAGAGGAAGCAAGACTGACCTACTCTCCCTGCCCCTGTCATGATGGCCACTCTTACTCATGTCCACATGTGTGGTATGACATGTGAAATGGTAGATACCACTCAAGTATGTGAGGAAAGTTTCCAGTTGTGTGAGGAGGCTACAAAGGGACTTAGAAGCCTCTGTAGGGAGTCCTGGTGACACAGTGGTTAAATGTGGTACTGCAGCCACAAGGTTGTGAGTTCGATCCCAGGGCTCCAAGGTTGACTCTGTCTTCCATCCTTTTGTAGGTCAGTAAAATGAGTACCCAGCTTGTTGGGGGCAATTAGCTTACAGATTGTAAACCACTTAGAGAGTGCTGAGTTCACTGAAAAGCAGTGCAGAAATGTACATGTTATTGCTATGTATGGAATTCTCAGATGGTGAATTGACAGGTATAGCTGCTTGAGTTGGTGTCAGTGGGCACAGCTCTCCTTCCAATCTCTTCTGTTGGGTGTACTTATTGGTCCATAGTGTTATTTTGGAGGTTTTTCTAAATTGGTATATATGTGATTGGGACTCTGTTGAAAAACACTGTTTTGCTTCAATATGAAAGTTCAGTTTGTGGCATTAGATCTGTTCAGCAATGCAAGTCATCACCAGTGGATTATATATCCATATGTAGTGGCAACATGAATATTTTTTACTGGCCCCTGTCAAAGTGGAATGTTTACTTCTGGACCATGACTCTGAAATGATAAGCACTGAATACCTTACCGTGATAAGTAAACGCTGGACTATCCCATTTTCCATCCTGCTTGCATTACCAGATTCCTGAGTATGTACATGCCTTTGAGGAACATACACTGTTGCAGCCCACACTGTGTTCTTGTCCCACTCTCATCTCCTGAGAGATTACTTGATGCCAAGAGGTTTCCTTGGGAATGAAAGTTATTAAACTACTCTTTTAATTGGGATTGTGGTGGAAGGAAAGAGATAAAGGGAGGGATCTTTCCTCAAAGGCATTCCCCCCCTTAGGCACTTTCTACAGTCAAGGAAGAGGTGACTGAGAATTTGCTTTTAATTAAGCTGAGTTAATTAGATGCAACAGGAAGGTTAGAACTTTCTGTAAAGCAATTTGGTGAAAGGATTTAACACTAGTCCAAGGTTGTAAAGATCAAAGATGGCATATTTTTTTTATTAGCAAAGCATTTCAAGTTAAAAAATCATCAAACTCTTGATTTTATCATAAAAACAGTTTGGGTCTCATGTATGTGATCCTTTGGGGCAGCTGTTTATAACATTGATTTGATACAATATACGGTCCTGAGGAGATGCCCTGCAGCCAGCAAGGTATCCTCAATATCCTTGGTAATGCTGCAATGGACAGCATTGGGAGCTGGTAATGCAAGAGTTCATGAGATGTATTCAGATTGTCATAGGAAGTGCATTGGCTAAGATGTACAAAAATATGACAAAATACAATTGTGGTTATTGTGTTTTGTTTAAACTGAGGTGTATAATACATGTTCTCCAGGCTTCATATGGTAATCTTGTCCATTTTTGTGGTGCCACTGGCCCCATCCTACCACTAGCACCAGTGGCATCACTAGTTAGGGTGACACCTCCTCAGGGGTGTCACCCAGCATGGTCCGTACGTGCACATCCCTCCTCCCCATGATGCCACTAACTGGCACTGTCAGGTTTGCAGTTTGCCTATGAAACAAGGAATGGGACAGTGTTTGGTGAGTGGTGATCCTTAGCTCTGACATCCAGAGCTTGAAAAATTATTTATTAATTACAATTTCCAATATTGTCAGCATGTCCAATCGTTGCTGGGAAAATCTGGGGAGTTGTACTCAAATAAAAGGAAAAAAAGGGGAGACTCTTTCTAATCTCTGTGACACGAAACTGTGTATCTGAGCCTTGAGACAGCTTAGCAAATAGGAAAGAAATAATGCTAACAAAGAGAACCCAATTATGTTATTTAATGGACATGAGGATAATTTCAGGAAACTAACAAATTGATTAGATCAGATATCATACAATATTCACACAAGCCAGAAGGAAACACTGTGGTAAATGACTACATACAAAGAATGTAGGGGAGCTGGGTGGGTCCATTGGGGTTTTGTGCACTCTGACAACAATGGCCAACACTATTCGTCTGAGAGATTTTGTGTGAAATGGTTCATGACAAGTATTCTTTTTGCTTTCTGGAAATTAATATAAAGTGCTTTTACAATATGGAGGCCAGGCAGGAAGCTGCTATGTCCTTTTGTTGAAAATGTATCATGTAGTTCATTACATCCATCTTGTACAACTCGCAGCTCTTTGAAAATTTGTTTTCTGTAACTCTGATAAAGGTAAGATCTATAGGCCTTTTGTTGTAACGAGGTGAGTCATTTCAGCTTGGATGTTTCCAGCACATTTTTGCTGGATAGGGACTCTCTTATAACCCTGATAGAGTGAAAACACATTATACCCATCAGAAGTCTGTCTGCAGAATGTTCAAGATAAGGATCATATAAAGGACTTTGTCAGGCCCTGATCTGCTTCTTCTGAAAAACAACCCTCTTCTTTTGTCCATTTAGTTCAACTATTTGTTTTGCTTCCCTGTACAACCCCTCTGTGTAGTACCTGAAGCTCCCCAAGGCATTTTCTTTCCATTAACTTCTTATTGATTTTCATTTATGTGTACTGATTACAGCATATACATTAACTGAAAGCATCAGCTGAGGAAAAGTTCAGACTTCAAGTGAGTTCCATCCTGGTGACAGTACATTAGCATTTGAATGTTAATCACAGCATGAGACCATTATATTTATGGAGGCATACTGACATACAGATTTGTGAATGCCCTTGATATGGCAGCGAAGTGTATTAACTATTAGCCACAATAAGGAACATGATGCCTATTCATTAAATGTCTGAGGACATTAGCTTCCCTTCTACTTCTTATTAAAAAGAGCAGGCTTTTACATCTTGTTGGCAAGAATATTTTTAAATAGAAGGCTAGCAACATTAATGCTCACTTTCTTTTTTTTAAAAAAAAATGTTATATAAAACATATCATACACATAAACATAACATAAAATAAACATCACATAATATAAGAAAAAAACAAATAAAATAAAGTTGACAAAAACAAACAAACCAGCATTACACAACATATAATAAAGGTTCCTTTTCATTCTCTTCATATAATATCTTTCCTTCTCTTCTTTCTACATTATCTATGGTTGGTGTTTATGCATATTATTTGTACTGTTCCTTATCCAATACTAATACTTTTTGATTCTATCTTAAATATTTTGATCAATCCACATTCCAAATAGATATACAATAGTTACTCTTATTTGATGCTCACTTTCTGTATTATCTCTACCATATATGCAGAGGCTAAAGTTGTCTTCCTAAATGTCCCCATCATATGCAGGGCCACTGTCTTAGTGATTATTCAATACCCTGTGTAAAGCTACAGCCAGGAAAACAGCTTGGAAAATATATACAAGAATCTTTAACTTGCTACTGTAATGCCTATGGCCATTGCTCTGCAGGGAGAGAACAACAGCCAAGATCTAGTGGGCTTAATCTCTTCTTCCACTGTCATCTTCTTTTCCATGTGTGTTCCAATTTATGAACTGCTCTGAAAGCCCTTTTGGCTGAAGGTGGAGTATAAATACTTTCCAATAAATAAATTATATTCCATATACCCCTTAAGAGTCCTAACTAGTGCCTAGATTTGTTTTCCAAGTGTTGAAAAGCAGGTAGGCCATGCATGCTGTACTTGACTCAAAGTAGCCTCTGAACAATCTTAAAGAGTGACCTTGCACAGAGACAACTTTTGTCTCATCTCAAACCTAGGCCTGAAGCCAATTATTAGATCTAACTAAAATAGATTCATGCAGAGATCCTCCATCAAACTTGTGTAATGTAAATCTATACTCATGTAGTTACAGGGAAGTTGCACTACTTCATCCTACTGCTTAATACCAATAGTATGCAAGTGACTTTGCATCTGCAGGTGGTCCAACTTACTGTGTCATTCTGCAGAGAAGAAGGCACAGTGGCTGATTCTGCAACTCCAAGGAGAAAAGTGGTACATTGAAAACACTGGCAAAACTGGAGATGCATTACAAAGTCCTCAATAGGTGGCTGTTTTATTTTAGAAAATACCAACACATCTCGACCTATATAGTCCTATGAAACGAAATAAGATTCTCAGTTATGTAGCCTTCTTCAGGGACTACATAAAAACATAAATATAAATATAAAATATAAAAGAACAACACATAATTATATAATAAGACATACACAATACATCATAGCATGTATCATTTTAGCCTTTGTACACTGCTTAGAGCCTGTACATGCCAATATGAAATCTAACTGCAGAAGTTTAGGAAGTTGAGAATCTTATTTCATTTGTTGGATAGAAAACAAGGCTCAAGTTTTTTTTTTGTTTTTTTTTTTTTGTGATAGCAGATGATGGCGGTGATGGTGGTGAAGAAAGCAGTGACCCAACATCAAAGCATGGGGAGCTGCATAGTTGAAATCCCATTGGCACTACCCAACTAGAGTTGACCCTTTCAATCTGTTGTTGAATTGGGAGTCAAAAAAGTACAAGCACATGTGTAAGGGAACATACCCATGTGTATGACTCAATAGGATTCCTGCCCCAATGAATCAATGGGAACTTGAGAAATTAATATGGGTTATTCTGATTTAATGGTTCTATTGTAGTTAGAGAGAGCCAGTGTGCAGTGATTTGAACATAAGACTAAGGGCCTTTGCAGACTGCCAGAAATAGTGCAAATTGAGTCCCCTTTAACTGCCCTGACACAGTGCTAGGGAATCATGGGAACTGTAGTTTATTGTGACACCAGAGCTCTCTGACAGAGAAGGCTCAATGTCTCAGAAAAAAATACAATTCCCATGATTCCCTAGCACTGAGCCAGGACAGTTAAAGTGGACTCAATTTGCACTATTTCTAGCAGTCTGCAAAGGCCCTAAGGCTAAGACCAGGGTTCGATTCCACACTTGGTCATAGAAACCTGCTGAGTGACCTTGGGCATGTCATACACTCTCACCCCCAGGAAAACCCTGTGATAGGTTTGTCTTAAGGTCACCATGAGTTGGAAATGTCTTGAAGGTACACAATAACACAACTGTAGTTAGCAGTAATACTTGTATTTAGGCTTTAGCAAACTAAGAACTTATATAAGGGGTTTGTCCTTCATATTATGATGTTAATTTTGATTTAGCCCCTATTCTTTCATCCAAATTAAACCTTCTGGATTGTTGAACCTGGAAAAGATAGAAGCCCCCAAGAGTTGTGGTAGAAGTTTATAATTGTAGTAGTTTGATGCCATTAACTTCCATGACTGAATGCTTTGGAATTCTGGGACATGCAGTTTAACAATATGTACCTAGGATTCCAGAGGATGTGGCTAGGGCAGTTAAAGTGGTATCAAAACACTGTAATTGTGTGGTGTAAAAGAAACATAAGCAAAATGCTGTAGTTGTGTGATGTGAAAAAAACATAAGTAAATACTAGAACTGAAATGTAATTTCTCAAAAAATATTCTTCAGAGAGTTTTTGGAATTTTTCTTTCTCTCATCTTCCTCGAAAAAGAAGTCCTGTTTGCAGAACTTTCTCCAAATATTCTCCATCTTTTGTTTGTGGGAAAGGGCAGCTGTCATTCTCTCTCTTTGACACACACACACTCCAAATTTGCCACATTTTGCTTTGCATAGGATGTGAAGTGTTGCTCAGGATACCAGCACAGTGGTTGCTGTGCTTACTTATAGAGGCAACAAAAACAAACAAAATGAACAACACAAAGAAGTTGGAGTGTGTTGCTGTTCAGCCTTACTATGAGGAAATTGATGGATTATTTGTTCCTACCCCTGGAGAAGTTGAGTTAAATAGTTTCTCCCACTTTCTCTTTCTGCAAATAGGATGTAAAATTTCATAAGGGCATTTGCTCACAGTTGCAGCAGTTGTTTCTTTTCTGTCCTTTGGGAATGGTAGAAATAAGGCACTTGTCAAGGATATGACAGGCTGTAATACATAGCTGGTATGTCACAAGGTGTGCTTTTGCTGAATCTTTGTAACGGGGGGAAAAGCATGCACAAGCAAGTATAAAGCAATTGATTCAGTGTTCTAATATAATACGTCTCAATGAACTCCTAACTATACATACACAAAGTGTTTCTTTCTCCTATAGATAGCCCAATTTTAAGCATATTTATTGTGACGTTATTCCTGCCATGTTCAATGTGGCATATTCTTAGGAATACAGTCATAGGAGTGCAGCTATATTTCTTAAGAAGCCAAGTAAGAAAATGATTTCCTTTATTTCAGAAGTAGGAGGAGGTCTGTTTCTAACTCCCAGATGATAGTGATCCTAGACAATAGAAGGCATTCAGTGATTGTGTATACTATTATACAGAGGACAGCCTATTATTTAATGAATGGTCAGAAAACTATCCCATGTTTGAAGGCATCCCGTTGGCAAGACTAGTCCATGTCCAGCTTAGAGATAAAGGTCAGGGGGCCTTTCACATTACAAAATGATCACACTACCATTTCATTTTAACTGCACTAGCAACATCCTATGGAATCCTGGCATTTGCCATTTAGGGTGGGATATTTAAAATTTTCAATCAGAGAGTTCAACTCCTTTACCAAACTATAAGCCCCAAGATTCCAGAAGATGTAGCCATGGCATTTAAGTGGAACCATATAGTGCATTTACACTGTAACAATAATGCAGTTTGACACCACTTTAACTGACATGGCTCTATCGTACAGAATTCTGGGCATTCTTTGGCAGGGAGGCTAAAGACCTTGTAAAACTAAAATCCCAGGATTCCATAGGATACAGCTATAGCATTAAAAGTAGTGTCAAACTCTCTCTCTCTCTCTCTCTAATCTTTATTACTTAAAATAACATGTATTATCACATTCCATTCACCACCTTTTTGTACTAAACATAAATAATATCTACATACAAAACAAAAGAACACATCAAAATGACACAATACATTCAACATATAATATCTCAAGATATGAGGGGAAGACAATGATTCCGGCTCTTTAACTGCCTCTGCCAAGCTGCTATTTGTATGACTGCACTATACTGTTTTTATCTTGTATTTTAATTCTGTAATAGTTTAATATATTTTTAAGGGGTGGGTGGGTTAGGGAAGGGATTGTTGGATTTGTTTTAACTTGTGATGTTGTTTTAATTTGCTGTAAGCTGCCCCGATTGTGCTGCAGAGGGGCGGGATAATAATAATAATAATAATAATAATAATAACAATAATAATAATAATAATAATAATAATAATAATAATTTATCTTTAAGTGCTGGTTTTGACCTATAAAACTCTATATGGCTTGGGTCCAGGCTATTTGAAGGATTGTATCTCCTTTTACGAGCCCACTAAGGTGTTGAGATCATCAGGAAAGGCCCTTCTCTCTGTCCCACCATCTTCCCAGGCTCTTGGTAGGAACAAGAGAGAGGGCCTTCTCAGTGGCTGCTCCCAAGCTTTGGAATTCCCTCCCTAGAAGGCCAGGATAGATCCATCCTTACTATCTTTTCAGCAGCTGATAAAGACATTCTTGTGCTTGTCAGGCCTTTTCAAGATGATAAGGGCTGGGTTTTAAATGATGTGTAAATTTTAAGATTTGTATTTTAGCACATTACATTTTAACTCATATGTGTTTTAATTTTTTTTTTTAATTTAAAATGTATATATTTTAATGTTATACAGTTTTTAAATTCTATTGTTTTAAGTTGTTGTTCTCTGCCTTGAGTCCCTATATTGAGAGAGAGGTGGGATATAAGAAAATATCATCATCTTGTACTTCTCATCTAACCTTGTTGATTTTTTTAATTATTTGAATTCTATAATATAAATTGTTTTTCTTGTTATTGTCTACTTTGTTTGTTGCTCTCCGTTTCAATAATTTCCCCTTAATCCTTGATGGAATTTTTCTTGAGTTTCATTAGAAAGCTCAGGAAAATAGGAGAGATTGATTTAATCTTACCAGCAAAGTGAATACAGCAGAAAGTGCATGAGCAGGAAAATAAACTAGTCCACTTTTTAATCTCTAGCCACCTTGTGTCTTCCAATAAAGAACAAAGACAAAAGTCCTTAGTTAGTGTAATACAAAAATAATAAATTTACTTACAAAATCATGTGCATATTCATACACAGGTAAAACTTCATGTTGCAAAGAAAATGAGGTAGAAAACAGTCTACATGCTTGCAAAGAAAGTATCTTATCAGCATGCTAGAAAGTCATGCTGCTCTGGTCAAATGGACAAAAGGAGAAGAAGAAACATAATGGTGATTCCTCCAGAGACAAAGAAGAACTGCGCTCTCTTAGAGAAGGAGAAAATTGAAGGGGTCATAAAACAATAAAAGATCATAGACATGCATCTGTCGTCCTAGAAGGATCAGCATGCTTAAGTTGCTGAATCCCCAACACTCTTCTAGATAGATAGGTAGATGGATGGATGGATGGGTAAAGGTAAAGGTATTCCCCATTGACAAGGTTGTCAATTTGTGTCTGATCGTAGGAGGCGGTGCTCATCTCCATTATTTAGCCGAAGATGCAGCATTGTCCAAGGACTACTCTATGAACATGTGGCCATCACGATTGCACAGAACACTGTTTACCTTCCCACCAAAGTGGTACCTATTTATCTACTTGCATTTGCATGCTTTCGAACTGCTAGGTTGGCAGAAGCTGGGACTAGTGATGGGAGCTCACCCCATCATGCAGCACCCAGGCCTTGAACTGCCAACCTGCCAGTCTTGCAATCAACAGAATCAGCGTCTTAACCACTTGAGCCACTGATTGAATATCTAGCTATACACATCTCATATATATATATATATATATATATTACTAAAGTCCATTCTGTCAGTTTTTCTTTTACTGATTTATTTTTCAAGTGATTGGTCATAATGTCCATTTGCATCATATCCTCTAATTTTAACGACCAGTCCTTATATGTTGGGATTTCTTCACTTTTCCATTTCGATGCAGACAATATACTCACTGCAGTCACCATATATAATATCACTCTCCAATTTTCCTTTTCATATTCTTTATCAAGACCTGTTGTTATATTCAATAAAAATAATTCTGGTTTCATGGGAAAAGATTTTGAAAAAAATGTTCATCATATGTTTGTGTATTTCCCCCCAGTAACTTTTAGCTTCATTGCAATTCCACCACATATGGAAAAAAGGTTCTTATTTTAAGTTGGCATTTCCAGCACTGTTTTTTTGCTTGAGTTGTACATTTTATTTAGTTTATCTGGAGATAAACTGGTGAAGCATTTTGAGATATTACTCTTTTACATTTTGATTCAATGTGAAATTGTTTTTCCCCATACTTTCTCCCAGCTTTCTAGATAAATTTCTTGTCAATGTTCTGAGCCAGTTTTATCATAGTTTCCTTAATTGTTTCTTCTTTTAATTCTTGTTCTAACAATAAAATATAACTTTCTGCCATCTTTTGACCGTCTGTACCCAGCACAAACTACATTATTTCTAAAGTGTAGATGCACCCACAGTGCTACAATTGTGTAGTACAAAGACCCCTGAATTCTCCAGTTTCTGCCAGAATTGGTGACCTCATCCCAATGTACTCTAAAAATTGTTCTGGAGGACTTACAAATCCCTGTTCTGTTGGATATCTAAATAAACTATTAGAACTTGGCTAATGAACAGTAAGATCTTGAAACTGCCCACAAGCAGTTAGGAATAGGTACACAGGCTACCTGGTCACAGCCTTGCTGCTATTATGATAGTTATTCTGTCATGGCATTGTAATTCTATTTAAATTATACTAATTTTTTCTAAATTTGCATCTACACATTAGTTCAATTAAGTCTTACATAATTTTTTTGGGGGGCGGGCAAAATGTTTCCTCTTTTTTATGATTTGTAAGTGTGCATCCTCAAAAACCATTGGCCCCAATTAAGCAAGATTCTATTTTGTAGTAATATCGCAAGAACCCTTCCCTTTGAGCTGTGTTTAAAGGCTTGCTCCTCACTTAAGCATGCAGTTTCAGCCACATCTAATGAAGAACTCTTCCTTCAACCTAAAGTACATGAGCATCTTTCCATTTTTACACTTGCATACTCTTGGGCAGGATTATTTAATTGGCTCTGTCTAATGCCCAGATAGGTATTAATGTGTTTGTAGCCATATTTGCTAAAAAGAATCAATGTTTATGACAGACATTGCACTTACTTTGAGTATCTAATTAAGCCACAAGAATGCACTTGAGTTGTACTTCTTGCTGAAGGCATTGTAAAACATCTCTGAATAAGTCTGTCAACTGCTCTTGTAAAGAATTATGGACAGATACAGAAGGAAAGGCTATTTCTTTAAACTGACACTTTTGTGAGTGTCAGAAGATCGAGATTTGCATTGCATGTGTTGCAGAAAAATACTGTACCATATTCTTTTTCAGCTTTAACTTGCTTTGTGTTACAGTCTTGTTTTACATTTCCCCCCTCTGCAGATGTCATTTCCAGCAAGTATTTTAATTTTGTCAGACTAGTGGGATCTTCAAAGCAAGATGCTTTATATCATAAGGCTTCTCTGGGATTGTGGCAAATACAATTTTTCTTTGATTATTTGGAAATACACATACAGTTGTGCATTCAAACAAGGTCAGGTTAGTTATAAGTGATATTAAACTCATCATGTCTGAAAGAATGTGTTTGCTGAGTTCCTTTGAATTGCCTGTTTTTGTATGCATTCTTACCACCATCCTTGATTTTTCTCTTGACTTTCTCCTTATTGGAAAGAATTGCCAGAAAACTATTCTTATTATTCTATGGATCTTGAGATGTTTGTTGGCTCTCTGCAAGGGTTCATACTTTTCTCCCACAATATCTATACTCTGGCTGCATCTGCACTGCAGAATTAATGTACTTTGACAGAGCTTTAACTGCTATGGCTCAATGCTATGGAATTCTGGGATTTGTAGTTTGTGAGCTATTTAGCCTTCTTTGTCAAGTGTTCTGATGCTACAACAAATCACAAATCCTTGGTTTCCATAGGATGGAGTCATGGCAGTTAAAGTGGTGTCAAACGGCATTAATTCTGCAGTGTGACAGCAGCCTGTATCAAGATTTTCAGGTTCTATGAAAATTTGTGAGTATGTGAATGGCAACAAGCACTATACATTTGTAAATTGTCAAAACAACACTTGGGCTGCATTTTATCACCCTATCTCTTTAACATGTATGCTGAACATATCATATGTAAAGCAGGATTAGACTTGGAGGAAGGAGGCATAAAAATTGGAGGAAGGAACATCAGCAGTCTGCAGTCTGCCTCCACTGCTAGTAGTATGACACCATACTACTAGCAGAAAATGGCAAAGACTTGGAGTGATTACTAAAAAAAAGTCAAGGCAGGAAGTGCAAAGGTAGGCTTACAGCTGAAAGTTAAGGGAAAATAATAATAATGGCCACAGATTATTTAGATAACTTTAAAATAGACAATGAAGACACTGAAATAGTTTAAGAGTTTTCATATTTCAGCTCAGCTATTAATCAGAATGGAGCCTGAATGGAGTCACAGAATCAGAAGAAGATTAAGACTTCAAAGGGCAGCAATGAAATAACTAGACAAATTCCAGACAGTGTAAAGATATATCATTGAATACTCAAGTTAGGATTGTCCATGACAGTGAAGAAAACTGACAAGAAAATCAACTCATTTGAACTGAGGTAACAGAGAAGAGTTCTACTGATACTGTGGAGAGCTAAAAAGACAAATAATTGGGTCCTAGAGTAAATCAAGCTGCCCTAGAAGCCAGGATGACTACACTGACACATCATGTGAAGATGAGATGGTTGGTAAGGTAAAAGGCAGTAGGAAAAAAAGAAGAAGATCACATTACAAATGAGTAGACTCAATCAAGGAAGCCACAACCCTGAGTTTGCAAGACATGAGAAGGACTGTTGATGACAGGGTGGCTTGTAGGACTCTCATTCATAGGGTCGCCATAAATCAAAATCGACTTGAAGGCAATTAAGGAGATTTGTTTAAAGAAAAGGAAATGCTCAATAGGGTGCATTGTACTAAACCAGAATATTATTCATATTTATAAGATATTTAGTTTTGTTTACTTCACTAACTTAACCATTTAACATTCTTTCTTATGTTTAATGGTGCTTCTGCTATGACACTGATATTCTCCCAAACACCAAAAATGTTCCTCCCACATTCCTGTCTGATGTCATGCCCATTTGGCATGTGTTCAAGCTGTCAACATTTTCTGCACACATTCTTTTGTTGAGTAAAATAGGAATAGCAAGAGAAATTTTATTTATGGGTTGGTTCTGAGGTAGACAAGAAGCAATTCCCTACAATGTGTCCCTGTTGCTTCTTTAGATTTTCATTTAGTGACTTTTCCTCTGTATCCTTTCTCCTGAAGTGGGGAGCAGAATTTACCCCTTTACAACCCCACAATGAACAATCACAAAACAAAAGCAAGCTAATTTGCAGTTTGCAGAATGAGGTAAGCTCATGCTGAGATCAACAGATGTCTTTTCTCTCTTTAGGGAGCTTTGCTTCTAATGGTGTATAATCTGTATCATGTGAAAGGCATTACAGTCCTCTTGAGATGTCCTTTTAGAACAAGTGTAAGGGTGAGTTCAAGCAGTGTACAGTGGGCCCTTGCTATCCACTGGAGTGTGGTTCCACGACACACCATGGATACCAAAATTAATGGATGTTTAAGTCTCATTAAATACAATGGATGGTAAAACAGTGTCTTTTATATAAAATGGCAAAATCAAGATTTGCTTTTTTGTCATTTATATATTTGATATATTTGAATATATATTTGAATATTTCCAAGCCTTGGTTGCTTGAATCCATGGATAAAGAATCTGAATACACAGGGCCAACTATACAAGTGTTAATGTGCATTTGTGGTTGTCATCACAGATGGCTCTTCCATGGAAATCCACCACTACCAGATCTTGGTCTACATATACCATTGTCTGTTCCAGCAAGGCTTGGATATAAGCAGCAGAAACAGTGTGAGCCATGCTAGTTCAAACAGAATTTCATGAAACTGGTTTATATTATTCTTGTGATATATCTTGTTTGTTTTTGCCTGTTTTGTTTTCCCCCCATTAGGCATCCAAACCAAGTATCCCAATTAACCCGATTCATTTTTTTCTCCAGTATCCTAAATGTTTTGGATCTCTCACTTTACTACTCACTGAAACAGTCCCCCACTTCCAAAAGGAATTTTAATTTAAGAGTTCTCCTCCTCCATCATGTAATACAGCTTGAAAGCACAAAAGTGTAACTTGCTGATTTTATAGGCTCATGCTAGAAAGAGCCAATGAAAGAAGCACTCATCAGAATTTCAAAGTGTGTTTATGTTGATTGGTAAAGGCATCTCTGTTTTTCTCCCCTATGTGTAACAAGGAAATTTCAAGACACTTTATGAAAACATGATGTTCTCGGATTGTCATTTTAGCCTCTGGGGCCTGATTATCCCATCTACGGGACAGTGCACAGCAGCAGGAAAGTATGTAAATTTAGCACTCTCCAATCAAATAGATGGCAAAGGTTCACACAAAGCAAACTGCCCTATGTATGAGCTTCATACTTACAATTCTCTCATCAGGTTGTCAAAGAAAGTCAGACAAATGCTGATGAGGGCTATAGCTGGGGAAGCTGATGCATATGTAGGTAACTGTACAGTGCAACTGCAATGTGTTCTTTCTTAAGTGAGCTGAGAATTTATAACTACAGCCTAAGGCTGAGTTTAGGAGGACTGGAAAATATTATACTTCCTTCATAATTTTGGAGTGTCTTTCATGTTTGAAACATGGTGCACAATCCACTTGGAAACCTTCTGCATCAGGCCCTCAGACCAGAGTTTCTGATCAAGTGTTGCACATATCATTAAGGTGCATGATCACACAATGCTGTTGGCTTGGTATTTAAAATGTCCAAAATAGAGCTGAGCTGAATTTTCAGTGGGATCTTTGTCAAGGTAGTAGCACTACTTCCCAAAAATAACAATGTGTGGAGAACAAACAAGACTGAGGTGTACATAACGTGGGGCAACCCAAACTGATTGACTGCTTTTGGCTTTGGGCCTCATCTAAATATGGCAGAAGGAACAAGAGCCTGGAAGCATGAGGATTTTTATTCAATTATTTTTCTCGCTGACAGTCCCTCCTGTTCTCTGCCAAAGTATCTCCCAAGTTAACAAAGAAATGACTGCAGGCAAGGCATTCCCACCTGGCTTCTTAATGGGCAACATTTGCCCATTACTAACCATTGGAAGACTCCTGTGGATGGTAACTAGGCAACTGTTTCATGATGCAATTGTTATCAAGTTGCTTTCTTACTCCAAGGAAAGTGTGAGGTAGTGCTTTGTATGGGTGTTTGGCCAGTCCCGGAGACTTGTTAGTGATTTGTTGTGCTTTATAGATGTTGCCTGTATCCCACTGTCTCAACTAGAGGGGCTATTCTGGGTCCTGAGTAGAGTTACTAGCCACAGATGGTGAACACTGAGCAGTGCAGCTGTCCAAGCCCAATATCCCTGAAGCAGCTGTAATGGGAATTTGGTACATATATTGCACTGTGGATGTGCTGAGTGTTCCGTTAGAATCCTTCTGCTTCTACTCATTTGTTCCTGTTTTATGTTACAGTTATTATAAATTATTATTATTTGCTAACCATGTTGTCCATGTGCTGAAGGTTGTTTTTTTTCTGCAAGAGCTTGTGCTGAGTACTGTACAGTTTTTCTCTTTCCCCTAATTCCTTCTTACTTTTCACACTGTGCCAAGATACTTTTTATACCAATATGCTCTATTGCTGATGCCATACATCCTCAGCTTCAGTGATTAATTGTTCTTAGTCATTAATCAGAATGGATACTGGAATCAAGAAATCAGAACAAGACTAGGACTTGGAAGTGCAGCTAGGAATGAACTAGATAAGATCCTCAAGTGTAAAGATGTATCATTGAATACTAAAGGTATAATGGTCCATCCCATCATATTTCCAATTTCTATGCATGGTTGTGAATGCTTGACAGTAACAAAAACTAATAGGAAAAAAATCAGCTCATCTGAAATGTGGTGCAGGCGAAGAGTTCTACAGATACCACAGACTGCTAAAAAGACAAATAAATGGGTCCTAAAACAAATCAAGCCTGAACTCTCCCTAGAAGCCAAGATGACTACACTGAAAGGCATATTTTGGACGCATCACGAGAAGGCGTGACTCACTAGAAAGGACTTTGGTGAGGTAGAAGACAGCAGGAAAAGACTAGGACTGCATTCCAGATGGACAGACCCAAGCCACAGATGAACCTGAGTCTGCTAGACCTGAGCAAGACTGTTGATGATAGGGTGACTTGGAGATTACTTATGCATAGGATTATCATAAGTTGAAGTCCACTTGGTGGCAGTTAACTACAAAGTCCTACTGATTCCTTCTTAAGCATTCCAGTGCATTTTTGCAGTTCTTTTTCAGCCCTGAGTAACCCTGTAAGATACAGTATTATTATGCCCATGTTATTGCTATATCTTTCTGTGTATGATTGCGATTTTGCCCAAGGCCACTTTGTTAGAGAATGTGAAGTCACATATTCTTACCCTGTGTTGGTTCAAGTTCATATTGCCTTTTCTGTTTTCTAGAGCATTACTTAAGTGTTTCTTAGGAATGGGTTATGGTTCCCAAACCCCAGGGCATGGCCTTGAGTTCAGAACCTTGAGTATGGCTTCTTGTCCATAGGGTGAAGGCAGGAATCTCAGAGTCCTTATCTTGAAAAGATTTGTGTCTAATATTTCCCCCTCATATTTTCCACAGACTTGGTGCTGTGATTTGAATAGTGTACTCTATATACCTGGAGTTGATGCTTAATGGCATAATCAGGGATGCCCCTTATAACATGACCCTTATATCATCATCAGGACCTGCCCTGTGACATCACAAGAGGCATGTTATAAGGGGAAGTCCCCAGGTCTCCAATTTAGGCCCTGGGATGATCATGACCTGGCATCCCTAAAGTGGTCTAGGTGGGATGTAGTATTTTCTTGATATTTTGGTAGGGTCAGTTCTGCAAAGCATATATGTCCTCTCTCAACTCTTCCCTAGAATGAAGCTAGTTTAGGGCTCGTTCCCACTATGATTTAAACTGATTTGCTGTTGTTTTGAGGGGTGGGGTGGGTGAGGGTGGGAAGGAGGGATGGGTTTTGATTGATGTTATTTACTTGTTTGATGTTATTTCCTTTGTTGTTGTGACTATTGTACGCCGCCCCAATTGCTTGGCAGAGGGGCGGGATATAAATAAAAATTATTATTATTATTATTATTATTATTATTATATGTGCCTCATTCACACTGGAAACAATTTCAGATGTGACTGCGATCAGTCAGAATCATGGAGAATCGAGGTGAAATGAGGAAAATGCAAAAGAATAGCTCTTTTGAAGATAGATCTTTTGGTAGTTCTTTTGAAAAGAATCGATTCACAAGCGTGTTCAACAAATGGGAACGGTGTTCAGATCTCAATCACATAATGAAATAATTTACTTTCATAGTGGGAACTACGCATCAGCTTGAATCAATTCAATGACCTGGTGTCAATGTGACTCGTAAAGCGGATTAAATGCAAGTAGGAATGAGCCCAACACTTAGCTTTCCTATCTTAGGGCCTTTGCAGACTGCCAGAAATAATGCAAATTGAGTCCCCTTTAACTGCCCTGACTCAGTGCAGGGAATCATGGGAACTGTATTTTATTGTGGCACCAGAGCTCTTTGACAGAGAAGGTTCAATGTCTCAGGAAAAAACAAAACAAAACAATTCCCATGACCCCCTAGCACTAACCCTAACCCTTAAAGTGGACTCAATTTGCACTATTTCTGGCAGTCTGCAAAGGCCCTTTGATTAGAGTTCCTATAATAAAGATTTTAGTTTGTTTCTCCAAGTTATTGATGTCTTTACTCTTTAATATGGATCTCTAACTGCTGCATGCATTCTTTCTCTATATATCAGGTAACTGAACCTCAGGCTTTTATTATATTAAGAGACCTATGAAAGGATTAAGGTAAATCAAAGAACCAGGCCACATGTGAGAACAAAGAAGCATGGTGACCTCCTGGAGTACCAAGCTGACAATTCTCAAACTCACAGGGAAAAACTTCTCAGTGGGGTGGAACAGACAGGCACGAAAAAGTGGCTCAAATCTGTTTTTTTCTGAAAGCAGTTTGAAACCCTGGCCTGGTAGCCTGGATGAGTATGGCTGGGTAATTGTTTTTTGTCATTTCCCCACCAACCATGCACACTTTCACACAGATACACTGCCAGTGATTGCCTGCTGCCTAGACGCCATCCCATTGAATGGCTGCCCCTTTGATCAGCCACACAGTTGCACCTGCAATCCTCCACTGGTACAGGGCATCAGAGCATCAGTATGCCCAGTAAAATGCTGACAAAGCACAATCATGCCTCTTCTACATGCTCCTTTCACCCCTCTTCACTCCATGCCCACTTTTGGACTGTCTGGTTTGTTTATGTTGTACTTACATCCATTGGAGATGTCACACTTTCACTTTTTTGCATTGCACCACTTGGGCATGATGATTCCATCCATTTTAAATGTGCACCTGCACCAATGTGTTTGTATGCAATTTTAGAGTTAGAGTTAGGATAGATCACTCCAGAACCACTCTGGCGTGGGGAGTTTATATGCAGGGTCAAAGGTGTAAATTTTCCAGGCTAGGTCTGAATATTCTAGTTCTTTTTGCTCCAGTTTTTATGCCCAGAGCATGGCTAGTTTCCACCCACTTTGGAGGTGTGTGTCATCTAAATGTCCCACATTCAAAGGGGTTTGAGATTACTTTATTTGGTCCATGTGTTTCACCCCCCCCCCCAACTGGATTTGCAGAGTGGAACTTGAATGAGCAAGACCTGGCTGTCTGCAAGAATCATTTTATATCTGTCTTTTCCCCAAAACCAGGACTCAAGCTGAATTGCAAGTTAAAATAAATATAATATAGCTAAAATACAAAGGTTTGTCTTGAATCTTATTTTGGGAGAAAGGTGGGATATAAATCCAGTAAGTAAGTAAGTAAGTAAGTAAATAAGATGGACATTAAAATGTAATTTAATTGATAATGTGAGAATGCTGCCTTGGCAATCCATGGTCCCTTCTGCGTTGGCTCTGTAATCTCACCTTTTATGCCTTTCACTTCACAAATGCCTTTGCCAGGGTTGTTTTTAGTTTGTTCTTTCTGGAGGCTTTTTGCAATCTGGAGGCTTTTTGCAATTATGCAATCACAGCCAAAAATACCACTCACAACACAAAAATCTGAAAGGTATGGAATAAAAACAACCTTGGCCTGTATGGAAATAGAATCAGGCCATCTCATGCCACATGACTGCCATCAATTGTTACTGCCACAGAAGGGACCTATCACACTAAGGAACTAATGAAATAAGAACAATATTAAGAGCCTATTGATGGGTTTTCCCTATCAATGAAAAAGTGTGCTACAAAAACAAATGAGATGCAAAGCAGCAACTGAATAGACACAACATAAAATAAGCTAATATCTTGCTTTAATGCCAATTTACTGCCTCTTGTGATAAAGCCTCAGTCAGCTCTTCCACACTGCAGAAGTAAAGCAGTTTGATACCAGTTTAACTGTCATGGCTCTATCCTCTGGAATCTTGGGATTTGTAGCTTGGTGAGGTATTCAGCCTGGTCTGTCAGAGAGCTCTGGTGTTTCACCAAGCTACAAATCCTAGGATTCTGTAGGATAGAGTCATGGCAATTAAAAGATGTCAAATTGCTTTATTTTTTCAGTGTGGCTACACCCACCACAGGAGAAAAGATATCTGCTTCTATTCTGTGATTTTTTTTCATAAGTCTCATGCTGAACTATGGCACAGAGACTGAGCTGTGTGCAATGGTATGAAATGGATCTGGTTCATATCAAATAATTAGCAAGATAGATGCTAGTAGAGTTATTATATTCTTAATGTAGACAAATCAACTGTTATATATTTCATAAGCAATATCAGAGGCAGTCAATATATATGTTTGTGTAATGATTTATATCCACTTTTCCTTATATAGTTCAAAGCAGCTAAAAAGGGTAAAATAATATATATATATATATATATATATATATATGGTGGTTTAAGGCTCCAAGATGTACTGTACTTTTCTTGGAATTTCTTCATGTGTAGAGAATGATTCCATTCTTTTCCCCCTCTGAAATGGTGAACTTGCTACACTTTTGAACAGATAGGTTTTTGTATCATGAGAAGAAAAGAGAACAATAGCTGCATCGTCAGCTGTAGGATATCTTATTCTGTGCTCGTAAAAATATAGTTTTGGAGCAGTGGCCATAAACTTGGTAGCTAGGTAAAAAAGAAGACACAGCTGGTGAAACAAGAGACACTGGAACAAGATGGGCAGGATGACTGAGAGGTAAGGTTTTGTTTTTGTTTTTGGTGTGAATTCTGATATGAACTGACCTCATCTGCACTTCACCAGTTAACATGTGGATAAGAATACAATTATCTTTTGAATTTTCACTTTTTAAAAACAGTCCCTGATAATAAAATATACCAAAATCTCTATAAAAGCATGTATTTTAGGATAAAATATATTTACAAATGTGTGTCTTGAAATAAAAAGTAGCTAGGAATACACATTTTGTGTGGAAATCCATTCAATATGTACTTAAAATATGAATGTCTATGCATTTTTAAAAAATGACATAGATAGGGAAAGGGACTGGAATGGACTTCTAAACAAGAGATGTGATGGTAGCATAAACTTGAAAGAGGTTGTCCCATTCCTTCCTGCATAATGAAACCACCATAAGCAGTGATAGTGCTGAGGCAGAGAGAGTGTCAAGATAGCATCTTATCAACCTTATACTCCTGTACCTTTCAGCTCCCCAAGATCTTGTTGGGACCCCTTATTTCCATCCTTACAGCTGTACCTGTTATTGTAAACATGTCTCTCAGCTAAGAGGCACAACTTATCCAGGTTCCACAACTGTACCAAATTCTCTCACACACTATTTAAAGGGATTTGATAAATAGGAGCAGTCAGTGTATGGAATTAGGAACCACAATCTTTCACAGTAGCTGCTGACTCTTTTGCAGTAGCAAACCGTACAGGAAGCTCCAAGTTTATGTATCCAAAACCTGTAGTTTTGAGTGGAAGAACAGCAGTATAGAAGCGATTTTCTTCTTTAACCCATTACCTTTTTGCTTAGAACTCTCCCCATGCAATTTGAGATGAGCATTGAAAGAGGTTATTACACAGCTGGAACTGTGTGTGTATATGAAACCACTTGGGGGGGAATCTGAGCTGGGTTAAAACCTGAACCCCCCCCCAAAAAAAAGCTAAACCAAGCTTTTACTCTAAAAATTGTTGAAGCATATTTGTGGGAGTTCCTCTAGAAAGACTGACAGTGAAACAATCTTGTTCCCACTGAGTTGAGGCATTTCTTGGAATTTCTTCATGTGTAGAGAATGATTCCATTCTTTTCCCTCTCTGAAATGGTGAACTAAGCCAGTAAAAGAAACCAAAAATCCTAATGCCACCAACTAGTACATGGTTCGAATCTTACTCACAGCTCAGATGGGATTTGTAGTCCTTGATGTTTCTGGATAGCTGGAAGCCTGGACTCCATTGTCCAGCTCTACCCGCTTCCTCATGGTCTGCCTCACAAGAGTCAGAAACCACCAGCCAGGCACACAGACCAACCCCGCCAGCCAGCCAAAAGCCTTGTATTGCACCCAGGTTTTAAAAAGCCTCTCTCTCAGAACCATCTCGAAGGTTCATGCTTCTCCCCAACTCCCTATCTCATTGGACAGTTGCTATCTCATCAGCTGTGATATAATCCCTCATTAAAATGTACCTCCCCCAACATTTAACCCTTTGTTATCTGAGAAGAAGGCTCTGATAAATGGAGGGTCTCCCATTTATCATAACATTGTATTGCAACTGTGGAGACTAGGGTTTGAATCCCTGTTCAGCTGTTGAAACTCTCTAGCTGCCCTTGGGCAAATCACATTATCTCAGCCTCAGAGGAAGGCAAAGGCAACCCGCCCTCCCTAAACTAATCTTGCCAAGAAAAACCCATGATAGTTTTGCTTTAGGGCCACCACAAGTCAGAAACTATTTGAAGGCACACTACAAAAATAACAATTAAAAATGAAACCTAAATGGCAGTAGCAGAAAGAGAAAGCTCTGGAACCAAATAATTTTACTGCTGTGTTTGTTATGATTAAGGTTGATTCATGAAACTGTCAACATTTGGCATAACGTCTGATTAAAGCAAGTTTGAATCACTGTCATTGATGTCATTGTCATCCTCATCTTAAAAAGGAAGGTTTTTTGTTTTGTTTTTTAAATTGTGACTTATGAGCAATTGAGTAACCTGGAAAGTGTCTCCCAGCCTCACTCACCAACCTAGGAGCAGAACGTGGAATTATTATTATTATTATTGAAAATTTATCTTCATGAAAAGAGCAATCCTATCTGCAGAATACCATAGAAGCTTACATTCAACTTTTGTACACACTTGTACACATTGACTGAAAAACTGTATTAACACCCATGTAACCAGAATATAATAGCTCTGACCTGTACATGTTTACCTGAAAATAAATCTCAACATTTAACAGGATTTATTATCGGAAAAGAGTACATAATGGTTGTAGTTTCAAGTTGCTATTCTGTGTTTCCATGCAACAAATGGGCAACTTTTTAGACAGTGACCAAAATACTTTCAAGGTTTTCCCTCAGCTGCCTTGAACACAATACAAATGACTTAAAAATGCAATAAATTTTCTATCATTTTATTTCCCATATAAGCTTCTCTGACCGTAAATCTTGAAATACCATCAGATTTTTTTTTTTAAAAAAAAAAACTTCATTTCCTTTTCAACTGGAATTTTAGAAGATTAAACTTTTTGTAACAGAGATAGATTATCCTGGTATTAATAATAGTGCAGGCAAGCAGGATAAATGATTTTCAGCAGTTGGTTACAAGTTTTAAAAGTTTTATAGTTAATGAACAGCAATAGTGGAAACTGAAACTTGATTTAGTATTTTCCTCTAGATAGGCATCAGTCTATTATTTGAAGCACAGATAACATGCTTTATATAGCTCCCATTTTCCCACTGCCTTTTCTTCTTCTTCAAAGTAGCTGCTTAGTATAAAATGAGTTTTGGACATACAATTCAGCATTCAACATGTAGAGAGTGTAGTTCATAGTAATCAAGGTGAACATTTAATAAATGTATTTGGGTCTCAAGAAATGCCTTTCAATATCCTCTTCTGATCTATCTCCCAAGTTCTCTTATCAGTAAGCTAGGAAAGAAATACATATATCAGTGCAATTGAAGAAGGTAAAATAAAGGCTGAGGTGGAGTCTGGAAAACAATTCACAGCCCTGTACCTTTAATACGGCTGTAAATCTTCTGCAGGAAGAATACGAAGGCAATTGTAAAACTATTGAGGACAATATGTTTGGATTGCGTCATTAAAATATAGCAGGATACAATGAAGTCTTATTACATTTACAGTAGTTCTGGTGTAGCAGCAGGTGATGCAGATAAAACAGAGAGCCCAACACCCTCTCTCCTCTCACTGTTTGTTTGTTTAATGTTGAGAGACCAGTAAACTTGGAAAGTGAAGCCTCTGCCTGGCCATACTGTTTCCTAATCCCAGATGTGTGTCTATTTGGCCCTCCAACCATATTAAATTGGCAGGGACAGCCCCAATTAATCCTCTGTCTTCCCGCTTTTTCACCTGCTTTTAAAATGTCCCAGTTGCTCTCTCCTCCTTCCACTTTTGCCATTTGTCCTCAACTTACCTTCATTGCTGCAAACTGAGTTCAAAGTGCAACCTGCACTCAGGGCCTTTGCAGACTGCCAGAAATAGTGCAAACTGAGTCCACTTTAAGGGTTAGGGTAGTGCTAGGGAATCATGGGAATTGTTATTTTTTCCTGAGACATTGAGCCTTCTCTGTCAGAGAGCTCTGGTACTGCAATAAAATACAGTTCCCATGATTCCCTAACCCTAACCCTTAAAGTGGACTCAATTTGCACTATTTCTGGCAGTCTGCAAAGGCCCACAGTTAATTAAGCTGGTGGGAGGGAAGGAGAGTGGGAGACATGTTATTCTTCCTAATAGGTTCAGGTAACATCAACCTGCTGTACCCTCTTTTGACTTGTCTGTTCTTTCTCATTAATAACATTTGCCACCTCAACCACACTCTGATATCACCTGACTACCTATATTCTAGATTTCATGAGTGAAAGGTTGGAGGGTACAGCACCACTCAGTACTGCGTCCAAAGAAGTGGGCTTATATCCATGAAAACTCATGCAAGAAATAAACCACTTACTATATATACTCGACTATAAGTCAACCTCATGTATAAATTGAGGGCAAGTTTCAGGGCCAAAATTATGGATTTTGTTATAATCCATGGATAGGTCAATGGTAAAACCTAGGGGAATGTAACAAATGATCTAAAGGATGAAGCAAAGGAAAATAATGCTGATGAACTTACAAAATTCCAGCAGGCATAACTGTTCGTGCTCACACTAAATGCTGGATTAATGAAAGAGGGGAGGGAAGTCAGTGCTTCCAAGACAGAGTATATTCTTGCCTTTCACCAGGGGTGGTTCCTTTTTTTTAATGAGAATTAAAGTACAGTGCTTACATTGACCCATGGATGTCAACTCAAGTTTTTTGGGTAAAAAGTTTTGACTAAAATTTCTAGACTTATACATGATTGTATACAGTAGTCCTAAAGGTTTTAACCCATTTCTTCCCCCCCTCACTTCTTTCCTTCTTTTTTATGCTGCAAGAGACTACAGCTACTTCTGTGACAGTTATTAATTGATTATTATTTTATTTTTACTGATAGAAATGGGAAGAGGTGCTTAGGAGCCTTACTGCTTCAGAAAATAAAATATCTTGATGGCCTTATGTATTGTCTAGCATGATACTAGTGGGAGAAGGTGCCATATACTTTTTTGCCTCAGACAGCACACTGTCCTGGGCCAGTGTGGCCTATGAAGGTTACTTTTGTGTCTCCTCTCGCTATCACTCAGAAAAGCCAGATGAACAAGTAGAAGCCCCCACAGAATGAGACCATGGACTCAAAATGGCCATGGACTCCCTACTAGGGTTTGATTCTTGGCAAATGTTCTGTACTGCTGTCTTCTGATACCAGTTGGTAATAGCTTTTACTAGAGTTAACCTTTGGTTAACATCTTTCCAGTGCCAGGAATAAAGAGACCCAGTCCTTGATTGCTACCCTGAGCTATGCCATTAACAACAGAACAATACCTATTCAACACAGAACAACACACAGTTCACCTGAGAACCACTCATCCCTACCCAGGGTCTCACAGTATATATAGACTCATGCTCTTCCATTTCAGTTTTCTCTGAAGATGCCAGCCACAGATGCTGGCGAAACGTCAGAAAGAAACTCTTCTAGAACATGGCCACACAGCCCGAAGAAAAAAACACACTACAAAAACTATGGATGCTGGCCATGAAAGCCTACGACTTCACAGACCCAGTCCTCTTTGTATTTGACCCAGAGCTTGGAAAAAATTAGGTGTGTTTTTTTTTTTTTTTTGAGCTATAGCTTTCATAATCCTCCTGCCAGCACAGTAACTTTCCTACACTTTGATCTAATCTAGTTTGCTGAGAGAAGCTGGGCTGTCTGGAGTACAGCTTTACGTGGAAAGGAATATTGGAAGAACATTTGCCAGCATTAATTATCTTTTACTCATCCACATACCTCGGTGTGTCATATAACAGAGTGGCTATGCTTGATTCTAATTTTGGTTAGAAGACATTTTGACAAGGCACACACAGCTGTGGTGAATCAGATTCATGATATATTGTACTATTGGTTGGAAGACTTGAACAATAATATTAATTTTTACAGGTTTGTACATTATTTTTCAAAAACATGCTTAGCCAGCTAAACGGAAATAAGAATTTATATGGTAATTTTTTCCATGTATTTTCATTATGGTATTATAATCTTATTATCTCCAGTTTACATTTTGTATCATTAGCCCATATTAAGCTTTTATTTTTATCTAGTTACTGTATTCTCATAAGTTGCTGGTTCTTAATGAGCATTGGTCTGATCTGAAGCCTATTGTCAGTCCCAACTAGAACAGAGCCACTAAATGTCACTTTGGAGGGAAAGGTAATCATTTTCACCACCACCACTGCCACCACTGTCATCATTAATAGCATTTTCTTAGATCGTTGACTCACCGTGAAACAATGGATTGAATGTTCTGAGGGTGCATGTGCACTGTAGAAGTAATGTAGTTTAACACCACTTTAATGGCCATAACACCACCCTACAGAATCCTGGGATTTGAAGCACCAGCACTCTTTCATAGAGGATGCTAAAGACTTTATAAAACTACAACTCTCAGGATTACACAGGATGGAGCTACTGCACCTAATGTGTTGTCAAACTGCACTATTTCTACAGTGTAGATGCACCCCCACTTTACTTTACTTTACTTTACTTACTAACCAATAGGACTCTGGCCATAGTATGGTTCAAATAAAGTGTTCTTTTCTACTCTTAACTGTAGAAAGTCATTGCTGTTGTCATTGTTTACAAGAATTAATGCAGTGGAAAGTCTAATGTACATTTACTTTAGAATTAATATAAGAACAAAAGACAAACAATACTGAATCAGATTGATAGTCCGTTTAATTCAGGTTTCTGTTCCCAGCTTGGTGAATCAGTTGCCTTAGTCCACAAGAAGGTTCTCAGCTGGTATATAATACCCACAATAGTATATAGTCATTCTGACTAGTAGCCAATTCATCCATTAATTTGTCTATTTGTTTGTTTGCTTGTTTGTTTGTTTCTGAAGCCATCTAAGATAGCAGCCATCACTGTTCGGAGTGGTAATGAATTCTATATTATGACTATATGTCATGTGATGAAATATTTGATATTTGCCCTGAATCTTCTACTGTTCAGCTCCAAGCACTTTTTAAAATTCTACTTAAGAGTAAGGTACTGTACTGTGAGATATATCTTGTCTTGGGAAGTTTCCTAGCTAGTAAAAGATCAGGCTTTGCAAAACCAAAGAAAGGCAAAATATTTTCAGTGATAACATGGCCTCTGTTTCATCACAATTGCTGTTGTTGTTGTGTGCATTTGAGTCATTCCCAAAATCTCCCTGGAAGCCAAGATGATCAAACTGGAAACTGTCATATTTTGGCCATGTCATGAGAAGGCATAACTCACTGGAAAAGACAATAATGCTAGGAAAGGTGGAAGCCAGTAGAAAGAGAGGAAGATCCTATGCTAGATAGATAGACATAGGGGGGAAGCAGACGACTGCTTCCGGGACACCGCCGGATGGAGCGCCAGTGGAGCGGAGCCTCCGCACCACGGCGCTCCTGCGGCATCCCTAAAAGGAGCTCCAAATTGGTGCTCCTTTTAGATGTCAGGGAAAGTGCACCCTAAAAGCGGCGGGCGCACTTTCCCTGACTCTTCCGCTGCAGCGCATGCAGTTGCTGCGGCGTGAGGTCATCCCCGGAGCGCCGGCCGTGCGGAGGGCCGGCGACTCCGAGGGCGACCTCAGGAAGAGGAAGGGGCGCCGCTCGTGCGGCTGCCCCTCCTCTTCCGGGCCTCGAAGACGACTCTATTAGTCATCTGCCGAGGCCCTTAATTAGGGGGGTCTCAGGAATAAATTTACAGGACCTGAGCAGAGCAGTGGAGGACAGGAGGGCTTGGAGATGTCTCCTCCACAGTTACCATGAGTCAGGGTTGACTTGAGGGCAGTTAACAACAACAAGTTGAATCTATCATGGGGTTTTCTTAGCAAGATTTGTTCAGAGGGGTTTCCTTTGCTTTCCTCTGAGGCCGAGAGAGCATGTCTTTCCCAAGATCCGCCAATGGGTTTCCATGGCCAAGTGGGAATTTGAACCCTTGTCTCCCTATGTCCCATAACATGCTATCTGTTGCTTGCTCAAAATGACTGAAATAGTGGAGGCAGGTGGCTTCCATGTCAGCAAGGCAATGAATCCCTTCTGAGAAGATTATCACATCAGGATTAAAAACCTTTTACCTGGGCCATCTTAAAATTAGAAGCAGGTGGCATCCTGATAGTATCAGACACATTTGGGCATGGAAATCGCTGCCTGGCTTGCACCTGGCTCCATTCTGCTGCAAGGGATGCTCTGACGGCCATTTTTTCAAGCTGGAAAACTCCTTGGAGTAGTGATGGAGCTGGGCTGCAGCCAGGCAGTGATTTCTGCAGTTAAATTTGTCTGATACTATCAGGATGCCACCCGCTTCTAATTTGAAGCAGGCTGAGGTAAAACATTTTTAATCCTGATGCGATAATCTCCTGAGTTTTACTCTGAACTTTAAACAGAGCTATCTAAGGGCCGTTGCAGACCGGCCCAAAGGGCCAGCCTGGAGGTAGAGTTGAGGCGGGGCAGCCGCACACTGGCCACCCCACCCCCACCCCGATGCTGTCCTGATGCCGCACGGCCGTATGCACGCAGCAGAGCGTCAGGACGCCCTCCCAGCACAGTGTTGAAACACACTGTGCCAAAAAGGCACTGAAGAGCCACGGTGCCAGCTCTTAGGGTGGACTTTTGCCACTCTTTTTAAGGTGGCAAAAGGATCAGGGCCGTGGTGTGGGGTTTGCCACCCCAAACAGGCAGTCTGCATCAGCCCTAAGATGCTAAGCCTCTTTTGGAGGTTGGGTTTGGCAAGTTGGGCAGCTCCTTTTGAGTCTGGACTAAAACGCAGAATAAATTCACTGTCCCACTGATATGAAAGCAGCCAATTATCATTGGCCTGAAATAAAGGATAGGCTGGTATAGACTCACCATTCCATGTAAAGAAACTGACTGGATAGGCAGCTGACTCTTATTGCAGTGCTGTTGATAGGACAACATCCTTCACCATGCCTGAGATGAGATGCCAGCTTGGGAGGTGCTCAACAGGCTGAAAGGCATTCACACCTCTGTTCATAAGCACCTCAATCTGTTGTGATGAAGTACTACTACAATCCTGCTAGTGTAAGAAATAGTAGCATCCTAGATCTGGGAGAAAGATGAGATATAAATGAAAATCATAAATAATATGTAAGTAGCTTGTACTTGAATTGAGGTGATCAACTGTTGTCGGGGGGGGGGGGGACACAGAAAAAGTCTTTGCCATGACTGAAACCCAGGCAGGGTGGTTCTAAGAAATACTGCATGCATGACCATTTCAGGACTGAGTTACTGAAGGCCTTTACAGACTGCCAGAAATAATGCAGCTTGAGTCCACTTTAACTGTCCTGGCTTCTGTGTCAGAGAGCGCTGGTGCACAATAAACTGCAGTTTCCATGATTCCCTAGCACTGAGCCAGAGCAGTTAAAGTAGACTCAAGCTGCATTATTTCTGGCAGTTTGTAAAGGCCCTGAATCTTTTCCATCCTTCCAGGCTTAATCTCTGACATCCCATACTCCTCTGCATATCACTTCTTCTTGTTCATGTGTGCTTTCAAGTCATTTCTGACTTATGGAGACCATAAGGTGACCCTATCATGGGTTTTCTTGGAAAGTTTTCTTCAGAGAAGAGCAAACTGTAAATCAACCCCCAAGCACCTGCTATAGACAGGAATGCCAGGTAAGGTTTTCAACAAGATGTTAATTGTGCTTCAGGGAAGATTGAGAGCCCTCTGTTCTTGAGCTGTGGTGGCTGTCTGCATGGGCTTCCTGCTGGGGTGCCCAGCATGTCTGCTGCCACTGCAGGTCATTTGCTTCTCAGAAAGAGGCACTCAGCAATGATCACATGGTTGGATGCCTTGTTTGAACCTCAGTATGAGTGACCTGCAGTGGTGGGGGATGTGTTAGATGGGCTGTCGGGATGCCTGTGCAGACAGCCACTACAGTGTGGATGAGGTAATAAGGACCGATCAGGGCAGCTGGGGGCGGGGCGGACAGGATACTCTGGGCTGCTCCCCAAGTATCCTGGCCAGTGCAGACAAAGGAGCTTATCACACTCTTAAAAAAACCTTCTTACATTTTCTGGGTTCAATCCTCATCTGGGATACACCTGGATATTATCTCATGGGGCATCTCCTTAAATTACTGCTGAATCCAGACCAGGTAAACCGCGGGTCAAAGCCATGCTCAGCCAGCCAATTTTTGAAGTTAGAAGCTTTGGTAAGATGGCTTTTTAAAGAGTGCGATAAGCTCCAAAGCCAAAGACAGCCTCCATTTGTCTTCTCCACTTGCTAAGGCCTAAGGACCATTAAACCATTACAAAATCCAAAGCTTGTGGCCTGAGAAATTGGTCAAGTCCCCTCTGCTGTGAAATCAAGGACAACACCTCCCCATTCTTCCCAGGGGACTCCTTTCCCCATCTTCTTTCCCCACTTTATCGCTGCTGGTCTTGACTTTCTTTGCTTGCTAAACCTTCCAAACTGTACAGAAATTCTTTTCACAATTGTACTTCTTGGGTCTATCTATCCACACACATTTTTAGACAACCTAGAATTTTTCACTGACTATTAGCTTGTGTGACTGGTTTTAACCCTGTTAAATTGCTAATGTTTGATGTCTATTGTCATTTAACATTGTCGGATAAGCCATTCAATTAAATACAATTATGTTTATAGTGAGTGAGAATGAATAAACCTATTAGCAGTTGGGTTGAACATTACCTCTCATTCTATAACAGAAAGTATCAATACTTCAGTAAAAGGGACATAAAATTATTAAACCATTGAGATAATAAAAGCCAACAGCAATTTGCAGTCTTTACTGTACTCTTTCTGTTTTACAAGATCTCTTTCTCCCTTTCCCTCTCTTCCCCCTTTCCATCCCTTCATCTAAACTAGGCCTTCTCACGTGCAAATTTTAAAAGCAATCTTAGGGCCTTTGCAGACTGCCAGAAATAGTGCAAATTGAGTCCACTTTAAGGGTTAGGGTTAGGAAATCATGCGAACTGTATTTTATTGTAGTACCAGAGCTCTCTGACAGAGAAGGCTCAATGTCTCAGAAACAAACAAACAAACAATTCCCATGATTCCCTAGCACTAACCCTAACCCTAGTGGACTAACCCTAGTGGACTCAATTTGCACTATTTCTGGCAGTCTGTAAAACTAGATTATCCCATAATTCCAGAGTAAGTATTAACACCAATCTAAGGATGCCATCCAAACTCACAAAGATGGTAGTCAGTCAAGTGAACTAACAGTAGGGCATCTGAAGCTGTGTTGAATCCAAATCTTGCCAGCTTTGTACAAAGAATGAACATCTAAGAATACTAGATTGTTCAGAATTGATTGGGACTACCCTACTCCAATCCCCTCCAACTGCCCCAGTTTGGCAGGGACAATCCTGATTAATCCTCTGTTGTCCCATTTTTCTAGTTGCTTTTAAAATAGCCAAGCTTCTCTCTCCTTCTCCCACTTCCTCATTTAATTTAATTTAATTTAATTGCCACCTTCCTCCCACCACAGGATCCAAGGCAGTGTAACAATGTTTTAGAACAGGGGTCAGCAACCCCCGGCCTGCGGTCCGGGTCTGGCCTGCGGTCCGGGTCCGGCCTGCAGAGGCCTTGGTACCGGCCCGTGGCCAGTGCTGCCACCGCCACGTGCACATAAGTGAGCCACGCGCAAGCGCGTGCACCATTTTTGGCGTCCAAAATAGCACCTGCATTTGCGCCCGCATGCGCACCGCGGTGGGTGCCATTTTGGAATGCCCAATGGCGCCAGTGTCATGCTCATGCACGCGTGATGCAGGGTGCCATTTTGGAATGCCCAACGGCACCATCGCCGTGCGCATGCACACAGCGCCGTTGTGCATTCCAAAATGGCACCCCCATGTGTGCAGGCATGTGCACGATGGTGGGCATTGTACTCAGGTTTTATAAACTGTTTAACTCGGTGCTGGAGTTCTTGAAAGATAAAAATGATGCTTTACGATCCAATTTAATTCAATCCAAAAGTGACCTCTTACTTGACCAACTTGTTTCAAAAGTTTAATGAAAGCAATCTTCAGCTTCAAGGTGATGAACTGAATTTAATAAAAACAAAAATCTGTTATTTCTGCATTTGAGACAAAACTTCTTCTGTACAAATGAAATTTTGGATGAGGGGAATTCAGCCAGTTCCCAAATTTATCAGGAGCAGAAAGAAAGAAAAAGATGAAGACATAGGGCCTCGGCAGACGGCTAATAGAGCCGTCTCCGAGGCCAGGAAGAGGAGGGGCAGCCGCACGAGCGGCGCCCCTTCCTCTTCCTGAGGTCGCCCCTGGAAGTGCCGGCCATCCGGACGGCCGGCGCTTCCGGGTTGACCTCACGCCGCGGCGACCACACTCGCCGCAGTGTTTGAGTCAGAGAAAGTGCGCCCGCCGCTTTTGGGGCGCACTTTCTCTGAAATCTAAAAGGAGCGCCAATTTGGCGCTCCTTTTAGATTCGCCGGGGAGCCGCCGCGGTGAGGCTGCCTTGGCCCCGCGGTGCTGCGAACCAGGGCGTCTTGGACGCCCTCGTCTGCATCCCCCCATACTTTCTTATTGTGAGCACTTGGATGCTCTCCATTCAGATTTTAATCAACAATTTGATGATATTTTGAAAATGAACATACCTGATTGGATTTTGGATCCTTTTTCAAGTGCAAACACAGAAGAATCTCCATAGTTACAAGAAGAACTGATGGAAGTAACTACAAATGATGAATGGAAATTTAAATTCAAAAGCAGCTACCAACAATTCTGGCTGCAAAAGGAGATCCCTACGGCTTATCCTGAAATATGGGCTGTAATTCAAAAGTTCTTAATTGCATTTCCTTCATCATATTTAGTGGAATGTGGATTCAGTGCGGTAAACAATTTATTAACAAAAACAAAAACAAAAAGAAACCAATTGCAAATAGTCAATCACGGTGATTTAAGATTACTGCTGACAAAAATAGAGCCGAGGATTATTAAATTGGTAGCAGCATACCAGGTTCATACTTCTCATTAAGATGATTTTGAATGTTTTAACTTTTTTTGTATTACCTTTCTACTCTGAGTTCAATAAATAGTTTCATAATTTCAAACTTCAATGTTTCTAATTTACACCTTTCTTTACTATATTTACGAAAAAGGTAGAAACATTAATACATATATCTTTCTGTTTAATTGCTATTAAAATTTAAAAAAAAATTTTCCAGGGGGCGCTGAATAATATTTTTTTCTGGAAAGGAGGCGGTAGGCCAAATAAGTTTGGGAACCACTGCTGTACATCAAAGAAGGCTGTAAAGTAATTTAGGCAGAAGTTGAGAACAGGGAAATTGGTCCTTAGGTGAACAGACAGAACCCAGGATCCAGAGTAAGAAGATGGCATTAAATCAAGAGAAGGAAAGGGGACAGAGAATGCAGACACAGTTTTATAAAAAAAAATATTTTTTTTTTTTTACAGAATTCAACATTGATGACAAAAAGCTACATTTCCTAGTGGTGGGGGAGAGGGTTCATTCCCAATGGGAAGGAGGAGACATTGGACCTTATCGTTCTGCTCAAATAACCTGGCTTACCACTTCTGAACTGAAGTCTAATTTGGAAGGCAGATGGGTCCTAGCACAAGGATTTTGCCACTGGGTGAGTCTAGGACCCATATGCCTCCTGAATTAGACTTCAATTCAGAAGAGCTAAACCGAGTTATTTGAGCAGTGCGATAATCTCGATTGGCTGTGCCTGCAGAACCTGAAATATTGACAGAAAATAATAAAATAAATAAATAAAATTTATTTATATACCGCCCAATGGTTGCCCAATCTGGGCGGTTTACAACATAAAACAATTACAGTAAAAACATATCCCTCCCCTCTTAAAACAGTATTAAACAACAACATAGTTAAAATCCTAGTAACAATTAAATGAATGAAAAAAAAAATCATAACAATTAAAATAATAACCCCTGACACATCACCCCATTATTACTAGCTACAACTTGATTGAAAGAAGGGAGCAGAGCAATTGTAGCCTACTCAATAAACAGATTAATGGAGAGGTGCATCCTGCACAGGATGATGGTGGAAGTGGAGGAATTCTCTGCTGAAGAGGGAGCAAGGGGGTTTGACCTGGGGACTGCTTCCTCAGAAAAAAAAGAAAAGAAAAAAAAAAAGCCCAGCTGGAACTTTCCTTGTTCCTTCCCAGCTACCCCCTCACCCCACCTCATTCTATCTGTTTGCAGCTCGGTGGGAGGAGAAAGGAGACTCTTGCTCTCTAACATGAGCAACTGAGCAAATGTCCCCTTTCTCCAGCCACTGGGACTCACCCCCCAACACACACACACACACACACACACACACACACACACACATGCAGCTCAGTCAGAACTGATGCTGTTACTCATGCCCTTGATTCCTGAGTGCAACTGCTGCTTTGCTGAGGTGGAGGAGGAGGAAAGGGCCGCTTGCTCCAGAGCCAGGGTGAGAGATGCTGGTATCGACTGGCCTCCCCCTTCCTGCTGTTGTCTTTGTTTGATTGTCTGCGGAAGGGGTGGGGCAGTGACCTACCCCTTCCCAGTTCAGTCAGTGGACGGAGAAACCTTAAACAATCAAGCAAACACTCGCTTTCTCCAGCCACTGAAACTCAATCAATCTCCTGTTTGGGAAGTGGTGGTGTCACCACCACCACCTTAGGATGTCACCTGGTGCGGTCTGAACCCCCCACACCCCCTAGTGATGCTACTGCCACCAGTACATGTTTGTTATGCTTTTATTCCTCAGTGTGTGGTGGAGTCTCCTCCTTTGGAGGTTTTTAAACAGAGGCTGGATGCTTTGATTGTGTCTTCCTGCATAGCAGGGAGTTGGACTGGATGGCCCTTGAAGTCTCTTCCAACTCTATGATTCCATGATTCTATGAAATCTTTAATAAATGGATGGGTGACCATCAAGGAATACCATGTGCTGAAGGTTATGTTTCAGAGAAGGGCAATGCCAAGACACCTCTGAGTATTTCTTACTTAGGAAAATCCAGTAAAATTCATGGCATTGCTATAACTTGGCAGGCAATCTTAAACCCTGGATACACATACTTTTCTCTATGTTAGCTTCCTTGCCCATTCCCCTGGTCAAAGTGCCTCCTAGTTGGCCTCCTCTGATATCATAGCTTCCCATTGGGCTTATTGCTGTAAAACACTGGGAAATTAAAAATGGTGGACCACAGCTCCTCACCACTGCCAATGAGTTAGTCTGAACCCAGGATGAAGATGAGAGTCCAGGCTTTGAACAAGCATCAATGTCAGTGGGATTTTTTTTTTTTTTGGACACTGATCCAAGACATAATGCCAGCAAGTGATACCTGGTCCACTTAACTATGTGCTGACATCATTTTTGGAGATCTCTTCCATAACAGATTTATCTGAGGGGTGACCAGAGAAAGGTCTTATTGGTAGAGGCACTGCAGTTGTAGCATATCAGTTTGGTTTCTGCCAAATACCTTTTGATTCTCTTAGGCATTTTAACCATGACTTCTGTCTCTGGTGGTTAGTTTTTGTGTTGTTCTGCCATCTGCTGTTTAGATATGATAGTTGTTTAGGTTTCATAAATAATATTATATTTGCTATGTTGTTGTTGTTATTGTTGTTGTTGTTGTGTGCCTTCAAGTCATTTCCAACCTATGGCAACCCTAAGACAAACCTATCATGGAGTTTTCATGGCAAGATTTGTTCAGAGGAGGTTGGTCATTGCCTTCCCTTGAGGCTGAGAACTTGTGACTTGCCCAATGTCACCCAGTGGGTTTCATGGCTGAGGTGGGAATTGAACCCTGGTCCCCAGAGTTGTGGTCCAACATTCAAATACTGAATTTTTATTTTTACCTTGGGAAAGTTTATTTGAAGTTTCAAATAAAGAATTAAAAAGATGTTCTGAATAGATGTGAAATAAAATGAAAGTTAGCAAAGTATTAAATAAATAAATACAATCATTTTTCATCCCACACTTTTTCCAAGGAGGCCAGGTGATATATATTGGAGTGCCTATATTTTATTTTTCCAAGACCCCTTTAAAATAGGTTTTGGTAGGAGACATTGAGTGCTAAAGGTCACCAGGTAAATGACTTTAACACAGGTTTTCTTGTCAACTCCACAATCAAAACCTCATCAAAACTCTCTTTATTCATTACAAATCATTGTACTTCTTTATAAACTCTTGCTGTCCCACATCACAAGAAGATCAGCAACCATTCTTTCTACAAGAGCAGCCCATTATTTCATCTCATTCTGACCAAGTGTACTGAGGATTAGAGGCTCAGTCTGTCTAAATCTGGAAGTTCACAAATGAAAAATGGCAGATCATGCAATCATAGCTGATGTTTTATGTAAAAATCCTCAATACACCTGTTGCAGTATATGTTTAAATAAGAATCTTTTGCTCATATGCAAATACTCATTAATTCTAGTCAAAAGAGTATATTTGCATGAGCAAAGGAATATGCATTTTGATCTTGTTCCTGACTTGGAATGAATGGGGAATCATTGTGAATGAAAAAGTTCCCTGCATGCATTAGTGCTCCCAGACCTAAAACATATTTATGAGTCAAGTGACTATCTTATAAATATGAATGTGTATTACAATCTGAATGATTCTTACATTGTAAGAATGTTAATGCATGGAATCTATCACTATTCCCACAATATATTGGAACTGGACAGAACTTTCTACTTGGTAGGCTCTTGTTTTATATTTTATAATGGCCTCTGTTCATTTAAAAAAGAACACAGCAGTCAAAGGTTGTATGTAATACATACGATCTGGAAAACATGATGTTTTTTAAATCAGCAGTATGTATGCTCTTAGCATGTTTACCACATTGAGTCTGGTTGATGCTCTCGGCTCCTTGATTTCTCCATGCAGTGAACTGTTGTTCTTTGCTATATGATTCATTCCCAGTCTGGTGCGCCACAAGCTTCCACCATTAATGTTTCTAGTAACATGGTTATAAATAGATGCTAAGAACATTTTTCCTCCTCTGGATTAGACACTATATATGTGTGCCATGGGTTGCCAGATTCCAGGGCACTGGCTGAAATTTCAGGGAATTGCTATACCCAAGGGTGCATCTACACAGTAAAAATAATGCAGTTTGACACCACTTCAAGTGCTGTAGCTCCATCCTATGGAAACCTCATGTTTGTAGTTTTACAAAGTCTTTAGCCTTCTCTGCCAAAGAGTGCTGGTGCCTCACCAAACTACATATCCCAGGGTTCTATAGGATGTAGTCATGACAGTTAATGGTGTCAAACTACATTATTTCTACAGTGTAGTAGCACCCTAAGTCTCCAGAAGAGTAGACAAATATTAGGTAAGCAATGTTAGAGAAGGGAAAAATGGATTTATGTATGTGAGGTGGCTTTAACGCCCAGGCATGCATTTCCACACCTTCTCAGCTAGCACCACACTTTTCTGTTTCAGCACAAAGATGTTCTTCTGCAACATCAATAAATGAAAAAGCCAAGATCAAGGAAAGAGGACAGGGGAGAAGAACTGCTCCTACTTGGACCCATCATGTCTTCTGAAGCAAGCCAGGGAGTGGAGAACTAGCATTGTGATTCATGATTGTTCTTTCTGTACAAGGTCTGGTAGCAGTGGTGAATGGTAAAGAAAAAGGCTTCCTGAGACTGCTGGTGGGCTTTCCACCACCTACAACAGAAGCGAAGACCATGAAAAATCTTGTGTCTCTCATGTGTGCTGTTGGCAAGGCCTTGTAGGTACTAGAAGGTAGAGTGGCAATGGTTGATGTACTACTGGGCACATTTTGCTGCCTGTCCAGCTGGCAAACAAACAAACAAACAAATGTAAAAAAATGTTGGAATATATTTTCATTCTCCTGTCTCTCTTTATATAGATAGGGACTTCCCTCTCTCTTTCTTATTCTTTCTATCATTCTTGGAGGCAGTTTAACAGCTCTCTCAAGATTCTAAACTGCTTATAAAAGCCTCTGAGGAAGTAGACTGAAGTCTACAAAAGCTCATGCTGCCAACTTCTTTAGTCTCAAAGGTGCTATGAGATCTCTCTACATACTGCTTATAACAGCAGTTAGTTGTCCCATCTTCCTGCTATATTAAAGATGGTGAGATTTATTTTCTTTACCCAAACCATCTCCAGTTAGATTAGGTTTTAGTTCTTTTGTGTAAATATTTATTAAAGCCATTATTATTTGCTTGAAAACTACAAACTGCATGTTTGTTGTTTTTTGGAGTAAGTCTTTATTCTTTAGGAAGACAGGTTTAGAATAAATAGTTTGCCCCACACTTTTGTTGTTCTGCTGATGAAAGCTGAACTGAATTTTAACAAGTTTAATTTTCATACTAGCATATTTTTATTTTCCTTTAAAAGGGTTAACACCCTGGGAATCTCAAATTGCACCGCACAAAAATACAATCAAAAATAAAAATAAAACAACATGGTTTCAGTTTGCCATAATACTGAGTTACCAGATGGAGTTTGTGTTGCCTTCCAACCTTTCCTTGTTCCACATTTGTGATTTCACATGTACCTGCACCTATGATATCACTAGGACTCACATCATGGTCTCAGGTTTTGGCCCCGAAATCTCAAGAAATAGTGGTACTGTTGATTAGGGTTTAATCTGTACTGCATAAATAATGCAATTTGATATCACTTTAACTGTCCTGGCTCAATGCTACAGAATTCTGGGATTTGTACTTTTATGAGATATTAATCTTCTCTGTCAAAAAATTCTGGTGCCACAACAAACTACAAATTCCAGGATTCCATAGCATTAAGCCATGACAGTTGAAGCGATATTAAACTGCATTATTTCTGCAATGCAGATTAGACCTAGGCAAACATAACATACCCAATGCCTGTAAAATTCAGGCTCTGTATCAAATCAATAGGGATAGATTCTAAAATGAAGATAAAGGGACAAGAAGGCATGCTGGGCAATACTGACATCTTGCCTTTGTAAACATTCATCTGGTTAGTCTTGTGAAGTCATGGTTGATTTTATACCAGAAGCACCACTGCTGAAAAATACAAAGGGAAATGTAGCATTTTGACATCATTTGGCATTCACATCTGTGATCCTACCTCCATTTGTGCATTTTTTTTTATTATGACTTCGTGCCAGCTTGAGTGAAAATGTTAGTAATGATAATTTAACTTTTTGTCTTTCAAATAATTATTCTAATTACCTAACCTAAGATAGATTTGGCATAATAAGATGCTAAGTATTCATTAAAGTACTCTGTCTAGATTGTTTCCTATCATAATGGATTATCACTAATGTGAAATATATTGTGATGCCTATTCTTTTAATAAGCTAATACCTTCTTAAAACTAAAGTCTATTGTACAGGATATTAATTATGTGTCTGCTTATTGAAGTTGATTTACTTTATTTGAGCTTCTAATTTGCCCAAAATAGAAAAGGAAATCAGGAAAGTCTATGCATATAAAAAAGAAAAGAAAAGAAAAGAAAATGAATTGCATATTAACTATTTCCTACTGATGCTGGTGAGACTTTTTAACCAAACCCCAGAAAAAGAGTCTTGCAAATATAGGTACTAAGGGAAGCAATTTGTTCCTGTATGTCTTCTAGTTGTTTTCAATTTAAGGTGATTCTAGGACAAACTTATCATGGGGCTTTCTTGGCAAGATTTGCTGAGGAGGGTTTGCCTTTGCCTTCTTGAGAGAGAGAGAGAGAGAGAGATGTGCCCTCGGTATTCCAGTGGTTTTGAAGATCAAGTAGGGATTCGAACTCTGGTCCACTGGAGTCCTAGTCCAACACTCAAACCACCACAACAAGTGAAAAACAATACCAAGTAATTATTACCGGAGATTCCACATTGTGCTTTGTAGTGTAGATCTATACTCTCACAAATATGTGATAGTTGTCAGCCAGCATGGTGTATGGTTTGAGCATTGGACTAGAACACTGGGAGACCAGGGCTTAAATCCCAGCCTGGTCATGGAGACATTGGGAGACCTTGGGCAAGTCACATTGTCTAAGCATCAGAGGATGGCAGTGGCAAACTCCCACTGAGGAAATTTGCCAAGAAAACCCCATGATAAGATCGCCATAAGTCGAAAATGACTTGAAGGCACACAGCAACAACAGGTTGTACTAAGCCACCTTTTTGCTGAATGTCAACACTATGCAACCAATGGTTTGTTTGCAAATTTGCTTGTTGTTTCTGTAATCCCAGTGACTCCCTAGTGACCTAGAAGGCACTAATGAGTAGATAGCACACCATCCAAGAATGAACAACTGCATGTATAAATAGTAATACATATGGAACTCTTCTTATACAAATATGAACTGAATACACAATTATACAATAGCAAAAATAAATAAGTAAAATAAATCACTTGTATAAGGAAACCTAAATGTGTGTAAAACACAAATGGGATGCCAGCCATTGATCTCCCCATCCTTACCTCATCTTCATCAGTGGTGGTGCTAGGGGGACTCAAAGTGGTCTGATATAAAAATTTCAAAAGGATCAAAACTGTAATGAAAAGTCTTAGTTCATGAATATGCTTAAACTGCAGGAGACTGAGAAGCAGATTCTTCAGGGCAAAGCTTCTTCACTCACATCAGCTCTGCTTCCCACCTACCCTCCTTTCTTCTGTCTGCTTGCCTTCATTCCTCTCTTTATCCTTTAGCTCAGGGGTAGGCAACCTAAGGCCTCGGGGGCCGGATGCACCCCCCGAGGCCTTTGGACCGGCCCCAGGCTGGTCCTGACACCGCTGCCTCCCGCCGCTGCCGCCGCCCCCTGCCATGATGATATTGCTTATTGTTGTTATTGCTTGTTCTTGGGGTTTTCTTGGCAAAATCTCCACAGGGGTTTTGCCATGGTTTTTCTGGGGCTGAGAGAGTGTGCATGCATATTTTTTATATTTTTTTTTATATATATATATATATATATATATATATAAATATATTTATTTATTTATTTATTTATTTATTTATTTATTTATGGTGCTTCGGCCCCCCAATTGTCTGAGGGACATCAGCCTGGCCCCTGGCTCAAAAAGGTTGCGTACCCCTGCTTTAGCTCCTAGCTCATGTCAGATCCTCTCTCTACAGCAGGGGTAGGCAACCTTTTTGAGCTGGGGGCCAGGTTGCTGTCCCTCAGCCAAATGGGGGGCCGAAGCACCAAAATAAATAAATAAATAAATAAATAAATAAATAAAAATAAAAATAAAAAAAATAAAAAAAATAAAATTATGGACATTAAAAAATATGTATGGACACTCTCTCAGCCCCCAAAAAGCCATGGCAAAACCCCTGTGGAGATTTTGCCAACCCCCCCCAAGAACAAGTAATAACAACAATAATCAATATCATCATGGTGGGTGGCGGCGGCAGCAGTGGCAGCGGCAGGACTGGCTTGGGGCCGGTCCAAAGGCCTCGGCGGGCCGCACCCGGCCCCCGGGCCTTAGGTTGCCTACCCCTGCTCTACAGCAAAGGTCTGTTCCCAAAGAACAGAAAGTATATCTGTGAAAATGGTAGACAATAAAATGGGCTACACTTCTCCCTCTGCCAATCTTTTGAAAGGGGGGGGGGGGGGAAGCAATGTTAACCAGCTTACTTTTTTCCTTTTCCAGGAGCCTTGCCCAATCTTTGATCTTGTGTTTCCCACATTGCTGCAATGAATGAGAATGGTGAGGAACATTTTAGCCCATAGGTTTATCTGTGTATCAGAGAAACATTGGCTCTCATTTATTCAATTGCTTTATTTCAGAGTCACAAAAAGATTTTGCTTAGATCAAATTGTTTAGCACCTTAGTGTGCGTGTGTGTGCGTGCATGTGATGGGATACCATGGCCCTCCAACTCTTCCTAGATTGCATTCCTCATCAGTCCTGGCCAGTATAGCCAATGGTGAGGAATATGTGAACTAGTAATCCAATAGTATCTGCCTATAGCAGGGGTAGGCAACCTTTCCCCTTTAAGGGCCGAGGGACTTCAGCTCCCAGAATCCCAGGAGCTATTGGCCAACATGGGACTATTGGCCAACATGGCTGAGGCTTCTGGGAGCTGAAGTCCCTCGGCCCTTAAAGGGGAAAGGTTGCCTACCCCTGGCCTATAGCATATTGCTTGGCTTAGGGTGCATCTATACTGTAGAAATAATGCAGTTTGGTAACACTTTAAATGCTATAGCTCCATCCTATGAAATCCTGAGAGTTGTAGTTTTTTGAGGTGTTTAGCCTTCTCTGCTAAAGAGTGCTGGTGCCTCACCAAACTGGTTTCTGTAGGCTGGAGCCATGGCAGATAAAGTGGTGTCAAACTGTCTTATTTCCATAGTGTAGATGCACACTTAGTAGCATAAACCAGCTAGAACCTCCCATTGACATGGTACTATTTCTATCCTTCATAACACATCCCAACCAAATTCATTGAAATGCTTGGAAAAGTTCCTTTTTTGATAACTGACAGCTGATGCTGATGCCCTAAGCTTTGTGTTGCCCCTGGGAGAGCCAGATTGGCCATGGAAACCTCATGCCATGGCCCCGATCTAGCTTTTTGCTGCTTCAAAAAGAGCTGGCAAATGCTGCTCCTTTTTGGGATGGCAAAAAGCTGCCCTTAGTGCCTGCTGCCGTGGCTCTTTTGCGCCACTTTGGAGCAGTGTGTTTGCACGCTGCACTAACGGGGTGCCCTGATGCTGTGCACCATGCGGTTGGGTGCACAGCATGACAGCAGTGTTGGGGTGAAGTCAGGGCAGCCCTGCCCCAACTCCACCCCCAGGTCGACTCTTTTGGCCGGTCTGCATCGGCCCTAACTCTCACAATCTCAGGCAGCAGACATGCTGGCTGTAAGATTCTGGGAGTTGTAGTCCAAAAAAGGAAATGTTTCAAGCACTGGATCAGGAATGAGAATCATCTTGTTTTCCAGAGCTCCTTAACTGCAGCTTCCATTATCCTACACCACATCAACAGCATCTAGAGCCCATGGGTTTTTAAAAAATTAAACAACCCAATAAAAACAAAATAAAACTGGAAGTGATCACCACTTTTGTGTTTAATCTTTTGGTCCTAGGGGGCTTTTTCAGCCTTCAACCTCACAGCTGCCACCATAGGAGGCCTTTAGTACTGGGAGTTTCAGGGGGTTGCAGAATGCAAAAAAGTCTTGGCAGTCCACAGGCCACACACTGATCCAACTTCACTCACCCCTGATCTAAAGAGTTACCTGTCTGGGACTCAGGTTACATAGTTTGTAGGCAGCTTAACAGTGTGCTATGGACATGCACTCTTGTATTTCAGGAGATATTTTCAATACTGGGAATGAATGTTCAAATGTCCTAGAGACTTCAGAGAGTCCAGGATACTATTTCTAATTGCATGCATGTTTTATCTTTGTAGATTGTGGGAAAATGTAAAAATAATGAAGAGAAATTAGTTCATTCATACATGTTTTGTTTAATGTCACTAACAAAATCCCATAGATTCAGTTTGTTGATGAATTTCAGATAACATCAATAGATTTAAAACAGTTTTCAGAAGTATCTGTTTATGATGTTTCTGCTGAGGTAAGCAAACCACACAGTTTGGGTTTGGTGGTATATGATCATTTAAAAATAAACAATAAGGAGGTTACTTTACCAATCAAACATCTTTTAAAAAACAAATGAAATATTTTCTGTGACTCATCTGATAATTTGTATCATCTAACAGGAAAAATGGTAACATTTCATTACTGTGTAAGAATTACATTTTTTTTATTACATATTTTTTTTCTTTCAGTTTTCAACAGTCCTGCTGAACAGAATGATACTACTAGAAAGTAAGATACATTGCAGAGCAAATTGGAAGGACAGAAAAAGTGGGAAAAGAAGCCTGCTTAAAAGGATTCCAGTTAAGAGGAATAACACAAAAATGCGGGGTCCCCATTCTGCATTATATGCACAAATGCAAGTAGCCACAAGCCTTTTCTTAAGAAAAATCCACTTCAGGAGGAAACAATTTAGAGTGGAGAAGTAGCATGTTTATTCCAAACCCCTTTTAGCCCTCCACTCTTGAGTACAGACTGACTCAGTCTGGATAGCTGACGTGTCAGATGAAGAAGTCTCCATCTTCTTCCCCATTCAAATAGTTCAACTCCAACAACCAAAGGCAGTTTTGATTCAATTACAGACATTTGTGTTTTACAAAATAGGTATGGTAAATTACTTTATGGTACATCCATGTTAAAGGTGAGTATAGTCATGAACTTTTATGCTCCTCATGCATGTCCAAATGATGTTCTGCTAATTAAAGGCTATTTCCTTTAATTCCTCACTTTTTTCTCACTTAATTTCCCACTTTGAGTTCTTGTCAAATGCTGACCTTTTTCAAATAAATTGATATTGTATGAAGCAGTTCAATTAATGTGGTTCATGAAGGCTTTTCATTTCAGTTCATTAGTGGGTAGCTGTCAGTAACATGGGTTAGGATGTTAGCTGTACCTCTTTTGACTGCTTCTTATCACCAGTTATACTAATTTGGAATTTTTACCTTCTCCTTCTCCCCCCAAGGTCTCTGTGCTTGATGTTGTTGTTGCTGTAGTTAAGTAAACTCTCTGTAGTGTTAGCATTAAGGCGGCAAGATGAAATTCCCTTGGATGTCAATGCAGTAATTACTCAGGGTGACCAGATGTCATAACCACAAAGGAAGACAAGACACCGCAAAATATAGAAAAATGTTGGATATTACAAAATAAAAACTAAAAACACTAATATAAATATAAATTCATCTCATATGGCTTATTTTGTTGTTAACTGCCCCCGAGTTGATCTCGACTCATGGTGATCCTATGGATAGACATCTCCAAGACCCTCTGTCCTCCACTGCTCTGCTTAATTCCTACAACCCCACACCTGTGACCTCCTTAATAAAGTCCATCCATCTAGTATGTGACATTGATCAGTTTTCTGGAAAGGCGGGGTACAAATAAAACTTTATTATTATTATTATTATTATTATTATTATTATTATTCCTCTCTTCCTGCTTCCTTCCACCTTCCCCAGCAGTATTGTCTTTTCCAATGAGTCCTTCCTTCTCATGATGTGTTCAAAGTACAACAGCCCCAGTTTGATCATCTTGGTTTGCAGGGAGGTTTCCGGTTTGACAAGCTCTAGGATCCATTTATTTGTCCTTTTGGCTGTCCATAGAATCCTCAGCACTCTTCTCCAGCACCACATCTTAAAGGAATTGTTTTTCTTCCTATCATCTTTCTTAACTATCCAGCTCTCACATCCATACATGGTAATAGGGAATATGATGGCTTGTATGATTCTCAATTGTATATCTTTGCATTTTAGAATCTTTTCTAGTTCTTTCATAGCCACCCTCCCCATTCTTAATCTTCTTTTGATTTCCTGACTGCAGTCTCCATTTCTATCAATGTTTGATCCCAGGTATAGGAATTCTTATACTATTTCTATTTCTTCATTGTCTAGGTTGAACTTGTGAAGGTCCTCAGTGGTCATTATTTTTGTTTTCTTTATGTTCAACATTAAGCCTGCCTTTGCACTTTCTTCTTTGATCTTCCTAAGTAGATGTTCCAGGTTTGTGAGGTTTTCTGTTAGTATTATGGTGTCATCTGTATTTTTTAGATTGTTGATATTCCTTCCTCCTATTTTCTCTCTTCCTCCTTTTATGTCCCAGCCTGTTTTTCTTATAATATATTCTGCATACAAGTTGAAAATATAGGGTGAAAGGATACAGCCTTGTCTGACACTTTTGCCAATTGGGATAGATTCTGTTTCTCTGTGTTCTGTTCTGACAGTATCCTCCTGTCCTGAGTACATATTCCTCATCAGGATTATCAGATGTGTTGACATTCCATTCTTTAAGAGTATTCCATAGCTATTCATGATCTATGCAGTCAAAAGCTTTGCTATAATCTATAAATCACATGCTGATTTTTTTTTTTAATTCCTTGCTGCACTCCATTAGCCATTGTATGTTTGCAATGTGGTCCCTCATGTCTTTTCCTTTCCTGAACCCTGCTTGGACCTTTGGGTTATCTCTTTCCATGTATGGTTGGATTCTATGTTGCAGATTTTTTTAAAATAAATTTTTATTATTATAATCAATAAAAACATACATGAGACACAAAACGAACAAAATACAAACCCACCTCTCACCCCAAACCATATCACCCACACCACCCATTATCCATTCTTTCTATCATCAATCACAAACAATCCAACACATTTGACTTCCTTTAACTTCTACTGATTAATACATTGATTAAATTAAAGTTTTCTCTCAATAAGTGTATTGATACTTAAAGTATCTATTAACTCTTACTTATTCGTTCTTATTTCATCTAAACCAAAAATTCTTTTTTCTATCCATAAAAAAGTAGAACAAATTCTTATTTACATTTTCCCATTTTCATTAAACCTTTCTTTTGTCCTCATTGGATATCACTGGTATATCTAAGTCTGATTTTTATAATTCCTGTCTACCATACATCTACCTATAAACTTTATTCCAAACCTATTGTCCATAATTCACCCCATTTTATTCTAATATATTTAATAAATGGTTTCCAAACTTGATCAAAAAAATCAGATGGGGTTTTTTTTGTATCAATTGTGTTAGCTTATCATTTTCCATTAATTCATATACCTTCCATATCCATTCATCAATTTTAGGTATCATTTTTTTTCCAATTAGCAGCATATATAATTCTAGCAGCAGTCGTCATATAAAATAAAAGTCTACCATGCTCTTTCTCTATTTTCTCTTCTTCATTTATACCTATGTTGCAGAATTTTGAGCATGATTTTGCTTGCATGGGAGATCATTGCTATGGTCCTATACTTGCTGCAGTCTATTGTGTCTCCCTTTTTGCAGATAGGGATGTATATTGATCGCTTCCAATCTGTTGGCCATCGTTTTGTTTTCCATATCTGTTGACATATGTTGGTTAGCACTAGAGTTGACTCTGTCACTGTGGATTGCAACAGTTGAATTGGAATATCATCTGTTCCTGGTGATTTGTTTTTTGCTATTTCTCTTATTGCAGTTTCTACCTCACTTTTTAGAATTTGGGGGTCTTTTTTCTATAATTCTTCTGTGTATTGCATCCAATGTATTTTTATTCCTTTCTGGTCTTGAATTATGTTATTTTTTATTGTCACAGAGAGTCCCAGTCCTTGATTTGAATGTTCCTTTGATTTCCAAGATCTTGTGAAATGAATCTGTTGTTCTTCCCTTTTTGTTGTTGTCTTCTATTTCTCTGCATATGTCGTTATAGTAATTTTCTTTATCTTTCCTCACAAGCCGTTGTACTGTTGCATTCATAATTCTTAAGTTTGTTCCTATTTTCCTTTTGTTTTTGTTCTCTTCTTCTCTTTATTGCTTGTAGTATTTTGTCTGTCATCCGTGTTTTTTTCTATTTCTTTTTGTTTGTTGAAAGTATCTATCTGCATTCTTCTTTTATTATGTCCCTGACTTCAGACCATAGTTCCTCTGGTTCTTGATCTATTATGCTTAGTAGTGCAAATTTGTTTCTTATCACAAAATTCTGCTGAAATATTATTTAGATCATATTTTGGTATAATCACTGGTTTTGTTTTCTTCTTGAGTTTTACTGTTATTTTTGATATGGGTAATTCATGATCTGTGATATAATCGGCACCTGGTTTAGTCTTGGCCATCAGTATAGAGTTCTGCATCTTCTACTTCCAGTTATATAATCTATTTGATTTTTGTGTTGATCATCTGGTGATGTTCATGTGTATAGCCTTCTTTCTGGTTGCATGAAAAATGGCTTATTTACAGCTATATTATATATACTGTATTTTATTATGTACTCAACTGTATTTTTCTGATGAACTTATCCTATTAAAGTGCCTTGGTGGCTTCTAATATAGAACTCACAGTAAGATAAAGTTGTATCTCCCCATTTGCAGACTTCAAGTCTGTGGTCCTGCTCTTCATGGGAGGGACAATTAGAGAGGGATATAATGGCAGCACGCACTTGCATGAAGCCTTCATGTGCATCACAGGTGTGTGCGCCATTATTTGCAATGGGGCTAAAATATTTGTGAGTCACCATTTTCACGGTGTGTGTGTGTGTGCAGAATGGATCCCTATGAATTGGGAGGGGCTACTGTACTTAAATTGAACTTTACCAGCAACAACCCCTTGAGCAAATCCACATTTAAAGTATTCCTTTCATTTGTCCATTGTACTAAAATTAAGAAAAAAAACTTTTCAACATTTCCACTGTATTCTCAAGCAGCCCATTGCCCAACATGTTTGCTGTCCTTTTCCCCTCCAAGAAACAAATACATCCCAAATTATGGTGACACATCTTGTCTGCTGCTGTTCCTAGGGGAAAAAAAAAAGAATCTTAGAAGAATCCATCCTATCCCCCTATTTGCAGTAGGGAAAGGCTGCCAAGTAGACAAATTTCTTGAAAGAGAACAGCAAATGTGGTGTTAACTCAATGGGCTTCTTAGTCATGGAAAAAATGGAGGACAATTTGGAATTCCTGGACAAAATGCTGAAATTTAGGACATGTCCTGGAAAAGGAGGATATCTGGTCACCCTATAATTACTTGTTTTATAATACCTCCACTTCAGGGTGAACACACCACTCCCATTCATCCAGCTACCATGGCGGTCCTCCTCCAGCGTTTTCTTAAAACAAGAAAATCTCTCTATATTAGCATTGTATCATCAGAGAGAAAATGTGAAATGCTAAATATGAAATGGGAGGATAGCCGAGATTGTCTAGCTTGATTCACACACTAACATGGATAGTGGAAAGGAAAGGAAAGGGAAAGCTATGATGAGGGAATTCCATGGTAACAGCATGAATGTACTGGAGGGCAGGCTGAAGCACTGTCCCCCAGCCCTGATTTCAACTTGGGCTGCTGCTACACTGCAGAAATAAAGCAATTTGAAACCACTTTAACTGACATGACTCAATGCTATGGAATTCTAAGATTTGTGGTTTTATGAGATATTTAGCCTTCCCTGTCAGCCTTCCCTAGTACCCTACCAAACTACAAATCACAAAATTCCATAGCATTGAGCCATGGAAGTTAAAGTAGGGTCAAACTACTTTTTTCCTGCAGTGTCCCAGCAGCCTTAGTGATCTAGCAGTAAAATGGATATTATTTTTTTAAAGGAGGAGCAATGGATGTGGGGGTGCAACTCCATGATAGCTGAAGTTTATTTTTAAAATGGTTAAGAGGAAAGATAGTAGCATTTGGAAGAAGAAGCAACATTAAGTGTCAGAGAAGGAGCTGCAGATATTTGAATAGCACAAATTGTTCAGAATAACCCCACTTGGATGAGCCTGCAGTTCAATAGATGAGAGGCAATGCCATATCAGGATACAAAAGGGTTGGTTGTATACTGTTAGATGTCAGTCTCTTTTCTGAACTTGTTTTGCCAAAATATTTTCTACCACTGCTGTATGATATATCACAAAGCTTTAAATAATTTTCCATATTGAATGTGAAATTGACCATTAAAGCATCTGCATGCATATAGGAATATTTATTGGATCTGTGTATCATAATAAATATTTGTTGTTGTTATAGGTATACCTTGGATCATTAGTCATGTTTTAGTCCTACTGAAATCAATCTGATTTGTTTGCCATTAGAATCTTGTTTTATTGATTTCAATGGACCCAAACCATGACTAAACATCCTCTGACTGGGATGCTGTAGTTCAGTCCCAACTAGAGAGACCTGTTGAATCCATTGTTGAATGGTGAGTCAACATACAGGTAAATCCCAATGATTCAATTGTTCTATTCTAGTCAGGTGTAACAACACTGAGTCCAGCTCCCTTTTGCATTGTATTTTACTTATTTTTCAGTTTTACTGAGCCACATGTTAAGAGGCTTCAGTGCAGTCACAATCCAAATGCTTTCAACAGACCTTTTATTGAACAAACAAGACCAGCTACACTACAGAGGATACCCAGGATAAACATAGAAATGTCTGCACACTTCTCCATGAACATTAACTTTTCCCATTTAAGCTTTAAGTGGAAAAGAGAAGGAAGGAGGAAGGTCACTGCAGCACCAGTTACACTACCAGTTAAACCCATCAGAAGGGCAAAATGTGGTACAAACAGAGCCATCAGCAGCGTTAATAAGAGGAGGAAACTTTTTAAAATGATAGCAAGCCAATGGGATTTATAACTGGATTTGTGGCTTGGCCATATGTAAGCATGCAAGAGCTCTGTAACTGCAAAGAAGGGCAAAGGGTAAGACAAAAGTGCCTTAGTTAAGAGACACAAATTCACCAAGGTTTGTAATGATGAGGGAAGGTTGTCAGTAATAACCTCCTTTGTCTCTTCACCCCATGTCAGAAATGCAGTGAGTGCAAAGACTGTCTTGAAGACACAAGCTAAGAAGTGAGTCCAGTTCAACATTGATCTGCATTCTCTAGGGTTTTTCATATTCCCTTCAAGGGTAGGAAGAAAAATTTGTGATGTGTAGCTGAAAATGATGACTCCTACTGAAACCAGGAAACTCTCAAATTGTACAGAGAGGCTAAATCTTGCCCAGGACCACCGGTGTATTTGGGTCAGACAATATGTTATCACTACAAAAATAATAACAAAGTGTACCAAAGAGCAGAGCAGGCTGAGCCTGGATACAATTTTGAGGGTTTTGATAAATACACAAGGCAGCAGGCCTATGAATGCAATTACCGACCACGTTTTCTCCGTCACTGGTAGAGCTGGAAAGCTATGTGACAGCAAGTTCCCACTAACAACCAAATACAAAATGCATGTCATGATCAGTTCTGTCACCTGGGTCACATTGACAACTCTGCCACCAAGTTTCGGAAATAGCTTTCTGCAGCAGGCATTGGCGATGTCTTCATATGTGCCTCTCACTCTTACAAGCTGCCCGTCTTCATTTTCTTCATACAGACAAGCGATTAGAATTTTGCCAGTGTAGCAGCAGAAAACAGCAGCCAGGATAATAAGAAGCAGTCCACTGTATCCACTGTGGAGTAGAGCATATGGCAAACCTAGAACAAAAATCCCCTAGGGACAAAAATAGATAGGACAAAAAGCCTGATGAAATATGTTTACTAGAAACAACCCATTCAAAACTGCAGCTGTCAATGGCTACTTTTTAATAATTGCACAGAAAGATCACTGTTACATTAACCTGTCTCAGTAAATAAGAGTTGCTAAAAATGTGTATATTCATGATGAATGAAGTTAGCAGGAAAAATAATTGCTGACAGGAGCACAGACACCCAGATAAAACAGGAAAGACAAGCTCCTATTAAATATTAAGTGCCAATGCGATTGCAAGCATAATTTTGAAAGGCTTTGAAGCAGTTATTTAATCAATGTGTGTACTAATGTTCAATAGTGGTTCGATAATGGTAAAACCAAAGAGCTTTAGGTACCCCCATACATTTCCTGCAAGTAGGGAAATGGCATTTTTAGGAGTAATGCTGGATAAATAAAGCTGAGGAACCACATTTCTAACCCTGCAATACTTTGTTGTCTTTCTGCATTTGCATAGATAACTGAAGGGAGAAACTCTTGGCTTTTGCCAAGCAGCAATAGGCATATCCTGGTGTTCTAAATTTTCTCCTTATTGGAAAGGCAGCCGCTCCATTAAATACAAAGGGAGCAACAACATTAGTTCATTGCTGTGTGGGGTTGGTCAGGGTGGGGGAAGCCCATTTCACCCCAAATCTCTACCTTCTCAAAATCTGCTATGGTCCTGCTTTATTCAGTAGAGCAAAAATGATTGAGAACACAGGCAGTTGCACAGCTCCACTATTTGTCCATCTAACTCAGGACTGTTTAATCAGACTGGGAACAACTCTCCAGGGTCTCTTAGCTCTTACTATCTCATCCATGGGACCTTTTGAGTGACGTAGGATGTGCACTGCAACTCAGCATTACTTCTGCTAGTAATTCAGGGATGGACAAAGTGTGGTCCCTGAGGCTATTTGGTTGCTCTCACTCCTTCCAGGCTCTTTGGATTGGCCTTTCCTAGCCAATATTTTTAAATGTGAATTACCTCTCCAGAAAATCTCCAGTAGTGAGAAGATACCTTTTTCAATGTTTAACATTTTAAAAAATACATTCATACCTTCAACTGTTCTAATTTGGCTGGAACAGTTCCAATTATTCATTTTCATTCCACCTTTTCAGCTGCCTTCAAAATGTTCCAGTTTCTCTCTCCTCCTCCCACTTTCCCCCTTTGTCCTTAGTTTACTTCAACTGCTGCAAAATGAGTTCAAAGTGCAAAACTAGTTTGTACTCAGTTAATTCAACAGGGGCAGAGGAGACCAAGGGTAAGACTCTTGCCTTTCCCAGTAAGCTCAAGCGCAAAGTGCTACATCCTTTCTAGCTTGTATGCTCTTCCCTCTTCCTCATCCATAACTTGCCATCTTGACTTCGCTCTTGACAAAACTTCATAAAGTTGCTTGACCACATATGTCCTATGAAATGTTGGAGCGTATGCATATTTCAAAACTGGAAGTGCCTTTCCAGCCACTCCCAGGTGTGCATGTGTGTGTGTTTGTGTGAGAGATATGCCATTTTTTTAATTTAAAAAATTAATCTACATAAAAAGGATATATATATATATATATATATATGTATATACATTTAATTCCTCTTACAGTTAATTGTTTCTAAGTCTTATCTACATTTAATTTAGTCCTTCCCATAGTTCGTTGACAGTAAGTACCATTCATAACCCCTGTAACAATCCATTTTCCTTTTTCTAACATTTAAACTTTTCACATTTCTCAGCTTTTGTTTTTACTCTATTAAAGCATTAAAGTATTTATATGGTCATATCCTTTTCCATATTCTTATATTAACATATACACATATTTCCATACATTTTCCATACATTTGCATTCCCTGTTAGGTTTATCTCTATTTTATATTTCCCTTTTACAAATTGCTTTGCTGTTTTATTTCCATCTGAGAGAGATGCCATTTTTGGCAGGTGGTACATCTGGAGAATATTGGGCCTCACACCTGGTTCATTTGCCTACCCTACTGTAATGTCTTATTCAAAAAAGGAAATACTATTCACTGTATTTACTTGGAATATTTGTGCTGGTATGCATTGCTCAAAAGAATCACTGACATGCTTATAATAATTTTAAATAAACAACTTCTCTCTCTCTCTGATCATCAGTGTTAAATACCTATAACAAAGCTGGATGGGTCAAGAAGTGTCAGGCACACTTTCTTATTCTTATTGACAATTAATTCACATTAATACAAAAACTGGTGAGCGATAGCAGTGGTATTATTGTTGGATGTGGGGGGTACGGTCCACACTGGTTGACACCCCAGAAGAGGGGACACCACTGAACAACAGCCATGTATTCAAAGAAAGATTCAGTTATGAACAGTTTTATTGACATTTCCCATGTATAGATTTAACCATGTTTGACAATATGACATCGACAGCAGTCGGACTCTTGCCAGTGTTTCCAATTTCATGAAAGATAACTGAAAGAAAGAAAAAGAGGATGAACTTTTTTATGTAACTATAAGTTCATATCAGATCAATGTTTTTGCTGTAATGGAAGAACTGTAAGAGTAAGAGTTATTCTCTAGACCAGGGGTAGGCAACCTTTTTAAGCCGGGGGCAGGGTTGCTGTCCCTCAGACAATTGGGGGGCCGAAGCACCATAAATAAATAAATAAATATATTAAAAATATTTTAAAAATATGCATGCACACTCTCTCAGCCCCAGAAAAGCCATGGCAAACCCCCTGTAGAGATTTTGCCAAGAAAAACCCAAGAACAAGTAATAACAACAATAATATAATCATGGTGGACGGTGGCGGGTGGTGGTGGCGGCGGTGGCAAGACCGGCCTGGATGGACCCCCAGGCCGCCTGGGGGCTGGATGCGGCCCCTCGAGGCCTTTGGACCGGCCCCAGGCCAGTCCTACTGTCGCCGCCGCCACCCCCCCGCCGCCCACCATGATTATATTATTGTTGTTATTACTTTCTCAGGCACTGCTGCCTCTGGAATGAAAGAAGTCCACCAATCACATGTTTGACCACCTGACATGACTGTTCCTGCCAGGTGGGATCCATTCCTTTTCCTCATATGCCTTTTTCCATTGCAAGATTGCCATTTTCCCCACTGCTAAACCTAGCACTGCTGTTGCTCTTCCTCCTTGTCACTTGGGCCACCCCTCCTTCCCTCCCTCCCTTTGCCCTAATCATCAGAACAACACTATCTGAACTCATTGTGGGGGGGAAAAGAGACAGAAGAAGCCACTGGCTGGCTATGCCAGATTCCTTTCTCCCATGGCTCTGGAGCTCTGGAAACAGAAGTGTGGGTCCCCCTCCTTTTCCTCCTTTTCAGGAGACCCTTTCCCAAGATCCAGGGGGAGAGAGGAGATTGCTGGGCTGCAGCTGCTGATACTGGTGCTGTATGTGGCTGTTAATTTTGATAATTCAAATGTTCCTCATCCTGTTGTGTCTTGATCCTGTGCCCAGTCATATACAATGTGGGTGTATTTATTATGCCTTTCATATTCCATGCTTGGGCCACACAGACTGTGCTCTGTTTGGCCTATGCCTCATCTAAATCAAGGTGAATCAGGTCATTATGTGAACATGAAAGGCACGCTCTTTGTAAATGGATTAGCTCTTGATTTAGGGGGTGTATTCCTCTCAGTCCAGATAATGAAACATAGAACAAGTGTCCCTCAAGGAGAACAACTGGAGCAAGAATACATGTAAATCAGGATAGCCCCAAGACAACCTGCAGTGTAGACTAGGCTAAACTGACATTGGTGTAATCTGCCAAGATACTGGCCCTGTGACAAAGCCATCCAGTATGAACAGAGGTGAGAATGAAAGAAAGAAACTTGGGAAGCTGTGTTGGGTAACAAAATGATTATTACTTTGGAGGTATCTTTTTGATGGTTATGAAGCACAAGAGAAATGGAATGATATTGGCTAAGGTGAATCTCATAAGTTAAGGGATGTTTTCTTTTTATTTGTTCAGAACATAAGTTGTATGGCTTTGTCAATTTCCAGTTTTCTGTCTCAATTTTGCTGCTGCTGAACAATCACTGTCCAGTGTAATCATCATGCAGTCTTTATTAGATACATTTTGTATTGTGAATCGTTCTGTTGGCAAAAAGTTCATAACTGTTAGAAGATCATTACTTTTTTCATATATTAACAATTAATAAAATTTGTGAATTGTAATAAAATAAAATTCATTTTTTTAAAAAAGTTCATCCATGGTTTCATTGTTAACCTTCATGAACTATACAGGCTATATAGATTGTCCAGATTGTCTCATCTGAGTGCTCAATTAAAGATAGAGTCTGAGAATATGGTTGCAAGTCTACACCATGTTTTGTGTCATTCCCCCCCCCCCCAATACAATTCTATTCTAACCTTTATATGTACTTTGCATTTGGATATAAGGACAGATTAAGTCAGCTGATGAACCAATTGAGATGTTGGACTGCCAGTCCCATGAGACCTAGACAGTATAGCACATGAAGGAAGGTAAGAGCTATCCTTCAACAAAGCAGGAACTATTCTACTTAAAACCCCTAATGCTTCAACATTCATACATTAACACTAACACTGCCAAACTCTTATATATTCATGCATTTCAGGCAAGAGGCAGAACACAAAAAGCCTCCAAGCTGACGCTTTGACAATCTCTCACTATCTCGTCTACTGCCAAGCCTCTCTAGAATGTTGTGTAAATGAAAAAAATAAAATAAAATAAAATAAAAAAGGTGGGAGGAGAATAGAATCAGGCTGGCAAAAGGGGTCCTCTGTATCAACAATAAGATATAATTTGATTCTGTTTCAAATACTCCACTCTAGTTGCCTCTTTGTTGACAATCTTTCTTCCTTTCATCTTTTACACTCTTATTTGATTCCTTTCCCCACCCCACTGTAAGAGCCAAGTAGCTTGCTTTCATTGGGACACTATTATTTGTCTTTTTCTATTACATCACTCCAGTATGCCTGTGATACTGTTAGTGATATACATCAGTATAACATCAGCATTGTTTGTTGTCATGATTGTTCATTGTAGAGAGAGGGATTCACCATATTTCTTGCACAACTATCCCATCTTCTTGACACTCACCGGTTGCCTGTATCCTCCTCAGCTTCACATGGCCATTTAGTGGCTGGTAGAGAACAAGGGGAATCAAAGAAGTGCCAAGTGATGTCCCTATATACACAGTGATGAGTCATCCTCTGAAACCTTACTTTGGAACCTGTAGATGGTCCTGGAAGGTGCATTTGTTGTTGTGCATATAGATATATGGCTATGTATGGGGGATGGGTAAAACTGCAGGAGACAGAATAGAGTTCCCCCTGGCCAAACTTTACATTTCACCTTCTCATACATGACATCAATCAACATTTTTTCTAGAAGCAAACTGAAAATAAGGTATGTGAGTGAAGGAGAATTGAACGGTTGTGTTACTATGGAATGGGTTAAAATATTCTAAAATAATGGTCTATTGTGTTGTTGGTCGAGTAATCAAAACAGTAATAGCTGGCTTGCACTGCTACAAGTGCGATATATATTATGTGGAAGAGAAACAGGGAAGAAAAAAAACTGTACGCAGCTTTTCACATTAATTTTAAAATCGGCTTACCTGATCTGGTTTAAAATTTAAAGTGGGTGGCATCCTGATATTATCAGAAGGATTTAGCCACCGAAATCACTGCCTAGGTCCATCCCGGGTCCATCCTCGCTCCCAGGGTCACTCTGGAGGACATTTTCTTAAGCTGGAAAACTCCCAGCTTTGAAAAAAGGCATGCTGAGCACATCTGAGGGGAGGGATGGACCTGGGATGGACCTGGGTGGTGATTTTGGTGGCCAAATCCTTCTGATAATATCTAGATGCTGCCCGCTTTAAATTTTAAACCAGATCAGGTAAGCCAGTTTTAAAATTAATGATAATTAATGATAAGCTCCTATGTCTTTAAAGTCTTTCAGTTCTTTGTATCCCCCCTTTTTCTTCTTTGTCAGTGTAAGCATATGCTACTGTCTTGTGCTGAGAGAGAGCGCAAGTCTCCTGTCCTACCTAAAATCCCCAGAACTGGGAGTCAAGGAAGCTTACAGAGATTAAATCAGATACAAGTGAAGACACATACAGGTAAAAACATACCCAAAGTTATTGTCAACAGGTAATTAAACTATCTGTAGAATGAAAAATCATTTAATATCCATGAAAAATGCACATGATTAGTATTGACAGACTGAAAACTGGAGAGGTCTCTTGTACATTTAAAGGCTGTACAGAGGAAGGAATTTCAGCAAGTGTTGCTTGTTACCTGGTTGCACAAGAAGCAACACATGCTTAAATGTCCTTTTCTATTTAATCATTAAAGTAGCCTTCTCTAGTTTTCAACCCGCCAACCCTATAATAGAAATAGTACAGCACATTATTCAAAGTCCTCTCTGCACAAAGAGAGTTCTAGAGCCTAGGAGCAATCACACTAAATGTACCCATGAGGTTGCTGGGACTGAAAAACAGCTACCTCCAGGGATCTCAAAGCATAGGAGGGCTCAAATGGGAGAATAAATTCTTAGGCTAACCCAATCACCTGAACTATATAGAACCATAATCAGCACTTTGAACTGTGTTGAAACAACAGACAGTGGAACTGTTGTAAAATGAGAGTTTTGTACTCTCTGTAACCAACCCTGATCAACATTTGGGCTGTAGCTCTTTGGACCAGCTCAACTATTGGAGCATATTGTAAAGCAGCTCCACTTAGAGCACATTATAATATGGCATGTTTCATCATGGCTAGATCTAATATCTCCATGCCAAGCCAGGTGAGCCTTTGTCTCTGTCTCTAGACTGGGAAAATGGTTCCCAACCTGCTAGTTTACAGTCTCAATAGAACTGTGAAATAAAAGACGGACTACAAAATACAACTACTGGGAACAAAAAATCGGTGAGTTAAAAACAATGTATTTACCAAACACAATGATGCAAGGATAGCTCCATTAACCTCCTCAGCTTTCTGCAGCTGTTACATTGAGGCAATGTATTTTGGTAATCCTAAATGTGTCACTGTAGTTACACATTTGAGTACTTTGTGGACCAAAGTAAGATGAAAAGAAGAAGAAAAACTCCCAGGAGCCTCTACAGAAGGCCATTCGATGTGAAGAAATATGCTGTTACAAAACATTGCTCTGATCACGTGTCCCATCACATACATAATTGTTATGCATTTATATTCCTCCAGAGCTTGCAGGAACACATAAGCCTAAAAGTAGTTTAAAATACTGTAAGCATCTTTCCCCAACTTCTGTGTCAAATATGGACCACTTTTTTCAGGGCCCCACTTTCTTGGGGAGGAGTTATGATCATGTCCAAATTTAGCATGCCAGCTATTACAAAATATTATTAGACTTTAACAACAACAACAACAAAACAATGTCCACCTCCCCCCTTTCTCTTTGTTTAGGCTTTCTTTTACAAAGGCTTTCTTTTACAGAGTTCTACTGGAAATTAATGATCTTATTCCTTTGTTTATTTTTAATAGGGAGAAAGCTGTCTAATAATCATGGATCTTGAAATGGTGGCATCGAAGAGAAATTCAGCATTGTGGTAATTCTAAATTTATTTTCCCTTCCTGCACTTAATTGTGCAGTTTTGGGTCTTGTTTTGTCAACAATAATACCTTCACCCAATGTTACTTTTTCTGTTTAAGGGCCTGGTCTTGGAGAACAACAGCAAAATTATTCCTTCAGATTCAGGGACCAATAGCCAGAATCTTGCATCAGCTTATTCATTAAGTATACTTAAGTAAGCAACTTCTCCTGGCCTGAACCCCACCCCAAAACTAATGGACATATCATTCATCCATGCTGTAATAACTGGCAGAATGGATCTCATTCTCTCCATGCAGCTGATGCTTGGTAACATTAGTTTGGAGAGGCGTTATTATGGCTATAGTGCCATAATCATGACTAACTAGTGATCATGAATATAAAATAGACAGCTAGATTTACTCATCTGTAACTATTTCATATTCACAATGTTACATAGTCACAATTTTGATACTATTGCCACCATCATAACTCCCCCTTTTACTGAGCATGTGGAATGGGGACGATGCCCGTTCTGCCAGCAATCTGAGTATGGATGAATGATATTTGCATCAGTTTTTTTTTTGAGGGGGCACGGTCAGGCCAGGAGATGTTACTACAAAGCAGACTACCCTGAAGGAGTAGCTCTGCACCACCTCTGATCACTGGACTGTGGCTGTGGCAACTGCATGCTGTGGCCTGATCCGGTGTTTTTCTACCCCCCAAAGAAGCAACAAAATGTCGCTTCTTTTAGGAATGGAAAAAAGCCACCCTTTGCCACAGTTGTGGCAGTGGCTTCCCTCCATTTCTTCAGTGCAGCATTTCTAAATGCTCCATTGCAGAAATGTTGTAATGCTGGCGTCAGGGCGGAGTCAGAACATGTGGTTGCCATTCCTATACTCCACCCTGTTGCTGGTGTTTCTTGCTGGTCTATATAGCCTCTAAGGGCCTTTACAGACTGCCAGAAATAATGCATTCTGAACCATATATTTATCAGTGCCTCATGGAGCTAAATGTAAGTGCAGGGGAATGATCTATTGGTTTCTATTAATCCTAGGCTGCATTTACACAGCAGAATTAATGCAGTTTGACACTGCTTTAACTGTCATGGCTCAATGCCATGGAATTATAGGATTTGAGGCATTTAGCCTTCTCTGTCAGAGAGCTCTGGTGCAACAACAAACTACAACATCCAGGATTCCATATTTGGAGCCATGACAGTTAGAATGATGTCAAACTGCATTAATTCTGCGGTGTGGCAGTAGCCTTAGAAACTAGGAAATGAACTATCTGAAGAAGCATTCTTGGATAGGAATCAGAAACTCACAGTTCCAAGGCCAAATTTGGGCTGAGAAGGCATGGCAGGACCCTTCCTGTCATGCCAACCTAAATAAAATTGTGTAGTGGAGAGTCTAGTGGCTCTACCCATAGGATTAAGACAGACATGTCTTTCAGGTGTGTATGGGGGTGGTGGGGGTGGAGGGATCTTGGCTTGTCACCCAGATTGTGCTCTCCTGCAAAAGGGGACATAAACAAAGAGTGATTTTTTTTTTTTAATGGAAGAAAGGATTAGGTCTGGAAGAACATAGCAAAGCAAATAGGAATGTGCAGAAAGGGGATAGATGAAGGAACGGGAGCAGGACAGCAAGTGAAATCAGGAGAATGACAGAACACCAGAAAAACAGGATGGAAGGAAGGAGGCCATTGCCCTAGGAATTTATCACATTGTACCATCCACCATGTGGGTCATTTTGGTCAGAAGGATGACAGACTGACCACACTGTTTTTCTACAGTGTCCTCCTTCAGTGCCATCAAAACTGCCATCTTTTGGCTCTACAAGCTAAATGAACCAGTTGTTGCTATGTGCCTTCAAGTTATTTCCAATTTATGGCGACTCTAAGGCAAAACTGTCATGGGGTTTTCTTCACACAATTTGTTCACAGGAGCTTTGCCATTGCCTTCCTTTGAGACTGAGAGAGTGTGACTTGACAAGGGTCACCCAGTGGGTTTCCATGGCTGAGCGGGGATTCATACTCTCCAGAATCATTGTTAAATTGCTACACCTTGCTGGCTCCTATGAATGAACCATACTGATGCTTAATAAAATGAGTTGGGGTGAGGGGCAGTTGGGACAGTCTACTTGCAAGTGCCTTTAGGAAGTCATGTTTCTCCCTTCAAAAAGAAGGTGCAGGGTATCCCATTCACCTCCTTTCAGACAGAAACATCTGAACCATAAAAGAGGCATCCCTTGGCATAATAAAGATTAATATTTTTGTGATAATTGTTAACTTTCAGTCCAACCGGTAATATATGCTTTCACCTCCACTGGTTTATTTAAATCTATTTATTATAACCCATTTCATGCATCTTATGAAGTGAGCTTTAATAAACCAAGCTCATGCTATAATTCCTTTGGAATTACTTGTCTCAATAGGCAAGCATGGGGCCTTCTTTAATAATATCTCATCTGCTTCCTGTTTAGGCAGGAATTTCTCTCATTAATAATAGAATCATAGAAATGATTCTTTTAGACCTTTTGAGTCATCAAGTCCAAACCACCTGCTCAATGCAGAATCTCCAGCTAAAGCATCCCCAACAGGCAGTTGTCCAGACTTTTGTTGAAGATACATAGAGGAGGATATCCCACCTCCTCTCTGCACAATTGGTTCCATTGCCAAACCATTCTTACTGTCTAGAATTTCCTTCTATAATTTTATGTCCAGTGGACCTTTGTATCTGCTGGGGTTTGGTTCCAGGACCCCTGTGCATACCAAAATCCATGGATGTTCAACTCCCATTGAATAAAATGGATAGTAAAATAGTTATATAAAATGGTAAAATTAAGTTGTTTTTTTTTTTTTAATTTATATTTTTTTGAATATTTTCAAGCTGTGGATGCTTGAATCCATGGATAAAGAATCTGTGGATACAGATGGCAGACTGTATTTATCTTTTGTGTATTCATCTTTTAAATATATTTCCTAATTTTAAAGTTTTATTGCTTTTAATTACTGTTAACTACCCTGAATGGTGTGCAAGCATATGGGATATCAGCGTTATATAAATAAATAAAATAAATAGTAGATATTAGACTGCAAGGTACCACAAATTATGTTTGCCTATATTTAAAAGAAGTTGGGCTAAATGGTCCTCTAAAACTCCTGCTAGGATGCAGGTTCATTATCTGTTTGCATAACTCATGCATATGATAATTGTGGCACTGGCATATGAAAGTATGAGCTAAGAGCTTTTTAAAACAGAATATATACTTAGTGCCAGTAGTCTGATATGTAGGGCAAGCAATCATGCCAGGATAGGTTGACAAAATACCATACTTTTGCAGTGGTGGCATATGAATGTTTTGTGTTGTCACTAATAGTTACAGGAGGGTATAAGGACTATTTAGACACTGCATTGAGCCAATATGGAGGAAGTGATATTATGCCTGTTGTCCTCATGACAATTCAAATTATACACATTCTAAATAATTTCTGAAACAGCCAACATACATATGCAACTATGCAACTCTACATGTATAGGTTCTGCCTGCAGGCCCTATCACACTACTCACCTATAGTACTGTGATTCCAAATGAACTACCTTGGCAATAGCTTATAGAACCCTGGGACTTACAATTTAGGGATTACTTAGAATTTTCTGCCAGAGCAGTGCAGTTCCTCCCAAACTGTAAACTCCAGGATGCCACAGAATTTTGTCTTGGCAGGTAAAGTGGAATGAAGTGGAATAAAGTGGAATTCCATAATGTGAATGGAATGTGGTTTGGACCCTAGCAAAGAGAGGGTCCCTGAAAATGCATAGGACCCTTTAAAGGGGGGAAGCAGATGGGCGGCCGTGGGCTGCCCCGGGAAGCTGCGCTGCGGGGCCGAGGTATCCCCACACCTCGGCCCCGCGGCGCAGCTTCGCCGCCCCTGAAAGGAGCACTAAATTGGCGCTCCTTCCACAAGTCACCGAAGGTGTGCCACAAAAGGCTGCCAGCGCACCTTCAGCAACTTTTCCGCTGCAGCGTGTATGGACGCTGCAGCGGGAGGTCCTCCTCGGAGCTCTGGCCATGCGGAGGGCTGGCTGCTCCGAGGACGACCTGGGGAAGGGGCTGGGGCGCCCACCGTGCGGCTGCCCCTCCTCTTCCCTGCCCCCAAAATGGCTCTTTAAGTCATCTGCTTCCCCCCATAGTGAAGGATTTGGCCACCTCCTTCTCTATATGCATAGTTTATAATATGTATAGATATCTCCAGCTGTTATTTAAAGGCCAAAAAAAGAACAAAAGAAAATTACTTTGGAATAATGGGGGTGGGGAACTTATACAAATATGAAGCCATATATTTTTGACCCAGTGTCACTTTTGGATTACTTATGACATACATATTGAAATATGTATATTTATTTTTGAAGAAGAGAAGAAAATTCAGATTTCTACCACACACCTCTGCTGACAACTTACAGCTTATCATTTGTGAGAATTAAAATTGATCACTGATTATAACTGTAGTGAGGCAGACCTGACATATTTTGAACCGCTACTGATTTGAGTGAATTAAGCAAGGGCAATGCTTGCTTAGTTTTCATGTGCTAAAATTAATGACACTTAAAAGAAACATTCTTGTTACAATCTTGTCTTGTATGAGCCTCTGTATAAAAATGATGTCATTTGGGACAATGGGTTCCCCCTCCCTTTTCCATTTGTCCTAATAGAAAGAAACCGTGGAAGGAAAAAAAGGTTTATTTCCTCCATTTAGCTCCAGGGGCAAGCATTCTATCCAGCTCACTACCTCTGAGGCTTAGGGTGTGATTTGTCATCTTCAGTACACTGTGAAATCAGTGTTTAGGGCATTTGAGTTTCTGGAATAGGTCTATTTACTCATTCAAGCAAAGCATTGTGATTTTTCCAAGAGAGAATTTGTGGCATTGTTGGATTTATGCACCTAGTGAGGCATGATAGCTTAACCATGGATGTATGGTGAGCAAGAGCACTGCCTTTTGGATACCCATGTGCTGTAAAGACCAATCATGTGCAATGTGATAACTAAAGCATGTGGCTTTCAGTACTAAAAGCATTAAAACATTGCTAGAAAGTAGGGTAGGATTTCTGAATCTATATTTGTAAACACTAGGGGTCACTCTTCTTTGGCTTAATGTTTTGACCACTTGGTACCCAATGACATCTTAGGAAAAAAGTTTTCTGTGTAAAGAAAAATAAATTGTTGGCTATAGAAAATATTAGTGGACCAATATCTACACTTTTTTTGCACTGTTTTCCTCAAAAACTTGCTCTGAGTGTCCTAAAGGTTGCTTGTTAAAAGAAACAATTCATATAAAAGAGAAAAAGAAAAATTGAAATATTAAAGCATCAGTCTCAGGCAACTGGATACCAAATATATTTTAGATGTGCATGAACATATTGACTAGGGATGTATCCTCACTGCAGAAACAATTCAGTTTGACACTACTTTAACTGCCATGGCTCAATGCTATGGAATTCTGGAAATTGTAGTTTGTTGTGGAATGAGAGCTCCCTGACAGAAGGCTAAATGTGTCAGAAAACTTCAACTCCCAGAATCCCATAGCATTGAGCCATGGCAATTAAAGTGGTGTCAAACTGGATTATTTCTGCAGTGCAGATGCAGCATAGGTGAGGTTACTCCCTTAACGGAACCACTTGCAGTGTACAAGTGAGGAACAAGAACCTTTCAGTGATGGCTTTCATTTAAATGCTATGTGAAAATGCAATCTTAAAAAAAAGAAACCAACCACCACCCTGTTCATGAGGACCTCAATTAAGCAGAGATATTAAATGTAATCTATACAACAGCTAGCATGCCTGGGAAATAAAAGACTGGGAAAGAAGGGAAAGAAAGACATCAATGCATCTATCTATGCTTATTTCTACATTTATTGGGAGATATCAAAATATGAGACTAAATTATGATTGCAGAATGTCATCATTCCAAACACAGCTTGCTGGAAGTTGGAAATGTTGGGGGGGAGGGAGCAGCAAAGTGGAATTGGGTCCCTGGAATGGCCATTTTGTGTCTATTGCTCAGCAAGACTGACTGATGAGTATACTGCTTCTGTGGAAAGAAAACAAGTGTCAGTGTGTGGATGATGGGTGTTGCAGTGATGCTCTTTGACACCCAGCAGAATCTGGTGGACAAGCTGGCTGCTGTGATCCACAGCCACTTTGTATCTCTTACCATCAACTGGCTCAGCTTTCCTTTTTTAGGACCCTGTCTTCCTCAGTCAAGAAGACACATTGTAAAGTCCAAAAGTATAGTTTTATTAATGCATATAAAAGAAAAATAAGATAACTAAGTAAAATCCATTGTGATGAACTTGTCCAGTTCAGCCATGAAAGATTACATCTTTAACAATCCCAAAAGCTTAGGATCCCAACTTGTTGCAGTTGAAACCACTGCTGCCAGCCACACACTCACATCTTGAACTATAAACATTCTGAAACAAAGTATTCTCTAGGCCCTTCCCATACTCCACCTTCTAGGTGTTAACCTTATGTTGGTTGGATAATGCCTGTATGATGTATGTTAACCCAGCCTCTTGCTGTCCATCATCCACCACGTGACTATTTTCTCAAGATCTAATGATGTTTTGGATACTGTTATCAAGCCTTTCTCATAACAAAGTCTGTGTCCATGAGTTGTACCTTTGGGAAAGTATATGTTTATGTCTGTGTAGCCATCTGGTGTTAGATTCACTTTGTTTCTCTAGATGTTGTTCTCATGAGGAAATTTCCACACACACATCTCTACATTTCACCTTTGACTGCATAGCCCATCCATATTCTAACAACAAGAACTTGTGAATATGGCTGCCCCACTATGGCTCAGTCCAGCTCAACTGTCAAGCACAGTTTAGTGCTATGTGAGCAACTTTTGTATTTCCAGCCCTGCTCCCAGCAATTCCATCATACACTCTGATTTTGCCTCTCATTTTTGCAATAGAGAGACACCACAGTTTACTATTACATACTGAACCAATAATACTGTCATTTACTGTTATCAGCACTGACCCACCAAAGAGTACTCTTGCATTTTTTCAGCTGAAGGAAGAAAATCACCCATAAAGATTGTCAAAACCACTTTTATTTCATTAAATAATGCTGTTTCTTTTTTGGAGAGGGACCTTGAAACAGACAACAATGGCTTAAAATGCCCCCCCCCCCTCAGTGAGTGGGGTGACACAACTTAATCCGGTGCCCCATGAAGGTGACCACACTGGTCCTTTGTAGCTTTTTGGAGCTCTGAAGTTCAAAATACTGCAGTATTGCCATCTGGTCTCTGGAAAGTGCCTAACACAATTTAAAGTCTTTTAAAGATAGCAATATATTATTTAAAAGAAATGTTTTCATTTAATAATAAGATTAAACAAAACTGATTGTATTTCAAAATAAATAAATATTATGTGCAAACAGGAATTTATAAAGCATTAAAAAAGGCTCTGCCTTTCCAATAAGCATATGGCACCCACCAATATTATAGGAAATATCAAAAGTCAGGAATATTTTGGTGCCATGCCATTATGTACCGCAGTGACTTAGCTACTGTTGCTAAGAATAACTACATAAAAGATAGCTACTCGAACCACTATGTGAGATATTTGAGGTCTATTTTGAAAGCTTTGTAGTTCCTGTTGAACAGAAGGAGAAAAATCTGGGTGCATAACCTTTAAAAAAATCTGGAGGGGGTTATATAAAAGGATTAAAATGTACTTCCCGAAGAATAGCATTTATAGCATGGTAATGTTGTCACAGGATACTGTTATGTTTTACTAATGCGAGTACAGCTTAAACTAAAGAGGAGGAAGGAATCTGAGGCTGGATTCTTACATCCATGTTATGTGCTGAGCTTTGTACTTTCCAGGCTCCCCTGATAGAGTGTCACCACCCAAATTAAAAAAAGTCAAACCATTAGAGCTGCTGGAGCACTTGCTGCCACCTTACAGCTCATTATGTTGGCAAAACTGATGGAAAGGAGGTTTGGGATAGCAGCAAATAAATCTGACTAGGGGCTTTATCACAGGAGGCAAGTAAATTGCTACTACAGCAGGATAATAGTGTCCTTTGTTGGGACTTATCATATGCCATCATTCCTCTTCTGTTGTTCTCCCAATTGGAGACTATTTGCAAAGTGTTTCTTTTTATTAATGCAAAAATCTGTTATTGACCTCTTTTCCTGCTACTGTTCTACTATCATTTATAGGGTGATAGTTCAGTTCCACTTGAATGCCAATTTTGAGTGGTCAGGGAATGTTCAATAGGTATGCTTTGGGTACAGCTTATGTGGGAAACATCAGTGATCAAGTGAGAAGGCGAAGAGTCAGAAATTTTCAATTTGATGACCTTTCAATTGGCAAGTAACTGAAATGTTTTAAAACTTTTATTTTGTCTTTAAAAAAAATCCACTGGCAAAAGACCACAACCCCATCACCTGGAGCTTATCAGAGGAGTCAAGAACAAAACATTTTGCTCACTGCCTCCCCATCCTGCTGCCTTTTTCAGCTGGAGTAGTCCAGTTCCAGAGTCTCTCTCTCTCTCTCTCTCTCTCTCTCTCACCCACACACCTGGAAATGTATGTGGAAAAGAGTCTTACATTTTAAAAAAATCATTTGTTTCATTAACCTTGCTTTTGCCTGTTCTTGTTGCTTAGAGTTTCAGACTTGATTAATCACTGGCAGATGAAAGCCAGCAGCTATTTAGTCTGATTGAGAAACTCCCCACACACAAAACCCACAAAACAGAACAGAAGAAACAAAAAGGCAAAAGAATGGGAGTGCTTCTGTGCTTGTGCTGTGTGCCTTTTTCAATGTAAAACTATTTTCATTTATAATTCTCAGTGTAAAAGGGGTATGTGTGTGACTTTCCATTAAAAAGAGAAAAGGTTTTATTCCAGGAAGAGGGAAATGAGGCAACCTTCAGGGAAATGAAGCCAAATTAGGAAAAGGGGTGAGGATAGGGGGTACTGAGTGGGCAATCTTAAATTTTATGTGTGATACACTTTTAGTGCAGACAAGTCCTGGTATGCTTGGTAGGCAGGAAAGGAAAGAGAGCAATCCTGGTGGCATAGCATTTTTAGATATAATACTACAGTATTTTAGAGGGGAAACAGCCTCATGTCACAAAGTCCTATGTTTAACACAACAACAAATGCCCATTCATTTTTTAATTCCTGCCCACATGGGCATGTGTTTTCCTCCATCTGATTCTTTTTTCCTTGCTCACACAAAGTAAATTTCTATTTTGACTGGGGAATTCATCTCTCATCTTTTTGCAGCTTTTCCCCAGGGGATTCTACACCACTCTCCCAAAGCTGAGTGCTTGCAAGGAAGTTGGCAGAAAGTGAGTGGTTTAAGCAATCTCCTCTCTTAGTCAAATCCACAGATCTCACTTTATCCACAGTATAATTGTCATGGCTGCATCCTGTGGAATCCTCAGATTTGTACTTGTGTGAGACACTGGAGTGGTTTGGTAGAGGATTCTAGAGGGGAAACAGATTGGCAAGAAAGGGCAGCTTGAAGCTGCCCCTTCCAAAGATGGATTGGGCCATGGCACACACATGATGCAGCCCCAATATGCCTCCACCCTGGCTGAAAAAGGAGTGGATAAGATCTGTAGCATGTGGCGTGTATATGCTGTGCTGCTGGAGCATCATAAAGTCACACACATCTTGGCAGCCACCTGACTTCTGGGCGGCTTCAGGGCAGCTTCATGATGCACAGCATCAAAACACCACACTCTGAAGCCTCTCAGATGGCACCCAGAGGGCCGTCTGTTTGGGCCCCTAATTAATTTATAAAATTACTAATCCCAAGATTGATAGGATGTACCCATGGCACTTAAAATGGGATCAAAGTGCTATGATATTAAAATAAGAGATTTGTACATTTCCTATACAGAGAGCATGTTTCTTGTGCAGAAAACATATTTTCCTGTGCAGAAAATTCCTGTGTAGAAAATGCCATTTTCTGCACAAGAAAACACATGTGCACACATGTGTGTGTTTGCAAAGAATAAGCCCCAAAATATGACTAGTCCTTGAAAAATGCATCCACAATAGGACATGGCAGCCTTCTGAAGTTCCACAGACAGCTGAAAGGCTGTGTTTTATAACCATTTTCATCACCAAGCAATAATACTGCTATCTTATTTTAATTAAGTTATGACACTACTCTGTAAGAGTCATCAAGAAGCTCTTTCCATGGATATTAGAGATCTGATATATCAAGCATTATCCAACTACTATAAACAACAAGAACAAAAAATTAACATTTGCAGTTGCTGTGATTTCTCATGCCAATGGCAGGCAATTTCAGTAACCTAGACTATAGGTGGGTGATAAAAAGACAGAGTCCTCTAATGTACTTCCCTCTGCTATCACCTTTGTAATTCCACCCTCCCCCACCCAAATATGTAAATATCAGGAAACAAAATGTAATAAATTATGCTGATATAAACATTCTGTCTAAATTAATTGAGGATAGAATATAATTGGAATACATTTTTATTCCACATGGACTCAAAAGTGTTACAGCCTTTCTCAGTTTTTCTTCCCAAATAATACCGATTATAAAACTTTTCCAATTTGATGTTTTCATAGCAGCTTTTTTGGTAGATGATTTCAATTGTAACTTGGAACTGCTACCTCTAATTGCCATGCAAAACAGTGTTGCCCTTTCCTCTGGGTAGGGCAAAACAACTGTGACATTCTCATTCGTAACACTCAGTTTCCACCAGTAAAGAGGAATCTGATTGCTTTAATCATTCTTCTGAGGTCTGAAAAAACTCCCCCCACAGTTCCAAATCATTATTATTTCATAGAGGCTTTTCTATCATCACCCCATATTTATCACTGCTTTCAAAAGAAAAACATGATTCCAAAAATGAAGTCCTAGGGGAAAATGATTTCTGTCCCATAGAAAAAGACTATAAAATGCAAAAACAATGAGATTGTAACCTAATAGAAAGGGAGAGGGTAGCCTAATAGGCATATATCTTATTGTGTGTCAGTATACACACAAAGATTATAGTTACAACTGCTTTACTATCCTCCTTTTGTCACAAAAATTAGATTTAATTTTGGAGATCATGGTGGTGGCAGTGATACTGGTGTTCCTCTGATAGCAAGAGTACATGCTACTAAGTAGAATCATGTTTAAACAATGTATGTGTTTTATCACACTGCTCAGAATAAAAAGGGAAGATATGGCAGCAGCTTCTGGTTGGGTTTCAACAGGTACACTCCATCGCACATGCTGGAATGGAGAGAGGCATTCATGACCTACAGTTTCATTTCATGACAGTATTGTCATCCTCACTTCTTATTGCTTCATAGAACAGATATAAACATTGGAAGTGACATGGAGCCAGCAGGGGAAAGAAAAAAAGGCCTCCGCTTTTAATTTGCTGCCTGTCATCACTGACCCTAGGTCTATCATTCAGAGTAGAGAGGAGGCCCAGTCTGCTGTGGTATGGTTTTTCATTATTCTTCATCACGATGAGCACAAAGCTAGCGAGAAATAATCATAATTTTTACACTGTTAAGTACTGCTACGAAGATTTAATATGAGACAGACTTCATCAGGATACAACCTTCAAACATGTATCCCATGGACCAAGGACTTTATCACACCATGCTCTTCTTCCTCTAAAATAATGTTGTTTCTAAAATGCTTTTGGAACTAGGATTGCTAGCCTACTGTACCTTTCTGGGTTACAACCTTAATTCACACTAATAGCTTATCACAAACAGCATTTGGGACTGCACACCCACTACCTCTTCCCTTTTCCTAGTGTGGCACACAAATAAACACACACAAAGATGCCCCGCCCCAAAATATAAATGAAAGCAGTTTAATGTTTAAAAAAGTCTTTTTTTCCTTGTAAGGTGAGGGGGGGGGGAATCTCCATGATCAGGATAGATCAGACTTCTCGCTTCAGGCTTAACTAATTGCTAGCCAGCATCTACTGATGTATCTGTCTGATCTGTCCTGATGCTGGTGTTCATTTGCCAATGATTAGTTAAGTCTGAAACAAGAAGTAACAAGAAGACAGGCTAATGAAGTAAATGATTTCTTTAAAAAATACACACCTGTAAGACACTTTTAAACTTATATTTCCAGGCATGTGTGAGTGTGTGAGTGTGTGTGTGTGTGAGAGAGAGGCTCTGGGACAGGTTTGGAAAAGGAGGTGGGGGCAGTGTGTACAGTTTTGGCTTCTCTGAAAAGTTTGCCAATTGATTTTTTTCTATAGAGAAAAAAAGTTTAAATGTTTCTTTTACATTGCCAATTGAAAGGAAATCAAATTGAAAATTTTAACCCTTCTCCTCTGCTCATTAGACCACCTAAGCCACACCCAAAGCATGACCATTATGACCCTTGCAACCACCCAAAATCTGCATTAAAGTGGGATTAAACTATCACACAGTAAATGTAAGATTCCACTAAACATTAGGAAGAATTTCCTGATGCTAACAGCTATTTGACAGTGGAACACACTGCCTTGGAAAATGGTGGTGAATTTTTTTTAAACAAAGCCTGGATGGCTATCTGTTGGGAGTGCTTTGATTATGTATTTCTCCATGGCAGGGGCTTAGACTGGTTGGCCCTTGTTGTCTTTTCTGACTCTATGATTCTATGGATGTTATCACACGGGGAGTCGCAGGGAGAAAGTGGAAATAAATGGGCACGAGCGGAAGTCTTTAATTTACGGGATTTGTCCCATTCCGCCTCGTCTGATAACTAAATTCGAATTTAAAAGGGGATTAATTCGAACAAAAACCTGATCTTTTCATTTTCAGGATTTTTTGAGGATTTGAAAAGATCAGGTTTTCGTTCAAATTAACCCCCTTTTAAATTCGAATTTAGTTATCAGACGAGGTGGAACGGGACAAATCCTGTAAATTAAAGTCTTCCGCTCGTCCGGTTTATTTCCACATTCTCCCCGCAACTCCCCGTGTGATAACGTCCTATGACATGGTAGCAGTATACAATAGTGACAAAAGAGGTCGTTAATTGAGTTTTTGTGTTAATGAAAAGAAACACTATTCAACCTATCTCCCAAAAAGGGCTGATACCATGTGATAAGCTATGACAAAAAATATTATTATCCTGGTGTTACTGCAATTTATGCCCAAAGACTCAGCCTAGCATTTGTGATATACCATTAAAAACAAAGCATTTGTAATATAACAATATGAACAAAGCCTTTGAACATGGATATTCTGATTTTATTCAATTACAACTTGCCAAAATAGTCCCCACAGATATAAAGCTGGGACTGAATTTTTGACATTTAAGGGAAGAATTGCAGACAAAAGAAAACTAGACACAATGAGAGAGAAGGAGCCTTCTCCTTGCCTCTTCACATGCTATTATACAACTTCCATTCTCTTTCCAGAGGTAAATAGTTATAAAAGCATACCTTTTTCCAAATGGATTTTTGCGGAGTGACAAAAGACACACTTTTACAGCTGTCTCCCTCTGGAAGAGAATGGAAGTGCTTCAATGGCATGCAGAGAGGCAATGAGAAAGCTGCTTCTCTCACGCTGCCCCTTGGCTTTCATTTGTCATGCAATAAGGCTCTCAGACTAGTTTGACTTAGGAGATTATTGCATAGCATTTTTTGCCTGATTTGGGCACAGGACAGGATTGGGCTTCAGGCTTGAACTGGCTTGAACTGGTGTTATTGCACACAAAAATGCAGACTTTGTCTCAGGGCAACTACAAGGCATCCCCCAGCCGTGCTTAGTCGGCCGATTTTGAAGGATGGAACCGTCCCATGCCCAGATCAGGCAAAAAATGCTGTGTGATAATCTCCTTAGAATAGGTAATCTATTTTTTAAATGGCAGCAGCAATACAAATTGTTCCAGTCTTAATCCAATGTTTGAGCCCTTGGCATACTTCTAGTGATGGCACTGGGCACCTGATGATATAGGAAGATCTCCAGAATAGCTAATGAAAACCTTCCATGACTCAGAAGATCCCATATCATTTTCCTTCTATGTTTTTCCTGAAAATGTCCTGAGTAGTTTCTCAATGTCATCACTAGTATGTTCAGGATGTCACAGTATCCAGAGTATTAGCATCCTTAGTCTCAGAGCTCCTCTCCCCAAACCTCAGGATAAAATTAGGGCTCTTAGAGCAAGAATATAGTGACCCTGCTCTATTAGTGGGCTAGCCACATCAGTATGGATATGTGCACATTACCCCATTGATTAATATGGGATTGAGTTCCCATGGTCCCCCCCCATCCATGCAGCTGGGGAGGAGTGGTGGGGTGGTGCAGAACAAAAACCCCATAGATGGAATGGGGCCACTGCACTATTCTGAAAATAAAATAAAATCACTATATGTTGTTGGCTGCTTCTTCTGCAGGCAGAAGGGCATTTGCTGTAGATGTTCTGCCTGGCCACCTGCTGTCCTCCTTCTTCCTTATCCATGGCCAGCTTCAAGGTTCAGTGGAAAGGAGCAGTTAATATGTAGAATTACCAAGATGCCTGAATATTTGCTGCCACAGGAGTTATTGAATATGGTACTTCAAATGCAGATACTGATACCACAGGTATAGTATTACAGATACTATAGAAAACTTTATGGCTTCCCCCCCCCCCTTATTTTTAACTTTCCCATTTCTAGATGGGTGAAGGTACAGCACAATTTCCTTTCATATCCTGAGGTGCACATGCATTGTATTATTTTTAGTAAAAACAAAACAAAACACAAACCAAACAAAACCTAAACATCTCCTTTTCCAGCTCTCTTTAGGCACTTCATTTCTTTCTCTTTATTCTTAATTTCACTTCCCTCTCTCTCTATTTCTCATTCTGTTCCACACATCTCCTGCCTCCATTTATCTTTTTCCTCATTCACTAATTCCTCTTTTTCCCTTATTCTTGTCTCCTTTCTCTTTTTCTCCAACTCATGGCTAAATGTCTTTTCCTTCCTCTTTCTCCTTGCTTCTGCCCACTGGATAAATATCCTCTCACTATTTCTCTTCCCCCCTCACCTCTGCCCTCATAAAAACTTATAGTTCCATTTGTTTTCTCCCTCCTCCTTTATTTCCCATTCCATTTTCTGGTCTACTTTCTTCTCTCCCCCCTATTCTCCTACCTGCTTTTTCTCTCTCTCTGTTTACCAATCCCTTTATTTCACTCATATTCTGACTCTTTTTACCCCCACTTCTTCTACCTATCATATTATTTTTCCCTTTCCTTTGTGCTTCCCCCTACAAAGAAAACTTTGGGGAGTTGCAGACTGCTAGAAATAGTGCAAATTGAGTCCACTTTAAGGGTTAGGGTTAGGGTTAGGGAATCATGGGAACTGTATTTTATTGTGGCATCAGAGGTCTCTGACGGAGAAGGCTCAATGTCTCAGAAAATAAACAATTCCCATGATTCCCTAGCACTAACCCTAACCCTAAAAGTAGACTCAATTTGCACTATTTCTGGCAGTCTGCAACCCCCATTTGTCACCATAACTGAGGTATACAGTGGGTCTTTGGTATCCACTGGGCTTTGGTTCAAGGACCCCTGTGGATACCAAAATATGTGGATGCTCAAATACCATTGAAAATGATGGTGTAGTAAAATGGCGTCCCTTATATAAAATGGCAAAATCAAGGTTTGTTTTTTGGGATTTATATATTTTAAAAATATTTTCAAGCCATGGATGCTTGAATACATGGATAGAAAATCGATGGCTATGGAGGTCTGACTGGATTAAGTTCTCACAGTTTAAAAACTGTAAGTCCTATTAAGCTTAATGGCGATGATTTCCAAATAGATAGCATTGTCCTGTTAATTTTTATTTACTTATTGGTCCACTGTGCTCTATTTTTCCCAGATATTTTTATTTTATTTTTAGTAGCATTATTATGGTTATGTATATTATTCGGGGGCTCAGAAGGATTCTACAACCTGTTAAAATAATTTTAAAATGAAAAGAAATGGTGGCCATTGAAAAGCCACATGAGAAGCAGAGTATGAAAAAAAAATCTTTTTGTTGAAAAATTCTTTAAATTGGACTACAATTCTCTGTGTTAAAATCAGTGTTTACAAAAGTGTTAAAAGCAGAGCTGGAAATTTTGCTCTTTTCTATTCAAAGAAGAGTTTGGGAAACTTTATTTCCTTGGACTATAGCTTTCATGTGTTGTTAAAAGAAGTTGTTGAAATGGTTTAAAAAATGGAGCTGAAATTTTTTTGCTTGTTTTTTTTCCATCAATTCAAAGCCTGAAAAACATAGGAAATTTCTACATGGCCGAATGAACCAGTCCCCCTGCCCCTGCTACCTGTCTTCACTTTGCAGGGCCAGAGCCCTGATTTGACTGCAGATTGTCTTGATGTTGTGAAGCCAGTTTTCATTTCAATCTGGGCCATCCCTGCCTTTCACCAGTTTAAAAAGACTTACCTTTGCTCCAGATTTTCCAGATTTTCCTAGCAAATCCAGAGCACTCGGGAGCAGCACTGGGCAAATATTTACACATGGTTCCAACTGTGCTGCCTAGTGCCACTACCACTGGCACAAATTGCTCCCTCGGAGGTCACAACTAGGCACCTAGCCTTGATCAACACTGGGCTCCACATTTTCAACCTCTGAGGGAGTGACCTGTGCCAGCAAACAGCCCAGAGTATTCTAGCAGGTGTAGACCCACCCGTAGACTGTGACTGAATATTAGCTTCTATGTTGCATAACTCTATGTAAACTTAGCTATGTAGCAGAGGTGCTCAGGGACCCTCCGAGTGAATTAAGAAGAGTGTTCTCATGTGCATTGGGCTCTAGAAGTACACATCAGCACTCCCAGCTAGGTCACTTTGTTGTCTCTTCTATACAGTAACGTCACAGCAGCCCCTTGCTGATTACCGACATTGCAAAACTGTTCAATTCTATTTCCTGCAGATGCAAGTCTTTTACTGAACTCTGACTATCATTTCCAACCAGAGAATTATTTTCTCACTTGTTAGATTTTTTTTCATTCCCCCCCCCCCCATTTGAATGACATCTTCTGAGCAACTGTGGTTGATGCCTAAGGTGCCATGCTTAATTACCTCACCAGAGCCCACCTCCAGGGGCTAGCCTTACCTCTCAGGTTTTGGCCATAAAATTTCAGGGCCTGGGGTGCTCCTGAGCTGGCAGTCCTCTAGCTAATCATGAATCAATTTGGAATGTATGAAAGATTTCGACTCAATTCATAATGAATACCATGGTGAGATAAACCCTTGAGCTGACTATGTTGAATTTCCCTCCTCATTTCAACTCTCAGTGCAATCTCTTGAGTCTCAAGCACCCGGTATTTCTCATTTTAAAGGTTATCTACCCAATTTGTTATTGTTGTTGTGTGCAAAGGGTTTTCTTGGCAAATTTCTTCAGACGGGGTTTGCCATTGCCATTTTCTGAGGGTGAGAGAATGTGACTTGTCCAAGGTTACCCAGTGGGTTTACATGGCTGAGTCAGGATTCAAACCCTGGTGTCCAAAGTCATAGTACAATGCTCAAAGCACTACACTGTACTGGCTCTCAATCTAGCTACACATATTTAGTGGTAATAAGCATGGCTGTTGTGCAAAAAAAAAAAAAAAATTAAAAAAAATTGGCTATACACCTCTTAAAGACATACATAAATGTAACCCTTGGTTACTTTTCTGTGTGTATTCTTGTGGCTATTGTGGAATGAGTTATCCATTCCAGCTGCCCATAACTGTACCCTAGGAAGAAGGAGACACTCCTTCTTTCCCAAGCAAAAAAAAAAAAAAAAAGGAGCTTGAAAGTCCCTACAACACACACACCTTGCAATACACACACCTTCTGGCCTTGTAGCTAAAGTTGCACACTTGAGGGATTGTGGGGAAGAAGGATCAGTTTCTGCCAACCTGACAACAAAATAAGTATGCCTGTGGGGACTTGTCTTGTGCCAATGTTCTTACTGGCCAATATTCCTAATCTTATTTTGGGTTCAGAAGCTCATAGTGAAATCAGATCTCAAACATTGTAGTTTTAAAAGACTGACATATATTTCCATCATAATTGGTGAGCAGTTTAGGCCTATCTTGGATTACTTGTAAGCAAGTTTTACTCAGTTCTGAGAAATCTTTTTTCAAACAATTGTACATAAGACTGAATTGTACACTGTCATATACCAATACTATTCTTTCAATATTGGTTAGCTATGATGTCTTGTAAAAATCATTAATTAATATTTGCCATTTTAGCTCCAAAATAGTCATTCCATTTATACCTAAATTTTAATTTGGTTGAATGGTAGTAAATAATACAATTCAAAGTATCCTAACATTTTATGGATCTTTTCTTTTTCTTTTTTCTTTTGTTTGCTATAGGAGCATGTACACACTAGGAGTTAAAACATTTTACTTGTAAGCTGTTCAAACCATTGAGAAACTTTCTGAATACTGAGCCAAACTGATAAAGCAGATGTAGAAGTAAACTGAAATTCTTTGATTACAACCACAGGTTTTTGTAGTCAGTACATGTTTCATTAAAAACAACTCTTTTGTCTTTTTGGACATGCTTCAAACAAAATATACAATTCCCCCCCAACTTAAATGAAATATAAAAAGAAATATGATCTGTTTTTGCTTAAGAGTAAGGAAGCAAAGTTCTTAAATCTTTTTATGTTTTCTTTCCATGTTTTAAAGACTGCAAGTTGTATATTCTCCCAAATGTAAACGTTGCCAGGACACTTCTGTCTCTCTTCTATCAGTTATCTAGCTATGTTAACATTACAAACATATACAAGTACAAGCATGTTCAGTCTGGCACAAATTCAAATATAATGAAAATCAATGATCATGAATTCATGAGTCACATTTTCCTTTCCTGATGCTCTTCTTAAATCCAGCAGGAAAATTAATAAAACCATAGTATTTTCATTTACACCATTAACAAAGCTGCCACAGACCAACATTTTTGCACATATAGCTGCACAGTATATCAGTAAATGATTTTCCATGGAAACAGATACTACAAAGTATGGTTTTTCTAAGTCATTACATTCAGTTGGTTGGATCCATATTTGGTTACTGGTAAGACTGGCCCAGTGAAATCAACGGGGCTTCATCTAATCATGGCTAACTCAAGTACCATTGCATTCTGTGGTCTAGACCAACTATTATTATACCTATATCCAACTAATTTAATTATTTAGACAGAGTGATCACTTGACATGATACATTATAAAGTAACAAAAGTAAATGAGACAGTGACTCATCTCAGTTTCAAGAATGGCAAAAGAAGATAGCTCTTGGAGTTAATGTATGAATGAAAATATTAACAAGGAATGGATATTAGCAAATACATGTACATACAAAAATGCAACACTACATCAGCAGTTTAAAAACTGCCTGCTTATTCAGCTATAGCTTACCATTTTATACTTTAAGTACAACCTGGAGATATTCAGAAAGCTGTGAAATGAAGACAGTTTAAGAAAATGAGAAGAAAAGATTATGGATGACATAAATTACTAAGCATTACCTGAATAGCATTGGTTACATTCCAACCAGCTTCCCAAGTGGAAATCAATGTACTCTGAGCGTTTTGCATGTGGATCTGGCTGTGGTAGTCTGGGTCTTGGCTATGTACAGCAAATCCCATTGAAGCTGTCTCAATTGTATCCTCTCCTTCTTCATCATGAGCCTTGCTGAGTTCATCCTCTTTGGCAAAATGGACATTTTCTTCATTGGTATAGAGACAGCCTTTCCATTTTGTCATTTTCACAAACAGGGAGCTGGTACCCCCAAAGTGGTTCAGAAGATATGAAAACATGGAAGCTATATGTCTATCAGATAGTTGTACCAGTGCTACTTTTTCCTTATCAAGGTTAATTCTGCAGAATTGCTTTGTATTATTAGTATTCTCCCTCACAATTGATAGAATAGCTGTGCTGTATGAAGATCACTACTTTTTAATCTTTCATTTGTGACCAAAATGGCAATCTAAAAGATTGTCTGCTGTAGTCCTTTCTATGCTACCCTGAAGCAACTGTGGTGAGTACCCTGCAAACTAACAACTCCATCTCAAAACCTTCCAGTTATGGCCATCATTATGGAGATCAGTCAATCATGAAGCAACTCTGAATGATTGTCAGCATATACTGTTCAAAATTATCCAAGTACCCCTTTCAATAGAAGCAGCTCAGTCTCCATAAAATAATTGCTGCCCTTCACAGTCAGAGCTGACGCAAGCTGCCAAAATGAACTCTAAAATGCATTTACTAGCAAGCTAATAGCTGAAGTTTTCACTAAGTCAAATCATGGTAAACTTTAAAAAAAAAAGTTTGCAGGTGTAGATTTGCAAACTGCTAAAAACTAACCCCCTCTGAAGAAATCTTGCCAAGAAAAGTCTATGCCTTAGGGTCGTCATAAGTCAGAAATGACTTGAAGGTACACAACAAAAAACTAATAGCTTTTTTCAAACTTAGAAAGAGAAAATAAAAATTTATACTGGAATTGCTTTCTTCAAGGAATTCCTGTTGTTGCTGTTGTGTGCCTTCAAGTTGTTTCTGACTTTGGCAATCCTAAGGCAAATCTACCATGGAGTTTTCTTGGCAAGATTTCTTCAGAGTGGGTTAACCATTGCCATCCTCTGAGACTGAGAGACCGTGACTTGCCCAAGGCCACCCAGTGGTGTTAACATGGCTGATCCAGGATTTGAACCCTGGTCTCCAGAGTCATAGTCCAACACTCAAACCACTACACCCACACTGGAGCTCAATGTTATTTTAGATATATTCATGAAATTCTGACTAAACATTAGGAATAATTACTCAGTTTGAAGAGGTTTTCAAACATGGATTGGACTAACTCAGGAATATGTAGACTTTCCTTCACTGGAGATTCTTAAATAGAGGTGGGATGGCTATCTGTCAGCAGTGCTTTAACTGTGGATTTCTGCATTACTAGGATGTGGACACAATAACCCTTGGGACCTCTTCAAACGGTACATTTCAATTGTTATATGGCATTTGCCTTTGTCAAAGAAACTCCAAGGAATTTGTGAAAGGTGCAAAATGGCCTTCCAAACTTTGATATAATTTTCTGTTTATTTTAGTCCATGATAGGGGCTCTTTAAAAAAAAGCCTCAATCACTTGAGTTACTTATTTCACGGGATGTTAAAACTATCTTCTGTACAAAAGAGAAACCGTGAGAGCTGTGTGCATGCTGAAAATCATCTAAAATTAACACAATTAGGATGTTTGAAAGTAAGCAAATGTTCAATAATGCTTCTCTAAAGAATGGAGAACCAATGGAAGTTGGTGGCTTCAATATCAGTGAATCTATTTTAGAGATAGGGTTCATTTTGGATAGCTTTTTAAAAGTTCATACTAAAACCCAGAGGAGGTTCACTAGCCCACAGATCTGGTCTGGAGGGAAAGCAGGACAGCTTACCCCCAAACACACACACCCTGCTTGGAGAATAGGGTGCCAGTACTGTTGCCTCTTTATACACAAAGGGCAATTTCATTTATTGTAATGAATGGGGCACCCCCAAGAGTTCTTCACCATAACACAGACATCTGGATCTAGTCTCAAACAACATATGATGGCTATAAAGGCATTTTTGTTTTTCTGAGACTATTCCTTCCTACAATGGTCTTCGGTTATCTCCTACCAGAAGACATTCTTTCCCTATATTTTATTTCATTTTAGATATTTATAAATTGCATCGGCTCCCAGGTTGGCAGATATGATGGGAATCTCTAAGAACCATAAAGCAGCATAAAACAGCAGTGCAAAGTTCATAAAACATTAGGACTTAAAACTGTCCTAAATGAAACTACAGATTGGCTAAAAGCATTATAAAGTGTTTGCATCAACTATAAGGAAATGGCTTTAAAAACTGAAATGTTCTCACATTAGGTAGCAAAATGACAGCAAAGTGGAAAGACAAAGGAGGAGGACTCTGACTGCTGGTATGTCACAAATTGCTTTGTGCCTCTTTTGCATGTAGCTATGAATAGGTAAATCCTATGTGGATTAAACCCCTGCCGCTTGCCTTTTGGTTGACTTGAATCCATCATGTGTTAAGTAGCTCAAACTACAGAAATATAAAATATGATTATTTTGCACATCTAATTTCTATAATTCTATTACTAATGGAACATGGTCATGATGGTTGATGTAAAGAAAAGGAAAGAACAGTGGATTGAGTTAGCCCTGTGAAAGGTGTGATCTCATGGGAAATGTAATTAGCATTTTTTTAAAAAAAAGTGTTCTTATTATATTGAAATGCAGATATGAATTGTTCAAAGAGATCCTTAACTGAGAAACTAAGTTACACCAGAAGCAAAAGTTTTTTTTTCATTTTGCGTTTCATTTATTACATAGAAAAAAGTGAGATTGGGCCTTTGCAGACTGCCAGAAATAGTGCAAACTGAGTCCACTTTAAGGGTTAGGGTTAGGGTTAGGGAATCATGGGAACGGTATTTTATTGTGGCACCAGAGCTCTCTGACAGAGAAGGCTCAATGTCTCAGAAAAAAAAAATAGAATTCCCATGATTCCCTAGCACTAACCCTAACCCTTAAAGTGGACTCAATTTGCACTATTTCTGGCAGTCTGCAAAGGCCCATTGTTTGTCTTTCTCTTACCAAGGGGATATCATATTGCTTTTGAAAGAATTAAATAAAGCAGCAAACTTTTTTTAATGCCCTCAGCATAATAGTGCTTACTCTCCAGTGTTTATGTTTACTAAAGCCTTTATGGGGGGAAGCAGACGTCTAAAAGGGCTGTTTTGGGGGCAAGGAAGGGGAGGGGCAGCCGCGCGGTGGGTGCCCCAACCCCTTCCCGAAGGCATCGTCGGAGCGCCGGCCCTTCCGCATGGCCTGCGCTCCGATGATGTCTTCCCACCGCAGCGTTCGCACACGCTGTGGCGGAAGAGTCGCCGAAGGTGCTCCACCAGCCTTTTGCGGCACACCTTTGGTGACTTGTGGAAGGAGCGCTATTTTAGCGCTCCTTCCAGGGGTGGTGAAGCTGCGCCGCAGGGCCGAGGTGTGGGGATACCTCGGCCCCGCGGCACAGCTTCCCGGGGTGGCCCATGGCCGCCCATCTGCTTCCCCCCTATGTTAACTAAAGCTGAATTCCAAAAACTCACTTATCTGGGAGTCCCTCCAACTCCCTATGTCAGGCTCCAGAAGGACTGAAATACCTATCTGACTATGGAAAGATGAATCTATTCTCATAAGTCACTCTATTCAACCTCACAGCTAATCAATGTTCAGAAGTACTGTGTCTTCTCATGTGCAACACCAGAGGGACAAAAAATTGATGGTGTCAGGGTGGGCTGAGGATGTGGTCTCACTCAGAAGTATTCAAAGAAGCTGAGAAGAAGAGGTGCATCCTGGCCAGCAGTGTCCCCATGGTTGGGTTGTAGTTCATTGGCTACTGAAGGAAGGAACACTTTTTGACCAAGACTCCTTCTGTGGTTTATGAAGTCAGCCACAGTGTCTGTCTCAAATGCAGTAGAGAGGGAGGCATGGTACTCAATGAGACTTCTCTGTGGCAAGAGGTCCTCTTCCAAGTACTCTCTGATTTGTTTCTTGTATCCTTTTGTGGTCCCTTCCTTAATCTTCAGAGCCAGGTGGCAATACCTCTCACATGGTATTATACCTAACAGGCCAACCCACCTATCACATCATTGAGGATTCTGACGCTGTGCTTGAGAGTTACATCTGTTCCTCATACAGGCATGCAATAGACCACACTATGAATATAACAAGCTTCCCTTAACATATTCCCTCATCTAGCTTTACTCCTCTTAAGGAGGAATGAATTTGTACTAGTGCACCCTTTCAGGTTCTGTCTTCCTCCCTTCCATTTATTTGGCTTTTTTATTCTTTATTTTCTGTTTTCTGTTTTTATTGTTTTTTGAGTTAACATAGGATGTTATCACACGTAGGCCAGAAAGCGAAAATAAAGTGGAAATGAGGCATCCCAAAAATAAACGGGAAATAAACCTTGTTTTCGCAAACCTCATTACCTTAATTGTGAATTTACAGTAAGCGCAATCAACGTCCACACACAAGCGAAAATAGCCCGTAAATGTAGTAGGAATGAGCCTCTTGCACATGCGCAGATAGAGGAATGCTTGCTGGAACCATGGCAACAGCAGGGAAATGCTCCCCAATGCGCATTTGGTGATCACATTACGGTAAATTCGCAATTACCTTAATTGCGCATTTGCATTTCCTCCAAAGAACCAGATTACAAAAGATCTCGGATAACACCAGTTTCAGTCCACTTTCTGTCCAGTTTCGGTGCGACGTCATGTGAAAACACGGGCCACTAATCCAGTTTCGGTCTGGATTTTGTGTGGATTAACCAGCAGATTTGGCCCCATGTGATAACGTCCATAGTTCCACAGGGGGTACTTCAGCTTGCTTGCATCCTTCAGTGTCTACTTCTTTGAAATGTGGTGGCCAGTTCTCTTAAATGTACAGTAAACATTGTTGAAGCACTCATTTGTCTGTTTGTTTTCTTAAATCATGTAAAACAGTTGAAAGATGAATTGCAGCAGTTGTTTGGCATATTTTCCCTCAGCTTGTATATGTTTGTCTGCCAGTTCAAGCATGGATATCTTACATAGGGTGTGAAATGTGCTCTCTGATACAGCCTGTATTAATTTATATGGATCTTCTGGAGCTGGAAACTTCCCTGCCTAAACCACCCTGGGTCATCTACAGGATTGTCATATTCCAGCACTTCAAATCTGTACATTTAATTTGCATATTATGCAAATTGATCTACCCATAGATAGTATTAATTTGCATTCCACTTATGCAAACTTAACACTTTAACACATTTATTTCTACCACTATGTTTCAGCCTTAGCACCATTTTTATAGTGACTCCTCTTCTGAGAGAATAAAGCAATGCTTTAGTTCTGGAATTAGAACAGAGAGTCACAAGCTCTCATTCTTGTGTGGTCATGGAATTTATTGTGTGACCCTGGGGCTATCATTACCTCTCAGGAAATATAGTTTACAGGCTTGTCATGGGGATTAATAGCAGGACAGGAACCATGTAAAATTTACCACAGCAGAAATTCTTCTGTAATGGACAGGAACTACTGTCATCAGATCATTAGGGGATTTTTTTTTAATAAAATGCCATTAGTTTAATTTTTAATTCATGGTAAAAAGTTATAAATTCATGAATATATCCCATGAAGTTGTTGCCATTTGATGCCCGGGGGAAAATGGAGAGGAACATAAATAAAGAGAAACGTACAAGTCATACCTCCTTCCCTTCTGCTATGTCTTACTTTGTACCTACTTATGTTTGCACTTTTCCATTGCATTCCTCTCCCTTCTTCTCACTTGCCTCACTTCATGACTTAGGAATGCCTCCCTCCAGGGGCATCACTGGGGGATGCAGGGGTACTGGCCACACCAGGTGATACGCCAAAGGGAGGTGACATCGCTACATCCCAAACATCTGTCTTTTGGCAGAAATGGACTGTGGCCTTTGCCTGCATCCATTTAAAACACTGGATAGATGAAGAAAGTGGGACAAGACCCAGTGGGAAGAGAAATGAGAGGCCCCAAGATTTTGTATAAAATAAATTTTGAATTTGAATTTGAATTTTTTAAAATAATTTTTTTAATTTTATTATTGTGCTACCAAATTTTCACTTTAATCACATGGAACTATGTACATGTAAATATGTTTAGAATGTGCATATGAAATTGTGATGTAAAGGCATAATTTTAATGTTGCTAGTTGTTTATTTTACAACTATTACCATTACATTCAGTGATATATGGGAATTAGGATTTATGAGTCTCATTAGAATAAAAAACATTACTAAGAATTCTTTCATGGTGTGGAGGAAGTGAATGGGATGTGTGCGACACTATGACTTACAGCACTAGGCGACACCAACACAAGTGATGCCACTGCCTCCATCTATTACTCCATGGCTTCACTTCCTTATCTCATTTTGCACCATCAACACATTCCTTTCTCTTTTTGCACTCCACTACTTACATTTCCAACCTCCTCTTTTCTCCTTGCCTAATCTTGTGCCACCATTCCTCCCTTGTTTGTCCCTTCCATCACTTTATGCTTCCCTTTCTGGGTGGATGCACTCTCCCACTACATCCCTCTCTTAAATCATTTTCCCTCCCTTCTCTCATTTCACACCTTTGCCATGACTTCCACTTTTGCATCCTGTACTCTGCGATCTGCATGTCTTCCCTTCCCTTCCCGTCCCATCCCTTCCCTCATGGTACCACACCTGCTTTCTCTTGAACCTTGTTCCTGCCTGCTGTCCCTCATATTCCCTTTCTTTTCCCCTAGCTTTGCTGTGCTTCCTGCCCTTGGGGCCACAGTGGCACCTCCAATCTTTCTCCCTTCTTCCTGTCCTTGGGGTTTATCACATGGGGACCATATGTACCTCCATCTTGATAATGATTAAAGCAACTGCAACCCGCAAAAGCATGTAATGTGCGAATGATTTTCACACACAGAACACAATAATGCATTAAAAGCTCATTACTAAAGCAAGAAACAGGGTAGAATGTGCATTTGGCTTTCACACAGATGCATGTAAATCCCAATAATGGTTTGGGAATCACTTTTTTGTGAGTGCACACAGAACTAGTTGTGTCACCAGAAATCACCCAGAGAAATGAACAATTTTATTTACACATTTTTCTTTATAAAAATATACTGTATTGTCCCTTATGTTCCAAGAAATGGTATCCAACCTAACCAAAAAGAACAAAACATTACCCAAAGAAGTAGGAAAGGTAGAAAAACAACATAAAAGTCTGCATCCCTCTTGGCAACTGGTGTCATGCCTTCCCTTAGCGGCTGTTCCTTTAAGAGCCTCAGCTAATGGGGAAGGGCAATGGGATTAGCAAGATTTTTCTCTGTGTCCCTGCCTTTGCCTCAGCAACGGTTCCTTTAAGAGTCCTGGCTACTCACCCCAAAGAAGCATGAGAAATCTGGCAACAAGTACAGAAATGGGTAGAATCCCACAAATGACTTTCACACTAGAGCAATTGCACAAAAAAGGGAATTCATGAATGAAACGGAAATGAATTTACATTATTTTCCCAAAAATGCCTATTTGCTGGTTAATGTCACTTAATGTCAGATTCCAAGTGGTTTGCGGACAATGTTGTGTGAAAACCATTTGTGCATTTGCACCTAATACGCTGGATAACTGTGGGTTCTGGCCCATTTAAACTTCCAATTTTCCCCATGTGATAAACTCCCCTGTTTTATTTTATGCTGCTGCCTGTCCATGCTCTAAAGAAGTGGAGGCTGCACAAAGCTGCATGTGCTGCTTTAGACAGAGGGAAGAAAAGCAAGCAGTGCCACTATTGCTGCAAGAATGGGAACAGGAACAAAGGAGAAATAAAGCAAGTTGGGTGTGTGTGGGGGGAACTGGGAGTAAAAACAGGTAAGAACAGGAAGGCAAGGTAAGGTGGAGAGAGTATAGCAATACTGAAGATGTCTTTGCAGTATGTTTCCCCGGGAAGCTGCTATTCTGGGCCATTTTTCAGAACACAGATTTTGAGGAAAGGCTGGAATGGGTACAAGAAACTAGTTTTGTTGTGATTTTTATGGCTTTTAAAAAAATATATCTTATTTAGTTTTGTGCACCTGGTGGTCTGACTATCTCAAAAGCTGCATGAGAAATTGGGGGCCTGTCTCAAGAGGCTCAGAAGATAGTTCTTTTATTGGTAAAAAAGAGAGAGAAAAGCCCAATGCCTTTTGGCCTATGTATGCTCTTAAGGCCCTCTTCAGGGGCTCTTTTGAAAGTGAGTTCAAAAATTCTTTGGACCAGGAAAACTCAAACTGTCACCAGCTTCTCCTACAGATTTTATTACATGCAAGTAGTTCTCTTGGAATTTTTGTGATTTAATGCATCTTTCCCATCTCATCTTGGGCAACTGGTGAATTTGGTGGACATGGCTTATTAGGAAGTTGATGTTCTGGGTCTTTTATTCTGTTCTTGATGATTTCTAGGCATTAAAGGGGTAATAAAAGCATAGTACTTGAAATGTTTCTGCTGTAAAGTATTGTTCTCAAGCATGCCTAACACATCTCAATGCTTTTGGTCTAGCCTTTTTCAAAAATGGTCATTCCTACCTATTCAGTCCCTGCCCATTTAGTTCAGGCTTTCATTTACAAGCAGTGGGAGACCCATAACTGCCCCTCATAAATTGGAATATGATTTTTTCTGGACATCTAATAAAAATGCTTAATACTGCTACATCAAACAAGTCATAGAAAACTAGACTCCATGAAAACTTAAATATTAGTAATACTAAATATTGTCAATTATATTCCAGGCTTTCCCTGGTTTATTGTATTCTGCTTCCAATGGCTTCATTGCTTTCTGTGCTATCTCTGCAAAGAGTCCTGCAAAACAGATTTCAACTTGCCTTTCCTTTGAAATGCTAGACTTTCCTGAAGATTTGTAACACTGGCCCAAGAAACTCCAGACCCCTACTGAAAGTCAATCAATGGGTCTTGACAAATACTATTTCTCTGGTAAGTATGAGACCACACTCACTGGCTTAAACATGCTGAAAGTTGGGGTAGGTTTGTTTCTCCAAAAGTACAGTGGTTCCTCCACATTTGCTGGGGTTAAGGGTGAAGGCCCCTCTATGAATGTGGAAAAACCACAATAAAAGAAGATGTTCTTTTTACCAGAGAGAATGCCTCTCTAGGCACCTCCAGGTCCTCCAATGCAACTCTATGGCCAACATCTGCCAGAAGTTGATCATAGAATCATGGTGGAGGGCCTACACATTCCTTGAGAAGTGCTTTCTCTAAGAACCTCTAGGTTCTCCAGCATAACTTCATGGTCAACTTCTGGCAGAGTTGCTCTGGAGGACCTAGTCCTAGAGAGTCCTAGAAAGGACATATTAATCAAAGACAGAAATAATCAAATCCACAAAGTCAAAAGTGCAAATATGGAGGGCCAACTGTACTGGACAGAAGAGTGGCTATACTTCTTTCTCTAAACTCTACTTATTGAAGGATTTCCTTTTTAGAAAATAAAAGCTTAGAATTCAAGTTATATATAGGCTAAACAGGCAGGGCAGTATGCCTAAAAACCAGGTGAAATCCAGAAAAAATGGAGAGTTTGGAAGCCTGAGTCCTCTTATGCTGCTTACTGACACGGGGGCCTGCCAGTACTATTACAGAGTTAAGGTTCCCCCCTGCTCCTGCTTGTTTTGGCAGTGTGCATGTACATTCGGCCTCCCATATCCATGAAGTCAATCATCCATGGTTTGAAAGTGTTTTTCAAAAAATTCAAAAAGCAAAGCTTGATTTTGCAGTTTTATACAAGAGACACTATTTTACTGTGCCATTGTATATAATGAGACTTGAGCATCCATAGATTTTGGTATCCATCAAGAGTCATGGAACCAAATCCCAGTGGATATCAAGGGCTCGTTGTATGTTAATAAATATGTAGATTTTTAAAAAATGATCAATTAACTTGGAGGAGGGGCTTGTTTGGAATGGGCAGGGCATGTGTGCTGAGTAGTCCCTGGATTTTCACTCCCTTGGTCACTGATCACTGCTGTTGACATTTTGGGCACCCTTGAAATGCTTTGATACCTGTTAGGGCTCAGCTTATCTACAGTGCAAAGCGCAGAGTAGGTTGGCATGTTAGTAACATATAGTAGGTTGGATATTGAATGCAGGAGAAATGACTTTTGAATAAGAATTCCCAGAATTTACTGATCCCACAAATGACAAATTGTACCTTCCCCATGGTCTGGGATATTGTCAATATTGCCCAAGTTACAAAATATATGTCTATTGTTAGTAATTTTCATTTAACATGGCTTTTCCCAGTTCATAATTAAACATATCCTTACACAATCTCTTGGCTAGCAAAGGAAACACAACAGTATATTTATATATCACAAATAATAATAATAATAATAAAATTTATTTATATACTACCCAATGGTTGCCCAACCTGGGCGGTTTATAGAATAAAAACAGTTACAATAAGCAACATATCCCTCCCCCCCTTAAAACAGTATTAAACAGTAATATAGTTAAGAATCATGAAAACAATATACAACAATTAAAATAATAAAATTCGTAGCTCGTGATCCCATTGTTACACTACGGGGGAACCAAGGTTTAGATAAAGAAGGGAACTGCCCAGGGCCAGGCTATTTAGTCTGGGAAGGCCTGCCGGAAGAGATCCGTCTTGACAGCTTTTTTGAAACTGTCCAAAGATGTTAGTTGACGGATCTCGTCCGGCAGGTCGTTCCAGAGTCTGGGGGCGACAATGGAAAAGGCCCTCTGGGAGGTCGCAGAAAGCCCAGATCTTTGAGGCTCTAAGAAATTTCTCCCAGAAGACCAGAGCACGCGGGGGGGATTGTACGGGAGGAGGCGGTCTCTGATATAACTTGGACCCAAGCCATTTAGGGCTTTAAAGGTAATAACCAACACCTTGTACTGGGCCCGGAAGCGAATAGGCAGCCAATGGAGGGACCTCAAGACCGGAGTAATGTGGTCGCTCCTAGATGTTCTTGAAACAAGTCTGGCCGCCATATTTTGAACTAGCTGTAGCTTCTGAACCAAGCACAAGGGTAGCCCCATGTAGAGCGCATTACAGAAGTCAAGGCGGGAGGTTACCAGTGCGTGCACAATGGTCTCGAGATCCCTTACTTCCAGAAAAGGGTGCAGCTGGCGTATCAGCCGAAGCTGATAACAGGCACTCCTGACCGTCGCATTTACCTGATTTGTCATCAGGAGCGACGAATCAAGGAGCACCCCCAGACTACGAACACAGTCACTGGAGGAGAGTGTGACCCCATCCAGGACCGGAGGTTGCAACCCAATTCTTGGTTTCGGGGCCGCTACCATGAGCACCTCCGTCTTGTCTGGATTCAGTCTCAATCTGTTTTTCCTCATCCAGCCCATTACCGCCTGAAGACATTCATTGAGAGGAGAGATGCCATTGGAATTCAAGGCTGATGAACGAGACACGGAGAAATAGATTTGAGTGTCATCAGCGTACTGATAACACCCAGCACCATAACTCCGTATAATCTCACCCAGCAGCTTCATATAGATGTTGAATAACATCGGGGACAAAATAGCTCCCTGAGGGACCCCACAAGTGAGTTCCCTCTTACTGGAACTACAGTCCCCAAGCAGCACCCTCTGGGACCTACCTGAGAGGAAGGACCGGAACCACTGCAAAGCAGTGCCCCCAATTCCTAACTCCCTCAGGCGGCCCAAGAGAATGCTGTGATCTATTGTATCAAAAGCCGCTGAGAGGTCTAGGAGCACCAACAAGGTCACACTACCCCTGTCGATGCTCAGACGCAGATCGTCCGTCAAGGCAACCATGGCAGTCTCAACCCCAAAGCCTGTCCTAAAGCCGGTTTGAAATGGGTCTAGATAATTGGTTTCATCCAAGACTGCTTGGAGCTGAAGAGCAACCGCCCTCTTGATCACCTTGCCCAAAAATGGCAGCAATGACATTGAAATATTTCACTTTGGTTTGATTTCATAAATAATTTTAACCCAATTATTTATTACAATAAACCAGAAGTACATCCATAACTACTGTGTCTTAGCACAGCAAAGTAACTGACATTAAAACTAATATGCTGATGTAAAGCTAAGTGAAATATTTGTCACTTTGCATTTTCACCTTAAAATTTGCCCTTTCAATAAAATAGTGCTTAATAGTGCAATAAAATACAAAACTAGACAAAGTGTGAAATGCCAAGGGGAGAGGTTTTCACCTCTTGGGCAATGATATTCCCAGATAAGCTATCAAGGAACATTCTAGAAGACCCTGCCAAAACTTTGAAGAAGAGCTGTGAAGCCCTTAAGGTACATCAAACTAGTTCTAATAGATCTAGGACAGAAGAGCTTCTCTATTAGTCTGCTTTATAGATTTTTGTGCCCATCTTCCTCTTATCCAGGCAATAGTGGGTGGACCAAAAAACTGAAATGTTACTTCAGTTTTTAATAGCATCCTTTAAATAGTTTCATGCTTTTAAGCAATTCTTAAATAAGTGTGCATATTAAAGCATTCCTGAAGTATCCAACAAACGAAAGCTCCCTTGCTTTCCCATTTTCAAGAAAATCCCATTGAGAAGCTCAGGTTGGATATCGGCAGCCTACTGTCCAGGCATGGAGCAATGCGATAAGATCTTTCGCTGACGGTTACAACCCATGTGTAACCCAACATGGAATTTACATGTGATAATCTCCTAAATTAAATGAATGGAAACTGCTTTTTCACTTCAAACTCATTTTGCAGGTTTGTACTTCTGGTTATTCTCAAGCACATGTCTTTTAATGGTTATCATGAATGTCTATTCGAAGATGGGTTTGTATGTCTTAATAATGTTAATTAGGAGGGTTGAAAACCTAAAGTTGGTGAGTATGTACTTGCTTGATGTTTTGGGCTACTGTTCCCATTAACCTCAGTCAGCATGACCAATGCTTATGGATGATGGCAGTATCAGGCAGTGGAGACCTGCATTAGAAAAAAGGATGTAATATTAAAATAGATGGTGGGATCTTAATTAAGCAAGAGAACCTTCGTTTGATGGATACTTTAGGAGTGCATTTGTTGGATACTTTAGGAATGCTTTAATATGCACACTTAAGAATTGTTCGAAAGCATGAAACTACTAAAGGGATGCTACAAAAAACTGAACACTTGTTCTCACTAAATATCAACATTTTGTGAAAAGTTTTGGCTGAGCCTAACGTCACATAAGAGTGGCAAAGTGAAAACATAGATATTGAATAGCAGCAGGAAGGGAATGCAGATGATAAAAGTCTTTCCCTGCTTTTTTGTTGTTGCTGTTGTTGTCTTAAAGAAATGATGGATAATTCTTTTTTAAAAAGTCAGTAGCACTCAGCTTTATGGGATTGCCCTCTAAATAAGCATTAATAGACTAAAGTGTAGTTGCTAAAATGTTCAAAGAGGCCAAAGTACCTTCTGTTTACATGTTTTCTTCATGCTGGGCTGAATTAATCAGTCCAACAACTTTTCTTGGTGAAGAGAGGAACAAAAATGTTCCTTGAGGCTGGCTAATCTTAGGGCTTGCTAAAGTGGCAAAGCTCTTTAGGTGTGTGTATAGGGGGGAACTTCAGTAAAACATGCTGAAGGTTTTTATACTTCTTTTACAACTCTTAGCATATCACACTTTGCAACTATATGTATATTTTGTTGCTTATGATCCTGAAAGCAGTTCTGGTTATTCTCAAGCACATGTCTTTTAATGGTTTTCATGAATGTCTATTCGAAGATGGGTTTGTATGTCTTAATAATGTTAATTAGGAGGGTTGAAAACCTAAAGCCATTTTGCTATGTTGGTTTCTGTTCTAGATTGAATTGAATGAGTGCTCTAATTTCAGGAAATGTTTTCCCTTTGGATCTGAAGAAGAAATTATACAGGCTCATTACAGAGTGCTTCCAAGAATTATCCACAGTAGCTTGTGGGGGGCCCCTCTTCTGTCTGATATTAGAAGCTATCCTTTCCTTATGTATTATTTAGTTGAGACATGAGGATGAGACTCAGATGAAGACATGAATATTTAAAATCAAGCTCTTTTCCTCTGCTAGAATGAAGCTGTTGATTATTTTTTTGTGCCAGTTTAGTGATTATAATATTTGACATGCATTTCCCCTTCTATAACCATCTCCCCTTTTCTTAATAAGATTGCCAGGGCTATGTTGGATTTAATTTTTGTACAATGCCTAAAAGGTGTTCTTAAAAAAAAAATGCTGATGCTTGCTAAACTGAGTCCTGCTAGCTCAAGTTTCATTATTTTGGTTCATAGAGTTCTCAAAATATGTAGACAGGAGAAGATGGACCCTCTTTCTTTAGCAGTTGCATAAGAAAGGGAGTCTCAGAAGTTTAGTTTTTTCCAACCCTGCTAGAGTGTCAACCTTCAAGAGCAGGGGTGTGGAACATGCAACCATCACCCTGCTGTAAAAGGAAGACTTTTTAAAAGGACTGATAAAAGCTAAAACTAGTGAGGGCTCATTCACACTTGCAAAAAAACTGATTTTGGAGTCGCATCAATCCAGGACTGCAGAATTAATTTGAAATGGAACAAAGTTCACACTACATTATCCATTACTGAATGCCTCTGTGTCCATTTACACTTACTTTTGCACCCAAACAAAATGGATTCTCAATCTCAGATGTGTTCAATCCATCCTGGATCTTTTTTTTTTTTTTTTAAATGTCAATCATATAATGTGCATGGGTCTGTTTCTAGTGATGCAAGCACTCAGAGGTGTAGCTGCACACATTAGTTGTCGCTATGTCCATGGGCCTCTCTGTGTGTATGTGTTCATGTATGTGTGTGGATATAAGATGCACACATTCCTCCTCCTCCTCCTCCTCCTCCTCCCCACTTTGCCTCTATGCCTGGGAATGGGCTGCTAGAAGCAGGATTTTTATTTCTATGGGAGCAACAGTCAGAAACACACACACACACCTTCTCCCCCACTTTCTCTAGACCAGCATACACACAGACACACACACACACACACACACACACTTTCTCTCTCCTCCCTGCCCTAGCTCCTTTTAGGTTTGGCTCTCCCCAACTGACACTTCAACCCCCCTTTAACCCCCAATGTCAGCCATGCATCCCAGGGGAGAATCCCCTATGACGCCCACAGATCCATGCATCCCAGAGGAATATCCCTTATGACACCCATGGATCCATGCATCCCAGAGGAGAATCCCCTACGACACCCACTGATCCATGCATCCCAGGGGAAAATCCCCCATGATGCCCATGGATCCAGGGATCCCAGGGGAAAATCCCCTATGATACCCATGGATTCATGCATTCCAGAGGACAATCTCCTCTGATACCCATGAATCCATACATCCCAGGGGAAAAACCCCTATGATTACCATGGATCCATGCATCTCAGAGGAGAATCCCTATGACACCCATGGATCCATGCATTCCATGACACCCCAGCAATTCCTGCCATGGCACCCATGAGTCCCTCCCATGAACCCACCAAGCAAATGCAACAGTTCACAGAAACTGTCATTTAAAAAACAAAAAAACAAAAAACCCTACACTGCACCATGCCTCTCCTGACAGCCCCATGGCAGCACTGAGAAGGGGGAAAATGGTGGTTTGCCAAGACCTGTGATGGGATGGGTACCACCCCTCTGCCCACCCTCTGCCCATTTCTCTCTCCACTGAATGGGATCGAATGGGATTGGAAACTTGTTCACATTTGTTCACAGCTGTTGCAAACCAGTTCTTTTCAAAAGAACCTCTAAATTTTTTCGTTTCTGAAAGAACTGATTCTTTTGGACTTGCGCTGATTCTCCCCAATTCAGACTGAACACAGTTGGGTCTGAAATTGATTCAGGTGTGAATGAGGCACATATAAAATGGTTTATGCCGATCTGCAAACCGGTTTAAATCATAGTGTGAATGAGGCCTGAGATTCTTTCTTATAGTTTACTTCACTGATAAGGGATTACAGATGTTGTAATCTGACCTTGGCTGCATCCACACTGCAGAAATAATCCAAGGTGACACGACTTTAACTGCCAATGCTATGGAATTCTGGGAATTTTAGTTTGTTGTGGCACCCATGCCCTGTAGCAGAGAAGAACTACAATGGTCAGAATTCCATAGCATTGAGACATGGGAATTAAAGGGGTGTCAACTTGGATTATTTCTGCAGTGCAGATACAACCATCATCTGCAGGGCAGAAGTTCCTCATTCCTGTCTAAGAATTTATGGGACCAAGTTGAGAACAAAGAGGTAAATGTTAATCATACACATCTGTTGTCAGCAGGATATGAAATCCTTGAAGATTAGGGATTTATGTCTTCATACCTGCTGGGGCTAAACATATTTGAAGAGAAAATATTTATTTTATTATTTCAGTTAACTTCTGGCCTTTGCTGAATAACTGCACGATGAACTCTGTTTTCCCTCATTAACTCCTTACTGTTTTGTTTTCTTTTCACTGGATCTTCCCTAAATGTCAGTTTTTAGCTTTCCAGACCAAGGAGTATGTTCAATTGCCCTGAGAGTGACAAGCTTAGCATAATTTGAGGTGCTCCAAAATAACATACAATAATCCTCTTTTCAGGTCAGCCCTTGCAAAGTTAAGACATCTGCAAAGTAACAAACACTTCAGCGCTTCACTTGACATTTTCACACTAAGAGGGTTATGGCAAATGTGCACTCATCCTTGTTATTTATTGAAAATGACTTTTTTTTATTGGCCCTCCTCTCCAACAACACAAGTGATCATTAAAACTTTTGAAGCTTAAGCAAATAATTCATGATTAGTGATTTATAACAGATATTTAGTTCTCTTTATTATTTTTTTTTTTTAAAGGAGTGTTGACTCAACTGTTGTGTTATCCCTTAATGCATTCCTTTCAGTACAGTCTTATGCATGTCTATTCAGAAGTAAGCACTACTGAGTTGGAGGGGTAGATGAATATGTACAGCGCTGCAGTTTTATTCAGATGTGGTATTATAAATTGGTGATGCATATTATACACATGCCTGCTAGGGTGCCACAGTTGACACATGTTCAATTGATGTAATTTTCATTTTTGCTTTTCCATTTATAATGGATATTTTCCCATTTGTTTCCATTATACCTGCGTCCAATACACTGCTCCAACCCACTCATAAATTAGAGACGTTTACCGAAGAAGAGGAGCAACACTATACTACAGGCTGAGTATCCCTTATCTGGAATCCTGAAATTCAAAATTGTCCACACGGTTGTCTAAGACAGTGACACCTATGCTTTCTGATGGTTTGGCATACAAAGCTTTGTTTTATGCACAAATTATTGAAATATTGTGTATAAAATTACTTTCAGGCTATGTGCATAAGGTGTATATGAAACATTTCTGTTTCCACTCCCTTCACCCTAGACAGTGGCTGAGGCCTGCCCTCCCCAGTGGCCCAGAGAGAAGAGTTGTATGCCCCATAACAGAAGGGGGATGCAGCAGTAGTAGCACCTATGACTCCTCCAGTGAAGAAAAAGGTAACATCCAGTATGAAGAAATTTCATGGCTATGTATATGGGCTGTGAGATCAAATGGACAATAAGTCAATTGTTGGAAGTTTTACAAAAGTTAAACATTCCCATTTTATTACTTGACATGCAGTATGGTGGCATCATGTATACAATTTCAAGCTTTCATACATTCCTGCAAAATTAAGTGGAAATGATGACACATTAAGCCACTTAGCACTGCAGACCACTGAATATGCCAGTCCTCCATACCAGCATAAATCCTTATGTTGGAATCAATGCCTAAAGCCCCTCTTCAGAATGAACAAATTACCAGATCAATCAATAAAAGATTCTATCTTTCCATTATTTTCAGGTAAGTACATACTGAAGAGTTCAGATTTTCCTCATAGCAGCATGAACTCTCACCCCAAAAAGATTGTTATGGAAGAACCATGTTGTTAGTTGGATTTAAGTGCTCCAGCTTTAGAAGGTTCAAGAGTTATATTCTGCTTTGATATGACTGATATAGAAGAAAATCCATAAAATTTGGACTGGTTTCATATAAGGTATAGGGTGTAGATGGACAGATCTGCAGATATCTCATGGAGCTGTTGAGAGGACACACACATGCTATTGGGTTAAAGAAATATGTCATGGCTAGAAATGTAAAATTTCTGGAAATTTAAAAGGCATTAAAAAAAAAAGAATTTTCTTTATTCTGACTTACAGTGACCATATGTTGAACCTATCACAGGGTTTTTTGGGGGGGGCAGAATTGGTTCAGAGGGGGTTTGCCCTTACTTTCCTCTGAAGCTGAGAGAGTATGACTTGCCCAAGGTCTCCAGTGGGTTTCCATGACTGAACAGGAATTCAAACCCTGATACAGCATCCAAACCACAACACCACATGGGCTCTCATAATTTTCTCCATTATTTTCTGAGAAAAAGGATTTTTTGGAAAAATTGAAAAAATGAAATATTGGAATATCACTTTGTTACTAAGAACACAAAATGCATTCAGTATAATCTAATTTGGCATAACTTAATTTGACATGAAATCATCATGTTTGATATATTAAAAGTATAATGTTGTTGTAGCAAACCAAGCTACAGCATCTGTACAGAACACCTTAAGTATGAGGAATCTCTTTGGTTTTCTCAGTTTATGAGGGGCAAGTACAATAAAAACCAGAAGAAACTATCAACATTAATAAAACAAGGAAAAATACTTTGTCTCCTCTAGTCCTCCATAGTGCCAGGAAGACATAAAGCACTCATTCCCAAAAAAAGAACTAAGAAAACCAAGACCAGAAATTGTGATGATGTGAGATATTATATTTACTATTACGTAAAAGTTTATCTGCCACATATATATTTGAAACAATGTGGTGGTAGGAGGGTAAATGTAGGAACTCCTGGTCTTAACTATTTTAAATGAAAATGAAAATGAAATAATCCATTTTTTTCCAGAAGAAGAAGAATCAGGAAAAATAGTAACCCCTCCCCCCAATTTTCCTGGTATTTCTTCTGCGCCTTTCCATCTCTTGTCATGACCCTACAGACATTGGTCCCAAACTTTGTTGAAGTAGATCACCCTGTTCCCATAAATAAAAGTTATTTCCTACCAGTGCTAGGGAATGACAAGGATTATACTAAGTTACTGGAAAAGAGCTTAAACCTTATTTGCTGAGACTATTCTTGAGTCCAGTCCTATTCTAAATCCACAGCAAATGTTCAGTCACCTAGCTGGGATGAAGGACTGTTTCATTCATAAGGGAGTTGTGGTGGTGCAGTTGTTAAATTGCAGCCACAACATTGTGAGCTCAATCCCAGAGGGCTCCAGGTTGACTCAGCCTTCCATCCTTTGTAGGTTGGTAAAACGAGTACCCAGCTTGTTAGGGGCAATTAGCTTACAGATTTAAACCGCTTAGAGAGTGCTGAGTTCACTATGAAGCAATCTAGAAATATAAATGCTATTGTTATTGCTATTGTATTCCATATTGACTCATAACATATTTAAGAAGTTAGCAGGTATTTCCATGCGGTAGCATCACTGGAGGGATGCGGGGAGTGAGGAGTGCACCAGGTGACAGCCCAGAAGGGGGTGACACCCAGGAAGGGGGATGATCCCCGCCCCTGTGGGTGCTGTTTCAACCTATGCAGGTGCCCCTGGGCCTGGTGAGGGGTTTTTCAAGTCTCCTGGGTTCAGTGGGGGGGGGGGCTTTTGGAGCTACCTCAACCCAGAGTGTCGAGATGGCCCCAACACAGGGGCTTTTGGGGCCTCCTCGGCCCAGCACGGAGGCTTTTGGGGCCTCCTTGGCCTAGCGTGGGGGCTTCTGAGGCCTCCTTGGCCTGGCGTGGGGGCTTTTGGGTCCTCCTCAGCTGGAAGCAGGGGCTCTCTCATACCCCCCTGCCTTGGAAACCCTGCAGGAAGTCTAGGGCCAGAAGTCCCACCGCCGGAAGCCTCTCCCCCACATTGGGTGTCACCAGGCATGGGGATGCCACTGTTTCCATGACAGACATTTTCAAAAAATGGTCCTCCATCCTTAGACACTGAGCTTTGTAAAAATTTATTATCAACTCCCAAATTGCACTTGAAATTCTATATTTTTACATGAATTGTAGGAGGCAGAGCTTGGGGTTTTTTTGGGGGGGGGTTGTTTTGGTAGATATTTAGGCCAATGACATTTATCAGAGAGAAGAAACAAAAAGAGGTGAGGTCTTGTTAAGGTAAATCTATTTTTAAAAACCCGTTTGTCGAAGGCCTTGTGAAGAATCTTATTCACAATGTCAGTTTGTACTCTCTTTAGAAGAAATGCTGCCCACATTGTAATTAGTTTCTTCTGAAGTTATTTTCCTACCAGCACTTACAGTAGTTCTTCCTTTAAAAAAATCCCCTTCAGAACACTGTAAATGTACATGGCACTTTAGAAGTACATAAGACAAATGTTCCTGCCCTGAGGGACTTAAAGTCTAATTCTAGCCGACAACAATTAATGGGATGACAATTTAATTCAAAATGGTGTGTATGGGTGGGGGGAGATGTCAACAAAGAGATCAGTATTTGAAGGCTTCTAGAGAGAAGGGGATTTTAAGCAGGGATTTGAATGTGGAGGATAGCTTTTGTCAAACAAGGAGGGAGAAGCTGTTCAGAGCCTGAGGGATAGTACGAAAATGGTTAGAATCAAAGTAGCAGAGACAAAAGTGACAGTAAGAAAAGCAGAACCTAAGATCTACAGAAGAGGTGCAAGAGCAGGCATTATGTAGATTTGTCAGTTGAGGGAATCACGATTAAGGTGAGAGCCAGACTTTTGATAAAGAAGCCCATGGCTGCTTTTTCTCTTTTAAAAAAGGAGCAATTGAATGTTTTATTTTAAAAATCCAAGAAACCCATTCAATAAAAATAATTCAATTTCCCTTTCACTGTAGTCTTCAAAAGATAACTTGCTTGTTTGTTGGTGTGAACCTGGGACATAATTCTCTCTTCTGTGGCAGTGAGAAATTTGCCTCGGTTATAATAATGAAGGTCTAAGATTGTTAATTTGTTTTGTACAAGTCTGAAAGAATGACAGGTATTTCAGTTTACCATGTGGTTGGGATTCTATTGCTATTCATTAAGCATTGATGTTCTAGTACAGTGTCAAATTAATTTTGCATAGTTCTGAAAAACCAAATTTCATTTTGATACTGTAGCCCTGATATGAAACTCTGGCTAGATTCCTGTTGGTAAAATGCAGGTTTAAATTACACTATGCATTGAAACTCTGGCTAGATTCCTGTTGGTAAAATACAGGTTTAAATTACACTATGCATGTGGAATGATTATCTGGGCAAGGGAAAATGGTTTTGATGGTGGAATTGATGGTGGTGGAAGTGGAGTTCTGCATGTAGAACCATAATAAGACACCTAAGGTAGTATGCAAAGACGTACAACTGAGCACTAAAGTCAGAATTGTACAAGCCATTGTATGACTCATCATCATGGATGGATGTGAAAAATGGACAACGAAGAAAATGAATATAAAGAAAATAAATTCATTTGAGATGTGGTGTTGGAAAAGAGTCATGAGAACACTGTGGACTGCCAAAAAGAAAAACAAATGAGTCCTTAAACTGATAAAACCTGAAATTTCCCTGGAAGCCAAGATGACAAAACTGAGGCTGTCATACTTTGGCTGCAACAATGAGAAGGCATGGCAAAAAACCCCAATAATGCTAGGAAAGGTAGAAGACAGTAGAAAAAGAAGAAGACCATATGCCAAATGGCTACACTCAACTGAGTGGGTCATGGGTCTGAGCTTGCAGGACCTAAGCAGAGCAATGGAGATAGGAAGTCTTGAAGGTGTCTCATCCATAGGGTTGCATGTGTTGAGGTCAACTCAAGAACAGTTAAAACCAACAAAGTGTGTCAGTGTGCATTGCACCTTTCATACTACCTCTATGCCTTATGCATTGTGAGAAGTTTTGGATTTTAAGCCTGAGGGCAGGGAACTGTTATATTAACAACTATAAATTGCTCATGTAAAGTGCATGTACACTAATGATGCTATATTATTATGAATACTACTACTACTACTAATAATAATAATAATAATAATGTAAAGGTATTCCCTGTTGACAAGGTTGTCAAGTCATGCCTGAGTGTAAGGGGTGGTGCTCATCTCCGTTACTAAGCTGAAGAGCCAATGTTGTTAGAGACTACTCTTTGATCATGTGGTCAGCATGATTGCACATAATGCTGTTTACCTTCTCACCAAAGTGGTACCTATTTATCTACTTCCATTTGCATGCTTTCAAACTGCTAGGTTGGCAGAAGCTGGGACTAGTGATGGGAGCTCACCCCATCATGCAGCAGCTGGGCCTCGAACTGCCAAACTGCCAATCTTGCAATCAACAGAGTCAGTGTCTTAACCACTTGAGCCACCATGATAATAATAAAATAAAACCACCACCACCACAACAACAATATGACATCAATGTATATCCACCATTTCTCATACACTGTACTTCAGTGGTATTGTGTATAGGGACTGCATAATGCTAGCATAGCATAGGGCCTAAATACTCTGAAGGCACCAGATCCCATCTGTTCTTGGAAGCTAAGCTGTGTCAGCCCTGGTTAGTATTTGGGTGGAAACCACCAAAGAATATCAGATGTTGTAGACTAAATTTCAGAGGGAGTCAATGGCAAATTACCTCTGAATATTACTTGCCTAAGAAAACCCTAGGGAATTTATGGGGTCAAAGTAATCACTGGGAGATCACCGGGTTGCAATTGGGTCAGGACTGCAGTGACTGCATGGCCTGTTCTCAAAGCAGGCTGCTGCCTGTGGTCTCAACCTGCGCCACCCAGGAGCCAAATTAAAACAGCTCCTTTTTGCAGTGGCTTTAGGCTCTGTTACACAGCCCCAGAATGGTTTCCAGATGCTTTGGGATGTGCATCATCTGAATGTCACCCTGCCCAAACTGGCTGGAAGCTGCTTTCTTTGGCCTGTGCGTAGTAATAATAATAATAATAATAATAATAATAATAATAATAATAATATATTTATACCCCACCCCTCTGTCAAATGACACACAGGGTGGTGATTTCAAACATGTTACCCCACTGCTGCAAGAATTGCATTGGTTAATAGTCCATTTCCAAGAATTTAGAGAACCATAGTGGCATAAAGCTACCTACCTAAAGGAGAACTGGCTCTTTTTTGTTCTTGCCTAAAACAAATTAATATGATCACCTTTGCAGCAGCATCTGTGGATGTTGCTGCACACAACAAGCAGCTACCAGAAAAAAAGTCCTCTCAGTAAAGGCTTTCTCATAGGACTATAACTTCTTAACACAAAATCTCAGGAGAAAAGGAATCCCATATAAATGGGAAAAACTAGAGGGACTGTCATTGAGATATAACTAACAGAGATATATATACTCACCTCAATACATAAAGCTAAAGACTTTCTACAGAGATTTAAAAGAGATTTAGAAAACACATCACGGAGAAATGGACAGATGAAGAGAGAGAGGGAAAAGAGATGAAGAAGAGGAACTAGTAGGTCAAGTAGAAAAGGCAAACACAAGAGAACAAGCGGCAGAAGAAACAAAGGAGAGAAAAGAAGAAGAAGAAGAAAGTGAAGGAGATTTATCAACTTCACAGCAAGAAGAAGAATTGGAAGGAGAATTTTTTAAAAAATTAATAAAAATAATAACAAAAAGAAAATACATTAAAAAGGGAAAATAGAAAGAGGAAAAAAAAGAAAAAAAGGGGGAATAAACTATTAAATCATTAAATTAAATCAAATATGAATGGGAAAAAAATCATATCTTGGAATGTAAAGGGACTCAATTCTCCTTTTAAAAGAAGGAAAATGTTTCCATTATTTAGAAAAACAAAAAGCACAAATCATTTGCTTACATGAGTCCCATATCAGAAATAAAGATACCAGATTATTGAAAAATCTAAAATTGGGAAATGTGTAAGTAGCTGGAAATGAAGGAGAGAAAAAAGGGGTGGTGATATATGTGAATAAAAATATCAATCAAAAGAGTTATTTAATGACAATGAAGGACACCTACTGGGAATTCAAATTCAACTGCAAGAAATAAAAATTGTGTTGATAGGAGTATATGCTCCATTAGAAAACCAACAAAAAATTACCAAAAATTAATGGAAAGGATAATAGAACTTGATTTGGAATATTTGGTACTAGCAGGAGATTGGAATGGGGTTATGGAACCAGTAAGATCTGAGATTTTATTTATAGTTTATGTTTTTAAAACTATCCCAAGAGCATTATATAATGGGTCAGGCATTGTATAAACATTTCAAATAAATAAAATATATAAAAGGTGTATGGCACCTCTGGGTATCTACACCACAAAATAAAGCACAAGAGTAATCCCATAGTGAAAATGCTTTGTGGACAACAATTTGCTGATCATGCATATTTTGTAGCTTTTTATTAGTCTGTACAAAAAGAATGCTAGAGGGCATGTTATTCAGTTTTTCTCTCCTGTCTTGACTGATGAAATTTAATGGTTTCTTGGCATTATTAACAATTAAGTTGTGCACTTATCTATGCAATTAAAATTAAGTGTGTGGGGGTGGGGTAAGGTAAAGATAGAAAATCAGGAAAATTGGTCTCAATAATAACCAATTATCTATAAACTGTTCATACAGAGATTAATTAATGTTTGTTGCCTGTATGAAAACACAAATGCTGAAAACACTACAACATTTCATGTGCTCTCTACTGTCATAGGGCCTTTACAAACTGCCAGAAATAGTGCAGGTTGAGGCCACTTTAACTGTCCTGGCTCAGTGCTAGGGAATCATGGGAACTGTATTTTTTTCTGGGACATTGAGCCTTCTCTGTCAGAGAGCTCTGGTGCCACAATAAACTACACTTCCCATGATTCCCTAGGACTGAGCCAGGGCAGTTAAAGTGACCTCAAGCTGCATTATTTCTGGCAGTCTTTAAAAGCCCTTCCTTCTACAGTAGGTGGGCCACAATAAGAAAAAGACCAAGGGCCTTTGCAGACTGCCAGAAATAGTGCAAATTGAGTCCACTTTAAATTGAGGCACTGCCCTGGCTCAGTGCTAGGGAATTATGGGAACTGTAATTTATTGTGGCACCAGAGCTCTCTGACAGAGAAGGCTCAATGTCCCAGAAAAAAAATACAGTTCCCATGATTCCCTAGCACTGAGCCAGGGCAGTGCCTCAATTTAAAGTGGACTCAATTTGCACTATTTCTGGCAGTCTGCAAAGGCCCCAAGTGTTGCCAATCAGTGGTTGACTATACTCAAACAATCTGTTACCAAACTCAGGATAAAAAAAGTATGATGGCCATCATATGGGGTCAAACTAGTATTATGATTCAAACAAACTGTTATCTTTGTCAAGAGCAGAGTGAACCTGTGGAGTTCTTGAGAGAAATAAGACTGACCTGGAGCCATTTTACACCACACAGTTATAGCATTGGGTTTGGCAGTTTAGCAAGAGCTATTTTGATGCTAAGGCTGAGAGCTCTAGTGCCTCCTCAGAACTACAAGCCCCAAGATTCTACAGGATGTAGACATAGCAATGAAAGTGGAATCATAGAGAGATAATTGTGTGGTATGAAATGAAATTGTGTGGTATGAAATAAACCTGAAGGAGTACTGGATGACTAGTAGTAGGGCAAAGCAGCAATGAGCAGGGAACAGATCTTCCATAGATGGTGAAAGGCAACAGCCCGAATTCAGTTGCTAGCAACTCCACAGCATTTCAAGGATTATATATTTGTTGTTGTTGTTAACTGCCTTTGTGTCGGTCTCGACCCATGGCAACCCTATGGATGAGACATCTCCAGGCCCTCCTGTCCTCTACTGCTCTGCCCAGCTCCTGCAAACTCTTATTTATGGTCACTTTAACAAAATCCATCCATCTAGCATGTGGCCTCCCTCTCTTTCTACTTCCCTCCACCTTTCCTAACATTATTGTCTTTTCCAACAATTCATGCCTTTTCATGATGTGTCCAAAGTATGAAAGTCTACGTCTTGTCATCTTGGCTTCTAGGGATATCTCTGGCTTGATCTGTTCTAGGACCCATTTATTTGTCCTTTTGGCTGTCCATGGAATCCTCAGCATTCTTCTCCAGCACCACATCTCAAATGTATTGATTTTCCTTCTACCTTCTTTCTTGACTGTCCAGCTCGCACATCCATACATGGTAATAGGGAATACGATGGCTTGTATGATTCTGACTTTTGTGCTGAGTTGTATGTCTTCGCATTTTAGGATCTTTTCTAGTTCTTTCATAGCCTCCCTCCCCATTCTTAATCTTCTCCTGATTTCCTGGCTGCAGTCCGCACTCCAATCAATGTTTGATCCCAGATATGAGAACTCTTTTACTATTTCTATTTCCTCATTGTCTAGTTTGAATGTGTGTAAGTTCTCTGTGGTCATTATTTTTGTTTTCTTTACGTTCAACAGTAAGCCTGACTTTGTACTTTCTTCTTTGATCTTCCTTAATAGTTGTTCCAGGTCTGTGAGATTTTCTGATAGTACTATGTTGTCATCAGCATATCTCAGATTGTTGCTATTTCTTCCTCCTATTTTCACCCCTCCCTCTTCCATGCCCAAGCCTCTTTTCCTTACAATATATTCTGCATATAAGTTGAATAGGTGATGCAGCCTTGCCTGACTCCTTTGCTAATTGGGAACCATTCTATTTCTCTGTTTTCTGTTCTGACAGTAACCTCTTGTGCTGAGTACAGATTCCTCATTAGAACTATCAGATGTATTGGCAGTCCTATGTCTTTAAGGGTGTTCCATAGCCTTTCATGATCTATGCAGTCTAAGGTTTTGCTATAGTCTATAAAGCACATGCTGATTTTCTTTTGGAACTCCGTGCTATGCTCCATTAGCCATCATATATTTGCAATGTGATCCCTGGTGCTTCTTCCTTTCCTGAACCCTGCTTTGACTTCTGGGATTTCTCTCTCCATGTGTGGTTGGAGTCTATGTCGCAGTATTTTGAACATAATTTTGCTTGCATGGGAGAGTAGTCCTATGGTCCTATAGTTTCTGCAGTCTCTTTTTTGTGGATGGGTATGTATATTGATTGCTTCCAATCTGATGGCCATTGTTTTGTTTTCCATATCTGTTGACGTATGTTGGTTAGCACTAGAGTTGATTCTGTCAGTGTGGGTTGCAACAGTTCTATTGGTATATCATCTGTTCCTGGAGTCTTGTTTTTTTGCCATTAGTTTTATATTCTAAAAGTTCATTTAATAATAAAAATGGGAAAACTGAATATAGCAATGGCCGACAAGTATAAATCTTGCAGGTCAAGAATAAATTAAATATTGAAATATAAGATTCCTTAAAAACAGTAACATAACGATGAATCAGTGTATAAGATGTAAACTCAGTTTATACACAATGAAAATCTACAGATACTTATATATTGTGTCAGGCTCAAACTGTTGAGTTTTCTGATAAACAATACAAAACATTTAAACCTTTGGATTTTTTTTTATCTGTATAGGTTTTACTCTTTTAGCTCTCCTCATCCTCCTCCCACCACAGATGTGATACTATCCTTTTGTGTTTTGTCATAAGTGCTGAACACATAGGCAAGATATGATGGGCCAACCCCATCATATTCGGCCAACAGATCTGGCTCGTTTCCACTACCAGCACCTACCTAGTCCAGCACGGTGATAGGTGAGTGTTCAGACAGCACCAGCTGCTGCATCATGGAGCTGCTGCCACTGCCCCTATCTTGCCCATTACCATTCTATTTCCAGGCCCCTGCCATACCCACAAGGGCAGAAATGAGGTGCATGGCTTTACTCATAAGGCCAGATGCTACCTTCCAACATCACAAGCTACAACTGGGGACTGCAAGTGGAATGGCAGGCAGAGAGGGGCAGGTAAGGGTGTGTGTGGCTGGCTGGTTTACCAGCTGTCATAGCAGTTCCTGGAAAATTCCTTTTAAAAAAACAACAGTCATTTTTAAAGAAACCACAGTAAGGGTGAGTTGGGCTGGGACCAGGCTGGATCTCTCAGAATGACATCATGTTTGCCTGTCCCTAGCCTAAGGCCTTTGTCCTGTGTCATCTAAACAGGATGATAAAAGCCGGGGTGGGGTGGGGATATGGCCTTTTGCGTACAGTTCTATAGATAATATCCTTAGGGTGCCTGGGGAATATCACTCTCTTGATGAGTGAGCTGTTCCCCTTTGTTGTTCTTCCATGTGAATGTAGTTTAATGGTAGAAATATTGTTTGGGCTATTGAATTGTGTTCCATTGGATGTTTCCTCCCAACAGAGTTAATATTGATTGGAAAACATTCAGGTAGCCCACCTATAAATATTGTGCAATGACGTAATGTCAAACTACAAACATCTTTTCCATAGGATTCTGGAGATGTTCAAAAGAGGCTTAATTCCAAAAACCAACAGTCTGCAACCCCCCTAAGGCTGCATCTCTGCTGCTGAAATAGTACAGGTTGACACCACTTCAACTGCCATGTTTCAATGCTATGAAATTCTGGGAATTGTAGTTTTGTGAGATATTTTGCCTTCTCTGTCAGAGAGCTCTGGTGCCACAACAAACTACTAATCCCAGCATTCCATAGCATTGAGTCATAGCAGTTAAAGTGGTGTCAACCTAGATTATTTCTACAGGGTAGATGCAGCCAGAATCCATATATTTCCAAGCAGTGAGTGATGAATACTACATCAGTCAGATGTCTGTTGTGTACCCTGCAGCTGTCTTATTTTGGCAGCTACAGTCCTGATTAATCCTCTGTCATGCCATTTTTTTAATTTTTTTTTTTTTTTGCAAAATGTCCCAGACTCTCCTTTCTTCTTCTTGCACTTTCCCCTTTTAATAATAATAATAATAATAATAATAATTTATACCCCACCCCTCTGCATAACAATTGGGGCGGCTTCCAACATAAAATACAAACAATAAAAATCAATCCCAACCCAACTCTCCCACCCCTTAAAAATTATTAAACACTCCTCAGTTAAAACAAATTTAAAATTAAAACCAATGCCAGCAATTTACAATTTTGTGTCCACCTACTTCCACTGCTGCAAATGCAATTCAAAGTGCACAAGTACTTTGCATTCAATGAATTCAGAAAGGAAGAGAAGAGGGGTTGGAATCTTCCTCTTCTCAGGAAGCTCAGGGAAAAACAAACTGCTGTAGTTTACCTGTTTTTCCTTAAGATTAACTTTTGCTTTGTTGACCACTCTTTGATGTTACTTGGCCACAAATGTCCTGGTTTTTCTCTGTGAAATGTTCGTTGGTATGCTGCTGTCAGTCCTGGTGTTACAAGGACTTAATTATGTCTTCTGCCACTTCCATTAGCGATGGAGGCACTTCTCTTATGTCATTGGCTTGCCAATTCAAGTCACGGCTCCAAAAATTCAAATCTGCAGATTTGAAGTTCAGTGTCCATCAAAAGATCAGACTCTGATTCTGTTGTGGATAAATTCAGAGCCCATGAAATATCATGCAGCTTAATTGGGCAATGATGAAAGGGTCTGGTCAGACTACAAAGGCATCTTTCATCTCCTATGCAAACTTATTAATATATATGTTATATGGTGCTAATATGGAGAAATAATAATTGTGTATGGTTGTAAGTCATTTCATGAAAAGTGTTTAATATAAAATATGTTTTGGCAACAGTTTTGGTGATCTAGGATTTCTGCTTTTTAAAAAGCAAAAGCAAAGCAGCTTCATTTATATACCGCTTCATATCGCGCTATGGGATGTCTAAGTGGTTTACAACTGTAAGCTGATTGCCCCCCAACAGTTGGGTACTTATTTTAGCGACCTCGGAAGGATGCAGGCCTGAGTCTAGCCTGAGTCCTGGCTAGTATTGAACTCGCAACCTTGTAGTCCAGGGGTAGGCAACCTTTCCCCTTTAAGGGCTGAGGGACTTCAGCTCCCAGAATCCCAGGAACTATTGGCCAACATGGGACTATTGGCCAACATGGCTGAGGCTTCTGGGAGCTGAAGTCCCTCGGCCCTTATAGGGGAAAGGTTGCTTACCCCTGTTGTAGTCTATGAGTGAGTGGCTGCAGTACAGGCATTTAACCACTGCGCCACAAGGCCCCTTATGAGTTTAATCTATGCAAGTGTTAGAGAACTAATGCTGCATGCTGGCCAAGATCCTCATCCCTTCAACCACTGGCACAATGTCAGGGAGTGCAGTCACATCGCTGGTATCACCAGAGCATGAACATGTTCTGCTGGTCACACCACTGACTGGAGTGACCCCATAGTGCTGGAGACTGGGATTGGGCTGTGCTTTATTCTTGCTTTCTCCATTTGTGGGAAGAGCAAAGTAACATGCAGAACCAACTGTCAGCTGTAGGAGCATTCCTGCAGCTTCTTCTTGGGCCAGGGAAAGCCTCCCCCTCCTGAACCTGTCCACTGGGGAATATATGGATCCGTACAAAGGTGACCTTAAGAGCCAGACACCAGTTGCACTAATGTTTGCACCTCAGAAGCTTTGTATGCTCTGTGTTTCCCTAACTGTGGAGAAAATGGGGTGGGCAAAGGTGAGATGGGTGAACTCAGTGGGGATCCTTTCCTCTGCCATTGGCCTTCTCAGCTGGGAAAGCTAATGGCACAAGTGACAGAAATCCTGCTGTTATCTTTTTCTCTGAACCTGATGGGAAAGCAACCTTTCTAAGGGATCACATCCTTCCATACAATCCGCCCCACACCCTCAGATCCTTTGGGAGGAATCTACTACAACTGAGGAAAACTAGATTATCAGTAACATCCCAGAGGACTTCAGGGAGTGGAGCTTTTCTGGAGACGACATAGGTTTTTTTTTTGGGGGGGGGAGCATGAACTGGTTTGAGACCACTCATGCCCTCCCACTCAATGATCTACTGCAAACACAGCCTATCGGAGAACATTACCTGAAGATAGCCTATATTCATGGTGATATTTTCATTATTATTGGTCAGTTGCACTCCACATCCATGAATCTGGCATGAATTCAACCATCCACATCTTGATTTTTTTTAAAGTTGAAAGAGCAAACCTTGCTTTGCCATTTTATGTAAGTGACATTATTTGGAAATTGCAGTCTAATGATATTTATAATATCATATTTATAATATTTATAATATAATGTAATTGCTTTTATTTATATATTTATTTTTACAATTAGTACAGTTCACCAATGTTAAAACCAAGAATTTAAAATATCTCACATACAATATTAGTATGAAGTCAGAGGCTCCTCTACAGATTCATCACAAAAAGTGTACTCCATTCATTCATTTTGCCTGTTATCACTGAAAGAGCAAATCATAGCACAACTATTCTTTATTTATATACAGTACAGTAAACAGAATCTGAGAATGAGATTTACACTGAAAGGAAAGGAGAAATGATCTTTCTTCTTTAAATATAACATTGTATATCCAAATTTCCTGAGTTTTTTAAGGTTTGAATATGGCTTGCAGTTATTATTTCATTCTCACAAATACTCTTACGTGATCTTCTTTTTCATAAGAGTTCATTTAGGAAGCTGTATAGTTTTATTATATCTTCTATTTTATCTTATCGCATCACTTCTTGATGTGAACAGAAGTTATTTTGCAACAATATTTAAAAGCTCTAAATATGTGAGCCCAACTCTTTAGTGGCTGCTGAATGCATTAAGGTTGCATTGGCTTTCTCTACATTTCTTCCAATGCCTTTTGTGTTTGTGTTTGTGTACCTTGGTAATTCATTACAGATATTTTCCCCAGCAACATCATACAATGTCAAGAATAAGATCAAGAGCAAAGGTATTAATGACTGATGTGCTTGACTTGTGGTCATATTCTGTGCTCACATATTCTCAGGATTTGTGCTCTTGTTCTTCTGTTGGGACCCACACATATTATCTTCCGGTGCTTTAACCAGTTCATCTCTGCCCTTGAAATTTATTGGGAGGAATGTCTGTGGTTAGACCCAAATATTTCAGCACTGCTTTTATTATCAGATCTCTACTCCTGCAGCTCTTTAAAGCTGTTTAGGAAAGAGATCCATTCAATCTAACATAAAGAAATGTGCTATTCCTGATCTATACTGTGGGATAATGGGATTTATATTAGGGGGAGTGCAGTTTTCTGCATACTTAATGCCCTAGTAGTGTTCACTGGTTGTTAGTGAGCCATTTATCAATGCCTGAAGTGTAGCAGTAGCTGGGCTTCCAAAACTCTAATCAGATTTCCATTCTGGGATTTCTTTTAAAAAATTCTTCTTCTTCTTTTTAAAAAAGATAACATTTTAATTCATTGCAACATTCCTTCAACTCATAGTTGCGCCAGAACAATGACTTGTAATATAAGCTCATATAACTCAGGGAAATATTTGAAAGAAAAAGAAATAAAGAGGATAACATCAATTTTGTAGATTTGGGGAAAATTACATTTTTGTGAACATGCTGGTTGTGAATCCTTAGCATTCTAGTCCAAAAAAGTAACTTTTGCTGGTTTCATTGCTTAATGTGTTGCTATAGTGAACCAGGAGAAACTTTAGTAAAAGAAGTGGCATTTGAGAAGATTGGAAAGAAAGAAAACCATTGAAATAAAAGCTTTTCAATATAACATCTTACTTGCTAGGAATAGCTTCTTACCCTTGGCTTGCCATGCAATTCAAGCTCTCCTGAATCTGATTAAGTTTCATTCCTTTCTGTGGTTGCAGCCTCTAAATGGCTTCTATAAAAGGAAGCAAGATGTAGTTGCTGGGAAGGTAGGTGACAAAATTGTGGTCTGTGGTTAAAATAAAAAAAACAGAGAGAGAGAAAGACTTTGTGTGATAACTAGAGTTTTTAAAACCCCAATAATTTGTGGACATAGGCACTTTACATAACAGTGGTTGATTTCTTCCATGTCTGTGGGATGGTGACCCACTTTTTAAATGGATGTTTAAAGAGTTGTTCAAGATTCTGAATTTATCTGAGAGGGCAGGGTTATCACCTTGGATATCTCTTTTAAATTTTGGAGCAGATTTGCTTCTCCTTTGCCATGGTAATTATCAGTTGCAATTAAAAAATGTGGGGTAATTTAAATTTCCTAAGGTTTCAGACTTTTTAGGGAAACCAAAATATTCAAATATCAATTTAGAGTCTGACTTTAAAATAGCAGAGTAGCAGATAAGTGATTTTGCCTAACTATGGGGCTGAACACACCACCCAAAAAGAGCAGTGTCCTAGCGCCCCTTTCAGTGCTGGATTGGGCCCACAGCAACCACATGCCACATCCCTGATTTGGCAGTTTGCTGCTCTAAAAAAGTGCTGCTCCTTTTTAGAGCGGCAAAAGGATGCCTTTGCCACCACTGCAGTTTAAGATGAAGATTCCTAAGGCTTCAGCCTTTTTAAGGAAACAAAAATATTTAAATATCAAAATATAGAATCTAAGCCTGTTAGAGTCTGGCTTTAAAACAACAGAGCAGCAGAAGAGTGACTTTGGCGCTCAACAGATGGCTCCATCCTGCCCTTGGGAGTGCCAGATTGGGGCCACGGCAACTGCACCTTGTAGCCCCGATCTGTTACTTTGCTGCTGTAAAAAGAGCTCCCAAATGCTGCTTCTTTTTAGAGTGGGAAAAAGATGCCCTTACTGCCACGGTGGCGGCTTTTCAGTGCTCCTTTGGTGCAGCATGTAGGAACACTATGCCAAGGGAGCACCCTGATGCTGCCCGTCATCTATTTGGGTGGGCGGTGCGAGGACAACGTGGGGGCAGAGTTGGGGCAGCTGGCATGCGGTCGCCATGCTCTGACTCCACCCCTAGGCTGGCCCTTGTGACCGGTCTGTACAGCCCCTTTGATTAACTATGCTTCTCTAAGAACTGATACTGACTAAAAAAACAAGTAGTTTAAAAATAAGGCTTTAATCTATGTTTACATAGAATCATAGAGTTGGATAACAGGCTATATCCTAATCTAAATACTGAATAGTTCAGATAGAGAGAAATATTTAACTCACCATCTTTCCAAATGGAAGATGGAACAGCTCAGATGAAAATCTTGAGAGAAAGTCTATTAATCCCAAAGAGGGAGTGACCTATGTCACATGGCTAGTTTGAATGAGAGAGAGAGAGAGAGAGGAAGGAGTTTCCAAGCAGGAATCCATATCTATCGAAGAAGGGGAAAGATAATGCAAAAATCTTCCAACATAACTGCATAAAGAGAAGTTGAATATAAGCCTTAATTTTCCAACACATTTTGGAAGATGGACATAGTAAAAAGATTCTAATGTTCTGCTGTACTGAGCAAGTCCAGCACATAGGACCCCAATTAAATAGGACACACCCCAGTGAGAACCTTCCTGGATCGCCATCTTGTAAAACAGGATCCTGGAAGATCTCAATGAAAATTTGCAATAGGCAGTAATGGATGAAGATTGTTGCATATGTGAACTGTACATTTGTACCAACCATTTAACAAAGATGATTGGCCATTATGTGTAACTTGGTCTTGGTCTTTACTTTACTTTACTTGGTCTTTGGTTTCTTTTGTGAGTATTCTTGATATTTGCTGAAATTTACTTGTGGGCTATACGAAAAGAAATTGTTCCTTTAGGGAATGGCTGTGGTTCTCCCAGGTGTTGCTAAACTTCAACTCCCATCAACCCTAGCCAGCACCAGTATTTTCCCATCCTTGCTTTAGGGTGAGGACTACTAGTTTCCCATACTTGCTTTATGGCAATAACAGTATGGCTACCATTGGGGTTAGTAGTAATTAAACTCCACACCTGTCCCTTTTTTCCTTAGAGTTAAAAGTGAAGGGGCATTTTCTTCACATTTACAGTAAATTAGCACTGCCTTAGCTAACAATCTGTGTATTTGTTATGTTTATAAGTGGTTGTTGTATGTAATTTTCATTAGTATTGTTCTGCTGTACAGTTTTTAATTTTATGCTTGTTCTCTATTTAGGAGTGCTTGCAGACCATTAGAAGCCTGAAAGCTTTTGGTGCAGATGTTTATTTCCCCATAGTTCAACATTTCTGAGTAAAGTGGAAATTTGGCACTTAGAAGAATCCAGAAAGATGATGCCAAAGGGTACGCTTTGTTTTTCTAACTGTTCATGAGCTCACATTTGTTTGCTTGATGCATTCTTCTAATTTGTCTTTCTCTATGCTTTGCAAGCAGCTTTATTATGTATATTGTTGGAGAGGTTTTTTTTTTTTAAAAAAAAATGAATATTGAATTTTATAGCAATGATGAAGACTTTTTAAAAAACATGTTTGGTGGTGTTTACATCATTATGCTATCTGTTTCCATGAATGGTTGGGTTCTGTACAATATTTACTGTACTGATATCTTGTTGTTACTGTGCATTTCTATCTTATTTATTTATGGAGACCCTAAGGCCAAACTATAATGAGGTTTCCTTAGCAAGATTTCTTCAGAATGGGTTTGCCATCGGCCTCCTCGTGAGAGCGTGACATGCTCAGTGTCACCCAGTGGGTTTCCATGGATAAGCAAGGGTTTGAACCCTGGTCTCCTGAGGTCCTAGTCCAGCACTCAAACCACTAAACCACACTGGCTCTCTGTCAATTTCTACAAGACTAATTTATGTGCATTTTAATATCAAAAGATAATTTTTCATGGGGTTTGGAATCAAATCTTCCAGGTGCATTTGTATAGCTTTTGGTTGGAATATAAATTCTTGTATGGTGTTTATTCCTTCTGATCTTATCTACAGTGTTGCAGAGGAGATGGTGAAGAACGTTAATTTACCTCAAACTGATATATTGTTCTGAACTATCTCTGTTGTTTTTGTTTGTTGTTAACTGTCCCTGAGTTGGCCTTGATTCATGAACATCCTGTGAATGAGACACCTCCAAGCCCCATTGTCCTCAATTGCCCTGTTCAGGTCCTGTCATGGCCTCCTTGATTAAGTTTATCCATGTGGTATGCATTCTTCCTCTTTTTCTACTGTGTTCCACCTTTCCTAGCAATATTGGCTTTTCTAGTGAGTCATGTCTTCTCATTTTGTGACCAAAGTATGACAACCTCAATTTAGGGCCTGAACAGACTGCCAGAAATAATTCAGTCTGAGACCACTTTAACTGTCCTGGCTCAATGCTAGGGAAACATGGGAATTGTAGTTTTTTCTGGGACATTGAGCCTTCTCTGTTAGAGAGCTCTAGTGACACAATAAACTACAGTTCCCATGATTCCCTAGCACTGAGGCAGGGCTGTTAAAGTGGTCTCAAACGGGATTATTTCTGGCAGTCTGCTCAGGCCCTCAGTCATCTTTGCTTCCAGGGAGAGCTCAGGCTTGATCTGTTCTAGAAAAAAAATTGTTTGTCTTTTAGGTCATCCATGGCATCTTTAATACTCTTCTCCAACACCACATCTCAGATGAGTTGCTTTTCTATCAGCTTTCTTCACAGTCCAGCTTCCATATCCAAACATGATGATGGGAAATATGATGGCTTGGACAAGTTGAATACCTGTTGTAATGCTAAGTATGTTACAGCAGCTTAGTATTGCAGTTAAGTCCCATTAGCTATATGAAAGACCTACAAGGACATTTGATCTAAAGGCAGGGAAGAGAAGGAGATGGGATAATATGGATGTTTCTGTACCTTTGGACTCTCTCTGAGGATTGTCATGATGAGTGCTTGCACTTCAAAATTAACTATTATGCCTTATGCCACGGCCGGTGGATATGCCACTTGCCACTACTGGCAGTTTCTTCTTTGAGATCTTCCTCGTCCTTTTTTTTTCTTTTCCCCTCCGTACTATTTTGGTTCTTTCTGATGTCCAGTCTGTTTCTTTGATCCTTGGCTGTCTGCCCTTAGTTTTCATCCTTATCTAGCTATGTCACTCATGGCATTACCTTTTAACAATGCCCTTTGACATTTGCTTTACTTCTCAAACAAAACAAATTTCTTTCTTTTAAACAGTCAGTTATGAATTAGGTCAGAAACATTTAAAACTTTGCTTTAGGTTATTTGTTAGCTTCTTCTTGGCAAAATGAATTGGTCTTTACACATTATAATTATCCCTTTACAACTGAAAAGCTGTTTGTTAAAACTGGGAGGGGGATTAAAAACACATGCCAGTACACTATAACTAAGAGTTTAAAAATCAGACGGGTATTGTACATAAAAGCACTGAAAATACATAAGAGCACTGCACAGTATGTAAGAGCACTGAAAATATCACACGTCTATTTGTAATATTAGAAATAAGTGACTTGTTTTGATCATTCAGAAGAGATGCAAATATCCCCAGTTAATTAAGCAAAAGAAATTAATTTTGCATAATAATAAAATACCACCTGTGTTTGCATAATAATAAAATACCACATAGAACTCCTTATCCTGGTTCCCCCTTGAGGCCTATGACTCATCAAACACTTCTGTTGAAAGCAAGATATTTTATGACTTGCTTTGGGCAACAGGATGACTGGTTTCTGGTCTCTTTCAATGGTTTATCCACAGTCACCTTGATATGTACATGTAACTCACTATAGTGCTTTGAAGATTATTGTTTTTATTGTGCCTTCAAGTCACTTACTTCACTTATGGCAATCCTAAGGTGACCCTATCATGGAGTTTTCTTGACAAGATTTCAAATGTTTTGGACCTCCCAGAATCCCTGACCATTAACCAAGCTGGCTGTGACACTTAGGAACTGAAGTCCCAAAATACCTGGAGGAGCAAAGCCTGTGGGAACCACTGGTATAGAAAGCTATCTCAAGTAGTACCAGATCATGGTGAACCATCCACAATAAAGACTGGTATTTTATATCTTTATATATAATCCTTTGGCTATTTTACATAACTTTAAATGTGTTTTGGTCATGTTGTGTGAAATGGCAAATGAATTTACTTTCTATATTAGAAATTAACCACCAGTTACATTACAATGTTGCATTACACTATGGCAGAGTTCTGGATATTGTCAATCTAAAAAGCTGACATTCAGATGAGAATGCTTGCTGGGATATTTCTTAAGCACTACATTAATAAGAAGTATGACCTAAAGATCCTCTTCTGTTCTGTTCTTGCTTTTTGCAGAAGCTGTGTGTAGCTGATTTTTCCACTTAGCATAGAAACAGATTGCTTTTTGTTTTTATTTGTTTACTTTTTTTGTAAGCATGACATCCTGGCAAGAAATCTGTATGGAGGAAAATAGGAGAGTTTAAGCCTATTCTTTACATGTTGTATTTATTTGGAGAACAAGAGATGGTGTGGGGACTAACAGTAAACACTCCCTTAGTTGTTTGTGTATATGAAAGAGCCAGATGGGCCACTTTTATGAAGGATGTTAGAACAAACTCAAGTAAAATCAGTTTCTTTCCTCCCAGCACAATAACCTTAGATGCCACTACAAAACATGGACATCCTGAATGAATTTGTCTGAGGGAGCACAAAATAAGGAAATAAACAGCTGTTAAGCTAATTTCTTTGCCAGCAGCAGATAGTATGAGTGAATTGTATAAAATTCGTGGATAATGTAGAATGGCTAGAGAGAAATTTTTCACAAGATGCTGTGATGGCCATTGGCTTGGATGGCTTTCAAAGAGGACTGCATAAATTCAGGGCAGACACATTTATTCATCATGACAGCCAAATTGATCTGGAAGCAGTATACTTTCTTGTCCTCACCAAATACTCTGAAGGCAACAGATCCTGTCTGATTTTGGAAGCTAAGCACATTCAGCCCTGGTTAGTACTTGGATGGGAAACCATCAATGAATACCAGATGCAGTAGTCTATAGTTCAGAAGAAGGAGCTAGCAGAACCATATCTGAATATTCCTTGCCCAAGAAAGCCCAATGAAATTCATGGGGTCGCCATAACTTGACAGGTGTTCTGAACATACATATCCCCAAACATAAACTTGCATGTCACATGCCAGAGGCAGAGGGCTTTCCAGAAGCAGCAACTTGGAAACAGGATGCTAATCTAGTGAACATTTTCTCTAATCTATCAGGATGATTCTTATGTCAGGACTGCTGAAGTCTTGAGCCATCAACATAGAATTACAACTCTCACAAGCCCTTGCTATTTGTCATGCTGGCTGGGAATTCTAGGAGTTGAAAACCAAAGCATTTGAGGGTTTCCATCTTTTGTCTTTTTTGAAGATCTATACCAGGGGTAGGCAACCTTTCCCCTTTAAGGGCCGAAGGACTTCAGCTCCCAGAAGCCTCAGCCATGTTGGCCAATAGTCCCATGTTGGCCAATAGCTGCTGGGATTCTGGGAGCTGAAGTCCCTCGGCCCTTAAAGGGGAAAGGTTGCCTACCCCTGATCTATACAATCAACATTTTAAATCAAGAAGCATCCGCTTCACAATTTGGAATAGAAGACTTGGATGCTTTCCTAAAACTAATGACCAAACATTAAAAAAAGAGAGCAATAGGAACAATCCAGCTACTACAACTACTGTACTGAGATATTTCTTGAAGTCAAACTCTGCCAAGCATGTAAAATCCAACAAATTTCCCACTTCTTTTGCTGACAATTTCATTTACCAGAAGATGGAAGAAGCAACAAATGTATCATCTATTGTGCATATGAGTCTTGCCAGCATGATTGAACTAGTCAGTAATGTGGAAGTGGTGGGATCCATGGATGGAAATGATGTTTTCCTGAAATTTATTATGCAGGGGAAAGAGAAAGCTGAATTTAGTCAGACATGCACTGGACTTTAAGAAAGTTAATTTCAGTAAGTTTGTGGAAATATTGAAAAAGAATATGGTTCATGGTAGATGGAAGTTGCTTAAAAGTAGGATATTGAAAGCAGAGACAATTCCAATGGGAAGGAAAAGTGGGAAGAACCTAAAAAAAAAGCCATGGTGGGTAGGACAGTAGCTTTTGAAGGACTTCAGATTTAAAAGGCACATGTATAAGAAAAGAAAGAAAGGTCAAATCACCAAGGAAGTGTACCAACAAGTAGACAATATTTGTACAGAGAAAATCAGGAGGGCTAAAGCTCAGAATTATCTCAAGTTTTCAAGAGGTTAAAAATAAAAAAGGGCCTTATGTTAAAGGAAGGAACAAAAAAGGTAAGCAGTAGGTCTGCTGTATTGAGAAGGTAAAGTGTCTCTACTCAAGAGAAGGCAGAACTTCTGGGATGCTTTAGGAGTTGATTTCTGCATGACAGGGGATTGCACTATGTTGCCCTTGCAATTCCTTCTATTTCTGTGATTTTCCAAGACACAGGAAAAAATCTTAGTCAGAACTGAGCAAGAATGTTCCACTTTCCATAGCCCATAACAATTGAACCCACTTTACTGAGAACTAGTAAATGTCAGTGTACATTAAACTGCATTAAACAGCCATGGCTGTTGCCAGGCTCCATCCTATGGACTTGTGGGATTTGTAGTCTGTGGTGACACCAGAGGTTTTTGATAGAGAAGGCTAAATAATTGACGAAACTACAAATCCCAGAATTCAATTCCATAACTCCATGACAGTTCATGTGGTGTCAAACTGTATTAATTCTGCATTGCATATGCAGCTCAAGAAAAATTGATTTAGGCAAAATTACACTTATAAAAGTTAAGTAAGCTTGGAGCAAATAATGTAGCTGTTAACTGGCAAGGGATACCTGGACATTTGAACTGTAGCTGCTTATTGCATCTTTATTAGCCTTGATGCAGCTCATGTTATGTGCATCAGTTTATAAGCAATTTTAAAACATTAAAAAAAAAAAGAACTGGGCAATGATGTGCCTGCCTGTCTAGACCTGCATTTGCATTGGTTCTCCATGCATTGTCTTGGTTCAACAGATAGAATTGTGTTGCTGTTCTGGCTTTGTAATGGGTTACTATTTTGGGCTGCTTATCCTGTTGTTGATTTGCTTAAGCCACAACTTTTTAATAAAAGAAATAGCTTTGCTTTCATCATAAAGAAGGAACTGTGCACATGGATCCCACATGTGACATTTTTCCAACAGTATTTTTCTTAAAATAAACCAGTTGCTGTTAAAGCAGAGGGAATGGCAACTAGAGAGGTATATGCAGTGCAGAATGACCTTGTAACAGTTTAGGTGGTTCTGGAAGCTTTTTGTTTTCCTTTAATGGTGTCCAGCCCTGAAGTGTATCTCTAAGTGCTCACCAACATGCATTAGTTTCACATGGAGGCATCAATAGTAGATTTGTGCAATTATTCTTTCCTTGGCTTTTCAGAAGCTCTGCTGAGTTTTAAACACTTCCGGGGGGGGGGGGGAATCATTTATAAACGAATGTCAGATGCAGAAAAAAGCGTTTAAGATTTCACACAGTTGTCACATTGAATAAAGCTGACAAGTGGGCTATGAAGAAAAATTTGGAAGCTAATTATTAATATAAATGGAAGTGATGAAAAGGAAAACCAGTTCTAATGCAGAGATTACTTCATTGTGGAGTTGCTGAGGTAGCAACCTTAGCAATATAGGCATTTAAAGACCAAGGCCTATGTATAATGATTCCACACCTCACCCTTATGAAATTTGAGAGTGTCTGATGGGGTTTGATGGCTTCTTCTTATTCAACTATTCTCGTAGTGCAGAGGCATACTGTAAAAACTGCTGGTTTCCAGTGGCAAATTTCAGGTAGATTTTCACATTGACCAGGAAACATCCTCTCATATAGCTGAGATGGAGTACATGTACCACTGAGGTCAATGAGACTTAAGCTCCATAAGATATTATTGTAATCTCTCTTTCTTTCATCCATTTCGTACAGAATGTTTAAAAAGCAGCCATAGAAAATAGCTACAGTCTCAAGAGTGATGCTCCAATCTGCACCATGAAAGGCCTTGAAGTAAACACGGTAGTTGTATTTTGGAATGCGGAATTTGGAATTTGTGGAGTACAGGTTTACCCTCGGTTAATGAAATAGGTATGGCCCTAGATATTATGTCTTTAACAGAAAATTTGGTATCCAAGGTAGAAATAACATGGAATAAGGATAGGTTCCTCCACCACAAAAAAGAATCATAGAATCATAGAATCATAGAAACATAGAATCATAGAGTTGGAAGAGACCACAAGGGCCATCCAGTCCAACCCCCTGCCATGCAGGAACTCCCAATCAAAGCATCCCTGACAGATGGCCATCCAGCCTCTGCTTAAAGACCTCCAAGGAAGGAGACTCCACTACTCTCCGAGGGAGTGTGTTCCACTCTCGAACCGCCCTAACTGTCAGGAAGTTCCTCCTAATGTTGAGGTGGAATCTCTTTTCTTGCAGCTTGCATCCATTGTTTCGGGTCCTAGTCTCTGGAGCAGCAGAAAACAAGCTTATTCCCTCCTCGATATGACATCCCTTCAAATATTTAAATATGGCTATCATATCACCTCTCAGCCTTCTCTTCTCTAGGCTAAACATCCCCAGCTCCCTAAGTCGTTCCTCATAGGGCTTGGTTTCCAGACCTTTCACCATTTTAGTTGCCCTCCTTTGGACACGCTCCAGTTTCTCCACATCCTTTTTGAATTGTGGTGCCCAGAACTGGACACAGTATTCCAGGTGAGGCCGGACCAAAGCAGAATAGAGTGGCACTATTACTTCTCTTGATCTAGACACTATACTTCTACTGATGCAGCCTAAAATTGCATTGGCCTTTTTAGCTGCTGCATCGCACTGTTGACTCATGTTCAACTTGTGGTCCACCTGGATTCCTAGATCCCTTTCACACGTAGTCTCATTCAGCCAGGTGTCCCCCATCGTATATCTGTACTTTTCGTTTTTCCGCCCTAAGTGCAGTACCTTACATTTCTCCGTGTTGAATTTCATTTTGTTAGCTTTGGCCCAACTTTCTAGTCTGTTCAAGTCATTTTGAATTTTGATCCTGTCTTCTGGGGTATTAGCTACTCCTCCTAATTTGGTGTCGTCTGCAAATTTGATAACTATGCCCCCAATACCGTCATCCAAGTCATTAATAAAGATATTGAATAGCACTGGGCCCAGGACAGAGCCCTGTGGCACCCCACTGGTCACTTCTTTCCAAGTTGAAAAGGAGCCATTGTTGAGCACCCTTTGCGTTCGACCAGTCAACCAATTACAAATCCATGTAACAGTTACTTTGTCTAGCCCACATTTTACCAACTTGCTTGCAAGAATGTCATGGGGAACCTTGTCAAAGGCCTTACTGAAATCAAGATATACTATATCCACAGCATTCCCTTCATCTACCAAACTGGTAATTTTATCAAAAAAAGAGATCAGATTGGTTTGGTATGACCTGTTTCTCTGAAACCCATGTTGACTTTTTGTGATTATGAAATTATCTTCCAGATGTTCACAGACTCTCTGTTTAATGATCTGCTCCAGAATCTTTCCGGGTATTGATGTCAGACTAACTGGACGATAATTGTTGGGATCCTCTTTTTTCCCCTTTTTGAAGATGGGGACAACATTTGCCCTCCTCCAGTCCACTGGGACCTCTCCTGTTTTCCAGGAATTCTCAAAGATTATTGCCAATGGTTCTGATATTACATTTGCCAGTTCTTTTAATACCCTTGGATGTAATTCATCTGGTCCTGGAGACTTATATTCATTTAGATTAACCAGATGTTTCTGTACTATCTCTTTACTTATTCTGTGCTGAAATTCTCCTATTTTGTCCTCTGCTCCATTATCCTCAAGTTGAGCATATTGAAAAGAGAGCATTTCAATATGTTTCAGCAAAGTTTTTATGCAAATTTAACAATATGCACATGTGACATGAAACAATTGGGTCACGCTAGCCTTGCATAAGTAAGCAAAGACATTTGGAACCTTTTAGAGACTACTTGAAGCCTTCTTCCAAAATACATTCAGGAATGATTTTCCCCTCTTTCATTAACCTTCAATTTTCTCATAATTTTCATGTTGGTAGCCACATTTAAGTTTGTTTTTAACATGCCGGATGTAGCTTTTGAGGTTAGCTAATTTGCTTTCCCCCTTTCTCCAAGACAGCCGTTGTTTACCTTGCTCAGCTATGGTAGGATTGGCTAGAGCAGAATCCTGTTCTTTCTCAGCTCAAGCTTTATTGCATTTTTTTTATTGCAGACACACTCCTGCAACTCTGCACCAAAAATCTGTTTCTCCAGCTATCCTGCACCATGCTACCCCTGTAAATGCCACTAAAACCTCCCAGCTAGACAGAGGACAAGGAGAAAAAGTGGGGGGTGGGTGGATGTTAAAAGAAGCTTCTTCATGGAAGCCTTGTTATCTGAGGTATGCCTGCATTAGTTTTATACTGTGGTCTTCTATCTGCCTTGTTCATGTTACACAGTAATTTTTTTTTGTCTTTTCATATCAGCATTTCATTGTAAAAGTTTTCTTTTACTGCTAGACATCTCTCCCTCTTCTATTAGTGCTCTGTCTGATAAAGTATGATACCCTCTGCTTTGGTAAAGGACAAACATGCCTCAAATGTATCTGTCTTTTGTCATTCTACCTCTTTCTCTTTTCCTTTCTTTGAATGCAATTTAAGACCAACACTCAAACCTTGGTGCTCTCCAGAGGTGTTGGACTCCAACTCCTACCACCTAGTCAACATGACTAATCAATGGCAGTATCACTTGGGGATGGTTCAAGTAACACTCCAACACATCTGGAGACATCAAGTTGGGGATGGTTTAGATTGACAGTTTAGAAAATATGAGCAGAAGCATATGTCATGCAGCAGTTATGGATTTACTGAATATGTGGAGGAATGGAAATTTAGTTGAATGTGTGAAGAAAGCCTGCATGATCATGAGCACCCTCCCATTTGCCGCTACATGCATTGGTTCTCTCAACACCTTCAAATAAACATATGGAAGCAGGGTAAAAGGACAGTGGAGATGACCTCACTCCATTACTTTAAGTAATGTGTTTAGCAAATATGTGAGAACAGCTAATGCAGAATATTATGTATTGCTGCATCTATTGCTGTACCACTTCTTTTGCAAAAACTGCAATGTTCTTTCACAGACCCTGGAGGAACTTACATATGATATTCAGGTGGTCTACTTTGAAGGCAAGTTAAAGCAATAGCTTAGTTTTAGCCAATAGTTTATTTTCTGGTATTACCAGCTGTCCTTTTCTTTCAAATATTTTCTTGCTGCATTAACTCATAGTCCGTATAAATAACGACTCCTCAAAATAAACTTAACTGCATGAAACAATAGGATTATTATAAGCTCTATTAACATCAGGATTGAAGTGCAGAGTTTAAAACATTCACAGCACTGTCATGGGCTTCTAAAAACATAGAAGTAGGAGCAAACAGCACAAGGACATTAAAGAACCCTTTAGTGGTGCCTGCAAAGAAAATAAACACGTTACAAAGTCCCTCTCATAAACTACAAGTGAGCAATAGTCAAGCCCCAAAGATATTAAACTTGATTTCTCCTGGAGCAAAGGGGGGTGGGTTATTTCCAGAGCAGAAGGCCTTGAGTTCCCTATCAACATTTCCAAATGTTTGAACTGATAATTGTTGATGGACTCTGTGGATCATATCTGTCAAGTAAAAACCTTTAGAAGGGATGGCTTATAACATATTCAAGTATCATAACTGTCAAAGATGTAAAGTTATTTCACTAGTTGCAAGAAATGCAACAGTATAATGTTGTTTGCCAGTTACAATTAGATTTTCACTGTTTCACTAATAAAATATGGAGGCTGAAGAGCTTAATCAAAAACTCAGGAAATTAGGTGACCAGTGCTAGGGATGTGGAAAGACTGTATTAAATTGTTTTTCTTTTAAAGGAATTTGTCCAGTGTGTAGTCTACAAGATTATTAACAAATGAATGCGCATCTCTTTTGATTTTAGTATACCAGGAAGAAACTGTGAGTGACAGATTGCCCCCCCCCCTTTTCAAATCATACAAACATGAATGTGCACAACTGAAAATAAGTATCTTTGGAGAATGTGCACAACTGCACTAGTCAACGGGAAGAATGCATTTTAATGTGTGTGCTTTGAGAAATACATAGGATAGTGAACACTTTAAGAAAGGCATGTGAGGAGGTGATTTAAAGCATTATATGTAAAGAAATCTGATATGAATGTAGTACACTCTGGGTATGTTTAAATTAAATTGGGTATGTTTAAGATTTTCATAGCTCCTCTTCATATAGTGGTTTTATAATTGTTATGACTATACTCTTAAAGTCCTCCAAGATAGCATTTTGATGGTTTTTGTTTTTACTTCTACTTTATCTGTTTAAAAGGCAAATAAAAATAAAATCTATCTCTTAACAGTACCTCCAACTGATTTTCTATATAATATAATGATTTCCTAATAAGGTAGCTCATTTTCACATTCTTGGGGTTTTAAGATTCACATTAATTTATCTTGTATCCAGACAAAGCTCTGTTTGGTATGTGCTTTTGGGGGAAATGCGGTGGGGGGATGGATATCACTTTAGGATACAAGTTGTTGTTGGGTTTTTTTAAAAAAAATCTGAACTGTGTGATGTAAAGCAGATGGACAATATCTGGACATTTTATTTGTTAGATATAGCCCATCTGGTTTTCTCTGATTGCAAGGCTAGTTTACAGTACTATCAACATTCTGAAGAGCCGGTCAATAGAATTTGATAGATATGGTCTAATTTAATATTTATTATTTTTGGAACTCATGTGTTTCTGGCAAGAGCCCATAAAGCTTTGGTGATGTGCTGATTAAACTTCACAGTTCCTAGGTCCAATGCATGGAAAACTAAGATACATCACAGGGTAAAATTAGGAGTCACCATCTCCCTACATTAATCAGTTCCAGCAATTTTGGCAGCTATTCCCATGCAACAGATGCAGCAGTTAAATGAAGATGATAAAAGCTATTTTTAAAAGCATTTTTTTAAATTGAAAGTATCAAATGTCATTCTAAGCTGGTTCTAGTTTCTCTTGGCTGCATCAGAGTGTGAAAACTCAAGAGGGGATCTTCAGCAAACACCTGATCATCTGAGAATGTTGCTGCTAAAGCTATCTTAAAGGGCCATACTAGAAGCAATATTCATTGTGTGAATACAGTTAATGCATGCATAATATTAAACACAGGTATAGGCAGAGCTAAGCAGCAGGGGGACCAGAGAATGGGATGGTGGTGGGAGCCTATCTCTTTCCCTCATCTTGTGACAGCAGTAAAAGCGGCTTCCTTCCCTATACAAATAGCAGCTGGGTTGTGAACAGGAGCAGAAAAGGTTAAAATCTCTCTCTCCTGTGGGTCTTTATAGTTCTCAGGCTCCTTCATCTGCATGCCTTGACATGCATGTTTATTGCAATCATATAACTAATTTCACAACCTATCACCTTTAGTCTTTTAAAATGATTTGTGTGAAGGAAATGTAAGTACACCACCAATCAAAGAAAAACACTCTCTTTCTGTGGATTCCAGTGAGTTAAGAAAGTACTTTATGGAAAGGGAAATAATAGAATCTAATCATAGAGTTGGAAAATACCATAAGGGTCAGCCAATCCCAACCCCCTACCACATAGGAACACACCATCAAAGCATTCCCAACAGATGGTCATCCAGCTTCAGTTTAAAAACCTGCAAGGAAGGAGACTCCACCACTCTCCAAGACAGCATATTCCACTGTCTTCTATTTTGAGGATTCTATTTCAGTATTACAATAATTGCCTCCTTCTCCTCTTCTCCTTCTCTAAAAAGGCAAATTCAAAGCATGCAGATAAGGGACAAGTTAGAAAAACATGCAATCCTCTAAATCCGGGGAGGACAAAATGCAGATCATCAGCTGTCTATGGCTCATGGACTATAGTTTTGTGACCCCTAATGTCCTTTCCAATCTTTCACTTTTTAAAATTTTTAAATGATTTTTTGGGTGATTTATGCCAGAAAATTTCACCAAGAGGTCCCCAAATGTGCACAAAAAACCTTCCTAGATCCCCCCTTCACCTTCAATACCTAAATTTTCCTCCTTTTTGTCTCCAAAATGTTGACAGGAAGTGATGCAATGTTACTTCAAGTAGAGGAAAATTGAGGTCTTTTGTTTGTTTGTTGCACTGGGTAGGTGAAACCACTGGGGACTTGGAAAGTAGAAAACATGTCCCCATCTTCTAGATCAGGTGTAGGCAACCTTTTTGAGCCGGGGGCCGAGTTGCTGTCCCTCAAACAATTGGGGGGCTGAAGCACCATAAATAAATAAATAAATAAATAAATAAATTAAAAATATATATGCATGCACACTCTCTCAGCCCCAGAAAAGCCATGGCAAAACCCCTGTGGAGATTTTGCCAAGAAAACCCCCAAAACAAGTAATAACAATAATCATCAATATCTTCATTGCAGGGGGTGGCGGTGGCAGGACCGGCATGGGGTTGGTCCAAAGGCCTCGGGGGGCTGCATCCAGCCCCCCGGGCCTTAGGTTGCCTACCCCTGTTCTAGATGGACCAGTTTTAAAACCCCAGCCATATATCACATGGAATCTTTATGCAATTTCCATCAACCTTTCTTCTTCTTAATAAAAAGCAGCTGGAAAGGAAGCTTTTGAATAATAGCTGGTGGTATCTATATCATGTAAATCCAACTGTAGATTTTAGTCAGAGTTCCAAAGAAGTTGTCTTAGATGCAGAGCCTTATCTTGATATCTCATCAGTACCTTTTATAACTTACAAATTTAAGATTAAAACTTAAGAGTGGATTTCTAGCCCTGATATGAAAAGCATGAACAGTGAACTGATGGATGGTGAAGAGTGTTCTTAAGTCTTTGTATTCCATCTGTTTTCCCCATTCACTACTGAGCACTTCCAATGGCTTTTAATTAGGCTGGGGCAGGAGCGGAAATTGAAGTGAGCTGTAGGGTAAAAAGCAAGTTGGCAGTATCTGAGGGTTAGTCTAGATGTAAGTCTATTATGCAAATTGCTAAGGATTTTGGCACATTCACATTGATACTTAATTATCATCACTTTCCTGCACAAATTCACATTTATTTGTCCTCCCTCTGCTGAAAATGCAAATCCATGCAAATCCACACTAAACAGACTGATGATTACATGTTTGATAATGCACATCCTTGCGGACACTCGCAGATACTCTGGTACAAACTACTAATGCTTTTCCAATAAAGCTTATGGAGTCTTTCACTCCTCCCTTTTGCAAAAAGCCTGAATTTATCTTGCCCTGCCTGGAGGAGGACTCGGAGGACAAGCCAGAACCTCCTCTGGGACCTGAGCCTGCAGCTGTGGAGCCCCAGCCCCAGCTCTGCTTTGCCAGCTCCAGCAGAACCTCCAGCAGAGCCTGGGGTCTCCCATGAGGTTCCACAGCCAAGCCTCCCAGCAGCAGAACCTTCAAACATGGAGGAGGATCAAGGGACTGTGCCTACTTTCAGCCAGCGACAAGCAGAAAGGGTGGGCCTTTGGCGTTCACTGAGACTTTATGAAAAACGCTAGAGTAATCAGCCTCAGCTGAGCTCCTGTAGCTTGGTGATTTAAGCAGGTGCAGAAGGGCTGTCTGGGTGCCAGACATTATCTGAGCTTCCTAGCAAAAGTCTCTGTCTCTCCTTGTTCTTTGGCCTGAAACCTTGGACTGCTGACTTACCTTGAACTTCTGGAACCCTTGACCTTTGGACTGCCTTGCCACTCTGCCTCGCTGGAATCCTAGACCTTTGGATTGCTTCAGACTGCTTGATCATTCACTGGCTGGACTCTTGGATTGGAGTACAGACTTTGTTTTCTTGCTTTGCATTGGCAAAAGACTTTGTTTGCCTTCCACCCTCACAAGATGCTGCTATCAGCCCTTTTGGCAGCTTTCCTGGACAGAATTCCTATGAACGAGTGGTTGGATCACAGACTAGTCCAGTGGTTTCCAAACTTTGGTTCTCCAGATGTTTTGGGCTTCAGCTCCTAGAATTCCATGCTGTTGTCCAAGGTAGCTGGGACTTCTAGTAGCTGAAGTCCAAAACACCTGGTGGATCAAAGTTTGGGAATCACTGGTCTATTCAAATAGAACGAGAAGTAATTAAATTGTGTAGATAAGCCCTGAGTTAGAAAGTGGCCAAATGAGGAAAAGATAAAATACTAATTTCCTGACCTACCATTCCTATATTCATGATTGTAACCTCATGCCTCCCCTTTCTCTCTCACACTCTCTACATGTCACATAGTTGACACAGGGGCAGGACAGGAGCTGGGCTAGCAGAAGTTTGTCGCTTGTCGGATACTTTGGCCCAAGAGATGGTAAAGATGGAACAATCTTGAATTGCTACTCTTGTAAGTGAACATCATTGACCCAGTTAGAAAACTTAGGATAGGCTACTTCTACCATTATGGTACACACAATTTTGTGATCCTTAGAGTCTCAAGTGTATTGATAGAACAGTGTTTTTAGGCTCAGTTGTGAAGATCAGGCAAGCTAGTGATTTATAATATCTCTCCCTCCCCCAAAGCAAGTCTAATGGAATCTATAAAACATTTTGCTTTAGTAGGAGGACTGGAGTGCTGTGTAGTAAGAGTAGCGAGCTTATTATAACCTGAGATGGCAGGATATGGACATGAAAGTTATGTGTAAAGAATATGGAGGGAAAATAGAACTGAAGCTGAGAGGAGACCAGAAAAGGAGATCATCTACATGCTGGAGAGCTATATCTAGTTGGTCAGGGGATGGCTTCTCCACCCCCTGCTTCTTTTTCTGCATATACTTGCTAGCGCCACCTCACTTTTCCCACAATATTTTTCTCTAATGAATCTATTCTCCCTCTTGGCTTCCTCCACACTGCTAAACATTGTTTTGTAGACCACATTGTTTCCAGGCAGTGTTCCATTCCATTCTGTTTCTTTCAGTAGCCCTGACCTGATGGCCAGGTTCAGAATGCTGGAGTATGTGCCAGGAACCCTTGAAGCCTGTGAGGCTTTCCAGCTTTAGATTTCAAAGAAGAGAGATAACTAATAACAAATGTGATCTTTAAAGAAAAAAAGAGGATTGGGAATGTGTATACTTCCACAAATGTATTCATTTCAGAACGGTAGAAATGATACAAGTACAATCCACCCTTAATTGCTGCTGGTGGTTCAAAATCCTTCCCAGGGTATATATGGTTGTGGGTGTGTAGATAGTAAAAGAATACAGAAGAGGGTTAAAAAGAACCCCTATCCCCAATAGCAAAGTTTCAACCATCTTTAATCAAACTTTGTATCTAATACTTTAAAAATCTTTTACAGTTGCCTTTTATCCTTTTTTTTATTCATTGTCTCTATCCCTTCTATTTTTAATAGCTGCTGTGCTTTTTATTATAAAAACAGATACACCACACACCTGCCATGTGAGAAACAAATGCCAGACACAAAACCATAATAATATATTTAAGTATTTATGTATCACTTTTAAAGACCAAAGGTCCTTGCTAAATAGTTTACAAACAATTTTTTTAAAATGCATGAAATAAATTGCAAAACAAAAGCCATTCAGTACATAAGAACATAGACAAATGGCAGATGCATTTCATGGAAGACCAGGCTTTTCAGCATCATGCAGAAATTGTGATCTCAGGTTGGCTGGTGGCTCAAGGTGAGATTAGCAGCAGATGTGCCATTACACATTATCTTTCCATGTGAAGAGGTTCTGATCCAGACATTTATTCATCCCCGGTTGCTGACATAAAGGAATTCTGGGCTAGTACATTCCATCTGCAACTACGTACCCTCTATTAAACAGTACAGCAATTTGGGCATATTCTTCTGACCTTCTCTTCTCTTTGCAATAAACGTCACAAAAATTTGACATGGAAAATTAACAAGCTTCCTGTGTAGTGGAATGAGATTATGTTGCAAATGTACACTAAATCAGGACTAGAACTGAAAATTATCTATCTAGTTTTAAAAGCTTTGTTCAACCCTAGATGAAAGCCATCTTCAGTACTTATCAAAGGATGATTTCCTTTGCTGCACATGCTGGATGTACACCTAAAAGCAATGTATTGTTTGCTGCTAATATGTTATTGACAGGAAGGGTGTGAAGTTTACCAAGTGGCCCCTGTTGAATATACATTAAAGGGCACGGCTAGTCCAAGTCACTTGTTGCTCAAGGCAAAGGACAAGATAACATCACCTCCTACTTCCATGTTCACAGTTCTGACTGGACTGGCAACTGAATCTTGTTTCACTTTGGCTGATGTTGTGGGCCTTAGACAACATTCTCCAATGTGCCAAAAGGCAGCAATGTAGAAAAGGAGCACAGAGTAGGCTAATTTAGAGAACTTGGAATGAATGATGGGGAGCTGTAACCACTATGGACATCTGCTGCCTGATTTAGTTCCTTCATTCTAGCTAACAAAACAGTGCTATCCTGGCTTAGTAATAAATCTGATATTTGCATATTGTGTGGAATACTTACATCTCTCACAATGAAATGACAAAGTGATGAGAATTGTTGAGGAAGGTAAAAAGGACAATAATACTGTAGTTCCCAGCCTCAGGGAAAGGCAATGGCGAACCTCATCTGAACAAATCTTGCAAAGAAAAACCTGTGATAGGGTCACCATAAGTCAGAAATAACTTGAAGGAACCCAACAACAAAATTAAGACTGATAAGTTTGCTAGACTTAGGGTTGCCATATTGTATTTCTTTAAATCTGACCATCTAGTATGCATAATATGCAAAATATTCTAATTTGTAAACTATTCTAATTTGCACTTTAATTTTGTACATCCAGCACACAGGTTGTTGCATTTTTTTCTTTCTCTCTGTTTCACATTCGTACCAGGTTTTTTACAGTTAAATATCACCCAAGAAAACCAGTACAGAGTAATGTTTAAAGTGTTGGACTAGAAACAGGGAGGACCAAGATCATGTGGTAAATATGGTAAATTGTTCCATTCCCTCTTCTTTCAGGACCTCTTAGTTGCTCCTGCTGCCGCCTTGCCTTCTTCACTATATTCCTAACTTTTCCTCAATTCCATTTTCCCACTAACTTGGAGTCATCTCATATTTCTTCAGTTCCCCCTCTGTTGCTATATCTCCCATCCCACCCTACTTTCCACCTTCCCACACTTACCTCTCTTGCAGTTTGTCTCACATTATGCCTACCTCTCTGGCTTCTCTCCTTCTCATATCCATCCTTTTACTTCCCTCTCTCATTCTCTCTCAACTCCTACTCCTTCCTTTGTCTTACCTCTCATCATCACTATATGAACCTCTCTGTCTTCTTTCATTCACCACAACACTGCTATGCTCCCTTCCCTTCTACTTATTCTCTTTTCTCACCTTGTACCATAGTTAGGCATCTTCCCTTGCTTCTTGATTTGCATTCTCACTCTCCTTTTACTCAGGCCTCATTCCCACTATGATTTAAAACAAATTGCTGATTGGATTGTATGTCTTCCATTTCCACTTGAAACCAGTTCCTAACTGACTGCACTTGGTTTCAATCATGATGAAGCGAGGCAAATGCAAAAGAACTGTTCTTTCCTGACACTATTTTTTGATGGTTCTTTTGAAAAGAAGCGATTAGCAAACATGTTCAGTAAGTGGGAACGAAGGACCTGAATTGCATGAAAATGGAGGGGAGGGATTACTGTGGCAGAGGGTTGGCACATCCCTCACCAGACATTTCCCTCCTACCCTTTCCCAGGACCCATCCTACGTACCAATACATGGCTAAGGCATCCTAGGGAAAATTCTCCATATAACACCCATGGCTGAGGCATTCCAGGGGAGAGTCTGCCATATGACATCCATGGCTGAGGCATCCCAGAGAACTTGGAGGACATGGGAAGTTGAAGTGGCGCCCTCCCAGCATTGCAGGGTTTAGAGGACATGCTTCCTAGTCAAGTTCAGAATGGAGGGCATTTTGGAATTTCTCCTGGACAGAAGGATGAAATGTAGGATGGGTCCCAGGAAAGGGGAGGAGGGAGAAATGGCAGATTTCCCCCAAAACTACTGAGGGATGGATACTAGTGAGGGATGGGATTCTGGCCACAGCACCCATGACTCCCTCCTGTGTTTCCCTGAATGTGTTGCCGGTTGCATCACCGATGACCCGTAGATGATTGACAGGCATTTTGAAGGAGTACAAACTAATAGAATGACAATCGTGCCACAAAAAGAAGTGAATATAGAAAAGACCTGCTTCCATAGTGGGAACAACACATGGGCTGGAATTGATTCACTAACCTGGAGCGAAAGCGAAACCCTAAGTTGCTCATTTTACCTCATACCATTGCTAGGCACTTCTCCTTTGCTTCTTGAACTGCATACTCTCCCTTCCTTCTGCTCTCTTTATTGCCTCACCTTGTGCCCTCATAATGCAACCTACCTAAGCTTCTTGCACTCTGATGCTTGCACCTCTTATTTTTCTTCCTTCCTACTCACTCTCTTACTTCACCTTGCATCCTTGCAATACATTCCTTGCTTGCTTCTTACATTTCACTTCTTGTACCAATCACTCTGCTTTCTCTCTACTCCCTCCTTCACACCCTCATAATGTGCCCCTTCATTGCTCCTTGCATTCAGCCATCTGCACTCTCCCCTTCCTTTGTATCTGAAAGGTTGGATTTATTTCTTGCCAAAGAATGTGATGAAAGAATATCTCCACATTTTGCCCCATGCCTCACCTTTTATAAGGGCTAAATACATACTTTTTTCTTTAAAAAAATTAAAACAATGAAAGCTTGGAACCCAGATGGTTCAGACAGACACTAGATGCTATGTCTAGCATTTGGGGGTAACCTGGCTAACCAGGTAGAATTGGAATCCTAGCTAGGTTTTACTTTGCAGATCCTCCTTGTCCCATTCAAAGCTTTAACACAGTAATGGAACTTAGCACTCTGTCTTATATCCTCAAGCAGCTCACAACTCCATCAAACTCAGTATTGTCTACCTCAGTAAGTGTGAGTGAAACACTGGGTTTGCAGGCAGGAGCTTTTCCCAGCTCTACCTGGAAGGGGCAAGTATTTAACTCACTACCTTATGTACCAAAGCATATACTCTACCACTAATTTATGTCCCTTTTCAATATAGCATATGGTGGTGAAATATGTAATGGAGGAAAGTGGCAGATCACAAGTGTGCTGGTTGGTGATTTCAGTTTTTGGTACAAGAATTCAGTGTGTATGTCCCTTCCTTCCTCCCTTTCTATCAATCTCTCTTTGTGTGTTTCTGTTGAAGGTTGCAGTTCCACATTTGTTTGGAAACAGGATGAGTTCAACAGAGTGGGATTTATGTTGTATCAAACATATTTTAGGAATGAAAGGAGAGTTAAAATGCACATTTCTAAATCCTCCACACTTTGGTCACCTTCCAGCAGATGTTGACCATAGAGATTCCTATAAAGTTGTTCTCTCAGGTAAAAATACAGTGTTTTTTTATATATGCAGTTTTTCCACTTTCATAAGGGGGGTGGGGGGTGGGGTCCTGCATTGCTATGTGGAAGATCCACTCTAATCTGCTAGCTTGACCCTTATACTGCCATTTTACCTTGCCTCTGGAATTTCTCTTGCCTAAATAGCCTGTGAATTCTGTGCACAGGGCAGGGTGAGACTCTGGATCATTAGAACCTTGCTACTAGCCCAATATTTGATAATTCAAAACAAATGTTAACAATCAAGATTGTCAAGGCTAATCTTGAATATATGGTTTCAGCTAGAGTTAAGAATTCTTCACTGCCTTATCCCTGGGTATGCAAAAGACAGAGGACTGTTTCCCATATGCTTTAAAACTAAGACATAGTTGACAGCAGGTGGGACATTGTTACTGTCATTTTGCAGGGATAAATGCATATCAGTTTTGAAAAAGTACACAAGTAATGATAATTCATTGAAAAGAAAGTTCAGGTGACTGAAGCACATAGAGTTTTCATCCAGGTCTCAATTGTTTGCTATCTTAGGATTAAAGAGACCTTTCCAACATGGATGAGCAGTGAAGGGAACAAATGGATTGTCTATGCATTTCTATAGAACACCAGAATATTCTGTTGTCCACACAATGCAGTGTGCATTTGAATGATTTTTTTGGCCCAGAGTGTTGCAAAAATATGTAAAGAAAGGAGAGCTTCTGGGTAGAAAACTTATTTTCAGTTCGCACAAGCTTTCCTTCATGTAATACTAACTCCATCCTATGGTAAGATTAGCAGACAAGTGCATTGTTGCCCTGGCATATTTATAAATACACTCTATTGTAAGGAGTCTCAAATCTCCAAGGTCAGCAAGTTTAAATAAGTTCTACATACAGTTTTTGATCTGTGGTGGTAATATTTACACATACAATAGAACTGAACACTTCATGAGTATGTTCATATACAGCTGAACATGTACGTATAAACAATTCCATAATTTATTATATAGCACAATCAAAATTCTTATTTATTTTAAAACATTTTCTGTTTTATCTCAAAAGATTCAGAACACTGACAGCAAATCTCATATCACATATGTGCCCTTAGGCAAAACACCACAGTCTCACATCTGCAACAAAGAGAAAATAACAATACTGACTTGCCTTGCAGTCACTGTGTGGATTATTGTATTGATTCTCCAACTGTGTGCTGTAAAAAATATGCCTTCAAAAATCAAGCTGTCATGTTGATTGTTGGCCAGGTGTGTGAGGAACTCAAAGTGTCAACGTTGCCCAGAAGGTATGGTTCTATCTCTGAAGTTTAACTGACTGGAGAAAGCAGAAAAAATGGCACACTGGCAGACAGTATTAATTGGACACTCTGGCCACTGTAAATAGGATGCCTGCTCATTTTTATTTTTATTTTGCAGAAAACATAACTGAGAGTGAAGCTTATATTTGTAACTGTATACTACCAGTTTCAACCCACCACTTGTAGAAACATAGAAACAGAGCTGTTTGTGCTGTAAGATACAGAGAGTGAGATAACCAGCTGTGATGGGAAATGCTAGGACACATCAGCAGATGGTTTTAGAGAAGAGAAGTGTGTGCCCTATATAGCCTTCCCTCACATACTAAGGTAGCATTTTACCCTTAGGTCTAGAGAAATACTCATCATACCGGTATTGAATTGAGTATGCAAATGGATTTTGTAGCACCTTTGAGTCTGAGTGAAAGACATTTTAGCATAAGCTTTCATAGACTCAGCCTACTTCCTCAGATACCTGGAGTAAATCAGTGTCCAGGAAGGACCTTTATAATACAAAAGTTGTGGATATGGTGATGAGATGACCAGTTTTAACAATGGTTGTTGAGGGTCAAAGGCAGGTGGAAAGATTTTGGCTAAGGCCAGGGTGGGTGGATGATCATACAAATAGTGGAGCGAGGCTAGGAACCAGAAAGGAGATGTGATAAATTGGCCAAGAGCATATTCACAAAGTTGGGGTATTAAGCAATGTTGTTATATGGGTAATGTGCCAGGAAGCCATTGAATTAAAATAGAATTACCATATGTCTTCCTTTTCCAGGACATGTCCTTTTTTTTCAGAGCTAAAATTTCTGTCTAGGTAGATTTTCAAAATGTCAGAGGATTTTAAAAAATGTCAGCTGCTGCTTTGCCTCCTGCATGCTGGTGCTTCCTGAGAGTTGTCATAGCGATCAGTGGCTCCAAGTAGTCATTCACCAAATGTTCATCTTTTTGGCTTTTCAAAATATGGTAACCCTCATTAAGATCCAATTTGCTGCTGAGTCAGCATCCATTAGGGAATGGTTATTTGCCTCAGGAAGAGCACATGCACGCACGCACGCACACACAAGGTAAGGTAAAAAAATTCTGCAGGACTCTGTGTCCTTGGAGTTCTTTAAATGGTAATCTTTTGAGGGTACTTTAGTTCTGTATTCTTACATGGGAGGGTGCTGGACTGGATGACCCTTGCAGTCACCAGTCAACAAACCACTGCTCTGGGTGGTGATCTAGGCCATTTCCAGATGGAAATCTCTTCCTTATGCTAGGCATAATGTACGCGCTATGCAATAATCTAGTTCTCCTCTCTTAAGAGATTTTTGCTGCTAAGGAAAAAGAAAGAGGCAATGGAAGATAGAAAGGGGGTTATGAGTGAAGAATAGGCTCATGTGATGGTCCCATAAAAATGAGCGAATTAAGCAGGGTGATGGCATGATAAAAGCCTTGTCTTGGTTTTATTGTACTTCTCTTACACTATAGCGTGGTGTGACACACCAACTGAATTGCTTTCTCTGGAGTGCATTTCAGATAACACAAGCTATTGTAGCTCAATTTTTGGGCCTTCTATATCACTGTGATTTCTTGTCCTGTCCTTTCTCTTCTATTACCTTTCTTCTGTTTTGCAATCTTGAAATTCAGCATACTCTTTGGTCATCTCAATTCTGTTGTCAGGATCTTTCTCTGGCTGTCCTTCTCCTCCAATATTTCAACCAAAAAAGGAAGAATGGCATGACAATTGAATCATAGATATTGATTTTAGTTTCTAATGAAATATGTTTGGCCTTCCAAATCTTTACTAAATTTTCTGTCCTTGGCAGCATGTAATCCAATCCTTTTTATATGATCCTTGTAGCTATTTTATTTCACCTTCACAAGTTCAACTTTATTACTTTCTGAACAATAAATTACTCTACCAGTTATATTTCTTGATCTCTAAGTACCACACACAGAAGACCACACCCTTGAACTCAGTATCAATACAGTACAATAGTTTTTGTCCAAAATATTAAGATCTGCAGGTCACCAAAAAGAATAGCTTGAAGGAAGGAAACACACATCTATCTATTTTTTTTTAATTTGAGTAGGTAGAGTGGTCTGAAAGATTATTTTCAATTACTAAGCTTTTAAATTGCTATTGAGTATGAACTCCTAACTTCATATGAAAACTTTCCAATAAGATTTTTTCCTATCCCATTCCTCCTACAATCTGTATTAGTTATTAGCAATAAATGATTGATCAATATATGACTGGTCAGTAGATAGTCCACTAAAAATTGTGTTTTTATGATATAAACCTTCTTTGGAAGGTTGTGATATTGGAATGTATATTTCAGTTAAGAAATTGATAAAATAATTGTAGTGGATGTCCTTATGAAGCACAAGGCTGCAAACTGACTGAAGAAATGTTATTTGATCTATCCGAAGTTATTTAATTTGCATGCATGTGAATAGTCCCATGTTGGCCAATAGCTCCTGGGATTCTGGGAGCTGAAATCCCTCGGCCCTTAAAGGGGAAAGGTTGCCTACCCCTGTTACACTTTTATTAACTGTTTGTGCTTCACGTTTCACTGTCTACTATTCTCCTCAGAGGCTAACACTTCACTTTTCCTTAGTACACTCTTAGTCCTCTCTCTCCTGGGCCTTTTAAAACTATTAACTGCCTTTCTCTGAAGTATAACCTACCCTATCAGGCTCTCCAACCCCTCAGGTTGCACTAAAACAGTAACTCTCACTTTGAGTTCTGTCCCTAATCCACTAACTAACTAACAACAACACCAACATCAACAAATCCCCCTCTCTATTTTCTCTCCTGCTCTATTTATACCTATTCCTAACTCTAGTCTCATTGGCTAGCGCTTGACCCATCCTGATTGGATGTTGCCAGGGCTTCTTTGGCCTGCCTAAATCTGATTTAATTCCACAGTCATATATATGTAAAGCATATTGTTGTTGTTGTTGTTGTGTGCCTTCAAGTCATTTTCAACTTACAACAACTCTAATATGAACCTACCACGGGGTTTTTTTGTCAAGATTCAGAGAGAGGGTTTGCCATTGCCTTCCTCTGAGGCTGAGAGAGTGTGAGTTGGCCAAGGCCACCCAGCAGGTTTATATAACTGAGTGGGAATATGATCCTTGGTCTCCCAGAATTCTAGCCCAACACTCAGATCACTATACCATGCTAGCTCTGAATGTAAAACATAGGACCTTATCACACGGGGTCCAAGCAGTCACATCCCCGTCCCATTGCGCTTCCTTCCGGTCGCAGGAAATGTAATTCCCATTTCGACCAGGAATTCGGGATGCGATGGGGATGCGACAGGGATGGGCAGGGTTTCCCTGCGACGTCGTTTGATCACCCGGGGAAAGGAAGTGCGATGGGACGGGGATGCCACGGGGATGGGACTGCTTCAGACCCCCGTGTGATAAGGTCCATAGTGTAAGTTAAACTATTAATATGCATTAGGCTGGCCATTGTGCACATTCACTATGCTTCATGGAGGATATGGAATATCCTATCCATGAAGATGGAAATTTGCACATTTCCCAATCAATATACACAGTCTTTGAGATGTTTTGAGAATCTACATATCTTAACATGCTGCACAGTTTAACCCTTCTTCTAGAATCCTGATGATTCCCTCCCCATCCTGCTAGAAACCATTCTGCGTCTTAACCCTAACAAGGGCTTAATATGAGAAAAGGACTTTTCACCAATCAGTGGGATTCCCTCTTTCCTGCTAAAATGTTTTCCCCACTGTTCAGCTATGAAGGTATGTGTGAGAGCACCCACTCATTACCTACTACTCATTCTGTTTGTGTAAGCAGAATAAATGGAGGTGTGTGTGATGTGTTAGTGTATGAGAAAGAAAGACAGAAGTGCCATTAACACACTCTCCTCACTCTTTCTCCCTGCTCACTAACATCCGTTCAAACATACAGTGTAGATTTAAACATGCATACCTTGAGAGCCAATGTGGTGTAGTGTTTTTAGTGTAGAACTTGGACTCTGGAAATCAAGGTTCGATTCCCTGCTTAGCCATGATGACCCACTTGGTGACATTAGATGAGTCACACACTCTCAGCCTCAGAAAACCTCATATGGGTTTAATTTAGGGTTGCCATAAGTTGAAAAACCACTTGAAGGCACTCAGTGACAAACCTTAACCCCATCCCTCTAGTCACACAGCTGAGCAGTGGGAGCCAGAGAGATGGCTGCAGGTTAAGATTTCCCATACTGTGTATGAGGGGGTATCGTAAAGTAATATCACCTGGAAGTTATTATGGTATATTGATGAAATTTTGTCAATGTCATCATTGGTCCCAAAGTACATGCCGTTGATAAAATCAGCTCATTGTGTCCTGTATCTTTGTTATATGTTGTGCCAGAATTGACTAAAGTGTAAGATGGAGAAGATTGAGGCTCACAGCATGATAAAGTTCCTGCATTTGAAGGGTAATAGTGCCTGGCAAATTCATGATGAGATGAAGATAGTTCATGGAAATGATTGCCTATCTTATGACACTATTGTGAGGCAGAAAAGGAATTTCCAAACTGGTCACATGTCTCTCACAGATGAGCCAAGAACTGGAAGACCACTGACAGAGATGTAGCCACAGTGAAGAAAGTGGAGTGTTTCATCCTGGAAGACAGATGAGCAACCATCCAAATGATCATGAATTAAACTGGTCTCAGTTATGGTTTGTTGTTTGTTATTAACTGCCCTTCAGTTGACCTTGACTCATGGTGACCCTATGGATGAGACATCTCTAAGACCCTCTGTCCTCCACTGCTCTGCTTAATTCCTGCAACCCCTTAATACCCGTGACCTCCTTAATAAGAGTCCATCCATCTAGCAAGTGGCCTTCCTCTCTTCCTACTTCCCTCCACCTTCCCCAGCATTATTGTTTTTTCCAAAGAGTCCTCTCTTCTCATGATGTGTCCAATATGACAACCTCAGTTTGGTCATCTTGGCTTCCAGGGAGGTTTCCAGCTTGATCTGCTCTAGGACCCATTTGTTTGTCCTTTTGGATGTCCATGGGATCCTCAGCACTCTTCTCCAGCACCACATCTCAAAGGAATTGTTTTTCTTCCTATCATCTTTCTTAACTGTCCAGCTATCACATCCATACATGGTAATAGGGAATACAATGGCTTGTGTGATTCTAACTTTTGTGCTGAGTTGTATATCTTTGCATTTTAGAATCTTTTCTAGTTCTTTCATAGCCACCCTCCCCATTCTTAGTCTTCTTCTGATTTCCTGACCACAGTTCCCATATCTATCAATGTCTGATCTCAAGTATGGGAATTCTTTTACTATTTCTATTTCTTCGTTGTCTAAGTTGAACTTGTGAAGGTCCTTGGTGATCATTATTTTTGCTTTCTTTATGTTTAGCATTAAGCCTGCCTTTGCACTTTCTTCTTTGATCTTCCTTAGTAGGTGTCCCAGGTCTGTGAGGTTTTCTGTTAGTTTTATGGTGTCATCTATATATCTCAGATTGTTTATATTCCTTCCTCCTATTTTCACTCCTCCTTCTGTGTCAGAGTGTACTTTTCATATAATATATTCTGCATACAAGTTGAACAGATAGGGTGAAAGGATGCAGCCTTGTCTGACCCCTTTGCCAATTGGGAACCATTCTATTTCTCCATGTTCTGTTCTGACAGTATCCTCTTGTCCTGAGCACAGATTCCTAATCAGGACTATCAGTTGTGCTGGCACTCCCATGTCTTTAAGGGCATTCCATAGCCTTTGCTGTGGTCTATAAAGCACATGCTGATTTTCTATTGGCATTCCCTGGTGTGCTCCATTAGCCATCATATGTTTGCAATGTGATCCCTACTGCCAGTTCCTTTTCTGAATCCTGCTTGGACCTCAGGGATCTCTCTTTCCATGTATGGTTGGATTCTATGTTGCGGAATTTTGAGCATGATTTTGCTAGCCTGGGAGGTCAGTGCTATGGTCCTATACATGCTGCAGTCTCTCGTCTCTCCCTTTTTGTGGATGGATGTATATTGGTCACTTCCAATCTGTTGGCCATCATTTTGTATTCCATATATGTTGACATATGTTGATTAGCACTAGAGTTGACTCTGTCAATGTGGATTGCAGCAGTTCAATTGGAATATCATCTGTTCCAGGTGATTTATTTTTCACTATTTCTCTTATTGCAGTCTCCACATCACTTTTTAGAATTTGGGGTTTATGTTCATATGGCTCTTCATTCCATGTGTCCTTTATTTTGTCCTCTCTTTTGTATAATTCTTCTGTGTATTGTATCCAACATCTTTTTATTCCTTCCAGGTCTTGAATTATGTTATTTTTATTGTCATAGATTATCCCAGTCCTTGGTTTGAATTTTCCTTTGATTTCTCAGATCTTGTGAAATAGATCGCTTGTTCTTCCCTTTTTGTTGTTGTGCTCTATTTCTCTGCATTGATCATTGTAGTAATTTTCTTCATCTTGCATTCATAATTCTTAGTTTGTTCCTATCTCCCCTTTGTTTTTCTTCTCTTCTTTTCTTTATTGTTTGTAGTGTTTTTTCTGTCATCCATGGTTTTTCTCTCTTTCTTTTTGTTTATTGAAAGTGTCTGTCTGCATTCTTCTTTTATTATGTCCCTGGCTTCAGACCATAGTTCTTCTGGTTCTTGGACTATTATGCTTAGTAGTGCAAATCTGTTTCTTATGTTATCACTAAATTCTGTTGATGTATTTAGATCATATTTTGGTATAATCGCTGGTTGTTGTTTTTCTTTTTGTGTCTCTTTTTATTTTTGTTATGAGTAATTCATTATCTGTGCCACAGTCAGCACCTGGTCTAGTCCTGGCCACCAGTATAGAGTTCTGCCATCTTTTACTTCCAATTATATAATCTATTTGATTTTTGTATTCACCATCTGGTGATGTCCATGTGTATAGACTTCTTTCTGGTTGTATGAAAAATGTGTTTGCAATGAATAGGTTGTTGGCTTCACAAAAATCTATCAGATGCTTCATTTCTTTTGCCTAGTCCAAATCTGCCTACTGTTTTTGATTCTTCAGTTATGGTAGTGTGTGGGAAATTATTCATGATGAACTGCACATGTCTAATGTATCTGCACACTGGGTTCCACGTTTGCTAACCCCTTTCCAGAAACAAACAGCATGACCTTTCAAGAAAGATGTTGATGCTGTTGGAAAGGATGAAGAGGATTTTTTTTTTTGTCATCTGGTAGCCATGGATGAATCTTGGATCTATCAGTATGATCCAGAGATCAAAACCATGAACATGGAGTGGAAGTATGCCAATTCCCCTCCCCCCCAAAAGACAAAGGTACAAAAGACAGCAGGGAAGGTCATGCTCTCACTTTTTTTGGGAAGGTCATGGAGTCATTCTCACAGATTACCTTGCAAACGGGCAAATCATTACTGGCACATACTACAGCAACCTTCTTGACATGTTGCATGATGCTCTGAAAAAGAATCACTGTGATATGCTCTCCAGAGGCATTCATCTCCTAGCTGACAATGCACCAGCTCACTCATCTCAAGTTGCAATTAACAAAGCAAGGGTATGTGGCTTTGAGATCTTGCAGCATCCGCCTTATTCTTCTGACCTCACACCAAGTGACTTTTTTTTTTGGTTTTTTGTTGTTGTTGTTGTTGTTGTTGTTCCCAGAAATGAAAAATCCATTGCGGGGTCGCCAATTTGACAACATAAATGATGTCATTCATGAAGTGGAAGAGTGGTTTAAGACGTAAACTGCCGACTTCTACAATAACGGTATTCGGAGAGTCAAGAAACGATGGGGAAAATGTGTAAATCTGGATGGTGACTACATAGAGAAAAGTGAACAACTACAAATCAAAACAATTTTTTTGTAAATTTTTTAAAAAGGTGCTAATTAAAATGTTACGATACCCCTCATAACTTTCCCTTACAATAGGTTTAGCAGAGTGGAAGGGGCATGATCCTTCTCCTGAAGAAGATTCCTCCACCTACAGCTATTGAGAGCCAGTGTGTTGTAATGGTTTGAGTGTTGGACTATGACTCTGGAGATCAGGGTTCAAATCTCTACTTGAGCATAAAAATCCACTGGCTGACCCTGGGCAAGTCACACTCTCTCAGCCTCAGAGAATGGCAATGGCCAACCCCCTCTGAAGAAAAGGCCAAGGGGCACCATAAGTCAAAAATGACTTGGGGGGACACAACAACATCAACAAAGCTTCCCACATTTGAATAGGCAGCTTCATGCAGCCCACTAGGAAACGTTTCTTGGAGACTATACAAATTGACTGGAGAATGTGTATATTATCACACATGTGCTTTGAGAATAGCAGTTTATCAGACAATTCAAACTACAGGAAAAGAGATTCCACTTCAACAATAGGAAGAATTTCCTGACAGTAAGCACTGTTCGACAGTGGAACACAGAGAGTGCTGCCAAGTGGAGACAAGAACCTGGCCATGTATCTGATCTGTTTCAGAATTTGTGAAAGCAGCAAAGAGGCAGAATTCTCTTCACCACCTTGTTTAGATATTGCATACAGTTTTTTAATGAACAAACTAATAAATTGCCACTTCATAAGTGGGTATATGACCATATCCATAACACTGTGTCTAAAACAAGTGGAGTAGTAATGCAGTAATCTGTATGAAAGAGGATGTAAAATGTATTCTTCTATCCTAGGGAACCTTTTCAAGCTCCTCTGCTCCTTTATTGCCAAGCTGGAAATTTGTAATGTATTCTGTAGTCTCCATCAAAGCCCATAAATTTGTTTTAATCTGTTCCAGATCCAGATTCTTGCAGTGGTGTAACATTCCCCTACCAGCTTTTATATCTGGAATATCTACAAATACTAGCTCACATGTACACATTTGAAAAGTTGCCTCTTTTTGCCCTGCAGACAGGTACATCCATCTATAGCTTTATGGGCTGAATCATTGCCTACCTAGAAGGATGCTCTGGGTCACCTGCTGAATGAGGCAAAGGCTTCACTCTTTTGCATTAATTTAAATTGTTATAGTGGCAGGAAACATGTGGCCTCCCTAATGTTTTTGGATTCTATCCCATCAGTCCAGTTCTTTGACCAGTAGGGGTGATGAGAGTTGCAGTCCACATCATTTGGAAAGCCACCTGTTCCCCATCCTTCTCTTAGGTAAAGGTATTCCCCATTGACAAGGTTGTCAAGTCATGTCTGACCATAGGGGGTGGTGCTCATCTCCATTACTAAGCCAAAGAGCCAGCATTGTCAGAGACTACTCCATGATCATGTGGCCAGCATGACTGCACAGAACACTGTTTACCTTCCCACCGAAGTGGTACCTATTTATCTACTTGCATTTGCATGCTTTTGAACTCCTAGGTTGGCAGAATCTGGGACTAGTGATGGGAGCTTACCTCATCATGCAGCACTTGGGCCTCGATGGGGATCTTGCAATCAGCAGAGTCAGCATCTTAACCACTGGAGCCACTGCATCCCCTTCTCTTATTCCTGGAGCGAATATCCTCTTGCCTGTCCCCTTTCGAACTGAGAATCATAACATCTCATTCTACATTATACTATTAAAAAAATCAGTCTTTGGTTAGGCTTATGCCTCTTCTTGAGTTAGGAGTCTGTCAAGTAATGCTCAAGTCTCTCCTTGAGTTAGGAGTATGTCAAGGGAGTCTCTACTTGGGTTCTAAGTGTTGTTGTTTCCCCCCCCCCCCCTTTGCTTCTCCTCCTCAGCTGCGCTCCCTTCTTGTTCTGAACCATCCCCTGACTTTCTGGGCACGACCTTGTTGTTGTTCCCTTATCTCCCATCCAGGCCTGGCATGCCTTAAACGTCCCCCCCCCCTCCGGCCTTCCCGCCCCCAAATCCCCCTCTGTATTGGTGCTAAGCCTCCCATTTTGGAAGGCTTCCCCTATTGTTCATTGTCTTGTGACCCTCCTCAGGCCAAGTGGGCCAGGCTGAGGGAGCCGGAGAGGAGAGAGGGACAAGAGGCGGCTCTTTGGGACGGTCCCCTTTCCCTTTCCCGCCTCCTCCTCCTCCTCCACTTTTTCTTCTCCTCTCCTCCAGAGGCAGCGGCTCTTCTTCTCTTCCCTTCACTTGGAAGGGAGCGAGTTTGGCCGCTATGACAGGGACCAGTTTGCCGCCTCTCTTGGTCCTCCTCACCGCCTTGGTGAGCCGGTGCGTCTCTCAAGCCTCCCAGCAGCAGCAGCAGGCAGCGCCTCAGCAAAGAGGTACAGTACAAAAGCTTGGAAGGCATAGAGAGAGGGGCTTTATTTTCCCCTACTTCTGGCCAAACACACTCAACACAAAATATTCCTACTCCAAGGCTCCGTTGTCTCTTCTCCTCCTCTCTATCTTCTCCTTATGCCCCATTACGCAGGGCAACAAGGACAATAAATGAGGATCCCTTGGAGCACCTCAGCTCTCCAAAGTGTCTCCCTCAGAAGTGCCATGCCAGAGGCATGGCACCTCTGAGAGAGACACTTTGGAGAGCTGAGGTGGAAAAGAAGGCTCCAAGGGTCCCTCATTTATTTGTCGGCTTCTTTGCCTCATCTGAAACTTTGAAACAGTTCGCCTTCCGCTCTACACTGAGGAGGCAAACTAGTCAGAGGCTGCCTCCACACTGCAGCTATAATCCTGTCTGACAGCACTTTCAACTGCCATGGCTCAGCGCAATGCCGTTCTGGGGATTGCAGAGCTTTGCTCTTGGTGCCACAACTAACTACAGTCCCCAGAATTCCGTAGCATTCAGCCATGGCAGTTACAAGGGCTGTCAAACCGGATTGGAGCTGCAGTGTGGATGCATGCTGGGTTGGTTTTGACATTTAAAAGAATTTCTCAACCCCGTTTTTCTCCTCTCTGCCCTCCTGCCTCTTGCCAACTAGGTTTCCATTATCTTGCCAACTAGCTTTACAGTATCTTGCCAACTAGCTTTCCATTTTCAAACGTAGCTTGGTCTCAATCTGAACTTCCCACTTGGAAGGAAGATTTGAAACCCTAACTGGCATTATTTTTGCATGCAGAGAGATCTGGTAGCACCTTAGAGACTTAACTAAAGAGAGACCTTGGCAGCAGGAGCTTTCGTAGACTAAAGTCTGCTTCCTCAGGTGCAGTAGACTAAAGAAGTAAACTTTAGTCCACAACAGCTCATGCTGCCAACTTCTTTCTTTCATTAGTCTCAAAGGTGCTATAAAATCTCTCTACATGCTGATTCTACAGACTAACACAGCTATATCTTTGAATTCTGACATTATTTTATTTACTGATGGGATTTGTATCCCAGCTTGCTTCCAAAAGGGGATTCAAAGTGATTATTGCCATGATCCTAAACAGAAGGGAGGGGTGTTGTGGTATCTTTCAGACTAACCACTTTATTTCAGAATGCAGTTCTGTGAACCACAGCCCACTTCTTCAAATGCAGGATGTTCTTTTATGGTTGCTATCGAGTGTAATAATATATGAATCACAGAATTTGGATGGAACAGGGATCAAGTCAGTCTCCTACCTATTGGTAAGATCACCTCCAATAAAGAGGATCTTAAGAAGAACAGGTTTAAGTCCATTTCAGGCTACAGTGTATGATAGTAGTGCCAAGGTATGGCTTATGTTACAATGAATGAAGATTGTGTGTGCGTAGCAGGAGAAACTGTCAAATATGCTAGGAAGGTTATCACACTGTTCTTAAATAGTGGTATAAAAGCGGGATTGTACAGTAAACCCCTTATTGAAGTATGTGCCATAGGTCATTCAGGGGTAATTCAAAGTGAAGGATTTAAACCAGTTTTACTGCATTCTCCCCCCCCCCCCCCCCATGAAAGCAAGGCTTGGTACTCCTGAGGAAGCAATCATTTCTTCTTGGGCAAAAGAAAGGAGATTTAAACAGTTTCACTGCAAACACTCTCCCCATTCCCCGTGAAAGCAAGATTTCTTATTCCTGAGGCGTAACCATTTCATCTTGGTCATTAGAGAGGGAATTTAAGCTGGTTTCACTGCAAAGCCCCCATTCCCAAAGAAAGTAAGGCTTCTTACTCCTGAGGAGGCAATGATTTCATCTTGGGGAGTGGAAAGGGGATTTAAACCAGTTTCACTCCCAATGAAGACAGGACTACTTTACTTACTTAGGGGGGTTGTAGACTGCCAGAAATAGTGCAAATCGAGTCCACTTTTAGGGTTAGAGTTAGTGCTAGGGAATCATGGGAATTGTTTTTTTTTCCTGACACATTGAGCCTTCTCTTTCAGAGAGCTCTGGTGCCACAATAAAATACAGTTCCCATGATTCCCTAGCACTAACCCTAACCCTAAAAGTGGACTCAATTTGCACTATTTCTGGCAGTGTTTAAAAAGCCACAAGATTATTGGTAGGGAAGCTTACTGTGATAATTTCCTAGGGACCCACTGCTTTATTTCCATAATACCAGAATTCCATTGTAGATATTTTTTCCTAATTCTTTTTAATTTGCAGGAAAGAGGAAAACAAAACTGTTGCATGGATAATATGGAAACAGTATCAATTAGGGATGAGAATGGCTTTAGCAAGATATAAAACAGGTGTGACTTAAACTACAGTTTAAATCTCACAACTAAAGTGACAGGAGTACAAGAGTCTTAGCTCTTGAAAGCAAAAATGTGGGATAAGGTGTTTTAAGAGGGGAATAAAAATAGTTCAAATAAAACTTGATTATGGTTTTCATGCAGTAATCAGAAAGTAATCGAAATCCTCATACTGCTCTTAAGGATTTTCTGTCCATCCCACACAATTGAGGCCAGAAGATTAGACACTTAAACTTGGAAGTTGTGATGCACTGTGCTCCTTAGAAAGCCTCAAGTAAATACCTCCCTATGTTAATGCTAACTCTTTAAAAATGAATAGCATCTTGGCTAAGGTTGCAATCCTATGCATAAATACCTTGGCATAAATGTCACTGAAATCAGCAGGACTCACTTGGAAGTAAATGGTAATTGGAGTAGGTCATATATGCTATTATAGAAAGTTACTTTAAACTGTGTTGTGGGAACAAGTTCATTCAAACATGTTGACTGCATTTGGAAATTGACTCAGTGGAAAACGGAGAACAGCCAGTCACATTTTAAAATAGCACATTTAAAATAAATTGGTGAATATATTCCGTGTTGTTGCCATTTACTGCTCAGACAAGGAGGTAATTTCCTACTATAGAAATACCTATTTCATGTTTTTGCCACCTTCTTTTAACTGCTGTTGTTTTAGTTATTTATAGAGGGCCATCATCTTATATGTAACTTCAGAGAAAGACATGTCCTGGGCCGGATGAACATACATTTTTAAACTTAAATGAATGGGGCTAGACAGCTGGCAAGAAGAAATGAAGAGGGAGAGTAAAGTATTAATGCAAGCAAATACAATTACATGTACATTGGCTTCATTGTAGTGAGGGTTATGAACTATATTAAGAAATGTAAACAAAGAAAGTGGGCTTGCAGAGATTTGAAGGGGGCAGATGGAGATATCCATAGGTGTTTTTGGCAAGGAACCTTCAGTAGTATTGGCAGCCACACTTTAAATAGAATCCAGCTGTAGCAGATACATTTCAGAGCAGAGTCCTATGGAAGCATATTTATCTGCCCTTGTCCATCTCATGTCACCTGCCAAATCTATTTCTACAAGAAACCTGATGCTGGTTAGCAATCAGGACTATGGCAGCATACATTATGTGTGCTGCCATGATCATCATGATTTTGTCTTCCCCAAAGTTTGCAGTGCTCCACAATATGGATATTTTAATGGCTGTAATGGATCAATTTGTGTTACAGATTTACCTTTAAAAAAACTTTTACATTTCTGTCCTATGGGTAATAGTAAAAAGAAGCATGGTGAAGAGCAAAGAGCAGGTTTCTGCCCTTTTCCCTATAAATTATGGCCTGAATTTCTATTGTGAAGTCGAAGGCTTTTTACAGCTGGCATCCATAGATTTTTGTGGTTTTTTCAGGCTGTGTTCTAGAAGAATTTATTCCTAATATTTCACCTGCATCTGTGGCTGGCATCTTCAGAGAATGGTGGCATGGAGATGTGTGGGGTATATATATACTGTGTGACCCTTGGTTGAGAGGAAGTGATTTACATGTTAATCTGTGTGTTGATCTGTTGGTGAATGGAAACACCTCAGGGTGGGAGGATATGCAAGGAGGATTTATCCAGTTCAGAGATTCTAGAAAAGTTCTAAAATACAAAGATATACAACTGAGCACAAACATTAAAATCATACAAGTGATTGTATTCCCTATATATGGATATGACAGAAGGACTGTTAAGAAAGAAGATAAGAAGAAAAGCAATTCATCTGGCATGTGGTGCTGGAGAAGAGTGCTGCTGAGCCAAAATGACAAACAAATGGGTCCTAGAGTAGATCAAGCCAGAAATCTTCCTAGAAGTCAAAATGACAAGCCGAGGCTGTTGTACTTTGGACATATAATGAGAAGGCACAACTCAATGGGGAAAAAAATAATGCTAGGAAAGGTGGAGGGAAGTAGAAAGAGAGGAAGGCTACATGCTAGATCAGAGGTCGGCAAACTACAGCCCGTGGGCCGAACCCGGCCTGTCGAGGCCTTGGAAACGGCCCGTGGCCGCTGTGCTTTCCAAAATGGCATCCGCGCTCGCGCACGCATGCGCATGAATGGGTGCCATTTTGGAATGCAAAATGGTGCCGGCGGCGTGTGCATGCGCTCGTGACACATGGCACAATTTTGCATTCCAAAATGGCGCCCACCGTCATGTGCATGTGCGCGTGCTTCCGGCGCCATTTCCCCCCCCCCCTTCGGCCTGCCGACACACGGGGGACAGCAGAACTGGTCCCAAGACTAAAAGGTATGCCAACCCCTGTGCTAGATGAATGGATTCGATTAATGAGGTCAGGGTATGAGTTTATAGGAACTAAGCAGAACAGTGGAGGACAGGGAGTCTTGGAGGTGTCCCATCCAAAGGGTTACCATGAGTCAAGATCAACTTGAGGGGGGTTAACAACAAAAGATGCATCTTTGGTTTCAAGGACCTAAAGCTATTAAACTTGGTTCTCCCTATCTTTATCTGTAAGGTAGGTTATGTTGAGAGATAATAATTAGTCCAAGGTCCTATATTAACTTTATGGTTATGTCAATATCTGAGTATACTTCTCTCCAATTCTAATTCAACATTTCAGTTGCTACCTAGTGTGACCTCTAAATCCAGGGTAAAGAAGGTTTTAAAAATTATTATTTAACCAACATGGGGGCCCCATGATTCCTCTCTGAGAAGCCTACTTGTGAGGGTGGGTCACATGCTGGCAGTGGGTGTGACCAGACTCCATTCTCCCACAATTACATAAAGAGCAGTAATAAAAAAGGAGCTACTCTTTTTGAAACTGCTTCCCCTGAAGCTACTCCAGAGATCTTAAAGTGGGGTTCCCAAGGAAGGAAAAGCTAATCCCAGTGGGGAAAGCTTCCATGTTCTACTGCTTCAAAGTACACTCATCCCCCCACATTTGTGTGACTTTTGCAGATTTGATTATTCACAGATATTATTAATATTTTCTCTCTTTAACCAAAAGTCACACTGAAGGACCTAGAAATCCCTAGAGAGAACACTCCACTAGGCGTTTGTAGCTCCTCCAGCACAATTCTATGGTCAGTGTCTGGTAGATGTTGACCACTGCACTGCACTGAAGGACCTAGAGATTCCTAGTGAGGTATTCTCTCAGGTAAAAACATGGTGTTTTTGTTATTTGTGGTTTTTCCACATTCATGGGGGTCCTGTGCCCATAACCCCAGTGAATATGGAGGGATGAGTTTGCTTTATTGCTATGACTATCAGGATTTGAGGCTATTGCTTAAGGCCCAAGTGTGAAACCAGCACAAATGCTAAAAAGGTAACGGTTCCCCCTTGACATGTCTAGTTGTAACCAACTGTGGGGGTGGTGCTCATCTCCATTACTAAGCTGAAGAGCCAGCATTCTCCAAAGATGACTCCATGGTCATGTGACAGCATGACTGCATGGAATGCTGTTATCTTCCCACCAAAGTGGTACCTATTTATCTACTTGCATTTCCATGCTTTCAAACTGCTAGGTTGGCAGAAGCTGGGGCTAGTGACGGGAACTCACTCTGTCACGTGGCACTTGGGCCTCAAACTGCCAACCTTCTGATCATCAGAATTGGCATCTTAACCACTAAGCCACCACACCCCTAACACAAATGTTACAGTAGCATATTTGAACCAACATCACAGTCTCTAGTCAATGACCTGTACTTCAATATTACCTTTGAAGCATGGTTGATTTTTGAGTTGCCCTCAAATGTTATAATAAAAAAATAATAATTGTAAGAGGCCCATACAATGACAAAGCTTCTGCCTGAACACCTAGTAGGTCAGACAATGGTCCAAAACACACTGCAGAAATAATCCAGTTTGAGACTGAATTAACTGCCCTGGCTCAATGCTAGCAAATTCTGGGAACTGTAGTTTTGTGAGACATTTAGCCTTCTCTGTAAGAGAGCTCTAGTGTCACAATAAACTACAGTTCCCAGGATTCCCTAGTACTGAGCCAGGGCAGTTAACGTGGTCTCAAACTGGATTATTTCTGCAGTGTGTTTTGGACCAAGGTCAAGAAGCTATTTTGTTTCTCTCTCTCTGTGTTGTGTGCCTTCAAGTCATTCCCCTGAGGTTGAGAACATATGAATTTCCCAAGGTCACCCAGTGGGTTTCATGGTTGACTGGGGAATTGAACCCTAGTTTCCAGAATCATAGGCCAACACTCAACCCACTACGCCATGCTGGCCTTCTTTTGTTTCTCTAACCTAACCCATGCTAATGGTATGTGCAACATTTGCCACAATATGGGAAATGGTTATTCTGTCCCTTCTCTGCGAGAAGTCATTTGTGTTATTCTACTAGTACAAAGTGTCTGTTACATGCAAAAAACCAATTTTCATCCTTATGCAAGTGTTAAAGTAACTTAGCTTCTGCTTTCACAAGCTGCTCTGCAAGCTATTCAGCACTGAACTTCACAAAGCATTGTACAAGGTGTTGTACAACAAATTACTATCTCACTAAGCTGGGTGTTGGTTCTGCTGTGAATTGTGCAGAATCCCATTTTTCTTAATTTCTCCACTTTTGTACCATTGAATATAACTCAGTACCATTCAACATAAAACAATAGTACTGTGAATAAATGCAGACCTAATTCTGAACAGCACTTTCAAATGTTTTGGTATATATGACAATGAGCCATGTCTAGGGAATCTTAGGTCATGGCATAGTTAAGACTTCTACAAAGTTTCCAGATGGCTCTTAAAATGTAGAATTCCAGCACATCTTGCATCAGAGACAGTACACTGGTTTGTAATTTGACTTTTAAAGTTGTCTGGAGAATTGTGTGGTCAAAATTTTGGAGTTAATTTAATACTTTCCTTCATATGTTACTTATTCATTAGACTCCAGTATTCCTTTTTCCCCATTAAGAATCTTTTGACTATATCCAGCCTGCCTAAGAAAAACAATATTCTAGAACACTGTATCTTGTATGTTTGAATATTCTTAGTTCAGGAAAACATGTCAAAAAGATAAACAGCAAACCTAAAAAACCCAGCCTCTACACTTGTCTTCCTCCAGAGTATTAGAATGAATTTGTGTGAGTAGATAAAATACTTCATGCAATTCTAATAATAATAACAATAATAAGTTTTATTTATATCCTGCCCCTCTGTCACGCAATCGAGGTGGCTCACAGCAATTTAAAAACTTCATACAGTATTAAAATACAATCCCAAAATCCCACACACACCCCCACCCCTTAATAATAAGTTAATTCTAGGAATCAGTTTTAAAAATCTCCTAATATAAATGAATTATAAATTTCACATCAAGTTATGACATGCTTTTTGATTTTAACATCAATTTAATTTTTAGATTCTGTTGTAGATTAAAATTCATATATTCTGAGTGAGCTAATGATTTGGAGACTTGTACTCGTGCCATAAACTTGGTATGAGACATCCAGACCTGTATTGATATTTTACTGCTGAACTTTTAGTTATTTGGCATGTTGTTCTTACATAGACTTGAAAGAACTTGGTATCCAGCTCTGGGCCATCTGCTAAAGGCTAGGCAATCAATACAGTTTATGCAAATACCTTGAATATAAAACTCCCATCAAATGCTAAAACCAGTATTCAAATTATGTAACAATTTTTGGAGTCTTCCATTTTAATACTTACTTTTGTTAAGTACTGTCGTATTTTCTTAAATAATCATGACAGAGTTATTGTGTCTGTATATGCATGTTGCAATTTTAATCTTGCACCATGTATTTTGCTACTTTTACTTGCATCATTGATCTATGACACTGACAGCTTGTCTAAATAGGAGTGTGCACTGCACCTGCCACTGCGGGGTGGGACACTCTTCACTTGGAATGTGGGGAGTCTATGATCTGTGATTTATGCTTCAATAAACCTTTCAGTAACATTTTCATTTATGAGTAACCATAAACTATGAACCACCAAAGAGATGTGGCTGTAAGGATGATTTTAGGCACTTAAGAGCACCTGGGGCACAGAACCATAGCATACAAGATTAGATAAAATCCATATATGCTGACTCATATCTGTATATCCAGTTTAAGAAAGAATTACTAGCGTTATTTATTTCACAGAAAGCAAAGGCAGCCAATTAATTTCTCATCTGAATCACCTGAAATGAAATTAATTATTCAGTTAATTTGCACTTTACCTTGGATCATCTCAAATCAGCGCTTCCTTTTCAATTATGATTCATTTGCATTGGTATAGGAACACTGCAAAAAAGAGAGTGTGTGCTAGTTATTTTTTAAAAAATGTGGCTCCATCCCGCTCATACACAGCTAAATAAAACAACTTTTGCACCAACATGAGAATGTCAAAAAGTTTACAGAAAGCTAGTTAAAAAGTAAAACAAGGATCACTCCCAATTAATATCTCAGATGCTGCTTCATACTTTAATCTTCTTCCTTTCAATTTACCCTTTTATCAATTGTCATTACATACATAAATAAAATCCAGACAACATGAATTTCAAAACAGATTTGAAAGTCCATCTGTATTCTTCAGTTCAATTCAGCCAAGCAGTTGCTAAAATCCTAATTCCTTACCTTTAATTAATTAATAAAATATATTCAATTCATATCCTGAATTTCTCTCAGCAGAGGACCTGAAGCAACTGACAATTTAATTTAAAACAAAGTCAAGCTAAAAAACTTCAAAAGTTAAAAACCAATATTATTAGTATTTTATTGATATTTTTGTTATTGAAGGAAGAGAAATAGGATTCAATGAATTTAAATACATAATTTTCAGTGAAACAATGAATCAGGAAGAGAGATGTGATTCAATTAATTTAAATACTTAATTTTCAGTGAAACAATGAATTATGATGATTCTACCAAATATTGAGTTACTCCCATATAGCAATAGCAAGTACATTTCTATACTGTTTATCAGTGCACTTAATCACTCCCTAAGTGGTTTACAATGTGTAAGCCAATTGCCCCCATCAAGCTGGGTACTTATTTTAGTGACCTTGGAAGGATGCAAGCCTGAGTCGAGCCTGAGCCCCTGGCTGGTATTGAACTCACAACCTTGTGAGGGTTTTTTTGTGAGTGAGTGGCTGCACTACAGGCATTTAACCACTGCACCACCAGGGCTCTTGTACCATATTGTATTATCTTCAGTGTTGTATGTAATTTGACAAACCTACTTTTGCATAATATGCATAAAGACAATGTTAAGATCCATAGATGTTCCTGGAAAGCCCTGTATACAATGCAGTTTTGTACAGAACCACATGTTGCAATAAACATGGGTGTCCTGGAAAGCCAGTAAATGGGCTGATAGCCAAGGCAAGGAAAAGTCCCAAACAAAGTCCTAGTTACCAATCCGAAGGGGCAGCCAGCGAAGAGTCAAACACGATCCATGAGTCGAGGGGTTCAGAGAAGCCGGGAGACAAGGCAGTCCGAGGTCCAGGGATGCAGAAGTCCAAGAGTCGTCAGTGGTCCAAAGGTCACTAGGAGACCAGGATAGTTCAGAGTCAAGGGTTCAAGGCAAGGAACAAGGAAAGCCAGGAAAAGAGGCTTCCACCAGGAAGTTCAGATATCCTCTGGCACCGCAGCAACGCTTCCCCACTTGCTTAAATCCTCGAGCTGCCAGAGCTCAGCTGGGGCTGATCACCTTGATGACCTTGGCATTTTTCATAAAGCCTCCTTGATCACCAGAGGCCCACCCTTTTGGCTCTACGCTGACTGAAGGTAGACACAGTCCCCTGATCCTCCTCCATGTCTGACTGCTCTGTCATCAGAAGGCTTGGCTGCAGAGCCTCTTGAAAAGCCACAGGCTCTGCTGGCAAAGCAGAGCCTCTAGGGCCGAGCTGAGGCTCCTCTGCTGCAGACTCAGGACCTGGAGGAAGTTCTGACTCATCCTCCTCATCCTCTGAGTCTTTGTCCAGGCAGGGCATGACAATGGGCTACAATAGAAACTGCAACTCTTGTGTTAATTGTCAACCTAACCATGTGGGTATTAAAGTATAGTTGTATCATGACCTAATCATGTTAGGTTGTTGTTGTGTGTGTTCAAGTTGTTATGCTGACTCTAAGATGAAACTATCATGGGATTTTAAGGAGTAGGAAGTGTATGACTTCCTCAAGGTCACCCAGTAGGTTTCCATGACCAAGTGGGGAATCAAACCTTTATCTCCAGAGTCACAGTCCAGTGCTCAAACCACTACACTACACTGGCTGGTATATTCATATTATACTGCTATCTAAACATTAATTGTCACTAATAAGGATGGATGAACCTTTTTTAAAAAAAATGATTTCAGGATATGGTGTAAGCTTTCTAATATAAGAAGAACAGTGCTGGATTGGACTAAAAGCCTTTTAAGTCCATAATTCTGTTCACACAGTGATCAACCAGTTGCCTTATGGGAAGCAAATAAGCAGGAAAGAGATGAGGGGGGATTCAACTACAGGAAACATTTTTCTAATTCTTTGTTCATTTATAATCAAAGAGAGTCTCTATATCTTTGTGGGGAATTTTGACCCTCCAGATATTTTTGTGCTTGATAGCCAGTGGTAAAGAAAGATGGGAATTGCAGTCTGGCAACATCTGCCAGGCAATATGCACCCCATTCACAATCTAAATCAATGCTTTGTTTAGAGGAATTAGCAGGTAGAGATGCAGATACAGAAGTTGCATGACTGCTAATAATATAGCTTCTGCAAAAGTTAATGCATCTAAATGAATTCAATTTGCAATACAGTGATTTTGTTTTAACAGTATGATCATGCATGGCTGCCCTTATAGCAGTGAAACAATATGTTAGCTTCTATACCATTTTGTTACTTAAACAAATACACACTCTTTGTTTCACATTTTTTAAATGTTTCATGATGTTGTACTGTTCTGTTTCATTACATAGAAGCATTGTACATCAAAGCAAAAAAAAAAAAATGCTTGGGTTGATAGGATGTTTTAGTCACAAAGGTGCATTGAAAAATGTTCATGCCAGAACATTGAAATTCAAGATAATAAATATTTCTTTTGTAGCACTGGTCAAAGAAGAATGTATTCTTCAAGGACAACTATCTCTACTATAGTATAATATTACAAATGTCAGCATACCACATTTCAGAACAGTACAAGATAAATTGAATTTTCATATTTGAAAACATTGGAATCAGTAACAGTACATGTTGGTGGTTTACAAAAGGGTAGCATGCTGCTTTATGCCCACTGTAATGCATCTTCTGTTAAAACTATTTAATTGGTGGGATGCCACAAAGAAAGAATGTTATACTTCAAAGCAGGTGAACATTCATATTTTGAACTGCTTCATCATCTAAAGATAATCTTTAGAAAGTATCATCATCTTAAGAAAGTATCTAATACTCTGTCTAATACAGGAAATTGTATATTATATTTCTGCAGAATAGAAATGTATATACTACCTTAAATGGATAGTTCAAAGTGGAATTTAAGTAACTGGATTGCCAAATATAATGCTTAAGTATTGCATTTACATGAACCCTGAAGTTTTATCACATTTTGTACATTTTCTCAAAGCATTTCCTTTAGTGTCTCACTGCAAAATAAGATACATGTTTAGTGATAGCAGTTTTCAGATGCTGTCCAATGACATTTTTCTTGCTTCTAGGTCAGTATAGCAATATAGTATGCTCCAATGTGAAGCTATGCATTTGGCTGTTTGGTTACCTGGTTGTGATTAAAAGCTGTGAAAAAAATGCATAAACATTTAGCTATCAACTTGCAGCAGAATTGGATGTAGCAAAAGTACTTGGGCCAGAATGAGAAAATATGTTTATAATTTATGGTGAGATTTCACAATAGTTCACTGGCATAGCATTGCTGCAGCTGCTGTAAGCCTTGTAATGACATTAGGCTCAGACTCAAAGGGATGGACTGCTGTAGATTCTGGCAGTAAGCATGGCCTTGTGAAATTTGTATATATTATACTGGTGAGATACTCAAAGAGGAAAACTTTCAACTAAATAGCTGAATTCTGTCACCAGTAAGATCAGCAATACTCACAAATTACAAGATTCCACTTATTTTACAATGACCTACACAGTAAATATGAACCTCACACCTTGACTTCTGCAATGCACTCTACATGGGGCTACCCTCGTCCCTGGTTCGGAAATTACAGCTAGTACAGAACATGGCAGCCAGACTTGTTTCAGGTACATCTCGGAGGGATCATATTACTCCGGTTTTGAAGTCCCTCCACTGGCTGCCTATTAGCTTCCGAGCCAGGTACAAGGTGTTGGTTATCACCTTTAAGGCCCTAAATGGCTTGGGTCCAAGCTATCTCAGGGACCGCCTGCTCCCGTACAATCCTCCCCGCGCTCTTCGATCCTCCGGGAGGAATTTGCTTCAGCCACAGAAATCGAGGCTTGTGGCTACCTCCCGGGGGGCGTTCTCTGTTGTTGCGCCTAAGCTCTGGAACGGCCTGCCGGACGAGATCTGTCTTTTAACATCCTTAGACAGCTTTAAAAAGGCTGTCAAGACGGATCTCTTCCGGCAGGCCTTTCCAGACTAGGTATATTGAACTGATCCTCCCGTCCTAGATTAACAATCCTCCATGAGACGATCCTCACGTGGCCCCATCATGTGATGGGAGGATCGTCAAACCAGCCTCACGGAGTTTCTGGGCCGGATGGCTTTATATTTTAATAGATTTAGATTGTATTATTGCTTCTGTATTTTGCTTCTTAATCATACCTAAAATAATGTACTCATACCTTTATAAAAATGAGATACCTAACACTACAACAGTACTTTTTATATTAGTTCATAATAATAATAATAATAATAATAATAATAATAAAATTTATTTGTACCCCGCCCATTGGTAGTCCAATCCGGGCGGCTTTACAGTTAAAAGATACAAATTACAAAAACATACAATGTAAACACCCCCCTCCCCCCCTTAAAACTAGATTAAATTAAGATCTAAATATCAAATGTGCCTAAGCTAGAAAAAAGGATTCCTAGCCACAAGGGCCCTGATTCTTTAGAAGCTAGTGCTTCAGTTTGAGTTTTAATTTAATTTTTAGTTTAACATTTTAGACAGTAGTGTTACTAGGGTTGGCATCACCCGGTGTGGTAACTCATGGTGTTACCCCCTACACCCTTGACCTCCTTCCATTTCACACCATACAGAATCCTTAGTAATGCTTTTGTAGTAATGTTACTCATAAATCATAATTCCTGTATATCACTGTATATAATGGTAATAGTTGTGATATAAACAACTAACAAAATTAAAATTATACTTTTTAAATTACAATATCATACACACAGGCTAAAATTTATATTTACATAGTATTTATGTGTATACAGTTTCATATGCAGAACATATTGTAAGGCAAACAGGCTTGAACATGGAAGAGGGAGGAGTGAAAATAGGAGGAAGAAATATCAACAATCTGAGATATGCTGATGACACCATAATACTAGCAGAAAACCTCACAGACCTGGAACAACTAGATCAAGGAAGAAGGTGCAAAGGCAGGCTTACTGTTGAACATAAAGAAAACAAAAATAATGACCATAGAGAATTTACACACATTCAAACTAGACAATGAAGAAATAGAAATAGTAAAAGAGTTCTCATATTTGGGATCAAACATTGATCGAAACGAGGACTGCAGCCAGAAAATCAGGAGAAGGTTAAGAATGAGGAGGGCGGCTATGAAAGAACTAGAAAAGATCCTAAAATGCAAAGACATACAATGCAGCACAAAAGTCAGAATCGTACAAGCCATTGAATTCCCTATTACCATGTATGGATGTGAGAGCTGGACACTCAAGAAAGAAGATAGGAGGAAAATCAACTCATTTGGGATGTGTTGCTGGAGAAGAGTGCTGAGGATCCATGGATAGCCAAAAGGGCAAACAAATGGGTCCTAGAACAGGTTAAGCCAGAGATATCACTAGAAGCCAAAATGACAAGACTTAGATGGCCATACTTTGGACACATCATGAGAAAGCATGAATCGTTGGAAAAGACAACAATGTTAGGAAAGGTGGAGGGAAGAAGAAAGAAGAGGAAGGCCACATGCTAGATGGATGGACTTTATTAAAGAGACCATGAATATGAGTTTGCAGGAGCTGGGCAGAGCAGTAAAGGACAGCGAGGCCTGGAGATGTCTCATCCTTTGGGTGGCCTGGGTAAAGACCAACGTAAAGGCAGTTAACAACAAAGTTTCATTTTATTAAAATGAAACTTTAGTAAGATTTGATGTTTTTAAAGAAAATTTTAAAACAATTTTATTTATTTATTTATTTATTAAATAGGGTCTCTCCTTTCTCCTCCCACTGAGTCTTACCCCACTCCCCCCATCTCTTCAGCATTTTAAAGGAATGCAGGTGAACTCCACAACTCATTTCTGCCAAAGGGCAGGTGTTTGGGAAAAGTGGTGTCACTCCCTTTAGGTAGTCACCTGGTGTGGCCTGAATCCTTCACACACCCCTTGTGACACCTCTGTTTTTAGATGCCAGTATTTTGAAAGTGTCTTTATGGTATTTACTGCAGGATGCCTTGAAAAAATGTTTTGAAAAATAGGATAGAAATATTTAACCAATAACCCCAATAAAAACCAATCATGAAACATCAATTCAGTTAGCTTGTTTTCCCAAACTATCAGTATTTCCATTTTTATCTGAATTATGTTTCATAATATGTATGGTAATGAACTCACTGGGTAGGATTGTCCTAGCACTCTGTTTGACCGTGACTGTTGGCTCTGCTGCTTATATTAACATCTCTGGTGGCACAGTGGTTAAATGCCTGTACTGCAGCCACTCACTCATAGACCACAAGGTTGCGAGTTCAATACTAGACTCAGGCCTGCATCCTTCCGAGGTCGCTAAAATGAGTACCCAACTGTTGGGGGCAATGAACTTACAGTTGTAAACCGCTTAGACACCCCATAGCGTGGTATGAAGCAGTATATAAATGAAGCTGCTTTGCTTTGCTCTTGATGAAAGAAAATCTGTTACTGAAATGAACATGCAAACATACATTTAAAAAAAACTGCAAAAGAATGTACTGCTTTTTAATGTTGTCAGAACATAATGTGTCTTAGACATGGATTCCAGGAGCTTAGAAGCAAAATCTTGTAAAATAGCATAATTGATTCCAGAATAGATGTTCTTTTGATTTGATATTTTGCCAAAAGATGCATTTTGTCTCTCCAAGTCACCACCATAGTGGTCATACAACAAGCATGGAAAATATTTGCCAGAGTGAGAGTGGGTGGGTTGGTGGTTCTTATGTGCACAGACTACACTTATTGATTATTCATGCAGTTGTTGTGTTTCTCTCCCCCAGCTATAATGCAGACAACTGCATAGTGTGTTGGTTAAGTATGAGAACATTTTCTTCCACCTACGTATCTTAGTAGTTAGAGGAGAGGATTCAATGTCTACTTGTCCAACTCAAGGCTAACAAAATAATAGTATTCATGAAATATTAAGGTCTGGCTGAGCATATACTGAATAATTAGCAAAAATGGCTCTTACTACAAGGATCATTATGTTGTATACTGCGTACATTATGTGTACAGTGTAGAAAGAATTTAGCAAATGACAGATGACAACAGGGTATTCACAGCAGCTGTGATCCTCCATCTGGAGATGTATACCTGGCACATAGCTGTGTCTCTGTAGCTATGTCTCCAAGTGCTGCCCTCCCAAGCCCATCTTTTCAGTGACATAACTTCCCTGTGACACCTCCCATTTCATTGGAAGATGTGAGCTATCACCAGAGACACATCTAGCTATTTTCTTGTAGCTAGATGTGCTGCAGAGGGCATTCTCAGATTCCCAGGGGATCCTGGTGAGATCCCTGCAGATGGTATCCTTGTAGTGTGTCCAGATACAGGAAAATAGGTAGAAATGTCTTTACTGGTCTCTCCACAATCCAACAAAAGAGAAATGGTGTTGTTGGGAGAGAGTTGTATTGTTTAAATGTGGGGGCTTTTTGGTGGTGATGGTGGTGGGGAGTAGGGATCAATTGTTTCACAGTCAAGAAAGAATTCTGACCTTTACTATGACCCAATAAGTAGTTATGATAGCATAAGTTGCACTGGTGCTATCATAACTAACAAGATGCCAGCAAACAAGTATGAGGAAAAAAAATCTTCTTGATAAGCTGTGGACTAATGGGCAAAAAGGGTTTAACTGCTTATGAAAAAAAAATGATGGTTTAGGACCTGGTGGCTGGGACAGTAATTGTATTCCTAAATGAGGCTGAAAACCTATTAGAGTTGGTGACTGTAAGTAAGACTGTAAGTCCTGGCCCTGGACAGATATAAACAATAAATATAGGGCTTGTGGATGATCTTTGATGAAGGAGCTGAGTGCTCATCAAGCTGTGGAATGTTAAATCGCCAGGAGGCATTAAACTGAGATATAGCCCATTAAACCCAGCATTTTAATCACTGATATTACTTCTGCAGCATGCTGGTGCTACAGGCAAAGCAGCTTTCAATATGTTTAATAGCCAATACTGTTTTTCCCATTTGCAGTTTTGCCCATTTATATTTTTGACTGTTGTAATTTTTTCATTGTTCAACCTAAAATGTAGGCGTATCATATAGATATACTTCTGTTTTAAAGTAAAGAAAAAATTGGCCATAACAACACATAGCATTTGGTAAACAAGGATAATTTTCAGTTATTTCCAACATTAATGATTTCTGCTCAATCCAAGGCAAAGTATTCAGAATGGTTTGACACTTTAGAGTATAAAGTTTGTATTACAAAAGGAGATAAAAGCATGCCAGTGAAAGAAACAAAACACAGCATGGTTGCATCAAAATGAGACTTGAGAAGTGTAAGCCTCAATAGAGTGGAGGAGAATGGGATAGGAAGAATGTTGCTCTGAGTGATTGGGACCTTGTTTTGCATTAAAATAGCAATAACCCAGTAAAATCCCCCACTGTACCAAATTCTACACCCTGGATGTGGTTTGTATATACACAAATGGCACCTGAGCATTTATCCTAATCTGTTGTACAGTTGTGAAAGTGCATGAATGGTCCCTGTCCCATCTGGTCTTTGATCTAATCATGGGGCCATGCTTCGGTAGACATATTCCTTTTCAGATAAAACCACAAATGTGAACTTTTCTGCAGTGAGAGGTGGTGGTCATAACTTTCTAAGGGATGCATTTCTCCTGCACTGGATGAGAACCCTGCTGTACCTCTTCTTGCCCTTTCCCCTGACGGTGAGAGTGCTGGTCAAGATTCAGGAAGACATGTCTGACTGCTTCATCACAGACCCATGGTGGCCCAGGCAGCTCTGGTTTGCGACACTCCTGCAAAGCAAAAAGCAGCTTCATTTATATACCGCTTCATATCGTGCTATGGGATGTCTAAGCGGTTTACAACTGTAAGCTCATTGCCCCCCAACAGTTGGGTACTCATTTTAGCGACCTCAGAAGGATGCAGGCCTGAGTCTAGCCTGAGCCCTGGCTAGTACTGAACTCACAACTATTGGTCTATGAGTGTGTGGCTGCAGTACAGGCATTTAACCACTGCACCACCAGGGCTCTACAAATGTCCCATGAGTACCCCTCGCTCCTATACCCACCTACCTACCCTTCTCCTCAAGTTGTGGGCAGGGTTAGACCTCCAGATCTCAGGCCATTCCACTCTGGAGACTGCAGAGGCTTTAGAAGTTTAAATAATAATAATAATAATAATAATAATAATAATAATAATAATAATAATTTATTTATATTTCCTGCCTCTCCCTACTCTGTTCTGCAAACCTTACGTAAGCCCTCTACCTGGTGGTCTTACACCCTAAAATGGTGCCATTTTTGCTCCTTTGCCCATGTTTCAGGGCTTCTGACTGTGGCAGCTAATAAAAGGGCAGTGATGATTTTTCTTATTGCACTAGAGGAGTTGGGTCTTTTCTTTTCCTCCTTGTGAGTCTGCCTGGTGTCCATAGTGGAGCACCAATAAACTGAGGATCCAGCTTTATTGCTAAGTGTGGCTGTCAAAAGATTCTTGGGCAGTTTATCCCACCTCTACCCTGTTCCACCTTGGTCTTTTTGCTCATCCTATCTCAAATGATGCAGAAGCCCTTTTTGCTGATGGCTACCATGGATCTGTAACCTCACGTTTTTATGTCTGTTTTTCTGCTGGCTATTACTTGAGCCAAATGGGCTAGTGAACTTTGCACCCTACAAGCAAACCAGCCCCATCTGATTTTTCATAAGGACAAGGTAGTAGTTCATTTTAGTCCAGCATTCTTCCCTAAGGTGGCCTCCCCAATCCACCTCAACCAAGATATTGTATTGCTGCCTTTATATTAGGATCTTTCATCTCAGCTAGAAAAAGGGTTGCATTGCTCTGGTGTTTGGTGAGCCTTGGCTTAGTACGCTAACTGTATTACTTCTATCAGGAGATCTCCTAGACTGGTTCTCTTCTATAGGAGACCAAAAGTGGGTTTCCTTGTTTCATCACACTGACTGCCCAAATGGGTTGTTGAATTGATCAGTTTGGCATACCATCTGGCCAAGACACCACAACCTTTAGGCCTGATCCCATTCGACTTGGGTAGTCCCTGTGTCTCACACATACCCAAGGGGTATTTCCCTGCCAGAAGCCTGCAGAATGGCTACATGGGTCAGCCATCTACTCTCATCTGGCAATACAGAATAGACTGTAAAACTCAGGCTGGCACATTATTTGGAAGGGCAGTGCTATCTTCTATCCAAGATTGACCTGCCCCATCTCCATTGGTAAGCATGCTAGTAATCCAGTTGTGTGAGGCACAGAGACCATGAAGAAGGAGGTGCTTATCTGTGTCTGTAGTTCTTCAAAAGGTCATCTGTGCCCTCACACAACCCTCCCTCCTCCCCTTTATTTCTGCCTGTCTGGTCTACTCTTGACGGATGGTGAAACAGAGAGGGAATAGATCTAGGCACAATTTATGCTGGTATTGAAAGGGGTGAGGTTCCTGTCAAAAGCTGCTGAGCTCTGGAATGTTCTGTGGCTGGATCTGTGTAGGTGTAACACCCAATTGAGAGGGCACAGATGACTGCTCGAAGAAGTACAGTTACAGGTAAGCAACCTGTAAGCAATCCATTCAGTCAAACACATGATGTATTTTTGTATTCATTCTTGGGAATATTATTTTATGGATAGTTAATTCTATTTTTTGGCTATCTATGAGAGAACAGGGAGGAAAACTAATCATTTGTGTCCCCATAGTGCTTTCAATATGAATGAAGCTAAAAGTGTTAGATATATTCTGGGGACAAAATGACCTATCAAAGTTGCATTAGGTATTCTTCATGTCACTTGTAATTTTATCATGAGTTATAAATGTAACTGATCCTGAAATGATTTAAAAAATTATGTTGGGCAATACAGGAGGCATTTTTGTCAGAAAAAGTTCAAAATTCATCACAATCAAATCTGAAAGGTTTGCAAACAGAATTTTTAAAAACATTTTTATATTCTCTCCATTTTCATCTTATAATAGCAGTGGCCGCCTCTCGGCAGGGTAATTTTCATGTATTAATGATGATTTTCCCTGGGAAATGGCTGAAGATATTGCCAAGAGCCACCAACTCCCCACAGGCTGACTATTAATCTTCCAGAAATGACCTGATTGTAATGCCTTAATTGTATGAAAACAATAATTTTTCTGCATTTTGTCAGCCATTATATCTTCTTGATAGTGATGCTAGAATTTCCCCCCTATTGATAGTGTCTCTTGAAAGAAAAGCAGTAACCTTTAATAGAACAATGTGTTTTTTAAACTGTGAGAGCACAGTAAGACTGATAAAAATCACTCTCTAGTAAAGAGATCATTGCCAATAGTAGCAGTAGGCTTGTAAAAATCTGAGATTACTATTGTTAGACAGAATATATCACCTATCATTATACAAAAATTTGAAAGATACATTTGAAGAAAAATGCCTCAGATGTAACTTCTGTGTGATTAAGGGAGGCCCTTTATTTTCGATCAACATATTAAATCTACAAACAGAAAGATATTTTCAGCACTGTACATTCATTCCATTAACAAAACAAAAAGGGAAACATGGTTAAATGTGTTGTTTTTCAGGATTTCCCTGTTCACTTAATATCCCTGTTCACTTAAAGGATGTATTATTTAAGCAATATGGATATACAGTCGTCCCTCCCCGTTCATGGACTTGAAATCTGTGGTCTTGCTGTTTGTGGGAGGGATAAGTGGGGAGGGACAAAATGGTGGTGTGTGCCAGCCATTATTTTCAATGAGAGTAAAATATTTGTGAGTGGTCATTTTCGTGGAGGGGTCCAGAATGGATCCCCCATGAATTGGGAGGAGCTACTGTAATATCGTACTCTGTGCTGTGGTTAGTTTCAAGTAAAAGTTCTCCGTGTGAACCTACAGCACCATGAATTTCCATTTTTCAAAGACAGTCCTTCCTCAGATATGTATATTTGTGTTAATGCCCCTTCAAGTTGCCTGTTGATTTACAGTGACATCATGCATTTCTTAGGTTTTTCCTCTCAAGACAGGAATACTCAGAGTAGTCTGCCATTGCCTTCCTTTGAAAATCCTTCAAAGTTCTTCATCCAGGTAATAACCAGGCCTGACAATGCTTAGCTTTCAAGACCAGTTGTGATCTGCAGCCTTCAGAGTATTTAGGCCCTCCTTCCACAGATATCTGCTTGAGTTCCCTTTCCTCTCATCTATTCATTTTATTTCTGCATTGCTCCTTCTCCTCCAATGCTGACAACCATATTTATTGATTACAATCTTATCTTGACATTAGAGATTGTTTTGAATTAAAACTGACCCTTTTAGCTTTTCTACAATGATTTTGTTTTGCACAAATAACTAGTACAATTTAATCCAAAAGGAATACTTGTTTCTCAAGTGTAAAGACATACTTATTCAAACTATAGAACCAGGTCTAGGGCAGCTGCTTTTGTCCATGGCATGGAAGTGATGTAGCCTACAGAAGACAGGATTTTTCTTCAAATCTTCTGTCTTGCTGAAACAATCCATAATTCTTCAACCATCTTTAGATATATTCAACAAATAAAAAAAAGTGCCAGAATACCAGAAATGCTTTTTCTACCATGAACAATTTTGGAGGGACAAGAACTATACCTCAGAAAATTTACAGCAAGGTTAAAAACATGACTGATTTTTCACATTATGTGAAATTAACTTGCCCTAGGGTGTTATACTGCTAATACTTGAATAAATAAAATATAGAATAAATTATTGAGCAATAGGTCATTTAAGGACTATGAATTGTGATTTTTTTAGGTCATGAAAAGTTACATGGCAGCTGTCACTGAATCATGGAATTCTATAAACTGATATGTGACAGGATAAAACAAAAGAGGGCATCTCATGCATATACTGATACTTCAAGATCTGCTACTAACCCTCATGAAGACTGGATTGTTATAATGTTTAACTATGATAACAACAAAACAAAAACATTGAAAACATAGTATTGAAATGAGATACTGGAGTTCCTTAATAGAGATGTTTATTGCTTGATGAATAATCATTCCCCTGGAATCATTCCACATTTTGCTGGCTAAAATGAAAAATGTCAGCTGAACCTTGTGAACATCTGGTTTCAAAACTCTAAGGAACAAATTTGTTCAGAATGTTCTCAGGTTGTACCACAATAAAGCTACTGATTTGTGTCAATGCATGTGTTTGTGCACTCTCGATCAAAGCCATTAGGGCTCCCTATTTATTGGAAAGAGAAGGTGTATATGTCAGCCAGAGTGAGAGGAGATGCTGCCTGATGGGGCTTCTGTAGATAAGGTCTACAACAAGCTGTTTGCTAGGCTTTCTGTATATGCAGTCCAATCATAGAAGTCTCTGGGTTGGAGCTGGAGTTGTACAGAGAACTCCATTATACAGACTCTCCCACAAGTGGAAAGGAGGAAGAAAGCAGTTTTTTTTAACCAGTTCCCCTTGTGTCCTCTATGTCCTTATGCTGTTGTGTCCTTGAACACCATCCATGTAAATTCACAAAAAGAGCAGGAGCCTTTTCTGGATATAATACATCTCCATTTGTGCAGGGGTGGGCAATATACACCCATCAAAGCTGCTCTGAGGTCCCACATTCATGTGGGAAATATACACCCATCAAAGCTGCTCTGAGGCCCCACATTCATCTGGTCCACCCCTTTTCTAGTCACTAAAAGGGGGAATTGCCTTTCTAGAAGCATCCAGGAGTGGCAAGTCACCTTTAAATGAGGTCACAGATCCACCCACATTCAAACAACTATTTTTCTTAAATTGTAGCTGGGGAAGGAATACTAAGGGGGGATGCAGAGAGCGCAAAGTGCCATCTTGGAGACAGGGAAGGAGAGGGGCAGCCACATGCTGGGCGCCCCAACTCCTTCCTGAGGATGTCATCAGAGCATGCACCATTGCACACGGTGAGCTCTCTGATGACATCCTCCTGGTGCAGCGTCTGGACATACTGCGCCGGAAGAGATGCACGGCGTCTCTTCAGGCACCCCTTTTGCCTGCTCTGGAAGAAGCAGCATTTCAGCGCTCCTTCCAGGGCCTGCTGAAGGGTGGATTTGGGTTGCTGCGTGTGTTAGCAGCGGCCCCAATCCTCCACTTCTCAAGGCAGCTCATGGCTGCCAGTCTGCAAAGGACCTAAGTAATTAAAGGGAAGGTAGGAAAGAAAGAAAAAGATAGAAATCTTTTGCAATTGTTTGAGATTCAGAATATAGGAACAAACATTTGTCTTACTTCTCTTTTACTTCCCACCCAGCAGTCACTGTTTATTACATGAGGTATAACCCCACACCCCCCAGACTTGTGGTTATTTTAATTATCAAGTCCTTTTCTATTGACTTCACAGTCATATTAAGCCTTGAGGAAGGAAATGAGGATAGTAACCTTATGAATTGGCTACCAGGGGTATGCTGTTCTTTTAAGCATTTAATAAACAAATAGTAAATTTCAGCTCAGGAAATTATAAATTAAAAAAAAGTACAAATGTCCTAGATATGCATCTGGATTGAGTTAACTGGTCTCACATCCCACCACCAGCAAGCATAATGAGATACTGGAAATCTGATAACATTACAGAGCACAGCATTCTCATCTGGAGCAGTTTCCTATAGTATTGCAGATATGCCAGATAAAATAAATGGCTGTCCAAAGTCAACTTCCATTATTATTGCTGTCTTTTAGTTCCTGTCAGTGCTGTGATTTGTTGTTAAATGTAACTGTACATCAAACTGCAGAGGAGGTTCAGGGTTTGCTGCTCTTCTTAAGAGTTCTGCATTGATGTGGAGTTTACTTTTAGATGAAAAGTAAATGTAGTTTACAGAGTTGCTCAGTAAATATAATGTAGTTAATATTGCTTTTCTGCTGTGGTTAGATATACAAATACTTTGATTTGATAAGATGGACTTCCAAGTAACTAGTCACTTTCAAGTTTCTCCCTTGTGGATGACATTGTCATTTTTCTTTCCATCTGCCTGATGTTAATATTCTTGTGACTAGACTTCTACACAATACCAAGCACCACCCACTTCAGTTTCTCTCTGTCTCCTTATACAGACAGTTAAAAATATAGGGCAAACAATATAGGATATAAGATTAAATTTAAAAATATTATTTCCTTCATATTCCAGTTACAAAAATAATTTTGTTTTCATTGCTTAAAGCTGCATATGAGAAAACTACACTAATTTCAAATTCTACCCATATTTAAGGGTCACATTGCACAATATAGAGACATACTTGCATTAACATGTTAGGTTTGGGATGAAAGAGAGTCAGGAGTGGAAACAAAACAATATTCTCTAAGTTCCTAGATTTATTAAAAGGCTTAGTGTTGTTTTTCTTTCAAGGGTGGTGGGAAAATGTGTAATTCCTTTCTTGAGGCAGATTAATAAAGAATATATGCTCTCTGGAAACAATTGAGAAATTCCTGTTTTTTTTGGGGGGGGGTCTGCCTTGATGAAGGAAATACATATTTCTTTCTTAAAATGAATCAGACATAGTTTTTTGTGGGTTTTTCAGGCTGTGTGGCCATCTTCTAGAAGAGTTTCTTTCTGACGTTTCGCCAGCATCTGTGGCTGGCATCTTCAGAGAAAACTGGAATGGAAGAGAATGGGTCTATATATACTGTGAGACCCTGGGTAGGGAGGAGTGGTTCCCAGGTGAACTGTGTGTTGTTCTGTGTTGAATACGGTAGGTATTGTTCTGTTGTTAATGGCATGGCTCCAGGGTGGGAGGAAATGCACTCAAGGTTATTGTCTGCTAATCCCATGTAAACTGTGTATTGTTCTGTGTTGAATAGGTATTGTTCTGTTGTTAATAGCATGGCTTCCAGGTGAAGATATGCAATCAAGGAGATTGTCTGCTATTGTCTGCTGGGAAAGCTCCTGACCCTGTTTGGTTTCCCATTTGCATTTGCTGAGTGCTGATTTTCTTATTTTACAAAATAAGAAAATCGGCATTCAGCAAATGCAAATGGGAAACCAACCAGGGTCAGGGGCTTTCCCAGCAGACAATAGCAGACAATCTCCTTGATTGCATATCCTCACCTGGAAGCCATGCCATTAACAACAGAACAATACCTATTCAACACAGAACAATACACAGTTTACATGGGATCAGCAGACAATAACCTTGAGTGCATTTCCTCCCACCCTGGAGCCATGCCATTAACAACAGAACAATACCTACCGTATTCAACACAGAACAACACACAGTTCACCTGGGAACCACTCCTCCCTACCCAGGGTCTCACAGTATATATAGACCCATTCTCTTCCATTCCAGTTTTCTCTGAAGATGCCAGCCACAGATGCTGGCGAAACGTCAGAAAGAAACTCTTCTAGAACATGGCCACACAGCCTGAAAAACCCACAAAAAACTATGGATGCCGGCCATGAAAGCCTACGACTTCACATGAATCAAACACTTTAGCAAAGAGCTGAGGAGAGCCTTGAGCTGTCAACCAGGAACTGCATGGGACCAGTGGTGTCCCTGTGGTTGTTGACACTGAGTGCAGTGGGGCAGTGGGGAATGGACTTCCCTGCCACCCTCCCCTGATGCCTTCCTTGCCTGTCCCCTCAGCTGGCTCACCATTGCCCAGCAATATTACAGCTGCTGTATCCCAAACAAAAGGCACTGAGCATCCAGTAGAGCCCACTGCTTGGGAGGCCAGTGCTGTGGCCTCTGAAGGGTTGTTTGGGATCCAGCATGGCTACTTGGAGGAGCAGCTGCATCAAATCCCAAAGAAAGGGCACTGCCCCCCCCCCCCCAGTACTGCTGCTTGGAGAAACAATTGCACTGGACCCCAAATGAGAGGCACTGTGCTCCCAGTAGCATCTGCTGTGGGCTCCAAATGGTTGTTTGGGATGTGGCACAGCTGCTTGGAAAAGCAGTTGTACTGGACTCAAATGAAAGACAACTCCCCAGGAGTGCCCACTGCTTGGGGAGGCAGTGCTATGACCTCTGGAGGGCTGTTTGGGGACCTGCATAGCTGCTGGATAAGCAAGAAAGGGATATGATGCCCCTTCTCACTTGCCCAGCAACCCCTCTAGCTTCACTGAGTGTGCCATCCCAATGGGGGTACACCCCCTCTCTTGGGTGTCACCCAGTGTGGTCCATACCCCTTGCATCCCCTAGACATGCCACTGCATGGGACCAGTCTGTAGTCAGACTGAAGAATAAACCAGAACTAAAGGGTGAACAAATCACATGATAATCACAAATCACAAGTAATTTCCCAAAAAGATGATGTGGCAGTTCCAGTTATTTCTCTCTGAGTTCTATTGGCAAAAGGAAAAAGTTTCTTGAAATTTCTGCTAGCAGCTAGAGGTTCTAGGTAATGCAGCAAAAATTCACAATCAATAGTGTCGTTTGACAAATCTTATGGAATCAGTAAGATATTTCCCTTGTTTCCAGATGAAAAAAAATGTATAAGATTGAGCAAAGTTTTTTTCAGTTCCATAGCCAAAGTGGAACCCAGATGGAAGATGACCAGGAACTGATGTGTCATTCATGCAACACCATCAAGCATAAAAAATGTACAAAATGGTCTTCAGTTATTCACGAAGATACTCATTAATTTTATTGAGACATAATGCCAACTAGTGGCTGTTAAAAATTATTGTTTGCCAAATTGCATATCAAACCACAGTTTGAAGTCAGTTACCTAACCATGTTTTTCTTTTATGTCTGATTTTATAGACCTTAGAGAAACCTCAAGAAGCTACTGTACCATGCAGATAAAACTTGTTCATTTTTAAAGGCTATTTTGTATATTCAGTTACTCAGTAATACAGGTCTAGGCAGAGTGAGGCAACCACTTGACTGAAGGCAACTGTTTGAAGGAATATTGCTGTTGGTGAAAAGAGCTGCATATTACATGGCCTGCCCAATGCTCTATAAACTTATCTTCAGGTGGATTTTTATTTCAGTAGTGTAAAAGATATATTTAGCGTCTAGTCTAGTCACTAGTGTGTAGAATGGACATTGAGAGGAGGCAATATGTCGTCTTTTCTCAAGTGGCAAAATGAGTTGAGACAAACTGACTAAGGGTGAGTGAACTTAGGAAGCTGAACAATTAGTAGATGGGCAAGACAGACTGCCCTAAACTGTGGTGTATCTCCTGGGTGCTTGTAAGCTCAAACCATAAAGGTAAAGGTAAAGGTTTCCCCTTTGACAATATTGTCTAGTCATGTCCAACTGTAGCGGATGGTGCTCATCTCCATTACTAAGCCATGGAAGCCAGCATTGTCAAAGATGGCTCCATGGTCATGTGGCCAGCATGACTGCACAGAACACTGTTACCTTCCCATTGAAGTAGTACCTATTTATCTACTTGCAATTTTACATGCTTTTGAACTGCTAGGTCAGCAGAAGCTGGGACTAGTGATGGGAGCTCACTCCATCACGCAGTGCTTGGGTCTCGAACTGCCAATCTACTCACTTTGTGATCATCAGAGTCATCATCTTAACCATTAATCCACTGCATTCCATACTTTTAAAATTGTTTTAGAAATAGACTAATCAGCCCATCCTTACTTGTGAGAGGTACCTACTAAATAATGGCTTGTACTATGCTTATTTATTTTGTTTGCACATTGGTTTATAAGATCATCTCATTCTGTTTCTGTGTTAATCTGATTTTTTATTTTAAAAATCTGCATAACAATTGGTATTTAAATATGCAGTCTAAACATTTTTCATTCATTGCATTTTAAAATGTATTTATTTTATATCTTATATATAAGTGCATTTGGATACAATTTTTGTACCAAGATGTACATCACAACATTTGGAGAGGTATGACATTTAAAATATAGCAGCATATATTATGTACATTAGACTGGGGAGTGTGGACATGGTCATTTCACTTTGAAATATGGACAGAACAAAATCTTTGAGCATCCTTACTCAGCTGCTAACCCTCCCCTCCCACAAATAAACTCTATAAATGTATATGAAAAATATACTTCAGAACAATATAGGAAATCCAGCTCATACCATGTCAGCCTTTTGGTCCATTGTTGATGCTGGCTGGTGGCAGCTTTCCAAAGGTTCAGCAACCTTCTTTCCTATCTCTGGAGATGGTAGGGCCCAGATGTAGAAAGCATATGCTTTATCCTTGACCTGTGGTCTCAAGAGAAAAGAGATATCAACTATTAAGAAACAAATAAACCATGGAAACTAGGTATGACTGGCTCCTCTCCCCCCCCCCTTTTTTTTTTTTTGGCAGGAAGAAACATAAGTGTCCTTGTATTTGTGTTGCCTGACTGTGTGAACCTTGTTTTGAAATGAAGCAGAAGCAGCTGTGGTTTGGGGTATCTTTTGAGAGTAGGTGTGGTTCATCATACCCATTATCCTAGCAGGATGGCTTTGTTTTATTTGTAATGAACTTGGCTGCCTTAACAGAACACAGAAAAAGTACAAAATTTCCTTTGAGATCTTCTTGTTCTGTCTTACTAGGACAGTAAGCCAAAAAAGAAGATAGTTAGCATTAATGGTGTCAGACATGAAAAACAGCACTCATGAGGAGGTTGTACTTCCTTCACAACAGGAGCTGGAAGCATAGATGTTCCTTAATGCCACTGTTCTGAGACAGGATCAACCTTAAATAAAAGTAGCCGTGTCAATAAGATGATGAAGCAACATTTAAAGAAGTGTCCTTCAATAGCACTAGAGTGTTTTCTATGACTGATCATGTATAAGCTGAAGGACTGAGGGAACAGCAGATTTTAACACGGTTACTTGTTAAATAATCATTTAACGCAGGGTTATGGTACTTTTAGGACTGATCTACTAGAATGTTATATTATATAATGGTTTTAATCCTGTGGGAGATGCTTCTAGATCCAGAATCTTTAATGTTTAATTCAATTATACCATCTGAAAAATATGCAAAAGTAAAATACTTTCCAACGTTTATGTAAAATCCATTGCTGAGCATTGGGAGAGCTGTTTTGTATGCATAGCTTGTTATCCTCTAGCACTTATGTAGTTTACCAGTTGGTTATAATTTGCCAGGTATTCAAGTTCCTTTTTTCTTTCTGCACTCTTAGATGTGGTGAAAAGACAGGTTTACTAAGCCTCTTGTGACAATTGTTACAGGGTAGTTGCAGGCCCAAACTAAAGCTGGATGTTGTTGAGGACAAGATAAGCTGATTATTGATCTGGCTCACTGCATGTTCACATTAAATGTGGCCATAGTGCTCAGTTTTATTGCTTTCCTTCTGCCAATGTTGAACCTTGATTACCAAACAAAGACTGGACAAATGCAGTCTTCATTTTAAAATCTCTGACAAAACAGACATCTTCATCATACTATAGTTAATCAAAGTTTAAAACTATAATAACATTAACACAGAGTTGTTATGCTATGCTATTAAATAATAAAATGTTGATATTCCAACCTGTGTTAGACATGGAATGTTTTTCAATGTTTAGGTTTGTACATTCACAGAACCTGAAGCTAACACAGAAAATTTGTAATTAAATGTTACAACTTATGTGCATGGAACGCTCAAGGCTTTAATGCACTTAAAAGGCTGAAATCCCACCTAATAGTTGACCCGAAGGAGTAAGCAGCCAGAATCTGAAAGACCAACTGGATTAGACCTTCATTTACTGCAGCTACATGGGAACTACTTATGGCAAAAATGCTGCAGTGTGGCAAGCCTAATATTTAAACTGCTTTTGATTCCACAGCTGGTCCATCAAAAAATGCACAACCAGTGTTAGGCTTATTTTATTTCCTGCATTCTGTTGTTTTGATATATTTTATTATTTCAGTGAGTAGTACTTTCCACACATACAGTTTAATAAGAATTGGGGTGTATTAAAATTGGAATTAAGTATCTATGTTGCTCCAGTGCTGTGAAGGTTACCTGCAGAGAAATACACTTTAACTGCAGTTTCACAGCAGGCTTGTACTTACAACTATTCAAATAGCAGGGAATAATAATAATAAAAAACCCCTACTGTATTTTACTGACCTCTTGGCATTTAACTTTGGTGTTAGTTCACATGTTATATTCAATACATTATTGACTATAATTGCTGCTATTCTATGTTTTTAAAAATAGTTTATGAAATATGGCACCTCCCTTAACAATAGCTGTACTATTTTCTGTATAACATTCAGGGGTAGCCGTGTTGGCCATACAGCAAATCTAATTGTTTGGATGTTATTGTATTTTCTGTATAGAGTATATCTTATCTTGGAAGAAAAATTACTGTTGACATTTTTCACAGAAAACCATCTTGCCCTTTAAATCTTATCCAGGTGGAGATAAGAGCTTTATCCTCAAAATGAAAGCCCTGCACATAACCCCCCCAAAACAACAACAACAACAACAGTAACACAAAAACAAAGAAAAAACCTCTACTGCCTGGAATAGAATAGGAAGCAAGGGTGAGCACAGGGCCATTCTTTTAAACTCGCATCTTCTTCCAATAATGAACATAAAAGTATTTGAAAGGATGAACTGTTCTTTCTTTAAAAACAACAACAACAATTTTTCTTGATAGGACTCTTGTTCAGGACACCTTACACCCAATAACATCAAAATGTTTTCAGTACTTTGAGAAGACTTTTGTTCCTTTTCTACAATGACTTTGCATATGTAAATACCATGATTGATTCTCCTTGAATTGAAGTATAGTTTGTAAAAATAACTTTTAATGTCAAGTTAACATTCTAACGAAAGTTGGGTGTGTGTGGCAAATTGGTAACACATCCATAAAAGGACTGAAATGGCACCCAGTCATTAACCCCAATGTTTTCAATCAAGTCCGATGTTAATTATTCCACTATAACCAGCTCTCCAGTATCTCAGGGAGTGGTGTTTTCCTGTTCTGTGACTTGGACCTACCTAATGAAGATTGCTGTTGCTGTTGTGTGCCTTCAAGTTGTTTCTGAAGCAGCTATTGCATGACAAAAGAAAGCCAAGACAGACCAGCCTAGAAGCAGCTTTCTCCTTGCCTCTCCTTATGACATCATAGCACTTATGTTCTCTTCCCAAGGAGACAGTTGTAAAAGCATGTCTTTTGTTTGGCAAAAGGCATGCTTTTACAACCATTTTCCCTCAGGAACAAGAATGGAAGTGCTTTGAAAGCATGTAAAGAGGCAAGGAGAAAGTCACTTTCTGCCATTCTGTCTCAGTTTGCTTTTGTTATGTGATAAGGCTCTGACTTAACGATAACACCAAGGCAAACCTAACATAGGAGTTTATCACACGAGGCAAATCCCATGCAGAAACGGGATTTAAAAGGTGGGGGAAACCCGCAAAAGCAAGCAGATTTTAATAACAATAATAAAATAATAAAATTTATTTATATCCCGCCCCTTTGAGATCACACACATTACTGTTAAAATGGGGTTAACTCAAATGGAAAGTAGTCAAAAATTGCTTTCTTTTCACTTTTGGGATTTTCCGAAAGTAAAAAGAAGCAGTTTCTGACTACTTTCCGTTCGGGTTAACCCCATTTTAACAGCGACATCGTCTGAAAATCTGCCCACTTTTGTGGGTTTTTTTCAATTTAAAACCCTGTTTCTGCACGGGATTTCCCCCGTGTGATAAACTCCATAGAGTTTCTCAGCAAAGTTTCTTCAAAGTGGATTTGCCATTGACTTTGAGTGTGAGAGAGTGTGACTTGTCATCTAGTGGGTTCTCATACCGAAGTGGGAATTTGGTTGCCTAAAGTCTTAGTTGAACATCACACTGCCACCAGGAACCTGTTTTGAATGAAAAGATTGTTCCATAGACATTAACGAAAGGACAAATTTGAATCTTTGGTTCTCCTCAAACACTACCCTACTGTTAGAGTATACACTTAAAGGAAAATATGTAGTGTTAGATTTAGGTTAAGACTAAATTAGCTGCATACCACTTGACTGTAAATCCAGTTGTTAGTCCCAGCTAGAACATGCTCATTGAATCAATGAACTAAGTAAAATAAACCTTGAAACTGATGGAACTTAAGCCCTGACTAACTTCTTTCTTTGATTTCAGTGAGACATAAATTTGACTAAATTCATTCAGTTCCCATTCAAAGACAAATTGGAACAAATATGATCTAAACATTATATAGTCTTATGTCAGTTTTTTATGTTTATCTTTGTGTTGATTGACAATGTGCAGCAGATGTAGAATTAAGAATCATTTTGCACAATACATTTAAAACATGAATATGTGAATGCTCATATTGCTAGGCTAATGGCCAATTTTCTGATGGAGGCAACAAGATTATTATGGCTTAAATTTTATAATAATGATCCTGAAGTGTTATTGTAAATGTATTTTACTTTAATTTATTGTATTGTAAATTTATTGTTATATGCCTAATAAAGGTTGAATGAATGAATGAACATGAATATGCACATCTGTGTCAAACATAATATTGGCAAAGAAACAGCGATATTGGCAGGAAAATTTTCCAAAACTGAAATTTCAGCTAATGCTGGCAGGGTGTAAATGAGATAAGAGTTGTGTCTCCATTCTCTTCCCCTTCCCTGGCCATTTTCTTTAAAATGTTCCATTTTTATAAATGAATTTTTGCCCTGAGGGCCAGCAAAGCTATCATTCACCTGTATCTTTTCCCAGGCAAGCCAAAATAGTAAATACACTGCTTCTTTCCTTTCTTATTTCTTATGGTTCCCAGCTAACAGCACATCATTATTAGTAGCATAATATAGCACACAATTTCATTTGAGCAACTGGAATAGATAAAATACTACTCAAATATAAAACCAAAGTAGTAATTGACCTCTATTCAGGTTAGGAAGCACAAACATTTATGTAGATGTTAAAAGTTTTCAATGGTATCAGTGTCTTTGGGCAAGAAAAATTAGATTTTTATCTTAGATAGTTCCTACATTATATTTTCCAGGTTAGCCAATATGTGTCAAGCTCATGCTAGCAGGGTGGCAGTGAGAGAAGAGTGTTGTCTCTATTAATATCCTCTTACCATAATCATAAGGGATGCAGTGGCTCCAGTGGTTAAGGTACTGACTCTGTTGATTGCAAGATCGGCAGGTTGGCAATTCGAGGCCCAGGTGCTGCATGATGGGGTGAGCTCCTGTCCACTAGTCTCAGATTCTGCCAACCTAGCAGTTCAAAAGCATGCAAATGCAAGTAGACAAATAGGTACCACTTCTCAGTGGGAAGGTAAACAGTATTCTGTGCAATCATGCTGGCCACATGATCACAGAGTAGACTCTGACAACGCTGGCTCTTTGACTTAGTAATGGAGATGAGCACCGCCCCCTATGGTCGGACTTGACTTGACAACCTTGTCAACGGGGAATACCTTTACCTTTTTACCCTAATCATGTTTTTTAGAAGCTTCTTATTCCTTCTGAATGATTGTTATGAGAAGAAATTAAATTACATCCCTTTCATTGTTTTCTTTGGTTATTTAGATTAGCTTTGGGTGCATGTTTGGAACTCAAGAAAGCTGTCGAGCCTACATTTGAACACACTCCAAGCATGCATGCATGCCTACATTTCCTCCTCTCGTGTGTTGGGATTTCAACATCCCACAGGCTTTACAAGTCTCTGTAGATTCTGGAAGGTAGAATCTGAGAGCATACTTAGAGGAGGAGATCTGATCTGTTCTGTTGTCCCTGGGATGCCCTCCATGACTCCAGCAGTACAGCTACATGCACCCATTTAAAAAGTTTTATTTAACATTGCTACATATAAGTCAGTAAACATGCTAAATCAGATCTATACCAGTTTAGGACAGAAAAATTTCTGGAAAATCTACCTTATTTGTAGTCTATGTGCAAGTTAGTTACTTAAGTTTTATTATATGTTAGAAACCATCACATTTTGATGAACTGCCAAATGCATTTATTAAAAAAAAACCACAGATTAACATGTATCTCTATTTTCTAAAGGAAATTCATATCTGGTGCTGAGCATAAAGGCTGAGCAAGTATGTTTTCTAGATACAGGTGCATGTACTGCCTTTCCCCCCTTTGTCATTTTTTCAAAACAAAAGTGAAAAGTCTCCTTGACACACAATACCACTAAACATCTTTGGGTAGAAAATGTCAAAGGCATAGCAGCTATTACTGCACTTGAACTCCCAATGAAAGGTGTATACATCTGTCTCATTGGGCTTAAAAGATTTTTGTGTTTGGAAGTGACAGTACAATAATGATGTGTTGTTAGTTGCGACCCATAATGAAAATGAAGAGAAAGAAACAATGTGCAACATTACTGTTTTGGCTTCTCTGGGAAAATACACAAGTGAAAATATGATGGCTTTGCTGGCTGTCAGGAATAAACTTTCAGCTACATGTAATAATTATTATTATTTCTTATATCTGGCCTTTTGCATAAGCAATTAAGGCGGCTTACAGATATATGATACAGGTTAAAACCATACATTACAATAATACCAGTACAATACCCCCCTTAAAAAACTAGATACCATATTAAAATAAACATATAAGATTAAAACAGCATGCATTCTGGAACACCAATAGGTGTGTGTATAGCAGAAGATATATAGCAGCGGAGGACCACAGGTTCAGATGGAGCAATCTATTCTGGCAAGGCCTGTCGGAAGAGATCTGTCTTGACAGCCTTTTTAAAGCTGTCCAAGTTGGTTATTTGACGGATCTCCTCTGGCAAGGCGTTCCACAATTTGGGTGCGGTGGCAGAGAACGTCCTCTGGGAGGTTACTGCTAATCTAGTTTTTATCGGTTGCAGTAGATTCCTCCCAGAGGACCTGAGGGTGCGGGGTGGATTGTATGGAAGATGGCGATCCCTTAGATAGGTTGGACCCAGGCCATGTAGGGCTTTAAAGGTAATCACCAACACCTTATACTATGCTTGGAAACCAATAGGCAGCCAGTGAAGAGATTTCAGGATCGGTGTAATGTGATCACTTTTAGATTTCCTGGTGATCAACCTGGCTGCCATATTTTGTACTAATTGTAGTTTCTAAGCTAGGTATAAGGGTAGCCCCATGTAGAGTGCATTGCAGAGGTCGTGAGGTTACCAGTGCATGTACTACAGTTTCTAGGTCCTTTACTTCCAGGAAAGGGCACAGCTGGCATATCAGCCAAAGCTGGTAGCAGGCGCTCCTGACTGTCGCATTCATCTGATCTACCATGTGAAGCGACGAGTCTAGGAGCACCACCCCCTGCGATCCCCATTCAGGACTGGTGATTGTAACCCAAGGCCTGGTTTGGGGGCTCCTACTGTAAGTACTTCCATTTTGTCTGGATTCAGTTTGAGTCGATTTTTCCTCATCCAGTCCATTACTGCCTCAAGACATTTACTGAGGGGAGAATTGTCATCTGCCTCTCGGCTGCTGACCGAGACATAGAGAAGTATATTTGGGTGTCATCCACATATTGATAACACCCCGCCCCATGTCTATGGATGATCTCTCTCAGCGGCTTCATATAGATGTTAAATAGCATTGGGGACAGGATGACACCCTGAGGGACGCCACATTTGAGCTCTGTTTTTGAACAGCAACTGTCCCTGAGCATCACCCTCTGGAATCTGCCTGAGGGGAAGGAACAGAACCACTGAATTACAGTGCCACCAATTCCTAACTCTCCCAGGCATTCCAGAAGGATGTTATGATTTATCGTATTGAAAGCCACTGAGAGGTCCAGAAGCACCAACTGGGTCATGCTTCCCTGTCGATGCTTAGATGCAGATCATCTACCAAAGTGACTATGGCAGTCTCCACCCCAAATCCAGGTCTGAAGCCGGTTTGAAATGGATCTAGAAAATTGGTTTCATCCAAGATCGCTTGGAGTTGAAAGGAGACGGCTCGCTCGATCACTTTGCTCAAAATGGCAGATGGGATACCGGCCTATAGTTTTTCAGATCCAGGGGGTCCAGGGAAGATTTCACCAGTTTCTTCCCCAAGGGATGCATTGATGACCCTTTTTAAAAAAGGCATTACCTCCCTGGACGACCAGCCATGATGGGCAGAGATTGAGGAGACACGTCGTCTTCTTCACTTTTCCAAGGATTTTGTCCATGTCATCAGTACTCACCAACTCAAACCGATCCAGTTTAATCTCTGAAATAGGTTTACTGAATACCTTATCAGTCGGTTCTGCTATAATCCTGGCGTCTAAGTCGGCTCCTCTCTGAGAGATTTTATCTGCAAAATAGTTGTTAAAGACATCACAGCAGGCTGTTGTCAGGTTAAGTAAAGGGTTCTGCACAGGTGGAACCTGTGTCAGTTCCCTCACCACCCTCACCACCCTACAGTTGCATCGGCACAAAAATGACACCAAACTCAGTATACAATTGTAAACAATTGGCCACAACTTTATTTGTACAGGGTCTTAAACCAATTAATTAACAATTAATTAAATTACCTTTTTATATTGTTCTAGACACGTGTATTCCTAATGTGTCAAGAACATCTAAATCCTTTTAAACACTCAATCAATTAACTCATCTCCCCCCGACCGAAAATAACGTCATAATTTAATCAATGATGTAACTTGTCTATGACATCATGAACTTGTTTGATGATGACATAGCAAAACTTTTTGTTAACCCATTGACGTATACTCTTTGTCCAAATCAACTTGAACCAATTTCTTAATTCCAATTAACTAAATTATCCCAAGGGGGGGGGTCTCTGCCCACCAAAAGTATTTTAATTATTGATAGCACATATCCTAACCAGAACCCTGACACCCAGTTGTGACAAAATAACTTAACTTGGCCCCAATGCAAAATGACCAATAGTGAATAACAGTTGTTTCTATCCATAACAATACAAACTAAAAAGTAGAAGCAGACCCCATTTTATTCTCAGGGAGGGCGAAAAACCCAGGTTACAATAACTCTGGGAAAATTCCCTCCCGGCCCCATAAGGTGACCAGCTGTAGCCTGAGAATAATTACTTAAGCCTCAATTAGCAAAGGGTGGGTGGGTTGGGTCGCTTGTCTGCAGTTCTAAAATGGCTGCTCCCACATAGCAGCCGATGGGCTTTAAAGCCCTAAATTCTCACTGGTAGTCTCGCAATATGTGAGACCACCAGCGAGTAGAGATCATAGAGGATCCCTTTCCCGATTGGCTGGGTGGCAGAGGAAGGGGCGGGACTTCCCCCTGCCCAGCCAATCATGCGTCTGGTGTCATTTAACTGGCCGTCGCAACATAGAACCCCTCCCGACGCGTCGGGGGGGGGGGGTCTTTGTCATCATAGCAGGAGTTCATAAAAGCTGGTAAAATAATAAGAATTGTGTTTTCTGTGCACAGAATCTTCCCAACATCTTCAGTAACAACTCAGTGTTCCATAAGTATGGGGAATTATTACACTTCCATTTCAAATCATTTTTCTTAGGTATGCAGCATTAGATGCAGAACATCACTTTTCAGAGATTTATTATCCGACAACACACTCTTAACCAGGAATATGTGAAATGTCTCCAAATATTTTTATGTCATTAGCAGCAGGGTGGGAATCATCACTGACTATGCTGTCTGGAGCTGGTGAGAACTGAAGTCTGATGACATCTGGAGGGTTCTCCAGATTATTACTTTCTCCACCCATTACCCATTAGCAGAGTAATGTTACATATCCTAGAGAGTTTTCCATGAAGCAAAATGTATTTTTTCGGAATTGTTATTTGACATGATGGTTGAATTTGTAGCTAAAATCCAAATTAATCTATGATAGGCTGGCTAGCAGGCACTTGCACACCATGCCAAGTATTGTCCACCATCTTTGTCCATCATTCAAACTGCTGTCTGTCTTGGAACTGACTCTAGTACTAGCCATTCTTTCCCAATTGAAGTTGGCTTAATATATGTCACAACACTGTTTATTGTTTATGTATTCATCTGTACTCTGCCAAACCTGACAAAATTCATAGACTGTTTCAGGTTCTTAATCTGTGAGATATGAATTGGCAGATACATTTATTTCTTCAGTTTCCTTTCTGTGACTTTGAACATTGTATATGTGCATTTTTCTGGGGTGGGGTCCATAGCTTTCATCTGGTGGTCAGAAAAATATAGTGACTATATAGTAATTATGTACCCTTTGCATTAAAACACAGAAGTCAAAGATTTCACTTACAAGTCTATTTGGTCTGTTTTTTAAAGACTGTATTTAAGAATACTGTAACTTCTGTGCAATATTAACAGTATACCATTCAAGATATATTAAAATTAGCAATACATGTGGACAACAAGGACAGGATGCCAGATATAGCTAAATCAATTTTGCTCTAGCTTCCCAATAAAAATGACAATGAAAATTGAATGTATCAGTACCCCACATTTGCAAGGACAAAGTCTTAAAACAGTGAATATTCTTCCATATTAGCCTTCCATCACCCAGGACTGCAATACATTAAATCTTGCAAATCTGAAAGTCACATAATACTTTAGTCAAACTCTGAAAATAATGAGGAATGTTAGAAAATGTCAACTGATTATTAGACATGAACAAACACAGCTTGTGCCAGTTGGTTCTATCTATATCTTGAATGGACTAATTAAAGATACAGCTTGCAATAATTCCATGTGAAGCACAAAAGCCAATTGTTTTAAAAAGCCCCAGGTGCTTTTTGTATATGTAATAACTGAGGAATAACTTTCTTACAGTTAGATTTATGACAAATAATGAAAATTGGATAGTCTGATGCACTGATTTGTCAATGCACTAGAACAGAGACACAGCCAATAAATGGCATGTTCAGATACAATGCTTGGTACACTGCACAGCCCCAATTATGAATTTAAGATTACTTCTACTATAAATTTTGAGAGTGTCAGTATTTTCCTAGAAAGTCTGTTTCTTATTTCCCATAATGATTAAGATGGCCAGTATACTAAACTGATATTCCTTATAAAAATCTGTATAATTATCTTGGGTGGATAACCTTAATAGCAGCTGGTACATACCTATCAACCTTAACATAATAAAAATTAAATATAGCTCTCAAATGGTAGTTGACCTTAGCTAATGAATATTTCCTATGAATGGCCCATGTTAGAAAGCTCTGTAGTGAAAGACGAATGCATTTGTCTCACTGTACAGTAGTTTTCATTTCCTTCATTTAAATATGCTACCCCTAGTCTTGAACATTGTAAATGTACTGTGTAATCTAGACACAGAAGTAATGGAACTTGCTTGGAAAATTAATACTGTAAAACAATATAGAATTTTCACTCCTCCAACTTAAAAAAAAATCTTTGTATGAATCTTTGCATTCATATCCAAGGTGATCAAAGTATAGTAAAAAGGTAGTTTTTCTTTCACACTTTCAATGCATATTTAGTATGCATATTTATGTTTTCTATTCATGTTAGAGTTCAGGAACAGAGAATCAATAGTATTTATTCTGTTCAAAACAATCTTGAATAAAACTTGCTTATTTTTCAAAGTTATGAATAAGGTTTTTTTTAAAAAAAATGTATATTCAATTTGCACAGGTATAATAATTTTGTTGGATAATTTTAAATCTTGCCTCAGAATTTGTTTTCTTCACTTGTCATGAAAAGAGCCTATGGTTAGCTTTTTGGGATCCTTTCAGAGCCAGAGTATATGTCAGCCATCAACTTCAGTGCTATGGGAAGCAATTTTTTTTCTTTTTTTTCCTTTTTTTTATTTATATAAACATAAAAATACTACAACATAAATACACTAAACAAACGAAACAAAAAACATAAAACAAAAATTTAAACATTATATTTAGTCAGGTTCTTTCTTGCTTGGAACTCAGCTGCAAGAAGTTAGACTGCTCAGATGACTTAGCTGAAGAGGCTGTAGGTTGACTGGTTAATTCGGATTGCAGTGGGAGAGGAGGCATCGCAAGAATATCAGCAGGACATACAATTGGAAGGAAAAGGCCACAACTTTATTGAGTACAGCTGAGAGGTAGGGTTGGCCCAAAGCATGAGGTCTGGATCTGGCATCAACCAACCCACTTGTTGTTCAATGAACCAAGTCACAGCCAGGCCTTGGGATGACAAAAGGGGTAACCGATCGATCACACATTTGCATCTCCAACCCTTGTCACTGGAGGACGCTGACAGGAATTGCCCCTGCAATGGCATGCCCATCAGATCCACAGCCCATGCTATCACCACAAAAGGCCACCCCCCCATGGGGCCTGCCTTCCGCCAACCACCCTTAAAGCTATACCTCCACCCCCCCCCCAACAAGGGGATCCCCCCTCTCAACTCACATGGCTGCCCAGAGCAAGAGTCCAGACCTGAATGGACACAGCTGGTGAATGCCCCAGACTTCCACCTGCCCATCTTTTTTATTGAGTTCTTTAAAAAGCCACACCATGCTGTGGTTGTAGTGGCCCTTATGCAGAACGAGTGTCCACCAAAGTCCTCCGTTGGCAGTCCGGCTCTGCAAAGTGAGATGAAGCAGTGACACCAATTGGAACCAGGTTAGTGGGGTTCCATTCTTGTGGGTAAAAAAAGGGCCTTCAGTCTGAGAGTGGGATGCTAGGTATCTGCATAAAGTCTGATCAGGGCATTGATCAGGGCATAGGCAGCAGCCATGGAGCTTTCTCAGCACGATAGTGGACCCCTTCCCCAACTGGTCACACTTTGACCTGCAAAAAACTAAAAACAAGGTATTATCCACAAAAGAGACATTTTATCTCCGAAGTGAACACTTGGTCCTATTATTATTATTATTATTATTATTATTAATTTCTAAAGTGCTGTCAATACACACAGTGCTGTACAAAAAGAAAATCAAGTATAAAAAATAAAAACCTGCCAAAGGTGTACAATCTAAAATACACACAATAATAAAATAATAAAAGTCAATTAAAACAAAAAATAATACAACAATTAGTTAACAACACCCACTGTCTACCCAAATGACAAAAAAGTAAATGTAGATCAGATAGTGCCTGGGAATGCCTCCCTGAACAAGGTGGTCTTTAACTCAGATTTAAAAGTAGAAAAAGAAGTAATGACCCGTGTTTGAGGGGGAAGAAGGTTCCAGGAGTGAGGGGTGGCAAGCAAGAAGGGGCGAATCTGGGATGGAGCAGTGGAGATCCTAGGTTGGGACAGCAGGCCTTGAAAACTAGAACAGAGGGTACAGATAGGAATGTAAGGAGAAAGAAGTTCAGATATCTAAAGGGGGGCTAGCCCATGCAGGGCTTTGAAAGTTAACAGCCAAAGCTTTATTGGATACGGAAGGGAAAGGGGAGCCAGTGAAAAGAAGATAACAAGGGAGAAACATGGTCAAAGCGACGAGTGGAAGTAATGATGCAATAGCTGCTGGAGAACAAGCTCATCCACCTGCAGAGCCCCAAAGAAGGCAATTACAAAGACAGTTCTGAAAAGGTGGGGCTTGGCTCTGGACATGCTTGAGCTGCAGAGAGAGCCTGAAAAGTGGAAGCAAATAGTTCCCCTCCCATCCCCAGAGATGGCCCCTCCAGTGGGCCTGACCAATGGGGAGGTGCTTCCAGCTCCCACAGCATGTTAGGAGATGTAGTCCCAGCCAGAGCCGGAGGTTCCATCCCACCCCCACCCCCACCCCCACCCCCACCCCCATCCCCACCCCCCGAGGCCCCAACAGCCAATTGGGAGCAGCAAAATGGCCCCAGCGCTTGCTGGGAGAGCGCTGGGGGCCATGCCATGCCAGAGAGGCAGCGCAGACCTGCTGGCTCCCCCCCAGCAACCAGGCTGACCCAGTAATTCAGGCGGCCCCATATATAAAAAGATGAGCTGCAAAATAAGCCGACTTATTTTACTGATGGTAGTCCTTGAATGCTGTTCAATAGGGATAGATAATTTGCTTGTATATTTTCTTTCAATGGCTTTTTATAAATTGGGGGTGCATTTTTGAAATGCCTAGTGTTTCCAGTGACACAAAACCTTTCCGCTGCACTTGTAGTTACTACTGCCTTATCCTCACCCTAACTGATTCTTGAATTTTGGCTATATTATTCCATCATGTGTACTTCAGGAACTTGACACAGTTTCTATTTTTTCACTATATTGGTCTTGAATTAATTATTGTCCTATTAATTGGATTCAACAAAACAGATAAATATGTTGATTAAAAACACCAAAACTGCATAATTAAACAGGAAGTCTTAATACTTGTAAAAGAAAAGGAAAAATTAGTAACACAGCATTTTATAAATAAAACATACATAGGTTAAAAGACACCAGTAATTATAATGAGATAAATACAGTGCTTGAGATCTTACATCATCGTTGTGTAATATCAGTCTATACCCACTGAATGTGGTGGTTGTTCTGTTCCACCCTGATGTAAATGCCAACATTGCACAACTGGTCACAGCAGCTATTGGTGTTTTTGCTCTTTGGATTCCCACAATGCATGAAGATATTTGAATATTCACTTAATCAAATAGCAACCTTAGGAACCATGTATTTGTTTTTCCTATTTAGATTGCCCCCTTACCACACTTCTATAAAGAGAAACTGGTAGACAAAGGGGAGGTGAAATGCTGCCTTGTGAATGTGTACATATAAATGCAATTTTAAAAAAAAGAAACACCACCTTTTCTGGGTGCTGATACAAACAAGGGAGCTTCCCTTCCGTGGTGGGAACTATCAGATGACTGCCCACCAGCCTGGCGCACCCTCTCCCAATGTCTCCCTCCAATTCCACTGTGATCCCAATTTGGAGGTCAAACCATGTGTTTTAAAAAGCTATCTCTCTCCCCTGGAATGTTGTTTTTTTTAATTGCTATAAAGTCAGGCAATGAAAAGAAGTGTCTTCGCAAGGGAAGGAGAGGAGCATTGTGTGTTCCAACAGGACTAGGATCAAGGTAAGGACACACTATTCAGCCTGTGTAGATTCAGCTTCTGAAAACTGCTGGAGACTGTGGAATGAGATCTTGAATAATCACATTAAATCTTGTTGATCTGGACAAACACTTCCAACAAATAGAAGGAATAAGGAGAGTTAAATGTTTGCGTGTGTCCTATATACTGCTCAAGTGGTTCTGAAAAAAGCATTCTTTATCTTCCCCAAGGATGCTGACATCACATCAAATCAAAATTTCTCTTCCAGTTTTGTTTCCATTTCACATAATATATTATCAATACTTGCAGTCTAGATTTGACTTATGAGTAATTTATTTTACAAGAATTACAGTGTCATTCTTTATTGGTTTTAAAACAGAAGCTCAATGAATTTTTTTAAATTCAACACTATATTCCTCTGTGGGAGGAAAGAAGCATTCAAGCAGCTGTCAGGTATTCAACAAAGATGTTTTTCTGTTACTTCAGTTTGTAATTTGTAGAGATCCCTTTTTACAATGTTAGTTGCAATGCCACTTGCAGATTGTTACTATTAATGAATCAATGTCATATTGGAAATGTATCAGCCAGATATTTAACAGGGATTTGTCCTATGTTTGGTGCTAGTAAACATTCCATTAATTACTTGGATGGAAGAGTCTAGAAAGTTTTTCACATATTTTCGTGAATGAGTCTAGTATTTTAAGTGCTTACTAATTTGGACAACAGCAATATATATAGGAAATTACCGTATACAAAATGCAAAATAATTTTAACAAAGGAAAATAACATAAAATGTAGGAAGTAATTTATGGATCCATTTTTGTGCATTACTTGAGCATTATTTTTAACTAGGTCTGAGCAATTCTTGTCTAAGAAAATCTTATGAAATTCACAGGGTTACCATAAGTCAACAGGGGACTTGAAGGTACTCACACATAAGCTGAAGGTGCATTTAGCAAATATCTTGACAAATTGGCATGCATCCAATGGCAAATAGTACCCTACCTATAAACAAGAAGGGATATAGGGACTTGTAGGGACTTGTTAGCATACCCTACACACACACCACATGGTGGATATGGGGTTTTCATATTTGATATCTAGTGGTATGTTTTGGAGAGCCATGATGACCTCTGGAAACTAGGTAAAGCTCACATCGACCTAAGGACATGTAAGAGACCTAGATAGTAGTAATAAAAATGCTGAATGAATTTGCTGATCCACTCTGACCTCCTCCAAGACACTTTGTACTTCTAATCTCAATGGAGACCAAGGGGGAATGCAGATGGGCGGCCCTGGGCTGCCCCGGGAAGCAAAGGATCGGTACCAAGGCTGCCAGACGCCTTTCAGGGCCAGCAAAAGAGCACCCTAAGAGCCTGTGCATGGCTCTTTAGCACCCCTTCTGGCGCAGCATGTCAAAACGCTGCACCGGAAGGACGACCTGATGCTGTGCGCCATGTATAACGGCGTGTGGTGTCAGGACACTGCCGGTGTGAGGTTGGGGCACCCGGTGGGTGGCTGCCCCTCCCCATCCCTGTCTCTGTAGAGACCCTAAGTGAGTACCATCACATAACAGTCAATGACCATACTCTACCTCATCCTAGTTTGTGTTCCTGTTTATCTTTCTTGTCGATCGAGGGGTTGTCTCAAATCCTATCCATGTTTTGCCACTCTGAAGTTAAAGCCATCAGCCAATCCAGATCTTTTTGTCAATTCCATGGGAAAACCATCAAAGCTTTTTTCACACCATGTGACAGCATCAAGAACCACTCAAGGGTATTAAATCGGATATACATATCAGCTTCAGACACAGCCACCTTTCTCACAGTTTCCTCATGGAGCCTGTGCATACATAAGGTCCATCACTCACTGTGCTGCCCTCAGATACTGCCTGAGCCACCCTCCATTTTCTGTGGACCTCTCTCTTCAGGACTGATAATTATCGCCCCTTCTAATTCCCAATCTCTTGCCAGTGATATCACTAGAGTTGGCATCACCTGGTGAGATGTCCTCTTCCATGACCTCCTGTAATACCACACCATACAGAATCCTTAGTAATGTTTTTTGTACCAATGTTACTTGTAAAACTTAATTCCTATATACCACTGAATGTAATGGCAATAGTAGTGACATAAACAACTAACAAAATTAAAATTATACCTTTAAATTACAGCATCATATGGACAGCCTAAATGTATTTACATGTACATAGTTTCATTTGGTTAAAGTGAACATTTGGTAAGATGTGATATTTTTAAAGAAAAATGTTTTTTTAATTAAAAAAATCTATTTTTTTTTTAAAAAAAAAACTTGGTGCCTTTCCTTTCTCCTACCACTGAGCCTCACCCCACTCACAACACCTCTTCAGTGGCAGATATTTGGGAAGCAGTTGTGTCACCATCCCCTTAGGGTGTCACCTGGTGCAACCTGCACTCCTGCACCCTCCTCTTGATGCCCATGTCTCTTTCTATCCAGTGTTTCACAGATTTCTTTCTGTTAGCCTTGTATGGTTCTTAAGATTGCATTGTTTTTGTGTGTTTGCATGCACCTTTGCACATTTCTAAAAAAACAAACTCTCTCTGGAGTGAATAGTAATATATATAGGTGGAAAGGTCCCAAATTTACCTTCCTCTTGCAAGCCTTCTTTTGGGCTAATAATTCCCCCCAAACACCAAGGAAATGCTGGCACTGTTGATGGGACCCCAAGTTCCCCCTCCCCACCTTTTAGGATAAGAGTCTACATTTTACTTCCCAGTGAGTTCTACTGTGAGTGAGTTCTACTGACAGAGATCTTAATTTAGAGTGTTCAGAATATTTCATAAATAGTTACCCCAGTTGTGTGTTATAATTTTTACAACAGTCCTGTAAAGAGTATAAATATAGCCAGTGTAGTATAGTGTTGGACTAGGACTCCAGGGGACCAGTGTTTGAACGCCCACTTGGCCATGCAAACCCACTATGTGACCTTGGGCAAGTCACACTTTCTTAGCTTCAGGGAGAGGGCAATGGCAAACCCCCTCTGGACAATTCATGCCAAGAAAATAGTGTTGCTTGATCATGTGTGTTTCCATCTGTGAAATTTTGGGAGGGTATGCACATGAAGGATGATTAAGCTAAGAGTTAGAGACTCTGAAGCTACCTAGTAAGCTTTACAGCTGGAACCTGGTATTCCTGAATCCAGTACAGCACTCTAACCACTACATCATAGTGGTGCTGGGGAAAGGGCTTCAAATGAACATTCTGCCCTAGGTCTCTCAATGTCTTCAGAAGGCCCTAGTTCTGCCTTAAGCTCACTGAAACAGAGCTATTTAGTTAGTTCATTATTCTCCTGTAGTCTTTGAGCCATATCTACACCACTGTTTCATGAGAGCACTGGTAAAAGAGATGATAATAATGGAATGTTTCTACTGCATTTTCTGCCTTTGCCATTTCTCCTCTCCCTCACTCCCTTCTGCTCCATTTCCAGAGAAAACCCATTCTCATTATTGTTGTGTGCCTTCAAGTCATTCCCGATGTATGGCAACCTTAAGTTAAACATGCCTTTATTGCACATGGTAATCAAAGCAGGATGGTAACATGATAACCACATGTTCAGTGCCTCCCTCCCACATGACATCATCACCTGTGTAACTGGGTCTTTTTACTCACATGAAAAATCCATTAATATATGAATTTAAGATACTATACAAAAGAGGTATAACAGGGTGGATAAGATAATTCAATTAGAAGTAGGGACATAGAATAATGTTAAAGAAAGTGAAGGTTGAATGGATTTGTTTAACTCCAAATTTTTAAAGGAAGGAATTATTCATAATGATGTTGTTTGAATTGAATAATGTATGAAGCTGTATAATCTTGGTGGGTTGTTTTTGTTATTGTTGTTATTTTTGATTTTTTGTTTGTATTTGTTTTTTATTTTCCTGTATAAAACAATAAAATATATTCTTAAAAAAATGTAAAAGTAATTAATGATCTAGCACTGTTGTATATGATTTGCAGTGTGAAATTTTAATTGCGCTTTCCTGCTGATGCTACTTGGAGATCAAGTCCCTTCCAGAGTCTTCTTCTGTCAATGCAATGTTTCTCTCTCTCTCTCTCTCTCTCTCTTTCTCTCTCTCAGACACTTTCCTTCTTTCCTCCCTTCCCCCCAGCTCCTCCCAGAGTTTCCCTCTCCCCTCCCCTTTCTCAGTGTGATGAGTTTGGGGTGCTATCAGTGCTCTAATTCCAGATTGGGACCAAATGTGCAAGAAGTAAGAATACCATCCTGATTTTTGCATGCCACAGAATTGCAGCAGGAGAGGGCCCTGTGTGATTCGGCTCAAAGTTTCAATAGAAGGCATTTCCAAAGCTTCTACACAGTGTTCATCATTTCAATAGAAATTAGACTAAAGCCAAAGAGATTCCTAGAGAATCTGAAACACAATACATTTTTAAAAGAAAGCCAGTTAAATTTCGTTTTTTAGTCTCCTAGTCCTTTTCAAACCCTTTTCATTCTTCTTTTGTCTTTTCTAGCACAAGCTGGATTATCCAATAAAATGTGACTTATATTTCTGTTTTATTTCTTTGTGCTCTTAAGAAAGGAAAATAATCCTATATCCATACCAATTTCTATTTTGATCATTGCCTATAAAGAAAAATAATTTAACAATTAATATCTCCATGATTGGTATATATTGATTTATTTGGCTTTTCAGTTTCAATTGTTTCATTGGAGAGATTATTATGTATGGAAAAGAGGAAAAATGGTTTAAATATATCTGCTCAAGATACATGAAGATAAAAGGTAAATGCTGTAAAGCTATAAAGGGTAGAACAACTATGTTATTTCACTAAACTCAGAGTCAAATAATATGTCAAGAAGACATTCAAGAGTGTCTTGTCCAAAGAAGATAAGAGAATCATTGCCTACTTTTTATTACCCCCATTGATCCTTTCCTAGAAGTAAATGGGGAGAGAAAGCCTGTGCAATTGAGTTTGCAGGTTGAAAGACACAAAATGTGTTCTTGTCTGGGGATAACTGAACTCCTGTAAATAAAAGTGATAATGCTAAAGAAAGCTCAACTTTTCTTAAACTTATTTCAGTCTTTATATGTAACATAATAGAAAAGTCTAGGAATTTAGGATATTCTTCACTTTTCATTAACATTATATCCCTCCCCACCATCCATATATATATATATATATATATATATATATATATATATATATATCCCAACCTTCAAGGATTAATACTTCTGAATGTATTTTGTCCATGTTTCTCTTTAACAAGAAAAGGTTCTGTTATCAACTGATGAGCTGCCAAAACTAACTTTTGTGATATTGGTTTGTTGAGGCAGTATCTCTTTGCCAACCATTGCTTACTAAGAACAACAGAAAAAGAAAAAGCCAAAGAAAAAGAGACTTCAAAGCGTAGTTTTTACAACAATAAAACTCCCAAAAAGTTCTGCCAAGCATATACAAAGCTTCAGAAACATGTAAAGTCCCAAGGTATTTATTTCTAAGAGCCTGAGCAATCCCAAAGTGTTGGGAAGTTCTAGAAACTGTGACAGAGGGATTTCCATACCCCAGAGGAACTGCTATAAGATGAGAATATATGAAATGCAACTTTAAAAAAAGACTAATTTTTTATTTTGTTTTGCATTTTTGTAAAATGTTCCCTTCCACTACCTTCTCATCCACTTCCCTTTTGTAAAATGCACCAGCTTCAAGACATAATTCTACACCTGTCCATGGTATATTGGGGGAAAGGGGAATTTTTTATGAATTCACGTGTGACAGGACCTTCTTAAAGAGCTAGGTTGCTCTTACTTTCCAAACCCAGAAAGTCCTCTGTCACTAATACTTCCTCTGTTTTTACCCCTTTAACACTATCTTTAAGTGTATAAGGGCTAGAGTCCCAAGTGTCTCTGTAAACTAGTTTCAATATTTTAGGTAATGTGTATGTTCTTTGCAGTATAAAGTAATTACTCCAGTCGGAGTTAACCACTGTAAATAAAAGGTAACTTTCACTGAGAAACAAACAGAAATAAAGTATCCTGTGTGAGTTAATTTCAAGTTCAATACTAAATATTAAATATTAAAATCAAACACGTGGCAGGTGTTTAACCACTCCTTATCCTACTCACACACTCTAAGTATAACCACCATCCAGACATGATTAGACTAGACCAGACCAGTTTTTTTTAATTCCCCCTCTTGCCAAGATGCCCTGTCTGTCAAACCAAGCTGGATTGCATTTCACTTCTCCTGTGCTGTCTATTCCTGGCCCTGCTATGTCTCCAATCCACCATTGCCAATGGAGAAGAAGTGATGGAGGTGGAGGTTTCTGCTGCTGTAACAAGAAGTCCTCTGGCAAAAGGTCACCTTCCCCTGGGTGATGACAGAGGTCTGCTGTATTCAAAGAGTCTGAGACATGATGCTTTACAAAGGACCCAGTGGCAGCTGGTGATTTCCGTGTCTATGGAGTGGCAAAGCCACTCTAGACTGGATTCTGGAATGATCCAGAGTGTTCAAATCTATCTCTCAATCAAGTTCAACACTTCAGATAGTTGTATGTTTTTAACTGTATTATTTTTTTTAAAAAAATTAATTATTTTTATTGAGTTTTCTATTGTTTCCATACACTATGTTCAAATTACATTACATTCTGTAATTATGTACACATTTACAATTATATTTATTGCTTCCAAAAGTTCTTCAAAAGTAAGCACATATACAACATTTCTTTTTAACAATTTGTCTCTCTGAATATCTCTTATTTCTTGTATTGCTACTCCTGCTATAAACCTTTCCATTTCTACTTTACTGTTTTATACCTAATTGTTATTTAGACTATTTATAGTTTTACATATTTATGTTTATGTTTCTATATGTCTTCCAATTTTTACATTTTGTCTTGGTTTCTTTGCCATATTATTTCCATCTTTCTTTTAAATATTTCTCTATCAGAGCCCATTCTTCCTCCAATCCTTCAGAACTTTTGTTATTCAGTAGATTGGTGAGATGGTCCATCTCTTTCGTTTCAGAAACCTTCAGTAACCATTCATCTATTGTAGGTATTTCCTCCTTTTTCCATTTTTGGGCTAGTAGGATTCTTGCCGTTGTGATCATGTAAAGAAATGTTCTCCAGTGTTTCTTCTCTATCACTGGGTCTGTTTTATTTATCATGTTTAGTAGATATGCTTCAGGATATTATTCAAATTTAATTTGAAATATGTCTTGTACTGTGTTGTGTATCCTCCTCCAGTAATTCTTTATTTTAGAACATCTCCACCATCTCCACCATACATATTCTTTTAAATTGTAATCTGCTTTGGGTTCCAACTTTGGGGAAAAAGTGGAATAACAACAACAACAATATACCTTTACTGTTCAGACTACTGGTATGGAAGCCATGGCCCATAAAATTGCAATTTAAATAAACATTTTGTTAAATGTCTCAGTTTACTTGAAGTTCCATTAAAATGTTTTTCTAATTAAATCTATGAATTAAAATGTTTACCTAAGTTTACAATATGTTTGTTAGATGTTTTAGCATGTTACGAGCTTTGAAAAAATTCTGAGATTATAGTGAGTACTACTTATATTAGAACTCACTGAGAAAACTTCTAATTTCACAAACCTGACCTTTAAAACCATTACAGACCTATATTGCCTTAGTAATAAAAGGGATGTGGTGGCTCAGCGGTTAAGACACCGACTTTGACGATTGCAAGATTAGTAGGTCGGCAGTTTGAGACCCAAGTGCCATGTGACCGAGTGAATTCCCATCATTCTACTAACCTAGCAGTTTGAAAGCATGTAAAAGTGCAAGTAGATAAATAAGTTCCACTTCAGTGGGAAGGTCATGTTGGCCGCATGATCACAGAGTCATCTTTGACAATGCTGGCTCTTTGGCTTAGTAATGGAGATGAACACCACCCCTACAGTCAGACATGACTTGACAACCTTGTGAAAGGGAATTTTTTTTTACCTTTTATCTTTATTACCTTGGTGCTACTGACCTCTAATAATAGTATGAAATTAGAATATTAACAGAATATTAACATAAATTAGTCCAGAACAAGAGTTGGTATGAACAAAGAGTTTGAACTGTAAAAGAAAATGATAAAAAGGCAGTCTTGATATAAATAGATTTCCTGTCTAAGAAACAGAGCACTTTTGTTAAGAGAAAAAAACTCATGTAGCAGGAGATAGGATGTTACTACAGGAAAACAAGCAAACAAACAGGAAAATATATTATTTTTCACTTGAATAATATTCAGCTTGAAACTTTTTTCATTCTCAAAATTGCATACACAATGATCCTAATCCTTAGAAGTTCCCAGAAAGTGACAGAAAAGCTTTAGCAGACTCAGTACAGCTAAACTATTTTTGGGTTAGTAACACATAATAAAAATACATTGGATAAATAATTAAGAACTGTAGAATTTAAACTGAATAAGCAAAAGTCAATCACTGTATAGTAGGCATTTCATGATAACAGCTTATAAATGAGGAAATGGCAAACTGCTAATTAAAATTGGATAATAAATGGGAAAACAATTCTGACTGGCATTTAATAACAACAATTTGATGTTAGTTCATTTTTTGTGCCAGTGATAACTTTTGTGCCACTGATAACTACTGAGGTAACCTCGGTGATATTTTCCAAAGTTACCGATCCTCCATGCCCTGTTTACAGACATTCGCAAATGGTTGTCATTAAAAGCAAGTTGTGGGCTGATCATCTGGTGAGGAGGTTCATTACAAAAAAGTGATGGAGAGCCATTAAAAGTTAGTTCCTGTTATGACAAAACCATTACACATAGATGTTTTTAAAATCAAAAGTTCTATTAAATGATGTACTAAACAGTAGCTCCCTTCAGACATCCCAACATCTGACTGTGGATTGGACACAGGATAGGAATGACTGTTGGCCACATCCTAGAAACAGAATCTTAGAGCTGAAAGGAACCACAAGGGCCATCTGGTTCAATCTCCTGCCATATAGGAATGCCCAACTAAAGCACTCCTGAAAGATTACCACCCAATCTTAGGTTAAAGAACTCCAGACATAAAGAGTCTACCATCCTCTGAAGTAATCATTGCACTATTGAACAGTAAAAAGAAAAAGAAAAAAATCTTCCTAATGTTTAGGTGGAATCTCTTGTAATTTCCATCCATTAGTCTGTGTTCTAGTCTTTGGAGCAGCTGAAAATCAGTTTGCTTCATCTTCTACAAGATTTCCCTTCAGATATTTAAAGACAGCTAACCTTTCTGTACCCTCTTCCCATGTCAAACCTGAAGGTCAGAACAGAAGCATTACAGTTTTCCACCTATTTAAGGACCCTAGAGCAGGGTTCCCAATTGGGAGAGGATTATAACCATGTCATCTATACATATTATACCTCAATTCAGACTGTCTCAATCTATGTGGAGAGGTGGGGGTGGAAGGGTGCAGGATCCCCATGTCTCTCCCAATATTAGAATTTTAAACGTCTGAAGAAGGCTAGGGAAATACCTGGAAACTAAGTACACACATCCCAGTATGGGTATATTTTAGTTAAGCCTGAAACAGATGAGCCAAATAAAGGGGCTTCCAGCTGCTTCAAGGGCATGGCGTTTAGATGATGCAGCCGGAAGCCATTCCCAGACTGCCTAAGGTGGCTGAAAGCCACTGGCAAAAAGAGTGGCTTCCTGGTGGATTGGGGCCATGGTGTGTGCTTGCCACAGCCCCAAGGCATCTTGGGAAGGGTGGCTTCAAGTCGCCCCTCCATGCCCATTTCTTCCATCCCTTAGTTTTGGGGAAAGGTGAGGGATATTGTCCTTCAAAGATACATTTACCAGAATTCTAGGGAATGGAGGCAGAAAGTGCATTCTTTTGTGTCATATTTATTATCTTATTACAGTGATTACTAGAAATGGTTAGTTGCCCTATATTTTTCACAGGCAGAATTGTCTGTATGCCATACATCTGCTTTTCTTATGTTGGATGGGGATGATGTGAGTTGTAATCTAAGGTGTCTAGAGGACAAGAGTTTGAGAAAGTCTTCATACAATTTGTTAGTGTAAAGGGGGTGAAAGCATTGCCTAGAGCATACAGAAGCAGCAATAGTCTGGACAGGGCAAGACCACATGCTTCTTAGGAAAATGTATGTGGATATTTAGATATGACTTAGGTGGAAATAATAGAATCATAGAGTTGGAAGAGACCTCAAGTGCAACCCCCGTCATGCAGGACTACACAATCAAAGCACCCCTGAGAGATGGCCACCCAGCCTCTGTTTGAAAACCTCCAAAGAAATATTTGAGTTGATCTGACATCTGAACATTTATTTTGCCCTGAGAGTTATATGCTGCTCTATGATGTTGATGCATCATAATATAGTTAGAAATTTTATGTTGTGTGAGAGAAATAAAGTCAAAGCAAGGAAATTCATGTTAATTGTGCTTTGTAACTGCATCTGGTCTCTGTTTTACTCCAATAAACATTGGCTTAGTAGACCTTGTAAAGAGATCTTTTTTATTTTGTTGGCTTTTCTTATGAATATTTGTTCTTACATGAGCTGACTTAACTGACTTCAGAATTATGGTGGCTCTGTAAGGACAAGAAATGAGCAAAGCAGACATACCAAATGCCCCCTTGAAAGCCAACTTGGATAATTAGATCAATTGGATAATTAGATCAATCAGCATTGTAGGCACTTGCTAATGCTGTGAGGCAGCGTCAGGTTAAATCAACAGTGCTTGAAAAGTTGATAAAATGACTTTATCAATGCAATTCCACTTTATTGTATTTTTTTTTTTATTGACAATGTTGATCATGGATGGGCAACTTTACTGTGGCTGGGGTGTTATTTTCAAATACTCCCCCCTGCTGTGGGATACCTCAGGACTGTAAAGGGAAATCAGGTAAAAATAAGTGAAACATGAAATCTAGAAATGACAGGACATCTATTTCTGCTTCTGATTTGTGTGTGCTTTTTGATGACCTCTGACCTCTATAAATAAAAATACTCACTCCAGGAGGCTTCCAATTGGACCATTTTTTGGATGGGGGGCTTTTTTTGGGGGGTAGCCCAAGGTAGGATCATGTGTCCCCAAAAGGCCTTGGGCTCTGTGTGCAGGTTATGGGTAACACTATCCCACCCTCATAGAGTAATGAGTGGAAATCTTCTTTTAGCTGCTTTGAACAACACATGAAGTTATATTCATGACACTAGTTAATCATGAAAATTTACAGCCCAGCAACAACCTGAGCCAAAATAGGTGGATTTAAACTGTTAGTCTCTCCAGTACGAACAGCTGGAGCTCAACTGAAAAGAATGGGAGATGTCTCTGATGAAAACCTAAGAAGGTACAATTAACAGCTTCTGAACAAGCTGGCGTAATAACACCCTGCAGCCAAACACATCTGTCTGGTGTTGTGAGGCTGTTATGTTCACCATGTAATCCCTGAATAGTTAGGATTGGATTGTGGGGAAAAAGGAAATTTCAAAAGGGGTACCGAGGCAGCAGCAGACCAAACTAATTTTTATTTATTTATTTATTTACATGGATAACTCACAGATCATGTGTGTGTGGATCTCTTCCTCTTTTCATTTCAAGAAATGACCCCTCACCCCTTAGTCCACAAACTTCTGATGCTTACTTTTATATGTTGTGCATATGTGGTATACGTAGGTTAACTGTACACTTCTGACTTATTTGCTAGTTGTTAAAATTGTGTTTAACTGATTTATAATAAAAAAAAATATTTAGGGTAGCTGTGTTGGCTAAACAAAAGGCAGAATCTACAAAAGAGCAATACCTTTATTGACCAATCAAGTACTTTTTTGTGATGATATTGCTATGGAGTACTTGGGACAGGTAGCCCAGAGAATTTGAGTTTTTCGTAGTCTTAAAATATATATAAGATACTAAAATACATGTTGTTTGAAAGAGTCAAAATAAAATATTTTTAATAAACTGTCATTGCTGTTTAACTGTCAATGTAATTTAAGCTTACAATTAAAATTTAACCAAGTTATCTTATGCATTCAGATAATGTAATTTATTTTCTTTGTGTATTTTAATACTTTCTGTTCTGTTCATGCTTAACTGGCTGTTGGTTGCTGCAGAATATCATTTTATTTACACAGCATCATCAAGGTATATGACACCAATTGTACAAAAATAGAGATTCTGAAATTCCTAGTAAAAGTACAGTTTAAAAACCCAACAAGGCAACAATCAGAAAACTTTTAAAAGCAAAAAGAAAACTGAATGCAACTAAAACTTTGAGTCAAGTTATTAATAGGAATTACAGAGCCACTCAAATTAAAAACAGGACAGCCCTAAAATGAATGCCCAGCACAGTACTAGAAAGGTGATGTGTGACCTAGCTCAAGAGAAACTGGCTATGTTCATGTGTGTGTTCATGTCCATAAGTATAAATGTTTGTGACTCTGTCCTGGCTCCATCATCACCTTCACCTACTTGTGCATCCCCAAAGAGTTGCACTCTGACTAGTGTGGCTATACAGCCATGAAAGTTGCTAAACCTTGTTCTAAACTAACTGCACTCATTAGTTGGACTACATCCAGATATTTTAGGACAGGAAATACACATTCCTCCAAATGTTTAGGATTACTGCTTCCATCATCAACTATACTGGCTACAGCTGATGGGAGTTGCAATCCAACAATATCTGGACAGCTGCATGTTTCCCACCCTGCAGTAACATTTGGCAGGTAAGCAAGATAATCAAGAAATACCATCTCAGTGTTATCTGCAACTTAAAGATTATTTTTAGTATGCTACACTCATGAGCAGTATATCATAATACCATAGAAAATGTTTCTGTGTGAAGTACTACCAATTTTAGATATGCTTTATATTCTTAGTAAATCACTACTTACAAGGGAATATCGAGTCCATCTTTTTTTTCTGATTGCCTAAACTCACATCAGTCATAATGTTGATTTCTAAATTAAAAGCACAAGCAAGGAAAAGATTACAACATTTAGATTATTTTTGTAGTTAAGTGACTAATAATGTTTCCATTTGAACAATGAAAACTGGAAAATAGCTTTAGTGAGCCAAATCAGTTGTCTGAGCAGATGTTACTCCAATATAATGGGTTGCTAGAGCAGTGTGTATTACTTTTTTGAAATAATATGAAACCAAATCAACACAAATACATATAAGTTGTGGAGACCATGAGAATACATTAACTTTTATTTAGGGCCAAATTAGACACTTAATACAATTAGCAATTATGTTAATAGATTTGGGAAAGTAAATTGAAGATTGGGAACCAAAAAATGGGGTAGGGAGGGTTAACTCTTTACTCTCTGTTTTGGTCCCAACACACTTGTGCCAACCGTTTGCATTGGGGGAAAAACCTACTCTGCCATAAATGGGAATGTCACCCTTTAGTGCAAACAACAGGGGTGTACTTCAGTCAATATTAGGGCCATAGGAAGGAAGCCATGCCTCTACCCACATTCTAGTGACTTTATCTTGACTGTCCTTCCCACACCCAGAATTACCTTTTAAAAACAAAAACACTTCCATACCTCTTATCAACATCACTGACCTCGTTTGAACTTGCTCCAGCTTGTCTACTCCAGCTTGTCTATATCCTTCTTAAAATGAGTTCAGAACTGAAGACAGTATTCCAGATAAGGCCTGACACGCACAGAATACAGTACAATTATTACTATATTCTTGGAAATATGTGTTTATTAGGGAGCTGGGTATATTTAGCCTGGAGAAGAGAAGGTTAAGAGGTGATATGATAGCCTTGTTTAAATGTTTGGAGGAAAGTCATATTGAAGATGGAGCAAGCTTGTTTTCTGCTGGGCCAGAGACTAGGACATGGAGCAATGGATGCAAATTACAGAAAAAGAGATTCCACCTTGACATTAAGAAGAACTTCCTGTCAGTAAGAGCTGTTTGACAGTGAAACACACTCCCAAAGTAGTGGAGTCTCCTTCTTTGGAGGTTTTTAAACATAGGTTGGATGACCATCTGTCAGGGATGCTGTGACTGGGTGTTCCAGCGTGACAGGGAGTTGGAATAGATGGTTCTTGAGGTCTCTGCCTGCTCTATAATTCTATGATTCAGTCAATACATGCTAAGATAGCATTTGTGTTCTTTGCTGACCATCACACTTCTGTCTCATGTTCAATTATGTCAACAATAATTCCAAGGTCTTTTTCACATGTATTACTAATAAGCCAAGTGCCCTCTTGCTTGTTGTTATTGTTGATGTTGTGTGCCTTCAAATTGTTTCCGATTTATGGAAACCCTAAGGCAAACCTATCATGCAGCACATTTGATTATTGTGGCCTAAACATAGACTTTTGCATATGTCTCTTTTGAATTTCATTGTATTAATATCAGCACAGTTTTCTAGTTTATCAATATCCTTTTGAATTCTTCTTCTGTCTTCCAATGTGTTACCTACCCCTCCTAGTTTTGTATCATCTGTAAATTTGATAAGTCCCCCACCCATCATCTAAATTATTGATAAGAATATTGAAGAGCATTGACCTCAGTACAGAAACCTGTAGCACTTGAGACATCCTTCCAATTTGAAGCACAGCCACTGATGGAAAATCCTTGAGTACCAAAGGCATTTTTTCCAGTCTTTGGAGGTGCAACCTATCTGTAGTCAGTAATTCTCTGTCTAAGAAGTGAAGATCATGTTCCCAGAAGCCAAATCTCTCCTGTCTACACCACTTGCATAGCCAGTCATTCACTTGCAGTATCTTTCTGCCCCTGTGTGGTCCTCTATTTTTCATTGGTAGAATTGGCAAAAATGCCACCTGTGCCTCTTAAGTTCTTCACTCCCCTGCCCAGGGCTTCATAATCAAAGATGATCTGTTCAAAGATGTCTTTGCAGTGTTGTTGGTGCCAATATGAATCAGAAGAAAGGGGTACTGCTCTATGCTCTTCATGACCATCAGCAATTTGTCAGTGACAACCTGGATACATGTGCTAGGAAGACAGCATGCTTCCTGTTTCACCTTGTCAGGCCAACACACAGTTCCCTCTATACTCCTGAAAAAGGAATCGCCTACCACAAGCACCTTTCATTTCTTCTTGCTGTAGTTGGTGGCAGTGTCTCTTGTTGATGGTCTCCTGTTTTCACCTTTTCACCACTCAGGAGGCATAGGAGCCAATTGCTTAGTTGGAGCAGTTCTAAATTCCTTGTGCATGATCTGCTCCTGATGGTGACAATCTTCAAAAGTGCTCCCTTTGTATTACAGCCTTCTTCATTTTCATTGACAGTTTCTACCTGTTGGGTCTGTAGGATCAATGTTCTCTCTGTTCTATCCAGGAAGTCATTATGTTCTCTGATGTGCTGCATAGTCTCAGCACATAGCTGCAGTGCACTGGCCTCCTTTTCCAAGAGAGCCACCAGTTTGCACTTGCTGCAAGTGTAGTCAGGGAGGTTTTCCTGCAAGAATACAAATACTGCACACACATTGTAGCAGGCCATGACAGATTCTTCTGCATCTATCCCTGCAGTTATTTTTTGCCTCTTTCAGTTACTGATATGACAATGTGTGCTGCTAGGAACATGCCACATGTTGCATGCTGCTGGCCCTCAGATACTATGTTTCAGACTGAGGCAAAAGTTATGTAGAGCTAGTAGCTGCTAGCTTTTTCCCCAAACAAGTCAGTGACTCAGCAGAAGCCCTCTGCCTTACACCATGTATTCAGGAACAGCATTTGGCCCAAAACAAAAAGGCCCCTACATAAGCCTTCAACAACAACAACAATACCAACAACAACAACAACAACACAGTGAAAGGAGATTATTGCATCCAGGAGTCTTGGTGGGAGAAATGTGGGATCAGTCTTGTTCTTGAAAAAGCCATGGGAGAAGTCTGAGTTGCAGATGGGCTGCCCAAGTGCTTACGGGCTGCCTGCAGCCCAGACATGGGTAAATATGATAACATTTGTTTTCATCTTTTAGATCCCACGTTTCTCCCCCCAGGATTCTGGGTGTGATAATCTCCAAAGAGTCACGGGTGATCTCCAAAAGACAGTTCACCTTCTGCTCTCTCCTTGGACAATCTGCTCTCTCCTCAATGTTTTATTATTTTTAGAAGATTTACAGTTAAGTCTCTCTAGTAATCACAATGTATTGTGTTACAAATACAGTAGTCTAATGCAGGTTTTCTTACCCTAGGGTTCTGCAAGAAGTTGGTAGGGGTTCCGTGACAGATGTTGATTGAAAAACATTTTTCCCCAGAACTATAGATATAATATTTTTATGCAAATGTTCCTTAAGACCTGGAAAATTATTTCAAGGTGTCCTCTAGGGTAAACACGTTGAGAAAGGGGTTGCAAAAGGTGATTTGCAAAAGGTGACTTCACAGTGGATGTTTGTATAATCATGCAGTTCTCTGGAAGTAACCTGGCTAAAAGGGCCCAGCATGCAAGAAAATTTGTGGGCTCACCAGAATTTCAATCACAGTGTCTTAAATTTAATTGTTAATCCCAACTGGAGTCTACCCATAAAATTAATAAAACATACATATGTGTTGTCCTACCAAGTTTTCATTGATTCAGTGAGCCTACTTCAATTTAAACTAAGAACTGGATTTAGTTCCTAGAGTCCGACATGTAATAGCTACAGAATCCCATTCTCAAAGGATCAATCCCACTTGACTGTACATCTACAGATTGGGGAAAATGTGAATGCATTCACTTGCTTACAGTGTGTTAACCAGGCAACAGAAAACCTGTTCTGGTGCCAATCCATCTTCCAAGGGGAAGGCATTTTACAGTTCAGGCTTGTTGCTGTTGTTACCCACACTCAAGTACGACCTTGACTCATGGTGACCCTGTGGATGAGACAGCTCCAAGACCTGTCCTCTACCTCTCTGCTTAGATCTTGTAGGCTCAGGCCTGTGATCTCCTTGATTGAGTCTAGCCATCTGGAATGCAATCTTCCTCTCTTTCTACTGCCTTCCACTTTTCCTAGTATCATTGCCTTTTCTAATGAGTCTTTCCTTCTCATGGTGTAACCAAAGTACAACAACTTCATTTTAGTCATACTGGTTTCCAGGGAAAGTTATGGCCTGATCTGTTCCAGTAGCCATTTGTTTCTCTGTTTGGCCATCTATGGTATCATGTGCACTCTTCTCCAGCACCACATCTCAAATGTGTTTCTTTCTGTCTGCTTTCCTTACTATCCAGATCTCACATCCATACATGGTGATTTGGAATACAATTGGGTGATGCTAACAATTGGGTGATGTAATGCCTTTGCACTTTAGGATCTTGTCTAGTACTTTCATCACTGCCCTTCCCAATCTAAGGGCCTAAGCAGACTGCCAGAAATAGTGCACATTAAATTGAGGCACTGCCCTGGCTCAGTGCTAGGGAATCATGGGAACTGTAATTTATTGTGGCACCAGAGGTCTCTGACAGAGAAGGCTCAATGTCCCAGAAAAAAATACAATTCCCATGACTCCCTAGCACTGAGACAGGGCAGTGCCTCAATTTAATGTGCACTATTTCTGGCAGTCTGCTTAGGCCTTTAGTCTTCTGATTTCTTGACTGCAGTCTCCACTCTGATCTATGTTTGGTCCAAGGGATGGGAACTCTTTTACTATTTCTGTTTTGTCATTATCTAGGATGAATTCATGTAGTTTTTCCATGGTCATTATTTTTGTTTTCTTAATACTTATCATTAAACCTACCTTAGCATTTTCTTCTTTGACTTTCTCTAGTAATTGTTCCAGGTTTTTATTGTTTTGTAATAGTAATATGGTGTTGTCTGCATATCTTAGGCTGTAAATATTTTTCTTCCAAACTTCACTCGTGATTCTGAGTCTAAGCCTACTCTGTTTATTATATTTTCTGCATACAAGTTGAATAAATAGAGTAATAGAATGTATCCTTTCTGATTCCTTTGCTGATTGTGATTCATCTGTTGCTCTGTATTCAGTTCTGACTGAAGCCTCTTGTCCTGAGTACATGTTACACATCGAGACAATCGGATGAGACAAGACAGGTGAGGTAACATATATATGGGTAACACATTTGTTGCATTGAGAGTTCTTTCTCTGCAATGTTCTTTCATACTATACAAGCTGGTTTTCAGAAGAAGCTTAGGAGCTAAGGCATAAAAGGAGAAGAGGGAACTCAAATAGCAATGCAAACATGAGCAAATAGAGGTTTTATTGAAAGAGAGATAAAAGGTTGCAGAAAAATGTTATGAAGGTAAGAATGCTGAATGACAAAGGTAGTGTTGCTTGAAAGAAAACCAGCTATTCTTGGTCCTTGCCTGCAGAGAATCTTTAAAGATTCTCTGTGATTGTCCCTAAGATCAGGCAAACTATCAAGCATCCTCATTAGTCTCCTTATAAATGGACCTCCATTAACAAGAAAACTGACCTGTGGATACACAGACAAAGACATGTGTGGCCGCTCTTTCATGTGCACACACACATTCACAAAGGGGGTCACTCATAAGCCTGAATGCACTTGAAAATTATTTTAGATTTCACATTAAGTATGCAAGATACATACATGCTATAAAACCTCTCTTTCTTTGCTGTGTTATGACTGATATAATCATTCCTTTAAATAAGATGACAGTAGAACAGGCTCAGAATGAGTACCCTGGTGCAGCATCACTTTGTTAGCTTTACTGAATTTATTAAAAGAAGCAAATGTTTCCTAAATCGGGCCAGATTAATCATTGTTATTGGATAATTAAGAAAAAAGCCATTTGAATAAATTGTCCAATTAGAGATATGTTTAGATGAAGAAAAATATCCACTTGATCCCCCCCCCCCCCCCCCCGGCAGTGATTGGAAATAGTCTGTCATTGGCTTTGATGTATTACAGTCGACCAGATTTAATAAAATATGGACTGTCCTTCAGCAGTGGTGTCCCTATGCTGGATGCCACCTGCTGTATGTGGGAGATACTGGGGGACTGGTGATAGCTGCCAAAGGACATGCTTCCCCTCCAGGCATCACCACAGTGTACATCCCTCCTGCCCCCCACCCCATCCTAGGCTTTCTTCCCTGGATAGAAGCCCAGGCTGGAACAGCCAACAATGACATGCGTGCACCCCTCTGGTCCCAGGTTTTCTAGCTGGAAAAGAAGCCTGGGGCTGGAGCAGCCAGCAAAAGGCATGCACCCCAAAGGGACAAGAGGGCTCCCCACACCACTTAGTGACACCACTGTCCTTCAGTAGTCCATCTGAGAATTTCATGACAAAAAATAATGAGAACCTGACAATGGTAGACAATAGCAGCTTACTAGCTGCTAGTAACTGGCCAAATCTGCATGGAAATATATCACCACAACATCACTGGTTTTCAGATTTTTCACCATTATACAATGGTTTGTATATCTTCTGCAATAAATAACCTGACCTTACCAGAGAGATGTCTCCAGTCTTAGTAGGTCTCACTGTTGCTTTGCATGCATTGAGAAAACTCTCTGTTGGAGAAGTGCAATGTAAAATAATCATGGTAAATTATCCTTCAAGAAAGCTTATTCTTGGGTATAGATTTTCTCATTGCTGAGCACCTGTTAAGTTTACAAGGGGCCCCACAGAACAGGAGGTTCAAGTTGTATCCTACTTGTGAATGGCACATCTATTTGTTATGACACACCTATTTGTTAATGTTTCAGCTTCATGACTGATAATGTTTTTGAAATAAGCTTTTTATAGCAGCACTGTTTTTGAACATAGCACAACTTGCTCTAAGTTTGATGGGTCACAGTGAGTTTGTTCTGTGTATATGTGTGCATGTGTACTTGTATGCTCCAGTCTACTATTGTTAAGGCAAGGAAAAATTATCTCTGTCAGCAAGGATGGCTGGCTTTGTTGCCAGGGTCCTCTCCTAAAAATCCTTTTGAACTAAGATGTATAAGAGGTTGCAGTAAGTAAAAAAGGAGATTTTGTAATCTCTGCCTAGCAAAGCATTCTTAACTGTCTTCTTTTTAACCACCAAGAAGGCAACAGAACAATTTCTTCTAGAGCACAGAGACTGTAGTTCATAGTGGCCTGTGAACAGGGTGACCGGAGGTCATACCACAAAGGAGGACAAGTCACAGCAAAATCTAGGACATTCAAGAAAAATATAGTATATTACAAAATAAGAACTAAAAATACTAATATAAATATAAATTCATTTCATATGGTTTATTTATAGCTATATTACATACATTGTATTTTATTGTATACTCAATCATATTTTTCTGATGAAATTAGCTTCATGAAAATGCCTTGTTGGTTTGTAATATACTCAGAACTCTGAGCAAGACAAATGCTTAAAATTATACTTTACTAGCAACAAATTCTAGACTGAATCTGTAAAGTATTCTTTTCATTTGTCAATTGTGCTCAAATTAAGGAAAAAAACCTTTCAACATTTGCATTGTGTCTTCAAAAAGCCCATTACCTAACACATTTGCTGTCCTTTTCTCCTTCAAGAAACAAAGGACGTTTTCACACGGGGCTTTGGAGGACGCTAGCTGGCCTCCGTCCAGCCCCACTCTGGCAAAATGTCAAATTTTTCACACGACGTCGCAGCAAGCCCCACCCCTTCCGGTGCCATCCCCGGCGCTAGACGGCGTCAGTCCAGGGCTTGCTGCGCGTGTTCACATGACGTCGCAGCAAGCCCCGCCCCCTTTAGCTCTAACTCTGGACGCCCACCGGCATAAGCCCCGGAGTTGTAATTCCTTTTTTTAAAAGGAATTAGGTCGCTGCCGCCGGAGCCATTCCGGAGTGAGCGGAAGGCTCCGTTCCGGAATGGCTCCAGGCGGATGGGACGTTTGTGTATGAAAACATCCGATGTCTGGTCACCCTGTCCATGAAAGACCTTTCCGTAATGAGTGAACAGGGGGAACTACTCTGAAATACAATAAAAACCTCTTTAATCTTTGTAGTAAACTGCCCATTTTGTCCACGGTTTTAAAAATAAATTGCATCAAATCTCTGCTATAATTCACTGAGAAATATTTAATTTTCATTAACTCTTTGTTGTATCTTCTTCTTCTTCTTCTTCTTCTTCTTGGTGTGCTCCTGAGTGCTCCAGCAGCATTCTACATTTTCTAAATAATATGTACTAATCTTTGAGCTGCAAATACATATGCTTGCTTAGTGCCTTTCTCCTTGTATTTATGTGACAAGCTTGCTGTGCTTGGCAATGAATTATTTAGTATCCTGACAACTTCCCAGTTCTCTTTGTCTCAGACAGTCAAATTGCTGGTGAAATGCATGTGTATTTATGCAAAAAAGGAACTCAGGACAGTTTAACTCTGTGAGATAAATACTCTTTGGTGATAGCAGAATCTTTCTTCCCTCCATGTTTTTTTGAAGATAGTTTAATAAACTACTTTACAAGGCTCTGGATCTGTTCAGCAAACAGGAAAGAGGCAAAAAGAAGAGACACCCTTTCTTCTCTGATGCAATGTAGCACAGCCATCATGCAGGGATGCTGCAGTTCTGTGCCTCATCTGTTAAAAAAAAAAAATTCTGTCTCTTAAAGGAAGTGTAATATGCTCCAAACAGGCTCATCTAGTTGGCTATATATTTGCCATCACAGTTCTAATGATTTTCTTTCTTCAAAAGAAGAGTATAAAATGCAACAAACCTACCAAACATTAACCTATTAAGGTAATCTTCCAGTCTAGCTAGAGATATACTAGCAGAAACTCCAAAGGCCAAAGTTGTGAAGTGCCACACATTTCATTGGTGCCCTAAGAAGCAGGGTTTCAGCCTTAATTTGAGGACAGGGAATACTTGACCATCCAGGTGTTTTGAACTTTGACCACCACCCCTCCCCCCCCCCCCACACACACACAATCAATATCCAGTGTGGCTAATGGTAAGGTAAAGGTAAAAGTTTCCCCTTTGACAAGGTTGTCAAGTTGTGTCTGACTGTAGGGGGTGGTGCTCATCTCCGTTACTAAGCTGAAGAGCCAGTGTTGTCAAAGATGACTGTGGTCATGTGGTCAGCATGACTGCATGGAACGCTGTTACCTTCTCACCAAAGTAGCATCTATTTATCTACTTGCATTTCTACATGCTTTCGAACTGCTATGTGGCAAAAGCTGGGACTAGTGATGGGAGATCACTCTGTCCCATGGTGCTTGGGCCTCGAACTGCGAATATGCTGAACTTGTGATCGTCAGAGTTGCCATCTCAAACACTGAGCCACCACATCCCCCATGGCTAATGGTAAGGGAAAATAAAAAACTGTAGTCCAAAACACCAGCAAGTCCAGACCTTCCACATAGATAACATCATATCAGTGATAAAACAACAGTTTAAATTGTATGAAGTCTGACCTGGCTCCTGCTTGTTAGCTGCAGAGTCAAACTAGATACGATATTTGTCATGCATTTGTATTGCTTGTATACCTTGATTTTGAGCAGAAGGAATGTCTTCATTCTGGTGGATGTTGAGAGCTCTAAGCTCATTAGAATCAGTGCCATTTGCCTCTCCAGTATGCAAATAAAAACTCAAATTGCTGCCAGTGGGACTTTTCCTCCCCATGTAAATAGCAGTTATTGTGCTGGTACTTTCAATTCTGATGGGAATCATTTTGTGCAAAGGAGCTTCAACCTTTTGCTCCCATGATGATCCCAATCAGAATGAAGTTCCCTATCCTACATATTTTTAACCCACCCCTTTTTATTGGCTGAACAATAATCACTTGAAGGTCAAACACTATGAGAGTGATCCTTAATCCTGCCTCTCTGTGAGCTGCCTGAGTTGCTATGCAAATCATGCAGCATAGAGCTAGAGCATTTACTCTGAGGGTGTGTGGCTTAAGCCTAGGGATTGGGACCAGCATGCACAAGTGGGGGAGATTTAATCTGTCCCCTCATTTAGGATTTTTTTAAAAACTGATGTCAATGCCCCCCCCTTTTAATGCCTGTGCTCTTCCACCTTTACTCAGATAAAAACAAAGGGAGAGGGAAGTGGCCTACTCTGCCACCTCACTGTGGCATAGATATGATACTAGGCTCTCAGAGTCAGTATTTGTGGAGTGCAAGATATAGCAGGCTCTGCAAAGCTACCAAGAATTCAACCATGGCCCCACCAGCCAATTGTGTCTCTGTCATATGAGGGCCAACCTAACTAAGTAGAGAGGAATGTCATGTAGAAGATGAAGTATGAGCAGACACAACAGGCTCTGAAGGCACCTCCCCCAGCAGGGGCTTCTGCTGCTGAGAGGGTAGTCCTGCAGCCTCTGGAGGACCTGTTTATGGTCCAGTGCAGCTGCAAGGCGAGTGGGAAAGGAAGGCCATGCCCTTTCCCACTCACCAAGTAGCCGTGCTAGTCCCTCCAGGTGTACCACCCCACCAGATCTACACCCCTCTCTGAGGTATTATCCAGTGTGGCCTGCATACCTCACACCTCCATAGTGATGCCTCTGCCTTGGAGGAGGGGAGGGTCTGTCCATCTTTGCTGGTTTTTGGACAGAGTTTGGATCTTCCAGGAGTGCTGTTGTTGTGTATTCATGCACGCCAGGGGGTTGGTCTAGATGGTCTCTGTAGCCCTCCCAACTCCTAAGATTCTGTGATTCTATGAGAGAGCTCCATCACCAGAAGGTTGGGCACCAGGAGATGAATTGGCCACAAGAGCTATAAAATGGCAATGGTGTGGAATAGTTGCAACCTGCATCAGTGGAGGAAATAACACACTGATGAAATCAGATATTTTTGAGGTATACAACGTAGGGTAGTGTGACCTTCAGGTCTTGATGTGCCTGTTACTAACTACTGCCTTGTAATTTACTGTTTCTGCATCCATCTCTAGCAGAAATTGCACTTTGCAGATACCCAAAATTCCTGTGTTCCAATCCTAGGCAGCCAACATTGTACATGAACCTAATTACAGAAAGATTCCTTTTTTAATTAGTGACAACAAATTGAATGCTAAGAAGTGCCATCCAATTTTTCCATACCTACCATCTGTTCTCATATTTAAAAGCCCTATCAAACTGGATATCATCACATACTTATGTAAGAGAGCCTCTTCAGTATGAGAATAATCTCCTGACATCTTGACTTGTTCAAGTATCAGGGTTTGTCTTTCCTGACTAAAGGCTTGGTAAATACTTGAGGGATTTCTCTTATGTTGTCCTGTTGGGAAAAGATACTGAGAGTTCCTGTATTGATTTCACTGTGAGTATGAGCAAATCTGTGGTATAATGTGACTAGTGTGAATGCCTGGATTTTAAGCAGCACATGTTTAGAATGAAAGCACAGCTACATGGAAATGGCTGCACCTGTTTGGTGTTTTGCAATCTCATACATACATTTCTGCTTTAGAAACCAACCATTTATACAAACATTATTTATAGTAAAGCCTGATTTGACATGTTTCCTTTGTTGCCTTGCTTATGATGTTATATTGTTTATATTGCCACAGTTATTTCAATAGTTATTATGTCTAGGATACAAGGACACACAGGAAGACATACTGGATCAGACCTATCTAGTCCAGCCTTCTTTCAAACCAATGCATTAATATTAAGGTTTTTAGCATGGTAATGTAATATAAATTTAACTACAAAGTTAAAATCAATGTAGTTAAAATAAATATCCTCTTATCATTGCATATAAATATCAGTATAATTAATATTAAGTATTTTAGGTTTTTAACATCATAAATGGAATGTAGTGGCTTGTTTTTTCTAACTTTGCTATCTTTAGGTTTTCTGTTCCCACAATGACCAATGGGAAGGCAAAAACAGAGCATTAATGAAAAAGTACTCTTCTGCTCATCATTGTATTTATTTATTTACCATCACAAATTCAAAAGATGTCAACATTTGGGCAGGCTCATATGAACAACAGTCTGAATCAAGCTATTGTTTTTGTGTGCCTTCAAGTTATTTCTGACTTATGGTGACCCCAAGGCAACCCTATCACAGGGTTTCTTGGCAAGTTTTGTTTAGAGGTTTTTTTTGCTTGCTTCCATCTGAGACTGAGAGAGTGTGACTTACCCATGGTGACCAAGTGAGTTTCCATGGCCAAGTGGGGATTTGAACCCTGATCTCCAGAGTTGTAGTCTAATGCTTAAAACCGCTACACCATTCTGGATCTCATCAAAGCCATACAGGGCTTTATGCTAGCAGTATGACTGCAGCATCTTAGACTCGCTGAAGTTACTGAGCACTTTCCAAAAGTAGACCCACATACAAGGTATTTTGTGGGACTATTTGTGGAAAGATATGTGGCACCATAGTAAATTAGACATTTGCCCACTAGTGATATACAAAGGCTTATTTCCTCTGGAGATAATATGTAGTCATTCATGATTAGTAACCACTGATGTCCTTATCCTCCTCAAATTTGTGCAGTCCATCCAGTTTGGCAGCTATCACTATGTTGCTGTTTAATTGTTGTAATTGTTCCTTGCTTTTAATTAACTTTTATTATTTTACCCATTGTTTTGTATTTTTAGATTGTACACCTTTGGCAGGTTTTTATTTCTATTTTATGCTTTGATTGCCTCTGTACAGCGCTGTGTACATTGACAGCACTTTAGAAATAAACTTTAATAATAATAATAATAATAATAATAATATATTGTAGCAAATTCCACACTTTATGCAGTACATGAAGCACTTCATGTTATATATGCTGAATCTCCCACATTCAGCGTAGTACCACATTCAGCTAGTATTCATATCTACTTTATTTTACTTTCTCCATGCTTTATTATACACTTCTATCATGTCTCTCCTTAATTCCTTTTCCTCCACTACATTAAACAGTCCAAATATTGAAAATTCCCGTCCCTCTGGAGTGGAGATACTCCAGACTTTTGCTTGCCATTTTAGGAAACTTTACCAGTTTGACAATAACATTTCAAGGTGCAATGATTAGTGTTGCACCAGAGATTTCTTTATCATCTACCATTAACTCAGATCATATATGCCCCAATGTACATTACTTTATACTACTTTACACTGAACCTTTATGTCCATTCTATAGTATGGGAATATCTTTCTGGAGCTTTTTGTAATCCATTTATTCTAATACCCTAAATAGTTGAATGACAATACCATTTTATTACTGATTTCTAACTCCAGATCTTTTATGAACAAATTAAATTAAACAAATTAAAAGGAATCAATCCTAATATAAATCCATGGGCTCCACTGTTTATGTCCCACCATATGTGTGTTTCAAAGTATTATCCACACGATATAAATACTTCTTAATTAATTAACAATTAAAAAACAGTTAAATTCAAAAAAGTAATGTCAAAAATAATGTCGAGTAATCTACATTTTTACTTTTTTATGGCAGTTCAAATTTGCCCATTCAAACTGATAAGCAAATTGTCACTGTCCGAATTCAGAGAACACTGATTCACTTTTACTTTCAATTACTCACATGCTGGCTCATGTTTACTAAACTGGGTCTTCGTCTCAAACTTGGTTGTTCAGCTAATTGCTAACTAAATATAGATTAGTATGTATGTAGATATTTAGTTAGCAATATTTAGTTAAATATAAAATATTTAGATAGCAGGAAGAAATTATAACACAACATATTGCTTACTGACAGCTGACTGCAGTTACAAGCAGTTTAGAATCTTCAGAGAGAGCTGCTAAATTGCCTCCAAGATTCAGTGACCAATCAGTCACATGATAGTTAGAATGAGAGAGAGGGAGGGAGTCCCTATCTATATAATGAGGGAAAGTAGAATGTAAACAATCCCCTTCTCATTCACTTGGACCAATGTCAAGGATCTTCACTCCTTTGTGTAGCCTCTGGAAACTATCTTTTGGTAGAAGTTTAGTGAGGATATTTGCAATCATAACCTCAGTGTTTCAGTATTCCAGTTGCACAAGTCCAGTCTGACACATTTGTTGCACTTTGTGAAATGCAATATCAATGTTCTCCTTGAATGGCTTTTCACTCTGAGAAATCTTGATGCAGCTGAATGTCTTGCATCAAAATTGTTAGTTGGGGTTCTGTTATCCCAAAGTCCAGGAATAAGTTGTGCAGCCATTTGATTTTGTCACATTCTGTTTTCACTGAAACACACTCAGCAGCTGTAGAAGAACTTGTGATTGTAGATTTCTTCCTACTTATCCAACTTTCTGCTCATCCACCATAGAAGATCAGGTTTCTGGTGGTTGATTTTCTGTCTGCCAGATCTGCAGCCCAGTCTGCATCTGCATAGGCAATCAGATGTGGTCAGTTACAAGCTGGTAGCATCAGTTTGTGATCTGCTGTTCCTTTTAAGTATCTAGCAATTCTTTTCACTGCAATGAAGTCTCTTTCAGTAGACAGTTTCAGTCTCTTTCAGTAGGACAGTTGATCATTCTGCATATGATGCCAACAACATTTGCTATGTCAAGTCTGGTGAAGTTGCCAATATATAGAAGTTTTCCAATTGCAGTCCTATACTTGTCTCCATTTTGCAAAGGTTCAGATTTCTTAATGTCCTTTAAGAATTCTACTTCTTTTGGAGTTGGCATAGCATTTGCATCTTTCAGACCAAGACAGCCCAGAATATCCAGTATCTTCTGCTTTTGATCCATGAAGAAATTTCCTTTACTGTCTCTTTGTATTTGCACTCCAAGATAATGTGAGATATCTCCTAAATTCTTGATATCAATCTCTTTCTTAAGATTATAGATTATCTCTTCACTATCGGCTTTGTCTTCAGTGAATAGGATCAGATCATCAACATAACTAGTGCTGTAAGTCCATTTATTATTCCTGAACCTCTTGTACACACATTTATCAACAGTGCCTGGAGTAAACCCCTCTTTGATAAGAAGCTGGTTCAGTTTCTCACACCATGCTCTGGCAGCTTGCTTTAAACCATAAAAGCTCTTTTGTAATTTGCATACAAGATGTTCCTTACCAGGTGCTTGGAATCATAGAGGTTGTTCCATATAAAGTTGTTCAGTGAGATCACCATAAAGAAAAGCTATGTGAACATCCAGATGTTGAACATTCATTTTCGTGTATATTGCAACAGCTTGGAGAGTTCTGATGGTTGTGTGAATGACTACTCCCGCAAAAGTTTCATTTTAGTCCTTACCATACTTTTGAGTGTAGCCTTTATCCACAAGTCTACCTTTGTATCCTTGGATCTCCCCTTCTGCATCTAGCTTTGATATAAAGATCCATCTACAGCCAATTGCTTTTTTTCCTTCTGGCAATTCTGACAAAGTCCATGTCTTGTTTTTTAGATAAAGATTGCATTTCTTCACTAGCAGCTTGCACCCACTTCACAGAATCTGTATTTAGCATTCCCTTTATTCCAACCACAGGGTTTTGGAATTAATTGCTCTGTGGCTTGATAAGAGAATCTGTCAGGTAGCACACCTTTATTGGAGCATTCCGACCTTCTCACCTAGATTTGGATACCGGGCTCTGCTTCTTGCACACCATCTGGTTCCTCAGTTAGGCTAATCCACTGCAGGTGTAGTCCCTTCAGGATGCAAGACCTCTGGAGGATGAAAGAACTCCATGTGCTCTGGTTGCTGGTGGGATTCTTCTCCTTCTGCAAACAAATCTTGATAGACATATTGGTCTGGATTAGATATGGGCTGTGGTCTTTCATCAATATAAACAGCACTTGCTAATTTTATTGTGTGTCCATCCAGATTTAGAATTCTGTAACCATTTCTAACATAACCAACAAAAATTCCCTCTTTGCTTCTGCAGTCAAGTTTACCTCTTTTTTGCTTGGAAATATAGGTAAATGTTTTGTTTCCAAAAACTTTCAGATGGTTTAATTTAGGCTTAACTCCATGTTATAATTGGAATGGGATTACATCTTTGATTTTGTTGGCAATCTGTTACACATGTATGTTGCAGTTATGATGGCTTCAGACCAATAGCGTTTAGGCATATTAGCTTCCAAAAGCATAATGACTGCCATCCCCTTGAGAATTCTATTCATTCTCTCTGCCACACCATTTTGTTCTGGAGAATAAGCCTGTGTTGTCTGATGCTCAATGCCATGTTCCAATTTTATCATGAAAACCAAAACAGGTTTGCTTTCTGAAACTGACACGGTTGCCTTTTGATGTAGTGGTTTGCACAATGTAAAAGGAGGCTTGCAAATCCAGTACATAGAAAGCATCTGGGATTTTTAGAGTTCCTATTCTGTCAGGACTAAGTTTTGTTTGCAAAATAACAGTCTCCTTTCCTTGTGCAAAAATTTATTGACCATTAGCAAGAAAGACAGGAAAAGTTACATTTGCATCAACATCAACAAATCATTCTTTGCTGTCGAAGTAATGTGCACTTGCTCCACTATTAGTAAAAAAATTTTTTTATATTTATCTCCAGCAATTTGAAATAATTGTTGTTGAATCAAACCAATATCAACATGACTGGAAGATTTCTGTTTAGGATTAAAAGCTTCTTTCTTAAAGTTTTTTCTTTTCTTTTTGGTATTCAGTCCCTGACTTTGCAACTTTTGCAGCTCAGCTGTAGTCTTTGACTTGTTAACATTGCTTCTATTTGATTTAGAAGAAAAGGAAGTCTTTTTCAAATCCTTTGCAGAAAATTCTATATCTGTTGTTTTTGTATTATAGTTGTCTTCCATCAAGTTCTGTCTATTTTGAAATTCAACAATTTGAACAATAGTATCTTGTAAAGAAACATCTCCTTTAACTTGTAAAGCATTAATTATTGGAGAGTAATATTTTGGAAGACTTGTAAAAAATAGCCCGAGTTTTGCATGTTCTGGAAAAGATTCTCCAGATGCTGTAATTCCAGACAAAGTTGTCATAAATCCATTAATATGCTGATTTAAAACTTGAGAATGGTGCAATTTGGTGTTAACAAGTTTGATCATGAGTGTGTTTGATTAGAAGTACTTGGAGAATTAAATATTTTCTGTACTTTATTCCATATTTGTTTTGCATCGGTTAAACCTTGAATATGGTAAGCAATGCTGCAATCTACAGACATGCAAATATAAGCTGCTGATTTTTATGCATTTTCATCAAACTGTTGTTGATGCTTTCCTGCTTCTGTGGGTCTCTCTCCATTTATTGTTTAAATAGTTCCATAGTAGTCAGGTACATTTGCATTTTCCATGACCACATTTTATAATTTGTTATAGTTAAAATTTCAGTAATCATTGTTGGATTAGGATTAGTTGAAGCCATTCTCTATTGTTATTTGTGGGTTTTTCGGGCTGTGAGGCTGTGTTCTAGAAGAATGTATTCCTGATGTTTCAACTGCATCTGTGGCTGGCATCTTCAGAGAAGATGATTTCTCTGAAGATGCCAGTCACAGATGCAGGTGAAACATCAGGAATACATTTTTCTAGATCATGGCCTGAAGGCCCAAAAAGTCTACAAAACCTATGGATGCCAGCTATGAAAACATTCAACTTCCCATTCTCTATTGTTTGAGTAGGAAAAAAAAATCTTTCTTGAAGTCAGTATCTTCAGGAGAAGCAGTTTAAAAATAATCTGGAGTTCTGGGAGCTCGCTGGGTCTAGACCAGGGGTCGGCAAGATTTTCAGACCTGGGGCCAGTCGCTGGTCCCCAGGTCTTCCACCGGGCCAGGGGGGGAATGGCGGCATGCACGCTCATGCACGCGCACATGCGCAGTACTCCAGAAATACTGCACATGCGTGCGCATGCTCACTCACACATGTGCAGTACTTCTGGAGTACTGCACATGTGCAAGCTAGTTGCAGCCACCATTTTGGCAAACAAAATGGCGGCCGCAACTCATTTGTGCATGTGCAGTACTCGGCGCATGCGCAAATGAGTCGCGGCTGCCATTTTGTTTGCCAAAATGGCAGCCGCGACTCACTCGTGCATGCGCAGGAGTACTGAAAAACAAAATGGCGGCTGTGCAGTGGTGGCCCAGTGTGCACGGCGGCAGCGGCGGGTGGCAGCGGCAGGGATCAGCGGGGGCCAGTCCAGAGGCCTCGGGGGGCTGCAGGTTGCCGACCCCTGGTCTAGACTGAGACACTACTGGCCACCGCTGTGCCCATAACCCAAAAATGTGGGGTGCAATTTTAGTTTCCCAGGGTGTTAACCCTTTTAAAGGGAAACAAAAATAAGCAAGTATGAAAGTCAAACCTGTCAGAATCTAGTTCTCCAGCACCACAATTCAAATGAGTTGATTTTCATTCTGTCTGCTTCCTTCACAGTCCAGCTCTTGCATCCGTACATGGTAATTGGGAATACAATGACCTGAATGATTCTGACTTTAGTGCTCAGTTTTATGTATTTGCTCTTCAGTATCTTTTCCAGTTCCTTCATAGCTGCCCTTCCCATTCCTAGTCTTCTTCTTATTTCCTGACTGCAGTCTCCATTATTTTATTTCATAAAGTGTTCCTAGATATGGGAATTCTTTCAATGTTCTTGTTGTCTAGATTGAATTTGTGTATTTCTTCTGTGGTCATAATTTTTGTTTTCTTTATGTTCAGCATCACACCTGCCTTTACACTTTCATCTTTGACCTTTCTTATTAACTTTTCCAATTCCTGAACATATTCTGCTAATATTATGGTGTCGTCTGCATATCCTAGGTTGTTAATATTGATTCCTCCTATCTTAACTCTTCTCTGATTCTAATTCTGCTTTTCTTATAATGTTTTCAGCATATACGTTAAACTTGTCCTTGGTACAGATTCCTGATCAAGACTATCAAATATAGTGGCACCCCCATGTCTCTGAGTATGTTCCATATCTTTTTGTGATCTATACAACCAAATGTGTTGTTGTAGTAGTCTATGAAACACATGCTGATTCTGTTTTGGAATTCTTTGGTGTGCTCCATTAGCTATTATATGTTTGCAATGTGATCCCTAGCGCCCCTTCCTTTTCTGAATCCTGCTTGCATCTCTAGAATTTCTGTCTCCATGTATGGTCAGAGTGTATGCTGCAGAATTTTGAGCATTATTTTGCTTGCATGTGAGATTAGCGGTATTGTCCTATAGTTGGTGCAGTCTTTTGTATATCCTTTCTTGTGGATTGGTATATGTATCGAGCATCTCCAGTCTGTTGGCCACTCTTTGTTTTCCATATTTGTTGGCATATTTCAGTTAGCACTAAAGTTGCATCTGTCTGTAGGCACTGTAGTAGTTCAATTGAGATATTATCTGTTCCTGGTGATTTATGTTTCTCATTTCCTTTATTGCAGATTCCACTTCACTTCTTAGAACTTGGGGTTCATATTCATATGGCTCCTCATTCCAAATGTCATCCATTCCCTTATGTCTTTTGTATAAATCTTCTTTGTTTTGCCTCTAGCATCTTTTTATTTCTTCTTGTTCCTGTATTATGTTCTGTTCTTGTGCATAGAACATCCCTGCCCTCAATTTGAACTTGGCTTTAATTTCCCGGATTTTTTTTTTGATAGAGGTCTCTTCTTCTTCCCTTTTTGTTGCTGTTTTCTATTTCTCTGCATTGATCATTGTAGTATTTCTCCTTATCCCTGCATGTCAGACATTGTACAATTGTGTTTATACTTCTGGCTTTGTTCCTATCTCCCTTTGCTTTTGCTTTTCTTCTTTCTTTTATTGCATAAAGTGTTTCATCTATCATCTTTTGTTTCTTATCTTTCTTTTTGACCACTGTTAGTGTTTTCTTGCATTCGTCCTTAATTATGTCTTTGACTTCTGGCCACAATTCTTCAGGTTCCCAGTTGATTATATTCAATAATTCAAATCTGTTTCTTACATTTTCATTGAATTCATCTGGAACATTATTCAGGTCATATTTTGGTATAATGATGGTTTTTGCTTTCTTCTTCAGCTTAACTCTGATTTTTGTTATGAGCAGTTCGTGGTCTGTGCCACAATCAGCTCCTGGTTTTGGCCACGAGGATAGATTTTCTCCATCTGCTATGTCTAATTATATGGTCTATATGTTTTTGTGTTTATCATCTGATGATGTCAAGGTGTATAGCAGGGGTAGGCAACCTTTTTGAGCTGAGGGCCGGGTTGCTGTCCCTCAGACAATTGGGGGGCCGAAGCACCAAAAATAAATAAATAAATATATATATATATATATATATATATATATTAAAAATTAAAAATTTAAAAAAATATGCACGCACACTCTCTCAGCCCCAGAAAAGCCATGGCAAAACCCCTGTGGAGATTTTACCAAGAAAACCCCAAGAACAAGTAATAACAACAATAATCAATATCATCATGGTGGGCGGCAGCGGCAGCGGTGACGGCAGGACTGGCCTGGGGCCAGTCCAAAGGCCTCGGGGCGCCGCATCTGGCCCCCAGGCCTTAGGTTGCCTACCCCTGGTGTATAGTCTCCTATCTGGTTGCATGAAGCAGCTATTTGTAATGAATAGATTATTGGCCTCATAGATTTTTATCAGATACCCTCCTGCTTTATTTCTTGTTCCTAAACAAAATCTTCCTACTGTTTTTGATTCTTCTTTGTTGCCAACTTTAGCATTCAAGTCTCCAATGATTAGTCTGAAATCTTGTGATATTATGTTGGCAGTTTCTTCCTAGACTGCATCATAGAATTTCTCAGTTTCCTCTTCATCTGCATCTGTGGTTGGTACATATACCTGGATTATTATGATGCTTATAGGTTTACCCTGAAACCTTATTGATTATATACAGTCTGACTTTGAGTGCTATTCTTTGAGTGCTCTAGCTATATCTTTCCTTAGTATGAAAGCCACCCTATTTCTTCTTATTGTTTCATTTCCTGAATAAATTACTGTATAATTGTCTGAGTCAAAGTGACCCATTCCTGTCCATTTTAACTCACTTACTCCTTGTATTGCTATATTCATGCATTCCATTTCCTTCTTTACTATGTCTAGCTTTCCTTGGTTCATGCTTCTCACATTTCATGTTCCAATTACTTGTGTAGTGTTGCTTCTAACTATGCTTGTTTTATTGGACATGTTTTCTGTCTGGTCTCCCCCTTTCTAGTTGTTGGTTTTTGAGCTGTCTCACCTAAAGGGTTTTCTTGGTGAAATGATCTCACAAGGAGGGGCACCTTTTGCCTTCTTTTGCGCAGTGCTTACAAGTGTCAGCTATGGTGACACTACTGTTCTCTCTGTGAGAGTTGGCTTCAGCGTCACTCATTACTACTGCTGCAGCCCAGTAGCTGTTCCTATATTTTATCCCTGTCATTATCCCTCCTTCCTTCCCTCAATTCTCTTTTCCCTTTCCTTTCCTAGGTGATTTCCCCCCTCCCCCCCTCCTCCCCTCCTCCGCCCCCCCCTCCTGCTTTGTCCCCATCAGCGGCCTTCTGGTCTTCTTGTTGGGGAGGGTCCTGATGTTCATAAAATAACTAAAACCTAATCTAACCAGAGATGGTTTGGGTAAAGAGAGATAAATCTCACCATATTTTAGATAGCAGGAAGAAGTTATAACACAACATACTGCTTACTGACTGCAGTCTGCAGTTACAATCATTTGGAATCTTCAGGGAAAGCTGTTAAACTGCCTCCAAGATTCAGTGACCAAAGTCACATGATAGTTAGAATGACAGAGAGGGAGAGAGTCCCTATCTATATAATGAGGGAAAGGAGAATGTAAACATACATTTTCCAACAACTGCTGATTTACAAATCTTGCAATCAACAGAGTCAGTGTCTTCACCATGAAGCCACCACTGAATATAACCCAGATTTAAATCAAATTAAATTAAATTTAAAACTATGCTCAGCAGTAATGAAAACTGGATGAGAGAAGACAGAAACATGGTGTACATCAGGGCATGGGAACATTTGAGGCTGTAGATGTTTTGGCAGATTAGCCCACCTACAAAGGTTTACAGGAGATGTAGTTCAAAACAATGTTTTGAACAGTTGTAGATAAACTCCAACGCAGATAAATCACAAATAGGAAACAGAAATGTGTGGCACAATCATATGCATGTCTGCTCTTAACTATTCTTAAAAAAACTTAAAATATACTTTTGATCATGTTGTGAGCTGGTTTGGGTCTTCTAGTATTGGGGGAATATTGGAGAATAAATAATAAATGGTCTGAGGCAAAAGTGAATCAAAGGATCCTCTGCTCTGTTTCTTCCAGTATCAGTGACTTGGATAAAGGAGTAGAAGAGATGCTGATCAAATTTGCAGATGACCCAAATTAGAACAGGGTAGCTAATACCCCAGAGGACAGGATTAGAATTTAAAATTATCTTAACAGATTAGAAAGCTGGGCCAAAACTAACAAAATGATGTTCAACTGGGATAAATGTAGAATGCTATACTTGGGCAGTAAAAATGAAATGCACAGATACAGGATGGGTGATACCTGGCTTGACAGTAGTGCATGTGAAAGGGATCTAGGAGCCTTAGTGGACCACAGTCTGAATATGAATCAGCAATGTGATGCAGCAATCAGAAAACCCAATATGATTCTAGGCTGCAACAACAGGAGTATAGTGTCTAGACTGAGGGAAGTAATAGTATCACACTATTCTGCTTTGGTCAGACCTCATCTTGAATACTGTTCTGGGCATAACATTTCAAGAGGGATAGTGACAAGCTGGAGCATGTTCAGAGGAGGGTGACAAAAATGGTTAAAGGAAACCATGGTCTTATGATGAGCGGTAGGGAGATGGGTCTGTTAAGCCTGGATAAGAGAAGGTTAAGGGGTGACATGATAACCATGTTTAAATATTTGAAAAGATGTCATATGGAACAAGGAATAAGCTTGTTTTCTGCTACTTCAGAGACTAGGGAGATTATTGCAGACATTTTTCTCCCGAGCTGGGCACAGGCATAAACCGCTTAAAAATGGATGTTTTCGCATGCCTCCATGCCCAACTCAGAGGTATCGTGTACCTGATCTGGACTTTGCAAAGGACTTTCCCATTCTTTGAAGAGCCTGGGAGAAGTCCAGACTGGGTACATGATGACTCTGAGCGGGGCATGGAAAAATATCGATTTTAAAAGTGGTTTATGCCTGTGTCCAGCCCATGATCAGCTTGGGAGGGGGGGAAATCACATGCGATAATATCCTAGACAACGGAGCAAGGGATTCAAACTTCAGGGGGAAAAAGATTCCACCTAAACATTTGGGTGAAACATCTGATGATAAGAGGTGTCTGGCAGTAGAATACTGCTGCCTTGGAATGTGGTGGAGTCTCATTCTTTGGAGGTTTTTAAGTGGAGGCTGGATGGCCATCTGTTGGGAGTGCTTTGATTGTGTGTTCCTCCATGGCAGGGGGTTGGACTAGATGACCTATAATTTCTTTCAACTCTGATTTTGAGATCTTACACCCTGCCCAACAAATGCTTATTGCTTGGACAAGGGACATGGCAACATAGAAGGTGAAGATGCTAGTAGCTGAGGCCACTAACTATGTAAGTTAGTAGTCTACCATTTACTATGCTACTCTTGTCAAGTAGCATAAATGTGTCATATACACAGTGAAAGAAACTTTGTGGTGGTTGTTTTTTTAAACCTTCAGGATGGGGGATTTCAAAAATATTATACACACACATATATATACACACACACACACACATATATATATATAACACAAAGAAAACCTTGAGTTGGCTTTTTATATAAGGGTCCTGGAGCCAAACCCCTGCGGGTACCAAAGGCCCACTGTACTCAGCTTCTTTACCAGATACTGCATACAGGCTCCTCATCTCCAGGAAACTGAGGTTTGCTATCTTAATCCTGGTACTTTGGCTGGGATCTTCATGAGACTCTGGAGAGGGTGCTAAAAGGATATTATAGAGGTGAAAAGAAGAGAGGAAGCAAAGACAAGAAAAGGTTTGTTTATCTTTTTGATGGGAAGGATGAGAAATAGATTTTTCAAAAATTATTACAGTTGTATCCTTGTCTCCCAAGTTCAAAACAGAGACAAGGAGTACAGGAATAAATCATAGATACCATTTTTTTAATTTTCAGCTAGGTAAGGCTCTTTGTGCAGGCAGTTGTTTTAAATATAAATGGCAAGTTAACATTAACATAACAGTTAATTTTCCCCATTCTAACATTAACATAATTGAATCAGAGTTTTGGCTTAATGATAAAAACTAAATTTTAACTAAATATACAAACCCTTTCCTACTTATTTTCCTCTCTCTTTCCACAAGAATCATGGTCAGAAATATTTTTTTTAAAAAACCCAGAGACTGACCATTACTTTATTAAAAGCCTTAACTGGATTTCACATGAGAAATCCCATGTATAATTTCACTTCTTCCCCCACATACTTGCTTTGAGCTTGGGAGAGAAGCAAGCAACTACATGAATTTTGGAATTTCCACTTTTCAGCCATCCTCATGCTGAATAGAAATGAGATAAGTTAACAAGAAACAGAGAAAAGATATAGAACCCCCCCCCATACACACATTTATCTTTAAATATAAACTCTGAGCCAGACCCACCCCACCTCTCACCCCATCAAGAGTAAGTAGACCCTCTTATCAACTATATTACAGAAGAACCATTTTTTAAATATTTTAAAAGAAAAAATTGACTAACAGCTTCTTCAAAATCTCCACCTCCACTGAGTATTACTTCATCTATGTGTCTTTTTGTCACAGTCCTCCGATATACTGTGCCCTCTTGCTTTCATTTTCTCCACTTCTTACTGTCATTTATTCCCATCCCATTCTGTCCAATCACTGCTTTGTCTTTCCCCCTTCCCTGAGCCCTCTCTTCCTAGTCCTGTGTTGTTTTCTCTGTTTTTTCCTCTGGTTGTCTTTTTTGTCCACTCTCATCTCTCTTCTCCCATGTGTCATATAGTTCACTCCTCCTCCTCCTCCTCCTCCTCCTCCTCCTCCTCCTCCTTTGCCTCCAAGTTGTTTCCAACTTATGGCAGTCCTAAAGTGAACCTATCATAGGGTTTTCTTGGCAAGATTTGTTCAGGGGAGGTTTATCATCCCCTGAGGCTGAGAGCTTGTCACGTGCCCAAGGTCATCCAGTGGGGTTTTTTTTTTTTTGGTTCAGTTGGCAATCAAACCCTGATCTCCAGAGTTGTAGTCAACAGTCAAATCATTCTCTTACCTCTTGTTTTCGAACAGAAAAGCCTTCCTGTCCTGAGTGTGTGCCCATGTACCACAAGATAGTGTGCCTTGGGCTTCTTCTTCCTGTTTCTCCCCTTCTTCTTCTTTGCTGCCCATCATATTTGTTGCTTGCCGCACAGTTACTATCTACTGTGGAGTTGGGAGGGAGACGGAAATGTAATTTATCATCCATCTTTCCTTCCCTCTTCCTACTCACTATATAGTTCCTTAGGAAGTACTTTCATGATCACACTAAGCTTCCTTGGGAGAAAACATACTTTATGTTGTGGCTGACCCACTCCCAAAAACGTAATTTCACAGAATTAATATTAACATATTGGTTCCAATCTCTTTGTATATCTCAGCCTAACATTTTCTGACTAACTTGAAAAAGAGATGGTCTTTATTCTCTCTTGTATGTCCCCTTTTAATTGAACTTGTAGAGAGGAATTAGCATCACATAAATCCCTTGGAAAGTTAATTTTAAAAATTAATAAACCAAGTATGATTCTTACAACTACAGCATTTTTAATAATTAGTCATATGAAAAAGAAATGGCTTTTTGAAAGAAAATAGCCATTGATATAGTCATTTTAGCTGCAGCACTTCAGAGAAGAAAAAACTAATTTTTGTAGTGTCTCTTGATTTTCCATTGCTACATTAATTATCCAAATTTATTCAATTTACTGGGGGCAGAGTGTCTGAAAAGTGTTATGGATACATACATATACGTTTATGATATGTGACGTTGAAAACTCCTATATGTTCCATTAGCAAGGTATTTTGAAGGTAGACCTTCATAGTAATTACTGTTAAACTATAAGAAAAGCCATACAATTTGAGCCTTTGAGAATCAAACTAAAAGAATATTTTAAAATATTTTTGAAATACTTCTTCCCTCTATAACATTTTGGCTATTATCTTCAGCCCATGATGTACTCCTTCCTTCCAAGATACCTTCCAAGATATTGTCTCCCTCCCCCACATGACTCAGTTTAAAGCCCTCCTGATCAGATGTTTGAGACTATTGGCAAAAATGCTTCTGACAACTGGTGTGAGATGCAGCCCATCTCTTGCTAGAAGTCCACTCTCATGGAACCACAGCCCATGATCCAAGAATCCAAATCGTTCTTGGCAGCACCATCTACGGAGCCAGTTATTCACATCTTCTATTTTCCTCTCCCTTCCTGGACCACGCCCTTCAACTGGGAGAAGAGATGAGATAACAGCCTGTGCATCCAGCTCTTTCAGCTTCCTACCCAAAGCCTCATAATCCCTTCTGATATTCTGAAGGCTATGCCTTGCAGTATCATTGGTTCCCACATGGATCAATAGGAAGTGGTAATGGTCAGTAGGCTTGACAAGTCTTGTCAGCCTGACTGTCATATCATGGACTTTTGCCCCAGGGAGACAACACAACTCCCAAGACATCTTATCAGACCCATAAACCACTGCTTCTGTACCTTCAACAAGGAGTACCCCACCACCACCACATGCCTCTTCTGAGGTTTAGCAGTGACTGTTCCCTGTGGTGATACTCTCAGGGTCCCCTGCACTGTCCCTGAGGACTGTCCCTGCTGGTCTTCCTCTTCATCCTTGATAAGGGAGAGAGCTTCAAATCGATTCTGTACCTGCAAGCTCCAAGAACGATCCCTGGTTTCTCTGCTTCTGTGTGTGATGTTTCTCCAGCTGTCTACCTGCTGTATGTGTGAAGTGACCTCCTCCCTAACAACTTCCTCTGTGTGGTCCCTGTCCAAGACCATTCATTCCTTTCTGTCCAGGAACACCTCTTGCTTCCTAATATGCTGAAGTGTAGGTACCCGAGCCTCCAGCTGCTGGACTTTCTCTTCCAGGAGGGTTACCAACTTGCACTTGGTGCAGATTCCCTGCATCTCTAGGCAAGAAGAGTTGGATAAACATTATGAAAAACAAGCAGCACTGATTTTCTTAGATGAAGAGAAAGCTTTAATCATTTAAACCTGGCTTTTATTTTTATGGCCTTAGAAAATTTAATATTTGGGCAAAAGTTCATTACATGGATGAAGGCAGTCTGTAATCCTTAAATGGAAGATTTTAATCAACAGAGAATTAGCAAATGTATGTGAAGTTCAGAAAGGTACCAGAAAAGGATGCTCTTTCTCTCTTCTGTTGTTTATACTGACTTTAGAAGTACTGTCAAGAGCTATAAGAAAATAAAGTTAAAGGTCAAAAATTGAAGAAAAAAAATTGTTAAAGCTTCTGCCGATGATATAACGATAATATTAGAAAATCTATTAGAAACAATGACATCATTATTAGAAATTTTGGAATATTTCAGAGAAGTAGTGGGTTTCAGAATTAATAAATAAAAACAAAATAGTTAACAAAGAATTTGATGAAAGACCAGATAATAAAATTAGAAGAACTTCAGGTTTTAAAATAGAGGGGGGGGGGGAATATTTAGGTATTAAACTGACTAATGAGAATTCAAATTTATTCCATAGTAATTATGAAAATGTTGGAAAATGAAATATCTGAAAGATGGAGAACTTATCAAAATGTGTTGTTATGTGAAAATGACCAATTTAGAATTAAAACTCAAGAAGACTTATAAGGGGATGGATATGATATTACTAGTGTCGTTATAGTCAATTGTTTGAAAGTTTTAAATTAGATAAGAAATATTTTGGCTTTGAAAAAAAATTGAGATTAATTCATGTACAAATGATGAAGACTTCATTGGGAAGATTTAAAAGATGTTACTGAGAATAGAACTAGAAGATGAACAAATTAAAGATTGCATAATTAAATGGGCCTAAAATTTGGATAAAATATTGAATTGGAACAATGAGAAAAATGTCTACCATTGGTATTAAAGACATATGATCTTATAAACGTTTTTAAATGTTTTTACATGTAAGAAGTGGGAGGTGGGTAGAGTAGGGTAAACCCCTCTCTGGTGTAGTATTTATGTTTCTATATTGTACTCTTATATACATTAAGTATATAACGTAAGCCTACCAATAATTTAGTAAATATATAATATAAAAATTAACATGAAAACAGAAGCTAACCTTTTTACTCAATCATATTTTTTTCTAATTTCCTAGAGGCATGATTATAACTACAAAACAATATCTTGTCTCAGTGCAAGAAGACAGCTTTGGTTATTGTCATGTACATTTCAGATTCAGTTTTCCCCCCTTTTAATTAAAATTGTTGGGAAGCTTTTTTCTTCTGATATTTAGGTGCAGGTGGAACCTGAAGTGTTTGCATTCTGCACTGACTTTTCACACTGAACCACCTACTGTGGAGAACATTTTCACCAGCAACAACATACACTTGGCAAATATATTTAGTTACTGACAATCAATATGTGCAATAAAAAAAATGCAGACACCTTTCATTATTTTTAAAGCTATGTCACACAAATAAAGCTGCAAGCAGTGTGATCCTCCATGAGGATTGGTATTAAAAGCAAAATGAAATTCTAGCAATTGCAGTTTACTAGAGGGAGTGAGAACTAAGAAAATGCTAAAAAGGTCTCACAAAAAACAGAGGTTCACATAGGAGATGAACTTATTCAATGATCATATTAACTCCTGCTTGTGAAAATAAACTGTGCTGCCCCATAAGGCTATGTTTAAGTTTTTCTGATATACAGCACAATAGCTACAATAGATTTAATAAACCACTTGGAAAATATTAAGCTTATCTTTTTTGTTTTGTTTTCTTCTGTAATCTACCATGAATTCCATAATGAATATTCTCATATGACCACAGGACAAGTCTGTGGTCCCATTCTCATTTGTACCCATTCTTTTCCTAAGTTGGGATAGGAATCATGTACTCTTACAAATGTTGTTGGACTACAGCTTCCATCAGCAACAACCAGTCTAGCTAGTAACCAGGATTGCTAGGAACTGCAGCCCAACAACATCTGGAGGATTGCAAGGTTCCAACTGCTCTCTAAGCAATTATTGCAAATCTACATTGAATATGTGAAATATGAAAATGTGTTATATGATTTTACATGGATGACACCAAAACACCAAAGTCTAGAAACCATGCCCTATGAGGAGTGACTTAGGGAGCTGGGTATGTTTAGCCTGGAGAAGAGAAGGGTAAGAGGTTATATGATAGCCCTGTTTAAATATTTCAAGGGATGTCATACTGAAGATGGAGCATGTTTGTTTTCTGCAACTCCTGAGAATAAGACTCAGAACAATGGATTAAAACTACAGGAAAAAAAGATTCCACCTCACCATTAGAAAGAACTTCCTGACAATAAGAGCTGTTGAACAGTGGAATATGCTGCCTCAGAGAATGATGGAGTCTTTTTCTTTGGAGTTTTTTTTAAACAGAAGCTAAATGGTCATCTGTTGTGGGGTATTCCTGCATTGCAGGAGGTTGGACTTGATGGCCCTTGAGGTCTCTTCCAACCCTATGATCCTATGATTCTATGATTTTAAGAGATTCTTTGCCAAAGCAGTTATTAAACTAGGTTTTCAAGTGGCACCATAGAAAATAAACCCAGTTGGTTAACAGATCTCAGTACATCCTTGAGTGCAGGTCAAAACCAGACTTGTGAATGTCTATTTCTATTTTTAAAGCAGTTGAATAAAATTTCCTTCTTACTGATTAAAAGCATTAATATAATGTAATGTACAGAACACTGCTGGTCTAATCATTGTAGTATTTTAGCTTTTTTCCATTGTAGTTCTTGCCCATGCTTTCTTAAAAAGAGTGTGCATTGTATTCTACAGATAACGTCAAGGGATCTTCCACTTGTCTTAACTGTGGTTTTGTACCTGTCCCTGGATAAGTCCCATTGAAACAAATTGAAGTAGTTATCACTAATGCTCAGTCAATTTCTTGCCCACATTATAATGCTTTGGACATTTTCATACTGTCCTCCTAAAGCCGGGTGGAGCCATTCCGGAACGGGTCGTGCCGCCGATTCCGGAATGGCTCCGCCGCCGAAAGGCTAATTCCTGTTGGACAGCCGGAATTACCTTTCCGCCGCTTCAGCCGGAGTTATCATTGGTTCGGCCAGAGTGACGCTGGACTTAGGGCTCCGTGCGTTTGAACACACGGAGCGTAAAGCCGGACGGACACAGGGATGGCACCGGAAGGGGTGGGGTTTGCCGCCGCGTGTGTGTGAACTATGCGGAAATGGAGCCGGGGTGAGGCCGGACGGAGGTAGGATTGCCTCCTCAAAAAGGCCAGTGTGAAAACGTCCTTTGTCTTGTCATGTGTGAATTATTCTGATATATGTAGTGAATGCAGGAATTTAGTCATTTTATGATGTATCTTTATTGGATCTCTGTATTAGAGCAACAGTTTATTTTCAAAGCATTTTTCCTATTCCAGGAAGCAGCTCCTTAATTCACTTACTGTGACCTTTGGTGTTTTTTTTTTAAAGTACTTGCATAAAATAATTTGTTTTCTTTACCAGAGATCATTTGACTTGATTGTTGTACAGCCAAACAGTCTATTTTCTTAGTAGGAGTTCAGGAAGTAAGCCATTGAGGCTGCTTAGTTACGTCCTTAAAACACAAAATAATTGTTCACCAAAAACTTCACAATGACCACTCCAAAGAGTGAAGCAGTACTGCTGTGCAGCCTTCATGTCCTACAAATCAGTCCAAGTAATGCAGACTTGGTGGCCTAGATCTAAAGAAACAGAAGTGGAATTCTGCTCATGCAACAGGGCTTTTATAGATTTTCCTGTGTACTGCAAACACTTCTACTCCCTGAAAAAACACTCATGATTGTTGAAGGATGAGGTGCTATCAGTAAAACGTGCTGCAGAAGACAGGAGGAAATAGTGAATTTCGTGGATGCCTTGTATGCATCGAAGAAGATTTTCACTCAGAGCCTGACTAAAGAGATTATCACATGCCTTGAATAATACTCCTTACCTCTCCTGAATTTAACTCTAATTCACTCTGCAGCCGTGTTTTATCACACAGCTATTGCAGTGGAATCCGACTTCAGAGTAGATCTCCACTCCAATGAGCATTCGAAAACACATGCTGGTGGCCATTTTTCCAAGTCAGAAGGTTGTGTCAGCAAGTCACCTTTTGCATTGCAGCTTCTTTAGGTGACAAAGCCCCAGCATATCTGTGTTTTCTTTGCAATATGTCCAAACTGCAGAAAAAGGAAATGGATGTGGGCTGCATATGGTGTGAATGAATGAAGCTGTGTCTTGGATGTTTTCCCTTTATATAAAGAGGACATTCCTTTTATTATTTCTGGAGGATTACTAATGGAACAGTGGGTCAAACTGGGTGACATATAGCAAGTATACATCTTATTAAGCTCCACATGGTATTTACTAAAGGGATTACAAAAATGCAGGAATAAGTATGCTTGTTTTTACCTAATGCCAGAATGAGGGGATAATCATATTTCATTCATGTAAATAGCATTAGCACCAGCAGCATTATCCCTCTGGTTATTATCATGCTGACTATGAACTTTCTTGTACATGCTGAATATATGTCAATAATTTTCAATACATTTTAAAGGATATCAGTACACTGACTGAATGCAATTGCAATGCTGTCAAAATAATATTTTAGTATTACTGAGACCAGTCATTGAATTGTTAGAGGGGGAAAAGTAAGAAGGCTTGGATCAACCTGAAAAGCGCGAGTTTTGAACCCTTTTTTTTTTTTTAAAGAGAGAGAAGAGGGAGAATGTTCCAAGTGGTATTCTCAGAATTCACTGGGGAAGAACATTCTGCTATCACTGAAATTGTCACTTTTTCCACATATAAACAAGGCACATAGGGCCACAGGCCTTGTTTTTGCTTCCTAGAATCATGCATTAGAAGAATCATGTTTCTGGTGTCACAAATTTCAAAAAGCCCTACAGTAGTATAAGGGTATAGCTCTTGTCAAAATTTGATTGATGGCTTTTTAATGACCTGTCAAGAATGATTGATGACCTGTCAAAATGGATGGATGACCTGTCAAACTGATGGGCATGTCCTGGAAGTGCTAAGGCGGGACATCTGTGTCAAGTGACACCCCCCCCCCCGCCTATTTTATGTTGGTTTAAACAGATACGACCAGGAGAATAAAACCCACAAAGATAACTTCCTGGCATGAAGAAATTAGTGTTTCCTGGGTACATTTGGCATGCTAAAGTTGCAATTTGTAATTTATCCCTAGGGTTTTTAAATAGCACCATGTGTTTTATATTTAAACTAATAGTCCGGAGGCTTTTTCCCGTGCAGAAAATAATTTGTGTGATTAAAAAACACTCAGATTCCTATGATGAATGTGGATTGTAAACAGCCTTTCAATATTTGAATTATCACAAGATTGCATAAGATCGTCTATCACCAAGAACTTTATTTTGTTTAGGGGTAACAAATCTTCTATAAGAAAACCCCTTGATGCAGAATTAGGAAAAAATTGTTTTGTCTGCCAGTGTTCAGCTCAACAATCCTTAGAAAGTCATACCTGTATAAAAAAAAAAAGGATAAAAATGCTATCTAAATATGTGAGACAGATACGCCACAAAATTTGCTTCAAAAATCTAGTACATATGATCATTTTAGTATCGTACAGTTTAAATCAACTGATGCTGACTCAGGAATTTCTGTGACAGCCCTAAGTAAATCTGAAAAAGCTCTTGGTTTTTAAAATTTGCTGTTGAATCCCAGTGACAAACCCCTTTTACACTATGTAGAAAGTGTACTTAAAAGAAGACAAATTTCTATGATCTGTAAGGAGTGAAAATATGTACTTTATCAAATCTGCAAATAAAGCCTGTTTAAAAAAACATTATTTAACATACAATTCTCTATTATTTTTAGTTAGTTTCTTAGTATTATGTAACAAAAGGCCCTTTTCCTTTCTTTCTTTATTTTTTAAAACCAGCCTTCTTGGGAATGAACATTATTCTTATTCATAATGATTATAAGAGCAGTAAGAAGCCAATTTCAAAGTTCAAAATGATAAAATTTATTAGGACTCTTATCACAACTACATCCTGACTATGTTTTATTTAAAGAACTGTCTAATTTGATAACCCAAGATCCTGTTTTATTTGAGAACATGTAGGATAAAACATGTAGTGTCTTGGAACATTATATGGATTTTGCTAAGTGAATGATTGCTTGCAACAGCTTTATTTCAGCTGTATGGGGGGGCACGTATTTCTCAGAGGTCAAGAAGACCAATATTTCTTTGCAGAATTAGGAAAGACTTTGAATGATTGTTTACTTTGGCTTAATTTTAAAATATTTAAAACAAATACATTACACTTTTGAAAGCAGCACTTAAATCTAAACAAATATGGGAGAGTGGAATATAAAAATTAAAAAAACCCTCATGTTAATTAGGCATTTTAAACAAGAGTCCTCCCCAAAGAGAGAGAGAGAGAGAGAGAGAGAGAGAGAGAAGCAAGGCATTTTTACACATGCAGAGAGAGAAATAAGGATTACTATATGAACACATGGAGCAATTTTTTTTAGTTCTTATTAATTAGTACTTTAGGGCCTCTACAGACAGGCAGCACATGCAGCAGCCCCAATCCACCATTTTGGCGCTTGAGAAAGGAGTGCCAGAATGACGCTCCTTCCTGAAATGCCAGAAAGGGCACCAGAAGAGGCGCCACATGCCTCTTCCGCTTCTCTTCCGGCGCAGCGAGTGCGGAGGCTGTGCCAGGAGAACAGGGTGCTCGCTGTGCGGAATGGCACGCGCCCTGATGACGTCCTCAGGAAGGGGTTGGGGCAGCCACCATGCGGCTGCACCTCCCCTTCCCTGGATCCAAGATGGTGCTTTGCACCGTCTGCATCCCCCCTTAAACGCCTTTAAAACCAGAGCACAACAGTGAGAAGCAAAATATTCTTACACACAAAATAGCATGAGATGAGGAACACATGGCCAAGAAAAAAAAATTACACAGAGAGAAATACATAAGGATTACTGTATGAACACATGGAGAAAAACTAAAAGTTCTTATTAATTAGTCCTTTAAAATCAGAGAACCACAGAGAGAGAGAGAGAGAAAGAAAGGCTTTATTAAAATACACATTACACTTTTAAAAACACATCGCCAAGGGAAAAAAATGAAAAGAAAAAAATATTTTAGAGAGAGAGAGATAAATAGCATGAAGAATTAAATAAGAAGAAACAAGTAAAAACAAATATTGAGCTACAGCTCATTTCATAAAAACTTTTAAACAAACCAGATGCATACAGTAATGCAGGTACATTTGCAACATGCCACTAGTCATCCTCTCAATCTGGTTCTGCTTAAAATATAATTTTTGAAAGTTCACTTGACCAAGAAAATGAATGTTCATATTAACTAGGTAAAACACTCTCAGAAAACAATAAATGAAAAGAAAAAAATATTTTACACAAAACACACAGAGAGAAACATGGACTTCTTACTCACAGAGAGATATGTATAAGGAGTACTGTATGAACACATGGGGAAAAATTAAAAGTTCTTATTAATTAGGCCTTTAAAATCAGAGAATCACAGAGAGAGAGAGAGAGAGGAAAGGCCTTATTAAAACACATTACACTTTTAAAAACACATAGCCATGAATAAAAGTACATAACATCAGACACAGGCATACTCACCTATTTCAGAGGTCCAAGTTTTGATGACAGGTTGGGCACCTTGGTGTGGGGTTTAGACCAGAAAAGATCCCCTTTTTTATAGGATTCTGCCCCCACTTCCTTTAGCAAAAACTATCTTATAGGCCATATGTATGCCTCTTAAAAATAACTAAAGAATTACATCCTTTTTCATGTTTTCTTTTTAATTACACTGATGAGTGTAATTAAAACAGAAAAACAGGAATGTTGAGAAACCCAATCCTCATGAGTTCTTAGGGTCATAAATTATCTAACCCCTTACAACTCCACAAACATCCTTCTTGCAAATTTATCTCTTCTAGATGACAGAAAAAATATCATTTTGTCTAGAGGGCAATAACTTTTCTAATTGTCTGTCTCACTGCAGAACTTCTTATTTTGTACAATAGAGACAAAGCAAAAAATACCATTTTGGTTTTTCAAACAGACTTTATTTGCAGCTATGTATAGACTATAGTCCATATGTGTGCATCCTTAACAGGTCATAGAAATATGTCTTCTTTTAATTGCACTGATGACGCCTGGTGACATTTCCAAACAGAAAAACAGGAATTCTACCAGAGCCTTTCACTTGTCTTAAACCCAGATAGGGGAATAAATTCCCTAACTGGACTATGGCATCCTCCAAACATCTTATTTTTAGAATAAAGAAATAGTCTTGATTTGTAGCTTTGATATAGTGTTATAAGACAATCAGTATATATGTTTAATTCTTTACAGGTTATAGAAATATCCACTCCATTTAATTACACTGATGATTCTCAGAAAAACAGGGGTATCACAATATCTGTGAGTTCTGAGGAGGAGATAAATAGAATGTTTAGCCCATCCTAACTCCACAAACAGAGGGACAGTAAAATTCTCTAACCATCCACTAACCACCTGTGAAGACAGCTTATTTAGTTTCATTTTAAATTACACGGATGCATCTCAGAAAAACAGGACATACAATATTCCTCAGTTATTAGGAGGCAATAATAGAATGTTTAGGCCCTAACCCTAACTCCACAAACAGGGGGAGGGGCAATAAATTCTCTATGGGTCTTTGCAGACTGCTAGAAATAGTGCACATTAAATTGAGGCACTGCCCTGGCTCAGTGCTAGGGATGTTGATAAAATGTGCTGATGATGAATATACAGCTTACAGTCCATGAAGTCAAGTCATCAAGACATCCAGATCTTCAAGCAAGCTTTCTTTTATTGCAAAATCAGCATGAGCAAAAACAAATAATAATAATACCATCTTCACTTTAGCCAGAAGGCTAAACAGGAACAAAGCCTAACTGCTACATGATTCAAAATTGGTTAGTTGCAGCATCGGGAAAATATTTTAATTAGTCCATTACAGGTTAAAGGTTAAAAGACAAGTGACAAACTTTTCAGGATCACAACGTTCAGCCCCCAATTCTCCACCCATTTGGGTGTAGCCCTTTCAGACTGATTGGTTGATGATGCATGACGTGTGTTAGCCCAACCTTTAATTACCATATTAAATCATGTGACTGCAGTTCCCATAACATTCTCATGTTTATGAATCCTTTTTGTAAACAAAGATCTTTCTCACAGAACTGTAGCCTCGTTAACTGCTTGTTTTGGCTAAAACACACCTGGGCTGATAATTGTGAAACTGGCCTCAGAAAACAACTTTTCTCAGCAAGGAAAAATACAGACACACATCTTTACATTTCAACATTTTAACATTGACTATATGTCCCATCTCATTCTAACAATCCCCTCCTGAAATGTATGATGTGTGTATGTTGTACACTAAACTAAAACTGTTACAAAACTTACTTAGCTCAATGGCTAGGCCTAAGCTTAAGACATGCCAAGTAGACGTGACATCTGTTCGTGTCTATCAATGGTCAACGCCTTTGTCAAGATGTCTGCTTGATTATGGTTTGACTCAATGTATTGCAGACTCCCAATCCCATTCTGTACCATTTCTCACTTTTTGATACCTCACACCAATGTACTTTGTTCTGCACTTCAAGTTCTCAGCTTCAGCCATTGCAATGCATGTTTGAGAATTCTCATTTATCATAACTGGATCAACACATTCTTCATTCAGATCTTTCAACAACTGTCTAATCCATTCAATCTCATTAACTAACTCAGATAAGGCCCCGAATTCTGCTTCTCCTGTACTTTGGGCTACGTATCTCTGTTTTCTACTCCTCCAAACAATTGCGCTTTCTCCAAACTTAATCAACAATCCTGTCACTGACTTTCTATCCTGTAGCTCAGAAGCAAATGAACTGTCAACAAAACATTCAGGTCCAGCTCGACTGTTTTGCAACTTCAATTTCCTGTCTATGCTACCCTTCAAATATCTCAACAAATGTTTCACTGCTGTCCAATCTTCCACTGTAGGACAATTTGCCTTTCTTCCAAGTATTCCAACGGCAAAACAAATGTCAGGCCTAGTATTGTTAGCAATAAACATCAAACTCCTAACAAAACTCCTATACATCTCTGAATTTTCAAACTCCTTAGTCCCTTCACTATTCACATAACCAACTGACATTGGACTCTTCACTGTTTTTGCATCCTGCAATCCACACTTCTCTATCAAACTCTGAATTTTCCTTTGTTGACTCAACAAACAACTCCCATCTTCACTCCATTCAACATCAATTCCCAAATAAGACCTTAAAACTCCAAGATCCTTGACACTAAATTTCTGTGACAATTCCTTTCTTATTGTTTGAATCTCTTGCTTTGAATTTGCTGCCACACACAAGTCATCTACATAAATCACCAAGATCAAATCTCCTTTTGTGTAAACACACGCATCAGCCACACTGCGTTTGTAGCCTAGCTTCACTAGCTCATCATGTATGCAAAGATTCCAGCTTCTGGCACTCTGCTTTAAACCATACAATGCTTTCTTCAACTTGTACACCTTTCTGTCACTATTTTGCTGAAAACCCAAAGGTTGTTCCATGAAAACAGTTTCCTCAATGTCCCATCACATTCTAACAAGGGAATCATGGGGACTGTAATTTATTGTGGCACCAGAGCTCTCTGACAGAGAAGGCTCAATGTCCCAGAAAAAAATACAATTCCCATGACTCCCTAGCACTGAGCCAGGGCAGTGTCTCAATTTAATGTGCACTATTTCTGGCAGTCTGCAAAGGCCCTATGTGTCCTTTTACAAAACATCATTTCATTTTGTTATGTTTCCCTTTTGCAAACTTAGCTCTTATACTTAACAGAAAAAGAGTTCTCACAAACAGCATTTGTCAGAGGGCAATAAAATATCATTTGCAAACTTAGCTCTTCCACTTGACAGAAAAACAAGAATTTTGAGAAACCCAGTCCTCTGTCTCACGGGAAAACTTGTTAGTTTGTAGAATAAGGAGATACCACTATGGTTTTTAAACAGGCTTTATTTGCAGATCTGATAAAGTACATATCTTCACTCCTTACAGATCATAGAAATGTGTCTTCTTTTAAGTACGCTTTCTACATAATGTAAAAGGGGTCTGTCACTGGGATTCAACAGCAAATTTTAAAAATCAAGAGCTTTTTCAGCTTTACTTAGGGCTGTCACAGAAATTCCTAAGTCAGCATCAGTCGGTTTAAACTGTACGATACTAAAATGATCATATGTACTAGATTTTTGAAGCAAATTTTATGGCATATCTGTCTCACATATTTAGATAACATTTTAAATCCTTTTTTATACAGGTATGACTTTCTAAGGATTGTTGAGCTGAACACTGGCAGACAAAATAATTTTTTCCTAATTCTGCATCAAGGGGTTTTCTTATAGATGATTTGTTACCCCTAAACAAAATAAAGTTCTTGGTGATAGACGATCTTATGCAATCTTGTGATAATTCAAATATTGAAAGGCTGTTTACAGTCCACGTTCATCATAGGAATCTGAGTGTTTTTTCATCAAACACACAATTTTCTGCAAGGGAAAAAGCCTCCGGACTATTAGTTTAAATATAAAATACATGGTGTTATTTAAAAACCCTAGGGATAAATTACAAATTGCAACTTTAGCATGCCAAATGTACCAGGAAACACTAAATTCTTCATGCCAGGAAGTTATCTTTGTGGGTTTTATTCTCCTGGTTGTAGAAGACCTGGCCAGCCTCTGAGGGGCACTCTGTGCCTCGATGTTGCCTCCGCAGAACATGTCTGGGCATGCCTATAACAGAGGCTTTCAGGATACAGTGCTCTCGGAAATCTAGCACAATTGGCCAGTTGGGAACACATGGTTCAGAGGGCTGAGGCGTGGTCTTAGAGGGGTCACATGGCCTAAGGGGGGTGCTAGGGTGGAGGGGAGGGAGGGGGTGTCACATGACACAGATGTCCCGCCTTAGCATTTCCAGGTCACGCCCATCAGTTTGGCACGTCATCCCTCCATCCGTTTTGACAGGTCATCAATAAGTCTTGACAGGTCATTAAAAAGCCATCAATCAAATTTTGACAGGAGCTATACCCTTATACTACTCCTTTCCTCTCACCTTGTTTACTTCTTAACATATAGCTATTTTGCCATCGTTATGGCAAATTTTGTGGCTGGGCTAATGGGGAAAATAAAAACAGCTGGGAAGAGGTGAATTCACATCGCCTATGAGGCGTCTTAGATTATGCACTGCCAAAACTAGAACTACTACTGAGTGTTCATTAATAGGCAAAGAGAGCTAACTATAGTTTCCTGAGGAATGTTGACTGCACACTCAGCCGGGGGTGGGGGGTGGGGGATGGGGGTGGGATTTGTTCAGTAACCCAACCATTCTGCTGCTCTAGATGAGACGAGAAGTGGTTGACAGTAGAGACTAATCCAGGTATGTAATAAACTGAAAATATCGCTCAAGTGGTTAAGACATTGACTCTGTTGATTGCAAGATTGGCAGGTTGGCAGTTTGAGGCCCGGGTGCTGCATGATGGGGTGAGCTCCTGTCACTAGTCCCAGCTTCTGCCAACCTAGCAGATCAAAAGCATGCAAATGCAAGTAGATAAATAGGTACCACTTCGGTGGGAAGGTAACAGCATTCTGTGCAGTCATGCTGGTGACATGATCACAGAGTAGTCTCTGACAATGCTGGCTCTTTGGCTTAGTAACGGAGATGAGCACTGCCCCCTAAGGTCAGACATGACTTGACAGCCTTATCAGTGGGGAATACCTTTACCTCGATATCATCAGATTACTGTCATTTCTTGTGCATTTTTGTCAAAGTGCTATTTTTCTTCATCCCAGTGGCTCAAGTGGTTAAGACGCTGAATCTGTTGATTGCAAGATTGGCAGGTTGGCAGTTTGAGGCCTAGGTGCCACATGATGAAGTGAACTCCTGTCACTAGTCCCAGCTTCTGCCAACCTAGCAGTTTGAAAGCATGCAAAATACAAATTGATAAATAGTTACCACTTCGGTGGGAAGGTAAACAGCATTCTGTTCTATCATGCTGGCCACATGATCACAGAGTAGTCTTTGTAGTAATGGAAATGAGCACTGCCCATTATGGTCAGACATGACTTGACAACCTTATCAATGGGGATGAGGTAAAGCGAGCCAGCGCTGTCAGAGACTACTCTGTGATCATGTGACCAGCATGATTGCACAGAATGCTGTTTACCTTCCCACCGAAGTGGTACCTATTTATCTATTTGCGATTTGCTTGATTTTGAGCTGCTAGGTTGGCAGAAGCTGGGACTAGTGACAGGAGCTCACTCCATCATGCAGCACCCGGGCCTCGAACTGCCAACTTGCTGATCTTGCAATCAACAGAGTCAGTGTCTTAAACACTTGAGGAATACCTTTACCTTTTTACTAAATAAACAATAAATATACATATGACAGGTTTTCTTCATGTAAGCCACTATCTGCACCATATAATATATGGCTGTTAAAATGAATTAAAAATGAGACAGAGCACTAAAGAAAAAGATTTATTATAAAGCAAAGAGCATTATAGAATAAGACATGGAGGAGAACTGGTCCTCCAGGCACAAACTTAAAAAATAAGTTACAAAATAATAATTTCAGCCAAACAGACCCCAAACCTAACTTCCTGACAAAGAACAAGCCCATGGGCCAAGGCCTTGCTCTCACTCAGACCTTCTCCCTCTCAACTGCTTCAAAGTCTCTCTCCAACAACCATCCAGAAAGTTATTTTATCACAGCCATCTGATTGGATGGTTGCCATCACACCACCAGTGATGTCATCACTCCTCATATTACATTACCCCCTCCCACAGGGGAGAAGGACTCGATAAATGGAGGGACTCCCATTTCTCACAGCCATGTAGATTTATGGCATAATATAAACAAACAATAATAATAATTTGGGAAAGTTACACTCTCTCAGCCTCAGAGGAAGGCAATGGCAAACCCTCTCTGCACTAATCTTGCCAAGAAAATGCTCCAATAGGTTTGCCCTAGGGTCGCCATAAGCTGGAAACAACTTGAGACACAAGCATCAGCAGTGTGCATTTTGCTGCAGTTCTTTAACTTGATTTTGTCCCAATTAATGATTAGTTGTGGTATTTGTCTGGAAGTATATCACTGCATGAAGAATTAATTTCTCCCAACTCTGCTTCTGAACTTGACAGATCTCTTCTAGAAACAAAAGTAGTCTGCATTCAGCAGAAATTCATTATCTTTATTAGATAAATACATGAGATGTAATTTGGATAGAAAGGAGTTCTTAATTTTTAAGATAATAAGTTCATGCTTATCACTGTTCACTCATATTATGACAAATTTAATACTTTCTTAGGTACCCGTTTTAAACACCACAGCAGACAAGGGGAAATGAATATATTGTAGATGTAATATAAATGCAGCCTTATATCTACATTTCCCCCATATCTATTTTCCTACTTAAGGAGAGAAAAATGCATTTGGGATTCTTACCATTTAAAACAATTAAGTGAATGAAGAAGGAACTTGGGATTTGGGGATGTAAGACCATTTATAAAGGATTATTATTTTGGACTAGAGTATGCAATCAATTTTTTTTATGTGTTTCAACATCCTCTTTCCTAAAATGAAGAATTTGGTATTTCTAATAGTCATACCAAAATAAATTGCCCCCAAAGCTTGCAAAATCTATTGTCGTGGACTGCATCACCAAGAAACCTCATGGAACATGACCACATTGGTTGAAGGAGTCTGGAAGTTGTTATCTAAAATAGTAACTTTGTTACTCTCTGAACCTATGGAAAGGAACAGACTAGGAAACATCTGCCAGGGAATCAGACTGGTTCTTTACAAGTGTAAGGTATATCAATAATTCTCTAAATCTGAGGCTTCAGGGGAGAAAGAAAGAAGACATTAGCACTGACCTCCTTATTCTGCTTCCTTCCTTCTGAATAGCATGATGATGGGTGATGTGCTGGATATATTATTTGTTGAAACCTTTACACTACAAGTAGGATACTTGAATACAGTGTTCCAGTGTTATAGATCTACAATTCTTGTGCTTTACAATATGATAAAATATCTGGTTTGATTTATACCTGTTCTCTCAGATGAGAGTCAGGGTGGTATTTGCACAGGAGTCATCCAAGCTTAGCTCTGACCTTTTTTTGGCAGGGAGAGAGCTCAAGCAAGCTGTCTTCAGTAGTGCCCCCATCCATCCAGTGATTTAGTGTACAAACTGCCTATCTGTACACATACACACTGGTCATGGTGCCAGGTCTTGTGTGTGTGTGTGTGTGTGTGTGTGTTGTGTACCTTCATGTCATTTCTGACTTATGGCAACCCTAAGGCAACCCTAACACAGGTTTTTCTTGGTACGTTTCTTCAGAGAGAGTTTACCATTGCTGTCCTCTGAGGCTGAGAGAGTGTGACTTGCCCAGGCTCAACTAGTGCGTTTTCATGGCCGTCTAGAGAATTGAACCTTACTCTCCAGTCCAATGCTGGGGCTCTGCTAAGTATTACTTAATAGGAATTGTGGAGTGATTGGATGGTACCACTGAGTAGAGCTTTTGGCCTCATTGGTACCAGTATTTTCCAACGTATAAGATGACTGGGTGCATAAGACAACCCCCAACTTTTCCAATGAAAATATAGAGTTTGGGATATACTCGCTGTATAAGACGACCCCTCTTCCAATGGGAGAAAATGAGAAAGTGTTGGGGAAGGAAAGGACTGCCAATATACTAGGTGATGCATTCTGGGGTATGTACAATTTATGGCCAAGTAAGTGACCCTGGGCACGTCACACACTCTCAGCCTCAGATGATGGTAATGGCAACCCCCATTTGAAGAAACATGCCAAGAAAATCCCATGATAAGATTGCCTTAGGGTTGCCATAAGTCGGAAAGGACTTGAAGACACACAACAACAACAAAAAAGTCTGCAATTGTTTCGTAGGTAGTACATGGGAATAGGAGCCAGCATGGTGTAGTGGTTTGAGTGTTGGACTACCACTCTGGAGACCTGGGTTTGATTCCCCACTCTGCCATGAAACCCACTGGATGAACTTGGACAAGTCACACACTCTCAGCCTCAGGGGAAGGCAATGGCAAACCTCCTCTGAACCAGTCTTGCCAAGAAAACCCCAGGATAGGGGGTTCACCTCTTATCCGCTGCTGCTTCCTCCTCCTGCCTCACGCCACACGCCACCCCTTCCTCCTCCTCCTCTGCTACCCAGCGTATAAGACAACCTTGGAGAAGATTTTCCTGGGTTAAAAAGTAGTCTTATACTCCAGAAAATACTGTACTTGATGGCATTGCTATCAAGAAAAATGCATCTGAGGATGTAGAATGAAGTCTATGAAAGCTCATGCTGTCAACTTGTTTATTTCAGTTAGTCTCAAAGGTACTACAAGATCTCTCTACATAAAGAGAAATGTGTGCATCTCAGGGGTGGTAGCTGGCATCAGAGGGTGGTACCAACATGTTAAGGCCTATCACACATGCCCTGCATCCCTGCAGTCCCTGCCACTACCCATCGACCAACATCAACTGTAGCAGCTGCAGGAGCCAAGGAGGAGCTCCTCTTTCTTAGTAAACACATAAGAATGTGATGTACTGGACTTGGAATTATCCCATATTGGGGGGAAAGTACTACTTTTTTTAAAAAAAATAATACAGCTTTCAGTTTAAAATTAGCCCTTTCCCAAAAAGCTGACATACAAACGATGGTGTTATCTTTTTATTCAGACCAGGAGAACTTAATATCAAGTATCAAAGCCTGTCAATTTTTAATTTTTAAATAATTTTAAATGCTTTTTTTAAATGGTACTTTCCCCCAAATACAGGATGATTCCAAGCCCAGTACACTGCACTCTCATGCAGCTATGGCGTGCCACCATCAGGATCTTCCACTTAAATTCTAACTCACAAACATACCTCATTTAGGTCCAAATTAGCATTTTTATAAAGCTGGAATTGACTTTCTGTTCTTAGGTACCACCAATAAAAATGGATGGGTGTCACCCCATGAGATTCAAAGATGACTGGATAAAACTGGCGTAGGTGTAACCCTCTGGACCCATTGTGGATGCTAATCCCTATTATTGCACAAAACACCATCCGTCACCAGGATTTCTTTGTAATTTAGCAGAAAGCATCCTATCATATATGGCACTGTTTTCTGAGGCGATGTCTGGTCTACACTGTTCGTCCTTGTCTTTGAACTCTTGCATAAAACTCTTTCCCAGAGGCCTGATAATACAGCTGTCCTGACTCCGTACAGAAGAAAGCCACCAAAAGAGAGAAGCAGATAGGGATGGTGATGGGATGTGTATGCGTTTTACTAGATGGATATTAAAATGAAACAGATTGCTTGGTTGAGAGGGTGCTGTTTAACCTCAAGCAATTGGATTCCATTTCCAAATTGCACTGTAGCTTAATCTGAAGCATCAGTCACTTGCTGTTGACAACTGTATTTTTGATGAGCTATTTCTTGTATTTTAGCTATCTCCTGGGTTGGCTGAAGATACCTGCATTATTGTTTCCTTACAGAACACAGACTGCATTCCTAAACCAGGGGAATTATATTTGCTGCTGTTTGAACCACTGTAGTATGTTAAACATAAAGAAATGAATATTTTACCAATGCCTCATTGGCATTTCTGTCTCACTTGCTCTACCTCCACAGAATATTCAACAATTAATTAGATGCCAAGCCTGAAATACCTTTTTTTATTACATATTCAGTGACAGAATACCACATTTTTATTCTTTTGATGTAAACCAGAGTGCTAGACCTGTACCTCCTATATTACTCAGACCTCCTGTCCCAAGCCCCCTCCCATGTTCATAACCTATTTTATCCTTTTCTGATTTATGTCTGTTATGTGCGTGTGTGGTCATGAATTTTAAGTGTATTCCTATGAATAAAAATAGGTCAGTTGCTTGTACAGATTATTTTGGGGAGGGGAGAGAAATGCTGATGTCTTTTTAGACTCTTGTATGAAGGGCTCAAGTTTAAAATACAGATAAGTCAAGGTTGACAACATTGCTATCAGATAGAGCTACTGAAATGGCAGTACAGAATTTCCCATCTTTTTCTTTTAATTCTTAGAGCTAAATCAATTTCTTTGAGGGTTGTCTTTTCTTTCAAGAACCTTTGAGAAAAGATGAGGGTTTTCCCCTGAGTAGTTAAATATAGATATGACATTACTATAGATGGTCATTGTTACAATCCAGTGTTTTGTCACTGTACGGCTTTGTTGTTGTTGTAACTATTTGCTTTTGCTGCTGAAGCCCAGGAACTAGTCACACACCAGCCATCGCTTTACCTGTACAGTTCTTAAGCAGGTTTCTGAGAGGCAGTAAGAGGGACTCCCTGCTGGTAGAGAGCAATTAATTCTAAGCATATTTGCCAAGCAATTTGTGTGGTTTAAATACTGGACAGTGCTGTCACATTTTCTCAATTTGGTTCACATTTATGAGGCTATAAACTGCTTTTTTTTTTTTTAAATTGAAACCTGAAATGTTCTTAAAAAATTAAGATATTAAAATAGCTTGAGGGTCATATGAGTATGCTGTATGGAAACGGTGCTGTCATACAGGATTTTTCCTCCTTGATCCATAGATGTTCCAAGCAAAGATTATACAGTTTCAAATTTGTCAATAAGCATGTGCATATAACAACAAAATAGCTTTTTGAGACAATTTTTGCTGACAACAGGCTGTACATGGGAATAGTTTTGTTCATAACTCTAAAATTTGCATTTGTGTTTGGGTTGGAATGAATGACAGGAACAATTGTTATTGTTATTATTTACAGCTATTATTAACATTCAAGTCTGGAAAACTCCTTATAAGGGAAAAATATATAATTATTGATAGGAACATTTTTAAAAATACACAAAAATCTTTGTAGCATTCTATCTCTGATTAAAAAAAAAAAGTGATTGTCCAGATAAGAAGCCACTTGTGAGAAAATAATTACAGGGGAACAGGGCAAAAGTAGTGATGTATAAAAGTACCATGTTGGATAGGTCAACTTACTACTGATGATGTAATTTTGAAGAATACACAAAGGATAATGTATAATTTCCCATTAATACATATTGCCTACTGAAGGGTTTTTGGTGCTACGTTCTTGGCTATTTGAACTTAAGGAATACAAAAGAACCCACTTGAATAGCATGTTGAGAGCACTGCAACAGAAAAAATGGGGCACTAACATAGGGCAACATAAAGATAGATAACATTCCTATAAAAGGAGGTATTTATCAGAAGAACTCAGAACACTGTACAATTTTGCCTAGCTCTAACCCATGCCAAATTGTAGTGTTAGTGACAATTCAAAAAAAACAAAGGAAGTACTAGAACTGCACACCTTTTTTGCAGAGATGGAATATAATTATTTATTGAATCCTCAGCTAAACTTACCAGCCTTATAACAACCACAAAATGCTCCAGCAAAGGTTTTTTTTAAAGGTCAGTGACCCTGAAAAACATGTTCCCCACAGAACCAATGGTACAAATGAGGGATGTCCTGGAACAAACACTTCCTTTGAATGATCTATGCTTTATAGTGATTTAATCTACTAGTAGATTATGTGGCTATGCATGTGGGCATTGTTACAGACAGAATGGGAATTAGTACAAGAAACTGCAGGAGGACAGGCAGCCAGCAAAAATATCCTTCTTCCTTCTTGTAATACAAATGGAAATTTCCAGTGGATTTGGCTACCCTTTCACCAATAGAAGGAGCTCTTCCATTTTCAGAAGGGCAATTCTAGACCTATGCTTCTAACTCCTTAAATGTTAAGGTTTAAATAATGAAAACTGAGTGCTGAGCTAAGAATAAAATAAATGCTTACTCCATGGGTATAATTAAGTGTTCTGATGCTGGCTTGAATTACCTTGATAGATTAAGCTGCACAGTGCTAACAAAGTTCAGCATGCTTTATTTAAATACCAAACTGGAAAGGCAGTAAAACTAAGATCTGAGGAAAGCAGAGGATCAGTACACATATATGCATCTAAAAAAGTAAAGTATCAGAGTTCTGAAAGTGCTTAAGGACTTCTGATAAACTGGTTGTTCAAAAGGTGGCCAGGAGATATCAAAGCCCCACCTCATACCATGTGAGTATCCATACAAGAAATAACTGAAACCTAGGCCTAAATCTAAATGTTAGTTCCATCACGCAGTATTCTCTACGGATTCATTTGATTTACAGTAAGGAATAACATTGGATTTAGAACATGGTAATCCAAAACTCTATTTGAGGAAATGTAGCCTCTTCATTTAAATAGCTAAAGGTCAACATGCCCAAATATGGGTTTATATAGTTGCTTTTAATAACCATCAAGTATATCAGGTGTGTCAAACACAGCTCCCAGATATATGGAACATGCAAAGATAAATCAGAAAAGCAAACCTTGATTGTGCCATTTTATACAAGGACACCATTTTATTATGCCATTATATATAATGGGACTTGAGTATCCATGGATTTTGGTATTCATAGGGGGTCCTGGAACCAAACCTCAGTGGATAGCAAGGGCCCACTGGATTTTTGTTTTCTTTATGTTCAACATTAAGCTTGCCTTTGCACTTTCTTCTTTGACCTTCCTTAATTATTGTTCGAAGTCTGTAATGTTTTCTGCTAGTAATATGGTCTCATCCACATATCTTAGATTGTTGATGTTCCTTCCTCCTACCTTCACTCCTCCTTCTACTGAGTCTTAACCTGTTCTTTGTATGATATTTTCTGCATACAAGTTGAACAAGTAGGGTAATAATATGAAGTCTTACCTGATCTCTTTGCCACATGGGGACCATTTTATTTCTCCATATTCTATTCTAACAGTAGCCTCTTGTCCTAAGTACAAATTTCTCAGCAGGACTATTAAATGGAGTGGCACTCCCATGTGTTTAAGAACCATCCATAACTTTGTGCGATCTATGCAGTCAAATGTTTTTCTATAAAACACATGCTGATCCCCCCCCCCCCCGAATTACATGGTACGCTCCATCAGCCATTGTATGTTTGTGATGTGGTATTGAGTCAGAAAATTTCTAATCAACAATTCATTCACTTTATAGAAAAAGTTATAGAATATCAGATTTCAGCTTCAGTAAGTACCAGGTACTCAAAGAACAAAAGAGAAGAATACCAGGTTGAGTATCCTTTATCTGAAATGCTTGGGATCAGAAGTGTTTTGGATTTTGGAATACCTATATTTGCATATATGTACATAATGAGATATCTGGGAGATAGTTCCCAAGTCTAATCATAAAATTAATTTATACCTTATACACATAGCTTGAAGGCAATTTTATATAATATTTTAAATAATGTTGTGCATGACACAAAGTCTATGTACACTGAGCCTTCTGACAGTTATCACTATTTCAGCACCCATGAAAAAAGTTTTGGTTTTTGGAGTAATTCAGATTTTGGAAGTGTGGATAAAGGAGACTCAACTAGTAATTCTGTAAACCATGAAGTAATTCTCTTGATGTTCTTAAAGCACTTCAGTTCATTAACACAATGATCTTTACAACAACTCTGCAAGACAAGACAATATTATGATCAGTGCTACTCTATTTTATTTTAATTAAATGATGCTTTACATAGTTCCAGATTTTATGTACTCTCACTTGATTTTTAGATTTTTTTGTATTGCTGTGTTTTTCTTCAATTGCATATTTTATTGTTGATAATGACTTGGGCATATTTGATGGAAAGGTGGGATATAAATATAGTAAAATAAATTATTTCAGTAGTAGCTCAGACCATGAAGTAGATTTGTATGACTCTGCCAAGAAATTAAAGGAAGGACTTTAAAATTCATGGTCTTAACTTTATACTACCTCAGGAGACCATTGGAAAATCTGTTTCTGATCAACAAAAACAAATGCAAATATTATTTATTGTCAGTCAAAGTATTCAGATTTCTGTGTACCTTAGGAAAAGAATGAACCTTGGAATTATAGCTGAAGCATTATATGGAATTATATGGGATCATATCTGAACCATTATTGAGTGTTTTTTTACGGAGCCACAGTGGTGCAGTGTTTAAATGCTGGTACTGCAGACACAAGGTTGTGAGTTCAATCTCAGGGCTCCAAGGTTCACTCAGCTTCTAACCTTCCATAGGTCAATAAAATGTATACCCAGTTTGTTGGGGGCAATTGGTTTACAGACTATAAACCGCTTAGAGAGTGCTGAATTCACTGCTAAGCTGTATAGAAATGTACATGCATGTACGTGCTAAGCATACTAAATGAGGCTGCTTTGTGGGCTAACATCTGCCATATGAACATGAACACTAGTACCTAATTAGGAAACCTCTATAAATGACAATCTAGGAGAAAACCTTTTAGAAAGCTGGAGATGGGTCAATAAATGTTGACATTCCAGTCTTGCAGTGCCACTACAACTCATGTTTTCTAAAATTTGGGTGTTTGCAGAGACAAGACCAAAATAATTTCTTCATATTGTAAAGAAAGCAGTACCATACAAGTATGGCATGGTAGTAGTGTATATGTACGCCTCTTGGATATAATAGGATGGAGAGCAGGAGTTGGTACATTCCTTACAATGGAAGTCTCTGTCCCATTCTTGTAAGCATGCTGCATTTTGACAAGAAGTTTGATTCTGTGGAATCAGCACAGTGCTTGTATCTTGATCTTCCCAACTATTCTTAACAGCACGGATGCTTAAGACTGTGTAGAATAACAGTGACCCTGCATTGATAAAATTCCAGGTCGAACCCAGTCCAAACAAGTTTTCTCCCAGGAGACAGCTGGAACTATCAGAGTATGCATAGTTCATACTTCAGCAGCATGATATTCAATGCTAAATATTTGTCAAAGACCCTTCAAAGGAATCTGACATTTAGAGATAATCCTCAAGATATAGAAGCACACATCATAACAAGTCAGATAGCTTCATCTATACTAAACTGGTAAGATTGGGGGACACAGAAGATGTTCTGAGTAAATGAAGTATGATGCCAACATTAGTCATAGGACTGCAATTCATATTAACTGCAGTTTGTTACTGCAGGAAGAGAAAATTTAAATGTCCAATTATTTTCCTCTAAATTATCTTCCTTGAATGATTTCTGCCAATTTCCCCAATAAACTCAGAGCACAGGAGAAAGAGTTGTCTACTATCATGATTGTTTTTCCCCCTGCCTTTTCCTAGCACCTATTCCAAACATGTCTCTATCTTAGAGCAGCTAGGACTTTGGATCTATACAATCTCATAATCCTATATCCATTAAAATAAAGTATCTGTGTATGATATATGGATCTTTCTCTCACTTAGAAATGCCATATGGAGACCAGGTGCATCTACCCAACATACAATTTGGAATCTCTATTCAAGGCTCCCTTCTATTCCAGGCACTTCACTACTCATATATCACATCCACAATATTGAGTGATGGAATCTGCATCTTCACAGATGGAGATGATACATCAGAAACCTTTTGCAGAGAGAGAAGAGGATTCTAGTATCATCATGTGCTGGTTCTTGCTCATACAGGCTTATGAACTCATGGTGTGCTGAATTTGTTGGCAGATTATTAGGGCAATCAAACTCCTTATAGTCCAGTTGTCTCTCACTATGTAATATGAGGGGTAACTTTCTATCCTGTTGTAGTGTGCAATCAGATTACTCAGGACCAACACATAATTTTAGATGTCTTCCTCATCTGTAGTGAAAGCATAAACTTGGATTTTGGTCATGTTGATGTTTTCCCTGAAGTTTTCTTGATTTTATTAGGTCAGACTTTGTATTGTATTCGTTGGTTGCTTTTGCTACATCTTGTCTCTTTATTCATGCTACCATATTTCTTCTCAGATTCTTATTTCCAGAGTAAAACACAATGTAATTATCTGTCTGAAAATTTTCATTCAGCTCCATCACATCAAATATTGCAATATTTATACATTCCATTTCTTGTTTTATAATTTCTAGCTCCCCCTGTTTCATGCTTCTCTCATTCCATGTTTGTATTGTATGCACTGACTATGCAGCTTCAGATTTGCCTTTCACATCTGAGCATAGCAGCTGAACATCCTTTCATCCTGGGTTCAGTTACATCATTAGACACAGTGCTGTTTGTATTTCTTTTGCTGTACCCCAGTAGCTGGTTGCAGTGATGTATTCAAGTCTTTAAATCTCTACCTTCAAGTCATAAGTCTTAAGTTGAGTGACAAGTCCTTCAAGATACTGTCAAGTTACATCTCAAGTTGAGTCTCAAGTCTAGGAACAAACTTTAACAGATTAAATAGGAGGTGGGGCAAGTTTCTCAGAGGGCAACAGCAAACTTTTTAGGCAATGGTCTTGAGGTGGAACTTGAGGTCTGCTTGGCAGCCTGTCCCTGTTGCACACTGGAGAAGCTTTCTAAAGCCCATTGCCTAATGTATTTGCTGTTCCCCTCTGAGAAATGTACCCCATGCTGCAGGGGCAGGTTTTGCCTGCTGTTTGAAGTGAATGGCACTTCAGTTGCTAAAAATACTTAAGCCACAAGTCAAATCAAGTGAGTGTATCATTTATTGCTGCGTTGAGTCCAAGTTGAGTCATTGTAGTGACCTGAGTCTGATTGGAATCTGAGAGGCTATATAGACAGCCTCTAAGGGGCAGCGTCCTGCCGCCTCTTTCCTTGCTGGATCAGGGCCATGGCAAATCCACGCCGCGGCCCCAATCCAGTACTTTGTCACTCTAAAAAGAGTTGGCAAACACTGTTCCTTTTTAAAGTGGCAAAAAGCTACTTTTGCTGTGGCGGCAGGAACAATTAATAGAGGTGTAAATATTGGATGAATTTTTATAGGAATTTACTGATAAAAAGAGCAGTCCAGCAATGGAAACAGTTAATCAGAGAGATGGAGGCCTTTCCTTAACTGAAAGCCTTTAGGCAGAGGCTAGCAGACATTTTTTTGGGAAAGCACTTCCAATAGATTTTCTGTGCCAAGCAGGGTGTGGACTAGATGGCCTGGAATCCAGTTCTGTGATTTCAGAGGGAAAACCCCTGCCTCATGTGGCTATTGTTATTCCTAAGGAATACCTACTTCTCTTGATAATTCAGGCTGAGTGACTAGAACAAATAATTCTATGCATTATGGACGCAAAATAATTTGAATCTTATTGTTTCATCCTGAATAGTGACAAATTGATCTTTGTTCATATGATACTGTTGTTGGATTATCAATTAGATTTTTTTTTCATAAATCCCACCCCCCCACCCCCCCAGTTAAATCTTAAATATGTCCAAGAGGTTCTTTAAAGAAACCTTTTCAATGAAATTATTCCCCTTGCCTCTAAAGTATTGTAGAGTTGTGTTCTGAATCCTGGGACAGTTATATATTATTGTGAAAGCAGTTGGGCTCTTTCCAAATGGAAATGATAAACAAGTGATAAATTTTTTGCCATATTACATAAAGCCTACTTTACATTCAGATTGTTGAGGGCTGTCTTTCTTTTCCCTGTGATTAGAGAAGTCTTTCTATCAATAAGTTCTTCCACTGGCAGCTGGCAGCTTTATTTTCTTGTAGAATCTGAGTAAAACTATTTTGCATCCAAAAAAAAAAAAAAAGGAGGAGGAGGAGGAAAAGAAATATTGCTTTTTCTGATATGACCTATGTTATCAAAACTTAATTTCAGTGGATGAAAGCTGAGTGATGTATCATATACCAGCAATGCCCTCTTCAGATTTTTCCTTGAAGAAAAATGTTTCGGGGAGTAATGATTTTGAGTGTAGAGCAAGACATTTAAAAAAATAAATTTGCCATATTCCACAAAATAGGCATGTTTAATACTCCTAAAAAATCCTAAAAATGCTAATATTCTGTATGCAACTACATTAATTAAAAATCCTAAAAATGCTAATATTCTGTATGCAACTACATTAATTATACTAGACATTTGAACTGTTTATGTAGCAGAAGGTTGCAGAATAATTCCAGCCATTTTTGAAACCAGCTCAACATAATTGCCATGGTTGCTTTATTTCAAGTAATTACAAAATGAGGATTAACAGTAGGTTGACCAGGGACAAGTCTACACTTACCCTAAAATCTGGGTGAGCCCTAGGTTTTCCAGATTTGCAATGACCCTGGGCTTGTTTATACTTTTACTATGGACATAAAGGCAATTCATGGCAAATTTAATTTAAGCGGCTACACATTCCCACATTCTAAGGTTGCTTCTTAGTAAATGGCAGCATGCAAGCTAGTTTCCACAAATCATTTTTGGCCACACATCCATAGCCACTCCACTTTATTATTTTTCCTGTCCACCAAACATGTGAACATATGCATTTCCACTTTTGTTGTCACATTCTCATTGGCTGGCCTGTTAGTGATGGGAACCCTGCCAATATGATTTTGTCCATGCAATCTCATTGGCATCCACAAAGCTGTTCCTGGAGTTTCTACCCTGGTCTAGGACACTCCTCTGCCTCATTGTTTGCCCACAAGGGGATTGCCCTTTATCCAAAGTTGTCGAGTAGTTAATCAGAAGTGTGCAGAAAAAAGATATCTAACAATCTATCAAGGAGATATACTGATACTCAGTTATGTGCACAAATACAATGCCCTTTAAAAAAATGGTGAACAAGCCACTTAAACTTCCCAGAGTCTCTTGAGAATTGTCATTTCCTAGTGGGAAAGATCATATAAATTCTGTTCCCTTACCTGACCTGGCCCACCCACCATAGGTTCATCACTCTACCACCAATGGGAATCCACTGGTCACACATCCACACATCTGAATTTTTCAGGAATTCCAGAGAAAACCAAAAATCATTTTTTTCTCTGGATTAAAACCCTCAATGTCTAAAAGCCTCACACTCACCATGAATTGATCAGAATGTCCTGTGGCTGGATCACCACCAATTCAAAGTGAGTAGGATTTTTTTTAACAGTATAGAGAACCCATAGATCAGGGGTAGGCAACCTTTCCCCTTTAAGGGCCGAGGGACTTCAGCTCCCAGGAGCCTCAGCCATGTTGGCCAATAGTCCCATGTTGGCCAATAGCTCCTGGGATTCTGGGAGCTGAAGTCCCTCAGCCCTTAAAGGGGAAAGGTTGCCTACCCCTGCCATAGATCTTGCTTTAACTGTATGTGGAGTGTCCAAATATACAGCAAACCAACTGATTTCCCTATCATATTTCTTCTTTATTTACATTAACAAAAAAGAGCAATACTTGAACTCCCAGCAGGGCAAAGCAAATATGATATAATAGGCATCAATGAAACCTGGTGGGATGAATCACATGATTGGAATGTAGTAATAGAGGGATTTAACCTTTTAAAGAGAAATAGGCCAAACAGGAAAGGAGGAGGGATAGCATTATATGTCAGGAATATATACACCAGTGAAGAAGCCCAGAACTTTAATCCTGAAAGCCAGATGGAGAGCATCTGGATCAAAATTAAAGGGAAGGAAAACAACAGGGATGTTATTGTGGGAGTCTACTATAGACCACCAAGTCAGATGGAGGAATTGGATGATGACCACACACTCAGGAAGGAGAGATGTAGTAGTGATGGGTGACTTCAACTATCCCGATATTTTCTGGAAATTAAACTCAGCCAAAACTTTAATAAGGTCTAGCAAATTCCTCACTTGCCTTGAAGACAGTTTCATTGTCCAAAAGGTGGAAGAGGCAACAAGAGGATCCACTATTTTAGATCTGATCCTAACCAACAAGGATGACCTGGTAAATGGGGTGCAGGTGGTGGGTGGGAGTGATCATGTTCTCCTGGAGTTTCTTATACAGTGGAAAGGAGAAGCCAGGCATAGTCAGACACACAGTTTAGACCAGGGGTAGGCAACCTTTCCCCTTTAAGGGCCGAGGGACTTCAGCTCCCAGAAGTCTCAGCCATGTTGGCCAATAGTCTCATGTTGGCCAATAGCCCCTGGGATTCTGGGAGCTGAAGTCCCTCGGCCCTTAAAGGGGAAAGGTTGCCTACTCCTGGTTTAGACTTTAGGAGAGCTGATTTCACTAAGCTTAGGGAAATACTGGAGGTGGTCCCATGGTCAGGAATACTAAAAGAGAAGGGAGTTCAGGACAGATGGGAGTTTCTCAAAAGGGAGATACTGAAAGCACAATTTAAAACAGTTCCAAAGAGGAGGAAGAATGGGAAGTGTCTCAAGAAACCAGGATGGATGACTACTTAAGTTACAACTCAGCTAAATTTTAAATGGAAAAAAGCTAGGAGGTGATACCCTAAACAAACACGAGCAGGTGAATGAGCAAAAAGTTTAGGGAAAATAAACATACGGCAATTTTATTAAGACAGTGTATTGCACTCAAATGTGTTAAATGTATTAAAAAAATTTTTTTTAAAATACAAAACATGCGATTTATAAAAAGTAATTCACGCCTGTGGGCCATGCCCAAACAGACATATAAAATGAGCAATCAGTACTGGGCCTAATCAGTACTTTGGCCCAGTACTGATTGCTCATTTTATATGTCTGTTTGGGCGTGGCCCACAGGCGTGAATTACTTTTTATAAATCGCATGTTTTGTATTTTAAAAAAAATAATAAATTTAAAATGGAACATATATAAGAAATGGAAAAAAGGGGAAATAACCAAAGAAGAATTCAAACAAATAGCTAGCCCATGTAAGGGTAAAGTCAGAAAAGCTAAAGCACAGAATGAACTCAGGCTTGCTAGAGGGGTTAAGAACAACAAAAAGGGCTTTTTTGGGTATGTCCGTAGCAAAAGGAAGAAGAAGGGAATGGTAGGTCCACTGTGCAGAGAAGATGGCAAAATGCTAACAGGAGACAGAGAAAAGGCAGAACTACTCAACACCTTCTTTGCCTCAGTATTCTCAGAAAAAGAAAAGGGTGCTCAACCTGAGGAAAATGGAGCAGAGGAAACAATAGGGGAAATGCAGCACAGAATAAGTAAAGAGGAAGTAAAGGAATACCTGGTTAACCTAAATGAATTTAAGGGCCTCTACAGATGGGCGGCCATGGGCGGCCCCGAGAAACTGTGTATTTGGACTGAGGCTTCCCCATGCCTCGCCCCCAATCCACCCTCATGGCGCCTCTGAAAAGGAGAGCTAAAATAGTGCTCCTTTCAGAGGAGCCAAAAGGGGCACCTCTTCCGTGCTCCTTCCAGCTCAGCATGTCTGGATGCTGACCTGGAAGGACGTCATTGGAGCGCCCGCCATGTGGAACAGCAGGCGCTCCGATGAGGTCCTCAGGAAGGGGTTGGGGCACCCAGCGTCCGGCTGGCCCTCCCCTTCCTGTGCTTGAAGATGACACTTTTCGCCATCTGCATCCCCCCTAAATCTCCAGGACCAGATGAACTACATCCAATGATATAAAAAGAACTGGCAAATGTAATCTCAGAGCCTCTGGCAATAATCTTTGAGAACTCCTCAAGAACAGGAGAAGTTCCAGCAGACTGGAGGAGGGCAAATATCGTCCCCATCTTCAAAAAGGGGAAAAAAGAGGATCCCAACAATTATTATCCAGTTAGTCTCACATGAATACCAGGACAGATTCTAGAGCAGATCATTAAACAGAGAGGCTATGAACATTTAGAAGGGAATGCCATAATCACAAAAGTCAACATGGGTTTCAGAGAAGCAAGTCATGCCAGACAAATCAGCTTGGTAGATGAAGGGAATACTGTGGATATAGAATATCTTGATTTCAGTAAGGCTTTTGACAAGGTTCCCCATGACATTCTGGCAAACAAGCTAGTAAAATGTGGGCTAGACAAGGTAACTGTTACATGGATTTGTAATTGGCTGAATGGGCAAATCCAAAGGGTACTCAACAATGGCTCCTCTTTATCCTGGAAAGAAGTGACCAGTGGGGTGCCACAGGGTTCTGTCCTGGGCCCAGTGCTATTCAACATCTTTATCAATGATTTGGATGAAGGAATAGGGGGCATACTTATCAAATTTGTAGATGACACCAAATTAGAAGGATTAGCTAATACCCCAGAGGACAGGATGAAAATTCAAAATGACCTTAATAGATTAGAAAGGTGGGCCAAAGATAACACAATGAATTTCAACATGGAGAAATGTAAGGTACTGCACTTAAGGTGGAAAAATGAAATGCATAGATATAGGATGGGGGACACCTGGCTTAATGAGACTACGTGTGAAAGGGATTTAGGAGTCCTAGTAGACCACAAGTTGAAGATGAGTCAACAGTGTGATACAGCAGCTAAAAAGGTCAATGCAATTTTAGGCTGCATCAATAGAAGTATAGTGTCTAGATCAAGGGAAGTAATAGTGCCACTGTGTCCTGGTCTGGTCAGACTCCACCTGGAATACTGTGTCCAGTTCTGGGCTCCACAATTTTAAAAAGGATGTTGAGAAACTGGAGCGTTTCCAAAGGAGGGTGACTAAAATAGTGAAGGATCTGGAAACCATGCCCTATGAGGAATGACTTAGGGAACTGAGTATGTTTAGTCTGGAGAGGGTTAAGAGGTGATATGATAGCCCTTTTTAAGTATTTGAAGGGGTGTCATATTGAGGAAGGAGCAGGGTTGTTTTCTGCTGCTCCAGAGAACAGGACCCGGAACAATGGATGCAAGCTACAGGAAAAGAGATTCTGCCTCAACATTAGGAGGCACTTCCTGACAGTAAGGGCTGTTCGATGGTGGAACACTCTCCCTTGGAGGGTGGTGAAGCCTCCTTCTTTGGAGGTCTTTAAACAGAGGCTGGATGGCTATCTGTTGGGTATGCTTTGATTGAGAGTTCCTGCATGGCAGGGGAATTCGACTGGATGGCCCTTGTGGTCTCTTCCAATTCTATGGATCCATCTTATCTTTGGGACCGCCTCTCCCCGTATGATCCCCCCCCCCCCGTGCGCTGCGGTCCTCTGGGAGGAACCTGCTGCAGTCTATAAAGACCAGGCTCTCACAGACCTCCCAGAGGACCTTTTCTGCAACTGCTCCCCAGACTTTGAAATGGCCTGCCGGACGAGATCCGTCATATTGCTACCTTGGCTGCCTTTAAAAAGGCAGTAAAGATGGATCTTTTCCAGCAGGCCTTCCCGGAACATCTCCCTGATTAATAAATGGTGACCCTTGGTTTTATCCTTTGACCGCCATGATGTGTCCACCTGTTTAATGTTGTTTTTAACTGTTATATTCATGTTTTAATTCCAATTTAGTTTAATTCTGTTTTATGGGGCAGGGGAGGGTTGGGGCTGGGATTGAGATTTTAACTTGTTCTTTTTAATTGATGTACGCCGCCTCGATTGCTGTGCAGAGAGGCGGGATATAAATAAAATTTATTATTATTATTATTATTATTATTATTATTATTCTATGAATACTGCTCAAGAATTCTATATTAATCCTGATGCCAATCCCCATTTTATTTTGTGAGGTGGTTGTTCTTTTGGTGAGTAAATTGCCCTTCACTTATTTATTACCAAACATCCATCTGTAAAATGACCTCTTAGGTCACCAAACCTCTTAAGAATATATATGGCCTCTTAATGTGTAAATGAACTTCATTTTATGTAAATAATTTGGATTAAGCTGAATAGGGTAGAGAAAATGAATAGGATTTTCTATGGGAGGTACTATAGGAAATATTATAAAGAGAGGATGATATGTTTAAGTAATAGCTTGACTTGAAAACTCTACATGGAATTATTATTCCCCCCCCCCCCCATAGAAAATAAATCACTAGCATGATCAGTTTGCATTAAAAAGACACTTTCACAAAATCATTGTGCTTTAAGAGTAAAGGTTTAGTTCCAACCAGAAAATTAGTTTTGAGGCAGCTGTAATTAGAGATGGATAAAACAGAACATAGATAGTGGCAGCTGTGAAATGCTATAGATGACTGATGGAACAAATCAATAAGGACAGGCAAGAAATCTTTCTAGGGCATCTGTATGCTTGGGTTCAGATTTTAAAAAATGTCACATGGAAAGAGCAGCATGTTGCATAACCTTTTCCAGGAATGGCAGTAAAGAATGTCAAAGAACAGACTGCAAAGCACTCCTTGGGCATAGGACAGATGGCACAGCTAGCTGGGCACAGCTCTTGAAAAAGAAACAAGGATACTTGCATGGATAAAGTGTTGACTGATGGCTATGGATGGTTCCCATCTGCTGTATCTAAAGCAGGAAGCTGTAGATATCAAACAAATTGTCTATCTTTTCTTTTCCTGGGCTAAGGTGTGAGTCAAAATAATCATGGAGTGCTTCAGGTCTAGTCGTACGGCTATAGAGTCGCGTGAAAAGAACCTAGTGGGACATCTAGTTTAACCATCTTCCCTGAAGCAATTTACTTCCAGTATGACACTAGAATGTTAACTTGTATCAACAATCTTTCCTGTAGTGAAAGCCTAAGGTCAATATTAAGAATGACAACTTTACATTTACAGCCAGCTGTTCCACTCCTACCTCAAAGGAAAGCCAAATCGATTGCAGTAAGTACTAATGCTGTAAGAAGGCAAATATAATGAACTTTAGATCACAGGATGTATGTTTGATTTATCTGACAATAAAATGGGATTGTCTCCACAGCAGCTTTGTTTTTTGTTTTTTTTAAAGAACTTCTGCACATGTAAGTTGAAACACTCAATTTTCACTACTCAGTGTGTATGTGTGTGTGTGGAGAGGAGTGGTGGTGGTGGTGGTTCAGAGAGCATCAGAGCTTGCTTATTTGGACAACCTTTTCCAGGAAAGAAAGAAACTCTTCTAGAACATGGTCACACAGCCTGAAAAACCCACAAAAACTATTTGGACAACGTTCTTTCCTGTTCTTTGCCAAGGCTCCAGGGGAACCCAGAACATCCTTTAGAGCAGGGGTAGGCAACCTTTCCCCTTTAAGGGCCGAGGGACTTCAGCTCCCAGAAGCCTCAGCCATGTTGGCCAATAGTCCCATGTTGGCCAATAGCTCCTGGGATTCTGGGAGCTGAAGTCCCTCGGCCCTTAAAGGGGAAAGGTTGCCTACCCCTGCTTTAGAGGAAGAGGTCAGGGCTTCTGCTTCTTTCCCCCTAGTTAAAAGCTGGAGAGGGCAGGGAGAGAAAAGCTTGTTAGTGGCAAACCTTGGGGATTGCTAATGTTGGGTGGGAGCCAGTGCGGAAAGCCAGAGGAAGGAGGCTAAGGACACTAATGTGGAGCAATCGTAGGGTGGAATGGTGAAGGTGGGAGGAACATCTTTGTGTGAATATTGTATGTAGTTATGTGTCTATGCAAACATGGAATAAAGTGTTTGAAGTTCTGGGGCAGTCCCAAAAACAGAGTTCCCTTTTTGCAGGTGAGCAGCGATCTCTGCTCTTGGTGTGTGAGATTCATGCTGCAGCAGATAAGACTTAGCAGTACTGCCAGGCCAAAAGGAATGCTAACAAGGTGCTACCTTGCGGGGGTTGCAGACTGCCAGAAATAGTGCAAACTGAGTCCACTTTAAGGTTAGGGTTAGTGCTAGGGAATCATGGGAATTGTTTTTTTTCTGAGACATTGGGCCTTCTCTGTCAGAGAGCTCTGGTGCCACAATAAACTACAGTTCCCATGATTCCCTAACCCTAACCCTAACCCTAAAAGTGGACTCAATTTGCACTATTTCTGGCAGTCTGCAACCCCTCTTGTTCAGAAGCAAACAACCTTTGCTTGAGACGGGGACCTTTCTGAATTCTAATATGGAATTAAATGACCCTCTTGAACTAACATGACAGAACATGGTTATTCATTTGCTTTCACACTTTCCAAATATACTGACACAGTTATCACCTCAAAAACATAGCAAAATACTTCCAAAATGTGTGTATATTTATCTCAAAATATTTTTGAAATGCATATTTTGAGAAAGAACATTTTTTTTTAAAAAAAAGTACCTTAAATATTAGTGTAAATATGTTTCCATGTGGATCAAGAATATTGACACTTAATATTCATTCATTTCTATCTAGCCTTTATTACAGTCAAGAAACTATAAGGCAACACTTCATATGGAAATGAAATAGAATGGACTAGAAATAGACTGTTTTGGCCATTACTAATGGGTTTTCTTCCCATGAAAAAAGTTGTTCACATATTGCTTCTAGCTCTGTTTGAGCTTCTCTGAAGAGAAAACGAAGCTTGGAGCTTTAGGTGTTTTCTGCTTTGTTGCCATCCTCTATAAAATATAGTAAAGAAGCCAGAGGTAAGGATTCTGAAATAAGGATTTGATCTGTTTTGGAGGAGGTATCTTGGATGTGGTCCTGGATGTAGTTTTACATCTAGATGCTTAAGGCTATTCACACTACAGAAATAACCTGGCATGAAACTGGGTTATTTCCACAACATTCACAATGCCCCTGAATGCATCTGGGTGGTTTGTAGGGGCCTACTGAAAAACCCACTTAACCCAGTACATTTTGCACCAGCTCCCTACCCACATCTTTTTTTAAGGGCCGGAATGATCCAGATCTTCGGTAGTGCAAATACGCTACTGAATCGATCTGGATCGCTGGGATCATTCCTACCCATCAGGCGCCACCATGCTGTTGTAGTATTGAAATGCCTTAGAAAGATTTGATTGTGGTAAACATAGGGCCTTTACAGACTGCCAGAAATAGTGCAAATTGAGGCCACTTTAACTGTCCTGGCTGAGTGATAAGGAATCATGGGAACTGTAGTTTATTGTGGCACCAGAGCTCTCTGGCAGAGAAGGCTCAATGTCCCAGAAAAAAAAATACAATTCCCATGATTCCCTAGCACTGAGCCAGGACAGTCAAAGTGGCCTCAATTTGCACTATTTCTGGTAGTCTGTAAAGGCCCGTAGTGGGAACATTGATTTGATATTGCATCACTGTAGAGATCTGCATCTCCTTGATACAAAAAAGTAAGTATGAATACCCCCTTAATTTGTAGCAGTGACCAGGATTCACTTTGCCCAGTTTAGTGTGGTGCACCACCTGTATCATTTTTGAGAAGATCAGACCCAGCCATGGTAACACACTTTTATTAATACCAAGTTGGGTTATCATAATGTATTTTACATGGGACTGTCTTCAGAGACCCTTTGGAAACTTCACTTGGTCAGCAAAGTAGCTGTATTACTCTATCTTTCTTTATGGGAGCATTTTATGTCCATCCCACAGTAATTATACTTGTTGCCAATTGATTTCTGATAATAATTCAAAATGTTTAAACTCTTAAATGGCTTTCATCCAGGATACTTTATAGCCTTCTGTACAAGCCTTCCTACTACCTAATATCTGGTTGTTGTTGTTGTTGTGTGCCTTCAAGTTGTTTTCAACTTATGGCGACCCTGTCATGGGGTTTTCTTGGCAAGTTTCTTCAGAAGAAAGTTTGCCATTGCAAGAGCCCCCTTTTTGAGTTCCTTGGAGGCATGGTTGGTTGAAACAAGAGAAAGGCCTTCTCATGAGAATTTGTTGCTACTATCACAGATGCATAAGCTGAGGTTGAATGTCAGATCCTAAAACATGATTTAGTCAGCAGTAAGTTCCAGGCACCAGTTCTCGTCTAATCTTGGATGTTAAACAGGGTCAGCCCTGGTTAGTACTTGAATATCAGACTGCCTAATATCTGGTTGCCAATGAATACCAGGTGGCGTAGGCTATATTTCAGAAAACGCAGCTGGCAAAACCATTTCTGAGTATCTGAGTATTTCTTACCTAAGCAAACCCTATGAAATTCCACTAAGTTCAGGGGGTATTACCATATATCCCAAGTGTCCCAATTTGGCAAGAATAGTTCTAGATAAACCTCTATTGTCCCCCCCCCCATCTTTGTTGTTGTTAACTCCTCTTAAGTTGATCTCAATTCATGGTGACTCTATGGAAGAGACATCTCCAAGACCCTCTATCCTCCACTGCTCTGCTTGATTCCTGCAACCCCTTAATACCTGTGACCTCCTTAATAGAGTCCATCCATCTAGCACAGGGGTAGGCAACCTTTTTGAGCCAGGGGCCGGGTTGCTGTCCCTCAGACAATTGGGGGGCCGAAGCACCATAAATAAATAAATAAATAAATATTAAAACTAAAAAAAAACTTTAAAAATTAAAAAAATATGCATGCACACTCTCTCAGCCCCAGAAAAGCCATGGCAAAATCCCTGTGGAGATTTTGCCAAGCAAACCCCAAGAACAAGTAACAACAATAATCAATATCATCATGGCGGGCAGTGGCAGCAGGACTGGCCTGGGGCCGGTCCAAAGGCCTCGGGGGGCCTCATCCGGCCCCCTTAGGTTGCCTACCCCTGCTGGCCTCCCTCTCTTCCTATTTTCCCCTACCTTTCCCAGCATTATTGTATTTTCTAATGAGACTTCTCTTTTCATGATGTGTCCAAAGTACGACAGTCTCAGTTTGGTCATCTTGGCTTCCAGGGAGGTTTCCGGCTTGATCTGCTCTAGGACCCACTTGTTTGTCCTTTTGGCTGTCCATGGGATCCTCAGCAATCTTCTCCAGCACCACATTCTCTCAAATGCATTGATTTACTTCCTATCATCTTTCTTTACTGACCAGCTCTCACATCCATACATGGTAACAGGGAATATGATGGCTTGTATGATTCTAAGGGGGGTTGCAGATTGTCAAAAATAGTGTGAATTCAGTCCACTTTTAGGGTTAGGGTTAAGGTTAGGGAATCATGGGAACTGAATTTTATTGTGGCACTAGAGTTCTCTGACAAAGAAGGTTCAATGTCTGAGAAAAATAACAATTCCCATGATTCCCTAGCACTAACCCTAACCCTAAAAGTGAACTGAATTCACACTATTTTTGACAGTCTGCAACCCCCCTAAGTTTTGTGCTGAGTTGTATATCTTTGCATTTTAGAATCTTTTCTAGTTCTTTCATAGCCACCCTTAGCTGTTTTTAAAATGTCCCAGTTTCTCTCTTCACACACCCCTGCTCCTTTGTGCTCACTTTACTTTAGTTGCTTCAAACTGAGTTAATAATGAAAACTAGTTTGCACTCAATGAACTCAGCAAGAAGAAGGGAAGAAGAGAGGCATAATTTAGCCCTTCCCAATAGGCTCAGGCAAAAACAAACTGCTGTAGCCTCTTCTACCTTATAAGTTCTTCTTCATTAATAACATTTCCCATCTTGACTACACAGTGATGTTGTTTGACCACATGTGTCCTAGTTTTTGTCTTTGAAATGTTGAAGTGTGTGTAAGTATGTATGTGTGCATTATTGTTATTATTAAAAAAAAACTTGCCACTCTCCTTAGAACAGATGTGTGTGCTGCTAGGAGACAGCAATGTTGTTATTACTGTATGAGTTGTTAATTTTGCTTTAGTTTCAAGAAAATTAAGAGCTGACCATCTTCCCCAATTGTACATTTATGTATAAATTTGAGATCTTAGTGTTTCAAGATGAAGACATTCTAACAGTGCTCAAAATTTTTTCTAATTGTAGTGTAGAGGTATGAACAATAAAATTTACATTAAATGGCCTGCCTTTTAAAAAAATAACAATAAAAAAGAACTTACTCTTTGACTAGAGTCTGTTATCCATTCATATTTTAACTGAATGGTTTATCAGTGCAAGGAATGAAGCTTTTGATAGCACATTTGTGATTTTATTCTGACTACTTGCAAGCAATACTGAATCTTCATAATACTGACCTTCACTTATTTCCATTTATAAGTCATAAAATACACAGCTCTGGAGGACGATGATGGCACAATGTGCTTCCTTGATTATACAGCAGGGGCCTGTTTCCTCACCTGAGTTTTTGCAGCATATTAAAAGTATTATGTAAAATCTTCATCTTGTTCTGCTTCCCTGATTGTTAACAGCCGAGAAAACCAAATTGATCATAGCTTATGGCAATGCTATTCAGCTGCACCTATTAGCTGGCAGGTGTTGAGGACTATTGCAAGCTTTCTTAGGGGGGTTGCAGACTGCCAGAAATAGTGTGAATTCAGTCCACTTTTAGGGTTAGGGTTAGAGAACCATGGGAACTGTATTTTATTGTGGCATCAGAGTTGTCTGACAGAGAAGGCTCAATGTCTCAGAAAAATAACAGTTCCCATGATTCCCTAGCACTAACCCTAACCCTAAAAGTGGACTGAATTCACACTATTTCTGGCAGTCTGCAACCCCCTTTAGTCATGAAAATGGTGGCAACAATTATAAATTATATTTAAGATGGCTACTAAAGAGGTTTGTAAAAGTGTTTTTATAGCCAGAGATGTCATCTGTAAAGTGGAAACAACATATCTATGCCCTGAGACTAATTTATCAGCAAAAAACAAAACAAACAAACAATATTAAAATATCTAGACTCCCTGTCCTTGGAGGCATATCATACTACAAAAAACAGACATTTCATCTCTGTATCTTTGCCTAAAATGCTAGTTCATGCTGTGTTCACCTCCATCTTAATTACTGCTACCTTTTTTCATCTGGCATTCTACCACTTTGCAGAACCCTGATGACAAAATCTTCCACATTAAATAACATCTTAAATTGTTTCATCTACTGGATTCCCTTCTAGAAATGTATATAGTGGGCCCTCCACATTCACTGGGGTGTGGTTACAAGACTGTCCATTAAAGTGGAAAAAATGCAAATAATAATAATAAAAACACCTTTTTTACCTGCGAGAAGACCTCTCTGGGGATTTCTAGGTCCTCCAACACAACTCTATGGACAACATTCACTGGAGGATGACTATAAAATTTTGCTGGAGAACTTACAAATACCTACAGAAGTGTTTTCTCTCTAGGAATCTCTAGGTCCGCTAACACATCTGGTGAAATTTGGCCATAGAGTTATGCTGGAGGAGCCTAGAAATTCTAGAGAGAACATATTAATCAAATATGCAAATAATCAAATCCCAAAAGTCAAAGCCACAAAGGTGGAGGGTCGACTATAATTTACCTTGCCTTGCCTAGTCCTGATCATCACTCTGCACCTCTTAAAGACATTTGTAGTTTCAAAAAAATACAGGCCATGTACATCAAATCACATGGTTAATGACAGGTATATGTCCGATGAATTTCTAGGATGTGTGCTGTTCAGAAGATTCATTTCTAAAGGACACATAAGGAAGATTTTAAAATAAATTCAGATGAATTTATTTGGAATAATTACCGGTATTAGCCTTTCTGCATTCTTTTGTATGATAAATAAATGTGATTAGTCTATTTATTTTTTAAAAAATAAGGCTATCATTGAAGGCAACTTTCTAAATCTAAACATCAGTATTTTCATCTTCAAAATTTTAATTCTGCTTCATGGAACAAGTGTATTTTTGATTACTCCAAATTCCTAAGCGTCCCAAGAGGCTTTAAAGTAATGCACATCTGTTCATGCTGATTTGACTTTGTTCCTTAGCTCTTGTTTTCCCACTTAAATCTTCTCACACAAGCAAGGCTCCAGGGTTCTGTCTGAGATGAATAACTTATATTAACAGCATATATGTCTGCACTGACAAACATCCCAGCCACTTCTGTCATTGATCTTCCCCTTCACTTTTTCCAGTGGTCAGGGACAGTGATTGCTTTTGCTGCCATCTGCATGTTTCTGTAAAATAATTTGTGCATTTATGCCTTTTCATGTGAATTGACTTTACCCTTATGGCTGTACAACCTCTACCTGAATAAAATGCCTTTCATGTTATGCATGGTCAGTGGCAGCTTTAAATGTTGCAGGATGTGTTAATACATTTTATTTTGCTTTGAAGAAGAGCAAACCTTTCACCTTGGATTAATAATTTCATGACCTCTTGATTTGATGTGGAAGCCTCACTTTACTATTGATTTAGATATCCCCAGGTTACTCAGATGATTTCTTCCTGATTGAGGCGTGAGCAAGGACCATGAAATTAATGAAGGATAATAATGATAGTAAGGAACAGAAATCAGCTATAAAGTAAATCTTGTGGCCAAACTAAATGTGTATATCGGAGAGTTGCTTCCAAGCACCAGTATTTAAACATAATTGATACTGATGATTGGAAAGGATGTATTTAAAGCACAAGGAAGAAACCTCAGTCCTTGAGGAAGAATATAGCTTCCTGAGGATCATGTTCCAGCCTTTGGGGTTTCCTCATTTAGGCCGTACCTCCTTACAACATCTTTTGTTGGTTTTCCAAGTTTTATATGGTGTTTCCTCACTCCCTATCTTCTTTTCAGTTTCTTCCTGCCATTAACTAAACTGTCAACTCTTAACAAAAACTAAATTAATTTTTTTTCTTTGGGTTACCACTAAGGTTGCCCAGTTTGGATATGGTATGATGCAGCTCCTGTAACTTCAGCCCAGAACAGATCATGGAGCAGGATGAGGTACCAGAAATTTCCATCAAGCTGGATGAAGGTATCTGTCCTTACTTAGGGGGGTTGCAGACTGCCAGAAATAGTGCAAATTGAGTCCACTTTTAGGGTTAGGGTTAGTGCTAGGGAATCATGGGACTTGGTTTTTTTCTGAGACATTGAGCCTTCTCTGTCAGAGAGCTCTGATGCCACAATAAAATACAGTTCCCATGATTCCCTAAACCTAAACCTAACCCTAAAAGTGGACTCAATTTGCACTATTTCTAGCAGTCTGCAACCCCCCTTAGTTCCCAAACCCCAGCTTTCAGCAGCAGTTAGGGTATGGAACATAATTAGCATTATTATTATTTTACTTATTTATATTCTGCCTTTCTCCCTATATAGGGATTCAAGGTAAGAGAAGACAGGTACCTATGTCCAGCTTGACAGAGCACAATGGTACTATGTCGTGATCAGGATTAAAGTTACAGGAGCCTCATCCTATATCCAATCTGTCAATCCTAGTCACCACTTTAGTACAGCCCCTGAGAACTTCCTAAACTGAATTTGCCCCTTGGTTGGCAAGCAGTTCACTGTCCTATATTTAAAGGGTTAGTTTAATGATTTATTGACATGGGTCTGTGTTGTTTTATAATACTTCATTTAATAATATATGAAATAAAATATGTCATATTTGGGAAGGGGAATAACTGTTTATTGAATACTATTTTCTGAAGCAGAATTTTTGGAATAAATCACGTTAAGAAACATTTGTGCTAGGAGCAAATAATTAATAGTAAAAGAAGTCATTCTGGTTATCTTTGCCTTATGTCACAGTTGTATGTAAAAAGTGCTGTTGCCTTAGGAGTCTACAGCACTTTGATCTGATGACCTGACATCTGTTCTTCAGATCCCTGACATTAAGGGTTATTATACCAATCCACTAACTACAAATGACCAGTCCTGACCATGACCAGAGGTCCTTACAGGTCATATCTAACAAATGCTACTAAGTAAAATTACACTAGTGGCTAACCTTCTTTAAAGGACAAAGTCAGTCTGTGATTGTTTCTGTTTCCTGTGTAAATTTACTATATGTGTGTAGCAGAAAGGGAATGTCATCTGCTGTTGGAAGGTTGAGGACGGATTTGGGATTAAAATAATGCCATTTAAAATAAATAACATATTCATCATGTATTCCATCTAGAGTTTGCATTCAGACTAGGATTTGTATTCAGATGATGATTACTGGTATCAACATCTACTGAGGCCATTTTAGAACAGGAAAAGTTGCAGTTTTGTGAGATATTTAGTCTTCTCTGTCAGAGAGCTCTGGTTCCACAATAAGCAAGAAATCCTAGAATTCCATAGCATTGAGCCATGGTGTCAAACTGCATTATTTCTGCAGTGCAGATTTGACCACAGATGGATGAATGAATGGATTTATAGATATATAATATTGAGTGTAGTGGCTCTTGGTATCTGCTGGGGTTTAGTTTCAGGACCTCCTGTGGATACCAAAATCTGTGGATGTTCAAGGCCCATCAAATACAATGGATAGTAAAATGGTGTCCTTATATCAAATGGCAAAATCATGGTTTGCTTTTCAGAATTTTTTTTTTAAATAGCTGTGGATGCTTGAATCGGTGGATAAAACACCTGTGGATACGGAGGGCTGACTGTATTCAGTGTAAAAACTAGCATGTGCTGAGATCATATCTTAGTATTTTGCACAACACAGTATTTCCAAACAAGTGGGCAGTATGCCCCCCAGAGGTGGTGGAAAGGTCCAAGGGGGTGTTGCAGGGGAAAGGGGGTAGCAGGGGGGGTGTCTTCAGTCAAAGTATTGATGCCCAAGAAGGACAAGGGAAACAAGCAGACTTAAGGGCCATGATGGGAGTGAGGGCTTTATGAAACATTTTTTTTCAGGGTCCCTTAAAACCATCACACAGCCTTGCTGGTCACTTGTGTGGTGGTGTCTCCCATGTTTCCCCTCCCCATGTGAGCTCACTCTCTTAGCTACATCTTTCGCTGGTATTGGCTATTGGGAAACTCTCACAAGGCTTGGGTACAGTGCATTGCATCTGTGTCTATGAGTGCCACTATTTTGAGACAGACTGATTGACTGGAGCAAGGAGTTAGAGCACATAGTGGTGAGGGAGAGGTAGTAGCAAAAAGGAGCTTTCAAATTTGGGAACCTGCTTACGTGCACCCTGCTTACCTGGGGACACTTGAAGCAGTGTGGGGAAGATATGTCTCTGGGAAAGGAGAATCTGAGATCAATTCTTGGAAAGAGTCTTTTGCTTTGAGTGGCTTGTGTAGATAAAATCTCTCCCTTTCTCCATCCATGTGAGTCTCCAGTCCAGAGCATGTGGCCTCTGTAAACCCCCTACATATGCATTGGCTGAACCCCTCTTCACCGTGACAAAGGATTGAGAGTTCTTCCTTGATGGGGAGGAGTGTTTCCTTTTCCACCTGGTCACACTGGGAACAGCAACCAAGCAGCTGGTTGAGCTGTGACTGAGAGACCTCTTGCCCACATTGGCCTTTGCCACAAGGCGAGCATGGGCACAGCCAGATGCTCAGTTGCTGCTCCCATAGTTACCAGGTAGCAAAGGGAACAGTGACCAAGATTGGTTGTTTTGAATTGGCAGTAAAACGGTAGATCTGATACCAAGAGAAATGGGTGTCTGTGTGCTACGGTTGTCACCAAAGGAAAAGAGACAGTAGCCCAAAAAAGTTTGGGGACCACTGTCTCACATAGAGGTCTGGGAGGTGACAACTGCCAGCTGGGTTACAGTGCTATAGATTTCTATCTTGATGTACCCCTTGGTTACTACTAATAATAATAACATTTATTTATACCCTGCCCCTCTGTCGAAAAATCGGGGTGGCTTACAGCAATTAAAATTCCATACCTATCTCAGAATACACTCTAAAATCTCAAAGCCCACCCACCCCTTAAAAAAGTATTAAACCAGATATCCATTAAAACAACATAAGTAAAACATCAGAATTAAAATAAACAGACTAAAACAAAGAGTAAACATACAAAGGCAGTGACATAGGAGAGGTAAAATGCTCCTGAGGCCTGGAATTCTAGTTAGGAAAGGCCTGCCGAAAGAGATCCATCTTCACAGGCTTTTTGAAGCTATTTAAGCTCGTAATTTGACGGATCTCATCCGGCTGGCCATTCCATAGTCTGGGAGCACTTACCGAAAAGTCCCTCTGGGAGGTTGCAGACAGCCTGGTTTTCATTGGCTGTAGCAAATTCCTCCCAGAGGACCAGAGTGTGCGGGGAGGATTGTATGGGAGGAGGCAGCCCTGAAGATAGGTTGGACCCAAGCCATTTAGGGTTTTAAAGGTCATTACCAACACCTTATACTGGTCCCGGAAACTAATAGGCAGCCAGTGAAGAGACTTCAATACCAGTGTTATGTGGTGTCTCCTAGATGTCCCCAAGACCACTCTGGCTGCCATGTTATGTACCAACTGAAGTTTCCAGACCAAACATGAGGGTAGCCCCATGTAAAGTGCATTACAGAAATCCAGATGAGAGGTTACTAGCGCGTGCACCACAGTCTCAAGGTCCCTTACTTCCAGGAAACGGTGCAGCTGGCTTATCAGCCAAAGCTGATAACAGGTGCTCCTTACCATCACATTTACCTGATTACTCATCAGGAGCAACGAATCCAGGAGCACCCCCAGACTGTGAACACAGTCCTTCACGGTGAGTGTGACCCCATCCAGGACTGGAGGTTGCAACCCAATTCATGGTTTCAGGGCTGCTACTGTGAGCACCTCTGTTTTGTCTGGATTCAACTTCAAACTATTTTTCCTCATCCAGTCCATTACTGCCTTAAGACAGTCCTTGAGAGGAGATATGCCATCGGGAGCCGAGGCCGATGATCAAGACAAGGAGAAATAGATCTAGGTGTCATCAGCATACTGATAACACCCAGCCCCATGTCTCCAAATGATCTCTCCTAGTGGTTTCATATAGATGTTAAACAACATCGGAGACAGAATGGCATCTTGAGGAACGCCATAAGTAGCAGTTTGTGTTGGGAGGCAAAGCTACCATCCAGCAGCCATTGCACAGCTTAGAGAAAATTCCTTCTTGCACAACACAGGAAACAAGAACTCATGGTGGTGTAGTGCCCCTTCCCTTGGTTATGCTAGTATATGTCCCTCTAAGGATTTTGGACAAAGTGAAATTCTGATAGAGGTTCTTATGTAACTTTGCAGTTAACATCATTACAATTTCTAGTAAATTGTTTATATACTTTGGACTTCATTCCCATGCCTTCTCCATTAACACCCATAGTAACTTATAGAACAAGTTGGTGGCATTCTAGTACTTTCAAAGAAGTTTTGGAAATATGTTTATTTCCTGCAGAGCAAACATCAATTTAACCATATTTTTGGCAAGAACCCCCCCCCCCCGCAACGTACTAAACATAGTGCATAGCTCTGGTCACTAAACCCAAAAATCTGGGATACTACTTAACATTTCTTTATACTGAATGATTTATTAGGTTGTCTCACTGCTATAATCACACTTCCCTTATTTCCATATTTTTTCTATATTACAAAAAAAAAAAAAAGACTTTTATTCTCCACATTCTTACCTGAAAGAATAGTTGTTTTACATCACAAATGAATTCATTTACTTTTAGACTATGCTATTCATGAATTGTTTTTATTGTCTTCATGCACTGACAATACATTGTATTCATTTTCTTATGTGATTTGTCTATAGTGTGGATGAAAGGAAGGTGAGAGATTTTGCATTTAGAAATTCTTTAGAATTCATTAAGTTTAACTATGGTCTGTGATAAATTACAGCAACGACTCAAGCAGACTTTAGATTTTCTTAAAGCAAAAACTTCAATTTATCAGATTGTGCAATGGTGTTAGAGAAAGCCAAGTGAAGGACAACTGGAAAAGACCACTTTTCCCACAGACTCACTGGGAAAACCATCATGGACTGAAGAGCTGTATTGTGTCTCAGTTCTAAGTTTTGTTTCCATCAATAATATTATGATAGTATATAAATGAAATAAATATATAAATGAAATAAATAAAGAGTCCATCACTGACTCTTGTTAGAAAGGGTAGAAAATTCTGACTTTGGCTGTTATGCCAGCTGTGGCCTTTCCTAGATCTAGAAGATCTAAGATGGTATTGCATACACTGTTAACCCCAAGGCTGGACTTATGTAGCAGCATACCTCTGCAACAACAACAACAACAACAATAATAATATTTATTTATATCCCGCCCCTCTGCAGAGCAATCGGGGCGGCTTACAACATTAAAATTTCCATACAGATATATTAAACAGAACATAAAATCCCGAATCCCACCCGTCCTTTAAGAAGTAAGGGTTCTTCTTATTCTAGGCCCGATGGTGCTGGGCCTAGTGTCTCTCCCCCAGATGACATCAGATGGAATGGAGGGAGGGCTCTTCTTCTAGAAAAAAGCTTGGAAACTTCAGTTAGTTCAAAACATGGCAGCTAAATTGGTTATTGGCACATCTAAGAGTGATCATATTACACCAATTTTAAAATCACTCTGTTGATTGTCAGTTTCTGTGCAAGATAAAAAGTGTTGGTTGTTACCTTTAAAGCCATATGTGGTTTGGGTCCTGGTTATTTATGTGATTGCATTTTACCATATAATACACTCCACATATTCAGGTCCTCAGGGGGACATTTATTTCAATCAAGCAAAATTAAACTGACAACTGTTAACCAGAATCCATTTTCTTTGGCCCCAGATTGTGAAATGGCCTGCCAGAGATTTGTCCCCTGGACACACTATCTTTGGGCAGGTCTACACTTGCCAGAATATTCCAGGCTGTCCCTAAAGTATTCTGGCCCCAAATCTCCTCCTCTTGAATTCACTTCTTACCTCCTCTCTTTTGTTGTGGTTTTTTGGTGCTCACAGCAAACAACGGGCCACTATCTTCCCACATGGCCCCTATTAATTGCATGGCACCACTGCTGAGGTCAGGTGCCCAGACATCCTATCAATGCTGAGCACCTCATTTTGACCTCAAAGTGACTTGCACTTAACAGTAGCTGTGATGGACAGCTTGCAGAGATCATGAGTGAAAAGGCAGCTGCTGTTGCTTCTGCAAAGAGAGCCAAAAACCCACAGCAGAAAGTGAGTTATTTAAATGTGAGTTACAGGGAGGAAGTCCCGAATTGGATGCAGGCATCATGAAGAAGGTCCAGACTCAATTTGGGGTTTTGGCCATGTGTCATATAAGCATGCTACAGGGTAAATCCAAGGTAAAGGACCCATGTAGATATGCCTTTTGCTTAAAATAGTAGTAAAGTCCAGTCTCTTCCAGCAGAGCTATGCAAATGATTTTTAAATTATGAATTTTAAAGTATGTATTGGTTTCATATGCTGTTTTAACTGATGTTATGTGTCTATATTGTTGTCCATAGGAAGAAGTGGATAAGGAATCATCATCATCATCATCATCATCTATTATTTATTTATTTATTTATTTATCCTCATCCTCATCCTCTTTCTCCTCCTCCTCTTCCTTAGCATATATCACAGCACACAATAGGCACCTGCTTTTTTGACATACCTTTGAATTATGGATTTCCGATGCAGAAGTCTTAAAGCACTTCTTATTTTAGTCAGGTTTGTTAAGTGCCAAAATAAATCCTGCATTGGCCACAGAACTCCTACAGATTACAAATGCTTCCCTGCATTTTTCCTCATCTGTATTAGGAGGAATCAGAGGTGAATGCAGTGCGAGAAATTCTCAAATGGGACTTTAAGTCTGATGTGCGAAAACTGTTTTATAGTGCAATCCTATGCATGTTTACCCAGAAGGAAGTACTTCTTTATAAGCCACCTCATTTAATATATATTTTCCAACCAGGACACTGGTGAAAATGTGACTGAAAGGCATGACAACTGGGTTTAAGAACTGTAATGCTCAAGCAGATCTCTTTCACAACAGGGACTCTCTGATGCTTTGTAGGGTGTCAGGAGTGAAGGAACATCAAGAGAAGCTTGCAGCATTCAGCAGCCTTGTTTTGCCAATGCCCCCAGAATAAGTAAAGCAATAATAAACCAGGTTCTCTCCCAGAATGTTAATAAAAGTAGTCAAATGCCTTTCATGATTTTAAGGCATGGCTTATACAGCATTTGTAACTCTGTTAGGAAGCTAGACTATATTCATTGTCACACCATGAAGCAAAGCCATTCTGATGTGTCAGAAGCACTGTATGAAACATGCAATGAAAGCACAAAATAGTAAGGTGAAATACATAAATAAAATTAAGCTGGTAACTGACTAATCCACAACAGCTGAAGTAATGTAGACAGATTTTAAAATACTTAACAACCTCCATTCCCACTGCATCACCACCAGGAAAAATATAGTCTCATGTTGATAGATAATGAGCATCAATAGCTCCTAGTTGATAGAAGGGCTTCTTCCAAAGATGTCAAAGCCCAGATTGTATGAGACAACATAGTCCTTCAGATATACATTAAAATGGATTGCAAAAGATGTTGATGTTGACTTCTGTTATTTCATCAGAAATATAGGGTACTCATAAATACTCTCTGGAGCAGATTAACTCTATGTCCCCTTACCGTTTGTGAGATTTGGTCACCTGTGATCCTGGTAGGGATACCATTTCTGGGGTTTAGTACCTTTCTGAATTTCACATGGGATTCAATTGTTCACTGCTTCCTCAGGCAAACAATAGATTTATTTAAACTGGAACTCCTTGAAAAATTAACTGCTATCTCAGATTGGAAAGAAAGAGCTGTGTATCATTCTAGGCTTAGCTGAATTAATTTCTCTGGTCTTGTACATCTTTTCCAAGAGTTCTTGCTGGTTGGATACTTGTGTCATGTTTATGTTACACTTTTCCTGCTGTCTAAGACCTGCTTTATTTCCACTTAGCACACAAGAACAACAAAACTTTTTACTCTATTTGGCAAGCCCCATCAACAAATGAAGCCAGCTACCATTGTTCTCTGTAGCCCAGGTCCAGCTCCAAAGTCTGTTTGTGGATCTTCAGTTCTCAGGCAGAGGTGCTTTTCAGTGCAAATTTCATTTAAAAAGCAATCTAACAATTGATAATGGGGAATAACATTTACTTGATACTTCTCAAATTTTCCAGGGTATGTGTGTGCATTTTCAGGTGCAATAAGTTAACACTAGCAATTTGTTTTTAAAAAGAGTAATGAGTAATGAATTATTTTTAGAAATAGTATTCTATACTCTGAAATTTTTTGAAGCCATGCTAAAATGGATTTAGCAACTCCATAATCCTAACAAATATATGAGAAAGGAAGATCATGGACCAGACAGAGGAGGGCTGAAGAAGGATCTGTGGTCTGTTTCATTCTTGATCCCTCAGAAATCCTTTCAAAGTCCCAGCTTATGGACTGCTGTTATTTGTGATAAGCTGGTGTACTTCTGCCCATCAAACCAACCTGAATGCAAATTGAATGAGCCCTGTTCTTAATCGAGATAATTTTTTAAAGAAAATAAATAAAAGCAATTGTCAGACCCATATGCATGGTTCTGTGATGATGATATGAGGATATAATGTAATGATGATATGATGATAAGATGATATGGTGATATAACTTTATGATAAGATGCTGGTTTACTGAAAGGGGAATGGGAATCATGTGGGAAGCCAAGCTTGGGAAACAATGGGAAGGGGGAAATGGCCAGAGGTGAGAGAGATTTGTGGTTTTATGACTCTGTTGTTCCTGCAAGCGGTCAGGGCTGTAAACCAGGGATGATCTCTTTCCTTAAATGCAATTGAATGATAATGCAGGAAAGAAAAGAGGAAACATGAAAGGTCACTTTGATCCAGATCAAAGGCCAGGGATAGTAGCTGGGGAGGGGGGGCTGGATGATGGGAACTCTTAAGTATGATCCAAGGGGAAAACTTTTCAGTTCCGACACAAACCCTGGACAGAGGAACTTCTTTCTCAATTTCTGGAATATATATATATATATATATATACACACATACAAGACAGTCAAGAGACTCTCAAGACATCTAGGAAAATGTAGACATTATGACTTGGGAAATAGCATCTTTGTCATCTTTGTCACTGACATTCAAACAGATGAACTTTTTAATCACATGTAGTGACAGCAGAACTGTAGATGTTGGTGCATAAAAGACTAGCTGACTGGAAAATGCAATGAGAAAGGGAAAACAAAATCAGATTAATACTGCAACTTGAGCTGTCACTCTGTGTTAATGACTGTGTGGGATGCCTGGAGGAACTGGCTTAGTAGTCTCAGCACTCTCTTCCAGCCTGTCTTTTCTAGGAAAGTCTAGTATTCTGTGGAAACTAAATCCAGTTGCTATTGATTAGAATACAGTTTTTGGTTGCAGTTATGTGCTGCTGACAACATAAGAAATTTCCAAGTGGTAGAATACAAGCAGTAGACAACAACATTCCATATGAAACAGGAAATTCCTAACGTTCTACTGATGTGCATATTTCTAAGGACTTCTGTGAAACAGGGAGAAGAAAATAGTTTAATCCATGGATGTAAAAGAAGGGGAAAAGCAGAAAACATAAAAAGACAAAAACTATCTCACTATTAGACTATAATAGCACTTCAATGGCAGGTGAACAAAGAACACAAAGATGCACAACCCTGCAACTACACACAAACTCTGAATTCTTAACTCATCTTCAAAGGTGCCCTAAATGCCTCATCAATTTCTCTCCCACAATTTGATGCCATAGAAATCGTTTTTTCTCTCCTTTGCTAATATTTGGGAAAGACCAATCTGTATTAGGCATGCTGTGTGAATAGAGGAAGAATGGCAGCACTTTTCAGCACTGTAAAGAGGGTCTATGTATGTTTGTGTGCATGCATGTGTGTCCACATGAATGTGTCCCATCCCCCCACTTCTTGAGCCATGATCACATGCAGTTGTGGTTGAGGAACTGGTGTAACCCAAGAATAGGTAGTTATGAAATCATGAAAATGAAACCATTCCTAAGTGACAGCATGGTGTTCTTTTATCTCTCTGGTGTTGACAGAACAGTTTGACAGTAATTTGAGACAGGCCAAGGCACCTTCTAATAGAAAACTAATGGGGGAGAAGGCCTCATACTCCCATACAATATACTCCTAAAATATTAAACACGCTATGTATGCTAGTCAGCAAGCAGAAATCTGTAAGGAACTGGTTTTGGAGTTTGGGTTGAATTATAAGATAAGAAAGTTGAGGGGTGCTCTTTAAATGTGTAGGATTAATTGTGAAATATGTATTTCTTCTATCTTTACAATAAATGGAAAGTTCCCCTTTTGAGGAAGAAAGGGTTTTTTCTTTTATCATGGGAAATTACAGTAATGTGTGCTATTCCCCCCCCCCCCCCCGAATGTTTCATTTACAGATATTTTACTTTTATCTCTCTTTGGGAAAGAATTAGACAGATGTAAAATAGGAAAAACAGGGTTTTTAAAAAGCCCAGCACACAGCATCATTAGAACTAGAGAAATAAGGCTCCAGTGTGGGAGACAATGGGCCAATGCAGACCAGCATTTTAGGCCGGCCTGGGGGTGGAGTTGGGGCAGGGCAACCGCACGTCAGCTGCCCTGACTCTGCCCCAACACCACACACCCATCCACATGGCGCGTGGTGGCAGGTGTCCTCTTGGCACAGAGTGTGCACATGCTGCGCCAAAGGGCTGCAAAAGAGCCAAAGCAATGCCTCTAAGGGTGGCTTTTTGCCATCCCTTAAGAAGCGGCAAAAAGGACTATCGAGGCCATGATGTGTGGTTGCCGCAGCCCCAATCCATTGCTCACAGGGGTGGCCCAGAGTCACCCCTTATGGCCCATGTGCATCGGCCCAATGTTTAACTTCCTCAATTTATAATAGATTATTTCATCTCCTAAATATGACTAATAAACACTGCAAGAAATTGAAAAAAATTGAAAGAAAATGTACTTCTGGCACAAGTATGGAAAGCAAACATCATTCGAACAACATAAGAATGGTTGTTTAAGTTACAGGATATGGCAGAAATGGACTGACTGAGGACGTTATCACACGGGGTCTAAAGCAGCCCCATCCCTTCGCCATCGCTGCATCATTCTGGTTCCTTTGCCTCCGTGATCAGACGACATTGCGGCAAACCCCGCCCATCCCTGCATCATCCTTGCGCCATCGCTGCATCATTCCGGTTCCTTTGCCTCCATGATCAGATGACGTCGCGGCAAACCCTGCCCATCCCTGCATCATCCCTGCGCCATCGCTGCATCATTCTGGATCCTTTGCCTCGTGATCAGACGACGTCACGGCAAACCCCGCCCATCCCTGCATCATCCTTGCGCCATCGCTGCATCATTCCAGCTCTTTTGAATTCCTCTTTCAAAGAGGAACTACGGCTGGCGTGACCAGAATCATTCCGGTATGGCTCTGGATTGATTCCTTGCTGCTTTTCTTGCCGCTGGTGTGATAACGTCCTAACAAATTTAATAAATGAGAAATCAGAAGAAGACATTGTTAAGAAATGGGAAAAAATTATCAAATACTGCAGAAAAAAGATAGAAAAAAATGAAAACTAACAAAATTAGATACTAACAGATATAAAAAAAAATGTAGCAATAGCAGTACTGAAGTTAACAAAGATATAACTCTAATCAGAAGTAGAACATACTTCCAGGAAGCCATCATACAAAAAATGTATTAATAGGAAGTACAAAATAAGAAGAAAAGAAAAATGTGCTTTATTTGTAAAAAATTCTTTATTTTATTATATATATTGTAAATAACAGAAAAAAAAGATATGTATATTTGTTTGAAATATGTAATCTGATGGATTATAACCTGATTTAATAAAGAAGAATGAAAAAAAGTTGTAGCTCTTGAGAACTCCTCTCAAAGACCAAGATGAGCTCCCTATGAGAGTTCACAACCTGCTGGATTTTTACATTGCAAATACATTTGTACGTGCCATATAAAATTTAATAAATGTAGCCCCAGTTCAAATGGAAAAAAAGAATGGATTACTTCAGTAGCTTAGTCTGAAGGATACTAAATCATCAATATCTCTGGCAAAGTCTGTTTTACCAGCTGGTGTAGAAGCCTAAGCCTACACACACACACACACACACACACACAGAGTTAATCACTGCTGGCTTGCAAATATTCATTTGTTATTGTTTTTTGGGTCCAATGAAACACTCACTCTCATTTTACCATATTAAAATCTATTCTGTTCCTCCCCAGCTAGCCCTTGCTCTTCCTAGACACCAGTTCAAATTTTCTACTGCCTGCCTAGGATCAAATGAAATCAAGAGGCATATTAATTATACAGTGAGCTGGGGTTTGGTTCCAGGACTCCCCATGGATACTAAAATCTGTAGATGCTGAAGTTCTGTTAAATAGAATGGCACAGTAAAATTGTGACCCTTATATAAAATAGCAAAATCAAGGTTTGCTTTTTGGGATTTTTAAATAATATTTTCAAGCCATGGTTGTTTGAATCCGCGGATAAAGAATCCATAGATATGGAGGACTGACTGTATTCAGGCCAAATCTCTATGTTGCTTTACATACCAAGTTAAGGCAAATTTTTAATATATACAGTATATACCAGGGGTAGGCAACCTTTTTGAGCTGGGGGCCAGGTTGCTGTCCCTCAGACAATGGGGGGGCCGAAGCACCAAAAATAAATAAATAAATATTTAAAAAATTTAAAAATTATTTTAAAAAAATGCATGCACACTCTCTCAGCCCCAGAAAAGCCATGGCAAAACCCCTGTGGAGATTTTGCCAAGAAAACCCCAAGAACAAGTAATAACAACAATAATCAATATCATCATGGTGGGCGGCGGTGGCAGCGGGGGGCGGCGGCGGCAGGACCGGCTTGGGGCCAGTCCAAAGGCCTCGGGGGGCCGCATCCGGCCCCTGGGCCTTAGGTTGCCTACCCCTGGTATATACTTTTTATAAGATCAGACCTTGTAGATTCCGTAAGTGAGGGGTAAACAACTGAGGCAGGTCTAAGAGTCAGTTTTCTGCCCCTAGTACTCTCTAAGCAACAGTAATAGTAAGTACATTGCTATACTGTTTATCGGTGCACTCCTTAAGCGGTTTACAATATGAAAGCGAATTGCCCCCAGCAAGCTGGGTATGCATTTTAGCGACGTTGGAAGGATGCAAGTCTAAGTCGAGCCTGAGCCCTTGGCTGGTATTGAACTCGCAACCTTATACTTTGTGAGTGAGTGGCTGCAGTACAGGCATTTAACCACTGTGCCACCAGGGCTCTCATAAGCTGGGAAAAAATGCCAGAAAAAAAAGTGTTGGTTTTGTTTTGTTTTTCTGTTTGTTTGTTTGTTTTTTGAAGTGGCTGTAAATTCAGTCCAGGTTTTGAAAAACATATTTTTATGCTGAACATAAAAGGTGGTTAAAAAGGTGATTGGTACTCTTGGAGTTTTCAAGGAGAGGCAATTGACATGTTTGTTTCCAATGCAAAAGGGCAGTCAGGGATATTTGGAGGGATTGGATGCTTGGACAGCACACCTCAGAGCCACATTTGCCCATTTCTGCCAAGAGCAAAGTGGTGTAATAGAGCTGGGCCTCTCATGGTTGAAGCTCTGGAATTGTTTTATAAACAGAGTCTATGGCACTTCCCCCCCACTCCATACCCCCTGTTTTCTCTGCGTTTGGCAGAAATACCCATGGTATCTGGACGCAAAAATGGATTTTCTCAGAAATTAGGTTTTGCTAGAAGAAATCTCTGTTGTTGTTGTTGTTTTGCTAAATACCTTTTCTAGTAGAGATGGAAACTGCTAAAAAACTGTTCAGCACAATTATAGTTCAACACAAACACATTCACTTTGGGGCTGTGTGGGGGTATTGCTGTAGGGACTGTTTGGTGAGGGCCTGCTGTTCAGAATTTACCAGTTCTCAACTCATGGCTGTGTGGCAGACCAGCAGTCTCAGCACAGAAAGTCAACATGGAGGAATACTTCATGTGATGGTTTACATCCCTATAGTCAACTCATTAAACAAAACCAAACTTTAATATTTGAATGATCTACTCTAGTTGGAACAAATGAATTTTGCCCTATTTTTTTTGGGGGGGGGAGGTATCTCTGTAAAGAGGATGACACTCTCTGTTAACATACCCCATTATTTAGAAACCTGTACAGTTGGGGTTCTAAACCACATGGCAAAGCCTTGAGATGCACAGCCTTCTCTCTGTTGATGTGCTTTCTGTGTGCAGACAGGGGGATCAGACCAGTGATTATAGTCTTGCTCTTCCTTTCATGTTTCTTGTGTGATGGAGAATTCTTAAAGAGAACTTGCTGTCATAATTTTTTAGATAATACATAGAAGGGGAATTTGTGCCTCAGTGGGCAGTTAAATGAAATGAAGAAAAGGAAATCCAGAAACTGTACATTGGCTAAGACAGCGTGGCTTCCTGGTCTTTGGTTTTAGTATCTTTAATGTCCCATTAAGCCTAGAAGGAACTGCAGATGTTATCTACTATAAAATGGACCCTTGCTATCTCCAAGGCAATATTATAGTGCCTTCTCCAGTAAACAGAACATCCAAACTCGTTGTCCTCTCCTTTAGTACAGCTTAGTATAAGCTTAAGTATTCTAATAGCATGTGGAATTAGATTTCACACTTTGCTTTTGGATACTAAAATACTTCTATCCAGTGACCTTAGCTAGAGACCATGTGCACTGCAGAAATAATCCAGTTTGACACCATTTTAACTGCCATGGCTCAATGCTATACAGTTCTGGAAACTGTAGTTTGTTGTTCACCAGAGCTCCCTGAAAGAGAAGACCAAATGTCTCGCAAAACTAAAATTCCCATAAATCCATAGCATTGAGCCATGGCAGTTAAAATTGTGTCAAACTAGTTTATTTTTGCAGTGCTTAAATCTAGTGTAACTCTAACACTAATGCTGGATCTTAACACCACTCAATGGACTCTTTCTAGTAAATTTGTCTCCCCACTTCTACTTTTAATTGACTCCAACTCTAATCATTACTTCCACCTGACATCTGTTTTCTGTTATTCCAGGAATTATTCACCCATGTTCAATTTTTAGATTAAGTCTGGCTTTTTTCACCTGACAAAGTTGTTGTTAACTACCCTCGAGTCTACCTCGACTCATGGCAACCCTGTGGATGAGACATCTCCAAGAACCCCTGTCCTCCATGGCTATGCTCAGGTCCTGTAGGCCCAGGCCCATGGCCTCCCTTATTGAGTCCAATCACCTAGTATGTTGTCCTTCTCTCCTACTTTTCCTTTACCTCTACCTTTCCTAGCATCATAGTCTTTTCCAATGATTCATGCCTTTTCATGATGTGGCCAAAGTGCAAAAATCTTATTTTATTTATCCTGGCTTCCAGAGATAATTCAGGCTTGATCTGTTCTAGGACCCATTTGTTTATCTTTAAGCCATCCACAGTATCCTCAGCATTCTTCTCCAGCAGCACATCTCAAATGAGTTTATCTTCTTTCTGTCTGCTTTGTTCACTGTCCAGCTCTCACAAGCATACATAGTGATGGGAAATGCAATAGTTTGGATGATCCTCACTTTAGTATTCAGAGTTATATATTTACATTTTAGGATCTTGTCTAATTCTTTCATAGTTGCCCTTCATAATTGTAGGCTGCTTCTAATTTTTTGCCTGCAGTCTCCGTTCTGATCTATGTTTGATCCAAGATATGGGAACTTTGACTATTTTGATTTTCTCATTATCTAGAATGGATTTTGTGGTCTTCTGTGGTCATTATTTTTCTTAAAATGTTCAGTATTAAGCCTGCCTTGGCACTTTCCTCCTTGACCTCCTTAGTAGCTGCTCCTGGTCTTTATTGGTTTCTACTATCGGTATGGTGTCATCTGCATATTTTATTAATGTTAATCTTAGAATCATAGAGTTGGAAGAGACCACAAGGGCCATCCAGTCCAACCCCCCTGCCATGCAGGAACTCCCAATCAAAGCATCCCCGACAGATGGCCATCCAGCCTCTGCTTAAAGACCTCCAAGGAAGGAGACTCCACTATTCTCCGAGGGAGTGTGTTCCACTGTCAAACCACGCTTACTGTCAGGAAGTTCCCCCTAATGTTGAGGTGGAATCTCTTTTTAATCTTATTAATGTTCCTTCCTTCCTTCTTCCTCTGAGTCCAAGCCTGCTCTGTGCATGATATTTTCTGCTTACAGGTTGAATAAATAGGTAGTATCAAGGCTTGCCTGACCCCTTGATTTGTTGTTCCCCACAAACCCATGAACTGTGATCCCACTGGCAGTTACATTTACTGTAAACACTACTGTAAGTCAGAACCAAACCTATCAACCTACCTTTTTATGTATGGGTAGGCCAAGGAGAGAGATAAACATTTGTTTTCCTAAGCTAGAAACAAAATAGAGTAATCTTATGCAAACATGCATTTTCAGTAATTAAAATTTTAGGAACTGGTTAAGAAATTCCAATGACAAATGTAGATTTCTAATTACCATTCCTGTTTTTGTTTGTTTGTTTGTTTTCTCTTTGTATATTAATATACAGAATTAATGCACGTTTACACTGCTTTAACTGCCATGGCTCCATATTATGGAATCCTGAGATTTGTAATTTGTTGTTGCACCAGAGCTCTCTAACAGAGAAGGCAAAATATATCAAATCCCAGAATTCCATAGCATTGAGCCATGACAGTTAAAATGATGTTAAACTACATTAATTCTGCAGTATAGATGCAGCCCTAGTGTCACCTTTAAACAACAAAGAAATAAATACTTGTAATTCAAGTCCTTGAAAGGCAACTAAAACTACATACAGAGAAGTGTTAACAGGCATGGCAATAATCTAATATTCATGAATATTAAAGTAAGCATAGAAGGATATCAAACGGGCTTTATGGTGTTTTCAAGCCAGATGTCTGCTGGCATTTATTGCAGGCTCTCTGTGCTGTTCACTAAGATGCATAATTTTTTTTTGTGCACTAATTCTCAGCCATGGGATGCAGTCATTGCTTTTCTGACAGCCATCTGCTCTGAGCTCGCCATTCATCCTCAACATGAACTGGGATTGAGGAAGAAAACAAACAGTTTTGGAAGGGAAGATAACATTGGCTTACTGCATAAAATTCTTGTATAACGCTATGATTTCAAATGAATTATCAAAACCTAATTTAGCAATGAACTAATTGTGAGTTGCCTGTAGCAAATCACAATAGCTATGCTTTAGATCATTGTAGGTAACAAGCAATACTTTTTATGGCTTGCTTTGGGTTCCACTCTGGGAGAAAGAGGATAAATAAATAAATAAATAAATACTATTTACAGAAAGTCAACATGGAATAGCAATGTGAACTTTGTACTGGGACTCCAGGAGACCAGGGTTCAAATTCCCACTCAGCCATGGATACCCATTGGATGGCCTTGGGAAAGTCACACTCTTTCAGCCTCAGAGGAAAACAAAGGCAAAAGAACAATTTTTGCCAAGAAAACAACATGAGAGGTTCACCTTAGGATTGCCATAAATTGGAAGTTACTTGAAATCACACACAATAATAACAACCATTCTGAGTGATTGCACTTATTATTGCTTGAACAATGGTTGTTGTATTTATTTATTATTTATTTATGACATGTTCTATTTAGGGTCTCCATAACTCAGAAACAACTTGAAGGCACACAACAGCAGAAGAACATTCAGAGTTGTGAAAATAAAAGAGAGGGAGGGAAAATTGTTTATGCAGTAAAACAAAGGGAGGAACCTGTGGTCCTCTAATGTTGATGGAGTAAAAATCCTATCATCTCTGATTATTACCCATGCTGGCAAGATCTAATAGGAGCAGGAATCCAACAATATCTGGACAGTCACGGGTTACCCATCCCTACTGTATATAGTAAGGGTACTATATACCTGTAATGTAGTCAAAGCTAGAGTTGTTCCAAATTCCTTCCATTATTTCTTGGCCATACTGGATACATTATAAATTTGTATCAGTACACAGTGTTACTAATCTCCTTCCTATCCTCACAACATTGAATCATCTGTGAATTGGATAAGCCTGCTTTCTGTCAGTTGCAGATTTGATAAACATCCCTTCTATGTGTATTTTGTGCCTCAACTGTGTTCCAGGATTTCCAGGGTCCCTTGACCAGTCATAGCTGCACATTTTGGAGGAGATACTTGGGCAAGGCATTCTAGATGAGTCACTTCTCTCAGTGCAAGCCCCCTGTCCTTGGGTAGATCCAGATGAGGCTTTTATCATGGCATCACCCAGGGATTCCAGGCATGGTCATCCTCAAGTCATAACCATCCCTTGGCCCCCTCCCACTTTTTTCTTTCTTCTTTCCATTGAAAATCCAACAAGGAGAAAAATCTGCATTGATTTATTCTCATTCCACATTGCTTTATTCATTGATGTTTACAGGAGATCAATCTAGCCTTATTGCATTAAAAGCAAACCTAGCAGGCAAACAGAGAAGCACATATATCCCTTTGTCTCCATATGAAGATAAAGCACTTTCATTCCCTTCCAGTCGTAAAGGCATGGGAGACGGTCATAAAAGTATCCCTTTTGCCAAGTTCAAAAACAATATCCTTTGACAGTAAGGAATAAGAATCTTCTGCCTGAAAGCACCCCAGTTTTAGAAGACCCATGCTTTAAATCTGAAAACAACCTCAGTGCTGGGATTCTCCACCTCACCATGGTCACCAGGTCTCTTGTTGCTCTGAAAGATCAGTGCCACTGTTCACATCTGTCCTTTTGTGAGCTGAAAACCCAGTGACAATTAGATGGTGACATCATTTGTTCTTCCTCCTCCTCTTCATGCACTTGCTCACTCCTCAGCTGGAGGTCACTAGGGGTGCAACGAAGTAGACATAATGCAGTTTGACACCACTTTAAATGCTGTATCTCCATCTGATGGAATCCTGGGATTTATATTTTACAAGGTCTTTAGCCTGGTCTGTCAGAGAGTTTTGGTACCTCACAAAACTACAAATCCCAAGATTCTATCAGATGGAGCATGACAGTTTAAATGGTGTCGAACTGCATCTTTTCTATAGTGTACATGCACCCTAAGAAGAGGAATCTTCTACCCCATCTTCTTAGGGTAGTCCTAGGAGGTTCTTGATGGAGTCCCTTCTGTTGGGAAGAGGGCGTTAGCAGCAGTACAGCTGTCACAGTTTCTACCCTTGATATCAAACACATTTATCTTCCCAATTTCCCAATTTGAAGCTGTATTATTTTTTCTCATGTTAGTCATGAAGACTTTTTCAAAATATGCAGAGCTGACACTTACCTTTGATATTGTTGACTCTAATGTCAGGACCACAGTTGAGGATCAGGAGTTAATAAACAGTGGTAATGAAAATACCAATCTAGAAGTTAACACTTTGCCCCATAATTTTTTGTATGTCATAAGGTTTCATATCAAGGAGTTAAGTGAAATATTTTAAAGTTATATTTTGACATGAAGTGTAAAATATAACTTGCCGGAAAATTCTTGGATAAAAGAGAGAGTAAACATTTTGGGGGCTTAGAGCAGAAAAAAATAATAAAAAGATTGACAAGTGAAAGAAACAGCAATACAACAGAAATGCATTAGCTCTTTCTTAAACAAGAAAAGATAACAGAATTGTTCAATGCTGTAGGAACAGTTGATCAGAGCAGTAAACATGAACTGAAAGGCTGTGGTATTGGATTTTGTTTGCCTGTGGACAAATGGTTTTTAACATCATATTTTCCAGTCTGGAAGTACCGCTGTGTCTGGACAGTGATTTCTCCAAATGGAACTTATTTTCTAGTTGTATAAAAGTGTTCTTTTGCGTGGTGGACTGAGTGCATTAAGTTATTCCCTGTGGTGCACAGCTGGAAATTTGCTGCAACATTGTGTTTTGTTTTGCCCCAGTATTTTTGTATGCCTACTCACTGTGTTCCCACACACTAGCATAGCTTAGTACTACAACAGTACACAACAAGTAGATTTTCTTTTTCTTTTTTTCTCCCCTAAAGGATGCTGCTTAGAACATCTGAAACTGCCAGGTTTTTATTGCTTCCAGCCTGTTTGATACAAATTTAGTGACATTTCAAGGTTTCCCCACAGACGTGGAAGAAGCATTTGGAAAAGTTGAGATGAAATTTAGGCAGATTATTTTCTTTCTTTGCAGTGGCAAGGGCTGTTTGTGGTGAGGACCCAAGGGTGATAATTGTACTAAATAGAAGCATGTTTGAGGAAATGGGAGGTATTATTCAGAAAAACAATTGTTGGGGGCTGTTATGTCCTTTATGTAATAATTTATAACATGCATTTCAGATAGCCTGTTTGGAAATTACCTTCTCATTGCATTTTAATATGTTACCATGCATAGAATTTGGCTTTATAGCCTTTAACCTGAAACTAGTCAACATGTCAGTCACCAAAAGCACTGACTGTGAATGTTATCTTCCGTTAAGTATTTGACAACATCTCTTATTTTGTTATGTACCAGCAAAAGAGGACAGCTATTAAGCACCTGCCAGGTCACAATAGGTAGGCTGCATTCACTTTGTTGGGTCACAAATTATGCCAGGCAGATTTAGCCATCTGTAATCTTTCATATCCTCAGGAAAAGTCTTTTGTGCTCTTTGTTTACAGCTCTATATATTTTATATTTTGTTGGCTTAATACTAAAAACACCAGCATCAAATAAATAGAACAGCATGAAAAGGAGGAAGAATTGCTAGGTTAGAGTAGATAATTTAAAAGATAAATCATTTAGAGATCTTTTGTTTGTTTTACAACAGGTTGGATTGGGATGGGCCTTTGACTTCAAAGGCTTCTTTCATTTGCAAAGTGAACTGAGATCTGTCAGAGGATCCTTTGAGAAGAAGGGCATGGTGAAGACAATTGCATTTCACCTTTCCCCATATGCTGTCTCCAACATTGTCCTGAAGGGCTATCATTCCTAAGGATCAGCTGTTTATAAGGTTGTGGATGAACTAGGAGTTGAGAAAAATCTTGTGTTCCTTTTCCCAATGTGGGTGGAATTTCTTCTGTTCAAGTATGGATCCAACCAAATGAATTTTAGTTTGCATAATCTAACTTTACTACAAAGACATAACTATAGTATTAACAAAAAAGTTTAAAAAGTATCAGTTGGCAAGATTTCTTTATATGACTGTGTTACATCAAAATGTGTGTATGTGTGCATGGGAGGGAAAGATAGGGAATGAATAACTGTGTCATTAAATGTATCTACAATCAATACTAAAATGCAATGCACAGTAAGATCCAGTTTAACATAAGAATGTGAATTCCATGAGAATGAATGAATTTCATTCATGTAGAATGAAAGCTGGATACTAGTGTGGTGAATAGAGGTCCAGCTGGCCAATCAGGAGGCAGCTGAGAGCCAGCCAATGGGAGTTCAGCTGGGAGTAGTATAAAAGCCCAGACTGACAGTTAGAGAAGAAGATTTGGGCTAGAGGGTGTATTGGGAAAGTTAAGCCAGTGAGAGGGCTGTGTTTAAAGTGTTCCTGAGGGAACTGAATTTTAAGGAAATAGAGTTTAGAATGGGTAGACTCTGAACACACACAGAGCTCTGGAAGAGAGAGAGTTACTGTGGTGTTCTCTCCAGTTAGATATTATTAGCCAATGAGTCTGAGGTACTGTGATTGAATTTGTAACATATAGGTCTGTAACTAAGGGCCTCGGCAGACGACTAATAGAGTCGTCTTGGAGGCTTGGAAGAGGAGGGGCAGCCGCACGAGCGGCACCCCTTCCTCTCCCTGAGGTCGCCCTCGGAGTCGCCGGCCCTCCGCACGGCCGGGGCTCCGGGGATGACCTCACGCCGCGGCGACCGGACGCACCGCGGCGGAAAAGACAGCGAAAGTGCGCCCGCCGCTTTTAGGGCGCACTTTCGCTGTCTTGAGGAAGGAGTGCTGATTTAGCGCTCCTTCCAGGGACGCCGCCGGTGCGCCGAGGCGCGGAGGCTGCGGCCCCGCAGCGCGCTGGCCCAGGGCGTCCTGGACGCCCTCGTCTGCTTCCCCCTAAGAAAGATTATAATAGCAAGTCCTAAAACAAGTTACCTTTATTGCATGTTGATGTAAAATAAACTTTTCTTTTCTTTATTCCAACATCACTTGGCCTCTGTTTTAGACATAAAACATGCTACCAATATTTTGTTCTTCTGGAGGTGAGACTACACTAAAAAGGCAGTGTGAGTCCCTGACACTTTACTAGTTGGTAGAAGTGGGGATAACAAGTTCCCAAAGTACAGCTAGCTAGAATTAAAGTGTAAAAGTAGGAAGATGGCAGTAGTGTGTGCCACAAATAGCAAACCTTGTTTTTCCTACCCTAAATAAATGATGTAGGCATTGTGATCACTGAAAACTGTCAGTTTTGACCTTCTGGTGTATCATCAGAAGAGAAAAGTTCATCTGAAGGAAGGTAATCAGAAGGTGGCTCTGGATTGTAGTGCCAGGATGGTGTCGATGGTCCAATGTGTATGTCAGGAGCAAACGTTGTCGATGGTTTGATGTTAATATCAGAAGTAGATGATGTCAAATATTGAGAAATACTTGGGTTGTTTTTTTGTTTGTTTGTTTTTTGCTAGAAACTTTTGGGACAGCATCTTTCTTAACTCATCAAAGTTCAGAAGTTGTAATCCTTCTGTGATCATGACTTGAATGATGTGTTACATCCAAGGATCATATGCCACAATTTTGTCTTTGGCAAATGTCTCTAATGTCTACATTGCTGGTTCTGCTTCTGTTTCTTCTTCTTTCTCCTTCTCTGAAGAAGCCTAAAAAAGCTCCTCCGATTCCTCATTGGTTAACACTTCTTCGTAGCAGTCAATATGTTCCTCAACTTCCTCATCCAGCAGACTGGAAAATCATTCTCCACCAATCAGACTTGCTACATCAATGATTCTCCAGACTTCTCCATCCTACTTTACTAGTGTGAGCACTTTATCAACACAAGCAACTAATGGATGGGTAGCATACAGCAAATCAGCACAGGACAGCATTCAAACATAACTGGTGGGCAGTGTACAGCCAATCAGTGCTGAACACAAGATAGAATGAGCAGTGTGAGGCACCATGAAGCAGCATGAGGTGCCTTCACTGAAAGCATAATAAATGAATACACATTAAATGGAGTCTTACTGTATAATAAAAATAATTAAAATATTTTGACATGTTCATTTTACCACAATATTTGTTATATGCAAAATTAAATATGATTTCTTAGCTTTGAATGCGGCTGAGAGAAAAGATGCTTTGGTAAAATATATGATTATATAATATAGTCCAAATAGCAAAGCAGATATCTACATGGATGAGACAAAGAGAAAGGGATAAGGAGCAAAGAACTTTTGTACCATCCTATTTAGAATCTTTTTCATTCACATCCTGCCAGCGGCACTAGTCCTTTTAGTATGGCACCAGATGGAATAGAACTTCATATCCAGCATTCTGAATTTCCAGTCATCAGGAGCAGAATATCGCTGCCAATTATTCCCTCATCCCATTGATAGCATAAAGTAGCAACAGTCACTAGCCAGTTTCCCTGATACAGGCAGATATCTCAGTAGTGAATAAAAGCCCTGTTCAATAACACAACACAATAATCTTTCATTTGTTGCTACACTTTCTGTTCTTTCTTTGCAAAGGGCAACAGTATTCTGGTTGGTGCTGCTGTAATAATTCATCATCAATAGGAAAATAGTATTTTTATTTTTTATTCTTTTTATTGATTTTCAAGTCTTTATAAGATAGTCAAACATATTATTTTAAGCAGCACTGCACATAACTGTTGCCAGAATGAAGGGGCTGCCATAATGGTTTCCTAGGACACCTTTTGGTTCAGTTCACTTTACTGATCAGCCAAATACTAACAGGTTCCTATTAGAACAGGTGAATGAGCAAAAGGTTTAGGGAAAATGAACATACGGCAATTTTATTTAGACAGTGTATTATACTCCAATGTAATAAATGTATTAAATTTTTTTTTTAAAATACAAAGCATGCGATTTATAAAAAGTAATTTACGCCTGTGGGCCACGCCCAAACAGACATAAACATAAAATGAGCAATCAATACTGGGCCAAAAAACTGCATATTCCATGGAAACTTATGCAATACATAAAATATCAGTTCATTTATGCCTCACAATGGTATGCAACAGATTAGAGAGTGCACAATAACAAACAAATTAAAAGGGATGATACAGTATGCCCATTACGAAATAATTTTTTAATACATTTATTCCATTGGAGTATAATACGCTGTCTAAATAAAATTGCCGTATGTTCATTTTCCCTAAACTTTTTGCTCATTCACCTGCTTGTGTTTGTTTAGGGTATCACCTCCTAGCTTTTTTCCTATTAGAACAGGCCAATTTTATTCTTGTCAGATACTATAACAAGGCATTTTAGTCTTCTAAAAGGATGTCATCTTATGTTCCTTAAAGGAAACAAATCACATTTGCTAATTCAAATAATAAATACATAGTTGTATCTGTTTTACTATTATTAGGTCTTGGCATTTTTAATATTTATTTATTATTATTGCAGATGAGATTTAGGATATTACAGTAAAGGGTATCTCAAGCCATGGATATTTTTGAAAAATAAGTTGATTTCTCTCCTATATTTTAGAAGCATGATCCAGAATGAAGTAACATTCTCAAGTTACCCAAGGGCAAATGAAAGTGAATATTCAGCTTAGCATCGAATCTTTCCACTGACTATTCAGCACTAGATCCCATGCTTTTGTGAACATAGGTAGATGTGACCTCCACTAGGAAGAGAGAGGTTGATTTTCTAAAACATCAGGGGCTAAGAGACATGTTATAAACCAAGAGCTTTTTCTTTATCAGGTGTGTCACCAATGTATTTAAAAAGGCAAACTCCAAGGCATGGGAATCCAGGAAGAGCAATAGCAGCAGCCAGCAGACCAGGATTTGGGGTCATGGGAGGAGAGTTCGACCACCTTCTGTTGCTTTTGTGTTGCATTTGCCTTCTCTGCTCATGTATGCCAGCAGGGGGTTGAATATGAGAAAAATCCTTCCCTCCAGAAACACTGGGGCATTGTCAGTGTCTCTTTAATAAAACATCTAACAATTGATTCTTGTGTTATTGCTGGTAACATGTTATATTATGGGTCAGATTTTGTTCTCAGTTAATGACATCATGTTGGCACAGTTGGGAGGAATGTTTTCTTACCCATGATTTTAGTAAGCTGTTCCATAAACAGCCACATGCAACAGGATTATATGTGCATGTGTGTATTTGCAAAATGGTGTCAAATACTATAACAAAGGATACAAATGTATGTAACCAACCTAGCAAAACGTTCAAGGAGCATACTGTTTTCATTATAACTTCATTAATTCTGCAAATAAAAAAGCAACTGTTCTTCCAACCATTTTTGTTTAACTGCCTCACTGGCTGTGTGAAGCATCTGTTTAAAAAGAGATAATAAATGTTTCCTTCAGAATAGGTATGTGATAGCTGTATTTGTTCATGCACGGACCTGTACTGGAGTAGGAGAGACGCACAAATGTTTTTATCAGCCATGCAATTGAAAACTCTTAAGTTTGAATGTGCTTCCTAGCAAACTGGCTATCCCAGTCTACTTTAATGCAAAATTTAGATCAGTGCAATCATTTAGCAGCTTTCAAAGCACAAAGCTGTGATTCAAAATAAAGCTAACACTAACACAAATAATTACAGAAACTATACCCTAAAACTTCAAAAACTGATAATCATGAAAAACTATTGTTCTCATGAAGCTCTGTGAATTTCAGCATGAAATAAGATGTAGAAAATAAATGAGAACATAATCTTAACTCTTTAAAAGATGGTATCCTCTAAGCCAGCATCGCATAGTGTTTTGAGCATTGGACTATGACTCTGGTTTGAATCCTGGCTCGGCCATGAAAACCTATTGGGTGGGTGACCTTGGGCAAGTCACACTCTCATCTTTAGGGGATGGCAATGGCAAACCTCCTCTGAGCCCTGGTGGCACAGTGGTTAAATGCCTGTACTGCAGCCACGCACTCATAAACCACAAGGTTGCGAGTTCAGTACTAGCCAGCGCTCAGGCTTGACTCAGGCCTGCATCCTTCTGAGGTCGCTAAAATGAGTAGCCAACTGTTGGGGGGCAATGAGCTTACAGTTGTAAACCACTTAGACACTGCATAGCGTGGTATGAAGCAGTGTATAAATGAAGCTGCTTTTGCTTTGCTTTGAAAAAACATGCCAGGAAAATCCCATTATAGGGTCACCATAAGTCATAAATGACTTAAAAGCACACAGCAGCAGCAGCAACAATAACAACAACAACAACAACAACTGTCCTGACTTGGTAGGGGAAGCCCATATCAATCCTCTGTCATCCCACTTTTTTGGATGCTTTTAAAATATCCCATTTTCTCTCTCCTCCTCCTTCTCCCACTTTCTTCTTTGTCTCTGGCTTTCTAAAACTGCTGCAAACATTCCAAGTGCAAAAATAGATTGTCTTCAATAACTCGGAGGGGGGGGGGGGGAGAAGCAGAATCTTGCCATTCATAGTAAGCCCAGGCTCCTGCAGTCTATCTTAGCCTGTGTGTTCTTTCTCATTAATAATATTTCTTGCCATCTTGACCACACTCTGTTGTTGCTTGGCTCCATGTGCCCCAGTTTTCATTAGTGAAATGTTGGAGGTGATGAAACATCAGTGAAATGTTGGAGGGTATGAAAGATTATTAATAATCTCAATATAGATCAGCATGCCAGTGATTAAAACATTTCTATCTGTTTACAATAGTAGTTAGCAAACAATAAAAATAAAAAAGCGATTTTTTTTAATTTTTTTAATTTAAGAGATTTTAATTAATGATTTATTAGTAACTAAAAGTTCCTGTTGGATTTAAAATTAGGCTTAGCGAATCAAATATATTATGACAATCATATTTGTTTTCTCATTCATTTCCAAAATGTGGATTCTGTCCACTCATGATGAAGTACACAAACAGGAGTGCAATGGAAATGAATACGCCCTCATAATAATAATAATAATAATAATAGTAATAATAATAATAAATTTCTTTTTAAAATAATTTTATTTTTTGCCCCACCTTCTATTTTCCTGGCAGGACTAGTGGGAAGATCTCATGGAGGTCTCTGTATGTTAAGCAGTGTGCCAGTTACAAGTGTCCTAGGATGTAGTCCCTCTCCCATCCCCAAGCAGGAAATCAATATCATTGAATTTTAAAATGGGTTTAACTTTATTTGAATTGACCATTCTACAGTGTGGAAAGGAATTAGTAAAATTGACTTCAAAGAATGTGGGCCCAAAAGCTATTCCTTACGAGTAAATTAAGGATGAAACATCTCAGCTTGTATGAGGTAAAGTCCCATTATGTCCTATTTCTGCCATATTTCCAATTTGGGTTCTCTGAAAGGAAGTCCTGCTCAGGGGGTTCTCTGAAAGGAAGTCCTGATACAGTTCATTTGTTTTTCTTTAAAGGACATGCCCCCAAATCTTTCATCATATGTTGCACAGGTATTCCCCAGGATGTACATACAATTCAAAGATATAGCCATGGGCCTCGGCAGACGGCTAATAGAGCCATCTCTGAGGCAGGGAAGAGGAGGGGCAGCCGCACACGTGGCGCCCCTTCCTCCTCCCGAGGTTGCCCTCGGGGCAGCCGGCCCTCCGTACGGCCGGCGCTCCCAGGGCAACCTCCTGCCGCAGCGTCTGCACACGCTGCGGCGGATAAGTCAGTGAAAGTGCGCCCTACGCTTTTGGGGTGCACTTTCACTGACATCTGAAAGGAGCGCTGATTTAGCGCTCCTTTCAGGGCGCCGATGGTGCGCCGCGGTGTGGATGCCTCGGTCCCGCGGTGCACCGTCCCGCGGCGTCCCAGAGGCCCTCGTCTGCTTCCCCCCTAAGTTAGTCTGTAGAATCAGTATATAGAGAGATCTTGTAGCACCTTTGAGACAAGGGGCCTAAGCAGACTGCCAGAAATAGTGCACATTAAATTGAGGCACTGCGCTGGCTCAGTGCTAGGGAATCATGGGAACTGTATTTTATTGTGGCACCAGAGCTCTCTCACAGAGAAGGCTCAATGTCCCAGAAAAAAAATACAGTTCCCATGATTCCCTAGCACTGAGCCAGGGCAGTGCCTCAATTTAATGTGCACTATTTCTGGCAGTCTGCCTAGGCCTTAACTGAAAGAAAGAAGTTGGCAGCATGAGCTTTTGTAGACTTCAGTCTAGTTCCTCAGATGCTTTTGGTGGAATGGAAGCCTGGGACAGACAGATATATATACCCTTGGTATGTGAGAATGTCAATTCAAATTCAAAATCCTTTGTGTATGCAAATGAAATAGCAAGTCCAGTTTTAACAATGGTCGTTTGTGGACAAAGACACAGCTATTGGGTGTGGAAATGAGGTGGCAAGACCAGTTGACCAGCAAGGCAGGCCAGTCCTTGCTCCAGAGGATAAATGGACATAAATCAGACATTATGAATGGGAACACACAAAAACTAGTGGCTGAACATTTCAATCGCCTTGGGCATTCCATCTCAGAGATCAGAATAGTGGTCCTTGAACAAAAGAACTTCAAAGGTATATTGGAAAGAGAAACAGCAGAATTGGAATTCATCCATAAACTGCAGTCCCTCAGCAATGGATTGAACAGGGGCAATGGCTTCACACATTTCAACATAATCTGACCTCATGGGGGCATCCTACACTTATCTATTCTTCCCACCTACAGGCTAGTTTCCAAGGCCAAACTTACTATCATTTCCATACCCAATGGCTATGTCATTGTTCACAAACAACCATTGTTAAAACTGGACTTGCCACTTCATTTCCATACACAAAGGGTTTTGAATGGTCATTCTTGCATACAAAGGGCATATATATATATATATATATGTCTGTCTCTGGCTTCCACTCCACCAAAAGCATCTGAGGAAGTAGACTGAAGTCTTCAAAAACTCATGCTGCCAGCTTCTTTCCTTTCAGTTAGCCTCAAAGGTGCTACACGATCTCTCTACATACCCAGGAAGTACATGTTTCCATACACACCTTGTAACACACTTGGCCACCTAAACTTGAATAAGCCAGTAAGTCAAACTCCATGAGATAACAACACAATGACTAAAAGCCCAGTAGCTTGATTCAAAAGAGACATAATAATCTATTGCCAAATCATAATCCACTAGCCAAATTAAGAACTGGATAATATCAAACCCATCCCAAAGTGATACAGAATGAAGTAGGCTCAAAAAATAAGATGATCTTTGGCCAATTCTCATAGCCCCCTGCTTAGACTCAAATATGGTAGCTGACTGAACCCAGGATAGAAGGGCGGAGAAGGTGATAGGATGGTAGGTGGTCACTGTCAAACGTCACAAATGTCATACATGCTCTATGTATGACAGTCCACTTGTCTTTACATTCCCCTGTCCATTCAGAGATGAAGGAACAGGATTGCTTCTAGATAACCTGATATTTAGACAAAAGACTTTGACACAGAATTCTTACCCAGCTGTAGAAACCCATTGGGTGACCTTGATAGCAAAATGTTGAATAACTCATGCCACATAAACCCATAAGTTGACTTGAAGGTACATAGCAACAACAGCAGAAGTCAATCACTGCTGGCATTTGCACGTAGATCAGAGTGGGAAGGAGCAATGTTGGGGAGGTGTGATTAGGTTGAGGATAACCTACTGGGTTACCTTGGGCAAGTCACATTTTCTCAGCCTTAAAGAAAGGTGATGCCAAGAAAACCTTGTGATAGGGCTACCATATGTTGGAATTGATTTCAAAACATATAACAACAAATTCTGAGGGAAAGCTATTTTTAATTGTTCTTTCCTTGAGCAACACAAAAGATTTAAATAATAATAATAATAATAATAATAATAATCTGTGCAGAGCTGGAAAAGAATAAATGTCACTCAATTCATACTGCAAATGAACAAAATTCAAATGAACTAGTTCATATTACAAACCAGGTAATTCTGAAATTTGGCAGCAAGACTAATACTTTACTAAGTGAACCAAAGCTATTCAGTAATTACGGAATAGATAGCTGTCTCATGTTACACATTACTATAGCAATTCATGTCCATATTCAAGCTGTAACCAATTTTTATTAGCCAGCTCTACAAACTGGTAAGTCAAAGTTCTGAACAGAAACTCACATTGGTTTGTCTCAAGAGAGCTGTATTTTTGCTTCTGCCTTGTAGTTGCATTCATGGATGAAAGAATAGGGGCATACTTATCAAATTTGCAGATGACACCAAGTTAGGAGAAGTAGCTCTAATACCCCAGAGGAGAGGATCAAAATTCAAAATTACCTTAATAGATTAGAAAGCTGGGCCAAAACTATCAAAATGAATTTCAACATGGAGAAAGTAATGTACTGCATTTAGGGTGGGAAAATGAAATGCATAGATATAGAATGGGGGACACCTGGCTTAGCAAGACTGCGTGTGAAAGGGATCTAGGAGTCCTAATAGATCACAAGTTGAACACGAGTCAACAGTGTGATGTGGATGCTAAAAAGGTCAATGCAATTCTAGACTTTATCAATAGAAGTATAGTATCTAGATCAAGGGAAGCAATAGTGCCACTCTATTCTGCTTTGGTCAAACCTGACCTGGAATACTGTGTCCAGTTCAGGTCACCACAGTTCAAAAAGGATGTTGACAAGCTGGAGCATGTCCAAAGGAGCTGGGTGACTAAAATGGTGAAGGGTCTGGAATCCATGCCCTATGAGGAGAGACCTAGGAAACTAATATAATCTAATATATATATTGCACCTAATATATTGCACCTAATATAATGTGACATAGCGGGTTCTTTTGCTTTTGCCAGGGGCCAGGCGAGTGCAACCCGGCTGCATCCCGGATCCCAGCCGTGCTTATCCCATAGCTTTTCAAAAACAGAAGACTCAATTTTTTGAAAATTGGCCAGCTAAGTGTGTCTGGGATCCGGGATGCAGCTGGTTGCACTTGCCTGGCCCCCAGCGCATGTGATAGAACCTTTAAAAAATGTAAACGCGACTGCTGTAAATCACATTATATTAGGTGCGATAATCTCCTTAGGAAGCTGGGTATGTTTAGCCTGAAGAAGAGAAGGTTAAGAGGTGATATAATAGCCCTGTTTAAGTATTTGAAGGGATATCATTTTGAGAATGGAGAAAGCTTTTTTTCTGCTGCTCCAAAGAATAGGACCCGAAACACTGGATGTAAGCTACAGGAAAAAAGATTCCACCTCAACAGTAGGAGGAGCTTCCTGACAGTAAGAGCTAGCTGACAGTGGAACACACTCCCTTGGAATGGAGGAGTCTCCTCCTTTGGAGGTTTTTAAAGAGAGGCTGGATGGCCATCTGTCAAGGATGCTTTGATTGTGAGTTTCTGCATGGCAGAATGGGTTTGGACTGGATGGCCCTCATGGTCTCTTCCATCTCTATGATTTGATGATTCTATGATTCATAGTTATAAAATGAACCTTCATAAGGGTTAAAGGTTTAATTTGATGGCGTTATTTTTTCTTTCTTTGGCTTGAATATCCTTCTACTCCATCTACAATACTGTATGAATAAATGGTCATTTAATATAAGTGTACCGTTATGCTCAGCCACAGTTATACACAAGATTTGTTGAAGCAAGTAATTGAACTAGGCCAGGCTGATATTTAGGTCTGCTGTATTTGATCCATTAAATCTGTTTGAGCAATTTTAATTAGAATTGCTTAAAATTTCTTAATTTCTTTAAAAAAAACAAATAAACAAATAAATAAATAAATAAATAAACAAATGTAGCAGAAGCTATCTTAGGCCATGTCCACATGGGCCAAATAACACATCCTCTCCCCATCCTCACAGTGATTAGTAAAGATGACACAGGGTCCAATCCTGTGTGGTGTGAGGTGTGAACTGTCTGGATAATATACAGCCAATTCAGCATGAACCCATGGTATACCACCCTTAACATGGATTTTTAAGTCTTCTCTTGCTCCAGATCTTCCTAGAAAATCCAGAGATCTCTGGAGCAATGCTGGGTAGCTGTTTACAATGTGTCCCGATGTGTCACCTGCTGCAGCTGCTGATGCAAGACATTCCTTCCCAGCCATGTGATTGAGGCTTGGCACCTTGGTTTCAGCCTCAGAGGAATGGCTTGCACCAGTGGTGGTGGTGGCAGGTGGCACAGCGAGAAGCACATGTGAACAGCTGCCCAGTGTTACTCTGGAGTGCCCAAGTAACGGAGGAACTTTGGGACAGTTTCGGGGCCAGGATACTCTGGGCTGCTCCAAGAGTATTCTGGCCTGTGCCACCACCGTCTTAGAAGAGACTGTTCTATTCTTTATGATCTGAAACAGACGGGCCAAATGATATGGTTTCCCACTGTGTTCAGGGCATAGCGTTTAGATGACACATGGCCTGAAAGTAGCAGGAAACTGCATCAGACTTGCATCATTGGAAAAGAACCAGGCCAAAATGGAGTGGTTCAGGACTGTGATAGCCCAGATCGGGGTGGAGTGCATGCAGTTTCTGCAACCCCAGCACAAATCACACTGGCGTGGCCCCACAGCAGTCCTTTTGCCCAGATTGTTTTGGGCCTAAGCCAAGAGTGAATCTCTCTTCTTACATACTATGTTCATCAGGCACGTCACCTAAGAGAAAAGAAGTGGGTGCTTTTTTCTGTACCTGCTTCATGAACATGCTCAGGTACTTACATTTAAATCATGAATCAAATCATCTTGTTGTAATCATTTTAAATTTTAAAAAAAGGTGACACCACATTTGTTTTGAGGGGAACGTAGCACTTCTAATTACTAAATTAATTCAAATTTTGATACTAAATAGGAATAATTTTAGTTCTGCTGACCTTCATTTTTGAGCAAACTCAGAGGAACCATTATAAAGCACAGCTATTTTTAAGATCCTACTATGGTAGAAATATCTGCCAGAGGAAAGAATAGTTGGGAAGGAGATGACTAGAAGTAGAAAAACAGCTGGTAGGGAAATTGTTAGGCTCCTTCACTTTTAATGGCAGTTTCCAAAGGCTTCCTTTAATTAAGAAAAAGGCCACCAGGAGGGTGTTATATGTATCTGCATATACTATCTAGTTTTTCCTACAAGGCTAAAATGTTCTCATCACTGGAAATTGACATAAGCTTTCTTTAGATAGGTTTGCACAAGTACAAGGACTTGTAATGACTAACTGAAAGAAAATATACGAAGAAAGTATATGCTGGTATATGTGTGTGGTATACGTGTGTTCCCTGACTTTTTTTTTACCTTGTCATTTTATATTTCTGTAATATTTAAATTCTTATCTGCCTCACCACATTATGTATCGCTGCTTCCATTAGATGAAGCTATCCGTGCTGTAGATGAAAGCGGCAGGCTGGACTTCATGTTATGCCTAAATAATTTCCAGTGTTTATGTTATTTATGCTACAGAGCCACAGACATAATAATGGGGTTATAAATTCATAACCCCATAAGTTGATAGGTGATTTGAAAGCGCGCACACACACGTACTCGTCAGTCTGCAAGTAGCACATATGATTCATTTGCACTTACAATACCCCATCGTTATTGTGAATGAGTGAGGGGGTACAAAACACAACAGGTGGTAACAATATAGATTTTAAAACACAATAAAAATGGGATGTAATCTGTAAAGATGTGGCAAGCTGCAAATTCAATAAAGTTCTGGCTATTGATTGGTTGTACAAATTGAACAAGTTAGCATCTAATTGGTTGCCCTGCATAGGTGATATGTTTAACATGGCTTTTAAAGGCAGCACTGGAGTCACTAACTTAGAATGTCAGAGGATAACTGTACCGTGACCAAAAGGGTCAGTAATTAAATGACAAACAGGTTAATTGCAAGGACAGACAAGAGAGCAGAGATGGCAGATCAGAAGGAAGGAATAATACTGCACACTCGAGGAAAAGCAGAAGAAAAGCCTTCAAAAATCTGTTACACATTCAAGCCCATCCTTGGCGATTTTATCTGAGGTTATGCTTTGTGCTCATTAAAGTCTGGATTGAGGGACAGGGAAAAAAGCCAGGTGTGTGGGTGGCGGACATAAGATTCCAGTATAATTCTCAGACACAAACACAATTCCACCCACTGTCTTTAGCTTTTCCGGGTCTCCAGCCATATTCTTCTTTATTATTATTGTAGCAAACTCCAATATTTTGATCCAGTGTATTTTTTGAGATTTTGGAATGTCTCCCCCTTCTAACAAACATTATTTTCCTTTTAACCGGAGGGTGGGATGAATGTTGATATGGGCCTCTTACATTTTTGTTTGTTTGTTTTGAAGTACATGATACACCTGAATTAATTCAAACAAATATTTTAAAAAGGCAATCATTTGTGGACACAAATGCATAGTGTGTATGTGTGTCTGTAAGGCTATGTGTACAAATGCATGAAAAGATGGCTTTCATCAACCACCAGTGTGCATTGACAGACTAGTCTCCACTTTCCAGTTCTTATGCCAAAATTCTAGAGATGAAATTCACTAAAGGATTTTGATGGGCTTTGTTGACATGTTTTTCATTTGTTCTGTTTACTTCCTAATTTTCTGTACTAACCCAAATCACAGAAGCAAAATTAGTATAGTATGGATGTGCACTTTTAAACTGTTAGACCAGAATATACAAAATTTCTTTCTGTAATTTACTATGACATTTCAGCATGATTTTTCATTTTTATTTTTTCAGGTTTGTTTCCAGCAGTGCTGAACTTGGCTTCTAATGCCCTCATCACAACAAATGCTACCTGTGGTACAAAAGGTCCTGAAATGTACTGCAAGTTAGTGGAACATGTACCTGGCCAACCAGCAAGAAACACTCAATGTCGGATCTGTGACCAGAACAGCAGGTTTCCAAACTGTACGTGTAATTTTTTTAGTTAACATTGTTAACCTCCTTTGTGTGTGCATATTTCTAATGTTATTTTTCCTAGCCACAACTAACATTAGAGGAAATATTTGCAGTGTGATCTTGCCACCAAGGGAAGCTTCCTTCATACTGTTTTAACTGGATTATTTTAATTGTTTTAAAATTTTTGCAGTAAAGTTTTAAAAGTGTTTTTATCTTGTGAGCCACCTTGGGTCCCTTTCTGAGAGAAAAGTGGCATAAAAGAAAATAAATAAATAAAAGTAATGAATGGAGCTAATCAGTGGTCTTGCTGAGGTTCGTGTCACCCAGTGTGTATTGGGGAACTGCCTTGCTCTCCCTCCCTCCCTCCCTCACCAACCACCTACCCAGACCTGAGGATTGTGTGTGCTGGTAGCGGCCTCTAGAATGCCTGTTCAGGGTCTAGTGTAGCTACTGGGTGAACAGGAGAGGATGGTGATGACTTTTCCCACTAAACCAGTAGCTGCACCAGTCCTTCCAGGTATATCGCCCCACTGGGTGACATTCCCCTCTGTGGTGGATGAAGGATGAAGCACACCAATGCAGATGCAAGTTCCTTCCATTGAACTTGGTCCAGACTTAGGGCCTAAGCAGACTGCCAGAAATAGTGCACATTAAATTGAGGCACTGCCCTGGCTCAGTGCTAGGGAGTCATGGGAATTGTATTTTTTTCTGGGACATTGAGCCTTCTCTGTCAGAGAGCTCTGGTGCCACAATAAATTACAGTTCCCATGATTCCCTAGCACTGAGCCAGGGCAGTGCCTCAATTTAATGTGCACTATTTCTGGCAGTCTGCTTAGGCCTTTACTCCCAAAGAAGCTCCTGAGGGCTGCACTGAAGTCTATGCCTTGTTGTTTGCACTGAGGCGAACTGGGGCTTGTCCATCACTGCCAGGGTGGGAGAAGAGGGGGTGACACAACAGAAGCATGGTCTAAAACAGGGGTCGGCAAGGCCCCCTCATGCCTGCGTGGCCAGTCCCGCTGCTGCTGCCACTGCCGCTGCCCCACGTGCGAGCATGGGCACCATTTTGGTGTCCAAAATGGCGCCTGTTGCCGTGTGCATGTGTGCGCAAGCGTGGGAACCATTTTGGATGCCAAAATGGCACCTGCGCTCACGTGTGCAGGCACTGCTGTACTATTCATCAAAGAGAAAAACATTCCAGTTGGCAATGGGGGAGGAGGTGCAAGTGTTTTGTAAAACTAATGGATCTAAATTAACCAAGGCAAAGTCACCCCAGAGGACTTTGCAAGTCACATAGTTGCTGGGGGAATTTATTAGCAATACTCTGGTAGTGTGAGGATAAAAGGCATCCAGGAAAGAAGGTAGGGATAGATGGTGTACTGAGGAGTAGCATGGTGTAGTTGGCTTCAGATTGGGAGATTCAGTGTCTAACTGTGACTAAGCCATTAAATTTACTGATCAGGTAGACATCCAACTTCTTTTGAAAAACTTCTACCCAAGGAGGAATCCCATGCCTGTCCCACTGCAGGTTACCAATTTGCATCTTCTTTAATTGCTGTAAATTGTTTAAAACTATTGTGCTACACATTGGTTTAGCTATTTTGCTTTAAGTTAGCTTTTGTTCCACCTTTGGGAAAAAGAAGGAATATTGAATGGATTAATAAATTGTATTTGTCTTCATGACTCGGTCCCAGAATCCAGTCTTGAGTATTTTGCCCAAATGTCCCAAATTAGCCTGAGGGCCTCATGGCTTCAAAAAGGCAAAATCAAGAGTCCCCCCCCCCTCTCCTCCCGACAGGAGTCTGCCAGGTTGGTCCCATTGCAAAACTCAGGCATTGCTGCTCAGTAGTGATGGGAATGCAATCTGTACATGCTCAAGAACTCAGTTATGACACCTACACTGGAAAACATGCTTCAAGATTAAGTTCTGATTCAGAATAAATACTAACTAAAATACTGCATCAACTCAGTCTTTCCACTGCTACCCCAACTTTTTATTTCAGGTATGGGAGGAGATCCATGACACCATGAGTTACTACACTGGGCAGCACCCTAGTGACACCACTGCTAGTTGTGTAGGTGGGTGGAGCTGAAACCAGTGTTGGAGGGGGAATGTGCAAGTCTACCATCTCCCTAGAGTCACTCTTTACTTTCTGTCCCTCTGCCTTCACTCAGTGGGATCCTGGAAAAGGACAAACATCTTTTATAGAGAGCTAGTCACTTGCAAAGAGCTTTAGATGTTGAGTATTATTCAGATCTTTTTCCTTTCTTGTTGTACACATGAACCTATATCTTCTCTCCATTTTCACTTATTAATGTTCTCCATAGAGTAAAGATCTTCTTAAGAACAGAGGACTTCCCTTAATCAGTGATGTCCTTGCGTTCTCCTGAAGAACATTCTTCTAGGTTTAGTGAATCCTTATTCAATTCCTAGTAGTAGTAACAGTAATAATAGTAAAGATTGCAAATGTTTGAATGCTGAATTCAGCCTACTATACAGTACGTGCACACAAACATACAATCTAGGACTGTTAATGCTGTATTCAAGCAATGGGATTGCACATACAGGCGTAGTTGATAGATATGACAGTCCAGTAAGAAGTTGTACTAACTAGTTCTGCCTGGTTGTTCTCATGGGTCATACTCTTGATCAAGTAAAAAAGTCTGCTCAACAAAAAAAGTCTTCTATATATCAGATCAAGTCGTGATCCTCTTTTCTTTTTGGTTATGCTGTAATTATTCTGGATTTTTTTTTCTGGTTAGTTTCAAAACTCTGTGTTTCCCTTGTTATTTTCAAACTTTCCCCAGAAAGTAGGACAGTGAGTAACTTTATTTGCCATTACTCAGAGAGTGATAGAATATAATTTGATGCTCTTGGAAATCCCAGAAAAGAATATGATTGCTTGCTTATCAATGTAGGTTTATGGTCATCAGCATCTCTAATAAATCCATGTTGTGGAAACCTTACTTACAGGGGGGTTGCAGACTGCCAGAAATAGTGTGAATTCAGTCCACTTTTAGGGTTAGGGTTAGAGTTAGGGAACCATGGGAACTGTATTTTATTGTGGCATCAGAGTTGTCTGACAGAGAAGGCTCAATGTCTCAGAAAAATAACAGTTCCCATGATTCCCTAGCACTAACCCTAACCCTAAAAGTGGACTGAATTCACACTATTTCTGGCAGTCTGCAACCCCCCACAGTCCCCTAGAATCCCGATAGTTAGGCAGCCTGGGGAACTTTGGAAGTTGTAACTTGAAAAAGTAACTTTTTCAAGTTCTGCACGTGACTGAAATCTGAGGGCTTTTTAATCTTAATGCCTCACTCTGTGAATGGCATCCTTTAGCCTCTGCAAACTCCCTAGGTATTGCAATTTGTCTGACTCTATTAATCTGCAGTGTAGCCAGCCATTAAAATACATGGTCTTTCATTAGAAACCCATCTCATTTTAGGGTTTGCAAAATGTTCATTGGGTAACGTGAACTGTTTTATTTACCCAGAGATAGCCCTTTAATAAGAGTGCCATGAAATGTAACCAGACTTTAAATGGTCCCCTTGGAATTTGTGAATCTGGTGTGCCTCCCCTTAATTACTGTAGAAGGAAATGAACACACACTCTCTGGTTAATCATATGTGAGCACAAATTAAAGACCACACTTTGATGGGTTGCTTGTATGAGCTAATTCCCTTTTCATTCATTAGGCTGGTCTGTGTGAAGCCTGCAGTACTATCCATTTTTAACGACCCATGGGTAGTATATTTTGTCTTATTCCTTTTAAAAATAAGAAAATAGATTCCAGCAATTAATCAGTGGTTTCAAATTAATTAAGATTAAACTTCTGTAATGGGATTACAGTTAATTGTACATTCATCTTTCATCCCTCCTTTTCATGACTAACCCTCATATCAATTTGAATTGAGAAAGCTGATAGCAAAATTTCCAATTAGGCAACTTCTATCACAATCACCTTGGAGACCTGGGTTTGATTTTCAGCTGATTTCCACCCTTAAAATACTTTTAAGCTCATTTCTGAAAAAACATCAGACATAGTAAAAAAAAGAAAAAGAAAAAGATCAGAGACTACCTAGAGCAAAGGTTCTTCTTTCTCCAGCCTTTAATATCTTTTTTAAAAATACAAAGATGAATCCAATAATAACTCAGTTCTCTCCCTAGTTTTATAACATGCCACTGAGAATGCTTCCTAATGCTGTTGTATCATTTGATGTTTATGTATAGTTTATTACCTTTGCTATTTTAAGCTTGACACCCTCCTCCTGTCCCACAAAAGTGCTTTAATTGCACTTTCAAATTTGCTTTTAATTGTGCTTTCAGACATTCTGGTTCTTCAGTAATGAGTCCAGATTCCTTTCCTTCAATGAGACAATGATGTGATAAAAAGCTATGAGAGTGAATATTATCAGTCCATTTAAATAAATTGTGGCTTGTTGTACACAAATTCAGGATAACAACCAAACGTCCCATGGAACATCTTGTTTTTTACTGCCACAGATTAACACATTTATACACTGGGAATAAAAGATAATATATATTATGCTTCGATAATGGATATTCCTTATCAATGTGCACAAGCAGAAAGGAGATCAATGCACACAGGCAATAAATAGCACAGACTTGAATGGGACTTACATGTGTTACAGGACACTAGGCACTGACTTTTAGTTAGATATCTGGATCCATTAATTAGGTGCTGCGTATTCAGTCATGATCCAGGCTTCCAGTAATGATCACGATATTGACTTGGAGAAGCCAGTGGAATTTGGACATTTAATATAGAGCTTGGAAGTCACTAAATTAAAAGCATGAGTTACGTGTAATCAATTCCTGCTATAATTGTGTTACATTACATAACAATTGTATTACATTAAATTACATTGTAATTTGAAAAGAGATATTTGCTTCCATGCAAGAGACCAACGCTGCATCTGCACTGCAGAAATAATCTGTTCAGATACCATTTTAACTGTCATGGCTCAATGCTATGGAATGTTAAGGAAAATGCAACATGGGACTTACAGTAATAGAAATAAAATGTGTATGTGAAAGTCACAGTGATTAAGCAGGAACAATCATGAAGCTACACAGGTGAAAAGGATAATGTAATTTGGAAGCCTTGAGAGCCAAGGACAAAGTTATAGAGTGTAAATTGAAAACACCTGTTATAGATTGCAAACACCTGAGATTCATTAAGTAGTCAAGGTAAAATGATAAAATACTTGGGTTGGTCTTAAGTATGGGATGATCTATGTAAACCAATCAAAATGAATGTACACGCCCACTGGGTGGAAACTGACTAGTGGGTGGTGACTAACAATGGCTATAAGTGCAATGTTTGCCAATGCATATTGTGGAGTAGTTTTGGAGATATTGTGAAGTGTAGAGATTGTGATTTGTAGGGCATATAGTATTTATATATAGTAGAATAAAGTAGATCTTTTATATAAGACTACTGACTTGTCTGGTGTCTTGAGGGAAGATACAAGAGCCAGAAGAATCCTGGGGAAGTTTGGAGACATCTCAGGAAGAAGAGTGAGAAGGCTTGGAGAGTTTGTCAGGGTCTTCAGCCTATTCTCTGAAACTCTGCTGCTTGGGAAAGAAGCATCAACCACTGATCAAAGCTGGTCAGCTCTGCTGCATAACAAGGTGGTGAGTTAGAGCCAGAGGTGAAGAGCTACAACTCCCATCATCCCTGACATGGAATTCTGGGAATTATAGTTTTGTGAGACATTTAGCTTTCTCTGTGAGAGAGCTCTGGTACCCTGAGAAGCTTCAGTTCCCAGAATTCCATAGCATTGAGCCATGGCAGTTAAAGCAGTGACAAAGTGGATTATGTCTGTGGATGCAGCCTGAGTTCACTATTTATAAAATGAGTGACAAATATCTTCTATATGTTTTCTTCTTAGATTTGTCTTTATCTTCTTCAGTACAGTCAGAACTCCATATCCACAGGCTTGCCACCTGCAGATCTAAGCATCCATGGAAGGCAAGCCCTGTTGTCCTCAATGGCTGTGCATACACAGAGCCATGCTAGCAGGCATGTACATATTGTGTCACCATTAGGGAGAATGAGACTTGTGGTCCTGCTTTTTTTCTATCAGCAGGGTGGTCCAGAACAGATCCCCCATGGATATAGAAGTCCAACTGTATATTTTGTTATCTATACCTTTCTCTCTCTCTTAGACTCTAGCAGGTACTACTAGCAAAACTAGCCACATTATTTGAAAAGGTTCTCACTATGGCATGACCCAATAAACAATTTATTCTTTCTCTTCTTCACTTGCTCCTCATGTCCTCTCTGGCCTTATCTATACTAAGGATATACACCAGATTCACCCTGGTCCCAGTGCAATCTGTCCAGAAAAGATAAGGCTGCATCTAAAGCAATGCCACTCTTTTATGTCATTAATTTGGTTTAAGAGAACCTGCGTTTTACTCTGGAGTGCCTCCAGTTCTCTTGGCTGTCTGAACAGCTGGATTGGGTCTAACTTGGCCTAATTCTGTTTTCAAAGAACCAAAAAAGTGCCATTTCCGTTACCATGTGGAGAGCAGTGCAAGGAAAGGGATGGGTCCTGTTCAGAGCCACTACCACCAGTGGCGTCACTAGGGTTTGTGTTACCTGGTGCGAGAACTCATGATGTCACACACCCCATTGACCTCATCCCATAACACACCATACAGAATCTTTAGTAGCATTTTTTGTACTAATGTTGCTCATCAATCATAATTACTATATATCACTGAATGTGATGACAATAGTTTTGACATAAACAACTAGCAAAATTCTACTTTTAAATTGCAATATCATATGGGCATCCTAAATGTATTTACATTTACATATTTTCATGTGATTAAAGTGAAAATTTGGTAAGATGTGATGCTTTTAAAGATTTTTTTTAAAAAAATCATTATTTATTTATTTATTTTTTTAAAAAAATAAACTTTTAAATTTAAAAGCTTTTAAAAAACCCTGAAGCCTCTCCATTTTTCTCCCACTGAGCCTTGCCCCAGCCATACCATCTTTTCAGCTGAGCTCCAGCATTTTAAAAGGATGCAGGCAACCTGTTTCTGCCAAAAAGTAGACATTTGAAAAGCAGTGATGTCACTCCCCTTAGGGTGTGCCTCTGACCACTACCACTGCCTTACTGGCCAAGCAGCTCCCTGTGAAAGCCTGTTTCATTGTTACTTCTGCTGAGGTCAGAATAGAACAGCCATGCAAAATCAATGAGGAGGGGGTAGAGTGACCCTTTTCTTGTTGATCACATGGTGACCTCGGCAGAAGTGACAGCCAGGCACTTACAGGTAGCTGCTTAGTTGGCAAGGCTGCAGCTCTGGCAATGGCACTGAAAAGGGTGGGCCAGCGGGGCCAATGCTGTGCTGGCCTGGCGGGCCCATGTGCACAACATGTGGCATTGAGCCTAGTGCGGGTGGCCACCATTATGGTTGGTCAGCTCCTGGTGCCACCACCTATAATACACAGTTATTGCCTATAACTCACTTCTACAAGCAGACAATTAACATTTCATGGTGGTTTGGATGACCTATGAGTAGAACTGTGGGGACATGTATTATGGACCTTACTTTCAGAGTTGTGTTTCTTTTTATCAAGTTGAAGGTTTTCACAGCCAGCATCCATGTTTTTTGTGGGTTTTTTTGGGCTATGTGGCCATGTCCTAGAAGAGTTTATTCCTGACGTTTCGCCAGCATCTGTGGTTGGCATCTTCAGAGAATGCTGGTATGGAAGTGAGTGGGATATATATATATATATATATATATATATATATATATATATATTCCATATATATATATATATATATATATATATATCCCCACTCACTTCCATACCAGCATTCTCTGAAGATGAAGATACACACACATACATACACACTGTGTGACCCTTGGTTGAGAGAAGGTGATTTACATGTTAATCTGTGTGTTGTTCTGTTGTTGAATGGCAGGGCCTCAGGGTGAGAGGATATGCAAGGAGGATTTGTGTCTATTTAATTAGTGATCCATTGCCTGCTGGGAAAACCTCTGACCCTGGGTGGTTTTCATTCCCACATGCTGGATCTTGATTTTGGTGCCAACAACTATTGGGTTAGAATGCACAGGGAAGCCACTGAAATCCACAAACACCTAGACAACTTCTACAAGAAAGCAGAAACTCTTAAAGTAAACAAAGTTTGGCTGCCAGTCCTGAAAAACACCAAAATCAAGACCCAGCAAAAAAACTATTCTACTTTTTGGTTGTGTGAGTGCTAAACTGTTCTATATTTAACTTTCCCTTTCAAATATAAGTATGTCTTTGAACTGTATCTCATAATAAAGATAGGGGGACATTTTAAAAGTGTGCAATGTGCTGTAACAAGCACTGGGAAATAATTGAATTTGTTATATTATAATTATAATTCTATATTACAATTTAACCCTCATGGGCTTCTGAAACAAATATAATAGTGGGTGAGATGGAAATGGAGACCAGTTCACTTCTAATTAATATGTACTTTACTGTTGATCTAACAGTGAGGCACCCGATAACAAATGCAATTGATGGCAAGAATACTTGGTGGCAAAGTCCAAGCATTCAGAATGGGATGGAATATCACTATGTGACCATCACGCTGGACCTGCGGCAGGTAACCTTTATTTTATCTCTCCTTTTCTGTCGTAAAATTGCTTTTATGTTTTTCCTGAGTTACCAGCAGTGGTCCTGAGCATCTACTGGTAGTAAATATTCATCAGGCACTGATTAATGCAGGCAAGTCTAGATTTGAGGTATCCATGGTAGCATAAACCTATTTTTCCATCAGTTATTTATTAATTCCTCTACTTAAAACATTTCAAATACTGACCTTCATTATCATATCAGGTTTTTGAAGCAGTATAAAGTAAATTCAAAAAGCATTTTAAAAAAGCAAAAGTGTTAGGGAAGGGCCACAGCTCAGTAGAAGAATGGATGCTTTTCCTGCCAAATGTTCCCAGGTTCAGCTTTGGTATTTATCAGTAGGATTGAAGAAGACTCCTTTCTGAACTTCTGGAGAGCTTCTACCAACCAGTATAGTCCAGCTATGGAGAGAAGTCAGGATCTACTAGTGGATCATTGAGTGATTTGCAGTGAAGGTCTGACTCCCAGTTACTTGACAATAGCAGCAACAAATGGCATCCTTAGGATTGATGTCACCTGGTGTGGTAACTCATGGTGTCACCCCCTTCATTGACTTCCTCCCATTTCACACCATACAGAATCCTTTGCAATGCTTTTTTGTACTGTTACTCGCAAATCATAATTCCCATATACCACTAAATTTAATGCTAATAGTTGTGACATAAAACAACTAGCAAAATTAAAATTTATTATTATTATGAAGTATTTATACCCCGCTCTTCAGCCAAAATTATACCTTCAAATTATATCATATGCATAACCTAAATGTATTTACATATACATAGTGAATATTGGGTTAAAATGTGATGTTTTTAAAGAAAATTTAAAAAGAAAATTTAAAAATCTTCAAAGTTTATTTTTAAAAATTTTGAAATTTCAAAGTTTAATTTTAAAAATGCTGGGGCCTCTCCTTTCTCCCCCCCCCCACCCCTGCCATTTAGTTAGAGAAATAGCTTGCATTGAATATAGACTATTCTGTCAGTTTCTAGTCTAGTGCAATCTTTTTCTGTCTTTTTAATGAAGAAATAGTTGTTTTTCTGCAAAATCTGCTTGTCCTCAACCTGTTTTTTCCCCTTCTACCTCATACTCTCTTGGAGTCACTCTGGTTAATTGTCTTTTTAAAAAACCTTCACCCTGTAATGTCCTGCACTGCTCTTAATACTAGGCCTGATATATTTGTATAGGCTCAGTAGGAAGTAACCATGGGTATATTGTTGCATCTCTTGCCAAACATTTTCTTTTTCTTTCACAGTAAACTTTACAAAATGACAGGTGTATAGGTTCTAGAAGAGTGTTATCATTTAATGTTCATAGGTATGCTGGATTATGGCAGGTATGCAAGTAAAATGACTTTCATTGTCAGAAGAGAAGTGGATATATTTTCTTTTAATACAGAATAACTATCAGGTGCCAGAAATAAAACATCACAATTTTAGACTCTTGCCTGCTGCCTCTCAATGTACATAAAGTTAAAAATAGACTACATAACTCAAAATACTTTTTTTATAGAAGATTGTGACAATGGTTACTAAGGCTGTATTCTTGGCTGGAGAGTCTGTCCAAGTGGACAATATGCAGAACATTGACAACAGTAGTAGGGATGAAAATATGTTTTTATTTCACTTGCAGCAGCAGAAGATAAAGTGCCAGGGGGAAAAAAGGTTGAGATTCAACAGATTCCAATGTCACTTAAGAAAGAAGGCATGCAGAGCTAACTTTTAAAACAGAGCAACAGTGAACCTGATATGATAAGGTGCTCAAATAAAGTGTCAGAAACAACAAGCTTGAGAGGCCTCATGATTTTGTAGAGTATTCAGCTAGTGCCTCTAGATCGTTTATGTTTCCTCCCCCATGGGAGAAACTGACTAGTTGCCTAGTTGTGTCAGTACCAAAGTCAGCACCCTCCCTTTCAGCAACTCTAGAACTGTTCTGCCAATTCCTGCATCATTGATTCTTATGTCTCTGCTGTAGATGGACTTAGGGTCTCTCCCCCACCCATTTCCACGGCAATGAGTTCAAATGATGCAGGGCCCAAACTCAGATTCGTCCAAACAATTCAGCACTGAACTCATCATATTATTCCCTTAAAATGCTTTTTTAAAAAAACCTTACCTTTTGCTGCAATGCCAGGCAGCACTCCCCATGGACTCGCCACGGCAGTGGCAGCGATGGGCAGCACAGTGGAACATGTGTGCAAACAGCTGTCTGGCATTCCAGCAGAGGGCCCCAGGTAACAGGAGGATATGGGGGCTACTATGGGGCTAGAATACTCTGGCCTGTTCCTAGAGTGTTCTTACATGTGCAGACACAGCCGTAGACCTCAATCACTCTCTACTTAGAAATGTAGGCTATTGAAAGTTCTTTAGAGATGTGTTTTTCTTTATTTAAATGTTGGGGAGAAAAAGGGAGGAAGGGCTGCTGCTGCTGCTTTCAAAGGTAGTAGCCTTGATGTAATGTTTAGCCTAACCCCAGAGATACAGTCTTACATGAAATAATGTATAGTTTACAATGATGTGTACAGTCCTACAATGCAGAAGAATCCTAATTCAAATATTTTAGTGCAGGTGGAAGACTGAGTCCATATGCAGAAGACAGACAAACAAGTAACAAATGCCACTGGAAATTTTGGAAGTAGTTATAGGCAAAAACTCATTCTGCTGAACAGTTTTACTCACACTGCTGAGATTCTTCTGCAGAGGCTTTTAATCTTAGTTGCAGCAAATATTTGCAAGCATGATACAGCAATATTTACACCATCTGACATAATGCTCTGCCACCATTCAACATCCACCTAACCACAGTGCATTGGAACATTCTTCCTTATATACACAAACTCTGGCTAGGATTCTGACCCAACCTCCTGCCAGTGTTTCATCATTTACCTGTCACATGTCCACAGTGACTGTGCAGTTTTGAACTGTTTCCACACAACTTCCTGCTGAAGTTTCATCAGCTTCCTCTGAGTCAGCTTTTCACCTTTGTGCACACTCACCTTTGCACATATTGAGCTCAGGGCACCTTTCATCTTTGTTCCACATTGCATGCATCTGGGACATTTTCCAGTCTGAGGCAAATTCTCACTGACAGGCCATAAGGTATTAGGATTAGGCACAAGTCTCTTCTACTCATGGAAATATGTTTCTGTCATTAAAAATACAACAACAGATTGGCCAAAATGGTTGAATGCTCTAAGATATGCCAGTTCTGGTCTTTAATTCTATAATAAATGTCAGCCATCACACATTAGAAAGTTCTTAGTTGCCCAGGTTTATTTTGCTTTGTTTACAGTCATGAAAACAAAGACCCCAAACCAAAAGAGAAATTATAACTCACGGTTTCTACAGCACAGCAATCATATGTTTGAAGCACATGGAAACGTACTGGTATTGAATCAATATCACACGTCCACTTATGATAACTGGTATAGTGTTGCATTTTTCTTCTCCACTTCCTCCCCATTATTGCCCTACTAAGGGCATGAAGACAGGTCTGGTAAAGGGGGAGAGAGATTGGGTGGCAGAGGGGGAAGAGAGATTAGATGGTGGAGGGGAGAGGGATTGGTCAGCAAGGGGGGGGAAGAGATCAGGTGGGAGATGATAGCACAAAGGAAAGAAGAAAAAGGAAGGAAGGAAGGAAGGAAGGAAGGAAGGAAGGAAAGAAGGAAGGAAGGCACATATGGTTGGGAATAGTGAGGAAGGGGGAAAAGAGAGGGGAGAAGAGGGAAGAATCCTGCCCCTTCATGCCACATGAATGCTGTCTCTTCCATTTCTCAAATGGAAGAGATTATAGCATGAGGGGAACTAGCTGGATAGCAGCTCTATTGGGAGTCACTGATGTGTTTTCTTGTCAGCAACAGGATGAAGATGATGCCATTTATTTTTTATTATTTTATTATTTTTTTAATTAAGCACTGCCCAATAACACTACTATCTTGCTCTAGTCCCCCAGTAGAACCCTTATGTGATAATGTACAAAGATTTGGTTGCTTTCCTCCTCACCACTGCTCACTTTGAAATAGCAAAAACCTGGTAATTCCACAATAGACTTGTAATTCCACAATAACTGTGTATATATTTGTGTTCTTTGTAGAATAGAAGTGATATATAGCTCAATTCTATACATGTATGTCGCATGTAAATCCAACTGGTTTGTATTAGGCCTTCTTCCAAGTAAGCCTTAGTGCTAGAGATGAACGCTTAGACTAGTACTCATTAAACACAGAGACATTTGGTCTGCAATTTGTTTTAGCTCATCTAGTCCTTGACCATTTTGGCCAGAATAGCAGTTGTAATGTGTGCTCTTTTGTATATAATAGAGTATTAGAGGTCAGGACTCCAGGGCCAGATGGACTTAATCCATGGTTATTAAAAGTAGTAGAAGAGGAAATGTGAGAGCCATTGGCAATAATCTTTGAAAATTCCTGGCAAACAGAAGTCCCAGTAGATAGGAGGAAGGCAAATTTTGTCCCCATCTTCAAAAAGAGAAAAAAGAGGACCCTCATAATTACCTCCCAATGCCAGGTTGACATCAGTACCAGGGAAGATTCTAGGCAGATATTAAACAGACAGCCTGTAAGCTCTTAGAAAGGAATGCTGTGATCACTAAAAGTCAACAAACAAAAAAGTCATGCCAAACTAATCTGATTTTTTTTATATATAAAATTATAAAATTGCAGCCAATGCAATTTTAGGCTGCATCAATAGAAGTATAATGTCTAGATCAGGGGTAGGCAACCTTTTAGAGCCGGGGGCCGGGTTGCTGTCCCTCAGACAATTGGGGGGGGGGGGCAAAGCACCATAAATAAATAAATAAATAAATAAATATTAAAAATTAAATTTTTTTTAAAAAAATTAAAATTTAAAAAATATGCATGCACACTCTCTTCAGCCCCAGAAAAGCCATGGCAAAACCCCTGTGGAGATTTTGCCAAGAAAACCCCAAGAACAAGTAATAACAACAATAATCAATATCATCATGGCAGGCGGTGGGGGGCGGTGGCGGCGGTGGTGGCAGTGGCGGCGGTGGCAGGACCGGCCTGGGCCGGTCCAAAAGCCTCGGGGGCCACATCCAGCCCCTGGGCCTTAGGTTGCCTACCCCTGGTCTAGATCAAGAGAAGTAATAGTGCCACTCTATTCTGCATTGGTCAGGCCTCACCTGGAATACTGTGTCCAGTTCTGAGCACCACAATTCAAAAAGGATGTGGAGAAACTGGAGCATGTCCAAAGGAGGGCCACTAAAATGGTGAAGGATCTGGAAACCAAGCCCCTATGAGGAATGACTTAGGGAGCTGGGGATTATTAGCCTGGAGAAGAGAAGGTTGAGAGGTTATATGATAGCCTTGTTTAAATATTTAAAGGGATGTCATATTGAGGAGGGAACAAGCTTGTTTTCTGCTGCTCCAGAAACTAGAACCCAGAACAATGGGTGCAAGCTCCAGGAAAAGAGATTCCACCTCAATATTAGGAGGAACTTCCTGACAGTTAGGGCTGTTCGACAGTGGAACACACTCCCTCGGAAGGTGGTGGAGTCTTCTTCCCTGGAGGTCTTTAAGAGGCTGGATGGCCATCTGTCAGGGATACTTTAATTGGGAGTTACTGCATGGCAGGGGGGTTGGACTAGATGTCCCTTTGGGTCTCTTCCAATTCTATAATTCTATGATTCTATGATAAGCTTGGTAGATGAAGAGAATGCTGTGGATGTAGTTTATCTTGATTTCAGTAAGGCCTTTGACAAGGTTCCTCATGATATGCTTATAGAATCATAGAATCATAGACTACAAGGGCCATCCAGTCCAATCCTCCGCCATGCAGGAACACACATTCAAAGCACCCCCAACAGACAGCTATCCAGACTATGTTTTTAAACTTTTAAAGAAGGAGATTCCACCACATTCTGAAGGAGCATGTTCCACTGTTGAGCAGTTCTTACTGTCAAGAAGCTCTTCCTAATGTTGAGCTGGAATCACTTTTCCTGTAGTTTGAATCCATTGCTCCAAGTCCTATTCTGTAGAGCAGTAGAAAACAAGCTTGCTCCAGCCTCAATATGACATCCCTTCAAATATTTAAACAGGACTATCATATCACCACTTAACCTTCTCATACCCAGGCTAAATATACCCAACTCCCTAAATAGCTCCTCATAAGGCATGATTTCCAGACCCTTCACCATTTTGGTTCCCCTCCTCTGGACACATTCCAGCCTTTCAACCTCCTTTTTGAATTGTGGTGTCTAGATTTGGACACATTATTCCAGGTGAGGCCTTACCAAAGCAGAATAGATTGGTACTATTACTTCCTCAATCTAAACATTGTACTATTGATGCAGCCTAGAATAGCATTGGCTTTTTTAAGCTGTCACATCACTGTTGATTCATGTTCAACTTGTGGTCTACTAGGACTCCTAGATCCCTTTCACATGTAGTGTTGTGAAGCCACGTGTCCCCTACCCTATATCTATTCATTTTTTCTGCCTAAGTGCAGTACCTTACATTTCTCCCTGTTGGAATTCATTTTCTTAGTTTTGGCCCAGCTTTCTAATCTATTGTCATTTTGAATTTTGATCCTGTCCTTTGGGGTATTAGTTACTCCTCCTATTCGGTGTCATATGCAAATTTGATAAGCATGCCTTCTATTCCTTCATCCAAGCCATTGATACTGGAAGAAGCAGAGCAGAGGCTGCTTTATTTCAGTTTTGCCTCAGCACAGTGGATTCAATAAGAACAACAACAACATTTATTTATAATAACCTTTTCAGCAAAGGGTGGAGCATTAGACACATATAATCAAGAACAAAACCATAAAACATAAGACTAGAATATATACTGAAGAAGTATTATACTAATTTACTAAAACAAAATCCTCATCAAGTTATATTTTAAAAGATTCTTTCTGAACATCAGGGAGAACTTCCTGGTGGTTAAGAGCTGTTCAGCAGTGGAACATGCTGCCTTGAAGAGTAGTGAGGTCTTCCTTGGAGGTTTTTAACAGAGGCTGGATGGCCATCTGTTGGGGGTGCTTTGATTGTCAGTTCCTGCATGGCAAAGGGTTGGACTGGATTGCCCTTATGGTCTCTTCCAGCTCTGCTATTCTGTGATTCTAGTAGAATATAGTTGTAATGCTGAATAATATATATATGTATATATATCCTGTTTTTCAAGGAGTTTTATAAATGGAGTCAGGGGGATAAAACGAAGGCATAACAACATGTTGTTTATTTCTTTGTTGGTAACCACAACATTCAGTAGTTAACAGAAGTTTTACTTGCTGATGGGTCCTTACTGAAATGCTACTTTCTTTTGTATTACAGATTGGACATTTTTTCATTCCTACATGTCAGGGGCTGTTAATTGCAGAAATGCATTAGTGCCTGTTATTATTGATAATTATGAACATACACAGAAAGCTTTTAGCAAATTCTAATGTTATGGGGAGGGGGCCAAGGCAAAAAATGATTATAGTTTTCTTCATTAAATTCATCTAGCCTTTTCAGTGTGGGTGAGGCTAATGAATTAATGGCATAACATGATAATAATAATGTATTTGCAAAAAAAAAAAAAAAAAATGAGGCTTAGCTGCACAAACATGTTTCTTATTCAGTTTTAGTGTAATGGTGTGATGGCTGTAAAGTGGAAGGTCTTTCTCCACTGGCGGATCTCTTTTGTAGGTTCTTACCAGTCAGACTGACCCTCCTAGCAAACCCTCCTAGCCTGTTCAGTGAGGTTCCCAAGCCTAGATACTTTAATTCTTCTGCTTTCCTAAATTCCAGAAAAGAAACAATTGCAACATAATTGCAACAACGGTTGTTTTACAGTACAGAGCTGTGATTCCCAAAGTGTGTGTTTCTGCCTCCCAGAAAGGGGGTGGCAGGGGGCAGTGAGGAAAAAGAGGAGAGCAGGGGTGCCCTTCAGTCAAAGTATTGGTGAGCAAGAATGACAAGGGGAACCAGTGGTATTTTAAGACCATGGTTAGAGTGTTGGTGTGGGAGAAGTGACAGCAAAAAGGAGGTTTCAAATTTGGGACCCTACATAAGCTTTGCGAGCTTTGCTGGGACTTGGTTGGCAGGTTGGAGCTGCACAACTGTTCTTGCAGTTTTTTGCCAGGCAGGCAAAAGACATAACAGAAGAAACAATATTTGTATGTGGGGGAAGAGGATGAATTGAATCTGTGTGAGGAAGACATGTCTCTGGGGAAGGAGCGGGAAGAGTATCCAGGGCTGATTTTTGAAAGAGTCCTTCACCTCTCTTGGATTGAGAATCCTTCCTCACCAGGGAAAAAAGTGAGAAGCCAGCTGCACCCCTCTCTATCCTTGCAAAGAAGGATTGAGATTATGGACATTATCACACTGGCCCTAAAGCAGAAAGAATCCTGCATCATTCCTGCACCCTTCCGGTTCTTTTTTCCGTGTGTTCACACGACGTCGCATATAGCCCCACCCTTCCCTACATCATCCCTGCATCCTTCCAGCATCATTTCAGTTCTTTTGAATTCCGGGCATCTTGAGGAATTACAATTCCGCGGCCGGAAGGATGCCGGAATGATGCAGCTTTCGCTGTATGTATGAACCCGTATCGTGGAATGAGGCCGGGGTCGGCCTCGCTGCTCTATGGGCGTGGTCGCCAAAGCGACCACTTCGGAGGCCAAGCCCAGGCCGGAGTTAAAGGGACAGCGCGTCCCTTTAACCCCGGCCTCGCTCTTCTATGGGCCTGGTAGCCAAAGCGGCGACCAAGCCCATAGAAGAGCAAAGAGGCCTGGGCAAAAGGGACGCGCTGTCCCTTTAACCCAGGCCTCACTCTTCTATGGGCCTGGTCGCCAAAGCGGCGACTGAGCCCACAGAAGAGCAAAGAGGCCTGGGCAAAAGGGACGCGCTGTCCCTTTAACCCAGGCCTCGCTCTTCTATGGGCCTGGTTGCCAAAGCGGCAACCGAGCCCACAGAAGAGCAAAGAGGCCTGGGCAAAAGGGACGCGCTGTCCCTTTAACCCAGGCCTCGCTCTTCTATGGGCTTGGTCGCCAAAGCGGCGACCGAGCCCACAGAAGAGCAAAGAGGCCTGGGCAAAAGGGACGCACTGTCCCTTTAACCCAGGCCTCGCTCTTCTATGGGCTCGGTCGCCAAAGTGGCGACCGGGCCCATAGAAGAGCAAAGAGGCCTGGGCAAAAGGGACGAGCTGTCCCTTTAACCCAGGCCTCGCTCTTCTATGGGCTCGGTCGCCAAAGGGGCAACCGAGCCCACAGAAGAGCAAAGAGGCCTGGGCAAAAGGGATGTGCTGTCCCTTTAACCCAGGCCTTGCTCTTCTATGGGCTTGGTCGCCAAAGCGGCGACCGAGCCCATAGAAGAGCAAAGAGGCCTGGGCAAAGGGGATGCGCTGTCCCTTTAACCAAGGCCTCGCTCTTCTATGGGCTTGGTCGCCAAAGGGGCGACCGAGCCCATGGAAAAGCAAAGAGGCCTGGGCTAAAGGGACGCGTTGTCCCTTTAACCCAGGCCTCGCTCTTCTATGGGCTTGGTCGCCAAAGGGGCGACCGAGCCCATAGAAAAGCAAAGAGGCCTGGGCAAAAGGGACAGCACGTCCCTTTAGCCCAGGCCTCTTTGCTCTAGGGCTCGGTCACTGTTTTGGCGACCAGGCCCATAGAAGAGCGAGGCTGGGGTTAAAGGGATGGCGCGCGCGTCCCTTTAACTCTGGCCTCGCTCTTCTATGGGCTTGGCCTCCGAAGCGGTCGCTTCAGAGGCCAAGCCCATAGAAGAGTGAGGCCAGGGTTAAAGGGATGTGCTGTCCCTTTAACTCCGGCCTGGGCTTGGCCTCCGAAGTGGTCGCTTCGGAGCCCAAGCCCATAGAAGACCGAGGGTTGTGGAAGGGATCTTTCCACTTGTGTGTGAACAGGAGATACGTGTCCCCGGAGCGGAACCATCGCGGCATCGTCAATTCCGCAATGATTCCAGTTGCGTCTGATAACGATTTCCGTCTTGCCGGGTCCATTCCGGTATGGTTCTGGATTGATTCCATTCCACTTTCTTGACGCTTTCTTGCTGCTTTGAGACCCCAGTGTGATAACGTCCTCTGTCATCCCTAGGGAGAAGCTTCTTTCTTTGCACCCAGTCACTTTGAAGGCAGCAACCAAGCAGCTGGGCTAGGAGTAGCAGAAACATCTCATCTGTGGCAGCCATTGCCACAAGGTTAGCATTGGTGAGAAGCTTCTCAGTTGTTCCTTGTCAGGCTGCTAGGTTGCTGCTCCCTTTGCACCAATTGCACCAAGTCACTCTGGAAGCTGAAATTGAGCATCTGCCCAACCAGCTTTTCACTGCTGGCCCTACGATAGGCTGTGTTGGATTATCCAGACCCCAGTTGTTCATTCCCATTATCCACTGCAAGCCTTATCAAAACTAGAAATACACAATAATTTCCAAAGAAAGCAATAACCCATGCAGGTGAGAGTGAGGACCAGGCCTGGGCTGCTGCCACTGCTAAGAGAGGCTGAGATGGAGGAGGAAGTCATGATGAACTGAGGGCAGATGAGTTAGACACTGCTGGCTGGCCAGCTGCTGCATAAACAGTAGTCCTAATATCAATAAATAGGCAAGAGAAAAGAAGGCAGAAGCCCCATATGTTTGGGGAGTGCAGAGCAAGAACTGTGCATTTGTAGAATATAGGGAAGGTTTTTAGCAAGAAATTTTGGACTGGCTTTTTAAACCAATGAAGGCAAATGCCAAAGCATATCAAGACAATAATGTGGGTGGGTGAAGCCAATATGAATTACCTAATGACTTGCAAATAAAACCAAGTGTCACTTGGCTAGGTGCATTTTTCTTGGCTCAGCAGAGTTTTGGGTTTCAAAAGACATGCAAGAGTTCCTTGCACAGCATGTGCAGAATGTAAGATCTTGCAGAGTCTTCAGTTGATTTTGTCTTCAGGTAATTCTAGAGAAGAATTGGTTAATGCCAATTCAATGAGTATTTTAAGGCATCTCTAGAGTGCAGAAAGAATGCCTCAGAGCTGTTGTTTTAAGATTATGGGTTTGTTTCACACTTCATAATTATAGCACTATGATTCTACTTTAAATGCCATTGTTCCATCCTATGGAATTTGATGATTTGCAGTTGAGTTGAATTTAGAATTCTTTGTCTTCTAGTACCACACCAAACTAAAAAACCCAAGATTCCATAGGATGAAGCCATGGCAGTTTAAGTGAAATCGTAATGTTATAATTATATAGTGCCCTGGTGGCGCAGTAGTTAAATGCCTGGACTGCAGCCACTTATTCACAAACTACAAGGCTGTGAGTTCAATACCACCCAGGGGCTCAGGGTTGACTCAGCCTTGCATGCTTCGGAGGTCGCTAAAATGAGTACCCAGCTTGTTGGGGGCAATTAGCTTACACACTGTAAACTGCTTAGGGAATGCTTAAGAGCACTAATAAGCAATATAGAAATGTACTTGCTATTGCTATTGCTATAGTTTGAAAGAGCCCTGAAAGGGTATAAGGGAATGGGACAGGATCATTACTTATCTTATACTTATCTCCAAAACTCACAGGGCATTTGAGCTGGCTCTACTCTGTGTTTAAATCTGCAGGAGAGGATGGTGAAGGAAGATAGCAATTGACCTTGAGTTCATCCATGAAGGAATGAAAAGGATGAACATTATTCCATTCCTCATCTTGTTGCGAACTCACACTAATGTGAATTGAACTTTGCTCAGCTGGCATGAGGTCGCCACACCCCGAATCCACCCCCAGGCCAGCCCTTTTGGCCAGTCTCTGCTGGCCCTACGATAGGCTGTGTTGGATTATCCAGACCCCAGTTGTGCATTCCCAGTATCCACTGCAAGCCTTATCAAGCCCAGAAATACACAATAATTTCCAAAGAAAGCAATAACTAAAGAAGGAGAAACATATGTGGCCAGAAAGTCCATTTCTGCTTTCATATTTTAGAGCTGTAAGGATTTGGAGAAGCTGGAGAACCATGTACCTTGTTCTACCACAAATTTGTGCTCCTGGTCCTTTCTAGGAATAGATAATTGGATAATCATGTTCAAGCTTATTTATTTTTTTAATTCAACTACTTATTATTAGTGGGTGGATATATTCTAGATTGCTAACTATAGCCAGTAACTCTGTATATTAAATATATGTAACATTTGTAATAGTCATGGATGTCTGTGAGTTTTCCAATATTTCGGAGTAAACATATAGAGGACTTAGATTTTATCTTTGCTGACATATGCTTGCCTAGTAATTCTAGCATATATCCAGATTCAACACACTCCGTTTTTTCAGACCCAGTCTGCCAAATAAGACTGTGGACGTTATCACACCAGGGGTCTCAAAGCAGCAAGAAAAGCGGCATGGAATCAGTCCAGAACCATACCGGAATGATTCTGGTTGCGCAGCCGTAATTCCTCTTTGAAAGAGGAATTACAAAGAGCTGGAATGATGCAGCGATGGCGCAGGGATGATGCAGGGATGGGCAGGGTTTGCTGCGATGTCGTCTGATCACATGGGCAAAGGAACCAGAATGATGCAGCGATGGTGCAGGCATGGGGCTGCTTTAGACCCCATGTGATAACGTCCTGAATGTTGTAACGTTTAAACTATTACTGTATGATAAGACACAGTGTATTATTACAATGCTGTGCAATAAGTCTTGGAAAATTAATTTTAAAAATTAATTTGTTACCCTGCTCTAAATACCCTAAAAGCTTTAGATCACATCTGGTCTTAGAAGCTAAGCAGGGTCAGCCCTGGTCAGTACTTGCATGGGAGACTGCCAATGAATACAAGGTTCTGTAGGTTGTATTTCAGAAATGAGGCTACCCAACTCACTAGGAGGACTTTGTTGTCATGGGAGGGGGGGAAGCCACTTGATGCTCATTGCTGGGTCTCCTGACACCAGTGCCATACTGGTGGACCTTGTGCTGGGCTGGCTGGGCTACCATTGGCTGTTTGGACTTGGGAGGGCAGTGCTTCCAGCCCGGGCGATAGGACTACAACTGCGGACAAAAGTGTCATCCTATTATTCGGCGACATGGCAAAGAATTCTGGGGATTGGCTAGGAGTCCAGAAGGGGTGGGAGCTTCCAGGACTTCTGGCTTTTCATTGGTACAGGAGCCCATAAAAGGCCATATGGTGCAGGCAGACAGCACCATTCCTAGCTAGGCTCTTGCAGCAGCAACTTGCTCAATAAAGACTGAAAGGGTGCGAGTTAAATCCACCAAGACATCCTCCCCCACCACTGAAAGAGGTGCAGGTGACGGTGAGGCCACTGCCAGGACTGAGGGCTGCTGGTGTTTTGACCTGGGGGGCCAAGTCAGCCCAAGACTTGCTGGGCAGACCAGCCTGGCCCCTTGTGGTAGAGCAGGCAGGTACAGCCCATGGCTTGAAGCCTTTGGGCTGTATAGCTGACTGGCCTGTGGGGGCTGTTTTGTCATCTGCAGAGGTGGGTGCACCAGCCAGAATCTTGTGGCACCTGTGATGGTCCCACCAGCACTCCTTGAGCTGCCATTCATTCTGCATTGGGGTTGCCACTACAGCAGCGGGATGCGGCTTGCTAGCAGACTCTATAAAAAGACTGGGCAGATGGAAATCTGGGGCTTTTGCAGGCTACATCGACATGGGAATGTACTTTTGTTCAGACTCTCATCAGGGTGCTACAGATTGTTAGGGTTGGCAGAAGATGGGGCCTGGGGGGCCCCTTCTGTGGCGATAGCATAGGTCTTGGATCTGGTGGGCATGGTTTCCTGTGATGTGTAGTATGGGATTGGGAATCCATTGGGGATCCAGGAGTTCTGAGACCATTGCGGTGTTGCCATTATAGGGGCAATGCTGGATCAGCATCCCCCGGTGACAAGGGGTAGAGATGTGAACATGTGATCAACCGGTTATCTGAGATGCAAGTGGGCGATTAACTGGTTACCCCTGTGTCATCCCAAAGCTTGGACGTGACCAAGCAAATTGGTTCATTAATCATTAATGGGATTGGTTGATGCCAGATCCCGATCTCATGCATTGTTGGGCCAACCCTTCCTTACAGCTGTTTTCAATAAAGCTGTGGCCTTTTCCTTCCAATTTGTGGCACCTCCCCTCCATGGCAAGAAGGAACTGGCAAAACCATCTTTAAGTACACCTTGCCTAAGAAAACCCTATGAAATTCATAGGGTCGCTATAAGTTGACAGGAGTTTTGAAAGCATATTTGTTACATTATACTTCTTTATTGAAAGGAATTAAATCATTACTTTTCAAAAACCTGAGTTCTGCAAGACCCTGTGGCACAGAACATACGTCCTGTCATCTGTCTCTTTGTTGCATCAACAGAGCAAAGCAGCAACAAGAGACACAATATCAGCCAGCACTTGAATCCTGTAATATTCCTCTTTCACCATCTAGTGAGACCACATCTCTGTAACTATAAAAGTAATGTTATATGTTATTGTTACTTCTGAAATGGAATGGTATTTCTTTTCCTTTACAACCATGATGTAATTTAGTTGTTAATTGTGTGTTAGGGAAGGAATTACTAAGAAGTTGCTATTGTGTGCCTTCAAGTTGTTTTTGACTTATGGCAACTGTAAAGTGAACCTATCACAGCAAAATTTGTTAAGAGGATGTTTGCTTTTGCCTTCCTCTGAGGATGTGAGAATGTGACTTGCTCAAGACCACTCAGTTAGTTTCCATGGCCATGGTGAGATTCGAACTCTGGCCTCCAAAGTAATAATCCAACTTAATCCAACACTCAAACCACTATACCAATCTGGCTCTCTAGTTAGGAGTTGCTTGTTATTTGAAAGTAATGACTTCCAAACCCTGAGGCAGACAGTAGGCTTAAGAAGTGGCTGAATGTTGAATGGATTCACTTCTGTTTTTGAAATATACTGTAGCTAAACAGTTTATGGGGACTCAGAAGCAAACCTTTAAAACTGGATGTTTGCAACATAAATAACAGCATATGGGAATATCACAAGGTATGATAGAATTATGGTTGCAACAGCCATATATCTCAGTACAGACATTAAAATTTAGGATCTTTGTGGAAGATTAAAACTACTCCAAGGGCAGCCACATTTTATTGCTAACATAGAGTTTACATGGATACAGTGACAGCAAGAGATCCTTTTGAACTAGTTTTTTCATTACTTTAGCTTTCTTCTTTCTTTCTTTCTTTCTTTCTTTCTTTCTTTCTTTCTTTCTTTCATTTTCAAATATACAGCCAATTTCTCAGTGGTTCTTTGATCACAGAAGTGGGAAACATGTGGCCTACAGGTCACGGGGGTGAGGAGAGTTAGCCCCAGAGCTTCTCTAGCCCTGTTTTGTAAGAATTGTGGGGAACGAGTAAAAAACAACCCTTGTATTTGCGGGATCGGTAACTTCAATTCAACTTTCATGCATCTGGAAAAAAGGTTATCTCTGGGTATCTGGAGGTCCTCCAATGCAACTGTATGAAATATAGTGTTTGGCATTATCCACTGTTTTTGCTATCCATGATAAATTTGGGAATGTGTCCCTGTGGATACAGTGTTTGTATTATATTCTCAGGGTTGGGCTGTTGTTGTTATTCATAGACACTGACTGGCACAAGATTTGATACAGCTGTTGGTTAATAAAATTGGGCTGTGTAGTAAGTAGGCTCAGTGAACATCAACAGATTAAAATCTGGATTAAAAATCTGGAACAGGTAGAAAGTCAGCCTCTTTGCCCATGGTTCTTCATGATTTGGGGTAGTGTCATCTGGATACTGACAAGCATTCACAAGACATACTCAGTGTGGTAATGTCAACAGGCACCATCTTCAACCTGGAAGACATGGACATTTGAACTGACCCTTTGAAGAAATCACAATGTGGATCAAAAATGGCCTTGAAGGCTGCTTAGTGTTCAGTGTCCACATTTTGCTCACTACCGATACAGGATTGATGAAGCTTCAGAGTGAATTTAAAATGGTGGTTCTTAACTTTGTGGGACAAATCACTAACCACTGCTGAAAGCTATAAATATACATACTCTAATTTTTTGCTTCAGTTATGTAACTATACAATTATTGTATTGGAAAATTATTTCCTTTTCACAGACTAGTCTGGAATGAGAAAAAAAAATTACAGAATGGTTTACTTTAAATGTTTATGTCAAAATTCACAGTGACTGGAAAAAATCAAAAGAAGATGTTTAACAACAACACCCCATCCAGTTCGGGGATTCCCAGGTACCTAAAGACCAGAAATTAAAGAGTCCCTGATTTAAAAGGAAATCAGATTATTAAGGGATGTCATTGAGGATGGAGAAAGCTTGGTTTCTGCTGCTCCATGGAGCAATGGATGCAAACTACAAAAAAAAAAAAAAAAGAGAGAGAGAGAGAGATTTCACCTCAATATTAGGAAGAACCTCCTAACAATAAGAACTGTTTGACAGTGGAACACACTTCCTTGGAGAGTCTCCTTCTTTGGAGGTCTTTAAAAAGAGACTGGATGGCCATCTCTCAGGGGTGCTTTTAAAAAAGTTTTTAAACTGATTTTATTAATAGCTTTACATAGTTCTGATGAGGAATGTGTACTCAGGATAAGAGGCTACTACCAGAACAGAACACAGAGAAACAGAATGGTTCCCAATTAGCAAAGGAGTCAGACAAGGTTGCATCCTTTCACCCTATCTGTTCAACTTGTTTGCAGAACATATAAGAAAAGCAGGCTTGGATACAGAAGAAGGTGGAGTGAAAATAGGAAGAAGGAATATCGACAACCTGATATGCAGCAGAAAACCTCACAGACCTGGAACACCTATTAAGGAAGATGAAAGAAGAAAGTGCAAAGGCATGCTTAATGTTGAATGTAAAGAAAACAAAAATAGTGACCTTCACAAGTTCAACGTAGACAATAAAGAAATAGAAATAGTAAAAAAATTCCCATACCTGGGATCAAACATTGATAGAAATAGGGACTGCAGTTAGGAAATCAGAAGATTAAGAATGGGGAGGGTGGCAATGAAAGAACTAGAAAAGATTCTAAAATGCAAAGATATGCACGAAAGTTAGAATCATACAAGCCATTGTATTCCCTATTACCATGTATGGATGTGAGAGCTGGACAGGTAAGAAAGATACTAGGAAGAAAATCAACTCCTCTGAGATGTGGTGCTGGAGAAGAGTGCTGAGGATCCCATGGACAGCCAAAAAGACAAACAAATGGGTCCTAGAGCAGAACAAGCCAGAAACCTCCCTGGAAGCCAAGATGACCAAACTGAGGGTGTCGTACTTCAGACACATCATGAGAAGAGAAGACTCATTAGAAAAGATAATAATGCTGGGAAAGGTGGAGGAAAGTAGGAAGAGAGAACGGCCACACGCCAGATGGATTGACTCTATTAGCAAGGTCATGGGTATGGGTTTGCAGGATTTAAGCAGAGCAATAGAGGATAGGGGGTCTTGGAGATGTCTCATCCATAGGATCACTGTCGGTCAAGATCAAGGGCAATTCACAACAAAAAACAATCAATATAATAACACAAAATATATGTGTTCTTGCATGGCAGGTGGTTGGACTTGGCGGTCCTTGTGGTCTCTTCCAACTCTAGGGTTGTATGAACAATATTTTTAAATAAGATTCTATTCTAAGATTATTTCATCCTGAGAATTTGATTAAAAGAACAACCTCAAATGTGAGCGCACAGTCTTATCAGCCCCACGGGTATAGATTCTTTTCCCCTTTTCACTCCATACTCAAAGTCGTCACATGTGCATATGGGCTTCACTATTAATAACAGGGCTTTGCCTGAAATCTTGTATCTTTCTCAAACATTTTCCTAAACACATATTTCCTGTTTTCCAGGCAGATTTTACACATGGGAATTTTGTTTGTTTTTTGTTCCTAATATCATGCAATCATTGTGCAGGATTGTTTTTCCTACTGTGTTACAAAGCTTGGTTATACTGTCTTCAGCATTCCCTTTGTTTGGGACATATAGAAGAGCTTTTGGGAGATGTGAGAATGATAACAGAAAGAGTTTGAAGTTTTAATTCTCTATCTTGGCTACCCATTAGTATACAGAAATTTATGAATGTAATAAAATGTAATATCATTTCTCTTATTTATGGTAATTGGATTGCTACTGGGCTCTAGAATCTACCTTATTGAGTTGATAAGCTTATGTACCTCTTATAGCAGTTGTTACACGATGCCTGTCTTAAGATTTAGAAATGATAACACCAGTCTGGTTTACATTCTGCAGAAGTGCCGAGAGACATTTTTGCAACCATAAAGATTAAAAGTTAATTAAGGGGGGGAGGGAATCCCTGGAAACTGTTGTCATCCACAGTGCTTTGCATTCAAAAGCAACTACTACACAGTAGATTTCTTTGCTGAAGGTTGTATTGGGCAGCAGTAATAGGACATTTTCCTTGTGGTTCTGCACCCAGATGACTCATGATGCATTCCACTGCTCTTTTATCTAGGAGTATGTCCTGCTGAATTCACTACAATTTATTCCTGGGTGAACATGCATTGTATAGCACTTCAAGTGTCATGCATACATGTGCAATTACATGACTATTTCTTTTTTAGAGTAGATGTTGGTTGGATGATTCAATCACAAAAAATCAGGAGAGGGAAAGCTCTGGTGAATGCTGCTTTGTTGTTTCACCTCCAGGAAAGATAAGAATGGGGGGGGGGGGGGGGGGGAATAACTCTGAAGTTGTTAAAAGCTGTCCATAATCCATAGGTGCATATTACTCATATTACAGATATACATGTCGTTGTTCAATTGTATTTCTCTGTGTGATGCTGTTCTGCAAGCTAAATTACACAAATGGCTCCTAACTAATGGATTTATTTTGAGCTAGAGGAGCAGGTGGGAGCAATACACAATGAGATTTCCTGCTTCATTGGCTAGTGCTATGTAGATTAATGATTCATTTCAGCACAATATGAATAATATTAGTGTAGTGAATAACCTTTTGTAATACGATACTGTTTCCTATGTCTTATGAGACATTTGTTAGTGGATATTGCAAGTACTTGCTTGCATATGAAAATATGGAAGTACGGTATGTTTCACAGTGTGTGCTATATAGTTTGAGGCAATTACCAGTAGAAATAGAAACGTATTATCATATGGACTGTACTGTGTAATGTAATAAATTTCTGCAGAGTTTTAAGAGGTGTATTTTATTAACTCAGATTTACAGTCCATGCTATCCCTTAGGCCTTTAGGATAGAAAATATAAAAATGTATAACAATTAAAAATGTATAACAATTAAAACATGTAGCTATAAATAATCTCTTAGATATTGTCAACTGCTAAATGCTTAACTAAGGGGGGTTGCAGACCGCCAGAAATAGTGCAAATTGAGTCCACTTTTAGGGTTAGGGTTAGTGCTAGGGAATCATGGGAATTTTTTTTTCTGAGACATTGAGCCTTCTCTGTCAGAGAGCTCTGGTGCCACAATAAAATACAGTTCCCATGATTCCCTAACCCTAACCCTAAAAGAGGACTCAATTTGCACTATTTCTGGCAGTCTGCAACCCCCCTTAGTTTTTTTAAAAGCTTGAATTATTTCTTTGACCAACAAAGACATTATTCACACCTTATTTAAATAAACTGATGTAACCAGAAGGTCTAAGATTTTGACTGCTCCAACAAGGGTTAATCACAAGATAATCATGCAGCATAAATCATCTTTGCCACATATATAAACACTCTGCTTAACATGTCCTTGTGTAGTTGTGTATTCCTTTGTCTTTCTTATGTTTGTCTCTGTTGTAGCTGTTCTCTTTCTATTATTCTAAATGTTTCAGATTCACCATTTTCATTATTCCAAAATAGCCAATCAAAACAAAATTAAAACAAAACCAAAATATCTTGGCTCAAGTATTTCAGATTATGATAAACTGGCCACCGTCAGCCCAGGTCCTAGCTGGGCTCAGCTGGCGCTTTTTAGAAACCAGAAAGCATTCCGATTTCTAAAAAGCACTGGCTAAGTCTGACTGGGACCGGGGCTGATGGCGGCCAGAAATTCGTCAGTGATTTAACATGCAATAATCCCCGCCTCCATCCCGCCTCCCAGCTGCAACCTGGGAGGCTTGATTAAGTTTAAAACCCCAAGCAATAAACTCCAGTGTTTGCTGCTGAAGTTGTAAAATACTCTTCAGTTACAGTCCCATTTGCCATATAGAACATGTTTTCATTTTTCTACTCTAGTTGTTAGATCTTTGAAAAACTTGAAAAATATAACTGGATCATTTTCTGTGAAGAAGTGAGAATGGTCACTTCTGTAATGAAGCAGAATTAGTGCATAGCCTTGAACTAATATTCTTTGGCTGCATTCTGCATTCTGGTGTAGTTATATTCAAGATCACCATCTTTATGGTGCATTGCTTCTATATCATTCTCACATTGCATTCCTCAGTGATAATCCCATCAGATTTTATGATGATCATGCAGAAAATATAGCTGCATACAGAAAACAAGATTTAGTTTGGATCTAGGTTTTGCACTTCTCATAATGTCTCAGTTATCACTGGACTGTTTGGGGTGTGATGGAATTAATCTTGGGTCTAATCTGGAGCCTCACCTTGGAAATATAAAGATTTGTATGTTTTCCCATTAACTATCTTGGGAAATGGTCAGTCATGGACAGGAGGCCCACTTCCACAAAGTACACTTGGAGAAAATCTCCCTCCAACCCAGCATTGTTTTCAAATCAGAGTCATAAACCTATCCAAAGATTTAGGACAAGCCATCTTCATGTCTGATTCTTTGGGGAGAGATGTACTTTAGCCTGGATAAAGTCTGGATATTGTTGAAATAGCCCATTTGAGTTCATTATTTGGGCTGTATCCAAAAAATAGTTGTAAACTCCTAATATATGTTTCCTAATTTCCACCAGCTCAAGACTTGCTGTGTGATTAAACAAACAAACCAATAAACTGGTGACCTCAGTTTCCGCTGTTTTCTACAATCCCCATCTTTTTCAATGTAGTCCACTTTTCTTGTGAGGATTTTGAAAGAGATGAGAAAATATTTATTAATCCAATATCAGATATGCATAGTGAATAAAAGATTATATCTTGGAGGGGTTTTTGTTTGTTTGTTTCTTTGTTGGTTTTTGTTTTACTAAATCACCCTCTTTCAGTCAAGCTGATGAATGGAAACTGGAATATGCAATGCATTCCATGACTCTTGGAATGTAAATAACTTGGCACAATTTCAACAGTGGAATTCTTCTCAAAGGTTGCAATAGAGACAAAAGAGGAGTCTGTAAATTACTGCATGTTTCAAAAATGAGCTTGGTCCACTATATTGTTAAGTACTTGGAATGTTCTTTCTAGAAAATCTTCATATTAATGAAAAACCACTCCCACAGGGGTTTCAGTGCAGAATTTTGATCATTTTCTCAGTTTAATTATATTTTTCGTAAATGGTTTAATGAAAAAACAGTGAATACATGCTTCTCATCCCATCCCACTAGAATAAGCACAATGCTTTCTCCAAACACCAATGCATCCCAGGCCAACATGGGCAACAATATGATGAATGAAAGCAAACTTCATCCAAGAAACCAGAACTGAAATCAGAAATGCATGCATATGCATTTGTTTATGCAAGTGGCTTGGCCATATCTGTTAACAAAAAAACAATTAGTTCCAGCTTCTTGAAAGTTTCTAGTTACTTGTAATTAATTTCTTTCCTCAAGATAAAAACTATATTTGATCATGTTAGGGTGATAACTAAATAAGAGATAATGGGGGGAAGCAGACCAGGGCGTCGGGGACGCCCTGGGACAGTGCGCCGTGGGACCGCGGCAGCCGCACCGTGGCGCACCATCGGCGCCTCTGAAAGGAGCGCAAAATCAGCGTTCCTTTCAGAAGACAGGGAAAGTGCGCCCTAAACGTGTTGGGCGCACTTTCCCTGGCTTTTCCACCGCAGCGTGTGAGGACGCTGTGGCGGGAGGTTGCCCTCGGCGCGCCGGCCATGCGGAGGGCCGGCAGCTCCGAGGGCAACCTCGGGAGGAGGAAGGGGCGCCGCTCGTGCAGCTGCCCCTCCTCTTCCTTGCCTCAGAGACGACCCTATTGGTCGTCTGCCGAGGCCCAATTTATGCCTTTTGAGTTGTAATTCTAACAGTTACTAGACTGCAGCCTCACTAAATGCTAGAAGAGTATCAAGCCCTGACTCATGCTATGCTGCAGCGTATTCTGACATCATGATAGTAGGAAAGAAAGTCTGTTTTGTATCCTAGGCCAGTAGTTGGTTTGTATCATATGCCAGTATATTCAGATTTCTGAAAATAAGCTAACAAGAAAATATCTACTTTGCTTACTTCTGAGAACTATTTAAATAATGTTTTCCAAAATTGTCACTCTAAAAGGAACTCATTACTTTAAAAACGTAACTCCTGACTACTTTTTATTTCTAATTTAGAGTCTGCATCCAGAACTACAGAGTTCAATACTATGAAGATTATGTTATGTTTAGTTATAATTTGGACTATGCCTGCCTGTATTGGGAACTGGTACGGCAAACACTCTTGTAACAGTTGATATGATGATCTGTTGCATCTTTCTAATTGTGAAAGGGAGAATCTCATAATAGATAAAGCCAGATGCATAATAGAAAATAACATTTCTGTACAAATGTGTTTCAGAGGGTTTGTTTTTTTTAAATAAAGCAATAATGCTAACCTAAGACTGTAAAAGTTCCCCCCCCCCTTCCATCTGCTCATCACTGTTTTTACTAGAATTAACTTACACTGAAAGGCACTGATTTATGAGGGTAGGTTCCCATATTAGAGCAGAAATAACCAAGTTCTTTTGAACTGAGGATGCATGAATTCTGAGCATATCCATGTGTAACAATCCTGCAGTTTATCAGATGGGCTGGTGGGTTGCTGTCATGTATCACTTAGCTCTCTACCTATGATTCAGGGGAAGAGGAGCCTGAAGGAAACCCCCTGTAGTGATGGAAGACTCTCCGAGATGTTGTCAGTAAGAAAAGTCACAAAGTTAAACTCCTCTTTTGAAAGCTCTAGATTAGCCGGGGAGAGCGGACTCTAACAGTAATGCGGGCAGTAGCTCTAAGCATGTGGAAAATGTCTTCTTCGCACAGCAGATAAGGGGATTAGACAAATCCATGGGAGATAATTCTTTCACCGGCTACTAAATATGATGGCTATATGAAACCTCTGCATTCAGAGGCAATAGGCCTTTCAGTACCAGTTGCTAGGGAACAAGAGCCAGAGAGGTCTTTTTCTTCATGTTATACTTATGGACTATTCAAAAGCATGTGATTGACCACAAAGGAAAACAGGATGCTGGATTAGATGAACCTTTGATCTAATTGACAAGAGTGTTGTTTTGTTGAGAAGGCTTTGCTACTTGATAATAACAACAGGTAGAATCTCCTAGGGTCATCAGGTCAGTTAACTAGCCTAACAAAATCCCCTTCACAATCCCCAACGTGTATACTTGGTTTGGCCATGACCTTCAAGATGAGGAGGTAGGGGGGAAACATCTAGGAATGAATGATATCATACACTAGAAGACCATTCACTGAACAGAGCTGCAGAAATGAAAAGATGGGATGTAGATTTTCTTCGGGAAAAGCAAGTCCAATTGTCTGTCTTGATGATTTTAGTCATGCCCCTATTTTGTTTCCTTTTCTTAACAAGTCGGAGCAAGTGAGAGCAAACACCATAGTTTCTTGGTTCAATGCTAAATTAATGTTAGCCTGCAACTACGCTGTGATCTTTAGAACAGAACTCTGAATATAACCCAACTGTTTAAAATGCTGATTTTAGTGCTTCACTGTTCTCTCTCTTTTCATCATGTCAGTATTCTAGGACCCAATAATGTGCATGAGTGAAGTAGTTTAAATGCTATTGGACATCTTTAGAACAACTAGTCATTTATCCCTTGTCCGCCTTTTTCCAAAAGTGGCAGCCGAATGCTGAAAATGGCTCCCTGAGATAATAAATCAGAAAGGCACTCTTGTAAAATATGGCTGTTTCTAGAGAAGAACTTTAAATTACTAAGTACACTCCAAACAGACCAATTCATTTCAAACAAATTTCAAGGAAAAATACACTCTAGCTGTATTTAAATGGCATTACATTGTTTGCAATAAATGATATCCATTTGTCTGAATCACTGTGAATGTAACTACTATCTACAGTTTGGTCTGTCATTTAGTGGTGAAATGAAGAGAGTAGAGGGTTTATTATGCTGAAAATACTAGGAAGGGAGACTTTGGTTGCATAAGCACTGCAGAAATAATACAGATTGGCACTGCTTTAACTGCCATGGCTCAATGCTATGGAATTCTGGGATTTGTAGTTTTAGGAGATAGTTTGCCTTCTCTGTCAGAGCACTCTGGTGTTAAATAAGCTATAAATCCCAGGATCCCATAGGATGGAGCCATGGCAGTTAAAGTGTGTCAAAACTGCATTGGTTCTGCAGTGCAGATTCAGCCCTAGTGAGAGCTGCAACACTTAGCAATATATCAGGTTTTTGTGGCATAGCCTGCTTTTGGTATTGCATATCTCAGGAGGTATATAACATTTATAACCAAGTCTCTGTGAGTGACTAGACCATTTGTCACCCAAGGCAACCAATCTGACTTTCTTGCTTAGTTTGAAAAGCCAGATTACAATGGAAACATCATGCTAGTGGAAATGTTATTGATTGTTATACAGTACTCTGGAGAGTAGGAAGATTTTTATCCTTCAAATGCCAAATTTATCACATACTTGAACCTTACATACAACACTATCACATTGTTCAGTAGGGAAATCTGTTTTGACTGAATGGTTTGTTGGTTGTTTAGAGGAAGTCAAAGGTACACACTTGACAGCTGGGCTGACTATGTTATGCAGCCTTTGAATAATACCTAAAGCATTAAGTATGTTCAACTGGCATTTTCACGCTTGCCATTAATTCCATTTAAACTTGTGTTTTAATTGCTAAACACATTTTTGAATCACTGGACAGTAGAGAGGGATTATGCTAAATGTCTGCAAATCATGATTAAAGAACAGAGATGGTCAACAAGAGGAAATGCTCTATGATCTCACCAAACAGCACAGAAAAAAAATCTGTTTTATAGATGATTTGGAGAGCAACAGTTCTTCAACCCAATGTTAAGAAAGAGCAAAATGAAAATATTAGCTACCATTAAATTTCCTTTTAAAGAGTTCTCAGATGTCTATGTTGGGAAACCTTCAAAGTACTTAGTCACACTAGCAAACTATTAATGTGAAATTTCATCCCCCCTCCTTATTCTTTTTAGTGCCAACACTATAAAAGTTGCCAAAGCACTATAAAAAAGAAGAAATGAAACAACTTTAATGATTGCATCTGTTCCACTCTGTAATTATAATATTCCAAAACGTCAGTTGGTGTGAATTGGCAGCATTCCTTTGAAAACACAAGCTTTCCCCTACTAACAATATGGAAAAGTGTCTTCTGGTTTCTCTTTTTTTTTAAAAAAAAAAAAATATTTGTCATACTTTACACTTCAGGATCCAGAACGGAAAGTGATGATTGCATGCTTGCACCTTAATTTCTTTAGTATATCAGAAGTATAAATGATGGATTGTTTTTGCTTTCCATCATCTTTGGGTGTACTTCACTGAAAGTGGAGAAATATATGTACCCTTTCTCTTCTAGGGAAACTCAGGGGATCCATAACCATATTGAATGCAAAGGTTCAGCTGTGCCTTCAAGTAGTTTCCTACTCATGGTGACCCAAAGGTGACCCTATCATGGGGTTTTCTTGGCAAGATTAATTCATAGGAGGTTTCCCTTTTCCTTCCCTTGAGACTGAGAGCATGTGACTTGCCCAAGGCCACCCAGTGGGTTTCAAGGCCTAGTAGAGAATTGAACCCTGGTTTCCAGAATCACAGTCCAACACCCAAAGTATTACATCATGCAAGGTCTTGCATATTGAATGATCAATTGGTATAACATTGTGGGAGAGGTCTCTAGACTGGAAGCTTTCAATGTATGTTAATTTGGGGTTGGTAATGTGTGATGTGCAATCTGAGGACTGATATTTACCCTCTCTATGAAAATACCTTGATTTTTGTTCGTACTAAAGAAATGAATTTTTCTCTATCTGCCTCATTCTTTCCAGATTGTAAGAAAATCTGATTTACAAAGAATGATAAATTATTAGCATTAACATGTTCAGAGCTTCTTCAAATATAATTGTGTCTTGTTGTGTCACAGTCCTGGCAAGTATGTTAGCTGAAAATAAATCCTTTCTAAATTAGCTGGAAAGGCAGGTGAAAGCACAAACTATAATATGTGTTGATTAAATGTTCCTAATCTGCTTATATGAAAGGAGCAGTAATTAGATACAGGTAGAGATCACTGGCAGGGTGTTCAAGACTGGTGTTTTCTAGGCCAACTGGAAATACGATATATGAAGGAGCTCTGTTCCATTAAGGTGCAGAGTGGCAGCAATCCTTTTTGGCTTACTAAGAGCAGAAGGGCATCTTGCAGGGTTTGGTAGAGATTGCAGTATTTCTGAGCCTAAAGTCTGAGGAATGTTGCCAAGACAAAATATTATATAATTAAATAAATGCTACTCTGTTCCATTGAAGAAGATTTAAATATAAAAATACACAGAACTTTTTTTTGCCAGTAGTCATGCAGATTTGGTTAGGGGGTGGTGGTGCAGGCTGCACCAGGTGACACCCTAAGGTGGGTTACACCCCTGCTCCCTAAACATCGGATTTTGACATCTGTCAAAAATGGGCTGTGACATTTGTCTGCATCCCCTTTAAAAGCTGGACCAGTGGAAGAGATTGTCTGAGGCTCAGTGGGAGGAGAAAGGAGAGGCCTCAGGTTTGGGTTTGTTAATTTTTAATTTTTTAAATTTTTTTTAAATGCATTTTTAAAATTTTCTTTAAAAACATTACATCTTACCAAATTTTCACTTTAACCACATGAAACTATGTACACGTAAATAAATTTAGGCTGTGCATATGATATTGTAATTTAAAGGGATAATTTTAATTTTGCTAGTTGTTTATGTCACAACTATTGCTTTTACGAATAACACAAAGTTTACAAAAAGCATTTACTTGATTGAAAATTACTATAAAGTTTTGTTTAGATGGCACCTTTATCCGTCAAAGATTGCAAAGACTGTGAAGCAAAATAAGGAAGAAACTGGCAGGTGCTGGAAATGCAATCAAAAAGATGCTAAGCTTTACCACATGTGGTGGACTTGTGAAGTGGTAAAAGAATTTTGGGAGATTATCCACAGCAAAATTACATCAATCTTCAACATTAAAATACGAATGGACCCCAAACTGTATTTATTAAATATAACGGAAAGCTTAAAAGGGGTTTTGAAAAAAGAGGAAATAGGTGTAATCTTGTACTTAATTACTGGGGCAAGATTGGTTATAGCTAAATATTGGAAAGTTAATAATATGCAAATGTTCTCGGAATGGAAAGAGAAAATAAGAAATTTAATGCAAATGGACAAATTGACAATGTTAATTAAGGATAAACAAGAGAAATCTTTTATTTCAAAATGGGAAAAAATTGAAAGTTTTCTTGCATCTTGAAAGAGACTTAAAGGAGGTCAAACAAAACAAAGACAATTTGGTGGAAAACTAATATGAGAGGCATAATTTAAATTCTATAGTTAAATTAAGTCAATAGGAAGATTTTGTTTTGTTCTGTTTTGTTTTCTTTCTTTCTTTTTTGGAATAAGCGATTCTAACAGTAGTTGTAACTGGTTATTATTTCAGGAAATTTAGGGATCGTTTGGGAGCGGAGAAATGTATTTTAAATAATAGATGTGAAAGGATATGGAGTATAGAATGATGTGTATTTTAACATTCATTTGTATATTAAGTTTATTTCATAAATAAAAATGTTGAATCCGCCAAAAACAAACAAACAACTATTGCTTTTACATTCAGTGATATACGGGAACTGCAGTAACATTAGAACACAAAACATTATTAAGAATTCTGTATGGTGTAATATGGGAGGAGGTCAATGGGAGGGGTGACACCATGAGTTATCTCACCAAGTTACACCAACTCTAGTGACACCTAATAATTGCAAATAATAGAAAGACTGTGAAAGCAAGTGGCTGTGAAAACGAGCCAATATTCTACATCACCTAGTTAGTTACGAATGCATAACTAATATCTCCTAGTCCAGCTCTCCCCAAACCTACTTTAGCAGGATGCCACCAGAATGGATGAAGGAAATCCATTTAGCTGGCAATTGGGATGCAGAAGGATGATGCTTCCACCCGCTCCCCCCAACAAGGTGTGACAAGAAATTGAAATGGAGTTCTGCTTCTGATAGACTCTCTGACTAGTGGGAGGGTGGTAGAAATGTCATTCTATCTTTTGGTGTGGTTGCTGCCTAGCAAAGTAGCTTTGGAGGGACATTTACAATTGTGCCAATAGTGCCATGATTGTAACTACACAGTGATAATGCATATAGAGCAGTTACGGTTGTGTAGCTCCAGGTTGCAAATCCATGACTGCAATGTTCATTAATTTGTTATTACAATCAAATCATGAAGACTTGAAATGCAGTATTGTATATAATTATAAACTTTTGTATATGAATACAACAGCTTCTACTTAAAATGTCCAGATTTGGTTGTAGACTCTGATGTAAAATGTAAAAAAGAAAAAAATATTATTCTTAAGAAGCAGAAATTATTTATATTATACAGGATCATGAAATATGTTCAGTGCAGAAGATTTTACTTATATCTTTTAAAAACAATCTGTGTTTTCACTGCAGAAGTCTTGTCCCACAGATTAAATAAAATGATGCAGATTAAATAAAAATATGTTTATTAAAGGCAGTGAGGACATAATGGGAGTTGTGTGTCAGCCACAGTTAAGGAATTGGAAATAGTTACAAGACTTCCTCTCCTAACCACCCCCTCTTTCCTTTCCTTTAGTTTACTTCAGAAGTCTCACTTGAACCTTGCTTTGGTGGTGGCAGGGAGCTGTGTTCAAAAATTGAATAACTACAGATCCCTAGTACCTGACCAAACTGCAAACCCATGGATTCCCTAGAATGCAGCCATCACAGTTAGAGTGGTATCATAATGCTGTAAGTGTGAAGTGTTAAAGGGCTGGGAAAGGAGGAGGGCAGTAGAAAGAAAGGATGACTTTACACTAGATGGTTAGACTTAATTAGGGAGGTGATGGGCCTAAATCTACAGGACTGAAGGAAAGCAATAGAGGATAGGGGGATGGAAGATGTCTGACCTACACGGTTGTCATGAGTCAGGGTTGACTCAAGTGCAATTAACAACAAATGCCCCCTAATTTCCTTAACATAGGAAATATGGCCCTGAGAAACTTATCATGAGTGCACAAAATGGTATCACTCAGCTTGAAGCAGGGCATGGGTAAGATTAATGAACACACTTGAGAAACCTGAATATGATATATCACTAGATACGAACAAGAGATCACTTGCTTTCCTATGAGAATATCAGAAGAGTCAAGGTGCTTCTTTCAGTCTGGCTGGGGAGGTGTGATGGAGTACTTTTACTAAAGCCACTTGACTCCCCCCCAGCTTAGTTCTCACTCTAGGACAGGGGTCGGTAACCTTTGTTGCTGGGGGGCCGGGAGAGGGGGAATGGCACGGGGGGCTGGGAGGGGGGGTGCAGGCATGGGGGGGGGGGTTCCCTGGGCCTTGGAAAGGCCCCACACACCCGCGGTGGGCTATTCGCCCAGAGCAGCCGCGGGGGGGCTTCCCTGGGCCTTGGAAAGCCCCCCCCATGCCTGCGCCGGGCAAATCCGCCCGGCACAGCCATGGTGTGGCCTTCCCAAGGCCCCACGGCGGCTGTGCAGCCGCCGTGTGGCCTTCCAAAATGGCGCCTGATGCAGTGCACATGCGCATGTAAGCATGGGCGTCATTTTGGAAGCCAAAATGGCGCCCGTGGGGCAGCGGCGGCGGCAGTGGCGGCGGGAGCGGCTGCAGGCCGGTCCCAAGGCCTCCATGGGCTGCCCGCAGGCTGCAGGTTGCCAACCCCTGCTCTAGGAGAAATGTATGCAGCAGCTTAGAGAAGTTTCCTGGCCCACAAATACTCAATCAGCTGTGGGGGATTCTGGCTCCTGTCAATTGAAGGATGTGCGAGCTTTCTTTGCTATTGAGTATCTGGAGCAACTAATAATCACCAATAAATCTGCTTTTATAATCAATCAATCATTTTATTGTGGTCAATGACCAAATTCCCTTTTATAATACTGATCTTGATCATCTTTCAATTTAGTGTACTGGCCCTCATAAAGAGCTAATTGCTATATATGCTGAGGCTGAGAAATTTAATCTATATTTTACATTAATAGTTGAATTGTTCTGGGATTTGATCATGGCCACTACAGTAAAGAAGTGTTGAGAATGGTCAAGATGAGGATAGCCTTGGTGCAATAGCAAAATACCAGTTTCTCACAGGAAATGATTTCATATTATTGTCTCTACTGAAATGCAATGCTGGAGTGGATTCAGTATACAGTTTTTGGTTAGTGCAAAATAGTCTTTTATGCCTGTTTTGATCGTGCCATTGTGTTCTCTGAACAGTTCAGAGAAATATGACAAATTTCTTTAATTAAAATGACCATAGTCACTACTGGCTGCTAATTATAGTTGATTGTTATACAGTTGTTTATGTTATTATATTTTGGATGTTGCTGTTGCTAACCACCTGCCATTTTTAATAGGAAAATATGATAAAATACAATAAATAAATAAATATCTGGAACAGGGAGCCTCCTCAAAGTGTACTGGGTCCCTGTGTGATTTAGAAGCTTGATCATGTGATAATATCTTCACATAGTGTTGGCTCCCTGCCCCAGATCTTTAGGTCCAATACATGGACAGCATAGGGAAAGGCAAGGTCAGATCAGACAGTGCTGCCTAGGTCTTTTCCTTGTGAGTTAGTAATCTTGTGAAAGGAGGATGAGTGAGTAAGGCTATTTTTATCCAATTATTTGTTATGAGAATCCTCCCTACAGTTGTTATGATGCCACAATGAAGAAGCTCATGCAATAAAGCTTCATTGTTAAGAATCTTACAATTTTGGCACCTGAGTATATTGTCATTGCTGAGTACTGCCTCTTCCCCAAGTCCTTGCATGGCAGATAAGTGTAACATATGTGCAAGTGCAAGGGGCTTAGGTTTTTGTTTTTTTAATGGTAAGGATGGACCTGGGCCACCACAGCTAATTCATTTATCTTGTATGCTAAGCATTTGCTCCAGAGCTAGTTACAACAGAGAAACCATTCAGCCACTATAGTGCACAGTAATACAAGCATTCAATAGAAAGAATTTCCAGTCCCAGGCTGCTGTTAAAATGCTATAATTTGCTGAATGTATTGAATCATAGAAATGGAAGGGACCTCATGGACCATCAAGTTCGATCCCCTGCTCAATTCAGGATCTCCAGCTAAAGCTGTCCAGTCCCTTTCTGAAAACATCCCAAGAAGGAGACTCCATCACCTCTCTAAGCAATTGGTTTCATTGCCAAACTGCTTTTACTGTCAAGAAGTCCCCTATAATGTTCTATTAAAATTTACTCTCCCATAACTTCAGACCATTACACCTAATCCTACCCTGTGGAACAGCAGAGAAAAGGCCTACTCCATCCTCTCTTCAGCAGCCCTTGATGTATTTAAAAAGTACAATTATGTTACTCCTCAGTCTTCCCTGTAAAATCAGCTAAAATCAAGGCTTAGTATCAAGCTGTGATTCAGCATAATAGGTCAGTCAAAGAACTAAAGTAAAAGAACACAGATACATTTGACAAGTAATTTTGATGTTTTGTTTACATTTTCCTAGGTCTTCCAGATTGCTTATGTTATTGTAAAAGCAGCCAATGCACCACGACCTGGAAACTGGATTCTGGAACGTTCATTAGATGGTGTCAACTACCAGCCCTGGCAGTACCATGCTATCACAGACACTGAATGTCTGACTCGTTACAATATTCCTCCCCGCACTGGTCCTCCATCATATGCAAAAGATAATGAAGTTATATGCACTTCATATTACTCCAAAATTCATCCACTGGAGAATGGAGAGGTAAGATCAGAAATACAGCTGTTGTCAGTATGGTGGCCATCAAACAGCCCTGCTGAATATATGCATGTCCTCTTCAACTATTATATAATTAAGTTTTCAAAAGCATTACATAGTGAGTAAGCAGCACTGACTATACTACTGTAATAAAGGTCCAAATGACATATGATTATACAAAACAAACAGTCCAAACAGATCTTCATTAAAATCAGGTGGCTCAACATAAATGAAAAGTAAGTATCGTTAGTGCTGAAAGTTTCATGGGTGTGTGGGGATATCTGTAAGGAGGAAACAAGTGACAAATTGTATTCTTGTTACATTGGAACTTATTTTGTTTAAGATGTAAATATGATTAGGAGGTTAGTTTGCTTACTGTGCCAACCTACAAAGATTGGCACAGAAAACTATATTTGTTTGAAATGTTTTTGGGTGGGAATACAGGGTTATTGTAAAAAGAAATGTGATTTGGTCCACTGTAGTTGGATATATGTTTGCATGGGTTAGTTTCAGTCCCTACTATATTTTCATTTATTGTATGCTGTTTTAACTACATTTTCCCAATCTATGTATATTGCTATGAAGTTAATCTAAATAAACCTCTCCTGTGTGTCCATCTGCATCATCCAAAAGCTGGCTCCAGAGAGTATACAATTGGTTACAGTGGACAGGAAGTTTGTATTCCTGGTTCTTCTGAAAGAGCAGTTCTATCCACAGAACTGATCTGTTGGATCCTGGCCAATGTAGACATGAACTTGTCAGCTTCTGTATTCCTCCATGGCAGGGGGTTGGACTAGATCTCTTGTGGTCTCTTCCAACTCAAGGAGTCTATGATTCTTTCTCCCACTCTAATGAAAAGAATTTGTTTGGCTTATTTGAATCCCACATTTCCCCCCATCTTGTTTATGAAGAGATTCACAGATTTTGGTTTGGACTAGTAAAAAAGGAACTGACTAAAATTGCCACCATCTTTCCTGGCTAACGAGGGCTATAGAATCATAGAATCATAGAGTTTGAAGAGACCACAAGGGTCATCCAGTCCAACCCCATTCTGCCATGCAGGAACTCAAAATCAAAGCATCCCCGACAGATAGCCATCCAGCCTCTGTTTAAAGACCTCCCAAGGAGGAGACTCCACCACACTCCAAGGGAGTGTGCTCCACTGTCAAACAGGTCTGGAATCTCTTTTCCTGTAGCTTGCATCCATTGCTCCGGGTCCTATTCTCTGGAGCAGCAGAAAACAAGCTAGCTCACTCCTCAATATGACATCCCTTCAAATATTTAAACAGGGCAATCAGATCACTTCTTAACCATGTCTTCTCCAGGCTAAACATACCCAGTTCCCTAAGTCGTTCTTCATAGGGCATGGTCTCCAGACCCTTCACCATTTTAGTTGGCCTCCTCTGGACACGCTCCAGTTTTTCAACATCCTTTTTGAATTGTGGTGCTCAGAACTGGACATAGTCTTCCAGGTGGGGCCTGACAAAAGCAGAATACAGTGGTACTATTACTTCCCTTGATCTAGATACTATACTTCTATTGATGCAGCCTAAAATCGCATTGGCCTTTTTAGCTGCCACATCACACTGTTGACGCATGTTCAACTTGTGGTCTACTAGGACTCCTAGATCCCTTTCACACATGGTCTCATTAAGCCAGGTGACCCCCATCTTATATCGATGCATTTCAATTTTTTTGCCTAAGTATGGTACCTGACATTTCTCCATGTTAAAATTCATTTTGTTAGTTTTGACCCAGCTTTCTAATCTATTAAAGTCATTTGGAATTTTCATCTTGTCCTCTGGTGTATTAGTTATTCCTCCTAATTTGGTGTCATCTGCAGATTTGGTAAGCATGCCCCCTATTCTTTCATCCAAGTCTTTGATAAAGATGTTAAATAGCACTGGGCCCAGGACAGAATCCTGTGGCACCCCACTGGTCACTTCTCACCAGGATGGAGAGGAAACATTGCTGAGCACCCTTTGGGTTTGGTCAGTCAACCAATTATGAATCCACCTAACAGTTGTATTGTCTAGCCCACATTTTATTATCTTGTTTGCAAGAATATCATGGGGGACCTTGTCAAAAGCCTTACTGAAATCAAAATATGCTATGTCTACTGCATTCCTTTCATCTAGCAAGCTCGTAATTATATATATATATATATATATATATATATATATATATAGAGATCAATTAGTCTGGCATGACTTGTTTTTGAGAAACCCATGTTGACTTTTAGTGATTATGGCATTCCCTTCTAAATGTTCACAGACTCTCTGTTTAATGAACTCTTCTAGAATCTTTCCCAGTATTGATGTCAGACTAACTGCGTGATAGTTGTTGGGATCCTCTTTTCCCCCCCTTTTTGAAGATGGGGACAATGTTTGCCCTCCTCCAGTCTGCTGGGACTTCTCCTGTTCTCCAAGAGTTCTCAAAGATTATTGCCAGTGGCTCTGAGATTACATTTGCCAGTTCTTTTAATATCCTTGGATGTAGTGCATCTGATCCTGGGGACTTAAATTCATTTAACTATTCCTGTATTACCTCTTTACTTATTCTGTACTTCATTTCCCCTATTGTGTCATCTGCTCCATTTTCCTCAGGTTGAGCACCCTTTTCCTTTTGTGAGAAGACTGGGGCAAAGAAGGTGCGAGTCCCCTGTTAGAATTTCTACATCTTCTCTGCACAGTGGCCTTACCATTTCCTTCTTTTTTCTTTTGCTATGGACATACCCAAAAAAGCCCTTTTTGTTGTTCTTAACCCCTCTAGCAAGCCTCATTCTGTGCTTTGGCTTTCCTGACTTTACCCCTACATGTGCTAGCTATTTGTTTGAATTCCTCTTTAGTGATTTTGCCCCTATTCTATTTCTTATACATCTCCTGTTTAAAACTTAGTTCAGTTGCAAGTTCTTTTGTCACCCAACCTGGTTGCTTGAGACACCTCCCATTTTTCCTTCTCATTGGAACAGTTTGAGATTGTGCCTTCAGTATCTCCCTTTTGAGAAACTCCCATCCATCCTGAACTATCTTCTCCTTTAGTATTCCTGATCACGGGATCACTCCCAGTGTTTCCCTAGGTTTATTGAAATCAGCTCTCCTAAAGTCTAGAAAGAGTGTTTGACTATGCCTAGCTTCTCCTTTCCACTGTATAAGAAACTCCCGAAGAACATGATCACTTCCACCTAAGGATTCCACCACTTCCAGCAAATATCAGGGTAGTTGAAGTCACCCATCACAACTACATCTCTCCTTTCTGATTGTGTAGTCATCTGTTCTAGAAAGGCATTATATAAATTCCTCAGTCTGACTTGGGGGGCTGTAGTAGACTCCCACAATAACATCCTTGTTGTTTCCATCCCATTTAATTTTTATCCAGATGCTTTCCACCTCCCTGACATATAATGCTATTCCTCCACCTTTCCTGTTTGGCCTGTTTCTATTAAAAAGGTTATACCCCTCTATTCCTACATTCCAATCATGAGACTCATCCCACCAGGTTTCAGTGATGCCTATTATATCGTATTTGCTTTGTTGTGCTAGGAGTTCAAGTTCATCTTGTTTATTTCCCATGCTCTGTGCATTAGTGTAGAGACATCTAAGAGCATGTGTCCTTCCCACTTGCTGCCTGTGTGAGTTTTTTTGCCTCCCATTGTTAGGCCCTTGCATCATTTGCCTTATTCCCTCTATAACACTTTGACTATTATCTCCAGCCCATGATGTACTCCTTCCTTCCAAGATACCTTCCAAGATACTGTCTCCCTCCCCCACATGACTCAGTTTAAAGCCTGATGTACTTGCCTGATGTTACTATGGTATACTTGCATCTCAAGTTGCTGTTAAAGATGAACCTGTTAATTCTTGCTTCAATGGCACAAACGTGACTTGAATACGCAGACCAAACACTTGGTGCTGTCTACCTTGATGTCTGTTAGTTTTGGTTTCTCCCACAGTCATCTAAATCTGACATTCTTTCCATCATAAAAGCATAAAAACATCACAAGAGTAATGTTGAATCAGACCAAAGTCCTGCATAGTCTATCCTTCTTACAGAGAATTCAGGCAGTGAAATAGCATCTTTCTGCTTTTGTTTTCCAACTGTGGTGTTGAAAATCATAATGCCTATGATATTGGAGGTGACATATAGCCATCCTAACTAGCAGTGATTGCTAGTTCCATTGCTAGCTCCATGAATTTATCCAATTCCCCCTTTAAAGCCCTTCAACGTCAGTCACAACTGTATCTTGTGGCAGTGAATCCCCCAGTTTAACTAAATCTAAATCTGATTTAGTTGAAAGGTGGGAGATTTTATACTGATAAAAGGAAGGGCCTTTACACATAGCACATAGTTATGTGGAAAGGTCCTTCCTTTTATCAGTATAAAATATCCCACCTTTTAACTAAAGTGGATAAACCTCTGCATATCTTGTGTCTTAAACAGACCAGCACAGAGCGCCAGCATCAGGGTGGTGTGGGGATGTGGTGACTGCACACCCCAACACCAGCATGAAGGAGAGGTCATGCCACCCTGCTGACTGCACAGTGGGGGGCATCAGGGCATTTCTGTAGTGCAGCGTTTAGACACCCTGTGCCACAGAAATGCTGAAAAAATGCCATGGCGGTGGCAAAGGTGCCTTTTCCCCAACACAAGAAGGAGTGACTTTCTGCGGCTCCTTTTTGCTCTGGGAAAATGCTGGGTTTGGGGCGTGATGTGCAGTTGCCATGTCCCCAATCCAGTGAGTAAAGGGGCAGCAACAATCCACTCTATTGGGGCCGTATGTTTCGCCAATTGATCTCATAGTGCTATGATCTCATAGTATTATGAGAAATGAAGAAAAAAACATGTCATTGTTTCATTATAACATGTCTTCCCAAAGATTAAAACTTAAGTAAGATATATTTAGTATTCTTTAAGTACCATAGTTCAATGCTATGGAATGTTAGGGTTTGGTGGGGCACTAGAGCTCTGGTATCAAACTACCATTCCTAGAATTCCATAGCACTGAGCCATGGCAGTTAAAGTGGTGTCAAACTGGATTATTTCTGTAGTTCAGAAAACATTAATCTTTTAGAAAACTGTTATCATATTTCTGTTATTTAAGAAACTATTTTTTTAAGAGTCTAGAAATGACATTTTATTCTAGGCATGTCTTTTATTGTCCTCTGAGGTGGAATAATTCTATAATATAGCAGTGATTTAGATTGATGTTTGATTTCTTATTAGTCACAGCTATTCAGATTTTTTTTGCCATCACTTTTCCAAAGATAGTTTTATAATTTTCAGTTATCTTCTATTGATTTTCATTCAGAACTGCAAATGTTCCTTTTGAAATGACTTTATGGGATTTTGCTATAATTATGTGTGAATTTATTCTATTCCCCAATTAAATATATGTGTTTGCTTGTACTGTCCTAGTTTTTCCAAATTAATCTTTCAGTACAACATAAGGAACAAGGAGTCTTGGCTTCCATTCAATTAGTGTCATATGAATGAATTCCTTTTACTTTATGACAAAGATCTATTTAATTGTAAATCATTTGACCAAAGGAATGAGACATAGGGCCTTTACAGACTGCCAGAAATTATGCTGCTTGAGGCCACTTTAATTGTCCTGGCTCAATACTAAGGAATCATGGGAATTGTATTGTGGCACCAGAGCTCTCTGACAGAGAAGGCTCAGTGTCCCAGAAAAAAATATAATTCCCATGATTCCCTAGCACTGAGCCAGGACAGTTAAAGTGGCCTCAAGCTGCATTATTTCTGAAAATCTGTAAAGGCCCATAGTGTTGTATATAAAAAGCTGTGAAATGCAACTGCAACTGTGATATTTGTCATCATATACCATGGCAGTAGGTCTCTAGATTTTTATTATGAACCAAAGATTGAGAAGAAATGAGTTAGTTTTCACTGTTATCTAACCTTCTCTACAATCCTATACTGGTTGTTGTTGTTGTTTTAAAAATAGCAATAGCAAGTACATTTCTTTACCACTTATCAGTGCATTTAAGCACTCTTTAAACACTTTACAATGTGTAAGCCAATTGCCCCCAACAAGCTGGGTACTCATTTTAGCGACCTTGGAAAGATGCAAGGCTGAGTCGACCCTGAACCTCTGGTTGGGATTGAACTCACAACCTTGTGGTTTGTGAGTGAGTGGCTGTAGTACAAGCATTTAACCACGGTGCCATCAGGGCACAGAACATATCTGTTAGAAACAAATGTCCTCCTCTTCTGATAGTGTAGCCTCCTACGTTTCTTCTAGATTTGTTTTTGCAATATAATGATTCCCTGGCTTATAGGTGATGGCTACAGCAGTTATACTTTGTTGAGTCTTTTCTTATCCCTTCCTTCACTTAGTTGTCTGGTATGCATTGTCCTGTCACAGCCATTTCTTGCAGTGAAATCTGGTATCGGCAGTGTACATCTGGAGTTTCAAGGAAAGGTATTTGCTAGACTTCTAGACAGAAGAGTGTTATTAATGTGTTTGGTTTTCCATGTATATTTTCAGACTGCTCAATTTTATGGGCCAATGCACATTTTCTAGTTTGAGGTCAGTGGAACAGAAATATCTTGTGTCAGGCCTGGAGCAGGTATAAATTCAAAACATCAATGAGAATTTGATTTTAAATTGAAGTGCTATAGAACACAGAGTATGTGTGCTCCATCCTTGTGCCACTCATGTCCTACTCCTTTCAGCCATTTTGTTCTTGTATCTGAGGTGGCTTGTCGTATTTTCCATGGTGGCAGTATATTTGGCATTTTGTATTTTTGAAAAGTCATCAAAGGACAAAATTTAGATTCTTAATTTGTGCTTAGGATGTATTCAAAAAATTTGTTTCCAATATGTATGGTCCATAATGCATCAGTGATTGATAACTCTGCTTTATGGGGAAAGTGAATCATAAAGTGTTTCCTGCTTTTCAAATTATAATTAAAGCTAAAATGAATTTAGAAAAAGTAGATTTGAAATAATAAATGCCAAATGTTGTGTAGAAGTGGAAGGAATGTGGTTTTCTAATTTAATTCATCAGCACTTGGGCTTTAATGAGAAATTCAAGGGCATTTATTTCATTGCTGGGTTTTATAAAGGTCTGAAATATAAAAATTACATACTTCACTGAATTCTATGGAATTTGTAGTTATTTATCTGTGTTAGGATTCTTATCCAACAATGTTGATAAGTAGAAGTGCTTTATATTTGTGTGAGCTTTCCTTTCAGCACTAATTAGGGCCATGTGGTGCATTTTCCTGAGATTAACATGTAGGTGCACTTGCACTACCTCTCCTGTTGATTTAATAAAATTTCAGCCTTTTCAAAAGCTTTACAAAGCGGCCATCATTGCTTTTTATTCCTTTAGTGATTTTCATTAATCTGAAAACTAAAAATTAATGGTTACCATAGTGATTTTTGCTTCATTTCACTTGCCTTGAAACCACTGCTATTTGCATTTATGGATTAGATCTAGTGCCTATGTTTTTATTAATCTTGTTATGTGAAAATTATTCCAGGGACATTAACTCTTGGTAATGTCTTTATGTTTTCTGTAGAAGATTTAGGACTTTGGTTTAACATAGCCTTCATTTAACGTTTAAATGACCCCACGGTTTTAAATATAGTGCTTGAGAAATAACTTTCTCAGATCCCATCTGATCTTGGAAACTAAGAATGGTCAGCCCTGTTTAGTACAACTGCAAAAGATATCCTCCCCACAATATACCATCTTATCTAAAGACTGAAACAACATGTAGGCAACCTGACTAACATCTCCAATTATTTTTCTCCTGTTTGGTTTGTAACATCTTGCCTGATGAAGAAGCCCATGGAGCTTTGAAAGCTTGCAACAAGTATATTGTGCATTTTGATTGGCCAGTAAAGGTATCACTGATGGATTTTTGTTTGAACTAGGTGGGATTAGTAATTGGATCAATGTCCTTTCCCTATTAGTCTATATGTTTTTGTTTGGTTGTTGTTTTTTCTAGATAGTAAATTATGTGTGACAGAGTTAGGAATCTCTTCAGTTCCCCATTTCTAATTTTTATTGTTTTTAATTCCTTTGGTTTATTTATTTATATATTTGTTTTGGATGACCTGTGTCTTCACTATAAGTGATCAAGAGGGCCAAACAGATCACCAGGCATGCAAGTCCCCAGGGGATGTCAACAAAGAAAGTCAGATCCTGACCTGGGTCAGTCCTTACAGTGAACAGATATGTAGTTATTTGAAGGAGCTGGCAAAGGAGATAGTCATGAGACTATCTGAGACTAGCCCTTTTCTGCTTTGCCTCAGAAAGAGAAATACAGTAGTTTTATGCAGAAACCTTTTGCATAGATGAAGAAACCTTGATTAGAAGAAGTGCTTATGGTCTCATTTTCATGCTGGAGGTGAGAAAACCGCTCTAGCAGAACCTTGTTAAATCAAAATGTGTTGCTGCTCAATGCCAGTTACCTGGTAAAGAGCTATTTGATCTAGATATGAAGAAATCTCATTCTTGAGAGCAGTGGCATCCTTAGTAAACAGTAACCCTCAAGCAGTTTAGGGAGTTCAATATTGAGGCTCACACTAGGAAACATCCCAGACAGGGTGACAACCAGTCAGGCCCTCCACCTGTGCTCCCCTGGTGCATGTGCCATCCCCGTGCTTCCTCCTGTGGACTTCCTCCCTGCATGCACTGTGTCCCCATGCTTCCTCCCACAAGCCATGCCATCCTTTTCCTCATCTGGAAAAGGATGGGGCTGGACTGGGGGAAGGAGCAAACACCACTCCTGGATGCTTTGCCCCCAGACACCTGGTGTGGGGATGCCACTGCCCTCAGGAATGGGATTTCTTCATATCTAGATCAAATAGCCCTTTACTAGGTAGCTGGCATTGAGCAGCAACACACTTTGATTCAACAAGGTTCCGCTAGAGCAGCCAGGAATACACTGGTTTACTGGAAGACCAGAAGTGAAAGCCATAGGATGTTCAATCCAGACCTCACCTCTTTGCTTCTAAGAATACTTTTTTTTAGTTCATCTGATGAGCAAGATGGGCTGGATATGCACTGTAGAAATAATCCAGTTTGATACCACTTTAACTGCCATGACTCAATGTTATGGAATCCTGGGATTTCTAGTTGTGTTACCAGAGGTCTGACAGACAAGGGGAATGTCTCATATAACTACAATTCCCAGAATTCTATAGCATTGAGCCATTGCAGAGAAAGCACTGTAAAACTGAATTATATCTGCAGTGTGGATGCAGCCATGGTGAGCAGTTAGTCCATCTCTCAGTAGAATCTTATGACAATGGAAACATATGAGAATGGCAATGTATTCCTACATATGATGATGTTCCACACTGGACTGAAATCATAAATTTGTTTGGCTGCTACTATATGGCACCCTCTTCCCCTAACATACATGTAGGGAACCTATTTTTTAAAAAAAATATCCAGAAGACTGTTAAGCCAATTGTCTTTTCGTTTTAGATATTTTATTGTAGTATGTTGTTCTTCCTTTGTATCCTCATTTTTCTATTGATTCTGAATCAGGTATGAGTTTTGTTACTTCTAACATTTACTCCTGTGCATATAAACCTTGTTGTTCTAGAGTATGGTTTTTAACTTCCTTCGGCTGATGAAGAAACCAGTGGAGCTTCAAAAGCTTGCAACATGTATATTGTGCATTTTAGTTATTCCAATAAACGTATCACTGTTTTGTGGATTTTTGAAGCTATCATACTATGCTATATGGCCAATGCAGCTACCTACGGATATGTTTTCTTGTTGTTGTGTGACTTCAAATCATTTCTAACTTACGTTGACCCTAAGGCAAACCTGTCACAGAGTTTTGTGGGTCTGAGGGTGTGTGTTATTCACCCAAGGTCACCCAGTGGATTTCCATGGCCTTGAGTGAATCAAACCATGACCTCCAGAGTCATAGTCCAATGCTCAAACCACTACACCACACTGATGTATCATTATATCTATGCATCAACTATTCTTGGGAATCAATATCAACCACATTTCTAAAGAGCTAAAAGGACACTTAGAGGTTCTGGAGCCATTTGGAAAATTATAAGTGGTCCTGACACAATCCATCAACAGCATCACAAATTCCATTAACAATTTCATGTTTTCTGAACTGTCCTGACACATTTTCATTTTCTGAGGCAGAGCACCAGATAGAGGTCCTCATCACATGTGTAGTACCCTAGTCCAACCAAACTACTTTGTTACCTGAGGGAGGGTAATCTCATAAGCACCTCTTCCTGTCAGATGGTAAAAATACAATAAGTTGAATCCAGACTTAATTACATGTAGATTAGAACCACTGAAACAAATGATTTAGTTATGAATACTTGACAGTTAAGTCTAGGCCCAATTTCAAAGTAGCATCCTAATAACTAATAATTTGCTATGCTACCTTTTCCTGTCACTAAAAATCTACTGCTTGACGTGACCACCTTACTCTGCCTAATGGTAGAGCTGGCCTTGCTAGTGTCTGAAGTGGATAGTGAATGTGTGTACATTATAAGTAGATGATGTTATATAGTTCAATGCGAGAATTACGATCCATCTTTTGAATAATATTAGTTTAAAAGTGGCTTAAAAGGAACATTGTGATGCATCTGCTTATTTTCTTTAATCAAACTACATCTGATTGTCTTGTATGATTATAGGTAAGAGCATCCTCCCCATGGACACATACAGAGTATAAATGTAGTATTGATCCTTCATAAGTACAGGAGTGCAGAGAAAGGGATTTTATAAGAAGCTATTTGTTAAAGACCAAATAGAAGTCAGACAAGGACACTTCATCCTGTTAACAAATAGAGGAATAGATGTTAAATATATGTTCTGCATTGAAAGGGTTTAAAAAAATATTGCCATCTTTTAAATGTAATATCAATGTGTGTGTGTGTATGTGTGTGTGTAAGTAAGTAAGTAAAGGTACAGTTTGGACAGATCTATTTCATATGTTTCATATATGAGAAAAAAATCTCAGTATATCTCATCAGCTTCAAGCTTCATTTCCAAAAGTCAACACATCATCAAATTTAAAATTTAACTAGCAAAGCTTCTGTCAATACCCTAGCCCATTGAGGACTTCTCTTTTCTTAGTTGCTGCTGTTGTTGTTAGCTACCCTTCAGCATCAATCCTGCCTTTGCACTTTTACCTTTGACCTTCCCCAGTAACTGTTCCAGGTCTGTGATGTCTTTCACCAGTATTATTATGTCATCTGCATACCTTAGGTTGTTGATGCTCCTTCTGCCTATCTTGACTCCTCCTCCTTCTGGGTCTTAACTTTGCTTTTCTTATTATGTTTTCTTATGCTTTTCTTACAATATTGAACAAACAGGGTAATAGGATGCAGCCTTGCCTCCCCCTTTACCTATTGGAAACCACTCTGTTTCTCAGAATTCGGTTCTGACAGTGGCCTATTGGGCTTGGTACAGATTTCTCACCAGGACTATCAAATGTATTGGCACCCCCATAACCTTGAATGCATTCCATAGCTTTTTGTGATCTATACAGTCAAATGCTTTGCTATAAAAACACATGATGATTTTTTCTGGAATTCCTGGGTTCACTCCATTAGCCATCATATGCTTGCAATGTGGTCCCTTGTGTGTCTTCCTTTCCTGAATCCTTGCAACTTCTAGAATTTCTCTCTCCATGTATGATTGGAGTCTATGGTGCAGAATTTTGAGCATTATGTTGCTTGCACGTGAGATTAGTGCTATCATCCTATAGTTGCTACATTCTTCCACATCTCCTTTCTTGTGTATTGGGAAATATATCAATCCTTTCCAATCTGTTGGCCACCTCTTTGTTTCCCTATTTGTCAGCATATTATAGTTAACACTTGTGTTGCTTCTGTCTGAGTGCATTGTAGCAGTTCAGTTGGGATATCATTTGTTCCTGGGAATTTATTTTTTGCAATTTCTCTTATTCTTATTCTTATTCTTTTCTTAGTGCATTCTTTTATTTCTTCATATTCTTTTTTTCCTTTTCCTACTCTATTCATGTCTGTTTTAAATATTTCTTCTGATTAAAGGTGAATCTAGAGGGAAATCTGTTTCTGTATTCTAATAAAATACACACACACACACATATACAGGGCAAGTTATCTCCTCCTATTTACAGCTAAATAGATTTGGCTATTTAGATTTAGCTAATGAATTCTCCAGCCAGAACCACTTTATATGGGAGTGGCTGTTCTGGTGGTGGAAACTCCAAAGAGAGCACTTGATTTTAGTGACACAGTGAAACAGTCTTTTCAGGAATCAGCAGCTGAAGCAGGAGCAACATATGTGCTTGGGATTACATGAGAAATGAGATAAAATGCTGCGTTCTTCTTTTGGGTGGGTAATGGCATAGTTGTTCAGTTGCTTCCTCCAAACTCTTAATTCTATGGCCCTCCAAGATATACCAGAAAGATAACCATAAGTTTTAGGAGATGACGTCCTAGTAAAACTGATTTGATAAGCGTGTCAGTCTTTGTTTAATTTGGCTGCCCAAACTGAAGTTTAGAAGCACACATTTAAACCATTCAGCTTTCAGTTTAGTTTCAGCCATTCCTAAACTATATCTTTTGTGAGAGATGTGTGTGTGTCTATCTATGAATAACTCAAAACAAAAAGAATAATGGAACAATTAAAATATGTATAGGGGGTTGCAGACTGCCAGAAATAGTGTGAATTCAGTCCACTTTTAGGGTTAGGGTTAGTGCTAGGGAATCATGGGAACTGTTATTTTTCTGAGACACTGAGCCTTCTCTGTCAGACAACTCTGATGCCACAATAAAATACAGTTCCCATGGTTCCCTAACTCTAACCCTAACCCTAAAAGTGGACTGAATTCACACTATTTCTGGCAGTCTGCAACCCCCCTATGACAACATTCAGATGACCTTGACACTTTAGTAGTGCTACTGCTTTCATTTTCCATGTGCTCATCCACTAACATCTGAATCCATTTTTAAATTCCTTTTTTGAAATGCAGGCCTTAACTCCCTTTGAAAAACTCCTTTTTGTGTGTGTAGCTCATTCCTGAACTTTACTAATGTCAGGGCAATAAAGTCAGGAGTGCTCAACTATGGTACTTCTCAATGCCTGTCTGTTAGATCTCCTTCATGCCTTACTGCATGAATAGGCATTTGAGACAAACTGATTGGCTGATAGAGGATGGCATGGAGAGAAGGGGAAAGGGACTTACAAATGAACTGTAAATCCAATTCTCTCCACAGTCTGATTTAATCCCTTCACACTGGGAGTTTTGGATTGTCAACACCATAAGGTCAAATGGTCAACATGTCTACAAGTACTCAAAACTGAAACGCATTCAAGGCAGCATGGTTTAAAAAATTGCTGTGACATATTCCTGCCTAGTAAAATCTGATTAATATAGCAAACGTAATTCCATCTAAAAAGAAGAGCTAATATTTACGTAAGCCTGTTGAAATAGTGTGCTGTGCATACATACACACATGCATGCATATGCATGTGTGTGTGGGAGCACACACATACATGCACACATCTCTCACAAAATATATAGATAGTTTAGGAATGGCTGAAACTTAACTGAAAGCTGAACGATTAGTGTGCATTTCTGAACTAGTCACAGAAATCAGGAGAGTCGTCTGGCTAACCATGCATATTGATCTGCAAATGTGCCTATTTAGCACCATTGGGCCTAGAATAAGAAGAAGAGTCCTCCCTCCACTCCATCTGATGTCATCTGGGGGAGAGACAACAGGCCCAGCACCATCGGGCCTAGAATAAGAGGATGAACCCTTACTTCTTAAAAGACGGGTGGGATTCGGGATTTTTATGTTCTGTTTAGATTGTATTAATATATCTGTATTGAAATTTTAATGTTGTAAGCCGCCCCGATTGCTCTGCAGAGGGGCAGGATAATAATACTAATAATAATAATAATAATAATAATAATAATATAGAGAATACAAATACTTCCACAATGCGACTTAAAATTAGGGACTATACCCACATAATGTACAAAATAGAGACATGGGTGGCAAGGAGCTGCAATAGGCCTGGGACTCTGGTAACCTCACAGCCCACTCTTAACATGGGTTGCAGCAGCAGTCCCAGAGCCAGCAGCCAACAGGAGCAAATTAAATCCACTCCCAGAAGAGCTGGCTCTTGCTGGCTTGGTGAGGCATTTCCACCACTTCTGAACACTTTGGGGGCATGTGTCATTTGAACACCACACCCCCAAAGTGGCCAGAAACCACTTCTTTTGGCCCTTCTGTTTCAGGCTATAAACACATAAACATGACCATTAAACACTGAAATCATACAGACTTAAATTTTTAAATATACCAGTCTTAAATTCATAGTTTAGAATCAATGGGGTAGGGTTGCTGGAAGAAATAGGTCTTTAATACTGTTTTAAATTCAGACAGCACATTTAGCTATCAAATCTCTCCCGGCAAGTCAATCCACAGTCTAGGGCAGCCAATGAAAGATCCTTTGGATGACATTTGGCAGTCTAATTGACAATCCAACAGACATTTGGCCTGTTGAAGTAAATGTCCCTCAGAGGGCACACTTTAGAAAGAGGTATTAAACCCCTCTGAAGAAACTTTCCAAAAAAAAACCTATGATACATTCACCTTAGAGTTGCCATAAGTAAAAAATGACTTGGAGGCACACAACAACAAATTCCCCACCTCACTGAAAGATAGCCCATAAGTCTGCTTTATGTTTGCCATTTTTATGGTAAGTTTTCCCTTCATCCCATGTTCCTTGTTACATGTATCCCTCTGTGTGTTCATGTGAGCATGATAGTGAGGGCATAGAACAACTGATGGTAAGAGTTCCACATTGTGTATCTCTGTTCTGAACGATATATTGCCACAAATAAGAACAGTTAGACAACTCTCTCCTGTACTTAGACAGCACTTCTACAAATGGCCAGAAACTTCTCCTGGACTAGAGGCTTAGCACAGTAATGTACCATAAAAGACCAAAGGGATTTCTACTTAGCTCTAAAAAAACCCTCTCTTTGACCTGGTTCCTCAGTTGTAGTCATGTATTTCTTCAGTTGTTCTCCCATTCCTGTTTACCCAGCACCACAAGCTCTCAAGAGATCTGGAGGTCCCCTGTGAGATCCTAATCACTTGAGTAGGTAAAGGTAAAGGTATTCCCCATTGACAAGGTTGTCAAGTCGTCTTTGACTATAGGAGGCAGTGCTCATCTCCATTACTAAGCCAAAGAGCCAGCATTGTCAGAGACTACTCTGTGATCATATGGCCAGCATGATTGCACAGAATGCTGTTTACCTTCCCACCAAAGTGGTACCTATTTATCTACTTGCATCTGCATGCTTTCAAACTGCTAGGTTGGCAGAAGCTGGGACTAGTGATGGGAGCGCACCCCATCATGTGGCACCTCGGCCTTGAACTGCCAACCTGCTGATCTTGCAATCAACAGAGTTAGTGTCTTAACTACTTGAGCCACCGCATCCCTAATCACTTGAGTAGAGAGGTAATATTTAAACAAAAATTGAAGCCATTGGGGGAAAACACATACAATTTCCTCCAAAATTTTGGAAGAATTGAAATTCTTTTCGAAGAACTTAAAAATCAATATTAACCACTTTTAGAGACTAAAAGTAATTTTGTTATTTTAAGATAATAAAATTCATTATTATATAACTTTGGTTGGCATAAAATTATCATGTTTGATATATTAAAACTACAGGAGGTCTCCACCATTACACTACAGGAGCCACCATCATTGTTGGGGTGAATGTCAGAGTGACAGATTTATTCTCAGAATGGGCATTCCTGGATACTCAGTAGTATATCATCTGCCTATCTGCATACTTACTTGAACACTCAATCTAATTCTTTCTGGCCTACTTGCCCAAATCTTACCAGCCCTTTGTCTTTTGCTTACTGGCTTTTTAACTCAACAACATGTTCTGCTTTGCTGTTCTGCTTTGCTTCTAGATAACATAATGTATTAGATAATGTAATTGTAGCATATATGTCAGCTATTTGTTTTGGCCAGTAGACAGCATGAATTCATAACCAATCAAGCTTATTTTGGTGCCACATCCACAGATTGCATGTATTTAAATTTCTAGTGTAGATATGATGGTATCAGTTCACTGCTGGAGTTGATGAGGAAAAGAAGTGGTAGGGTTCCTTCAACCACTTATCAATTCTATTTTGTTTTGTGTCATTTTGCATGAAGTTCTTATCCTTCCTTTTTTGTGTCTCAGACAGGGAAGGTTATGTGCTTACACTGGCATTGTAGCTGCTGGTTTGCTGTCTTTCCAATTTGCTTAGGAGAAGGAGATGCCAGACCTTCAAACACACAAAGTCAAACTGAGGAGATTATCTCACACAGAAAAACCAGCAGGAGACACACGGGATCTAAAAGACAAAAACAAGAACAGGAAAATCCCATTCTTGAAAAAGTGGTGGGAGAAATCTGGGTTGTAGATGGACTCCCCAGGTGGATATGGGCTGCCTACAGCCCAGGCATGGGTAAATGTGATAAGACCCATTTTAGTTTTTTAGATCCCGCATCTCTCCTGCCAGTTTTTCTGTGTGTCCTAATCTCCTGAGACACATAGTTTGGTTTTAGGAGAGAACTGCCACCGGGGCTGCAATCTTAAGACTGAACATTTATTAGAAAGGAAAGCACACTGTATTTAAGTAATATTAACTTTTGAATAAACATGTCTTAAGATTGTGAAGACAGTTTGTAAATTACCTTTTGTTCAAAACTTTTTCAAGTTGATTTTGAATAGGAAAAGATTTGTGTTTGGGATACTTTTCATACATAATTACTTTTCACTAAGCCTTTAGCTTTTAGAAATATGAGAAGTAATAAGTCTTAAGCAACAACATTTAAACATTATATACTGTGATAAAAAGTCTGAAAATTTTGTATTGCTCAAAAGGGAAGAAACTTGTTACTACCTCTCTCTTGGGGAAAGTTGGAATCAAGATCTCTCTCCTGACAATAATTCCTTTCCATTTTGGCTCTTTGTTATAGGAGGTTGATAGCAATTCATGTCATTTGTTCAAAACTGGAGCAATGATTAATACACATGATTCATAGGATAATATGATACAAGTGATTTAAATGTAAGTAAATAATTTCAAAGTACACACTGTTCAGAACAATCTGATGCTGCTTAAGGGTGAAAGGGTGAGGTCACCTATTTGGTCATGTTTATGTCTGCCTTGAACAATGCTTGAGTCTGGGGAAAAGGGAGAATTTTGCTAATAATTTCCACTTGTATATTCTATTATGATTCCTTTATGCAAAGTTTAATTGGTTGCCATTGTTTTTGCTGTGAAGGCTAGATACAGCCTTCAGGTTTCATAGGTAGTATGCAGCATGTCTCTGAATGCCCACAGCTGAAGAACAATAGTGAGGAAATATTGCTTACATTACATCCTATAAGTGGGCTTCTCACTAGGTGTCTGGCTGCTACTAGACTGCTACTAGCAGGCTACTAGACTGGGTGGTCCTTTTGTGTGACCAAGCAGGAATCATAGATTTTTACATTAAGTGTACCTCTGCAATGCAATTGTCCTGAAATCTGATTATTATTATTTTTTACCATGGCTACACAAATATTTGAAGATATGTGTATTAACAATTTTATTAATACACCTTAGAAATTAACTCTATGAATGATTCTTATAAGTAACTTCAGCTCATACAGTTCACTAAAATGTATGTATTTCAGTCCCAGTCAAATTCACAAGACAAGGCAGTTAACATGACTTCACTGGCAGCAGATATGTGGATGATTTAACATGTGTCTTGGTAAGCATTTGTCATTGTTTCAGTGCTGTCAGACCAAACTTACATAAAATAACCTAAAGGGCACTTCAGAAGCATTTATGATGGTGGCAATTTATTGAGTTTAAAGAATCTAAAGATCTCAGGTCAGTACAAAATAAAATCAATTTAACTAATGTGGAATTCACAGAAGCATCAAGTTCATGCAGTCTTGCTCCCTACAAGTCTAGATTCAGCTTTTTGAATATAACTAAGCATGTCATTTATTTTAAGATATTCATGGATACAAAAGGCTCATGACCATATTGTATTCATTTAATTAATTACTTAATAATAGTAATTAATACCAGCAGGATTAATACCAGCTTGTATTAATTAGAGGGAAGAAAAAGTATAGAGCAGTTAGCATTGGTTTTATTGTTAAAAGGATAAGGGATTAATTGTTTTATCAGCCTTCAGCTAGGGAAAATCATTGGAGAATTTGACCTATGTTATGCTACACCATTTCTATGAGTAAGTCCTACTGAACACAGGTACTTACTTAAAATAAACATTAAAAGGAATGATACAAAGCAACTTTTGACTTTCTTTTTTAACATGTGAGTGAGTGAGTGAGTGAGTGAGTGAAAGCAAGAGAGAATAAAAACTGGATGAGGGGAAAGTTTATACTTCCCCACTTGTACACATTGCTCCTACTCTAATTCAGGGCTGCATGTACTTTGAAAGGGAATATTAAACTCCAAACAAGAGTTTTAACTTACCATTCAATTTGACCCAAAGCTTCATGATAGGGCAAAACAGCAAGAGGACAGAGCAGTTAGGGAGAAAGAAAGCAGAAAACAAGCTGCCAGATGAAGTAAAGCATCTTGTCTTTTATCAGCTGGTACCCTGCTAGCCACCTGACAGGATGGTCTGAAGTCCCTGTGGTGAAGGACTAGAGCGTCAGCTTTAATGCCTTTAAATGAAAGATAAAAGAAAACTATAATGAATCAGGGAAGAATGTGAGACAAAAATACAGTTATGAGATATAATAAATGCTGAAGTATGGTCTTTATAAATGCTATGTGTGTCTATATGTGTAAATAAGTGTATGAATACTTGTTAGGTTATTCATTATTTTCTGTCCAGAAAGTCTTTGTTCTGTTTTAAAGCAGCAAAATTTACAGAAATCCAAGAACCACTGCGATGCTGTTCTTAGAGATTCCTTAGATTCCTGTAACCTGCTTTATGATAGGGCTACTGTTGAAAACTATCAAAGCTATGTTGCTGACAACACCATAATTCTAGCAGAGATCTTCACAGACTTGGAACAACTACTAAGGAATATCAAAGAAGAAAGAACAAAGACAGGCTTACTGTTGAACATAAGGAAAACAAAAATGATGACCACAGAAAACTTACATACATTCAAACTATACAATGAGGAAATAGAAATAGTAAACAGTTTTCATACCTTGGATCAAACATTGATCGGAATGGGGACTGCAGCCAGGAATCAGAAGAAGATTAAGAATGGGGAGGGCAGCTATGAAAGAATCAGAAAAGATCCTAAAATGCAAAGATATAATAATAATAATAATAATAATAATAATAATAATAATATGATTTATTTATATACCGCCCCTCTGGCAAGCCAATCTAGGCGGTGAACAACAATAATAAATTACAACAGATTAAACAATATCATTCCCTCCTCCCCGAACATCAAACAAATAACAACATTAAAATCCCGTCCCTTCCCCAAAACAAATCAGCCCCACCCCCAAAACAAATCAGCAAACAAATTGAAAAACAATTATTAAAATATACAATATGCACTATAAAAATACAATGCGCAATATAAGATGCAATTGCATTATTGCTGAGGAAAATGTTGACAAGTGTCCTCCAGCGCCTCCCTGCTGAGGAGATGGTGCCTGGGTGGGGGTTTTATCCCCAACCCGAGTCATCTGCAGGCATGGCCCCAGGTGCAGCCGCTCAAGCCCCGTTGGGAGGGGGGGAGAGATGTTACCAGCCAAGGCCCTGCGTCCTCCAAGTGTCCTCCAGCGCCTCCCTGCTGAGGAGATGGTGCCTGGGTGGGGGTTTTATCCCCAACCCGAGTCATCTGCAGGCATGGCCCCAGGTGCAGCCGCTCAAGCCCCGTTGGGAGGGGGGGAGAGATGTTACCAGCCAAGGCCCTGCGTCCTCCAAGTGTCCTCCAGTGCCTCCCTACAACTCAGCACAAAAGCCAGAATCATACAAGCCATTGTATTCCCTATTACCATGTATGGATGTGAGAGCTGGACGGTCAAGAAAGAAGATAGGAGGAAAATCAACACATTTGAGATAATGTGATGCAGGATAAGAGTACTGAGGATTCCATGGACAGCCAAAAGGACAAACAAATGGGTCCTAGAACAGATCAAGCCAGAGATATCCCTAGAAGCCAAGATGACAAGACTTAGACTGTCATACTTTGGACACATCATGAGAAGACATGAATCATTGGAAAAGACAATAATGTTAGGAAAGGTGGAGGGAAGTAGAAAGAGAGGAAGGGCACATACTAGGTGGATGGACTTTATTAAAAAGACCACGAATATGAGTTTGCAGGAGCTGGGCAGAGCAGTAGATAACGGGGGGGGGGGGGGGGGGGGGGGGGGCTGGAGATGTCTTATCCATAGGGTCACCATGGGTCAAGATTGATGTGAAGGCAGTTAACCACAACAAAAACTGTTGATAAGCTTTAGGACACTACAGCTAGTGCAAAATTTGGCATCCAGTGTGCTTTATGGACAGTACAATGTCAATCTTAGATCAGCTCACTGGTTTCAAGTTTGTTTCCATACACAATCCAGGGTGCTGATTTTCATCTTCAAAGCCCTAAACTGCATGGAATCTGAAAAACTGCCTCCTGTTATAAAAATAAAAGTGTAAATGCTGTGTAATATTTAATATTTTTCTTAAGTATTAGTGGACCTGTCAAATTTTATTGTTGTTTGCTATGGGTTTTTCTAGGTTTTATTATATGTTTTGAATCTTGGTATTATATCTTTATTATGGATTTTGATTCTTTTTGTTTTATGTTGCCTTTACTGCCTGATAGATAAAGGATGCAATAAATTTCATAAATAAATCATCTGTAACAGCAGTAACAAATTTAGTGGTCTAATATTTCAGGATTACTTTACAAAGTATGAGAAAGCTGTGATAGCCAGTGACTCATATGTCAGTGGGACAGTGAAATCTACTCCAGGTTTTAGTATTAACTTCAAAGTAAACCACCTAAGATGCCGAACTCTACCCCCCCCCACAAGTTCAGCACCTTGGATAGCTCTTTTAAAAATGGATCTAAAGTCCAGAATAGAGTCATTGCCCTATGGACATGGTAGCCATCAGCCAACATTGTAAGAAAGCAGTCAAATGAAGTGACAGGGGGTACAATTGATCCCATTGCTATAGTAATATATTTGGATTATTTTGTAGCTAGCTTAATAGTGTTTTGTTGTGGCCAAACCTGACTCTTCATCCCCACCCACTCAGGGGAGGCAGGAGAAGTTTGGCTTAGAGCTACTGCCAAGCAAAGTGTGAGGGGGTTATGGGTTGTTTATTTCTCTTCCTATGAAACATGTTCTTCTTCTTTTTCCTTTCCTTTTTTTTTTTAAAAAAAAAATCAAGGCATAGAATTTTGTACTTACAGTTTGGAAACTATCACATCTGTGTTTTTGTGATTTTTATCCAGTTAGCATTCCAATAGGATTAAAACAGGATGTGTTGCTTCAGATACAGGTCATGTTCCAACTTCATACTGTCAGTTAACTGATTTCTTGCACAGATGTTTCATGTATCTTTTAAAATGGATATGCTGTTAAACTGCTTTTAGTTCAATTGATAATTTAATTATATTTTAACTTCTGTTAAAATGTTTGTATGCTTTATATGTTTCTGTTAAAAGCTTTTTATGTTTGTATGAGTGATGTCCTAGGACCAAAACTAAACTGACTGACAAAAGAGCTGAATGAAATTGCCATAGATAGGATCACAATACACAACTGCAAAAAAAAAAAAAAAAAAAAGGGGGGGAGGCAACACTACTTGGAAGATGCCACATTTTCTGAATATACTTCAGTGACTCCAACATTCTTGAGTAGAATCCAGATCACTGGTGGTCCAAAAGTCTAGTCAGTAACTCCTGAAACCAAGATAAGTAATGTGCAAAGATAAATCACAAAGAAACAGTGCTCATTCTTGCTATCCTCTTTGTCCTCGAAATTCCTTATGCATTCGAATTAGATTAATTGGTACATTTGTGATAAATGATTTTTCCTGTTAGCAGTGTGAGCTCACCAAGGAGTGCCACAATACTTTGGCTGCAGCTGAAAGGCAGAACTGACCTTGTGTATACATGGAGAGATGCCTTCTTTGATTTTTCCCTTCCTTTTTCTTATTGAACAAATTTTAATGCCAATTTTGGAGGTTGTTTCCCTTAAGAGCATAGGAAACTGCTGTATACATGATCCACAACAATTGGCAGTACCTCATCAGGATTTAAAACAAGTGTGTTTCTTAGCACTAATTGGAGATGCCGCATATTGCACTGGATCTTTCTGAATGCAAATCATATGTTCTACCACTGAGCTCTATAGTCCTTGTGATACTCTTCAGTATTATTACATAAACTCATTTTCCCCTATATTTCTTTTAATCCCAATCTACAGTCTTGAATTTTTATTCTTTTTTTGCATATTCTTTTTTTTGTTGGAATTGAAATGGATTCTATGGGGAGAGTTTTATTTGTCTTTTTGTCTTTTCTATACATTATTTAATCTAGTGTAGGTTCAAATATTTAATTAGTGATGATGAATCATCCATAGATCATATCTCTGCATGACTGACAAATGGTCACTCAACCCATGACAATTAAAAAGCTGCAATGTTTACAAGATACTTGACTAGAACTTTTTCATATTTTGAAGAGGATCAAAAACTAGTCAAAAAGTATCCAAGGAAAAAGTAAAAGATGTTTTGGTTGTCACCTTGAAGGAAGCTTGAACAAATTTTAGCTGTGTTAAATGCAAAGAATAAAATTGGGTGATCATATCAGTTTTAAAGTTATTTTTTAAAAAAGGACCTTGAGGTTGCTCATGAGCCATAATGTTTCTGACTGTGTTTGTGATTATTAAATAATATTTTTGTGAGTGGTTCATGTTCAGAGTCTTCCTAGTCTAGTGATATGTATTGCATTTCTTTTATTCACTTCTTAATTTGCATTTATATTTCTAAATCAGTATATGTAAATTCTATGCAAATTGGTGTCCCCATTTTATCATTTTTTGACTCATTGTGTTGCATTTATTCTTAGTCATATACAAGTGGTCACCTTAGATGTAGAGCAGAAATGGTCATAATGCAGCCCAGAGCTTGCAATGTAGTTCTTACCCCACATCAGATTCTTACCCCCCCCCCCGCCCATTAAAAATGTTTTCTTAAGTTCTCTAAAAGTTACAGAAAGCAGATTCATCATGTTTTTCATGGACCTGATTTATGTTTAGTCCTCTGCTCCTAACCAAAAATGACCTCTGGAAATTGATTATCCATTCCCTGACACACATCCTGTGGATCACCCCTTCTCATATTAGCCAATGTTGGCATGTGATGCAGGCAAGTGCATGTTATTACTAATTGACGAATACAGCTTTGAGCTCCCAAAGTTTTTCCCATCTGAGGGTGGGAGAGGGGGCAAACCCTGCCGGGTGGATGGGAAAGTTGCACTGTACTGTACAATGTAGTTTTGTTTAACATTGAAATTGTTTTCCAGGGCATGGCTATAGGTTAAGTAATCAGTTGTAAATTTTCTTACTAGCAAGAGTAACATTGGTTGTACCTAGCCCTTCAAATTCTTTATTGGACCAAGCTGACAGAGTTGTGTTTATAATGTCTTGCTCAATATATTTTGTTGGCCAAATTGTTAGATAATGGTTTCTGACGTGACCCAAACATTAATAAAAAGGATTGTCCTGTGTATATTTTCTTAGAAGCAAGTTCACTATGTTCAGGTCCTGAGAAACTATAATAAGACTAAAATCTGACAGAACAATCCTACACATCTCCTAAGAGGTAATTTCTACTGACTTTGATCAGATACACAGAAATGTAAATGAAGTGAGGTAAACAGCAAAGACTTTATCACAAATGGCAGCCAAAATGGAATAACTGCAGGATCATAGCATAATAGCGCCTGTGGCTGTAACTTATTACATGCTGCCATGTCTGTCCTGTAGCTACTTCCATCCATTTCTAGAGTGTTCCTTTTCATTGATGGGCAAAATGAGTAATTGGGGTGAAGCAGTTGTTGCAAAAAGTCTGCGCCTGAACCACACTGCCACCATTCCCCCAAGGACTGTGGCAGCCACATGTTTCTGTCATCAATCCAGGCCGCTGCCATGGTCCTGAACCAGGACCCAAAAAGGAGCAGTATTTTACCACTACTTTTTGGGCTTTCTTCGGCAAAGAGCCACACCCATGATGGCTTCCAGCCATGTTCAGGATATTCATAATCTGAATGCCAGTTCCCCACCCCCCCCACCCCCATGTGGCCTGATGGCGGCCCTTTTTGGCTGTCTGTTTGAGGCCAATGCTTCCCAATGACACTGTTTTCCACTATTGATTCATATGTGATAAATTCCTCCTCCTGCAGTTCCGATATGCAGGCAGTCACTTGGTGCAAATGAGTGTGATTATCTTTCTTTCCTTTTCTCTCTCATCTCCATCACTTTCCAAGCAGAATTTTTTTCTTTTTTTCAATTTCTTTGATTTTTTTCCTTTATCAATTGCTGTAACTTCACAATTGAAAATATTTTTTAAAAAACAGACCAAAAAGGTATAGGGCACAGGGCAGAAAGGTGAGTTTATGAAGGCCAGCATGTAGAAGACAGAACCCAAGACTATAGCAACACCATGACACTTTTGAAGAGCTGTGCCAAAATGACTTTTCCCAAACCAGTATGCTTGTGTTTCCTACACTAGTGTGATTGTGGCATCTTGGCAGCCTGGTGTGATAAACTTCCAAGGCAAGAACCAGTGGCCAGAAAATCTGGAGGGTTGGCCAAATGGAGGTGGGGAGGACAGAATTTCTGATCATTGCCATGTTCCAAAATTCCCCTTCACTGCTGTTAATCTTCTTGGAAGGAGAGAAGAGAGAGCTAGTTAAGAAATATTTAGCCTGTTGAGATGACTCCACTCTTCTGTATCTAAGTCAGGCTGCTGCACCTCTTTGGGTGGAGAATATAAAACTATATAGCTCATACCAGAATGGGTTTTTTCCAGGAATTAGCAGAATCTTTGCATAGAAATGACATGAAAGGTCATATTTCTTAGGGCAAAACATGTAGGCATTCATCCCCCCCAACTGCCTACACACAACAAAGGGGGGGGGGAGGAGATTGAGAGAGAGAGAGACAGAAAATTCTTGTAGAATCTTACAACAGATGTGTTCTCTCATACATCTATTGATGTCTATCATATATAATTATTGTTGAAAGCTTCAGTCTAATATAATGCTTTGTTTTAGGTGCAACAGTAATAAAGGGTTTTTTTATAAAAAGAAAAGATGCATGGCAGATATAGTTTAAGGGAATTGAATTTCGTATTATGCTGTGATTTATTAATAACCACTACTTTGACAATGAGCAATCTCTTTAAATATCTCAGAAAAGACATAGTCTTTGACGAATTATTTTCCATTTGAAAATGAAAAATGAAGAATTACACTGCTGTGGAAAAAGAAAGGATGTAGGAAAGAAGTAATTTTAAGTTTCAGGTGGAAGTGGATTGAAGAAAGGGACAAATTAATGAAAAATTTTCTCTTTAGCTAAAGCTGTGTGAGGTGCATCTTGTCCAGCATACAGTAGTATTTGCTAAACAATTCAGTAAGCTGACATTTGCCCATATTCTTCTGGGAATTGGGTTAGTTGAAGTAGAATATGACATGAAAAGCACTTGACATTTTGCTGGTGGTTTGAAGCTGTGCATTTTAAACAGTTTAGTCATGACTAATGCAATTTAATAATTGGTTCACGGTGCAGTCCTCTGCCATCTTGTCAGAAGTCCCATTGAATTCAACTAAATGTACCCTCAGTTAAGTAATTTTAAGATTGCAGCCTAAATAAACTATTAATGCATGAAAATGTAGCAGAGATTAAATCTTATATCTTTTAAGTACAACTGAATAAAATATGCAATGTATAATATATCCCATATTTTCCTATTCCACATATCTAGCTATGCCAGCTGGTATTCCAGATTTCTCATGGTTTAACTATTTTCACATTATTATCAATTTTCAAATGAAGAACCTATTTCTTATGTTAAATTAGAAAACTGTAAGTACATGTTCTTAGTAAAAGTTTTAATGTGATGTGATTATATGAGAGGGTCGAAGGAAGATTGGGTTGTCCCTGAACAACAGGATTGGACTAATCCCAGGTGGAAGCAGACAGTATCCAGAATCACGAAACTTGTGAAGAAATAGAAGATGGAAAAGCAGGGGGAGGATGGCCCGGGAAGGTGGAGTTAGGAGCGGAGATAAGGGAAGAAGACTTTAAAGATCAGGGAGAGGTGGTCACAGTAGGGCAGAGCAGAAAAGAAGAGGCAGAGAAGGCAGACACATGGAGGGAGAGTGGAGAAGGGGCCCTGAGATGTTGAGAGACCCCAAGGAGGAGGGTTTCTTTAGGGACTTCCCTAGAGCAGGAGGAAGAAAGCCCAGGCAGTACAACGCAGCTCTACATGTTCAAGAGTGGGACCCCTCCCAGTTGTGCTGGGATATTAGAGGCAGATGTTGGCTACTTGGAGGACAACCAAGTGTTTGGAAAAAGCCGAGTGAGAATCTTCTGAGAAGAGTGGTAAGAGCGGGGAGCCACCCTTAATAGAGATATAAAGACTTTAAGTTGGAGAATACTAGGGAGTTTGTGAAATAACAACTCTACCAGGAGGAAGCCTGTTTGTTTGGATTAATTAATAAAAAGTTTGTGTTTGTGCAGCACGACCATGAGCATCTCATCTTTTGTTACTGAACATGGAAACAGGTAGAAAAGTTCCCCGTCAGAGTGTGGCCTGTGGCCCTGGGACAATGTCTTCATGGAATTAGCTTACAGTTAAGATAGGAAAAGGGGAATCTGACTGTGGTTGTATGTAGTGCAGTGATGAACCTAAAGTTAGTGAAGTTTTACACGAATCACTATATTCCTGTGAAATTTATTCTGTCTATATGAATTCCTTGAAGGACAATTGGATTGTGCTGTTATATTGTTTATTTCTTTTGTCTCAAAGTTTGACTTCCCTGCTCTTCATGCATTCTAACCTATTTTATTATACTAGAACACCTGTGCTCTTATTGGGCATTTATTTATATTTATTTTATTTATATTCTCCCACATGAGACCCAAAGCAGCTTACATGATACATTAAAACAAAATAGATAAAACAATCTGTAATACGCATCAATTTTGAACAGTTAAAAACACATTAAAACCTATTACATATTAAAAAAAAAAACAGTAACCCCTTGCACTACTGTTTAAATAAGGTCTTTAATTGCTGACAAAAAGGGAGCAAAGAAGGTGCCCAACTGAGCCTCCCTTGGAAGAGAATTTCATAGGATGGGAGTAGCTACTGACAAAAATTCTCTCAGGAAGATCTTAAAACTTGGATAGGCTCATATAGGGAGACACAGTCTTTCAGATAATCTGGACATATAGAACTTTATAGCTCCTAACCACTGTGGATTGCCATGATTTCATTTCTTTTATTTTCATACTTTTTCCCATAATCTCATATAACAGTGGTGTAAGTTATTAATTATTGCTTGATGGTCATGTTCAGTTTCTATCTTTTATATTTGTCTTGTATCCCACCATTCTGGCTTCCAGTATGATGCCCTGAAAATCTCTTTGACTACAACTTTCATCATCCCTGGACACAATGACTATACTGCTTGGAGAGTATGGGAAATGCAGCCTAACATATCAGGAGGGCACCATGCTGGGGAAACCATCAAAGTTCATTGTATTTCACTGTTTCATGATGATAAATTCTTTTCAAAAAGCATATCATGTTTAGAACAAGTTAAACTTTATATGTTAACTATAATATAGCAAGATGCTATCACAATATCTATGGGAGGAGATGTAGAGATGACATTCTCAGCCCCCCCCTTCCCGTGAATGTCATATACCGCAATCTTTAGAAATTGACATTGTTGCAACTAACTTTTTCTAACATGGTGCTCTAGGTCTATGGAGTTACAATCTGTTGTAGAAATAAAAGTGCCCCACTGTCTGAAAAGGGGTAGAGAAACCTGTTGCAGAACTTTTGATTCAGACTATCTATACTCTTAAGAGAAACATGGGTGTGCAATTTAATATAGTTGCAATTGAGCACATCTACAGGCTTCTCCAGTTCCATTGTTTAGCAAATTTTAAATTCTTCCAATATCCTTGATAAAATGGGTCAGTCTTGTAATGCACACTGACATTACTGATTCAGTGCATGCATCTCAAATTGACGGTTTTGTCTTTCCTGGCATTCTGAGACCTGAATGGTCTTGCTATACCCATGTAGTCTTTTCTGAAAAAAGTGTAAGAAATTTTCAGAAAAATGAGATCTTGGTAAAATATCTGAAACCTTTTAATAAGTCTCTGGAAATCCTCCTAGATAAGAATGTCAATGTGCTTTGAAAAACAAGTGAACCTAAATAGTTTCAACAGCATAGCCAAACAGCTGGGAATATTTTTTTTTTCATGTCAGAAACAACTTGGGAGTGACTGTACTCTGTGGATTTTCTGGCAAAGTATCTTTCTTCAAATACCAAAACTGTGACTAGAGAAGAAGAAGAAAGAAATGTTTTGTTAAATCTGTCATGAAGCTACCATATGGTCCATTGGTTTAAACAGGCACATATACATGGATTTAAAAATAGAAATCTAAAATCTGAGTTTTCAAAAGCTTAAAAAGAGACATCTTTACTCCCAAGCACTGTGCCAAGTTTTTGCTTTCTCATTTTGGTAGGTCAGGAGTGGGCAACTGTGGGAGTCTAAGAGGTCCATTAGCACCCTGTAGATCTCGGAGAGCTACACAACCCCAGCATCCCCTGCAAAAATATATATTAAAATTGCCCCAATGCCTTCTAGTGGGGCACAGGGAGTGTTTTCATCATGTTTTCAGCCTTGTCCCAATACATTTTTGGTCCAGGAGAGGCTTTTCTTTTCTTTTCTTTTCCTTTTTTAAAAAGCAAAAATGTCTGGTGGGGCAAAAATGTGGAGTAAATGAATAAGCCATAAGTGTAAGAATTTAGATATTCATACAGTGGGCCCTTGGTATCTGCTGGGGTTTGGTTCCAGGGCCCCCTGTGAATACCAAAAATCTGTGGATGCTCAAGTCCCATTACATACAGTAGCATAATAAAATGGCACCACTTATATAAAATGGCAAAATCTTTTTAAAAAATATTTTAAAATTTTCAAACTGTGGATGGTTGAATCGATGGATACGGAGGGCCAATTGTATTTTCTTATGGGTTCTAATTTATTAAAAAAACATTAAAATAACCCCAAAGGGCAGTAAAGTTGTATTTATTTGTGGGGTGGGGGAACTCCAGAATCACAACGATTCAAATTAGATGTAAAGAAATGAAGTTGTAATAGAGTTTCTTCAGAGTGATTTTTTTTTTTTTAATGTAAACACAGGTGTGTGGTGGATGATGGAAAGAATCAGATTTGGAAAGCAAGTGGGGTGGTTTAATCCTTTACTATAGTACAACCGATGCTCTTCCCCAGTGTAACCTTCTCTTACCCTAAGTGGGCTAAAAAGCAATTGATTAAACAGTACTTTTCTTTTTCCACCATCATGTTAATAACAGCTCTATGGAGGCATTCATTAATTCAGAAAACAAAGCTGGGAGAAACAGTGTTTCTTTCTGTAGTATCACTGCCCCAATTCAGTTTGTGGTGTTTTGGGATGAGATCAGTTTAAAAACAGAAACAGAGAAAGAGGCAATCACAGATTCTCCTGTGCCTTGCTTTTAGTTGGGCTCTGAAAAGCAGGTATGTGAGCTCTCTTTTCTGAATAGCTTGGAGATGGCTATCACCAAGAACTTTACTACAGATATGGTGAAAAATGGTTGTTAAAATTATTATTGGTAATGGCTCATAGGATGATGAACATAGGGGGGTTGCAGACTGCCAGAAATAGTGCAAATTGAGTCCACTTTTAGGGTTAGGGTTAGTGCTAGGGAATCATGGGAATTGTTTTTTTTCCCTGAGACATTGAGCCTTCTCTGTCAGAGAGCTCTGGTGCCACAATAAAATACAGTTCCCATGATTCCCTAACCCTAACCCTAAAAGTGGACTCAATTTGCACTATTTCTGGCAGTCTGCAACCCCCCATCGATGCTAGAATGGTGTTACAGTCATTATCCTTAATTAATATTCTGCATTTTTCCCACGATGGGATCCAAGATGGCTCATATAAAAAAAATGAAGTACAGCTAAAGCCTATTTGATACAAATGTATCAAATTCTCTTAAGAAAATCAAATTACAACAATTTAAAAAACTTGAAAGTATGGTAAAAAGATAAAAGCATAACACACCTATTAAAAGATTATTCTCCCACAATAAACCAAAAGTCTGACTAAACCAAAATGTTTTTTAATTTTATTTTTTAAAGATAGATAATACATTAAATATACTAAACAAAGTCAATATAGTCATAAAACATAATTTTCAAATATACATATTTACAATTGATTTCTCATGTTCATCCAGTTTGTATAAAACCTTTCTCATTTAAATCTGATTGTCTTCACATCAAGTACAATATTTTCCCAGTTCTTCTGTGTGCTAAACCAACAAAATTTATTATTTTGGATCAAACTTTAAAAAATGTAATATCTTTATAAATTTAAACTTTCCTTCTTACAATATAGCAATACTGAGACCCAGTCTTGTTCTACTTTTTGTATATTTTGGTTTTTTTAATCTAGCAGTTAACACGTCCATACTCATCATATCTGATACTTTCCAGAACCATTCTTTAATTGAGAATATCTGTTGTTTTCCATTTTTTTTTGCTAATATTAGTCTCACAGCCATTAGTCTCACAGCCATAACACTAGTCTGCCACAGTTCTTTTCTATCTCTTTTGATGTTTTGTTTAGCATTTAATAAATATATTTCAGGTAGCAGGTTATAATTTATTTTGAGAATTTTGCATATTGCTGTATGGATATTTTTCCAATAGGACCAAATTACGGTACAATTCCACCACATGTGGAACCACCCTCCAATTGCATTGTTACATTTCAAACACTTGTTATGCTTGTTTTATAAATGTTTGCCAATTTTATAGATGTTCGGCACCAATTTTAAAATAATTTTCTTTTAAATCTTGGCATCTGGTAAATCTTTGCATTCTTTTTCTTGCTTGTTCCAAACTTTCTAGAGCAATATCTCTTCCAATGTCCATTGCCCACTTAATCATTGTGTCTTTGATGATATTCTGTTCTAATTCTCTTTTCAACAATACGTTATAGAAATTTGATATCAGTTTTGGGCCATTACATCTTATCACTTTATCCAACTCATTTTCATTTTCTTCAAATCCTTCTTTCTTATAATCTAGTTTAAAGCTGTCTATCAATTGTTTATATGGGAACCAATGAATTTTTGGATCTATCTCTTTCAGATCTTCTAGAGGTTTCATTTCGTATTGTCCTCTACTTTGTTTGTTCAAAATGTCTTGGTATCTCAACCATTCTGGTACATCACACCATCTTCCAAAAAACGCTCCCTGTGTGGACACCCACACTGGCAATTTTCTATAAAAAAAATTCTTATTGCTGTATCCAAATTCTAAGTAGTGATCTTCTAATATACTGATTTTCAAACTCTTTATGTATGTTAGCTTTCCTGTACCACATGTAGGCATGCCACTCATATCTCAAATTAAAACCTTCTGAGGCCAAAGTTCTTTCCTTCTCCAAGTTTATCCATTCCATAATCCATGTTAGAGCATTTGCCTAGTAGTAAATCCTCAGATCTGGTAAGTTGCATCCACCATTCTCTTTCTTATCAATTAAAGTATTCCATTTTATTCTTGATTTCCTTTCTGACCTTATAAATTAATTCTAAATATCTTGTCTGTTTCTTGGTCCATTTCCAAGTGTGTCAATCCTACATAATCCGCCAGTATCGGTATAAATCTTTGGTAAATATTTTCTTTGGCTTCTTTAGAGATTCCTCTAAATTTTAAACATTTTTCCCGTAACAGATTTCTTACCATAAGATCATGCTATCGTCTTTCCTTTGTGTGTCAATGGTCTGTTCTGATGTCTTTTTTAAGTCTTGTGTCACTTCTTTTAGATTTTCCACATCAAGTTGTAGAGTCTTGACCTGTTTGGTCATCTTATCCATCTTCTTTCCTAGAGTTCCCAATTCTGTCCTCATTTCTTCCTTAATCTCACGTCTTGTGTCCTTAGATTCCTGATTTATCTCCTGTCTTATCTCAGTCTTAAGACTTCTGATTTCTTCCAGCAAAAATGCCATAGTGGGTTCTGCTTGTTTTGGTATTGTATTGACCCTCTTCTTTGAGTCACAGTTTGTATATAAGTCTGAGAATAGGTCTTTTTACCAGATGCCATATTTTTCTCTTGATAATCAATTCCTGTTTATGCAAACTCTTATGGTAATATTCAATGTTCTTTTATTATGTTTGGATAATATAGAATTCAAAAATTCAAAAACTTAAATTAGTTCTAATTTTGATCCACACAAACAATACCAATAATTCAATAATTCAATTAATTCAATCAATAATTCAAATGATTCAATTCAATTCAAAATCAAATTCAATTTCATCAATTTAAATCAAATCAACAATTCAGTTCATTCAAGTTTACCTCACACAACAATTAATTTCAAGTCAAAATTTCAATTCATAAATTCATAAATTTTCAGTTATTAATTCGATTCAATTCATTCAATATGTTGAACTAAATTACCCCCTTAATTCATGAATATATAATTAATTAATTAATTGTGAACTCTTAATCAGTTTCTATATCCTTTTTCTCATTGATTTATGTCATAATCTTGTTACTGTTTAAAGCCCATAGAGCCAATTGCACAAACTCTATTTCCTACTGCATATTTATTTTCCTACTGCCAAAACTGTATCCAGCTGCACATTATAACAATGTCTACTGAATGGCAACTGCAGCTCTGGTAGTTTTAGAAGGAGTGAGAACTGTCACTTAACCAACTCCCATTCTTTATCCTGCTTTATAGATTCACACATCTTTGATCAATGGACGGCCAAGTGCAGATGACCCTTCACCAGCCCTTCTAGAGTTCACTTCAGCTCGCTACATCCGCCTGAGGTTTCAGAGGATACGAACACTGAATGCTGATTTAATGATGCTTATGCACAGGGATCCCAATGAAATTGATCCAATCGTTACAAGAAGGGTAAGTCTTAGTAAAGATACTGGAATGTCCACTTTCAGTGCTACTCTTGCCACTAATTCTAATGACTAGGACCTGAAAAGATTATACTGCTCCAGGAATTATTATTATCACCAGGCCCTACTATTTTAACAAAAAGAGTGAAATATTCATGTGTCCCAGTTGAAAGGCTGATTCTATCCCTATCATTTTTTTTCTGGCCTAAAAATAAAAATCATCACTGCTAGAAGCCTCCAAGAGTGATAATTTCCAATTGCAAACTATATAGGTACACATAAGCCCCTTGGTATGCACATCCAGATGAACTCTTTAGATTCCTAGCATGGTCTCACTCTTTCCATCTCTGTAGGAAAGCTATATAGAATGCATTAAAATATATGTAGTTTCATATAATGCACAGCCTACCAGAATGACATATAGTTCTATCCTTTGTATTTATGTTTATGGAACTTTAATGCCCATATTGGTGATTATTTTAACTGCATGGAGACCCTACTTGTGAGCAGCTTTTATAAAGAGGTTCCTTTTCATGTTTGCTTATGCATGTACAGATATCAGGGATGGGGCTTAGCTCAGGGGGGTGATTTAGAGGTAAATACTGAAGGGCAAACCCACTGTGATTTTGACCAAGGTCCAAAGCACACTGCAGAAATAATCCAGTTTAATACCACTTTAAGTGCCTTAGCTCAATGCTAGGAAATTCAAGGAACTGTAGTTTTGTGAGACATTTAGCCTTCTTTGTCAGAGAGCTTTGGTGCCACAATAAACTGCAATTCCCAGGGAAGTTAAAGCAGTCTCAAATTGGATTATTTTTGCAGTGTGTTTTGGATCCAAGAGTAAGACCCTTTTCCTAGTTAACTTCTGAATGCCCTGTATGTGAGTAATGAATGAATAGGGCTTCTGAGATTTTCAGGCAAGGGTGTGGTGCAGAACATTTTCCACAATGAAAAAATATTTACTACTAATTTTTCTCTATGGAAAATGCTCTAGTTCTTGTTGTTGTTTCTCTTCTTAAAAGTTTCATAAAAGTATTTAGATACACTGTGATCTGATTTAACCAATTAATGAGCTTTGGATATGCTGGAGTGGGTAGCTTCAACACTGCAGGGTTTTGTTTTTGTTTTTTAAGGTGACTATCTCTATTTATATAAGTAGTGTCATTAGGGTGTGTGTGGTGTGTGGAGTGCACCAGGTGACACCCTAAGGGGGAGGTGGCACCACTGCTCCTCAAACATCCAAGGAATGTGGGGAGGTGTAGCTCAGTGGATGAAGAAAGCACTCCCCTTCTATGCAGTCACTTAAGTGGGCAAGGAGAGCATCTCTCTTTCTCTCTCCCTGCTTCCCCCCCTCACTGGAAGGCAGAGGGAAGGGGAGGGAAAGGGAGCTGAGTAGGGGAGAAAGGAGATGCAAGGAAGTGGGGATGGACTTGCAATAGGTGTGCTTAAAGGAAAACCTGGGTTGCCTGAAGAAGAAGAGACCTTGCATGGCTGGGACAAGTAGGCATGCAGGGAAAGGTCCTGGTGGTCCACGGTGGCAAGGGAGGATGAGGCACATAATCATAATAAATAAATAATAATAAAATTTATTTTTATCCCGCCCCTCTGCAGCACAATCTGGGCAGCTTACACATAAAAAAAAAAAAAAAAATTCCAGTACAACAATTCCCTAACCCACCCTCCCCTTAAAAAAGTATTAAACTAGTCAATTTTGAAAACACAAAATACAATAAAATCGAGTCATATGAAGAGGAGTAACACAGCAGGTTAAGTGGTTCGATAGCAGTTCCGGGGGCTGGGGGCTGAATCCTAGGACCGGGAAAGCTAGTCAGGGAAGGCCTGCTGGAAGAGATCCGTCTTGACAGCTTTTTTGAAGCTGTAGAGTGGTAATGAGATGGATCTCATCCGGCAGGCCATTCCATAATCTGGGAGCAACGGCAGAGAAGGTCCTCTGGGAGGTCGCCAACAGCCTAGTTTTCATTGGCTGTAGCAGATTCCTCCCAGAGGACTGAAGTGCACGGGGAGGATCATATGCAAGGAGATGGTCCTGGAGATAAGTTGGACCCAAGCCATGTAGGGCTTTAAAGGTCATAACCAACACCTTGTACTGTGGAGAGATTTAAGCACAGGTGTTATGTGCTCTCTCCTAGAGATACCGGTAACCAACCTGGCTGCCATGTTCTAAACTAATTTAAGTTTCCAGGTTAAGCACAAGGGTAACCCCATGTAGAGCGCTTTACAGAAATCGAGATGGGAGGTTACCAGAGCATGTACCACAGTTTCAAGATCCCTAATTTCCAGGAAAGGGCACAGCTGGTGTATCAGCCGAAGCTGATAACAGACACTCCTGAGCGTCGCATTCACCTGATTTGTCATGTGAAGCGATGAATCTAGGAGTACCCCCAGGCTGTGAACACAGTCCTTGGAGGAGAGTGTGACTCCGTCCAGGACTGGAAGTTATATTCCTAGACCTGGTTTCAGGCCCGTAACTGTTAGTACTTCCGTTTTGTCTGGATTCAGTCTCAGTCTGTTTTTCCTCATCCAGTCCATTACTGCTTTAAGACAATCATTGAGAGGAGAGATGCCATCTGAAGTCAAAGCCAATGACCGGGTCATGGAGAAGTATATCTGGGTGTCATCAGCATCCTGTTTCCCAAGGATCAATCCTCTGTTGGAGGGAAGGTGTGGGGAGGGCGTGTGTGGAGGCCAGGGATGCAGAGCAAAAGAAGAAAAAAAGTTGCAAAGGCAAGAAGGAGAGCACGGAGGTTTCTCAGGCCCTTCCCAGAGGCAAAATCCAGTCCTTCAAGAGCAGCTGCTGAAGCCCTTCTTGCTTCTTTTTGGCCATTCTCTCTCTCCCCCCCCCCCCAATGCAAACTGAGAAGCAACATATGGATTTAAGCCTAGTTTTTGTTCCAGCCTACTGGCTATTAGCCTCTCTGCACAAAAGGTTTGCACATGTTTTAAGAGGGGAGGTGAGAGAGGTGGTGCCAACTGTCAGAATCCATGGATGGGGTTCTGTCATGATTGTTATTGGGAGTTGGAGAGAATGTATATATTGATCATGTATGGTACATAGAAGCCTGGGTTGTGGGTCTGATAGCATGTTATTAGAAGAGGGGCTAGACAAATGGTGGGATGGCCAAATAGTATGTACAGAGAAGAGGTTTATGGCTTGATGAGTTTGGAAGGGATGTCTGTTTTTCCTGTAGTGATTCAGATATGTGGAGAATGTTTATTTTCTTTCTTTCTTTTCTTTTTTTGTAGTAACCTGACAGAGCTGGGAGTGCCAGGTAGAGGGAGAAATGGGTAATAAGGGAACTATTAGAATTTGCTTGGTTTAGGAACAAAGTGCCAACAGTCTGAGGGTGGGGCTAGGTAATTTGAGGGTTAATATCACTGTAGGGTGAAGGGGCTGGTTAGTTCCGACACAGATGCTTTACTGGTGGCTTCTGTCTTGATGTCTTAAATAGAAGTCTTTTGTTTTCTATCACAATAAGTTGTTTTTTGATGGTTTTTTTGCCATTTGGAAACCAGCGGAGAGCCAGCAATCCTGTGAGTGGGAGAGATGGAGGGAAGAAGGATTATTTTAATCAGAGCTGCTTGCTTTTATCAGCTTTATGTTTTATAAGTTGCTGATTTTTTTAAAGGCTTGAAATGTTCCATTTTAATACAGTTTATTGTTGATACCATAAAGAGCTGAGGAAACACAGAATCATATCTTGAATTCCTGATTATAAGTGAGTGGCTTCACAGATCCATCAACAGATTCCCGCCCTCCCCCCCCCCCCCATCTTGAAGAATGGGTAATAGAAATAAAGTACATGTTTAGAATTCTTAACATAAACCTTGAATTCAGTTGTTGTTTTTTTAAAAAAATACTCTTTTAAATTTTTCTTTAAAAATATCACATCATATAAAATTTTCACTTCAACCACATGAAACATGAAACTAAATGTAAATATATTTAGGCTGTGTATATGAGATTGTAATGTAAAGACTTATTTTTCATTTTGCTAGTTGCATATGTCAGACCAATTGCCATTACATTCAGTGATAGATGGGAATACTGATTTATGGGTAACATTTCTAAAAATAAAAAATAAAAAATAGTAAGGATTCTGTATGGTGGAGTATGGGTAGGAGGCCAATAGGGTGGGGTGACACTATGAGTTACCGCACCGGGTGTAATCAACCCTAGTAGTGCCACTGTCTCATATTTTATATGTGGATTCCATTTTTATTTAAATCTTTGCACAATTAAAATAACTAAAACAAGCCTATTGAAAAAAGAAAATATTATCTAATATTTAGTCAGAGTTAATAATGTACTTGATTATACATCCAAGATATTTAATTTCAAGTTTATAAGAATAACTATTTTTATGCCCATTAGAACTAATTGCTCAGTCTCTGCTGCTGTCTTGAGCGGGAGGTTAAGCGTATCCTCTCCACATAAGTAGGAGATGCTTCCCCATGTCTCTCTTGCACAACACAAAGTGGTGATCCCTTTCCAGAGGAAGGAGGAAGAGGCCCTTCCCCAGCCTTAGAAGAAGGCAGTGGCAGTAGAAACTATCTAGTCCCCTTACAAGTACAGGACAGGAGGAAATGGAAACACTTTCATATTTCCAACTTGGGGAGGGAGTGGGAAGGGATGAGATGGCAGCAGGAACACCCCTACACACACCACACATCATCCTAATGCAAGGGCAACAGAGCAGGAGACAAGGAAGAGACAGCCACATAGTCAAACACCTGAGGCTGACTCTACACATGGCCAAGTTTTTCCCCCATTGCCTGGCTCTGCTCAAGGCACAATGGGGGTGGGCATGACCAGGACGATAGCCTATGCCACTGTGGCTCTACTTCATTAAGATTCATGATAGAAGTAATTCTGCTGGAGATATTTTTAAAAGTTGGTAGTAGCTCTAAAGAAGGAAGTGAGTTTTACAAATCACTTATTTGTACAAAAAGATATTCTAATAAATATGCCTCAAGTTGATGTGTTCTTTCCTGCAGTTCTTTCTTTTCATGAGAATTCCTTGGAGAATGTCTTAGGCAGATGGCTCAGCTTCAGTTTTAGTTTCTCTGATTATTCAGTTTCCTATCTGTAGGAAACATATGAGTGTGTGTGTCTGTGTCTCTCTGTGTGTGTTTGTGTCTGGTATATGTACATGTATGACTGACATACAGAACAATTTGGGCATGCTGAAATTAGTATATAAATAAGTTTCAGTATATTAATGTATCCTTCCTCGAAACTGAAATATTCTGTTGAGTTGTCATGTTGAATTTTCAATAACAAAAATTTCTCTAGAGGAGCTTTGCATTTGTTGGGATATAACACAAAGAACACATTAGCTGTACTCCACTGAATGTTTTCTTTTCTTTTTCATTTTTATCACTTTCAGTTATTGAATAACTTTTGATATATCTACGCAGTGAACTTTTAGAGAGTTTTTTTTATGCCGCTTAAGTGAGTCTGAAATCCTGCAGTGTGTAAGAGAACATCTTGGGGCCCATGACAGGAGCCATTTTGCTCTCCAACCACAGAGATTAAAATGGAGGATATGAGAAAGATAAAGTAAGGGCCTTTGCAGACTGCCAGAAATAGTGCAAATTGAGTCCACTTTAACTACCCTGACTCAGTGCTAGGGAATCATGGGAACTGTAGTTTATTGTGGCACCAGAGCTCTCTGACAGAGAAGGCTCAATGTCTCAGAAAAAAATACAATTCCCATGATTCCCTAGCACTGAGCCAGGGCAGTTAAAGTGGACTCACTTTGCACTATTTCTAGCAGTCTGCAAAGGCCCTAAGAGAGAGAAATATCTTTAGTTGCAAGGCTATGCACTGCAGATGTACAAATTTACTGCACTTTGACAGCTGTAGGGGCAAGAAGGGATGTGTTTGGGGAGAATGGGAAAATTTTGGATCTGCCACATCCATTTCCCCTGGTATGTCAAAGAGCAGGGGATGAGTACAACCTGAATCTTGTTCTGATCAGGAAGAGAGTCTCACCATGACATTTCAGGGTAAGTCTCCATTGGATTATAGAGAAGTATCCACACTGACAAATTAATGGATTTTGACACCACTTTGCCATGACTATATCCTGTGGAATCTTGGAATCTGTAGTTTGGTGAGGTATGTAGCCTGGTTTGTCAGAGAGCTCTGGTGCCTCACCAAACTACAAACACCAGAATTACATAACATTGAGCCATGGCAGTTAAAGTGGTGTCAAATTGCTTTAATTTGACAGTGTGCATATACCCTAGGCCCATGACGGTGAACCTATGACACACGTGCCAGATATGGCACATGAAACCATTTTCCCTAGAGTGCAGAGGGTGAGGAGGAGGAGGAAAAGATGCACACCTATTCTTCCTCCTTCCCGGCCGTCCCAGTCCTTCAGCTGCCTCTCCAGTGCAGGGGAAGGAGGAGGAAGACAGCACGCGCCTTTTCCTCTTCTTCCCCCCTCACCTTCCTGGGCCTTCAGCTGTCTCTGGAGAAGCAGCTGAAGTCCCAGGAGGGCAGGGGGAAGATGTCCAACCCCCGAAGTCCCACCCCTGGAGGGCAGAAGTCCCGTCCCTGGCACTGGGTAACATCCAGTGCTGGAAAGCCTTTTAGTTTGGGCACTGTAATCCCTAGGTTGTTTCTAGGATTACAGTCACCCATCCTTTTTCATGTTCTGGACACCCCCTCCCCCGAGAAAATGAAAAACGCAAATATTCAAGCCCTATTGGCTTGAATAGAGGCATGTGTCCGCGGAGGTGAGCAACTGCATGCCTCATTTTGTGCCCCTCCGTTCATTCCTTGCGGATAAGCTTCAAATCTGCAAAAATGAAGGGACAACTGTATATCATGCCTGGAGCTGGTGTACTCTATCTCCTTCTCATTGGGATTCATTGGAAGAATGATTTTTTTTTTTAAATAGAATTTAAAAAAGAAAATATGCTCCCACTTCTGCACCTCATGGCACCTCTGCCACATTTATTCTCTCTCACTGTTACACAAATTTGTCCTGTAAATGATAATAATTAGATCCCAATCTACTTATATAATTATAATCCCCCACCAATGCTTGCTGAGAAATGCAGTGATTTGAATTTCTCTGAAGGCCCACATAACTCTTTCTTGCTCACTGAGTTTTCATCCTGATCATTTTTAGTACTGAATGGAAATATAGACATTTAAACAAACAGAGAAAGACATATTTCAGCATTTTAAATACTTTTTGACTTTCTTTGGTCTTTTGCTTTCCTTTGTTAATTAGTATGGCAAATTTAATTTAATTTAATTTAATAAAAAAAATTTTTTTTGCATCTTTTGTGTAGTAGCAGCACAGACATGGCAATTAATCCTTGCAGGAATATGAGGGAGATGATTTCCCCAAGAGTCAAATTGTTTTGACTGTTGCGTTGTTTCCTTATATGTCATGTAACTTTCCCTAATCAGCACTACCACCAGCACGGGTAGATTTGTGGTGATGGTTTTGTGCCTTCAAGTCATATCTGACTTATGGCAACCCTAAGACCCTATCATGGGGCTTTCATGGCAAGATTTGTTCAGAGGGTTTACCTTTGCCTTCTTCTGAGGCTGAGAGACTTGTCCACGGTCACCCAGTGAGTTTCCATGGCCAAGTGGAGATTTGAACTCTGATCTCCAGAGTTGCTGGCTTTCAAGGGCAACATAGTCAAAATTAATTCTGAGAATAGTTTGGCTTGGATTCAAATTACAAAGTGTGCTTATTGCTTTCATGCTTGTATATTTTTATTGTTAACTACTGTCCAGTCGACTTCAGCATATGGCTTCCCTGTGAATGAGAGGCTTCCCAGTCACCCTATTATGAACAGCTCTGTTTAGGTCTTGCAGACTTAGAGCCATGGCTTCCCTGAATGAGTTTATTCACCTGTAATGTGATCATCCTCTTTCTGTACATTTCCATGCATTCATCAAAAGTCTTCTTTGGCTTGTAGCATGTAGTTGCATGTGGAGAGTATTATTTGATTCAAATGATCATCCCTAGAAATATGGTTTTTTAATGTAAATTATCTGGAGGTCAGGAATGCACCGTTCTTCTGCCAAGTTATGTCTTAAATATATACATGCATGAATACTGGTGATCATTTCCCCTCTAGATAAAAATACATTTGAACTCTCCCACTTGAGCTGCAACCCCTCCTAGAAAATGTGCAAATCTTATTCACATTGGGTTAAAATGCAGAGTGTCCCTTTCATGTACAGAAGTGTTCCTTCTGTTTGATGAAGAGAATGAGATTCAGTAGGGGCAATTGGGGCAAAATGCAGTTACTTTAGGATATTATGACGGTAGAAGGAGGACAAATAAGTGCATAACATAATCCCGTTATACATATAGGTGTAACAAGTTACTTTCAAAGAGTTAATTTTAAAGGGGATTTTGGAGACATTTTGACATTTTCAAATTAATCTAAATGCATTTTTCTCTGTCATAGAAAAGTAATGGAAATAATAATAATAATAATAATAATAATAATAAAAATAATAATTTTATTTGTATCCCACCCCTCTGTCAAACAATTGGGGTGGCTTACAATAGTTAAAATTCCATACAATATGTTAAAATACTATCCAAAGCCCTCCCACCCCTTAAAAAGTATTAAACCAATGATTATCATTAAAACATATAATTAAACATCAAATAATAAATCATTGAACAAACAGACATAATGAACAGAGCAGCAGTTGCAGCCAAGGAAAAAAGAGATCAGAGGACTCCTGATAGAAAATAGAAAATAATAAATAATAGAAAAGCAGTGAGCAGTACAACATGCAATGTATGAAATTACTTTTCCACCATTGTAACAGCAAAAGGCTACATCTCAATCACTATAGCATAGGAATAGGAATGTTTTACTTTTGAATAGTAAATTTCCAAGTGTCTTCTTTCCCCCCTACAACCCTCTAGGAAACTTCTCACATTGGCTGTGACCTGTTGTTTGCTGTAACCACACTCTCATAGGTGATAAAAGGCTGTCAATACTGCAGGAGGGGAGGGAAGGGAGAGAGTAATGGTAATGATAGCAGTCTCTATCAGTTGAGAAGGGTGCCCTGCCAGTTCCTGAGCTTCTAAGGACTGGACAAGGCAGCTTTCTCTCCCGAAGTCTTCTCACCTGCTTCACTGTTGTTTAAATTGTATTAATATATATGTATGGAAATTTTAATATTGTAAGCCGCCCCGATTGCTCTGCAGAGGGGCGGGATATAAATTATTATTATTATTATTATTATTATTATTATTATTATTACTGTCACTGCCTGTCTAAGAATGCCATATGCCAACATAACAGACTGTTCTGCTACAATAGGTTGTCAGGGATGATGGGAGTTGTAGCTCTTCACCTCTGGCTCTAACTCTCCACCTTGTTATGCAGCAGAGCTGACCAGCTTTGATCAGTGGTTGATGCTTCTTTCCCAAGCAGCAGAGTTTCAGAGAATAGGCTGAAGACCCTGACAAACTCTCCAAGCCTTCTCACTCTTCTTCCTGAGATGTCTCCAAACTTCTCCAGGATTCCTCTGGTTCTTGTATCTTCCCTCAAGACACCAGACAACTCAGTAGTCTTATATAAAAGATCTACTTTATTTTACTATATACATAAATACTATATGCCCTACAAATCACAATCTCTTCTCCACCAAAATACTCCACACTACACCACACTGAACATTAGCAAACATTGCAATTTATAGCCATTGTTAGACACCACCCACCAGTCAGTTTCCACCCAGTGGGTGTGTACATACATCTTGATTGGTCCACATAGATCATCCCATACCTAAGACCAACCCAAGTGTTTCATCACTTTACCTTGACCACTTAATGAGTCTCAGGTGTTTGCAATCTATCACAGGTGTTCTCAGTATACCTTCTATAACTTTGTCCTTGGCTCTCAAGGCTTCTTAATTATATTATCTTTTTCACCTGTGTATCTTCCTGATTGCTCCTGCTTAGTCACTTTGACATTCACATACATATTTTTATTTCTATTACTGTATATCCCATGTTGCTTTTTCCTTAACATAGGTTCCCACCAGAATTCTGACTACGGTTCCTGAGATTCACCAGACCTGTAGAGCAGTGGTGTCTCCAACACGGGTGTTACTCAGTGTGAGGGGGGCTGCTGGGGGGGGGGGCAGTGACCAAAGGGATGCACTCACCCTTCTCCGTTGCCATGGTGGCAGCCTCCTCCTCCACTGTAGCAAAGCCTGGAAGGACAAACACACCCTTTCAAGCTTTCCTGTGGTGGTGGCTCCCTCCTCACAAGGAGGACACCATTCCAACAAAGTCTGGAGCCACATGTCACCATAACAGACTGCCCTTCTCCTTTGCCACAGTGGTGGCCTCCTCCTCAGAAGGGAGCTGCTGCCACAGCAACACTCGAAAAGGCACACTCACCTTTTCCCTTTGCTGCAGCAGTAGCCTCCTCCTGAGGAGGGAGCTGGTACCCTGTTGAAACTTGGAAGGATGTGCTCACTCTCCCAGGTTTTGCTGCAGTGGCAGCTCCCTCCTCAGGAGGAGGCTGCCCCCTGTTCAGCCTGGAGGGGTGCATTCACCTTTCTCCTTTACCACAGTGGTGACCTCAGAAGGGAACTGCCACCGCAGTGAAGGCTGGAGGGACATGCTCATCCCTTTGCACACACTTCAGGCAAAAAGGGGGCTCAATTAGGTGCTACTCCTCTTCTGGGATATCATCCAGTGTGAACTGCACCCTGTGCACCCTCCTAGTAATGCCACTGCTGTAGACAAGCTGGGTGGTGGCTGCAGAGGGAAAGGGAAACAAGATTTAAGAAGAGGAGAAATACAGTCGGTACGCCATAACCATAGATTCTGCATGATTTTTTTTTTAAATCAAAAAGCAAACTTTGATTTTGCCATTTTATATAAGGGACACCATTTTACTAGAGGACTTAAGCATCCATGGCTTTATGCATCCATGGGAGAGGGTGTCCTGGAACCCAGCCCCAGGGGATACTTAAGTTCATCCGTCTAGAGGAGAGTCATATAATTAGAGTTCCAATCACAGATGTGGTGAAACCAGCACAACATTTTTTGATTTTCCAATGTAGACAGCTAATCCTTCAAAAAAATTTTCCCTTAATGTTCAAAGTATTTTCACTGGTAGTACCAGAGAGATCCAGATGCTCTATAAAAATGCTCCACTGACTTGCCTGAGAGGCATGGCAGAATGCAAGTATCTGAATAAGTGATGGGGGGTAGTGGGTTATGAATGTAACAAGATGCATTATGTGGTGCACAGTATAAATTGAAATGTTTATTCTTAATGGCTATATTTTCAGTTTCAGTTAAAATCAAATAGAAGTTTGTTCCTCTTTTTTACCATCTTTTTTTATTAGGAATGAAATAGGTGACTATTTTCTATGTGCTATCTGTCATATAATAATGATTTTATTAATTAATTGTTGTTTCTATTTGCAGTATTACTATTCTGTAAAGGATATCTCAGTGGGAGGAATGTGCATCTGCTATGGCCATGCAAAGGCCTGTCCACTGAATCTAGCTACAAATGTATGTATTCTTTAAAATTGTCTGAAAATTAAAAAGCGGATATTGAATATTGAAATTCAATATTGAATATTGTTTTTAAATATTAAAACTGAAAGCTATGGGTGCTTCTAGCACACGGGATCCTAAGCTGGCATCATTAGTGATTACTCTGGTGATCATAGGAAAGTTCCTCTCAGAGTGCTCTCTCAGGGACCTCAGCTACTTTTGGTACTGTTAAAATAGCAGTATAATCCTGAAGTTTAACATATTGAAGAAAAGTAGTTGTCATCCATCAACCCAATATGACCATGTGTAACTCCATGCAGAAGACTACACAAAACCTTACAGCATATTGTTTTACTGATTCATCAGATGTCTTAATTAGAAATTACACAGTTCCAAATGCAACTGTGTTTTTATTTCTTTCTTTATAGAATGCATTTGTCTGTAGAATTTATAAACTGTTCCATAGCAAAGTTTTTGGTGTGGTATACAATGGATTAAAACAAACTGAGATTGAAATTCAGTCAGGAAATGCTTCTTAGAAAATAAAAATCTGCAGAAAAGATCCCAACCAGAGAAATGTAGGCACATGCCTAACCTTAGTTGAAAGGGTGTTCCACAGGTGAGAAGACTTATTGACTGAGGGTCTTCCCCAGGGGTCGGCAACCCTTCCTTACCTGGGGCCGGTCCCTTGCAGCGGGCCCTTCCGGCGGGCTGGGAGGGGGATGGCGGCACGTGCACTCATGCGCATGTGCACGACCCACACCGCCGTGCACGTCACGGCCACCATTTTGTTTACCAAAATGGCGGCCGCGACTTGTTTGCTCATGCGCAGTACTCCTGTGCATGCGCAAATGAGTCATGGCCACCATTTTGGCAAACAAAATGGTGGCCGCAATGTGTGTGGCCATGCGGCGGCCAAAATGTGTGGCCGCGGTGGCGGGTGTTGGTGGCAGGGGTCGGCGGGGGGCGGTAAGCGGGGGTCCGTGGGCCGGATGCAGCCCACGGGCCATAGGTTGCCGACCCCTGGTCTTCACTTTCTCCTTCTGCTTGGCGCAATCACCACACCAAAGTGTTAATGTCACTAGCAGGGAAAAAGAATGGGGCATGTATGTTTTACTTCTGATAAAAACATTACACAATCCCAGAAATTGATTCTGGCCCCACTAGGATTGACTTGACATGAAGTAGGAAGTGGGAATGAAAATCCTCTCACCTCATTCCTTCATCTCAGGATACTAGATTTCATGTAGGCTGTTGTTGGCACTTAGTGTATTAGAACATATAAACCAGATCCCCTTTGTTGCCATTGTGTGCCATAAAATCATTTTTTGACTTATGACAATCCTATCATTTGGTTATCTTTGCAAGATTTGTTCAGAGGAGGTTTGCCATTGCTTTCTTCTTACTTGTCCAAGGTCACCCAATGGGTTTTATGGCCAAGCTAGAAATTGAAACCTGGTCTCCAGAGTTGCAGTCCAACACTCAAACCACTATGCCATGCTGTCTATCTGCATATTCCTGCCTGAACCAGGATCTTACATAACAGCCATCATCTTAATGTTTTCTCACTTTCCAGAATGTTCCTTTCTTAGCTGATATAATGTCTTAACCCCCTTTTGTTGTTGTTTAACAATTCAATAGCGATCTTCTTGCGAATGTGAGCATAACACATGTGGAGAAAGCTGTAATCGGTGCTGCCCTGGATTTAATCAGAAGCCTTGGCAAGCTGGGACCTTCCTTGTCAAGCATGAGTGTGAAGGTAATGGGGGGAAAAGGAGAAATGGTAATGGAAAGTTGTTGAAGATAACGGGGGGGGGGGGGGAAGGAATGTTAAGGTAACCGGGGGGAAAAGGAGAAATGGTAATGGAAAGTTGTTTAGGAAATGTGGTTGAAACAAAGACATGAACTACATATTCATCATGATATATCCAGTTCTGGCTGAATGGTTGATTGGGAATTGTTTGTAAGCATCTTGAAAAAAATAGCAAGCACTAACTGAAAAATTTAAATATAATAAATAAAAGTGTAAATTGTCAGAAAATGCACTTATCTGTGATAATGATTGCATCCATTTCAATACATGTGTTAACCTCTGTCATTTATGTGAGGTTTTGGAACTTTTAAAAGATACTTTCCCCATAGATGTATAGGAGACTTTAAATTTTCATTAATTTCAGTAGGACAGATTTAAGCCCATCCTTGCTTTGAAAACAGTGGGGCTTACTACTTGTTAACTGTTGTATTATCATTTTATTTTGCTTTTATTTTTTATGTGCTTTCATATAGGAGGTAATACCTTTACTAATATGTAACTATGGACAAATATGTTTTCTTTGTGCAATATTTCAAAGCAGTTATCAAATGGTTTAAGCATTTTAAACAATAGTGGAGTCCAAAGACATTTTCTATAAATAGTAACCTTCTATTAACCAATATTTTCAAGAGTGACCTATGTATTTTTTAAAAAATGTATATGTCTGTGCTGATCTGAAAATGGTGGAAAATAGATTTTCCAACATATTTTCTGGAAAACAAATTGGGCATTGTCCCACTACTAACAAAATTATTTAAAAAGAACACATTCAGATGAATGCTTAAACATTTTTCCTGAGTTTACTTATTAATCGGAGGGGGGGGATACGCCTCTGTGAATTGATACATCCTCCCCCAATATATTGTAGCACTCATGTCAAAATGATGAAACAACATTGTTAACATTTTTGGTAAAAAATGTTATTTCTACACATCTACAAACTTGATGTGATGTCTGCTAATAAAAGTTCTTTCTTTCTTTCTTTCTTTCAGCTTGCAATTGTCATGGAAAAGCTGAAGAGTGTTACTATAATCAGACTGTGGCAGATAAAAAGCAGAGTCTGAATATCCATGGGGAATATGATGGGGGTGGAGTGTGTATTAACTGCACACAGAACACTGCAGGAATCAACTGTGAAACTTGCATTGATGGGTTCTTCAGACCTAAAGGGGTAAAGTATGCACCTGTCTATCTTCAGTAGTCCAAAGCATCATTTTAGTAACAGGTGGTAGGTTATTAAGTAGAAAAGACAGACTTTTGATTGCCATTTTATCAAGGTTAAATTCTAATTCTTATATCCTATTACTTACCTTTCTCAGTGGGAAATCTCTAAGAGGGACATTCACAAGGATATGAAAGTAAATTGTGTTGATATGAGAGAATGCACTGGAGGGGTCTGGGCCTCCAGCTAATATTTCATTTCCAATTGACAGAGGATGTAATTTGGTAAACAGCACTTTTCTATCAGTAGAGGAATGTTATTTCCCTGAGCAGAGAAATATTATTGTAATCAACAATGAGAAGAGAGCTATGGAATAAGATTGTGGTCTATGACAAGCATTTGAATAAAGTATAAGTTAGTTGTGCTTGTGTTTCCCAATTTTTGTTGCATTATCAGGAGATTTAGTTTGCAGACTTATTGCCTCTTCTTTGCTTTCAAAGGTGCTACCAGGTGATCGCAACCCATGCAGGGCATGTAATTGTCATTCCATTGGCTGTTTAGATGGTACTTGTGTCAAAGATGAAAAATATGCTTCAGGAGGTGAGAGATTCTTGATTCAGTCACAGTGTTAAACATATATGTGCCACATTGTTAAAATGACTAATAACCTCTTTTTACTATGCCAGTCCTTTCAGAAATACTCACAGGAGATGTCTTCAAATCTGTTTCCTGTGTACTGGCAGTGCTGTCCCTTGGAGACCTGAGATAGTTCCTTGCCATTATCTCTTATGTTCTCTTTTAGCTCTTTATATTCTGACATTTGCAGGAGTGTATGTACTGGGAATCACTTCCCGCTGGGCTTTTAATTTTTCTTATTTTCTTTCTCTTTTGCTGTTTTTGGAAATATATTCTTTGTGAATCTGCACAAAAATGCATATAGAACATTCAACCAATTCCCCTAGTGTGCTCTTTTCATTCCATCCTAGGGAAAGAGTTGTACATCTGAATCAAACATTTGCATCCTTGTAAAGGACTTTTTATCCTCTTGCCAAGAGTAAGGAGATTTCTCCTCTGGAGACAGTGGTTAGAAATAATTAATATCCCTAGTGTTCTCCTCTCCAGTCTTACTTTCACTGAAAAAGCAACACGGCCTTTTGTAAGGTGTCACATTTATCTGTATATTTATTAACTTAGTAGAGTTATAAAAAGTCATATTCAGATAAGACATGAGTAATTTGCATTAAAGGCTGAAAACAACTGAATACAGTTTGAGGTCTTTTTGTTGTAAACATCAGATCAGCTCTTATTGGGACAAATTGTCTCTAGGACAGGTTGAATAACACTGATAACAGTTACTTTTGGTTTTGACACAAATGTGTGCAGAAAATTAAAAAGGAATAATAGAATAATAAGATCTTAAGAGTTGGTAAAGATCACAAGGACAGTGTAGTAGTCTAACCCCTTGCCATGTGGAAATACAAAACTGAAACACTTCTGAAAGATGTACTTATAATCTCTGTTTAAAGAACTCCAAAGATGGAGAGTCCACCAGCCTCTGAGGCAGTCAATTCCACTGTTGAACAGCTCTTACAATAAAATTGTACTTCCTAATATTTAGATGGAATCTCTTTTCTTGTGATTTGAATCCAGTAGTTTGTGTTTTGGTCTCTGGAGCAGCAGGAAAGAAGTTTGTTCCACCTTTTACATAACATCCCTCCAGATTTTTTAAAGTAGCTATTTCACCTCTCCAAGCTAAATATACCAAGCTCCTTAATTTGTTCCTCATAAGGTTTGATTTCTAGATCTTTGATCATCTTGGTCTCCCTTCTTTGGACATGTTCCAGCTTGTCAATATCCTTCCTGAACTGTGGCGCACAGAACTAGACTTAATATTCCTGCTGAGGTCTGACCAAAGAATAATAGAATGGCAACACTATTCCCCTTGATATGGACATCTTGCTCCTGTTGATACAGCCCAGAATTGCATAGGCTTTTTGGCTGCTGCATCACACTGTTGTGTCATTTTTAGTTTTTGATCTACTAAGAACCCTTTTACATGTACTATTTTCAAGCCAAGTGTCACACATCCTGTATTTATTAATTTCATTTTTCCTGCCTAGGTGTAGTACCTTACATTTATCATTGTTGAATTCATTTTGTTACTTTTGGTCCAGCTATCCAATCTGTCAAAGTCATTTTGAATTCTGTTCTGATTCTCTGGGATATTTGCTATCCTTTCCCCACAATTTAGTGTCATCTGCATAATTTATATATATGCTTCTATCCTATCATCTAAGCCATTTATAAAGATGTTAAACAATACCAGGCCTAGGACAGAACCCTGAGGCATCCCTCTAGTTACTTCTCTCCAGGATGAAGGACAAGCATTGGTGAGTACTCTGGATTCAGCTTGTCAACCAATTACAGAACCGTCTAATTGTAGCACTGTCTAGCCCACAGTTTACTAGCTTGCCTGTAAGAATATCACAGTGCAAGGATCAAACTAGTACTTCATGCTGGTTTTCTTACCGAGTTTTAGTGTGTATAATTAAAATACATTCATATACTTGCTAAATAAGTATTGTTGTTGTTGTAGCAGCCAAGAAAGCCCATGTGATATTGGGCTGTATCAACAGGAGTATAATGTCCATATTGAGGGAGTAGTATTGTCACTCTGTTCTATTTTGTTGTTTTTAAGTCCTTCCACCCTAAGTTGGACCTATTGTAGGGAGACTTGGTGGTGCAGTGGTTAAATGCCAGTGCTGCAGCTGCAATGTTATGGGTTTGATCCCAGGGCTCCAGGTTGTCTCAACCTTCCATCCTTTCGTAGGTCAGTAAAATGTTTTTTCTTTGCCTTTCTTGTTGGGGGCAATTGGCTTACACATTGTAAACCTCTTAGAGAGTGCTTAGTTCACTAAAAGTGGCATAAAAATGTACGTGCTATCACTACTGCTATTTTCTCTGTAAGAGAAAAGTGATGGTGAATCTTTTAGGGGCCGAGTGCCCAAACTAAAAGGCCTTCTGGCACCAGGTGCTGTTACCTGGTGCTGGGGGCAGGAATTCCATCCTCTGGGGGTGGGACTTCCAGGGTGGGACTTCTTTCCCCCACCCTGGAAGGGAGGCAGATGAAGGCCTGGGACAGCCGGAAAGGAGGAAGAACAGATGCGCACCTCTTCCTTATCCTCCCCACCCTCTGCGTGCTGGGGAAAATGACTTCACATGCCATCTCTGGCACGTGTGCCATAGGTTCGCCGTCACAACTCTAGAGTCATAGTCCAATGCTCAAATCATTACACCATACTGGCCCTCTTTTAGCAAGTATATTAACTTATTTTAATTACATATGCGAAAGCCAGGTGTTCACATCCTGTCTTAAAGGAGCTGCCAATCAAAGAAACATGTTTCCCAGAAAAGAAAGACAGATAAAGACTACACCAGTAATGCCCATTACTTTGAATTAATCTGGGGCCACCCTTCATTGGAGAAAGTGTATGCTTTGTTTTCAGTACACTTCACTTCATTGTCAAAGTGAACACATCTTACAACATTCTCATGACAAAATGCCCAATGTGAGAAGTAAATACATGTGCCACCTTGCCTCTGCCAGTCTCCTTAAAGGAGTTTTCAATACACTTGTAAGCCCAACTAGATATAGCACTAAACAAGCAGCTCTTATCAGAAACAGCAGCCAGGCAGATAGTTGTCTACTTGTGTAATGTCTGTGAGAACTTCTCCATGTCCTGATTGCATAGCAGCATTGGACTATTACTCTGAAGACCTTGATTTGAATTCCTCCTCAGCATGGACAAGCCTTGGATGATGTGTAGCCTTGGTGTCCAAGGAAGGCAAAGAAAAAATACTTCTGAACAAATCTTGCCAAGAAAATCCTGTGATAGGTCTGCCTTAAGGTTGCCATAAGTCAGAAACAACTTGAAGGAACACAACAACAGCAATTTGTTATATCCATTTTTTGTGGAGGGATTAGAGACAAGAAATTGGAAGCAGGAAGGAAGAAGGAAGTGAAGTGAAGTGCTATCTATCTAATGAACCACTCTACACAAACAATTTCTGTAAAGTCAGACAAAATGCTTGTTGTCCATGCAGTGTATATCAAAAGAAAAAAAGGGAAAGAAAGCCAATTTTCTTCAATCTGTGTAAGCTAGAAAAAGCTGGTGCTTATTTGAAGAAAAGACTAAAAAATGCATTTATTTTTCCAATGGCTTTTCTCTATATATTTGCAAATCAGTATGAATGAACATTAGGTATTTTGAAATTGATTTTGTTGGTGCTAGCTCTTTTCTGTTTGGAAAAATGTTTATTTGGAATAGAATCAAAACCTGCTTCTGAGATGCCTTGTCAACCAAAGCAAGAATAAAAATACTCTGATCCTGGAGTATAATGGGAAAGGATGATAATGAGTGGTTCTCTCCAAATGTAAAGCCTGCACATCTTGTCCTTCTGGCACATAGAGGCAAAGGATTATTAGATACAGCTATAATATCAACAATGTATTCTATGGTCACATTACAGATGTTCTTGCTGTGCTGGCATAATTGCCTGCTGCTTCAGAGTTGTTAAAGAAAACACATTGTAATTGTTACAGCCTGTTTACAAAAAGTCCAAGTTTTCAAAATGAGCAGGAGTTGGTTTTATAGATAAATCTGGCCCTTCAGATATCGTGTATACACATACAGAGAGAGAGAGAGAATTTCCTGAATGTCTTTCTTGAGGGTACATCATGTAGGAATTTGCTAATTTTCTACCCTCAAGAAGCAATAAGTAATTTTAGCAGTTTTCCTACTGCTGTGAGAAAGCCTTCAAAAACCGTAGTTATCAAAGCTTATTTGCAATTTGGTATGTGTTCTGTATAAAATTTCCATACAGTTCTTTTGTATAAAAAGCAACATTTTCTACACAGGAAACAGCCTTTTCTGTGAGAAAATTATTTCTGTACAGAAATATTATTTTTTGTGTAGAAAATAATATTTTGCACACAAAACAACCATGCACTATTTTTGGATGGAATAAGTCCACAATTATCCCTTCCTTGTTTTCTACACAAAAGGGCTGCTTCCTGTATGGAAAAAGCAGTTTTTGTGCAAAAAAAAAAAAGCCGCTTTCTGCATAAAACAACCACATGCACATTTTTCACAAAATAAATCCCAACTTGTAAAGATTTTCATCATTCCAGGATTGTTCTCACTCAAGAAACATGTTCTTCAACTCTCTCTCTCTCTCTCTCTCTCTCTCTATATATATATATATATATATAGAGAGAGAGAGAGAGAGAGTTGATACTCCTAGTATCAAGCTAAATTATTCAGCAGTACCATTTCTTACTTCACAACATGCATTCATTGCACTGGCACAAAGGACACAAGATGCCTCTTTTTGGGTTTAAACAGGCCACAACTTTTATTTAGCTGTACAGGGTCTATTAATAAATAATAAACAATAACAAATTTGTCATGTGTGTAAGTGAAGGTGTAACCACCCAAGTGGATGGTCCTTCACCGCACATGACAAAACAAGTAAACAATAATAACAACAATTTACAAACCCCTCCCCCCGGAAATGACATCATATTTCATCATATGACATACAATTTTATGACATAATGCATTTAAATGCATACATCATTTCCTTTAAATTTGTTTTATGCCAATTTCCCCCCCCCCCAATTTTTAATTAGCCAGATTTAATTATTCTGTGGGGTGGGGGTCATTACCCGCCCTACAGTACAACTACAATTTCAACTCATAGACCCTATTCCCAAGTTGTGACAAAGCAGTTAAAGAACAAATAAATTAGTACCATAACCCATTCCCAAATTAAATTACTTGACATCAAATTAATAATAATAAATCTCAGGGAGGGCGAAAAACCCAGGGAAAAACTTCCCTCCCGGCCCCCGAAGGCGACCAGCCTAAGCCTGAGAGTAACCATTACAGACTTTTAATAAAGGGTGGGTGGGATGGGTCGCTCTGTCTCAGCTCTAAAATGGCTGCCTTCAAATGTCAGTGCAGAGGTATAACTAACAAACTCTCGCCCCAAGTCTCACAATCCAATAACACCGTGAGACTTGGTGCTATAATCAATAATCCTATTGGGCAAGGTGCGCAGGTGTGCTTATTCCCCCGTGCGCCTTGACCAACCAGGTGTCTCCTGTCCTTATTTGGCCAGCACAACAAGAAACCCCTCCCAACTCATCGGGGGGTGTCTTTCTTCACCTTAAATTCACTTCAAAATCATTTTGCAGTAGCACTTCAGAACATCACCGCTTGTTTCAGAGTTCACTGACTTTTTAAAAACCTTACATTCTTCCTTTCTGCAGTATACTTTAAACAAGTGTAGTTCCTCCAGCCTTCTTTTATATAGGGGACTTGCAGATATGTTATCAGATGTATCTAATAAGAGTTCCATCAAGTCCACTTGCTTGGTCATCTGAGCTTCCAAATTCATGGGCAACAGTATTTCCCAAGCAAATATACATCACATCAACACCCCTCCTCCAAGGAATCTTATGCAGTGGAAATAGATAATATACACTTCCTCTTGGGGAGAAATGTTACATAGCACAGAGTCTAGTGCATTGCTTCCACTTTGATTTTACATAAAAGCTTTACATGTAAGGAATCAAGCATCTTACACTTCTTCATCTGTGGAGGAAACACAACAGGCATTTTTTCTTCATTCTTTTGGAATTCCCTGGTGTACTCCATTAGCCATCGTATGTTTGCAATGTGTGTTTGTGTGTTTTGCCACCATAGCGCCAGGAGTATACAATGTAAAAGAGACAGGGAGAGGGGAGAGAGGGTCTTGCTGCCCTGGTAATTTTGGAAAGGTTGAATGAGGAGCCAAGTTAGGGAGGGGGTTGAGGGAGAGAGAGGAGCAAGAAAAAAATATGTTGAGTTGAAGAAAGAAGAGAGTTAGCAAAAGGAAAAGAGAAAAGTATCAGAATGGGAACTAAGGGGTTTTCTAAAGACATGTGATATTAGGTACATCTGTTTCTACAAAAAAGCACAATTTCTTTCTATTGGCCCTACATCCACCGTTTCAAGACCCAAATCAGATTTGCTGAGATGACGTTAGTTTTAGGCTAGCTTCATCATTAGTGTCTCTCCTGTTGGTTCTAAGTGCTCATGTTACTTCAGTGGTCTTTTCTACCCAGTTACAGCACAAGCTATGGCTTGTCCAACCATTTATCCCCATTAGAGTAGATGTGGGCACTGAGCAGATAGAACAGGATAGGACAGGCTGAACCTGTGTGATTCTGGCCCTGGTGCTCACCAGGGTTGGTCCTTGGGCCAGCATGGGGAAGGGTGGGTCCTTCCACATGGTCAGGCATGACATTTCTGCATCAAATGCGGTGGTGGGGGGCTTATCAGTGCCAGCAATGGTACTGCAAGGTAAGGAGCACAGAGGGCTGTATAAAAAGCCAGAGTTTTCCATGGAGTTTCTAGGAAACTCCACAGCAAACCAGGGGTCAAATTGATCTGGGGTAAAGGCAGTTTACCATGGCATTGGACCATATCCATGTCAAATCTACCAAGATTGGGCCCAGTCCTGGCCCCAGGTTTGGGCCTGTGTTGATTGAACTGGCTGGGGGAACACGAGCCTTTTGAACTGTGTGGACAACTTCCCAGTGAATCAATGACAACTTGATAAGACAACAATCACTAGCTTAATGGATTTAAACTGAGTAGTTTTAAAACCTAGGTTTAAGTCTATATTTGCATGCTGATAATGCCACCATTATTGATTGAATAAATTTAAATTTTAATAGAAGAAAATGAAAAATTAGATAATGGAATAATTATAATACTGAAGAAAAGCACCCCATGGCAATGGTGTTCCCATGCCAGGTGACACCTGGTGTGTGGGGGGCAGGACATCTGGTCCCAGACATCTGGGATGGGGGGCACCAAGGAGCCCCATGCGGTCCCCAAGAGGCCCGAAAAGTCTCTGTGGTGGGCCCATGAAGCCCCAAAAGCCCCCGTGCTGGGCCCAGGAGGCCCAAAAAGCCCCACGTGGCCCCCAGGAGGCCTGAAAAGCCTCCATGCCAGTCCCAGGAGGTCCCACGCTGGGTCTAGCAGGCCCAAAAAGCCCCCGCAATGGGCCCAAGAGGCCCCATGCAAGCTGAAACAGTGCCTATGGGGATGGGGAGCCAACCTGATGTCACCCCCCTTCTTTGATGTCATCCTTCTTCTGGAGTGTCCCCTGGTGTGGCTCGCAACCCCCCCACACACACACACACACACCCTCCCTCTGTGACGCTACTGCCCCATAGTTACTTTGGGACTTGGTTGCAGTCTTCCATGTACAACCCAGAGATTTTATAATAGTACCAAGTTAAGGCTGTATTTTTAAAAAGCCCTTAAGACCTAATGATGCCATCTTAATATGTATGCATGCATAACTTTAGATTCCTTGTTTAACTATTTAATGATTAAATGTTTCTAGAAAGTTTGAATTATTGTATTGCTTTCAATTTTTATTGGCTCACATTTAAATCATTTAATCTGGTATAATCTAGAGAATTTACAACACTGAGTGGGGTATAAATATTTTAAATAAATACTCTGCTACCAAAATGCCCTAAATTCAATACTTTGGATTGCGGTTATTGGAATTCACATCCTCCCAGTTTTATTTCATTATTGAAGGGGAAAAAAGGGGAATTGGGATGTTCACTCCCACTGATTTTACTAGTGAATGGTTACGTTCACTCCCTGTAAACTCTTCTCTTTAAATTTCTTCTTCCTTAGTATTAATGAATAAATACCTAGCTGAGCTTGATGTTTGCCTTATCTTTCTGCAGACCTACTCCCTGGATTTTGTCACTGTAAACCTGGCTTTGGAGGAGAGAGATGTGATCGATGTGCATTGGGTTACAAAGGCTTTCCTCACTGTGCACCCTGCAACTGCTCTCTCAAAGGCAGCTTAAACGATGACCCTTGCCAAGGGCCCTGCAGGTGCAAGGTATGGATTACAACTTCTTTCTTGTGAGCTCAACTTTTCATCTGTACTAAGATAAAAAATCTTTTTCTCTACCAGTTCCCTCTGTTATAAGTACGTGGCAGTGCCAAAGTGTCAATCAATTGTAACCCCCTTTCTTGAAGTAAGTATTTCTGATGTGAATTTGATCTTTTAAGCTTGAATCATTATTAGGAATCCCCGCCAGCAAGGTATGGTTAAAACAATAAGTTGCTATTTCGAACAGTGTGTTGACACAAAACAGACATTACCTAAGATTCTAAAAACATTGTTTCTAATGATTCCATTAGGTTGTATGTCCCTTAAGTGCTTGCAGAAGAACTGCTTACAGAAAAAGAAGAAAAATTGTTACAGTAACTGAAGAAGAGGGAGAGAGAAATCCTAATATTTATTGTTACTTACAACACATAATTGTTTTGTTCAGATTTATTTTACTTGCAGTGAACCTAGTACTTCCAAAACAGAAGGGCACATTTCACAAATATTTTTATCTTCCTCTAAAGTGCCTCTCCCTGCCCTCAGTTCTCAGATATTTAAAGACCTTCTTTTTGAGAAAAGTAACAGAACAGTTTGTAAGGAGGCAGATGTCATGTGAAGTGGAATCATGTCCCTGTTGTTTAAGATGCTGGAATAATAATAATGAAATCCATGTTCTCCCATATAGGCTTGCTTAAGCTTTGCAATCAGTAGGCAAGGCCTTTCTGATGTTTTCTTTTTAAAACAGAATTCAGTTGACACTGAATAAACTAGTAACTTTGTAAGCTACGTCAGCAGTGTAGAAGTGAATTGCTGCATGTTTCTTTATGCATTTCCATGCATATATGGCACTTTGCAAAGAATGGGTTTGATAAGTCATCGACCTTTAAGGGATGTACAGTCAAAATGCAGGCTTGGAGAAATACATTTTTCGCCTATTTTTCAGCATAGAAAATCCCAAAACTGTATGGGTGTGGTTAGATTACAGGAAGATTAAGTTTAATGGGAATTAATGGCATTTACTTCCAAGGAGTGTGTTTAACATAATTCACATCTCATTTTAATTTTGCTTTCAATATGAATCTCACTGTTTTTCCTGGAGTGTCGGGTTCATTACATTGTAGATTTAAAGGAGTTCCCATTATGATGATTCTGAGCCACGCAAGAGGCAGAACCTTTCTTTGTGGGTATGGAGACTTTTCTTTAGTATCAATTAGAGGACACTGACACAAGCTGAATTTCTTCATAGGATCAGGAGTCTAAAAAAAATGTCACTGGGTGTTACTGCAGGCATTCATAAAGTACCACAGTGAGAGCTGATCAGCCTTGAAATCTGCTCAGGATATTATCCTTTTCTCAACTTGGCACATGCATAATACTGAAATACTCTTTCTTTCTGAGAAATGAAATTGCTTCCTGTCAGATTTTTTTATTCCCGAACTAGCAGTTCTGCAGTGTAATCCTATGTCTGCTTTGATATAAACTACACTGTGTTCAATTATACTTAGGTTTGGCAAATTTCTATAAAATTGCACTACTATAGATTCAAGTATTGGGTAAATTCTAAATTGTTTTCTGTTTTGCAGAGTAAACAGGTTGCACTGCCAATATTCAGCACTGAAACTGTATTTCATCAGCAGTTCTAAAAATCAAATTACATCCCACTAATATTTTTGGGGAGGGGGATGAAAAGAGGCAGCGGAAATAATTTCTATTTAATTGTATGAAGAGTTGTGAAGAGGGAAGAAAGGAATCTTGTGCTAAATTTGAAACTAACTGGTGTGATCTTTTATCTATTTTAATCTATATCTTCATGAAAGCTCATGGTAAAATAGATCAATTAATCTTAGATATGCCACAAGACTGCTTTCTTCCCCCTCCTTTTTCTTTTACACAGAAACAGATTAATATGGCTTAAAAAAAATAGACCTAACTGACATTGTTGTTATTGTTGTTGTGTCCTTTCAAGTCATTTCTAAGTTATGATGACTATAAGGCAAACCTATTACAGGATTTTTTGGGTAGAATTTGTTTAGAGTGGATTTGCCCTTGCCTTCCTCTGAAGCTGAGAAAATGTGACTTGCCCAAGGTCACCCAGTAGGTTTCCATGGCTGAGTCAGGAATCAAATCCTATGTCCTAGTCCAGTACTCAAACCACTAAACCACCCTGGCACTCGACTGACACATAAGTCTGCTACAAACCAGAGATTTGCTTAATGTGAATTCCTACATACTTTCTCATTATCAGGCTCATTATACAGACATGTTAGGTGGCTGCCAACTCACCACTTGCCCTGGGCATCTCAACATTTGAAAAATACCTGGCATGGTTTCACTTCATGAATGTTTCCCTGTTGTCTGCTCTATTTGATTTGCTGACATTTGAAAGGGGGAAAATATTAATCTATGTTGCAGTATCACACATTAACTGGTGACTCGAAAGTTATTTTAGTCCAGCTGTATATTACCTTTGGTGCTCTATTCATTTTTCCACCTGAACACAAATTGTAGTCCGCATACATTCAGTGGTTAGGTTGTCTGAGTCTATTCGTATCTTTATGGTCTACACAGATGGCTTACCCATACACCGACTGATTCTCCTGTGTAATATATAAGCAATACCATGCTTCAGTAGTCATCAGAGTCTTTGCGACTCTAAAAGCTTTGAACAGATCTGTGAGAAATTTGAGCAATTACAAGAGGATTGGTTTGAAAGGCTTCAATGTGTGAATGAAATTTTTATATCTCCCTATCTCTGATGAGGTAGAACCAAAGTCCTTAGCGTCTTTACTCTGTACACCCATTCTATATTTTATTTCTCCACTACCCTTTCACAGTGCTATGCAGCTCAGTACCGGTTTCATGCAACCTTTCCTGTGGCTTCCACCATTTCAGCCTCAAAATTTCCAGATCTTGACAGCAAATTTTATAGCTGCTCTCCAGCAATGTATATCTCCACCACTCTACTGGAAGTACACCTTGTTTGTACATTTTTTTGTAGCAGCCCCCCTCATTTTCCTACTATCCTCTGGCTTTAATTCCACAGAAGCAGTGGAGCCACAAATGTTTATACAATGCTTCACAATTCTTTTTTTTAAAAAAGAACCCACTAAATTAATAGCACAAAATCAGTGTCAGTGTCTGTAACATAAAAACACGCAGAGAGAGAGAAAAATGGGGAAAATTAGAAATCACAGAAACAAAGTAAATTTAGAACAAATTGTTTATGAGCAATATAGAAGACAAAAGACAAATGTAACCCCCCCCCCAAAAAAAACCCCCAGCAACAACTCTCTTTCAGGGATATGAAGATCTGTCTGTTCTACACTATAATTAAGCCACAACACAATCCTATTGAACTCAGTAGGATCTGATTACCTCTGGCAGAATATGGGTTAGGTAAGATTATTAGTTTTTAGAAAATGTGAAACCTGTCAATATATATGGCAACCCTATGGATGAGACATCTCCAGCCCCCCACCCCACCCCATTATCCACTGCTCTGCCCAGCTCCTGCAAACTCATATTTGTGGTCCATCCATCTAGCATGTGGCCTTCCTCTCTTTTCATTTCCCTCTACTTTTCCTAACATTATTGTCTTTTCCAACGATTCATGCCTTCTCATGATGTGTCCAAAGTATAACTCCCTGCTATGCTCCATTAGCCACCGTATATTTGCAATGTAATCCCTGATGCCTCCTCCTTTCCTGAACCCTGCTTGGACCTCTGGGATTTCTCTGTCCATGTGTGGTTGGAGTCTATGTTGCAGTATTTTGAGCATAAAGTTGCTTGCATGGGAAATTAATGCTATGTTTCTATAATTGCTGCAGTCTCTTGTGTCTCCTTTTTTGTGGATGGGGATTTATATTGATTGCTTCCAATCTGTTGGCCATTGTTTTGTTTTCCATATCTGTTGACATATGTTGGTTAGCACTAGAGATAACTCTGTCAGTGTGGATTGTAAGAGTTCTATTGATATAACATTGTTCCTAGAGTCTCTTTTTTTTGCCATTTCTTTTATTGCAGCTTCCACTTCAGTTTTTAGAATTTTAGGTTCATCTTCATATGGCTCTTAGCTCCATGTGTCCTTCATTTTTTCATTTCTTTTGCATAGTTTTTCTGTGTATTGCACCCAACGCCTTTTTATTCTTTCCTGGTCTTGAATTATGTTATTTTTATATATATACCTATACACAAAAAGAAGTCACAAAAGTAACTGCAAGACCATTGTACTAACTTCTCATGCAAGTAAAGTCATGCTCAAACGTCTGCATCAAAGGCTGCTACTATATATGGAATGAGAAATCCTAATGTGCCAAGCTGGATTCAGGAAGAGACACACATGATCACATTGAAAATATATGATGGATAATGGAATGTACCAGAGAATCCCAAAAGAAAATCTACATGTGTTTTATTGACTACAGCAAAGCTTTGACTGCATACATCATGAAAAGCTATGGAATGTGCTCAAAGAAATGGGAGTGCCACTACACTTGATTGTCCTGATCTGCTCAGGACAAGACACTGCCATCAGAACTGAATACAGAGAAACAGTCCTTATCAGAAAAGGGACCAGGCAAGGCTGCATCCTATCACCCTATTTATTCAATCTGCATGCAAAAAACAAACAAAAACAAAAACAAAACACATGCAGAGCAGGATTAGACTCAGAGGCAGGAGGAGTGAAAATTAGAGGAAGGAACATTAACAACCTAAGATATGCAGATAACACAATAATACTAGCAGAAACCAAGGAAGACCTGGAGCAACTACTGGAGAGAGTCAAGGAGGAAAGAGCCAAGGTTGGCTTAATGTTGAACATTAATAAATCAAAAATAATAAAATAACATAAAATTATTATTATTTTTAATTTTGCTACTATCCTGGCCTTGGAGGGAGAGAAGGAGAGGCAGGCATAACTCCACCATGTCTAAGCCCAAAGGACTTTGAAAGGCCCTCCCTCTAGTTTAACTGCTACCACCCTGACCTTGGAGGGAAAAAGGACCAGCAGTATCTGCTGGACTTGATCCCTGCCCTTCTCCTTTTGTGTCATGTATTTTTAGATTGTAAGTCTGAGGGCAAGGAACTGTCAAATTAACAGTATGCAAACTGCTCTGAGAGCCTTTGTGGCAGAAGAGTGGGGTATAAATCGTCTAAATAAATAAATGACCATGGAAGATCTACAAGAACTGTAGAAAATTGAAATAGTCAGAGTCCCATACCTTGGATCAAATGTTGACCAGAATGACAACTGCAGTTAAGAAATTAGAAGAAGACAGGGATTGGGAACAGCATCTAAGAAAGAACTGGACAAGATCCTAAAGGTTAAAGATAGTAACTCTAAAAACTGAAGTGAGAATCATTCAAGCCATTGTAGTCCCTATTACCATGTACAGATGTGAGAGTTGGACAGTGAAGAAAGCCAATAGAAGGATAATCAACTCATTTGGGATATGGTACTGGACAAGAATACTGTGGATGGCCAAGCACCAATTTCTAGAGCAGATCAAACCCAAACTCTTCCTGGAAGTCAGGATGGCTAAACTGAGGCTATTGTACTTTGGCCAAATATGAGAAGGCATGAATCATTGGAAAAAACAATGATGCTAGGAAAGGCAGAGGGCAGTATATCTATATCTATATAGATATATAGATATATAGAGGTGATAGCAGTCCAAAACACACTGCAGAAATATTCCAGGTTGAGACTATTTTAACTGCCCTGGCTCAGTGCTAGAGAATCCTGGGAATTGTAGTTTCTTGTGGCACCAGAGCTCTCTGACAGAGAAGGCTAAATTTCTCACAAAACTACAGTTCCCAGTATTCCCTAGCATTGAGCCAGGGCAGTTAAAGCGGTCTCAAACTGGATTAGTTCTGCAGTGTGTTTTGGACTAGTCTCAGTGATAGGCCTGCATTTTGTCAAGATGTTTGTTGTCCTCAGTTCAGATGGTATGGGAGGTAGTCATGCAGGCAGGTCTCTCCTTCTTCTGGCCATGGGGGTACTGGGAGATTCTTAAAGTCCAGTAAAAAAAAACTTAAATTCCATTAGCAAGACAAAAAGCTACTACCTTTGAAATCTAGTTTGTCTTAAATTCTTGTAAGGCTGCATGCAAGCCCCTTTGTTAAGAAGAGAACATCTTAACAAAAATATTTTTGTTTGTTTGTTTTTCTTTCTCGTGTATGATTTTTAACACCTTTTGCCTGATGAAGAAGCCAGCGGAGCTTCGAAAGCTTGCAACATGTATATTGTGTATTTTAGTTGGTCCAATAAAATTATTACTGTTTTGTGTATTTTGGATGCTATTGTATTTTGCTATATGGCCAATAAGGTTACCCATGGATATAATTATTTGCTAATTTGTTGTTGTTATGTACCTGCAATTTCACTCTCACCTGTGCCCGCCATTTGATGGGGTTTTGTTGGCAAGATTTGTTCAGAGGAGATTTGTTGTTGCTTTCCTCTAGGGATGAGAGAATGATTTCCCATGGCTGAGCTGGAATACAAACCCCAGTGTCCTAGAGTTCTAGTCTAATGTTCAGACCACTACGCCATGCTGACTCTTATTTATTAATTGATGGCTCTAGCATAATATAGATTAAAGCAGTGTGTGTGTGTGTGTGTGTGTGTGTGTGTGTAAAACTGAAGTCAGCTTACATTGCAAGCTTTGTTTCTTCTCCTGCCCACACAGAACAGACCCTGTTCACACAAGTCAAACTTTTAAGGCTCCTCCAGATAGTTTCTAAAATTTTCACTTCTGAATATCAGGGTGGGCATCTGACTCATGCATTACTTCTTGAAATGTACATTTCCATTTATTGCAGCACAACTTTTTGGCCCAGGAATCTAATTATTTCCTAAATGCTGGATATGAACAAATGATATGAGGAGGGGATGATGATGCTTACTGGTACTTTTGTCAATAAGGCATAGATGAAAAGGATTTTCTGGATATAGGATTAGTGGGTTTATAATAATCTGTATTTAACATCTGTTCCCATATTGTCTCTCTTCATCTATAATTCTTTAATTCCTCCCCCTCCTTTTTCCTTTCACCAATGGCTTTTCTCATGTGGGATATCATAATTTAAAGATTTGTTCTTTTGCCATGTTCTTTACATGTCTTCATTATATTTGGTTGTGAGGCAAGTGAGTGATTTTTATTAGATGTGAATCCATAAAGCATCACAGGCATGGTGTGTTACTGATCCTATTTCAGGATAGCCTCCATTTCCATGGAAAGATCAGTCTTTGCTGGCTGGCAGTCAAATGTGTTTGTCCATCTGTCCATGGCATATATCACTGTAGACAAGATGGGGATAATGTAAACAGAATTTTCTGAAGAGCATCTTTTTGAAAATAATTCTCTTAGATGATTTTTGAGGCAGAAGTGTGTGTGTGTGTGACAGTGTGACACACACACACACACACACAGAGGCAAATTTCACAATGCGATCTGCTTTTGGATTTAATTGTATGTAAACCATAATAGTGACTGTCCAGCAATTCATCAATTCTTAAAAACTGTGGTCTCTTTATAATGAAATGGTGGTGTGATATTTGGATTCTGGTTTTCATTCAACAGAAACCTTCAGAATTATCATAGTTTGTATATTATATAACAGAGGAACTGGATTCTTCTCAGAAATAAAGAGATGGATCCTCTTTTGACAACACAAATTGCAAACAGAGCCATCTTGATCTAGATCCACACTCACCCAAACATACAATAGGGAAATAAAATGACATTTCAAACTCTATCCCTCCTCATTAGACTTCAACTCTAGAGTGGATTCCACACACTTTAGAGTAAAAGAAAGAATTGCCAGCTGTGTCATTGAAAAAACAGACAGTTGGAGGAAGAAAACTGGTGCCCTCCAGTTTTTTTGGACTACAAGTCTCAAAGCCCAGCTAACATGAACAATGCTCAGGAACTATGGAGGCTGTAGTCAAAACATCTGCAGGGCACCAGGTTTTCTTCCATGGTATAGCATGATCTTAGTTACATTAATTAACCCAACCCATATAAACATGTAACAAAATAGCTGGCTATAACAAAGGCATAATAGGCATAAAGGCATAATAGGTGTTCTCTTGGCCATTGTCAGTTTTCAGTGCAATGAATGGAACACTATTTATTTTGCAAGAGAAATACACTCTTTTTGGAAGAGGGAAAGGGGTAAGCATAAAACCACATTCAGCTATTTAATTTCTTTAATATGGCATACATCAAACTATTGGAGTGATTTTTATGAAGCTTTTCCAGCAGTATAGTCTATGCATCATAGTAAAATGGTACTGCAGTTGCTCAGCCTATAGTCCTGCCTCTGAACTGGGCCAGATATTCATAGGTTTATCATAATGTTGGATTATAGTATAGTACTTCAGCCCAATCAGGATAATTGTTAAGTGTTGAAAAGTGATGGATGGGATAGTCAGGGATGATCCTGCATGCAGCTTGGTGCCTTATGTAGACTCCCCATTGACTCTAATTCTTTACATTTTTCCTATTGTGTTGTTGTATCAAAGCACACAAAAAAGGCAGATGGATTTTGATCTAATGAATGATAGAAAGCTAATATTGTACTGTGCATTTCCAGGACCATGTTGAAGGAGAGAACTGCAATCGTTGCAAACCAGGCTTCTTTAACCTGCAGGAAGACAACCCTAAGGGCTGTGAGGAATGTTTCTGCTCAGGAATAACAAATGACTGTGTGAGCTCCCACTGGACCTACAGCAGTGTAAGGAAAAGAAAAAATAAATTTATATATCCTACTAGAACACCCCTTTTATTTTCAAAGAAAATACATTTTCTTTAGACTCCTTTAGACTTTGTACTTGTAAGTTCTCTGTTCCTCAAGAATAAAAATATATGATTCTTCAGATGTAAAATCCAGATTTTATAAACTTTACATTGGACACATGTTCCATAACGCATGTCCAGGTGAAAATACAAGCCTGAATAATTTGGGAAATGTTGTCTTTGGATATGTATGATATAGGAGCGGGGGAGGGGACTTTAGAGCTCTCTTTGTCTCTTTCTCTCATATCAATCGGCTATATCAGATCCAACAATGCATGAGCAGACTCACATTTCACCATAGGACTTGCTTATCCTCTCTTCCCTCTTTAAATCCACACCCTACGACCCATCTAAATCTGCTCCAAGCAGATTTGTGGGCTGCATTGGGGGAGTAGGCAGTAGGAAGGAGAATTTAATCCCTGTGTGTATTCAACCATACCTGTGGTACTGAACTGAATTTGCCCCTGAAATGCTCATAATCTTCAACTACTATTTGGCAGTGAGCTACAAGTTTCTCTAGTACATAGCAACTGTACACATTTAATGTGGCCAGTGCTAGAACTTAGAATTTGGTTAATTTTGTATTTGATAAAAACTTTTGAAAACTCTTAAATTTCATAAACTTGATTGAAAGAATAAGACAAAAAAAAAAAAAGCTTACGGGCAAAAGTAAAACTGATGGTGTAATCAGTTTCTCTGGCTCAGATGGTAACCAGTTGTTTTCCTTGCAACTGGATAAGGATCTGGAAACTTCCACACTTTTCCATCATTTTTACTGGAGATCATAGTGAGCCACTCACCTGCCAAGAACCAAAAATGTTTCCCCACTAAGAACCATAAAATGATTAACACAATTGAAGCATAACACTGTTAAAAACAATGGATTAACACGTAAACATTCTAGGGTAGCAGGATATTCCAGGTATGAATCTCAAAGACGGTGCTGATGCACTGGAAGTAAGAAGAATTGTCTAACTTGAAAAATAAATTATTTTGTACTGTAATTCCCAGAATTGCCCTGCAACCATAATCAGAATGGATTCTGGGAATTGCAGTGCCAAAAAATAATTTTTTCAATCTCTGTAAAATCACTGTATCAGCACTGACAATAGCTTTATCAACATTGCTCCCGCCTTTCATCTGATTACTTTTAAACAAATTTGCTTATACATTGTTTTAGGAGTTTGGCTAGCAGAACTAGGGATGTTAGTTGTAGTTTCCTTGAGCATTGTAGATAAACTTCAGTCCTCCATGTTTAACTGCGTAGTCATGGACATGAGACCATGTGCTTTTGATTATATTACAAGAACCAGGCATTATCTTTTAACCATGCACCAGTTGTGGGCTTTGATGCAGAACACAGTGAATTCAGACATGAAAGAATTTGGTTTAATTCAGCTTCCCCCAGGAGATTATCACAGCGCTAATTGAATTGGTTTACCTGAGCCAGCTTAAAATTTTAAATGGCAGCATCCTGATGTTATCACAAGGATTTTGTCACCAAAATTACCGCCCAGGCAGCCCAGGTCCATCCACGCTCCCAAGGCCACGCAGCACAGCTTTTTTCAAAGCTGGGAGTTTTCTGGTTTAATAAAATAGCTGCTGGAGTGGTCCTGGGAGTGGGGATGGACCCGGACTGCACCTGGGTGGTGATTTCAGCAGCAAAATGCTTGTGATAACATCAAGATGCCACCAGTTTTAAATTTTAAGCCGACTCAGGTAAGCCGCTTTAATTAGCCCTGCAATAATCTCCGCAAAGTAGACTCCAGTGATTAAGAAAAATCTGATTATTTTCAGCTCAGTAAAAATTATTTTGTTTCAAATGCATTTTAAGCTACATTTGTATGCATTTAAAACTAAATGATTGCTAGTCAACTGTATAATAAGAATCTCCCTTCAGTTGACAGCAGAGCCATTTTGGCAACCCTAGTAGCATCCAATCCGTTCAGTATGCAGACAGCCTTGAGCATGCCTTCTATTTACGATTTGCATTTGAAATCCATAATGTTAAGAGATTTACTTGGCTACCACCCATGTGTTTCTTTCAAACACAATGCAACTGAAGTAATGCATGCTCTCCCTGATAAAAATTTTGTGCAAGAAAACCAAGGGACTGTTAAACAGTTGGACCTGAATCTAATCATCTACTGAACTCACTTTATTCTTTTGTGCTGAAGAAGACTGCTGAGTTCTTGACAGCAGGGTGCACAACATATGGTGTGCTAAGCTCCTTCCATAGATAAGACCCTGTGAGATATTTGCCATTGTATTTCTAACTTTGGAGGGAGGCACAAAACTTTTCACCTTTGTACTCTCTGGGAAATCCTGGAAATTGGATGGATTTTCTATTTCATGATTTTGAAAAATAATAACAAAATATTTTAATCAACTTATAAGAAACCTAATAAGGGGGAAAGATAAGGCATTTTTTTTTAAAAAAAGAAGAAATATACTGTTATCTCCTTTGATATGGATAGTACTCTTTATTTCAGGAGGACAAACTTTCAGTTCAGAAAGCTGTTGCCACTACCCCTCCCCCACTATAGTTAAAACATCTTTTCCATTTTGATGTTCTAGTAAGGAGGATAGTTCTCCTTCCCCTTTTAAAAAAATCTCTCTGTATTGGAGGAATACAGACACTCTTATCTTGTCATTCACACAGCTCCATGGATATGTTTCCAGTCTGCAAAGGAGTTTGGTTAGATCATGATTCTTGGCAATATCTGTTTTGCCATTGCTATCATCTGAGACTGGAAGAATGTGACTTGCTCAAGGTCACCCAGTGGGGCAAGTGGGGCTTTGAATCCTGGTTTCCCAGAGTATTAGTACCACACTGAAACCATTACACCATGCTGGCTCAGTGTGTACCTTTTCCGGACAGACATATATACAAATGGGGATGGAGGGGAAGAAAGTGAGTGTGGGTATGGTGATGAGGTATAGTCATTCTCAAGGATGGTTATGAAGTGTGGTAAAAGGAACAAAGGTGAGAGATATGTTTTACATACAAGCTAAGATAAACATATGACTAGAAGAGTAGGTTTGGAAGACAGGAACGAGAACTTGCTACAAACTCAAGATGTCAACTTTACCCCACATTGGGCGTTTTCACACGGGGCTTTAGGCGGACGCAATCCTACCTCCCTCCGGCCCCAGTCCGGCTCCTTTTCCAGTGTGTTCACACTCACGTCGCAGCAAACCCCACCCCTTCCGGTGCCATCCCTGCGTCAGTCCGGCTCCTTGCTCCGTGTGTTCACACTCACATCGCAGCAAGTCCGGCCTCACTCCGGCCGATCCAGCGCTAACTCCGGCATCAGCCCCGGCAAGATAATTCCTTTTTTTAAAAGGAATTAAGTTGCCGCCGCCGGAGCCATTCCGGAATGAGCGGCACGGTCGGCTCCAGGCGGCTTTGGTGGGTCTAGTGTGAAAACGTCCATTGAATGAGCAACATCACAGGGCCTAATAATGTCACCCATCAGAGGTGCTTTCACTTCCTCATCCCCATACATGAAATCCTTTATCAACAGTCCCCTTCTGTATTCTTCTTGGACATTCTCAGGCCTTTAAACAGCAGTCCTTGAACAAAAATGTTTTAAAGAGATTGGAAAGAGAAGTTGAATTAGATTATATCCACAAACTGTCACATTGGCAGTGGTTTGAACAGAGACAATGGTTTCTTGATATACTAGACATATTAAAACAGTATTTCTCAAGCTACTAAGCAAGATCTTATCACAACAATTTACTGGTTCTGTACTAGGACAAGAACTTTCTCCACTATTCCTATCTTCACCTGCCTGTCTTGGCTTATATTCAAAATCTTTCCCCACCTTTGTCCCTTTAACTACTCCTTACAACCATTGTTGACACTTAATCTTTCATTCCATCTTGATATCCACATTTCTATTACAATTCACACTTCCTCCCACCACATTTTAAATATATGTCCATCTCCAGAGGCTTCTTTCCATGCATCTGACAAAATGGACTGGCGTCCACAAAAACTTCTGTTTGTGTCTAAAGCACTTCAAGATTACTTTAGGTCTTTTAATGCTGAGATTGACATGGCTATAACATTGAATAATGGCTTATTTTTTAGGATAAATAATGGATTGAGTGCAATCCACCAAATCTGCATATGCTTCTTTATGGTTTATCAATGTTTCCATAACATACAAGTGCTTGTTTTTCAGCACTAGCATTCATGATTTATTATTATTACCATTCTCTAATTTGAAAAAAAATGTCTTTAAATGCATGAGATAAAAAACTATTTGAAGACTTCCCTAATGTTGCCAATTTCAAGTTGATCATAGCTTTCTGAAAATGATTTAGCATACAGTCTTATGCATGTCTACTCTGAAATGCTTATTTCAAAGGGTTTGCTCCCAGGTAAGTATGTATAGGATTGCTGCCTTAAAAATGATGTTGCAATAATTCTGTATGGCATAACAATACCATTGCAACAAGAGCAGTAACTTCTTTATTCATAATCTTCTGTCCTTAAGAGAAGATTACAAAGAAACATGGCAAGCCCTACTCTCATATTTTATTGTGAAAATTTTCCAGTTTATGAATATGATAAAAAAACAAAACAAAATAAAAAACAAAAAACAAAAAACCAAGACAGTGAAGTTTTTAAACAGAGGTTGGATGGGGATTTTTCAGGGGTATTGTAGTTGTGTATTCCTTCATGGCAGGGGATTGGAGTAGAAGGCCCCAGGCAACCCCTTCCAATGCTAAGTTTCTGTGATTCTGTGAAAAGAAGGAAATAGGCAATGCAGGTTTGGTTAGATATTAACAGAGATTTTCTTTGCTACCATAGATTGGGGAAATGAATGGCTGGTACCTGACAGATATACCTGCTCATGCTAGAGTTGCTCCTCAGCAGGACAGCTTTGATGGACCTCAACAGCTTAGCATCAGCAACATTGCTGCAAGGACTTTTCTACCACAGGTTTATTATTGGAGTGCCCCCAGTCCTTATTTGGGCAGCAAAGTAAGTGCAGATGGTCTTTACCTGGCTATAAATTTGATTTATTAATAACAAAATATGGAATTTCTCATTTATTGGATAGCTATTTTGCCAAGAATATTGGTTGCTGAAAACATCTGACATGGGCAAATCGAGTATCCCAGTGAGGCACAAGGTAAGCAAAGTTCCCTAGTTCCCAAAGCCTCCTGGCAGCTTCTAGTGTATATTAAATTAAATATATTAACACATTGCTGGACAAGTAGCTGTAATTTGAAATATTATTTCTAGAATGAAATGGCTGGTGGTCTGTTTTTGATGAATAATGTGTGTGATTGTTTCTTTTCAAGTAGCCTTATCTCCCTTGATGCACCTTCAAATTGGGCTGCTACTTTCTCACTTTGTCTGCACATATGCTGGCAGATTATCAGATGTTGAAGGGGTGTATTAAAATTGTGTGATGCATGTGGGAAGCTTGAGTGCAGGAAGTTCTGCCCTGGGATTCCAGAGATGATGTGCTGTTAAACTGATTACAATCATTATTTAAATTCACATAGATAACTAACAAGCTAATTCCTCCACTATGTCTTTGTGATGTATATATACTCATAATTGCATCAATATAAATTTATTAATAACAAAATATGGACTTTCTCATTTATTGGATAGCTATTTTGCCAAGACCAAAAATCTGGTGGTCATGTGGCCAGCGTGATTGCATCAAACACTGTTACCTTTCCACCAAAATTGTATCTATTTATTTACTTACATTTGCATGCTTTTGAACTGCTATGTTGGCAGAAGTTGGGACTAGTGACAGGAGCTCATCCCATCATTCAGCACTCGGGCTTCGAACTGCCAACCTCCTGATCTTTTGATTGTCAGAACTGACCTCATGTCTTATCCACTAAGCCACTACATCCCATAGCTGTAATATACAGCTGCACAAAAGCATAGATATTCTGATAATCATGGTAATTAGACTGCCACATATATTTCCTTCCTTCCTTCCTCTCCCTCCCCCCATATCTAACTAGTAAAGAGATAATTCACAAGTGGTTCTCATTATAGACCAAGGTCAGGAAAGTATGGCCATTCAGATATTGTTTCATTACAGTTCCCTTTAGCTATAGGCAGCATAATCAAAGGTTTTTGTTCAATGATATTTGAAGAGACAGATATTGCCAGACTCTGCCTAGAATTTAACATACTGAACAATTTTTTAAGTGGTAGAAGGTACTTTTCTAATGTCCAAGCAAAGGCAGAATGCTCCCCCCTATTTAAAATTCTTGGAGATTCTAGAAACTTTAAAATGTCTGCCAAATGCATGGTGATCTACATCTGAAGAGGACTATGTAATCTGAGCAGATATGATAATAATAATAATAATAATAATAATAATAATAATAATAATAAATTTATATCCTGACCTCAATCGGGACGGTGACAACATATTAAAACATCACAGCAAATTAAAATCAGTCCAAATCCCATCCCATATTCCCACACCCACCCACCCCTTAAGAATAAATTAACTGAGACAGATTAAAATGACAATAGTTAAAAATATACAATTCAAGGATACAATAAGTTTTTTTCAATATCAATATATAGAGCGGCATTAATTCAGGCGGTGGAAGGGCAAATGTCAGATCTATCTTCTTCTGGGTTGGGAAGTTATTCAGGGAAGGCCTGCCAGAAAAGATCCATCTTGACTGCTTTTTAAAAGCTGTCTAGAGTGGTAATAAGACGGATCTCATCCGGCAGACCATTCCACAATCTGGGGGCGGAGGCAGAAAAGGTCCTCTGGGAAGTCACCGACAGCCTATTTCTCATAGGCTGTAACATGTTCCTCCCAGAGGACCGAAGTATCCTGGTATGAGAGTAGCCTAAGACATGTAGACCCTTTGTGAAGTTGTGTACTTCTGCTTATTATTTATGAAATATATGAACACATTTTTCATTGTAAATATAAAGCCAAAGTGGGATGCAATACAAATGAAACACCATAAGATCTCACTGTTTGTTCAGTGATTAATGAAAGAGTAAAAACTGAGGAGAGACCATACACTGTTAAATGGTTGGCGAATGAAAACTAAATCAGAAAGAATAAGACAGAAAGAAAAATTTAGGATAATTATTAAAACAAGGCCCTTCTGTATGCTTAGCAATGCTCTCCTATGCACTGTTTGCCACTGCCTCCACTGCTACCACCAGCATCAAGGTACTGTATTTTGGAGCAGTCTTGGATTATAGCCTTGAAACTGTATCTGTATACTATCTGTTAGGTGCTAGGTCTGTGTGCATTAAGCTACATATGTGTACACATAGTAGCAACATTAGGATGTGTAGAACATTGTTATACTACAAAAACTATTGAGAACCTCGCGTGCAAGTAAAATAGAAGCCTACAGTCCTGAGTTTTCTTTCTTTCTTGTGTCTTATTCATTATTGTGTGGTTTATTGAAAGTCTAGGAACATCTCCCAAGGGAACTTTTCAAGGCTTCTCTACATTAGCTTTTTCCTCTAGGTTAGGTATCAGTATGACAGAAGGTAAGTGAGCAAGTAAAGATTAAACAGCTTCTTTTGCAAAGAATATGGGCATCTTATTCAGAACTGTAAATTGCTAAAGAGACTCAAGTCCATACAGCATGAACAGAGTTGTATTTGTTTGCTCCCATAGGTGATCTGTACTTACGGCATATCCTTGCGTACCCTCCTTTCAACTCCTTCTGAGGCAGTAAAGTAATAGAAAGAATGTACACAGTTTGTTTGAACATGGAAGACATCCCCCCCCTCATAATTTGGAAGGGCTTTCATTTACTGTCACACATCTTTGTATGAATGAAACTATTTGCCTTAATAACTGAACCATATAAATTTTTGATACTGCAGTAATACTGAAAGCACTCACAAATTACCATAGTACATTTTAACTGTCATGTTGCATGATGTAAATTATAGCCATGATGACATACTAAGCTGAGGTGATTAAGTGTATTGCTATGAAATGAAATATTGCAGGTTATTATTTGTAAATTCAATAAAACATTTCTCTAAATAGATAAACCTGGATGAACCCAATCTTTTCAGATTGCTCTTCTTTCTGTGTTACATATACAACAATCTAAATTGTGTATGGTATATTTTTTTTTTGTGATATGCTACCCAAAGTAACATAGAGTAGGGTTTCAGTATATAATAATTAGTGACCTTGTTGTTCGTTTACCTCTTCTGGTGCCATGTCTTATACAGTGAGAAATACCAAGCATTTACTTTCTATCCCTAATCATACAGCTGAACTCCAAACAATTTTATTTGTTAAGATGTATATCCTGCCTTTCAATCAAATAATTCCCAAGACAAACTACATTATAAGCAAATGAAGCCTCTAGGCTCTTACAAGCATACAAAACCTAATTGTCCCCTGGCACCATGGAAATAGTATGTTATCGATCATAACAGATGGTACGCTTACTTTTTCAGATCTTATCTCAGTCTGGATATACAAGATTCAGCCATGATTATTCAGTCCAATTATGGTGAATCATTTTTTTTATTTTTTTTTTATTTTTTTGGCTTTCCAAAATCATTGTTAGTTTTCACTGTGTTGCGAGTAGATTTTGTAAGTTTAATGAGGCACTTACAGTGAAATCTCTTTCTCTGTGTTCCATCTGCTACTTTGAAGTGATAAACATCTGCAACTTTTAACTCATAAATCTTGTAAGATATCACAGTTGGGAACCTTTTTAGACTATCAAGTAATGGCTGGTTTCCAAACTAGTATGGCTTTGTTTACTATGAAAACATATTTTAAGGCTCTGGTTAAAAAATATCATTTTACATTTGTCTAGTCCCTTGAAGCTTTGGGTCAACAGAACACACCTTAAACTCTTTCCCCAAAAGTCTTTGAAAAAAGAAGTTTCTGCTTACATAATGTGGAGGGCTAGCCTGCAGTGCTATTTCAGGCAGCAGATACAGAGTGGTAGCAAAGTGCTGGAGAACAGAGCTGTGTGGTTTGCATCTTCTAAATTATATTGTTACCAGTATTGAATTAAGATTCAAATGCTAATCCAGTCTGCTTTTGTGTTGGGATGTAGTGGAGGACCTTTTCCTTAAGTAGCAAAATATATTGAGACAACCATATTAACATGTCAATTGCCACAAGTTTTCTCAGAAATGCTATCTATTGTAGATTCATCAGAAATGTAAATGACTGTAAATCAATGTAAAGTCCACAGCTTACTAAATTGAATTTTACAAGAAACTCAGTAAATTACTTTCCATGTTTATGGGAGAGATAGATGTGGCAGAAAAATTAGAAATAATATCCATCTTTTGGGTTTGTAAAAAATAGTTATCTGTATTCTTTTATGTTTGTGTTGTATGCTCAAGAAAAATGCTACACTGTAATACAATATTGCTCCAGAAAAAAAAATCCATCCTTTGCTATAGCACTCAGGCTTCACAGACTCCATTTGCTCATTTCTCATTGTTCTGTAGCATGACTGACCTGATCTAAGAAGAGTGGTTATAAGTATGTTTGAATGCCCCAGGAGGGAAGTTTATGTTGTTCATAACAGAACATTTCTCAGTTTTATTGTGTCTATCTCATGCCCCACTGCTGAAATCTCCTGCCATGAGATGGGGATGGTTGGGGTTTAAAGAAGCTGGTGGCAGATAGAATGACACCCTTGGACTGGTGGTTGTCAGAACATGCCAGACATTTTGTAGGAGTGGAATTTCTCATGGGAGCCATTTCGTTGTTTTCTATAAAAAAAGAATTCTGCTTTAGACCATAGTTTTGATGAAATTCAGTGTCTTTCCAAAGATTTGATTCAGATGTTTAGGGGAAAAGCTTTAGATCAGCCTTTCGAGGCAAAGTATCAATGCATCTTTGGAACAAACATTCTATATGTATGTGTGAATAAATTTTGTGTTTTATACAAAAACACATCGGGAAAAGACCCTTAATAATGTGCTGTATTACCTATATTTGTTGTTTTTCTTTGTAATGGTTATGGTTTTAATTGCTTTTAGTTCTATCAACAGTTTAATTATATTTTAACCTTTTTATGATGTTCAGCTTTGTATGATGTGGTGCCTTATGGATACATTTCAGTGGGTGGATAATCTACTTTAGATTTTAATCTTAAAAACCTAAGAAGCTATACAGAGTGTTGAACCCTGTCCACAAAATAGTTCCAGGCTAAAACCTGGAATGGATTCATCACCCCACAGACATCAGAACCAAAAGTCACCACTGGATATGGTCATGTGGCTTCCAGACACATATTTTTACAGGGAATATATAGATGGGAAAGACTGATGAGCATACTTATTATTTAACCAGTTTCATCCAACAACAGTCTGAAAAGATGCAAACATATGCAGAATGAGTCCCCATTTGATAGTAGTTTTGGTTTCATCTGTTGTAAATAAATTTTTATTATAAGTAGACTTTTTTTTTAAAAAAAATGTTCAAAACACATTGAAACGTTTATAAGTTCAACTCAGGGAGAAAGTTCTAGTTCCCACCCACTCGTCCCTAATTTCCTTTCACTTTTCCTTAGGAAAATTATCTCCGGCAGTGCAATTAAAGGTGCTAATTGGATTAAAAGGAAGTAAAGCAACCTTTTTGCAGTCAGGCTAGAGCATATTCTACAGTAATCGAATGCTTTGTACCTCTGAGACTGTGAAGATTGAGCAGACATGTAGATACCAATCAGAAATCCATCCAGTTGTCTCATGGGATAAGTTTAGTGTTTGTTCAGCATGAGAAATGTATATGTATGTGTGAGTGTGGGTATCACCAGAGAAAACAGAGAATGCTCAGGCAGGCCCATTGAAAAGGAAAAGAAAACAATGCTTCACCAAAAATAACTGTAAATATATTCAGCAGGGTAAAACAATCATCTGTATCTAGTCATGCATGCCATCCACTCTTGTTGCTGTCACTCCTGTCGATCCAGAGTTGTGAGGTAATGGCCCCATGATTCAGGGAAACTGCTGAAGTGTGTGCTCCTGCTTCAGTTTAAGAGATGGGTTCATTTATCATCATAATAAGCTATTACCATTGATAGGTCACAACTCATTGAGGAGACAGTCAGTCTAATTGGCTCAACTCTGTCAGCTTTCCATTTGCCTCAAGGAGATGAGCAGTACTTTGCAGGTAATATTCAATTGCCCAACAAACTGCTTGCTTAATAATTCATTACATTTCAAATTGGGGAGGGATAGCATAGGGGATTTAACCTGCACAGCTCCATGTTTCAGTCTTTTGACAGACTGGCTTTCCCCTACTTTTACCTTTCCTCTTGGGCCTGAGAAGCAAGTGGAAGCCTGTAGAAAAAGTTAGTGCAAGCCTTGTCTTCCAGTCATCTGTTGATTTTGTGTTTTTCCCCTGTTTAGGTGTGTTCCTTTTCTAAATGAATTAACTGTCATTAACCAGAGCCCCTCAGGAAAACTTGGCCTTCCATCACTTCACATAATTTTTCTAAAGTGTCATTCATGATTGGGCAAGCTAAATGGATTCACTGTAATCTAGGAGTTTATCACACGGGAGGAAATTAGGAGATTAAACAGTAATTAACCTGCAAAAATTGTGCAATTGACATCAAAATGCATTTAAAATTTAACACAAGAGCCATTATCCTGTGAATAACCAGGCAATAAACAGGCAATAAACAGCAAAAAGTCATTCACAGGAAAATCCCATGAATGATTTGCTGCTGTTTCTTGCCTGGCTATTCATGGGATAATGGCACTTTGAACATGATGTCGTGTGAAAACCATTAGCATAATTGTGGGATTATCACAGGTTAATCACATTTATACTTCCAATTGTCCCCCGTGTGATAAACTCCCTAGATTAGGTTCTAGAGATTAATCAAGCAACATAGATTTATCCAAACATATCCTACTGTAACTTAATGAAATATTTGGGAAAATAATAATAATAATAATAATAATAATAATAATAATAATAATAAATTTTATTTGTATCCCGCCCCTCTGTCAAACAATCAGGGTGGTTTACAGCAATTAAAATTCCATACAAATACAACTCCAAAGATCCCAAAACCTTTCTTCCCTTTAAAAATAAATTAAACCAATATCAACATTAAAACCTAATTAAAACATCAAAACATCACTCCTTATTAATAAACAAAACAGTCACAAAACAAGTAGCAAATGTAGCCAAGGTGGGAGAGGAAGGGATGAGGATATAAAGCAGGGGTAGGCAACCTTTTTGAGCTGGGGGCCAGGTTGCTGTCCCTCAGACAATTGGGGGGGGGCCGAAACACCAAAAACAAACAAACAAACAAACAAACAAATAAATATATTTTTGAAAAAAAATAAAAATTAAAAATATATGCATGCACACTCTCTCAGCTCCAGAAAAGCCATGGGAAACCCCCTGTGGAGATTTTGCCAAGAAAACCCCAATAACAAGTAATAACAACAATAATCAATATCATCATGGCGGGGGGCGGCAGCAGCGGGGGGCGGTGGCGGCGGCGGCAGGACTGGCCTGGGGCCGGTCCAAAGGCCTTGGGGGCCCCCGAGGACTTAGGTTACCTACCCCTGAGCTAGTCTTTCCTTCAATTTTTCATTTAACAAAAAGGATAAAGTATTTCTATAGCCATGGGATTCAGTATTCTATCTTTTTAAAAAGAGCTTTTCTTATTCAGAAGAATAAGAATAGTTCCAATAGACTATTCAGTGACGAACTGTCCATAAATATCTAAAAATGGTAATTTTGGTTTACATTGTCATCTGAAAAATGTTTTTAGAAAAAAATTAAAAGCAAGAATAAAAGCTTTCTAAATGAAAGGACTGAATTAGTGTTTGACATGATGGCCTAACATCCCATTAAAAATGTAAAGTGCCCTTTAAGTCCTTGGAGAGCTTTATATCAGGGGTAGGCAACCTAAGGCCCCGGGGCCGGATGCGGCCCCCCGGGGGCCTTTGGACTGGCCCCAGGCCGGCCCTGCTGCTGCCACCGCCACCTACCATAATGATAATGATTATTGTTGTTATTACTTGTTCTTGGGGTTTTCTTGGCAAAATCTCCAGAGGGGTTTTGCCATGGCTTTTCTGGGGCTGAGAGTGTGTGCATGCATATTTTTTTAATTTTTAAAATGTTTTTTTTAAAAAATTATATTTATTTATTTATTTTTGGTGCTTCGCCCCCCCCAATTGTCTGAGGGACAGCAACCCGGCCCCCGGCTCAAAAAAGTTGCCTACCCTACCTTACAGAAATCAAGATATGCTATATGTACCACATTCCCTTCATCTACCAAACTGGTAATTTTATCAAAAAAAGAGATCAGATTAGTCTGGCATGACTTTGTTTTTGAGAAACCCATATTGACTTTTAGTGATTATGGCATTCCCTTCTAAATGTTCACAGACTCTCTGTTTAATGAACTGCTCTAGAATCTTTCCCAGTATTGATATAAGACTAAGGGCCTCAGCAGACGGAGGCCCCGGAGCCACCGCCGAACGGAGCGCCGCGGGGCTGCAGCCTCCGCATCCAGGCGCACTGCCGGCGACTCTAAAAGGAGCACCAAATTGGCGCTCCTTTTAGATGTCAGAGAAAGTGCGCCGCAAAAGCGGCGGGCGCACTTTCTCTGACTCAAACGGCGCAGCGCATGTGGGCGCTGCGCCGTGAGGTCATCCCCAATGCGCCGGTCGTGCGGACGGCCGGCGCATCTGGGGGCGACCTCGGGGAGAGGAAGGGGCGCCGCTCGTGCGGCTGCCCCTCCTCTTCCCTGCCCGGAAGACGACTTTATTAGTCGTCTGCTTAGGGCCTAACTGAGTGATAGTTGTTGGGATCCTCTTTTTTCCCCTTTTTGAAGATGGGGACAATGTTTGCCCTCCTCCAGTCTGCTGGGACTTCTCCTGTTCTCCAGGAGTTCTCAAAGATTATTGCCAGTGGCTCTGAGATTACATTTGCCAGTTCTTTTAATATCCTTGGATGTAGTTCATCTGGTCCTGGAGACTTAAATTCATTTAGGTTAACCAGGCATTCCTATACTACCTCTTTACTTGCACTGTGCTGCATTTCCCCTATTGTGTCCTCCTGAGCACATGGGACAATGTTATCCCCTGAAATGTATTGGGCTTCCCACAATAATTCCTTCCGTTCCATGTGCCCAGGAATGTTTAATTGTGTTTAATGCAGAAAACTTATTTTGGGTAAAATGTTTGGTGCTTTTTTGCAATTTCCAGAGAGCCCTACATTCTTCACAGTAATTACAGTATCTCATATTATATAGCCAGCATAGTAACAGTGGTTTGAGGGCTGGACAGTGATTCTGGGGTCAGCCATAGGTTCAAATCCTCTCTCAGCCATGGAAACCCATTGGGTGACCTTGGACAAATCAATCTCTCTCAGCCTGAGTGGAAGGCAATGGAAAACGTCTTCTGAATAAATCTTGCCAAGAAAATGCTATAATAGGGTTGCCATAAATCTGAGTTGACTTGAGGGCAAGTAACAGTAACAAATCTCATAAAATATTTCCATGAGAGTACTCTCAGAGAGTGCATTGTTTTTTAAAAAGATACACAGAAATATTCCCTCCCACTTGGATGGCCCTGAATGAACACTATGAATTGGTGTAGGCATAAAATTCTCAGAACCGAGAAAGTGTTGCAACTGATGCAGCCTCCGAGGTCTACATGGCTGTCAACAATTTCCATTAACAACATGATAAGATATTATGCAGTCAATAAGATTTTATGTTGGAAATTCTATAAAGTAATGTGCTAAGAAACAGTGTAGATAAGTGTCCTCCTGTGATGAATGGTGCAGGAGTGAACCCCCCTCCTCCTAAAAGTCAAACACTTTGTGGGTGCTTAGCAGATATGAAATGTTGTGCTGGTTGATTGGTGAAGGAGGATGTGTGGAAAGCCAAGATCAGGGCAACCCAGAAGAATACTAAAGAGCCAGAGACAGCCTACATTGCATTGGATCAACAGAGCATTCCCAAAATAGCACATTTACTGTACTCAGAAGAAACTATGAAAAGCAGTACACCATCCTTTTATGCTTATATATTCAGATGAAATTGATTCTTACTTCATTTAAATTCCACATCCTTGCATGTAGTATCATGACATTACTTTATTTATATGTTTATTAAAAGTATTTTGTTATTACTTTTCTTTCCATCAGGGATCCTGAAGTAATGCACATAAAAAAAAACAAAAAAAAACGGAAACCTCTAAAAGCAGAATAAAGAAAGCATTTTGAAAATCAGTCTCCTTTTAGAGCATATTGAAAATTTAAATGCTAGTTTTTTAGCCAGTATTAATCTTCATCCAGATGGATATTTTTTCTTGCAGTGGGTTATTTTATTAATTTATATCCTGCTTTTCTCCCATTTGGGACCCAAAGTATGGGATATTTCCTGACCTTTGAGCATTGGAAGGAATTCTTGTGTGAAGCCCAATATATTTCAGGGGATAACATTATCCCATGTGCCCAGGAGTGTTTGCAGGTGTAGGATAAAGAGTATTTCACAACCTAAAGACCCAGAGCCAGATGGCTTATAGAAGGCCATTAATGACATTAAAGGAAATTTTCTACCCCAATAGCAAAATAGTCCTTGCTGAGGAAAATGTCCTTTAATGAAGGGACATTCTTTGTGCATGGCACACAACAGAGCATGCAACTTTGATGCTGCAGCCATCCTTGCAAGCCAATTTTCCACCATGAGTACAGTGCTGTTTTTCTTGACTGCTGCTCCACTGCAGAAATAATAGTCATGAGAAAAGAGTGTGACATCTTAGTATATGTTATATCTTAGGTTACAATAGCTATCAGTTCTAAGCTGGGGTCTCATATAGAAATATGGTTAAACTAGTGTTTTCTTCTCACTGCAACCAAGCTGGCCTTCTCATGGTGTACAAAATTGCCCGCCTAGGAAAATTTCAGAGACATAGCAGTGTTAGTCTGGAATATCAGTATATGAAATGGATCTAAGGAAGTAGACTGAGGACATTACTGCATGGACATGCTTTCATACTGCATCTGCGCAACTCCATTCTCATGATTGCAATGACCTCAATAACATTATTGAAACAACTTTTTCTATGAAAGCTCATGCTGCAGCTTTTTTCACACAGTCTCAAAGGTGCTACAAGATCCCTTTGTACCTAGGCAAATGTATTATTTCAGACTATAGCACTGCAGGAACACTACACTTGTATTCTTTGGTGTGTTTGACTTATACTCCTGGAATGGACTTTATCTCTGAAGTACGAAACATTTTATCATTGGCAGTACACTTAACTTTAACTTCTATGTTAGAAAACCTCATACACCTTGTAAGTGCACAAAATTGTTTCAAAGTCATAATTGCTGTGGAGAAACACCTTAAAACTAGATGCTACAGTTCCTCCAAAGCTTTGTGTTGTCCTTGATGCACCTCTACCTGGAACAGTAGATAAGTGCATGCTTTCAGCTCAAAGTGGTTTCTACACTTTGACTTTAGTAGGGCTCCTCTCATTTCATGTGCTCAATATATCCGTGGATCTCTAATTTACAGACTGTGTGATAAAGAATGCTTTCTAGCAATGTTTCTTTGTTCAAAGGTTTCTAGCATTTTTCATTTGTTTTAATGCATCTTTGGACACAGACACACCTAAATGATGTCTCTGCATATCTAGAGTGTACTTTCACTTGGTGTTTGCACCAAGCCCTTCCATCTCTGCCTCTCATTACATCATTAGCTCTTGTCCTCCCAGCTTTGAGCGCTGGAAGGAATTCTTTCTCATTCATAGTTTCTCAGTATCATGTTTCCACCTCAAAATGGAATATTTTATCCAAATACTTTACACTGATGACCAACTATGAAATAGTCCAGAAACAAAACTTTTGATTAAACAAGGGTCACTTTATTTGACCTAAAACCTATTTAAATGGCTTGAACCTGGGAAAGAGCAAGAAGAGGAGCAATCTGATATGGGTTCAGCTGAGGCCAGGAGGTCCTTAACCTTCCCTTGTGCAAAACAAATTCACTGAAATATATCCCAATTAATCAATTGAGCAAAATAACAAAATAAGTAAACCACTACTCCCCTAACAAAAAGCCCTTGCCCTGCTCTATTTGTTGTTATTAACTACCGTCAAGTCAATCTCAACTCATGGCGGCCCAATGGATAAGACATCTCCAAGACCCTCTGTCCTCCACTGCTCTCCTTAATTCCTGCAACCCAATATCCATGACCTCCTTAATGGAGTCCATCCATCTAGCATGTGGTCTTCCTCTCTTCCTACTTTCCCCTCCTTTCCCAGTAATACTGTTGTTTTTTCCCCAAAGAGCCCTCTCTTCTCATGATGTATCTGAATATTACAGCCTCAGTTTGGTCATCTTGGCTTCCAGGGAAGTTTCCAGTTTGATCTGTTCTAGAACCCATTTGTTTGTCCTTTTGGTTGTCCATGGGATCCTCAGCACTCTTCTCCAGCACCACATCTCAAATGCATTTATTTTCTTCCTATCATCTTTCTTAACTGTCTAGCTCTCACGTCCATACATGGTAATAGGGAATACAATGGCTTGTATCATTCTAACTTTTATTCTGAGTTGTATATCTTTGCATTTTAGAATCTTTTCTAGTTCTTTCATAACCACCCTCCCCACCCTCCCAACAGTCACAATGTCCATACATGCCCCAACCCCCTAAAAGCACAACCACAAAAATTGATTAAGTAGAATGAAATACCAAACTGAGAGCTGGACCAGACCAGCAAGAAGGGGTGGCTTCTGAAGATGGACTGGGGCTTTTGTGGCCCCGTCAAACCCAAAGCTGGCTTCAAGATGCTCTGGCAGTGTGTACTGTGTACATGCTGCACTGCCGGAGTGTCTTGAAGTTGCCCAAGTCTGGGCAGTGGTGTGACCTCCAAGGGAGCTTCAGAGCAGCTTTGGAACATGTGGCATATAAACACTGTGTTCCCAAGCCACCAGGACACCAGCTTTAAAGGGCCATCTGTTCCAGCCCTAAGAAGGAATAAAGCCAAAGTAAGCCCAAACAACAAGGCTAACATAGCAGAAGTAAGGGAAATCAAACAAGTTTGGAGAACAAAGTCTGAGGAGATTGCAGAACAAAGAACCAAGAAAACCTATGAAGAGAGAACCTCAGCCTTAAATAATTTCCAACTTCACTCCCCGTCAAATGTCTCAGCTTGGAGCCATGGTCCAAGCCATCTTAATTCTAGTCTCTGTCCATGTCAGCCATCAAGGCATACCCTCACTGCAGCATTGTTTTCTGTCCAGATCCAGGTTTCAATTGTGAGGAACAAAAAGTACTCAGTGGCAAAACACAGTAGATCAGTTGAGACAATTTTGGTTGCAGCTGTCTTTTGGTCTATTTATGGGAAAAACTGAACTATGCATATCTGAATATTTTCTAAACTTAGCAGTGACAGTGTCATAATGTGCTTGTCTTTTAGGTCTACTTGAATTTTGCAACAAATTGTGAGTCTAAAATATCCCACCTGTCAAGGAGTGTTAAAGACTAAAGACCATACAAAATAATGTAGCTTTAGCTGCTTATCAAAAGTTTACTTTTATATTCTGCTGTTAACAACAGCAATACGTACTACATACAGAGGAGAAATATATCAAATGGCTAAGATCTTGAGTCGTCGGGCCCTAGCACACTACACTATGATAGTGCTGTGTTCCACTTTATCTGCCATGGCAGTATTCTTTTAATTTCTGGGGTTTGTAGTTTAGTAAGGTTCAAAAGTTCTCTCACTGAGAATTCTAAATTCTCCTCCCTGAACTGCAAATCCCAGGATTCCATACATTGTTACCATGGCAATTAAATTGTAATATAGCACTATAACAGTATAGTGTGATAGGGCCCTAAAGAGGTGTGTGGGTGGCATGCACACATAACAACAGGGAATTAAGAGTGAGAAACAAAGAAACCTGGGATATAGGTGATATGAAGACTGAAGCTGATCATTGATTCCTTTTGGACTGATTGTCTGCTGGCTAACAGGCTTTTTATAAAGCACATACACTTAAAAAAGGTACACATTTACTGCTAAGTCTTACACTCACACACACACACTTAAAAGCAAAATCACACATAATTCTGCTAGTCATCTTCCCACTGGCTCAAATCTACCTGACTGCACCTATTCCTGTGCTGTGCTCATGCCAAATACCAATAACCTTCTTGCTGTGTTGAGCATTATCAGAAAGATATATTCCTTTAAAATTAGGTTTGCGGTGGACAGTTAGCTCTTCTGCCCATTACATCTCCTTTCCAGTCCTGTAATTAAGACTGTAAAGGAAATTTTGCACTATATAAGAGGCAATGTGGTATAATGGTTCGGCATTGGACTAGGACTCGGGAGAACAGGATTCAAATCCCAACTAGCCTTGGAAGCCCACTGGATGACCTTGAGTAAGTCATATTCTCAGTATCAGAGGAAGGCAAAAGCAACCTCCCTTGAACAATCTTGCCCAAAAAGCCCTGTGATAGGGTTGCCTTAGGATTGCCATAAATCAGAAATGATTTGCAGGCACACAACAACAAAGCCACCCTCCTGCCTAGTGATTTCATTGCTTCACAACCCCTGTGCAGTTAGACCTTGCATTAGGGAGAAGGTGAAATAGGCTAGATAACTAAATAAAAGGTACTGTTTGCTGTAGGCAGCACAGCATTGCAGTATCTGTATTAATTACTGGTTCTCCCCCCCCCCCCCCCCGCCCCCTGCTTGGGGGGCTGGCATTTGCAGAGTTAAGAAAGTTAATAGAAAAGGAGTAGTGTATTTCTTTAATCATTAATAAGCCCCCCTTTTTTTAAAAAAAAAATCATAATTTCCATACAATGCAGTAAAATTTAACTCTCAAGTTTATGTTAAATTGTTATTTAAAAGAACTAAATTAAAATACAAATTGAACTAAAACTGTTACATAATAAAGCTGAAAAATACCTTGTGTGATTTTACTCTCCTTATCTGTTCTGAGCTTGGGAAAGCAGCTACATGATTTATTCATTTATTTTTTTTAAAAAAAAAATCCCATTTCTTATCCACCCCATCTCCTTATTTTTCCTTTCTCCATCCTTTATAATATTCTTAAAATCTTTTAACCTTGGAATTAACTAACCTGTCACATTCTAATCATAAACAAAATTGAACAAATAATTCTTATAGTTATTTGTATTTGCAGTAGTTTGAGCTTGTGATCTAAACAGAGTAATTCTCCAGTTGATGGGGATTCACAAAAAGGAGGAAGCAATTTTCCAAAATCCAAGAGAACTTAAACTTGTGGTTCTTTAGCCTAATCTTTCATTTAACTAATTAATAACTTAACTAATAATTTAATTTTGAAATTATTTAGTAGAGAAATTCTAATTTAAGTTATCAGTTAAGATGAGTTGGTAGAAAACCATATTTAATATTTAAAATTTCTTTAGACCTACAACAATATTTAGTACAAAATAAAAAGATATTTCAGGTGTACTGGATACCATTACTGCTATTAGAAAGAACCTTTCTGCTTCAACTGTATGTGATTGACCTAATGTAGATAATGCATTTCTATGGTCTATGCTATGACATGTTCAGTGATTACATTTTCTGTTTGAATGTGTTTTAACATATTAATTTGGTATTATAAAAATCTTTGGCATTGTAGAAGTGCATATTACTTTAAATTTCATTGTTGTGATGTGGCATTTAGTGTTTCAGGTCAGTGTTTCTCATCACACTCAAACAACATGATTTTTCTGTTGCAAAAAGACTTAGGGGGGATGCAGACCAGGGCGTTTGGAGCGCCCTGGTCCGGAGCGCCGCGGGGCTATGGCAGCCTCACCGCGGCGCCTCCCCGGCGACCCTGAAAGGAGCGCCAAAAAGGCACTCCTTTCATAAGTCGCAAAAAGAGCGCCCTAAAAGCGGCGGGCGCCCTTTTTGCGACTTATCCTCCACAGCGCGTCCGGACGCTGTGGAGGGAGGTCGCCCTGAACGCGTCCGGCGTGCGGTGACCCGGAAGCGTTCAGGGCGACCTCAGGAAGAGGAAGGGCCGCCGCGCGTGCGGTGGCCCCTCCTCTTCCTGGCCTCGGAGACGGCTCAATTGAGTCGTCTGCCGAGGCCCTTAGTCCAGTCCAGATTTGGAAAGACAAAATTTCACTATCTATTGCTCAATGTTCAAATGATCTTACTGCTTTATCTACTACACATGAACACATATTTCATGGCTGTCAATTTTAAAACATTTGATTTTTCAAATTTTGGTCAGTATATAGAATGTGAGAGCCATAGTGGTGTAGTGCTTTGAGTGTTGGACTAAAATTCTGGCGTACCAAGCTTCAAACCCCAAAAGCTTCAACCCCTGAGTAACCTTGTACAAGTCACTCAACCCACGAAGAAGACAATGATAAATTTCTCTGAATAAATGTTGTGACGAAAATCCTGGATAGGGTTGCAGTAAGTCAGAACTAACTGGTAATCACAACAAGAGCATTGTGCGGATTAAAAGGTACAGGTGTTCCCCACAGACAAGGTTGTCAAGTCATGTCTGACCATAGGAGGCAGTGCTCATCTCCATTACTAAGCCGAAGAGCCAGCATTGTCAGAGACTACTTTGTGATCATATAGCCAGCATGATTGCACAGAATGCTGTTTACCTTCCCACCGAAGTGGTACCTATTTATCTACCAACATTTGCATGCTTTTGAACTGCTAGGTTGGCAAGATTAAAAAGCTAGCAAGGTTAAAAACTAGTTGGCAAGGTTAAAAACTGGCATGGTTAAAAAACTAGCAAGTTTAAAAAACTGTGTGGATTACCATTTGGTAAATTTGGTGATCAGGGCAAAGCAGAGTGAGGAGACATTTCCACCCATAGTGGTGAGTTGGTATTCTTCTTTCCAGAGGCAAACATGGCTTGTGCAGGCTTTGGAACAAAGTAGGAATCGCCAGCGAATGAGTTCAAACCTGGTTTGAATCCACTGGCTAGTGGACCTGGCTGGAGTGGCCTAGATGTAGTTTCCATTTCAGTCAGTCAGGGGTCAGTCATTCCTGGGAGCTTCATCCCACCCATCCTCTCTTCCATTTCAGAATTGTTTGTTTCAAACATGCAGTTCTACAGATTTTTGTGGGAGCTTTGTTGTTTGCTGTAAGTTTAGAATCATAAAGCTAATAAGTTCACTCAATGATTTGTTTCTTCATTGAGCTTCAGATTAATGATCACATAATTTGTAAAAATAGTTGTGTGCATTAATATTTTATTAAACTTTACTTTTAAGGATATAAACATTTAAGAAACATAAACATGAACAACTTTTGGCATTTTGACAGAGGAAACAAAGGAGGGATTCCTTTGCCAGTATTAGTTACACTTTACAACATACACATTCAAAATGAACCGGCGTTGTGTTTATGTACCCTTTTATACAGAAATAATAAAGTGCTGGGAAGAGTAAGAAATATCTTATTATCTCTGAATTCTCCCATGTGAAGTGTGTATGTGTGTGAGTGAGTGAGTGAGAGAGAGAGAGATACGGACATACATACAGACATACAGACATACAGATATGACAAGACCAACAGAGAGGAAGCTGGAGTAAGAATAATTTCTAAATTGATTAAATTAAATTAAATCAAAGTTAATTAAGACTTCTGTTAACATCTCCGGGCGGCCATGGGCATCCCCATGCCTCAATCCAGCGGCGCACCGTCGGCGCCCCTGGAAAGGAGCACTAAAATAGTGCTCCTTTCATATGTCGCCGAAAGTGCACCGCAAAACGTTGTGGCGCACTTTCGGCAACCCTTCCGCCACAGCATGTCCGGACGCTGCGGCGGGAGGTCCTCCTCGGAGCGCCGGCCATGCGGAGGGCCAGCGGCTCCGAGGATGACCTCGGGAGGGGGCGCCAAACGTGCGGCTGCCCCTCCCCTTCCCTGCGCCCAGGACGGCCTATTAAGCTGTCTGCTTAGGCCTTTACAAATTTTGTACAAAACCCCAGTTATGGTTAGGTATAGAACTTGAAAACTTTTAGCCTGCAGTGTTGTTTTTTTAATATAATGTGGTTATGGCCTACATTCATTATTTTGTGGCAGGAAATAAATTGTTCATTGTGTGCCTTCAAGTCATTTCTAATTTATGGTGGCCCTAAGATGAACCTATCAAGGAGTTTTCTTGACAAAGTTTGTTCAGAAGGGCTTGCTTTTGCCTTCCTTTGAGGCTGAGAGATTGCCTAAGGTCACACAATGGGTTTCCATGGCTGAACAAGGATTCGAACCCTGGCCTTCAGGGTCATAGTCCTGTGCTCAAACCACTACATGATGCTGGCTTCCTGGGGAAATAAATAATGAGTTTTAATTTGTTGTTTGATTATTTATCTGCTATTCCTATCTTTAATCAGTGATTGAGATATTTTAATCAAGGTAAGGTTAGCAAGCTGCTTAAAGCTGAGTCAGGTTTTTGTAATGGAACAACTTAAGATTTTTAGCCCTGCAAAGTTTTGCATCGCTATACATGCTGGCAAGGGTTTTGCCTGTAACAAGATTTGCAATTCCAGACTGTCTGCAGTTTCTTTTAAAAGCCACAGCCAACATAACAATTAATATAATATATTAAAAGTTTTTGTTCGCAACATTAGCAATAATGAATTATTTTTTGAAGCTCACTAATGTGTAATGTATCAAATTAATTTTAAAACTAATGTTCCAAGCTTCAGTTAGACAGATGTGTCTAAGAATATCAATAAACATGTCAGTTTCAGTGTGTTCATGCTAAATATACAATAATATGTTTTCCTGAAATTTCAAATTTCCAAAAGACATTATTTAGTCTCCATGTTTGGAGAGAGGGTATGCTATCTCATCCTTCACAGGTACTTATGATTCTGTCCTAAAAACAGATGTCACTCCTTCTCTGGTTTCCAACATTGGAGGGAGCTGAGCTGGGCACTGTTCCCTAGCTATATGAATATGAATATAGCAAATGGAGATCACTTGGGACAGGAGAGCCTTTCATTTTTACTTTTTTTCCACTATTAGATCACAGTGGTCAAAGAAAAGAGATTTAAAGCATGCAGCCTTTGGGCCTGAAAATGTTGTGCACTCATGGATTAATTAGACAGATCTGTTTGTTTCTCTCACACACATCCAACTCCATTTTATCTGGCCTTTAAAATGGACATTTCTGAGAAAAGACGCTTAAAAGTGTGTGAACCCTATCTCCTTATTTCCATAGACTTTTTGCCTGTGCTTCTCCATGCTCTTTGACATCTCATTGTTCAATGTGCCAACGTTGTTCATTTTTTAAAAAACAACAACAATGGAACTGGATAGCAAAGCAGATAGCATCAGTCATAAAGAAGATTCGGGATAATTATTCTTACTACAAGCATAGCAATTATCCATCCTGGAAGTCAAACAGGTCAGAGTACCATGGTCTCTCTCAAAACACACAGAACACGCAGATACTGATTTAGATTGTACACCTGTAGCTGAAGGCATGCACAGCACTGCACATCAAACAGGTCAGTTTTGTAAAAAGACTACTCAAATGAAGTTTTGGTGTTTAAAAGTGGCATAGAATAGAATGCTGGGAATTAAATGGGCCACTAATTACCTGTTCTTTAGTGAAGAAAAGTATGGTCAGGGCCCAATTATTGGGTAAGGCTGAGCAGATGAAAACTGGGATAACTTATGGCAGAGCAAAATCACAGAATCATAGAATCAAAGAGTTGGAAGAGACCACAAGGACCATCCACTCCAACCTGCTGCCATGCATGAATACACAATCAAAAATCAGAGTATGATCAAAAAGGTGTGGACAAACAAGAGGTTAACCGTTAAATATTATTAATGAGGAGGAACACACAAAACTACCATTTAAGCAGAGTAACACAGAAATTTATGTACTAAGTTTAGGAAGGAGTTTAGGAGTTTAGAGAGGGGTCAGATTCATAAATACATGGTTACAGAACTATGATTCAGAGATCAAACAACTGTCCTTGCTGGGAAATTCAAAATTCAAATGTCATCAAGAAAGGTCATAGCCACAATTTTTTGGAATAAAGATGATATTTTGATGACCAGCTAATGCAAAATACTATTCTAACTTGCTGTGCTGATTAAAGGAGGCATTGAAAGAAAAACAGAGAGGGAAGCTGCAGAAAGGTGTTCTCTTTTTGCAGGACAATGTATCTACTCACAGGCCTGGCAAGATTATGGATATTTTGAAGAATTTGGGTTTTGAGTACATAGACCATCCACGCTACTTCTTGCTCCATCTGACTGTTTCCTGCTTCTAACAAATAAAAAGAGTTTAAAAGGAAAGAAATTTTCAAATGATTCAGAGGTGATAGAAGCAGCAGAGTAGTATTTTAGTGGCCAGACATTAGAATATTTTTTGAACTTTTAAAGAAACTTAAATGATGTGCCAAGTGCATCAAACTTCAGAATGAATATGTGGAATAGCATGTAGGTTTCATGCCATGGCCAGATATACAGACAAATCATGAGACTGTATGTATTGGATAGGATCATTGTATACATGTGGGAGAGAGCCATGTTGTACTCATAGTGCACTCCAGAAAACAATGCTTGTCCCTTGTTACCTCTTGTAATGATCTCTGGGCTCAGTAGCCAATACAGCAACTCTGTTCAGGCTCTTTGCACACAGAAGATCATTAATCCCTGGCCTCCTAGGTCACCCTTCCCCCACTCCTGCTGAGCTGAAGGGGACCTCCTGAGACCATCTATTCAAGCTGCCACAACCTGATGAATTACAAGGATCCTTCCTCCTAGCAACACATCAGGACTTTGCTAGGGATTTGCAGTTCCTACTCTTGCTAACTTAAGCAAGCAATAACCAAGCTAAAAGTGTATGAAAGGTGTGTGATCGAAAGCCAAAGTATTTTTTTAAAATAAAGGCTTTATTCTACCTAAAGTGTTATAGAGCAAAAGGTTATCACTTCATACAAGACCCCTTCAAAGAAGACAGAAATATAGTTACGGACTTCAGCCATTTCAATCAAGCCAAGACCATAAACCAAAAAGGCCTATTCGCCAAATATACACTGTGTTCCCACACTACTTACAACCCAGATGGGCTTTGTAGTCCTTGATGTTTTTGGATGCTGGGAGTCAGGACTCCATTGTCCAGCTCAATCAGCCAATCATCTACCTCAGGGCAGGCAGCCACCGATTGGTCAGTTGCGCATTTCATCAGCTGTGATGTAACTCTTCATTAGAATGTGATGTCATTGGTCAGTTGCGCATTTCATCAGCTGTGATGTAACTCTTCATTAGAATGTGATGTCAACCCTCATTTGCATGGCCCTTCCCCAACCGTTAACTCTTTGAAGTCCTCAGATGAATGTAGAACCCATTCATCACACCTCTATATGAAATTTCACAAAATCTTGTGTATTTAAAGAAGATAGGGTTGTGCCTTAGACAAAATACCATTGAAACAAAATTAATTGCTTCTCTTCTTTGATTGAGTTTGCCTTTGCAGACTGTCAGAAATAGTGCAAATTGAGTCCACTTTAAGGGTTAGGGTTAGTGCTAGGGAATCATGGGAATTGGTTTTTTCCCCTGAGACATTGAGCCTTCTCTGTCAGAGAGCTCTAGTGCCACAATAAAATACAGTTCCCATGATTCCCTAACCCTAACCCTAACCCTTAAAGTAGACTCAATTTGCACTATTTCTAGCAGTCTGCAAAGGACCTCACTTTCGCTACTTGGGATTGACTTCTGTCTCCACTTCCTTTTAAAAGATCAATTGAAAGCACTAGTGATAGCATCAGCAGCAGAAGTGGTATATATTGAAGGTAGCTTGTCATTGCTGACTTTCTGAGACTGGTTACCAGGGTGATTTAATTTCAGCTAAGGCAATTTAGATCATGATACAAATGAAAAGTAAAAAAGGCTTGATTCATATCACCAATTAAAATTAAATTTTAATCTTTAAAAAAGCACTACCAAACTATATTCCCATAATTGTCATGTAATACAAAAGATGCCAGATCACATTTCTCTCTCATTCATCTCCAACTATTTAAAAAGCAACTCAAGTTCTCTGTTTAGTCCTAAGCCATTTACTCCTGAGTGTGAAAAGGACCAACTCCTTATTTCATTACAGTCATTGTCAAATCACTAGCTTGTGGAATGGACATTGAGACTACTCCACAATTATTTCCCCCAAGCTGAATCTGATTCTCATCATAAGTATTTCTGATATGGTAACTGTACCATAATAGAGCTTGCAAGCAACTAATTTCATACAACTAGCTACTTGTAATTAAATCTTTAAAAGAGATAAAACAAGGGAGTTGCAAATGGAACATTTTAACTCATTTGTATAGTTATAGGGGGTGGCCTGACTAAATTGTGGGTGATTAATATCATATCTTTGAAGTGGTGGCTCATGCTGTACCTCATGCTCTATTGAGCCAATGACAGGGCTGATAAGAGAAAAATGTTGAATACCTCAGGCCCTCAACTAGTGCCATTTCAATGTCAAACCTCACTCCCACCCCCATAACTAAAAACTACTATTTTAGTCACTTTTTAGAAATGGGAAGGTTCAAAAATGATAACTAACTATTGCTGTGCTCTTGGAATTACATCTGGAATAAGTAACAGCTAGTTACTTTTTAAAGTGACTCCCTGCACTTTGTACACTTCATACTCCTGTGTTCTTTAATGAGTATGAAGAGAGCCAGCATGGTGTAGTCATTTCAGCATTGGACTACAGCTCAGGAGACGAGGGTTCACTGCTCAGCCATGCAAACCTATTAGGTGATCTTGGGCAAGTTACACTCTCTCAGATTCTCTGAACAAACCTTGCCAAGAAAACCCTGTGATAGGTTTGCCTTACGTCACCATGTCAGAAATGTCTTGAAGGGACACAACAACAGCAACAAAAATGGGTATTTGTGATGACCAAATGTGTTCTCCCCTTGGGAAAAAAAATAATTTTATCTTTGAGTAATTATCCTCTAATTATGTGCTGCCAAATGTAACAGAAAATAACTGCTATTGTGAAGGGCCATTTTAAAATCCTTTAGCACTGACCACATGGATTGGTTGATAACAGTTGTAAGCCAAGACATGCCTTCCCATCCCTTCTCTAGAGTTATACCTCTATTTTCTGTTTCTTCTTTCATCTTAGCTAGACAATGCTATTCAAAAAAAAAAAAATCTGCATTTGTGCCATCAGTCTCTACCTAAGCTCCATCATGTGCTTCACAGCTACCTGCCTTGCAGCAAATATTAAAAACTGCAGCTAGCTTTCTGTCACAAATGCCCCACTTCCAAAAAGCAATTCTGGTCCTTGCTGTAGATCCTGTTAAAGCTAAGAGGGCTTGGATACTATTGTCAGAGGCTCATAATGTTTGCACTGAAATGGCAGTTATTGGGAGTTCAGCACTGGCATGAATGGGAACTTTTGCTAACACCAGTACAATATCATTCATCTGTCCCAATTTGGCAGTGACAGTCATCACATTTTTTCAGCTACTTTTAAAATGTGTCCAAGTTTCTCTCTCTTCCCACTTTCCCTCTTTTTCCTCTGCTTACTTCAGTTGCTGCAAATGAAGTTCAAAGTGCAAACACTTTTTGTACTTAATTAACTAAAAATGGGAAAGAGCAGAGGAGGAGCCAGAATCTTGCCCTTCTCAAGAAGGGCCTACTCTGGCAAAGGAAACTGCTGTGGCCTCTCCCAGCTTGTGTGTTCTTTCTCATTTAAAAATCTTAAGTATTGACTCTACTCTGATGTTGCTTGACACATGTGCCCCCGTTTTTATCTGAAATGCTGGAGAGTATGCAATGCAGGATAGGAGAGTTACTACAATTTTGGCTAGGGAGGCAAGCTTTGTTTATTCATTGGATTTGTATCCCACCTTTCTTCCAAAAATGGAATTTCAGGCATTAATATTGCATAAAAAGTACAGTCAAAACACACACAAAAAACATAATGTACTATCTTACATTAAAGTCTCAATTAAAATATTATTTAAAAACATAATCACTAAGGGGGGGGGAAGCATCCAACTGGTAAGAAAACCCTTTCTCTATTTGTGGATTGAGGTGGGAGGATGGAATTGTTTTATCTGTTGTATTTTTAATCTGTTGTATGCTGCCCCGATTGCCGAGCAGAGGGGCGGGTTATAAATATAAATAAAACTTATTATTATTATTATTATTATTATTATTATTGACTCCCCAGGAGAAGCCCTTATTTCAGTCTTCACAGGTATTCTTGGTGGGTACATGAAATACCCACGGGAAAGGATAGTCCAGTGGCTCTTAAACTGTGTAGCAGTAACCCCAGGGGGGATCTGCGAGAATTGCTCATGGGTTGCAGGAGACATGGCGGACCTGATCCTCCCTCCTCTTCCTCCTCCTTTGCTTCCCAAACTTTTTCTGTCTCATAAAGAATGAATGTTTCTGTGTGACTGGATGTATGAGAGAATAAATAAGTATGTGTGTGAGTTATAGAATGAAAGCACATGACTGTGTACATATTTTTGAGCATTGGTGTATGTGAGTGTGGCTGTGTGTGAAACAGTATGTGTAAAATTTAGGCATGTGTTAAGTATTGAATCTATTTAAATGAAACTGTTCCAATTTGAATGATATTATTTCCTTATAAACTGTTAAAACATACATATACATGAACACGTGAATGAAAATTCACACACTATACAAACAAAATATTTTTATTCATAAACTACATCAGGCAGGGGGCACAGCATCTGCCTGTAGATGGAAAGGGGGTCACAAGGATAAAAAGTTTGAGAAACACTGGGGAGCCTTTTCAGTGGCTACCCCTAGAATTTGAAACCCTTTCTCTAGGAAGGCTAGCGTGACCCCCCCCCCCCTTTGCTGTCCTTCCATCAACAGACAAAGACATTTTTATTCCAAGAGGCTGTTAAAACATTAGGGTTTTGTTTTTTTAAGGAAAGGGCTTTTGAGATGGTGTGGTGTTGTTTAAAACTGTACTGTTTTTAACTGCTTTAAAAATAAATTTTAAGTGCATGTTTTTAAATAGCTTTAATATGGCTATACAGGTTGAATCTCCCTTATCTGAAATGCTAGGGACCAGAAGTGTTTCAGATTTCAGATTTTATTTTATTTTTGGCTATTAGAATATTTGCATATACACAAAGAATTATGTTGGAGATGGGACCCAAGTCTAAACATGAAATTCATTTTGTTTTATATACAACTTATAGACACAGCCTGAAGGTAATTTTAAACATACTATTTTAAATAATTTTATGCTTAAAACAAAGTTGTGTACACTGAACCATCAGGAAGCAAAGGTGTCATTATCTCAGCCACCTATGTGAACAATTTAGGATTTTGGAGTATTTCAGATTTTGGAATTTTGGATGAGGGATACTCAATCTGTAGTTTGATTTGATTTTAGTATTGAATGTTGTATGTTTTACCTATATTGTAATTGTTTTCATTTGTAAGGAACCTTGAGTTCCAATCATGGGGGAAAGTTGGGTAACCATCATCATCGTCGTTGTCATCATGGCAACTGTCTAGTAAAATGTTCTCAAAATACACTTCCCTCATACAATGTTATATATTGCTATATAATAATGCTAGTTGTTACTGAATTCACCTAAATTGCAGAGCCTACTAGATGCCAGCAGCACTTTAATGAAATGGTTATTTTATATATATATATTCATATATATATATATATATATATATATATATATATATATGAATCAACAACAAAACACTTGACTTCCAGGAGAACTGTATTTTTTTCTGGAAAATGTTGACATGAAAAGTAAAGATGAACATGAAGAAAATAAGTAAAATTGTTTTCTTAAATTGGGACCATATAGCAGCAATCATGTTTTAAAATGGAAAGATAATCTCTAAGCATTTGACATTAACTGTAAAGATCTGAAGATTAAGGGCCTTTGCAGACTGCCAGAAATAGTGCACATTAAATTGAGGCACTGCCCTGGCTCAGTGCTAGGGAATCATGGGAACTGTAATTTATTGTGGCACCAGAGCTCTCTGACAGAGAAGGCTCAATGTCCCAGAAAAAAAATACAATTCCCATGACTCCCTAGCACTGAGCCAGGGCAGTGCCTCAATTTAATGTGCACTATTTCTGGCAGTCTGCTTAGGCCTTTAGAGACACATTAATGATTTAAAAGATTGATCTTACCATTTCAGTTTTAGTATATTGATTGCATTAGTTACATTGCCTCGTGTTTTTCTGTGTCATTTGTATCCTGTAATATGTTTGTAATCCCACCCACCCACCCAATGGGCAAAGTTCACTAACAATTCAGTCTGACAAAAGCTAACTCATTTATATTAAAGATGGTTACCTTTAATATGCACTATTATATGCACTATTCTTAACATACACTATTAATACCGCACTATTAAAGAAAGGTTATACTATGCATGCACAATACATATCATTATTAAGCATAAGATAATTTTTTTCCTTAATGGTTGTTTTTGCTATTAGCTTTCTTACTCAAAGGCCATTAAAGATTGTGTATAAGAGAAGAAGAAAGAAGAAATAATGATAGGATATCAGTATTTTTATTTTTATGTTACATTACCATATGGCTTCACTGAGATGCTTGCTTCTTGTAGAGTGTGGTAGGATCCATGGAAAACAAATCATGTGAACTATTTGTTCATGAAATATTTTAATTATAAACTGCTTTTAAAGGCATAGCAATTTTATTCTGATTCAACATACAAAGGAATCTGGCTAGGGTTGCCATACGTCCTGAAAAACTGGGACAATCCCAGATTAGTGTCTAAAAAATGTCCCAGCCCAGCTGGGTATTTTAGACCCTCCAATCCCAGAGCCCTGGCTTGTTCCAGGCCACATTTTGCTAATCACCAGATGGACTGGAGATTGACAAAAGTACATAGAACAAGACAGGAATAGTCTGCTGAGCTCAGGCTTAGCTCCACTTCTTTCCCTCCTCACATGATGTGACTCACTTTCTCCTCCTCAGGCAGTGCATGGCCTAATGGAGGAAGAGGAGGAGAAGGAAGGGCTGGGCCGGGTTCTCAGTGGCGCCCTCCAATCTGACTGAGGCAAGGCTGAAGGGAGGCCTAGAGGCCTAGCCGGTCCTGTGATCAACAGAGGGTGCTACCAGGGAAGCAGGGATGGAGACCTACTGCCTATGGTGCTTCATCATGGCGGGTGTACCTTCCCACCTCCTTCTGCTGCTGCTGCGGCTCCTAAGACAGTGATGGAGCCACAGCAAGGGTGACACTGCCTCCCTCAACACCTTCCCCAGCAAGTGCGACCTTCAAGCCCTCAACCCCTGACCCTGAAGCCACCAGAACAGCAGGGGGCTTGGGGTCAGGAAGGGCCAGCAGCAGGGGCCCAGGGGGCTCCTGGAAGGGACTGGCCAGCCACCTCTGATGGCCCCACCATGCCAGATACTCCTTCATTCCTATGGAGCCCAGCTAGGGGTTGACTGGACCCTCCACCTGTGCCACCCCCTGGGGAGCCTCCCTCAGGAGCCAGCATGGAGGCGAACCCATCCTCCTGGCCATCAGACGTGAGAGAGCCCCTGGTAAGACCCCTGGAGGGAGAAGGAAAAGGGGCACTGGGGCTCTGGGGGTCCCCACATGGCAGGAGGGGGTCAGACTGGGGGCCCTATTTCCCTCCCTGGCTGCATGAATTTATATTATTTTAATATAAATTAATTTAATGGGTTTTTTTATTTTAGTAATGTTTTTGGGTTTTAGTTGGTTGTGTCCTCCATTTTTCTTGAATGTCCTACATGCAAATGCAAGTAGATAAATAGTACCACTTCACAATGGGAGAGTAAACAATGTTCTGTGCAATCATTCTGGCCACATGATCACAGAGTAGTCTCTGACAATGCTGGCTCTTCCGCTTAGAAAAAGAGATGAGCACCACCCCTTATGGATGGACACGGCTTGACAACCTTGTCAACAGGGAATACCTTTACTTTACCTTACCTACATTTTGTCCTACATTTTGTTCTGGTTTTTGGAAGCGAATTATGGCAACCCTAAATCTGGCAATACCTTTAAGATTTGTGAGAAATAAGTTTGCAGAATAAGCTTTCTTAGACTCAGTTCTGCTTCAACAGATGCATAGGCTGCTTTCTAAGCTGGTACTGGGAAATGAAAAGAATATGAGACAAACAGTATTTTTGAATAATCATCCAGAATTACATTACTATAAAGTCTTTAGTCCAATCAAATCAACATATGAAGTTGTCTTATTCCACAACTAATCTGTCCATCACCTGCTAGGTTTCTCCCATTTTAATTCATAGTGCAAAGTGCATGTGAAACCTCTCTCTTCCATAGCCCTCTAATATCAGGACAAAGATTTACAGATCTGTTAACTATACTGTATATTTTGTAGACAATTACATATAATGTTGATCTACCTTTGAAGAAAGGACAAGACAAATGAAAATGTGCTTATTTTAAAGTACCGTGGAAATGTGTTGTTTCTATAATTTGTTAACATTTTGAAATCCTCTGATTATTCTTGATATGAATAAGCCTTTAACCCCCATAAACAGCTTTCCAGTGTTCTATGGCCTTGTCTGCACAGGCCAAAAGCCCCCCCCCTCCCGATTTGGCATTGCTGTGTTTGCATGTTCCAAAGCCTGGTTCTAGTGTGAGCAGTCCTGAGAATGTCTGGCATGTTCCACACCAAAACCAGGGTTTAACAGCTTTAAACTGTATTTTATAAACTTACCTGTTACTCTGGATTTCCTGGTCCCCTGTTTCCATGCTTCAGCTGTTTCCTTGGGCTTCCCACTGAGCCACCTGGTGCATCCAGGCTGCTGTGGGTTGCAGCCATTTGACTGCACTGGGCAAATCATTCTGACCTCAGAAGCGAGTGACCCACAGCAACATCAGAGGGATGCCTGTGCAGGCAGTTGTGGTGTTGTGGGAATGGAGAGCCAATGTAGACACAGCCCTTACCTCGGAGGAAGGCAAGGGCACCCTTTCTCTGAACAAATTCTGTCAAGAAACCCTGTGAAAGGTTCACCTTAGGGGACTCATAATTCAGAAATTACTTGAAGGCACACAGCATTCTTTAAACTATTTACAAAGTAACACTGTGTCTATGTGGAAAACATTCAAGGGTAGCTGTGTTGGCCATTTAGCAAATTCAAACAAAAATCCATCAGTGATAACTTTATTGGCCAACCAAAATGCAACAAGTATATTGTGCATTTTGGTTGGCCAATAACGGTATCACTGATGGATTTTTGTTTGAAGTGTCTATGTGAACATTTCTCATGCACAGTGTCCATATAGATCTTAATCTTTTTCAAATATAGGCTTAATTGCTTGGTTAATAAGGTACCATTCACATGGTTAATGCCAGTTTTCTGCATTGTTTTCAGATATATGCTCAGCCTAGTTGTACTGTATATGACACAGTATACAGCAAATATACAATTGCACAGTATAGTGACAGATTTTCCTTATCCACAGATTTTTTATCCATGCATTCAACCATCCACAGTTTGAAAATATTTTTTAAAAAAGGATAAATTTCAAATTGCAAACTTTGATTTTGACATTTTATATAAGGGACACCATTTTGATATGCTATGTATTTAATGGAATTTGAGCATCCATGGATTTTCTTATCCACGGGGGTCCTGGAACCAAACCCCAACAGATAAAAGGGCCCACTGTATATGTACTGTATTTTATTTTTCTATTATCAGTTTTTAGAAGGAAGAAGTGACAATTAACACCCTTCCTGAAGTTCCATCAATATTGATCAAAAAAAATGTACTTTCGAAAAAGTATATGCCTAGAGTAGATCTCCATCTGTCCAGCTTCATAAGCTGCCTACTGAACCCAAAGGGCTTTTATCCAGCATCTGCCCTACTTTTTAGTATCATTCCCTCAGCTCTATTAGATGCATAGTAGAACTGACAATACTTTTTTCTTAACACATTTTAGCTGCTGCTTTCTCAACACGTATGTGTGCCTGTACACACAAACATTTGTTATTCTTGTTTTAAACTGAAAGTTGCCCTGATGTAAATATATTAAAATATAATTAACAAAATAAATATCATGATGGTAATAAAGTCATTCCTCCTTTCTCCACACAAGGACACCCGATGATAATCCAAATGTGTTTTGAATGTTAAAAGTCACTGTTAGATTTATCTGTTTGAGCTAGCATTCAACAACCAGAATTAAGCAACCATGCAGTAATTTTAATTTCTAGAGATAATATAACTATAATACTTTAATTATTCTGTTTTTATTGCAGTTTTTCCTTAAACAGTCCAAACCCTTGGGAAATTGAGCAGAATAAAAAATGTAATTAACATGTCCAATGGTGCTGTAAATATCTATGACTTTCGATTCCTAAAGAGAAAATTGTGATTATTTTTTTTACATGCAAGTAAGTTTACCAAATAAAACAAAACACTTAATGCTTGAATAAGTTACTTTTTGGACTACAACTCCACCACCATTTTAGGCAATTGGTTCTATTGCCAAACCACTCTTACTGTCAAGAACTTTCTTCTAATGTTCAATTGAAATCTACCATACTGTAACTTCATACCATTAGACCTGGTTCTACCCTCTGGAGCATCAGAGAACAGACCTCCTCTCTCTGACAGCTCTTGAGGTATTTAAAGAGTGTAGTCATGTCATCCACAGTCTTATCTTCCTCAGGTTGAACATGCCCAGTTCCTTTAACTTTTCCTCATATATTTTGCTTTCTGTACCTCTTATCATCTTTCTTGTCTTTCTCTGAACCTACTCCATCTTCTCCATATGATTCTTAAAATGAGTACCCAGAACTGAATGAAGTATTCCAGATGATCCCTGATCAGTGCAGAATACAGTGGTACTATTACTTCCATTGACTTGGAAACTATGCCTCTACTAATGTAGCCTTCTTTGCTAAAGCATCATACTGCTGGCTCATGTTCAACTTATGATCAACAATAATCACAAGGTCCTTTTTGCACATACTGCTGTTGAGCCATGTATTCCGCATCCTATAAGTGTGCATTTGGTTTTTGTGGCCTCAATGTAGAATTTTGCTTTTGTCTCCACTGAATTGAATTTCATTAATTTCTACCTATTTTCTAGTTTACCTAGGTTCTTTAGAATTATGTTCCTATCTTCCAATATGTCAGCCACCCCTTCTACTTTTGCATCATCTGCAAACGTGAAAAGGATTCACTTCACCCTGACATCTAAGTGATTGATAAATTTTTTGTGTAAGTGTAATGGCCCTAGGACAGAATCCTGAGGCACTCCATTTGAGATCTCCTTTCAGTTTGAAGCCCATATATTGATAATGACTCTTTGAGCATGGTTTTTCAACCAATTATGGATCCATCCGACAGCGTTCCCATCTACTACAATTTAGTCAGTTGCTAATCATAGGGGACCTTATCAATCATAGGGGACCTTATCAAATGCATTGCTGATATCCAGACAAATGATATCCACAGGATTCCTGCCATCTACTAAACTAGTGACCTGATTTTTTTCAATATATATATATATATATATATATATATGATTAATTTGGCAGGATTTGTTCTTGACAAACTAATGCTGGCTCCTACTGATTATCAAGATACTTCCAAACAGACTCCTGTATAATCTGTTATAATATTTTCCTGGTATTGACTAGTCTGTAGTTTCTTGGATCTTCTTTTTTTTTTACCTTTTTTTTTAAAGAGAGGAACAATATTTGCCCTTTTCCAGTCCAATGGCCCCTTGCCCGTTCACCAAGATTTCTCAAACATGATGGCAAGTGGTTCAGAGAGCATATCAGCAAGTTCCTTCAGTAGCCTGGGATGCTGTTCATCTGGCCCTGCACATCTGAACTCATTTAGATTAGCTAGGTGCTTCCTGAATAATTTTCTACCAATTTTGATTTGCAGTCCAAATCCCTTGTCAAGGTCTCTACTGCTGTGTGAAAGCACACAACTCTTTTTGAGGGGAGAAAACTGAAGCAAAATAATTTTGTCTTTTCTCTGTGATCTGTTAGTATTTTACCAACCTTTCTGAACAACAGTCCAATCACTAACACAACCTTTCTGAACAACAGTCCAATCACTGGGTTTGTTTCTTTGCTTTTTACAGTGAGTGATAAGAATGGACTACTTTTTAATAATAATAATAATAATAATAATGGTAAGACCTTAGTTTTAAGAAATAACAATCCAAACACATCCAAAAACTTACATCCAAATAGGGACAAAACAAAGTTAAATCAGTTTCTGTGCCTTTGAATAATGAACTATGAACTATGCAAAGTGATCTCAAAGCCCTCTTCTTAACAAAGCAGTTTCTTATTTTGTTTTCTTATGCTTATATTAAGGGGAATAAGAGTACACACTTTATTTAATGTATGCTGTAGGATTCAGGCAACATTTGGCTTTGATGTTAATCAAATCTATTAATTATCTATGGTCAACTGTATTTTGTGATTTTAATATTTCATTTAAGTATATTTAATCTGTTTGTTTGTTTGGGTTTTTTGCAAGACTTGTCCAAGGACAGAAAATCTCTTTAGTTTACATTGTTTTCATTCTTGATGCATGTACCTTTCCATTTGTAGCTCAATATGAAATAACCATCACAGTAGTTATACAGTATCTCCCATCCTCTTAAGGCCTATTTATTTTATGAGTTATTGAAAGAATAATCCTCAGAATCATTCTGACCTATACTTTGTTTACCCATTCAAAAAGTGCTTCAAAGTTAAATGAGACTGAAAGAGAATCACCAATTATTACATTTGTAAATCTGACAACTAGTAATCAGTATCCACAGTATTATCTCTAGGTTGATAGTTTGCACAGGCTTGTAGACAATCACAGAGTATGTCAGTGAGGTTTAATAGTGAACATTTCTGTAAAATAGCCTTTTCTCCAAATAACTACCTTCCAGTTTAAAAATCTTTGATTTATGAATGAGTAATAAGCCTTTAGTCACTGGCTGAATTCAGACATGAAAGAAACATGCTCCTTTCTCTTCCTCCAGGACATCTATGGATAAAGTTCAGTCTTTGCTTTTGATTGATCACCATTTTGTGAAAGCCTGACAAATTGGGCTTAATCTTAGTTCTATTTAGTTTTGACCATAGTTAAGATAAATTACAATTCTGGGATAATAAAATATAGGAATATAGTAAACTGAATGCAGAAGCAAGAGTTTTCAACTTTTTCCTAATGATCATGTCAGAAAAGAAGATAGGGGAAGCATACAACCCCAAAAGAGTCTAGAAAAAAATCACATCACAAATTTGCCCAAGCACAGACATTCATTTTGTTGAGCAATTCATGATATGTATTAGCACGCATTGGAAGATATAGGTGGGGATTTGCACTTCTAATCTGCATTTAATAATTATGATGATAAGGAAAAAGAGTGTTTTAATATATGTTAAATGACAGCTAATTTCCATCAAGTCATCTATCAACACATTACAAATCTGTTGAGCTTGAAGAAATATCTGGCTGGCTTGATTGCTGTGTGGTCTGTAAAGACACTGATTTCCCAGAACCTGTTCTCACTCAAGTGCAACAAAGAACTGGGCATCCCACTTAATGGGAATCCATTTCTGTGACTGCTAAAACACTTTGTTTTCTTTTATAAGCCTTTCTACTATCCACAAACTTTGATAGATAAATTATTGTTAAATTTTGCACTACTTTTGAAAAGATTGTTTAGTGTGATGCAAAGGACAAATTTAGATAGATAGGAATATAGGGTAGGGGTGAGGGAAATGTGGCTTCCCCTTTGCCTGTTTTTACTTAAAGGTAGTTCTGTTGCTCCTGCAAGTGGCAGCAGCCTTACAACAGTTGTACTACAGCTATTAAATTTCTCATTTGATCACATCATGATCAAGTACAGTTTGAGGCATTGCTTCTTGGGATATCCCCACTGGCATATAACATGAAACTGTATATCAGGGGTAGGCAACCTTTTTGAGCCGGGGACCGGGTTGCTGTCCCTCAGACAATTGGGGGGCTGAAGCACCCAAAATAAATAAATAAATAAATATTAAAAAAAATAATTTTTTTTTAAAAAAAATATGCATGCACACTCTCTCAGTCCCAGAAAAGCCATGGCAATCCCCCTGTGGAGATTTTGCCAAGAAAACCCCAAGAACAAGTAATAACAACAATAATCAATATCATCATGGTGGGCGGCGGTGGGGGGGGGTGGAGGCAGCGGTGGCAGGACCGGCCTGGGGCCGGTCCAGAGACCTCAGGGGGCCGCATCTGGTCCCCGAACCTTAGGTTGCCTACCCCTGCTGTATATGAAAAAAGTAGTCCATATAAGAAATAAAAGGGTTTCCCCCCCAGGAATTTATATACTATCCTTGTAAATTGTATGGTCAAGTGCTCATTGGTTATTGCTAAAACACACCTTTGCTAGAATGGAAATCCTTTTCATAATTGAGAATTTCATTTATGTAACTCATATAGGCTTATGTCAGCAGAATTCATATGGGAGAATACGAGGCTTATTGCATAGCTAAAATAAAGCATTTTACCTGAATTTAATTTAATTTTAAATTAGGGTGCATCCGCACTCTATCACAAAGATTTTGCTGCCGAAATTGCTGCCCAAATGCAGCCCAGGTCCGTCCCCATTCCCAGGACCGCTTTTCAAAACCAGGAGTTTTCTGGTTTGAAAAAATGACCACCGGAGCGCTCCTGGAAGCAGAGATAGACCTGGGCTGCATTCGGGTGGTGATTTCGGCAGCAAAATCTTTGTGATAAGGTCCAGATGCAGCCTAATTTAAAAGTAAATTCGATTCAGGTAGAACACTTTATTAGCCATGCGATCAAGACCTACATGATATCAGTTATCATACTTAAAGTATACTATACTAAGAATGTAAGTCTTTATTTTGTTCTTGCATGAATATACAAATAATTTCAAAACTTGTTTGTCCATAGGGTGTGCTTTCTGTTACTTTTTCAATTATTTTTCACATGTCAAGGACTTCTGAGAAGAAAAAAGTTTGCACAAAAAATCTAGGGAAGAATATCTTCTGTAGAAAATGCACCATTTTAAAATGGGAAATTATCTTTTCTATACAAAAGACTATACTTTTCTCTCTTACACACATGCATGCACACACACATGCCAAAATGTAAAAACTCATCAAAACTGACCTTTTCTTGACTGGGTGTCTCAATGTATCAAGATCCCTTGACACATTGATGCATTCTTTGGCATCAACTATATCAGCTATGTCCATAGTGAAAACATTTACATGCATTTTTAGATCACTGTTGCAGGCCCAGGACCAAGAGCATATAGAGCAGGGGTAGGCAACCTTTCTCCTTTAAGGGCCAAGGGACTTCAGCTCCCAGAAGCCTCAGCCATGTTGGCCAATAGTCTCATGTTGGCCAATAGCTCCTGGGATTCTGGGAGCTGAAGTCCCTCGGCCCTTAAAGGGGAAAGGTTGCCTACCCTTGATATAGAGGCTTGGCCTAGCATAGGTCCAGATCCAGGCACTTGTCAATCTGTCTGCTGGCCAATATAAACCAGTACTCCCAGCCCAGGTGCTGGCAGACCTGGGTTGACACACTTGGGATTCAACATAGGCCACCTTGGAGTGAGGCAAGTTCAACTGCTCTTAAGTTGGGTGTAACCCTGGTTGTCTGCACTCTCAAAGTCCCTAAAGCAGATCCCTGTACTGGTTCAGATAGGCACATAAGTTCCATCCTTTGTCAACTGGACCAAATCAGTGTCAAAATAAAAACATGAGCTGAACTAAACAACACAGTTCCTAAGAATTCCATCTGATTAAATCCACAGAATCAAGGGAAGGAGGAAGCCAACTGACAAGTACTTCTAAGAGCTGCCTTATTTGCTCTCAGTGGATTGGAATTATTTCTTCAGCCAACGAGATTCTTTCTGATTGGTTAGCCCTCTTGCCCTTTTCCAGAACCTCAAAATCATATAGGCTACTAGGAAAGACCTTTGCACAATGATACCCTGCTATCTGTTGCCTCTGTTGTGGGAACACAAACATGCTCCCTGATCACTGAGGACTATTTATTTTATATTTAGTCAATCCCACATATGTGTGTGTGTGTGTGAGAGAGTCAGAGAGACAGAGAGAGAGAAAAAAACGCACCACCTTTCCCCATAGTGGCCACATTCTGTAATGGTAGGTTCAGCACATATATCCAGGCATGTCTATACATAATGGAACATATATTCTTGGCTGCATATAACAATGGGAAATTTTAAATCTCCCCTATTCTTGTGTGACAAAAACACTTTTCACCTCTCATTGCCTAGCACCTAAGCTGAGGAGTATTAAACCATTTAGGTGGAGAAAACAAGTATGTGGAGATGCCCTTAGCAATAGCAATAGCAAGTACATTTCTATAGCATTTATCAGTGCACTTAAGCACTCCATATTGTAAGTCAGGGGTAGGCAACCTTTCCCCTTTAAGGGCTGAGGGACTTCAGTTCCTAGAAGCCTCAGCCATGTTGGCCAATAGCTCCTGGGATTCTGGGAGCTGAAGTCCCTCAGCCCTTAAAGGGGAAAGGTTGCCTATCCCTGTTGTAAGTGGTTTACAATATGTAAGCTAATTGCCCCCATCAATTGAGATCATTTTAGTGACCTCGGAAGGATTCAAGTCTGAGTCCACCTCAAGCCCCTGGCTGGTACTGAACTCACAACCTTGTGGTTTGTGAGTGAGTGGCTGCACTACAATAAAATAATAATAATAATAAAATTTATTTGTACCCCGCCCATTGGTAGTCCAATCCGGGCGGCTCACAGATTAAAACAGTCAGATACAGATAAAATCCCAAAGACAATATATACAATATACCCCCTCCCCCCTTAAAATAATATTAAATCAATAACAGTTAAAACACGCACTTTAAAAACCCAATACAGTATATTTTAGAAAGCCTCAAAACAATCCTCACCATCAATAGATGGGGCCACGAGAGGATTGCCATTGTGGAATTGTTTGTATCTGAGGTGGGGATTCATTGGTCTGGAAAGGCCTGCCGGAAGAGATCCGTCTTAACAGCCTTTTTAAAGCTGTCTAATGATGTTAAAAGACGGATCTCGTCCGGCAGGTCGTTCCAGAGTTTGGGGGCGACAACTGAAAAAGCCCTCCGGGAGGTAGCCGCAAGCCTTGAATTCTGAGGCTGCAGCAAATTCCTCCCAGAGGACCGAAGAGCGCGGGGAGGATTGTACGGGAGAAGGCGGTCCCTGAGATAGTTTGGACCCAAGCCATTTAGGGCTTTAAAGGTGATAACCAACACCTTGTACTGGGACCGGAAACTTATAGGCAGCCAGTGGAGGGACCGCAGAACCGGAGTAATGCGGTCCCTTCGAGATGTTCCTGAAACAAGCCTGGCCGCCATATTTTGTACCAGTTGTAGTTTCCGAACCAAGCACAAGGGTAGCCCCATGTAGAGTGCATTACAGAAGTCGAGGCGTGAGGTTACCAACGCGTGGACAACCGTCTCAAGGTCCCTTACTTCCAGAAAAGGGCGCAGCTGGCGTATCAGCCGAAGCTGATAACAGGCACTCCTGACCGTCGCATTCACCTGATTTGTCATCAGGAGCGACGAGTCAAGGAGCACCCCCAGACTGCGAACACAGTCACTGGAGGAGAGTGTGACCCCATCCAGGACTGGAGGTTGCAACCCAATTCTTGGTTTCGGGGCCGAGACAGTGAGCACCTCCGTCTTGTCTGGATTCAACTTCAATCTGTTTTTCCTCATCCAGCCCATTACCGCCCCAAGACATTCATTGAGCGAAGAGGTGCCATTGGAATTCAAGGCCGACGAACGAGACACGGAGAAATAGATTTGAGTGTCATCAGCGTACTGATAACACCCAGCACCATAACTCCGTATAATCTCACCCAGCGGCTTCATATAGATGTTAAATAACATCGGGGACAAAATAGCTCCCTGAGGGACCCCACAAGTGAGTTCCCTCTTACTGGAGCTACAGTCCCCGAGCAGCACCCTCTGGGACCGACCCGAGAGGAAGGACCGGAGCCACTGCAGAGCAGTGCCTCCGATACCCAGCTCCCTCAGGCGGTCCAAGAGGATGCCGTGATCTATCGTATCAAAAGCCGCTGAGAGGTCTAAGAGCACCAACAGGGTCACACTACCCCTGTCGATGCTCAGATGCAGATCGTCGGTCAAGGCAACCATGGCAGTCTCAACCCCAAAGCCTGTCCTGAAGCCGGTTTGAAATGGGTCTAGATAATCGGTTTCATCCAAGACAGCTTGGAGCTGAAGAGCAACCGCCCTCTCGATCACCTTGCTCAAGAATGGCAACAAGGATACAGGCCTATAGTTCTTCATATCCAGGGGGTCCAGGGAAGGCTTTTTCAGGAGCGGCCTAACTGCCGCTTCCTTTAAACATGATGGAACATGTCCTTCCCTGAAGGACGCATTGATGATATCCGTAAGGAATCTCATCAATGCATCCCCCCCCTGGATGGCCAGCCATGATGGGCAAGGGTCGAGAGGGCAAGTCGTCTTCCTCACCTTACCAAGCAGCTTGTCCACGTCCTCGGTACTCACAGATTGCCATTGATCCAGTAAAATTACATCGGCGGAGTTGTTGGACGCCTCGCCTATAGACTCTGTCTCAATAACGGCGTCTAATTCGGCTCTTATCTGAGAGATTTTATCTGCAAAGAAGTTGTTAAAAGCGTCACAGCAGGCTATCGTCGGGTTAAGTAAGGGATTTGGCGCAGGGGGTGCCTGCGTCATCTCCCTGACCACCCTAAATAGCTCTGCCGGACGAGACTCTGCAGACGCAATACGTGCAGAGGAGAAAGCTTTCTTCGCTGCACGTATTGCCTCCCGATAGGAATGTAAAAATTTCCTATGGCGAGTTCTGTCGGATAAGACAAGCATTTAACCACTGTGCCACCAGGGCTCCTTAGGTACAAGCTTTCTTCTATAGCACAGCCAACCCCTGTCAGCATACCTTATAGATGCTTTAAAGGGATCCTGAGAACCTGACTGTGTTGGAGAAAAGGATTTGTGGGGGCAACTCTCTTCACACACACTCTGCTTCAGCGCAGTTTTGGCATCAGCATCAGCAGCACAAGGAGAGACAGGGCAGAGTAGCAATGAGCATCTACAATAGTATACAGAGGAGATCAAGGCCTTCATGTTTCCCTATGTTTTATGTGCACTGACATGAATGTGAACCTCATTGATGCTCAGGGCTCCACAGTGGAAATTATGTTGTACTGTGCATAGAGATGTCATTATGGTCAGAGCCAATACAGATGATGCCAAATCCTCCTACCTTCTTCATTTATATCTTAACCTCATTTTGACTGAGGTCAGCTTACATGATTCTTTCCCTCTTATCTGCATAACAGCCCTGTGAGGTATGTTAGGTTGAGTGATGATGAATGGTACAAGGTTATGCTGTGAACTTCAGTGCTGATTGCATAGCTGGATGAGCTATTCCTAGTGAGTGAGTAATAAATGGAATGCTAAAAATAAAATAGAATCATTAAGAGACTTGGTAAAAATGCATCACATTTAACATGGATGGCTTTGAATTTGTTTGGGGTTATTTAATAAGGCCAGATGATTGTCTCTGTTTTGAAACATGCTTTCCAAAATTTGACTTTCCAGGAAAGACTTTTGCTGAGGAATGTTTCTGTTTTATAAAAACATCAGTTGGAAGTGCCAGGAATGTATATTAGTTGCTGCTGAAAAGGTTAATAAATTCCTGCTCACTATCTTTAGGGGCATCATCCACAATGTAGGTGGGAAATCAAATGAAATTATAGCACAAATTAATCAAGTAAACAGTTTTTCTGCCAATGTGCCCTGTTATTTTGTATATGGATACAATATGTTTAAACAGTTATAAATTCACAATGGAATGAGTTGTCCTTCTGAATAACCCTCTTTGGGACAAAAATCAACATCCTGCTTGGAGCAGAGAAACATGGGAAACTCAGACTAATTACTTGAATATTTATTTGTGATGTTAGCAAAGGAAGTCAAAACCTTCCTCAAGTTTTCCATGGTTTCTATGCAGATTAATTTCCAATCTAAAAACCAAATAATTCTAAACCTCTGCTGAAAATTCAGACTGCTTTTAGGTTATTTTACATTGTTGCTGTGAAGTAATACAAATTTTTCCTTTAAAAAATAGGATTGATTTTTTTAGTTAATTGATTATATCATTGCTTTGTTTTATGAATGGGATTCAAAGCATCTCATGTTTAAGTAGAACAAATACAATTGAAAGCCGCCTCGCCTCGCCCCAACTCCATCCCCAGGCCAGCCCTTGTGGCCAATCTGTACAGGCCCTTGCTGTGGCTCAGAAGTTAATGTTCATGGATTGCCACTGGTATCATTGGTATAATGTGGAGGAAGAGGGAAAGAGGCTGTTGTTTTGTCCCAGCATTTGTGATAACATGCCAATAGCATTAATCCCCAGCGGCCAACTAAGAAGCCCTATTTGCAGTGGATGTGGGAAGAGCAATTATTTGTCTACCTGCATTCCACAAGCTGTCCAACCTTTTTGCTGGACTGGACTTGCCTCTCCCTACTTCAAGTTTTGCTCATGGCATTACTGTGATCTTCAATGAGCTTGGGTTGAGAAGGGATTTTACCCATGGGGTGAATTTTACCTTTCTTATAGCAATTTGCTAGTTTTTAATTATTTCTGGGGAAAGTTGATAATAGGCTTAAGTGCTCCTCCAAAACTGGTGACGGGGTTCATGACTCTCTCAGACACAATAACTTCTTTCCTCAGCCCTCTAAATTATTTCACATTATTACAGTATCTGACTACCCTTCCCTTGATGTCATAATATTGACAGTAGAATTGCTAGGCATATGGCCATTGTGATCAGAAGGTCTCGTTGACTGGTCTAAAGTAGGACACTTAACATTTAATATTAAAACAGCATCAAAATAATTGAGCTGCTCTGAATGAAATTTAGTTTATTTGTTTTTCATTCACAAAAAGTGATTTATCCAACAGTTGCCAGTTCTGTTTACTTATCTCTAACTCCTAGATCCAAAACAATGCAAATTGAAAAACTACACGGTTACAGGTCCGAATCCGGGCCTGGGATTACAGCCCCCAGTCATGGATGGGGTCACACTCTCCTCCAAGGACTGTGTGCGCAGCCTGGGGGTACTCCTTGACTCGTCGCTTCACATGACTAGCCAGGTGAACGCGACAGTCAGGAGTGCCTGCTATCAGCTTCGGCTGATAGGCCAGCTGCGCCCATTCCTGGATAAGAAAGACCTGGAAACCGTTGTGCACGCACTGGTAACCTCACGCTTGGATTACTGCAACGCACTCTACATGGGGCTACCTTTGTGCCTAACTCAGAAACTTCAATTGGTACAAAATATGGCAGCCAGGTTAATTACCGGTACATCTAGGAGGGAGCACATTACACCTGTGCTCAAATCCCTCCACTGGCTGCCAATTAGTTTCCGGGCGCAGTACAAGGTGTTGGTTTTGACCTTTAAAGCCCTACATGGCTTGGGTCCAACTTATCTTAGGGACTGCCTCTCCCCATATGACCCCCCCCCCCCGTGCCCTTCGGTCAGCCAGGAAGAACCTACTCCAACAACCGAAATCTAAATCTAAACAGACCTCACAGAGGGCATTTTCCATCATTGCCCCTAAACTATGGAATGGCCTGCCAGATGAGATCCGTCTCATTACAACACTCACTGCTTTTAAGAAAGCAGTTAAGACGGATCTCTTCCGGCAGGCCTTCCCAGATTGACCCTCTTTTGAGGAACGAATACTGACTCTCCTCCCCATGCTCTCTGTTGTCCTGCCACTATTAGTTATAACTCTGTTCTCTTATTGATTCTCGTTTTAAATTTTTCTAGTTTAATTCTGTCTTAAGGGGTGGGTGGGATGGGTGGAGGGATTGGGATACCTGATTGTATTTTAACTATTGTATTTTTAATTGCTGTGAGCCACCCCGATTGCTATGCAGAAGGGCGGGATAAAAATAAAAATTTATTATTATTATTATTATTATTATTATTATATATCAAAAACAATATGAAAACTCTTTTGCTGATATAATAATCTCAATGGCTTACTTAATATTCTAAAAATTGTAGCCACAAAATCAAAATATGTCATTTGCAGTCTCCATCATACATATTCTGATTTTATCAGCTTTGTGCCACAACATTTCTGCTCACGATAAGGAAAACACTGGGTGATACGGGTATTATTGAGACTGACAGCTCTAGCTTCTAATCACAGTATATGGTTTGATCAGGGCTATAAAATTCCTCACCTTGAAATATGAAATATGGATATTGAGCTGATAAACTTCAACACAGCATTCAATGATCTCTACTAGTCTTTCCTCCAAATAGCAGGATGGTAAATTGTTTGCGGGGGGCGGGGGAGTCTGAAGAGCTTAAGAAGGTATAGCATTGATGTAAGCCGCCCCGATTGTGCTCAGAGGGGCGGGGTATTAAATAAAAATTATTATTATTATTATTATTATTATTATTATTATTATTATTATTATTTAAAAATTGTGGGAAGTTCAAGTTCTTTGGAGATGGTGTCTGCATGAGCCAGAATATTCTGAGAGCAGCCCAGAATATTCTGGCCTCGGAACTGCTCCAATTCCCTTCCATAACCTGGTGTGACACAGGCAATTGTTTGCACACGCATCTCAGTGTGCCACCCAGCCCACTGGCTACCATGGCAAGTCACTCAATCTGAGATCAGAAAAAGTCACCTAGCATCAATTACATGGCTGGGCACCTCATTCAGACCTTGGAATGAGTGATTCACTGCCATAGCAGTTGCACTGAGCAGCACAGTGGGATGTGTCTGCTACTATTTGTTCTGTATCCACCAACTACCTGTAACTCCATTACATTTTCAGTGACTTTGGTATTTATATAGCAGAAAGAAATGACTACTAAAATGTTCAACTATTTTTCACCATAGCTCTTTAAAGCCTATTCTTCTGAAATGTTGCAGGTTTCTTCTAGAGCAATATGTCTATGAACTATGACATTTTCATATAAACTGAGAAAATAACAACAGCGAGAGGGAGAAAAGATCCCTAATTTAAAAGCTGTACTTTCCACAAAAGCTGCTGCATCCATAGATTTTTATAGGTCACCTTTATAATGTATATCATTTTCATAGCAATTCTCCACAAAAACAAACATACAATTGTAATAATGTCTTCTCTTCTCTTCTCTTTTCTGGGAAATGTTCAAACCACAATGGCTGCAGATGTAAGCTGCTTTTTCACAAGACATACCAAGTCATCAGAAACACTGTACACTTTGAATTAGCTTCTGATCTGGGTGAATGTCCTTGCAGGTGTAGCTATGAGGACTGTCACCCTGAGTGCTTCCACATCCAAATTTCTTACTCCAGTTGGTGAAGGAGGGAAAAGTATTCGAACCAGAAAACTCACTAGCAGTTTAGTGAGGGGCCAAAGTAGAATCATAGAACAGAGTGGGAAGAGACCACAAGGGCCATCCAGTCCAACCCCCTGCCATGCAGAAACTCATAATCAAAGCATCCCCAACAGATGGCCTTAAAGCACTTACCTTGGATACTCAAGCCTAACAAAATTTGAGGAAACAAAATTTAGTTGAAAAACTACATTTAATTTATCAAATGTGAAAGCGAGACAAAAGAAAGAAAGTACAGTCAGCCTTCCATATCCACAGATTCTTTATCCATGGATTCAACCATCCACAGCTTGAATTTTTAAAATATATATATATATAAATTTCAAATAGCAAACCTTGGTTTTGCCATTTTATATAAGGGATACAATTTTCTATGTGATTATATTTAATGGGACATGAGCATCCATGGGTTTTGGTATACATGGGGGGGTCCTGGAACCAAACCCCAGAGGATACCAAGGGGCCACTATAGGAGGAGTAAGTAAAAGGATTATTGTTGTTGTACACTTTCAAGTTATTTTATCACAGGGTTTTCTTGGCAGGGTTTGTTCATTGCCTTTCCATGAAGCTGAGAGTGTGTTACTTGTCTGAGGTCACCCATTGGGTTTCCATACCTGAGCAATGATTCATACCATGTTCTCTTGAGCTGTAGTCCAGTGCTCAAACCACTATAGCACAGTGGCTGTGCCTGCCCGATAGAAGAGACTCATGGCTCCAAAGAAAGGCGGATTTAAAAGAATTTATCTTGCATGTTTCATTGAGGGTTTTTAGGTGGGAAATTGTTCTTAAAATTCAGCGGCTTCTCCTGGTCCTCTTCTTGCCCCTCCTCCCAATTTCTAAACTTACAATAAAAGCAATACTTGTACCTTTCTTTCCTGGTGTTTCACCAAATCTTTAATTAGATTATTAAGGAGAGTAAGAGGTACCAACCACTGGGAAGACTAACCCTGTGACTCCTTCTATAAGTATTGATTGAGGGAGTAGCTTGCATTAACATATAAGAAAAATCCATTCCCAGCCCGACTGTTCTTGTGGAGGAGCCATAGCCAGGGTGTGCTTAATTTATCAAGTAATGAGAGAATGACAGAATGCAAAGGGATAGGGACATAATAGATTTAGTACATAGGGGTCACAACCCTGAAAAGACTAGCATACATTTTTGAGTCCTTGACATTTAATTCTTTCCCATGCTTTCTTGTGACTGGCATGGAGACTTCTAATACAGCTCCTGTGTTACTACATTGATTCATCACATACTTAACAAGAAGGAGCTTTAGCTTTGAAATCATTCTTAGTATTATTTTTTCTTATGTGCTCTAATATACCACATTAATGAAGTGAGTGGATATTAAAAAGCATAGATTACATTTGGGCTACAATCCAGAAGCCACTTTATGTTGAGGACTTGTATATTAAGTTTAATTTTACATTGGCTGTCATATAGATGATGCACTGGATGAATGTTCATGCCACAATGCTGAAAATACCAAAATACTTTATTATTATTATTTTGGCTATAAAAACATACACACATATACTTAAACATATACACAACTACTGTTCTTGAGTGTATTATTTACAAATAATGATGAAGATCATATATTCTTTTCAACATATCTAGATTTCCAATAGAAAACTTCTGGTCATCACATACTTAACAAGAAGGAGCTTTAGCTTTGAAGGAGCTTTAGCGTGACCCAATTTGGATATTTGATGTTTTAACTTGTTTTTTATGATGTTTTAATTTGTTGTTTTACTTTTAGATTGTACACCACAGGCAGGCTTTTTATATATTCTGGATTTTTTATTTGGTTTTGTACAGCGCCGTGTACATCTATGGCGCTTAATAAATAAAGCTAATAATAATAATAATGGTCGTACAGACTTGACACCTTAGTGCCATGTGGTCTTATTTTAGAGGACAATACTACTCTTGGCTCCAGTGCCATCCTCTGAGTTGCTGTATCCTGGGAATTCTATAACTACCATAGGATGCTGTTGATCTCTCCCATTTCACCACATACATTAGGGTTAACATAGTTTAGAAAACAAAAAAGAAGACAAATTTTCCAACTGACTACTTCAAACTACCAATCACTATGATGCCTCAATTTAAAGATCCTACAAGCTCTGGCAGTAGTAATAGGAGCCCCCACTCCTCAGATGAATCAGCCCAATGAACAAGACAGATCTTCCTTGTGGCAAGGCAACATCCTAGTGACAACAGCAAGATGCCTTCCTCCTCTTCACTATCTTCCTTCCTGATGGACCTTCCTCTAAGGATAATGGCAGACCCAATGATGTCAATGGTGGGGATAGCCCTGATCCTACTGGAAGCATGATAACCTCCATGAGGCTGAAGTCTGGCTGTTTTAAGGTACATCTCTCACTCTGCTTTAATCTGGCATGTCTCTCTTCCTCCGCAGAGTTCTACTATCTGATTATCTGCTTCCTCCAGTCTAGATTTGTAAGAAAATGTGGACATTTTAAAAAATCTAACTCGACATAAATTCTAGTTCTGAGAAAGAGGACATGTCCAGGAATCCAGAGCACAGGAATTTAAGCTCTAAAAAAGAGGACATGTCCTGGAAAAGAAGACAATATGGTAACCCTAAGATATCATCTAGACCAGGGGTAGGCAACCTTTCCCCTTTAAGGGCCGAGGGACTTCATCTCCCAGAATCCCAGGAGCTATTGGCCAACATGGGACTATTGGCCAACATGGCTGAGGCTTCTGGGAGCTGAAGTCCCTCGGCCCTTAAAGGGGAAAGGTTGCCTACCCCTGATCTAGACTATCTGAAGCTGAAAGATTCTGTGCTTTTCACATAAACCTATTTTGTATGATTTTGTTAAATTTTATTAATCAACTTCAAATTTTATAGTATTCATCTGGGATTCACGTTCTGCCTGAAAAAAAGTACTGTTAGCTGCTTTTTTCAGATATATATATATATATATAGGAGCTACTGTAATCCTTATAGCATTCAATTCACTAGAAGTGTAATTGAACCTTCTTCTATGGTTTAGTAATGCTGGAAAACAATTACACATTAACTTATTTTTTTAAAAAAATAATAAATTTATCTGGCTTGTAATCTGGAAGACTAATAACAAAACTGCAAATATATCTTTCCCTATCTCGGATTAATGGGAACAAACCACAGGGGTATATGTATGAAAATCCTTTAAAAATATATACACTATTAAATGGCCATGATTAAAGTTTGTAAATTTGAATAATGTACACAATCATACTTCAATACATTTAAAAGAGATACAGTAAAAAAATATTTTATTTATGTATTGCACTTATATATCCCTTTTCTCCCCAGCCATCCAAGATAGTTTATGAAGTTTGAAAAACAATAGATGAAATATTGATTATAAAAGTTAAAAGAAAATGAAATAACAGTATTGTTAAAAACATGGTTAAAAACAATTAAAAACTCTTAGAAAATATTTACAATATAATTTCATTTAAAAATTAAAGATTTTAAAAATATAGTACATCACATTATACACACATTACAACTCCATAATTTAAATCCAAAAATATAGAAATAAATATACATTAGGAAAAGTAGGGACCTAAATATGCACAAATTTGTGTGCCAGAGTGGAGGGGAAAATTCTGCAGCCCAAATATAGACAAGACAAGTGGGATTCTGAGAAATACAATGCAATTGAAACAGATAGAACTTCACATCCATCTACCTTGGCTTTTTTTGAGCTACAACAGAAGCCATATGAACAATGAGATCCTCAGAAATTTTTCCTCATCCTTCTAAATATCTGGAATGATTTTGTACTTCTAAAAATGTTTCTTTGGGTTTTTTTTAAATAGTAGACTCATGACTGAATGGGTAATCAAACATAAAGGCTAGAATTTGTTTGAATCATGTGTGAAGAGGCTAGTCCTGGTGGGTGAATCAATAGTCAGTTTCCTAGGTATGTGTGTCACTCAAATTTCAAAGTTGAAATATAGCTGACCTCACATGCCAATCACAGCTAAAGATGTTCTTACTGACCTCTCTTAGCTATATGGATTACGTGTAGCTTAATTTTGTTTAGGATTGCTTATAGCTTTAACATGGTTATGATCTACATCCAATACTACTAATGTCCATAAGAGTAATTTCTATTTAAAGAATGTGTTCTGTTCTGTTTATTTAGTCAAAGCATTTCTCATAAATCATTTCAATAACCTTTACTTGTGTTAGCAATATTATCTTCAAATTACAAAGTATGGGCTTATGCAAACACTGAACATAATATTCATGAATTTGACTCAATGAGTCAATGATCACACTTTTAACTGTTGGCTATATCAGCTTTTATGAGCTTCTATTTGGAAAGGAATCAGATTTTGGTTAGCTTACATTGCTCATAGGCAATGCTTAAGGCAGGGTTGAGAGAGCTGTGGTTATCCAGATGTTGTTGGACAGCAATTCTGATAATCTTGCCATTGCTAATTCTGGCTGATGGGAGTTGTATTCAAAGAATATCTGAAGGAACGCATGTTGTCCATCCCTGTGCTATGGGCTAGTTGAGTTACTAAGACAGCACTTTCTTTCCTTGCAATTGTACCACCTCAGTTTTCAAGTGGGATATGCTTCTGTATGAAAATTACACTCGACATGAATTGCTTGCACATCAAAGAAAGGCTTTCTGCCTGCCCTGATTGCTATAGCAGCTTTTCATGTGTGGTGCAATCTTCACATAAGGAGTACTTTCAAATCACTCCACATTTAAAAACTGAGGTGGTATGAGAGTGCTGCAGCACTTATGCAAAAAAATATTTGAATCAGCCCTTAGACATTTGCTTCTCTCAGAACCATCTTTGCTCTACACAGTACTAAAGACTGTGGCTGCACAATATTATTCCCTTATTTAGGACACTGCTGTAAAAGCACCAGATCTAATCTTGGAAACTAAGAAGGGACATAGAATCCTAGCGTTGGAAGAGACCACAAGGGTCATCCAGTCCAAACCCCTTCTATGCAAGAAGTCATATTCACAGCACTCTTGACAGATGGTGACCCAGCCTCTGTTTCAAAATCTCCATAGAGGGGGAGGGGGGTTGTTTGGTTTGTTGTTTGGTTTTTTTGGGGGTTTTTTTGTTTTTGTTTTGTTTTGTTTTTACTAGATGACAATCTGAGGCAATGGGTTCTACTGTCAATCAGTTCTTACTATTTGGAAGTTCTTCTGAATGTTTAGGCGGACTCTCTTTTTCTGTAGTTTGAATCTATTGCTCCATGCCCTAGTCACTGGAGCAGGAGAAAACAAGCCCTAGTGGTGCAGTGGTTAAATGCTGGTACTGCAGCCATTCATAGCCACAAAGTTGTCAGTTCAATCCCAGGCAAGGCTCCAGGGTCCACTCAGCCTTGGATCCTTCCGTAGGTTGCTAAAATGAGTACCCAGCTTATTTGGGGCAATTAGCTTACACATTGTAAACCACATTGGGAGTGCTTAAGTGCACTGATAAGCAGTACAGAAATGCAGTTGCCATTGCTGTTGCTATCTTCAGTATGATATGCTTTCAAATAATAGGATTACAATAAGCTCTGGTTAGTACTTGGATGGATGACTGCCAGTTAATACCAGAAGCTGTTTGCTATAATTAAGAGGAAAGAATTGGCAAAACCACCTCTGAGCATTCCTTGCCTAAGGAAAAAAACCTATGAACTTTGTGGGGTCACCATAAACTGACAAGCAACTTGAAGGCACATGCACACAGTATTTCTCAGCCATGATAGTTTTTTTATTGTAGTATCTCCATTGTACTACTCTCTTCAATAACCATATTTTTAAAAAGCAGGTACATTTGTTGTTTATAGAAAAAAGAAATCAGAGCAGTGGCTAAAATTTCAATCACTATGGCTATTTTCAGTTTAGTGAAACTAATTTATGATGACTAATTTATGATGAAGTAGGGCATTCTGTAACAATTCTATACTATTATCTATACTTTTAACATGTAACATCAATAGCAATATGAGTTATCTCCTGTTAGGGATGAAATTCTATACTACCGTAAGTTGTTGTTGTTTTTTCTCAGAGGTAGCAATGAGTAATTTCAGCAATTTTCTGTGAGAAAATATTTGAAAACCATACAGGTTTTGTAAGCTACTTGCAATGTGGAACTTATTCTGTGCAAAATTTGAACATGGTTATTTTGCACAGAAAACAGCATTTTCTGTGTAGAAAACATTTTAATGTAAAACTTTTATGTCCTTCATAGAAATATTGTTTTCTATGCAAATTAACTATGTGCAAATTTTATATGAATAAATATCCAAATAGAGCATTTTCTGTGCAAAAACAGCACAACATTTTAATGCAGAAGTAGTATTTCATGCACACAAAAAACCTGTTTTCTATGTAGAAAATGATGTTTTCTTTGTGAAACAACTACATGCAATTTTTGCTCAGAATAAATCCTGAACTGCAAAGATTCTCATCAGTTCAGGATTCTTCTTGTCAGGGTTTCTCAACATTTGAAAAACATTTCTTCCCATTTCTCAAATATTTTCAAATTTTCTTTCCACCCCTAACTCCTGATGGATGGTGCTCTGATGAAACACTTAGTAATATCAAGCCAAGAAATTGCATGGTGTTTTTTTTCCTCCAAGGGCAAAACATTTTCTTTGAAGCTGTCAAAATGCTTGTGTAAATAATGAAAAAACTTCATTCATCACAAATGCCCTGGTACAGATAAAAGTTCAAGTTCAATCAGTTTCTTGTATCCCAAAACAGGTCATGTTAAGAGATTACAAATGAAAAACAAAATAGGACATATCGTTTCCCTCTAAGAATGCAAGATTATAACTTCTGTTTCAGTTTCTTAAATTGTCAAATTCTCATATTTGCTGTCTTTTGTAGGACACTGCAAGGGTACATCACTATCCTGAGGAACTGTATTTTTCTATTTTAAGTAGATATGTAAATGTTCCTTTACATGGCAAGATACTATCTTCACTCTTAATGTTTACTGTTATGGTAATAATTTGTGTGTGCTTTGGCTAAAAGCCCTGGTCATTTTAGAAAGCTTAGTTTCTTGATTCCAAGACTACTTTTAAAGTTGTTATTGCTACAGTTGGTAATTTTTATCAATAATTTGTACCTATCACTTTATCTGTATTTGAGGGAAGTTGTTGAGGAAAATGACAAAGAAACAAGAGAATTTCCCCTTAGGTTTTGTTTGTTTGTTTTTCATATGGAGGACTTGCTTGCATTTGAGAATTGATTTGTTTCCATTCAAGTCACTTCAGGCTCGATGTGATCAATACATAGGCCTCACCTCAGGAGACTACAAAATTCTTGAAATAATTTTTTAAAAAGTATAATAGTGTTGGGTATACAACTGGTAGTACCATTTTGTGTGATACTTAGAATTTCTTGAAAGATAAAAACTTCCAAATATGGACTAAGTCCATTTCCTTGTTCCAAATAAAGTAGAAAAACTGAATCAACTGCCAATATTTAAACTAATTTCATCAGGTTCTGTTAGTCAGTTGTTGGTGATCTGACTTGAATCTAGCTGTTAGACAAAAGAATTTGGAATATATAAAATCACGGGAATTTCAAATGCAGTCTGACACCACTTTATCCACCTTGACTCATTGCTATGGAATTCTGGGATTTGTAGTTTTGTGAGATATTTAGCCTTCTCTGTCAGAGTGCTCTGGTGCCATAACAAACTACAAATCCTGGGATTCCACAGAATGGAGCCATGATGCAGTCAAACTGCATCAATTCTGCAGTGTGGCAGCAGCTCATAGTTCCTCAAAGGGAGTGCTACATACTCTTATACTAGTTCAGGGGTAGGCAACCTTTCCCCTTTAAGGGCCGAGGGACTTCAGCTCCCAGAATCCCAGGAGCTATTGGCCAACATGGGACTATTGGCCAACATGGCTGAGGCTTCTGGGAGCTGAAGTCCCTCGGCCCTTAAAGGGGAAAGGTTGCCTACCCCTGTACTAGTTCTTTCTGAGAAGGGATGTAGGCAAAATTAATTTATTGCCATTTTAATATGAATAGAGCGAATGCACATTTCCTGGACTAAGACATAACCAAAACACAATTATACTTTGATTTTTGCATTCCTCCTCATTCCTCCTATTTCAAAAACAATTAAACAATATATAACTTTAAAAACAATAAGGTCAGAATTCTGGTAGGCACAGACACCAGTGTAAATGTCCCTTGTGTGTGTGTGTATGTCTTTTTTTGCTTTGGAGGTTGGTATTCCTGTCCTTTCCACACTTACTTTAAAGCCCTGAAACTACCACATACATGCTTTCCATGCTGCAATGTGAACAGGGAAGATCGGGAGCTTCTGACAATTCCTTACTCCCTCCACTGAAGGCACAATGGCTACAGAAGCAATGAGACTCCAGAAGGATCTCTTTGAATCTCGGTGCTGATTTCATTGCTGTTCATCCAGGTACAGGAAGGGTTGCCAGACCTCCCTGCTCACAGTATAGCACAGAACACCTGTGTGAGGCAGCTTTGGGGCTTTAAAGTAGTTGTGTGGGGGATGATATATGAGTTAGCATAACATAAGGTCTGCATGCCGATTGTTATGCCACACTGAGGGGATACTGAATCAAGGGCAATAATTAATTAAAACACTACATTGAAACCTTAAAAACAGCACCACATAGCAAATCCCACTAGAACTAAAAACCCTAGTTGGTTTCTAAAAGCATGACAACATAGAACTATTTAACTTGCTGATAGAAGAAGAGCAAGGATGGGGCCATTCTGGCCTCCCTTGGGAGAGAGTTCCAAAGACTGAAAGGAGGCACCAAGAAGACCCTCTCTCTTGTTCCCACCAAATGAGCCTGGAAGGTGGTGGGATAGAGAGAAAGACATCTCCGGATGATCTTAAAGCTCTGATGGGCTCATTATGACAAAAAAGAAATAAGAAATCATCATCCTTTTTGCTGTTGGGCCATTTAAAAATCACAATTTCTTTTATTTTAATTGGACCTTTCTCTCAGGTGGCCTACCAGCAATTGTCTTTCAGATGAACAGATTTTTCTCTGCAAACATTTTAAAACTTTCCTGCCCTAAGCAAGACTGTACCTAACTGAGCTTTGAGCAATGCCAAATACCATTAATCATTTCAGAAGATAAATTCTACCAGTCCCAAAGAAAGCAAATCTACACAAATTCTGCATTGCCTGCTAACTGTAGGATTAATAGAGCTGTGGAATCTCATAAATTAGAAAAGGAAAGGGACTGTAAAGACTTCTAACCCATGTAGATATATGATATGACTCTGGGTTCTGGTAGTTTTAGGCATCAGTTGCAATGCACACACTTGTCTACTCTGAAGGAGTATCAGTAAGCACAGTGGCAATATTGTGGGGGTAAGTAGTTTGTTGCTTATGGAAATTTACTTGTTATTCTTTAAAATGTTCTTGAAAATTGCTAATACTCAAACATTAAAATGTGATTCTCAAAAGGTTTCTCATCTAAAGTAAACGACAAGTTTCCAGATGCTCACTCAGGAATGAAACCCGCTCGTCTATGTCAAATGGCCCCTGACAATGTGTATTCTAATAATTCTCCATAAAGAGAATTTCTGCCTTAACAGCTGCATACCTCTGCAGGGGTTGGTGTTTCTAAGCTCATTTATTTCACTGGCTTAGCCACATTTAACTGTTCATAGGATCAAGCTGTAAACATGGGAAGTGATAGGTAAAACTATTCTAATTTAATTCTGTATACTTTAAAGTAGTTTATGTTACTAAGCACTGAATGGCTTTATTGCTAGGTATTCTTAGAAACACACACGCACTACATAAGAGTTGTTCTGAAAACTAATAAATATGCCAGTAGCTCCAACTTTGTAAAATGCATCTTTCTCCATTAAATCAAACTACCATGACTTTGGACTTTATCACACCAACCTGCAGTCTAGCCAACAATCATGCTAGTTTAAGCATGGAAGCATACAATTTTGGTATTACTTTTTGTCACACTTTTCCCCATGATAGCAGTTTGGCAATCAATGGTCATGTGATCTGTTTTCTGCACTGCCAAATGCCATGTATGAATGTGCTGTTCCTACACTCCTCCTGAAGCATGGGGCTGCTGTGTACACAGTCACTCTGCAGCCATTTTGGGAGGAAGTGAGGGACAAGCCATCCTAGCTGTCAACCTGCTCTTGAAGCTGGCTGCTATGTGAATGTGAATGGCTTTGAGAAATTGTTGGTGACTGGGATCACTCCTCCTCACCCTTCCTGAATCATGAAGCTTCTGCATTGGGAAGAGGAGCATAAAATCACACCCACTCACCTTGCACATCTGCCTGAGAAGTGGAACTGCAACAGAAGGGACCTATCACTCAAAAGCATACATGGAATAGAAGTGAGATTTAGAGCATATTGACAGGTTTTGCCCAGCAATGAAAAAGTCACAGAATCATAGAATCATAGAGTTGGAAGAGACCACAAGGGCCATCCAGTCCAACCCCCTGCCATGCAGGAACTCCCAATCAAAGCATCCCCGACAGATAGCCATCCAGCCTCTGCTTAAAGACCTCTAAGGAAGGAGACTCCACTACTCTCTGAGGGAGTGTGTTCCACTGTCGAACCGCCCTTATTGTCAGGAAGTTCCTCCTAATGTTGAGGTGGAATCTCTTTTCTTGCAGCTTGCATCCATTGTTTCGGGTCCTAGTCTCTGGAATAGCAGAAAACAAGCTTGTTCCCTCCTCAATATGACATCCCTTCAAATATTTAAACATGGCTATCATATCACCTCTTAACCTTCTCTTCTCCAGGCTAAACATTCCTAGCTCCCTAAGTCTCTCCTCATAGGGCTTAGTTTCAAGACCCTTCACCATTTTAGTTGCCCTCCTTTGGACACGCTCCAGTTTCTCCACATCCTTTTTGAATTGTGGTGCCCAGAACTGGACACAGTATTCCAGGTGAGGCCTGACCAAAGCAGAATAGAGTGGCACTATTATTTCTCTTGATCTAGACACTATACTTCTACTGATGCAGCCTAAAATTGCATTGGCCTTTTTAGCTGCTGCATCGCACTGTTGACTCATGTTCAACTTATGGTCCACCTGGATTCCTAGATCCCTTTCACACGTAGTCTCATTCAGCCAGGTGTCCCCCATCATATATCTGTACTTTTCATTTTTCCGCCCTATGTGCAGTACCTTACATTTCTCCATGTTGAATTTCATTTTGTTAGCTTTGGCCCAGCTTTCTAGTCTGTTCAAGTCATTTTGAATTTTGATCCTGTCCTCTGGGGTATTAGCTACTCCTCCTAATTTGGTGTCATCTGCAAATTTGATAACTATGCCCTCAATACCACCATCCAAGTCATTAATAAAGATATTGAATAGCACTGGGCCCAGGACAGAGCCCTGTGGCACCCCACTGGTCACTTCTTTCCAGGTTGAAAAGGAGCCATTGTTGAGCACCCTTTGGGTTTGCCCAGTCAACCAATTACAAATCCATGTAACAGTTACTTTGTCTAGCCCACATTTTACCAGCTTGTTTGCAAGAATGTCATGGGGAACCTTGTCAAAGGCCTTACTGAAATCAAGATATACTATATCCACAGCATTCCCTTCATCTACCAAGCTGCTAATTTTATCAAAAAAAAAGAGATCAGATTTGTCTGGCATGACCTGTTTCTCTGAAACCCATGTTGACTTTTTGTGGTTATGAAATTATCTTCCAGATGTTCACAGACTCTCTGTTTAATGATCTGCTCCAGAATCTTTCCGGGTATTGATGTCAGACTAACTGGACGATAATTGTTGGGATCCTCTTTTTTCCCCTTTTTGAAGATGGGGACAACATTTGCCCTCCTCTAGTCTGCTGGGACTTCTCCTGTTTTCCAGGAGTTCTCAAAGATTATTGCCAATGGTTCCGATATTACGTTTGCCAGTTCTTTTAATACCCTTGGATGTAATTCATCTGGTCCTGGAGACTTATATTCATTTAGATTAACCAGATATTTCTGTACTATCTCTTTACTTATTCTGTGCTGAAATTCTCCTATTCTGTCCTCTGCTCTATTATCCTCAGGTTGAGCACCCTTTGCTTTTTCTGAGAAGACTGAAGCAAAGAAGGTGTTGAGTAATTCTGCCTTTTCTCTGTCCCCTGTTAACTTTTTGCCATCTTCTCCACATAGTGGCCCTACCATTTCCTTCTTTTTCCTTTTGCTGCTGACATACCCAAAAAGCCCTTTTTATTGTTCTTAACCTCTCTAGCAAGCCTTAGATCATTCTGTGCTTTAGCTTTTCTGACTTTACCCCTACACGTGCTAGCTATTTGTTTGAATTCCTCTTTGGTGATTTCCCCATTTTTCCATTTCTTATACATGTTCCGTTTAAAACATAGTTCAGTTGCAAGTTCCTTAGTCATCCATCCTGGTTTCTTGAGACACCTCCCATTTTTCCTCCTCGTTGGCACGGTTTGAAATTGTGCCTTCAGTATCTCCCTTTTGAGAAACTCCCATCCTTCTTGAACTCCCTTCTCTTTTAGTATTCTTGTCCATGGGATCACCCCCAGTATTTCTCTAAGTTTAGTAAAATCAGCTTTCCTAAAGTCTAGAATGCATGTCTGACTATGCCTGGCTTCTCCTTTCCACTGTATAATAAACTCCAGGAGGACATGATCACTCCTGCCTAAGGATCCAACCACTTGCACCCCATTAACTACGTCATCTCTGTTAGTTAGGATCAGATCCAAAATAGCTGACTCTCTTGTTGCCTCTTCCACCTTTTGGACAATGAAATTGTCTTTGAGGCAAGTGAGGAATTTGCTAGACCTTGAGGATTTTGCTGAGTTTGACTTCCAGCAAATATCAGGATAGTTGAAGTCAGCCATCACTACTATATTTCTCCTTACTGAGTGTGTGGTCATCTGTTCTAGAAAGGCATCATCCAATTCTTCTGCCTGAGTCGGGGGTCTGTAGTAGACTCCCACATGAACATCCCTGTTGTTTCCCTCCCATTTAATTTTTATCCAGATGTTCTCCACCTGGCTTCCAGGATTGATGTCCTGGAAGTGTGATAGAATGTCAGGCAAAGCAGAAAGCCGCTTCATTTATATACCACTTCATAACATGCTATGCAGTGTCTAAGCAGTTTACAACTGTAAACTCATTGCCTCCCAACAGCTGGGTACTCATTTTAGGGACCTTGGAAGGATGCAGGCCTGAGTCAAGCCTGAGCCCTGGCTAGTATTGAACTCGCAACCTTGTGGTTTATGAGTGAGTGGCAGAAGTACAGGCATTTAACCACTGCACAGTGTGGACATGATGTTGTGTGATAAGTAACAGCCAAATACACTTTTATGCTGTTAAATTTCCACTTTTTAGCTTTGCATGGTAAAGCCTTTGGAGCAAAAGCTTTTCAAATTTGTTACCTACTAAAATCCTGGCACAGCAGAACTAAAACAACTATGTTGTTTCCAAGCGCTCAGCAAGCCACCGAATGTGGTTGATATTTACCTTAGGGAAGCTCAAGCTGTGCAAGCCTGGTGCAAAGGAATATCTGGTAGGAAAGCCATAGGGCATCTCCAGATGGCTTCAGTGGAGAAGCATTTGATGTGCTGATTTAGCATATCAGTTTTGCAGCCAGGAAACACTTGCAACTTAGTTTGTTCTAGTCATGCATTGGTTCAGGAATCAGCTTATTTCTTGAGACAAAATGAGGTTGTCTCAGAGAAGCTGTCTTTAATATCACAGGAGACTGAAAGAAAAAATAGACATCATTAGATGACCAGAGTGCTTACTGACATCAGTTTCTCACCTTTCTGAGAACTATGTCACTTACGATGTACATCCCCAAAAGTAACCTTGACCAAACCATTTATAAATTTTGTAACTAACCTTAACAAAATCATTTATAAAGGTTGTGTTACTGCCAAACTAATTTCTGCATAGCTCTCTGCTGTAGCTGTCTATGATGTCCTTCTAAACAGCTATTACTTCACCATGCAATGTTAATTGGCTTTCTGTTCATGTTTCATAATATTTTTGAATGTTGGTTCTTCCGATGCTATTTTGACATTTCTCTCCAGATTTTTCTTTGTTCGTAATTATGTGATTCTTTTCTCCTTTCTACCTTATATATGACTTGCTGCTCTTCACTATCTGTCATGCCAAGCACCATAAATATACTTTAGAATGTATCTAAGAACATTCAGATGTCTTATTTGTGCTCTGATATTCTTCTGTAGCATTATATTTGTGATTTTAAAACAACCACAATAATTTGTATTGAACAAGAAGCTTATGGTGGGCTCCATTTTTCCTTTTCCTTTTGCTATAGAGTAATCCAGACTCCAAGACTTCAGTAAATACAGTGGGCCTGTCATATTGGCAGCCTGGCCATTGTTGAACTTCAGTGTCCACACACCACTATTGTCAATGACACCATGTGCATGTGGCTATGCTGAGACAGCTGCACACACATCACTGACCATTGACTATAATAAGGCTAGAGCATGTGCATTTTTTTCTGCACTATGTTGTAATCTAAGCAGACACATAGAATAACATTTTTCTTTTAAAATAAAATTACACTATACCTAGATTATTTTCAAAGAAAACAGTATGATGTAAATTAAAATTATCTAAAGCTGCATAAACATGTTTACCACCCACAAGAGTGTTAAAAGAACACTGTCTCATTTTGTCTCAGATACTTCCAGATTTTGTGCCCTGCTTTGTATTTGAGCAAAATTTTTGTGGCTTTCTGAGAGACTGATTACTGGATCAAGAAATAAGGTATCTTAAGAAAAGGCAAAGAATGCAATATTCTTAAATGGTCTCTATAGTGTATGACTAACTTTAACAATAAGATGAAAAGGAAGCTACAGAAACAGTAAAATAGTTTAAAATGTCCCAGTTCTGTAGGATCATTATCACACCATGCTGCTAAAACATCCTAATCTCAATAGTGTAAAAAACACAAGCATACTGGTTTGGGGACAGTCATTTTTGCACAGTTCTTCAAAAGTGACGCTTCTATCGTCCTGGCTCTGTCTTCTGCACACTGGCCTTTCATAACCCCACCTTCCTGCCCTATGACTTTCCCAGCATGCCTTTCGGTCTGTAGTTTTTAAATTTTTATTTTCAATTGGCAATCATGGCAATTGATTAAGAAAAGTAAAGAAACTGAATAAAAGAAAAGAAATATAGCTTGCTTGGGAACAGCAAGATGGAAGGGAGAGGGAGAGAGGAGCATAATCATGCCCACTCTCACACATGATTGCCTGCATACCGGAACTGCAGTGGGAGGAATTTATCACACGTGAATCAATAGTGGAAAAGCAGCATAATTGGAAGGCATTGATGGGGTTTGCCTGTCAATGAAAACTCCAGGAATGGATAGAAGATGAAACAGCTACAGAACAGACATGGTGTTCTGTGATGAGACATGGTCACAGACACTACTATCCTGATGCTTTGGCAGTCTTTTGTGATAAAATCCTAGGGTTATTTTTTCTATGACTCAGTTACAGCACCAGTAATATATATATTTCAAAATTGGACTGTTAAAGTTGAACTATAATATCTGGAACCTACAGTTTGGTGCAGCAAAAAGACTCTATGCATAGGATAAGAGCAAAGCTAATATTCACAAACTGAAGATCTAATAGCTGTTATAGCAGGGATGGGAATGTAGAACATTCAGATATGTTGGACAGCACCTACCATCACAGCCAACTACACCACCTAGTAGTGATAGACCATGGGAGTTGCAGTTCAACAATATCTGGAGGGCCATGTGATTCCCATGTTCCCTATCTTATGCAGGCATATTTAGGAATCAATAGCTCCACACACTTTACAAGCAAATTTATTTCTGTCTTTATCTGTAAAACAAATGCTAGATCTCTAAAGCTATTCACAGATAACAGAGCTTGAAATATAATTTAAGTATAGTTGTATCTGTGGAAGCTGAATCCTTACCATGCAAACTGAATAATGTTTAATTAATTAGCTCACTGTAGCTCTATGCAAGGTGGGAATGTGAGCATGCACATAAACCCCATCCTGAACATTCCAGAATGCATGGCTGTATTCCAGAAATTTGTGTGTTCACCCTAAACATCTGGATAGGGTTCTGACTATCATTCCACTTGGTCACAGACAGCCACAGAAGTCCTGTAGTCAGGAATCTCATCAGGAACTTGCAGCTGCATTCAGTTGACTAAAGCTACAGACACTTGTGCAGACTTGAATGCTTAAAAGTCTGGAATGCTCCTGGGTGCACAGGGGACATTTGGAACAGGGTTTATGTGTCCGCCCATGTCTCCATCCCTATATGCAGTAGGTAAACACATTCATATGAGGTTAGTTATTGTTTTATCTGTCTATTGTTGCCCTTAGTCAGCTATTACTGACAACAGTAATAATTTCTCTAGCAACTTACTTTCATAGAGTTTGTTTTTAATTCTAATCTCATTTATTTGGCATTGTCTCTATTGGAGGGAAACAAATTAATTCAAAATCTTGTTTGTTTATTCAGAATATTTCTGTGCTGCCTTGTAACCATATTCTCAGGGCAGTTTACAATCTTCCATTTTAGCAATTCCACCCTTGGTGTTTGCTTGAGGGCAAATGTCAAAAGGTTAGAGAAGCTTCCTTTGCAAATTTCCAACATGTCACTTGAAATTAAGAATGGCAACCTATCCATTTATTTCTGTTTATTGTTTCTCTTATTGTGCTGTAGCCTAAAACAGAATTCCAGCAGGCCTTTCCAGATTAATCATCCCAGCCTAGGGTATTCTCATCCGCAATTGTTCCTCACGTGGCCCCATCTTTGGATAGATGAGGAACACTGTTAGGGGCTAATACCGGGGTGTCGTATTGTATTTTTAATTTTTTTAACTGTTTATATTGTAGTTTTAATTATTGTGGGATTTAATACTGTTTTAAGGGGGGGAGGGATCGCTTTTTTGGATATTTGTGATTTTATTTTTGTAAGCCGCCTTGATTGGACCCCCAAATAGGCGGGGTATAAATAAATTTTATTATTATTATTATTATTATTATTATTATTAAAGCCAAAACATAAATGGCAGCTATGAATTAATTAGATAAGATTCTCTTGTAATGATATATAATTGAATATTAATTGGTGTCATCCATCCCATCATAATTTCCAGGTTTTTCGTTTTTCTTTTTTTTTCTTTCTTTTTTTTTATTATGGTTGTGGAAATGCTGGATAGTGAAGAAAGCTGACAGGAATAGAATCAACTCATTTGAAATGTGATGCTGGGTAAGAGTTCTAAGAATAATATGGGCCGCCCAAAAGACTATGAAATGAATTTAAGGGCAAATCAATCCTGAACTCTCCCTAGAAGTAAAATAAAATAAAAATGACTAAATTGAGACAAATGTACTTTGGGCATATAATGAGATAATGTGACTCATTGGAAATAATGCTTGGTAAAGTTGGAGGTGATAGGAAAATGGTGGATTGACTCAGTCAACAAAGCCATGGTCCTGTGGCTGCAAAACCTGAACAGGACTGTTAATAACAAGGTCTCTTGTGGTCTCTCATTCATAGGGTTGCAATAATTGAAGCTGGCTTGATGGCAATTAATAGCAACAAACAAATTTCTTCATAATCTAAACAAAAGTCAGGATGGGAGAAAGCTTTCTAAAAAAACAGGCTATACAACTGAAACTTTCACTCATTGCTTTCTGCGGGACTGCAAACTCATCATTAGGGTTCATGGGATGCAAATGTCTTTCAGAATGGACACATTAAAGCAGTGGTATCATTTTTTACTGAGCCTGGACTAATTTGAGATAAGAGGCTTACTGGAAAATATAGGTAAAACACGATAAGACAACAAGAGTAGTATTGAAGGGGGGACTCACCATTGCTTCAAAAATGAACTCTTTGACTGATTGTGTCAATGATTGTATTGACATTCCATAATTATAGCACATTGATATCAATTAAACTGGCATGGTTCCTACAGAAACCTGGAAAGTGTAGTAGGGGGAGGTACCTAGAACTCTCCTAGGACTTTGCCAGAGAGTTCTAGTTCAGAAGAATGGATTAAAGCTCTCTATCAAAAAAAATTCTAATTACTTCACCAGACTACAAACCCCAGAATTTCATAGACTGGAACTAGAGCAGTTAAAATGCTATTACTGAGCAGAGTGAAGCACAGAATGGAACATGTCTTCTGTACCTAAATATTGGGTTTTGGAGTAGCTTGCCTTGGCTCATATGGAACAGCCTGGCTCCATCCTAGTTCTCCCAAAGGTGTCCTGACATTGCCTTTCCCTTCTTGCTGTAACATGTAATGTAGTTTGTAGTTTTTTGAGACAGAGAAAGATCCCCAAATGCTTTACTCTTGCAGAATGCATTTGTGCTGTTAAATGAATGGGTGGGGAAAATGGCAGTACCAAAGGGAGTTGCTAGGCTGAGCGAGATGCTGGTGTTCACACGACAGAATGTGGAGTGCCTTAATAGTAGCACTGCAAACCATTTCTCCATTCGATCAGGCTTTGCTTATACATTATCCTTTAATGTTAAGTTAATAATTTACAATGATTTTTCTCTTTATTCTTTTCTAATATAATAGCTTTTCCAACCATATTTTATCTTTCAGCTATAAATCATTGCTTCAGGCTGTACTATATGCATTAAATCCAAGATACTGTGGGATGCCACTAAATATGAAAGAATTCAGAGAATAAAGCAAAACATTTGAATTTATAGCAAAGGCCTTTTGTTTTTGTTTTTAGGATATCTCAGCCCACCTAGCATACATTAATGCTCTAAAAGGATACTGGCATTTCATGAGAACAAATTAAATTAAAAGAAATGTATGAATGTAATACAAACCATGCAATTCATTTTTCCTGAGTGTATTTTTATTTATGATCTGTAATCCTATCTCGGCCATGAAACCCACTGGGTGACCTTGGGCAAGCCACATGCTCTCAGCCTCAGGGGAAGGCAATGGCAAACCTTTTCTAAACAAATCTTGTCAAGAAAAATCTCATGATAGGTTTACCTCAGGGTTGCCAGAAGTTGAAAACAACTTGAAGGCACACAACAACAGCATAAATGGCTTTATGTATGTTCAGGTTAAGTTTTGGTGGGCATCTGGGAAAACATTTTCTAAGGCACAGTGATATTTTAGGGGTGTGTTTGGACTATGTCAGGGACATTTTTCCCATCCAGTGTGACATTATTATTGTCCCACACATATCTTGCTTTTAACTCAAAAAAACAACATTTTAGTTTCACAACACTGTAAGATACGCGGGGTTGAAAGAAATTGGGTTAGAATAGTCTACCTTTCCCCCCCCCCCCGCTAGAGTCTATGGGCCTAAGCAGATGGCTTAAAAGGCCATCTTGGGGGCAGGGAAGGGGAGGGGCAGCCGCACGCTCGGCGCCCCCTCCCCCTCCTGAGGTCGTCCTCGGAGCAGCCAGCCCTCTGCACGGCCGGCGCTCCAAGGAGGACCTCCCACCGCAGCCTTTCCACGCGCTGTGGCGGAAAAGTCAGCAAAAGTGCGCCTCAGCCTTTTGCAGTGCACTTTCGCTGACTTGTGAAAGGAGTGCTAATTTAGCGCTCCTTTCAGGGGCTGCAAAGGCGCGCTGCAGGATCGAGGCATGGGGATGCCTCGGTCCCGCGGCGCAGCTTCCCAGGGTGGCCCACGGCCGCCCGTCTGCTTAGCCAGTATGTCTGCTGGTGGTGACATGGGACTGGTTGTTATTCATCTTTTGCTTGCAAATGCTAATTACTCTGCTGATGAGAAACACACTACTATCTTTCACATTCCTTAACAACTTGAGCCTCTGACAGGTTCATGGTAGTTGTGCAGACAAATGAACTTGGACTTCCCAGTCTCAATTCAATAATAAAGAAGCTGTATTTTATTCATTGGAATTAAAAGTGTTTCTCTGTTTTTTTGTGTTCAGCTTATCATGTATTACATTTAGTGGGTGTTTCTTCCTTGCTCCACCCTACATTCATGCATCCATGTACCGCATCCATTCAAGCCATATATTATTGGGGTACAAACAATGGGGCTCCTTTGCACTACAGAATTATAGTGCTGTGATTGCACTTTAACTGTCATGAAAACAGCCTATGGGTTCCTGGGATTTGCAATTTATGGAGGGGTAGTTAGAATTCTCAGCCTAAGAGCCCTAGTGCCTCACGAAACTACAAACCCTAGAATTCCATAGGATGTTGCCATGGCAGTTAAAATAGATTCATCATGCTATAACTGTTTCGTTGGAAAGGGCCCTGGGTGGTGTCTAATGTTATGTTAGGGACTTTACAGACTGCCAGAAATAATGCAGCTTGAGGCCACTTTAACAGTCCTGGCTCAGTGCTAAGGAATCATGGGAACTGTAGTTTATTGTGACACCAGAGTTTTCTGACAGAGAAGGCTCAATGTCTCAGAAAAAACTACAATTCCCATGATTCCCTAGCACTAAGCCAGGACAGCTAAAGTGGCCTCAAGCTGCATTATTTCTGGCAGTCTGTAAAGGCCCTTAGTGAAAGATGTAGAGTTGGCATTATTCAACTATTAGTTTTAGGACTCTACCAGAGCAAATGACCCAAGTGACACCTAGTCTAATGAAGTCACACTTATTAGCTGTGTCACACTTATTAGCTGTGAAACTTTTTGCAGAGCAGCTTGTACAACAGCTTGTGTATTAATTTGAATAACACTTTATAGCACACCCCTGCATAACTTCTGGATCCATTGCAGAACAGCTTTTTCATTGCTTTGGGAAACCACTTGTGGGACAGGCTCTGCAATGCCTGTAAATTCCTTGTGCAAATGGAATCAGTGTTGGATGTGAAACTTGCACAAGGATGAAAACTGATGTTCTGGAGCTGGTGGAATGACACCATTGAATTAGTAGAATAGTAGATAATTATAACAGTAAAATACAGTAAAATCTGTATAAAATCCACACTCTAAATAGGTACCCTTTCCAAATGTATGTAAAAGCACTGTGGTTAATTCTAAAGTGTTTTTTAATTGTGTTGCATTCATTGCAATTTTTATTTATTTTATTGCATTTGTGAGTAGTAGATAGGAACATATTCATCTGCACATTAGTTTGAAATGCCTGTAGCTAAATGGAAGAAGAAGAATATAAAGGAACAGGGTGCCAAGTTTTCACTTAGGTCTTTAGCAATATAATTTTTCCAAACCTCAGTTATTCCACTGAGATGTGTGAAGCTTATTCTCAGGTAAGAAGGAAAAGGATTGCAACATTAGTTTTATGTTAACTAGCATGACTATAAATATGAGGATGGACACAGCTCAAATATAAGTTTCTCTTTTAAGCATAAATTAAACTGTTACAAATCATAGATGGAAAATTCATGATATGGAAGAAAGTATTAACAAGTACATTAAAATATTACAATTAAAACTAAGGGTATTGGAGTACCTGTATGAGTGTTCTTTAGAACAAAGAATGAAAAAAAAACACCCTCTGAATTTGATACAGTTTCAGAACTTTTTCTTATTTTTTTTCTTTTGTTTCTTATTCTTTGGATATATGATATATTCAGAAATCTCCTTGAGCGATAATGAAATACAACGGTACATTATAGCATTATGGCATTAAACAGAATCTGTTTCTTAGACACAATTGGGACATTAATGATGCCAAGAGCAGGATGCTGAGTTTCTGCTTTTTCCCTCAGTTCTTTTTGCTACCCTACTGCTCTTCCTCCTGAGCATTCTCTTCACTTGTCTTTAACCTTAAAATAGGTAACTTTGACAGAGAGTAATGGATATTTTACATCAGGTCAATTTACTAAATGGATACTGCACTTCTATCATTCCTACAACTTGCAAAATAAATTATTGTTATTAGTTTGCATTCATGTTTTCTCTTTCATTCCAGACAATTCAGACTACTTACAAATGGTGGTATATGCAGCAAGAAACCATTTGCCCACTGTTATCATATAATGCTTTCTCTGGTGAAACACAGCAGCAGTACATCTTGTGGTGCTTGGGGAAAGAAAATGAGCTTAATGGTTTCTGTAAGCTAGAATTTAATGCTGTACGGCTGCTGAAAAGTAATTCAACTTGTTCACTGACTACAAACTCCACTTTCTCCCCTTAAGAATTAAAACTTAAATGTATGGGCAGCTAATTTTCAGAAAACTTGAAATGGAAGTATTTAATATTGCCTGAGGAAAGGCTGCAGGATATGAATTACTCTTAAAGGAGTAGTACACATTATATTGATTCTAAGATCTTAGAAAAGTTGCTTTTTCAGGACCTACAGCTTCCCAAATTTCCCAGCCAGCCTGGCCAGTTCTGAATTTGAAGGAGCTGGTTATGTTCAGCCTGGTGAAGAGAAGATGGAGTGGTGACATGGTCACACTCTTTAAATACCTCAAAGAATACTACAAAGAGGAGGGACAGGCTTATTATCTGCTGCCTCAGAGATTAGAACTAGGTCTAATGGTTTTAAGTTACGGGAGGGTAGATTTTGATTTAACATTGAACTTCTCGACAGTGAAACTTGTTTGGCAATGGAATCAATTGCCTAGAGAGGTGGTGGTGTCTCCTCTGATGTCAAAAAAGAAGCTGAACAGGTACTTGCTGGGAATGTTTTAGCTGGAGATCCTGCACTGAGCAGGGAGTTAGATTCAATGGCCCATGAGGCCCCTTCCAGCTCTATGATTCTATGAATTTAGGACTCCATGAGCTGAACTGATGAACTGTTTCTCTTAGCCTGCATGTGTGAGCCTAAGGGACTGGCAAGAGTAGAAATGGGCTGTGGTACTATGGGCCATTTTTGTGAGACATCTGGGAATATAGAAGTCATGTTGCCACCTACTATTGGCACAGGGTGCACCAGTCTTTTGTATAACCCTGAAAATCCATGCTGATGCCTCTTCCCTCTGCAAGACAAATTGTGAGATAAAAGGAAGAACAAAGACCTTTCTATACCTCCAGTTACTATGACAGAGACAAAAATGCAGAAACAGAGCAAACATACACCAGATAAAATTGCTTCCCATCCTCATTAACTGGCTGCCAACTCTTTTCACAGCAATGGTAACATGAGAACATATAATCATGAACATACAAGATCTCTGTATTAGGACAGAATGGCTAGTGGAATGTGCAGGGCCCAGATGAGAGGACTTCTTCTCCAAGGTCTGCCATCTTGAAGCCCTGCCAGCATGGTTGCATGGTCTTCTAGATCCAGTCACACAAACTCAAATGCAACATTTTCCACCTCATCCCTCACCCCATCATGTCACAAATGGGGGGGTCTAGGTAAAGGAACACCAAGGATTATAGCTGTGCAGCTGCTGCGCTATCATTCTATAATATTAGACTACATTTTCAGTATTATAAGAATGAATCACAGAACACTTTGCACTCACACATTCACCTTACACTTTCTTTTGCATGAGATGGAGATAGAATTAGAACTCCCACTTTCTGATTTGGAGAAGCCACAATTTCTCATTACAACCATCTATTGAAAACTGTAGTTTAGTAGGTGCTTAAACAAACCAGGAGGGGGGGAAAAGTGTTTCAGACACTGGTTTGTTAACTAACTTGTAAGATTGGCAGGCAAGATTTTGATATGTTTCAACATAAGGGTGAAGAGAAGATGGAGTGGTGACATGGTCTTTGTTTTTGTTTTTGTTTTGTCTTGATGGCAGTCAGCAATAATGCTATGTCCACTATTTTTTACTTGGCCTACACAATTTTTTGTTACTGACATTGTGTTCAGACACAAAAGGGTGTCCATCCAGAGCTCAGTTTGTAGTAGGAGTCAGTAGAAGAATCTTCTTTCAGTGGTAGGCTGAGTCTCTGAATTTATGAACATTATTTCATAAGCAGTTACAGTTCTGAGCATGCTCAGCATACATTTTATCATCACTAAGTGTCAGTCACTGTGCTATAGCTTATACCTTAATTTACACAAACAGTTAAAGGATACTTTTCAGACTTACAGAGTTGTGAACCTTCTGTTTGCCATTCTGCTGGTTTTACAAAATAATCTGTCAAATATAAATAACTATATTCGGAATAACTTTGTGTAATAAGAACTAGAATTTTTATTGTGCAACACTGCTGTTGACTACAGTGGTAAGTGAATGCATGCTAGCTGTGTCCATTTGGAATTCTCCTGAGATGAAAAAACGCATATCAGAAATCTGACTAGTGAAACAGGGATGGTAAATCTTGATTTATCCAAGTCCCAACAGATGCTGAGAACAATGAAGTCATTTTTGTCCATTGTTTCAGATACTCAGGATGTTTTCTCCCCAATATGGCAGAAAAATCCCCAGAAAGCTGCACAGTTTTCAGGGTAGACTGCGCAGTTCTCAGAAAGTATAGCTTCTGGAGAACTCTGTCTGTGTGTGTGTGTGAGAGAGAGAGAGAGAGGGAGTTGTGCAAGTTTGCTTTTTTAAAGTGGTAAACAGCAGTGTTGCACAATAAAAATATTGTACAACAAAAATATTTTGCAAATTCAGCAGTGTTGCACAACAAAACCACATGTCCCTACAGCTTCAGTTGGCCCAAGTTTCTTAATCATATTTGAGGTGTGCAACTTTCAAACTAGTAAAGAATCAAACTAGCCTTGATGTGGAATACTTCAGTGTGTTGTTTGTATAGCTGTATATTTTGCAATTTAGTTTTGCATTTTCTGCATTTCCTCAAGGATTAATGAAAAACGATGTAAGTGGGTGAGGGTTCCCACCCCTTCGGAAGTTGTGCAGTTTATTGTGTGTAGTAAAAAAGACTGTGAGTGTAGGTTTTGACTGCAAATTTCTGTGCAGTTTATGTTGTGCTGGGAACAATAAATAAATAAATCTTCCCATAATTTGTAGGAACCTTTGATGTACCATTTTTCTTTCCACCTGTGAAGCTGATGGATTTACATTCCATTCCTAGTGCAGACAACAAAATACTTATTTTTAACTTTTTCTTCACTGTTTCCTTTTTTATTAACAAGAATGCTACAGGAGGAGAGGAGAAAATAAGTCTTCCTGGAGCTGTATCCTCTCTAATTTAGTTTACAGACTTTTCATTGCTAAACTATAGTTTATTAAGAGGAGAACAACTTTTGGAAAAATAAAAATCTATTCACCAGCCAGTAAACTTGTCATTTTCAGTTTTTCCATTTTCAGGATGACCTAGAAATTTGGATCATATTTATAATTCTGATGAAGCACTTGCTAGATTTTTAATAACCCCCCATGAGGAAAATTTGGCATATTCTGCAGCTGTCATTATTATTATTATTATTATTTGCCAGACTAGGTTGTTTCCAAAGGCTAATTCAGGCCTACTTATGACAGCATTAATACTCTGTGTGGGTACATTGCACTTATACCATCTCTACCTGTGAGGCATGCAGAACAGTTTGAAACAAGGATCTAATTAAAGATTAGAAGATAAATTGTATGGAACTACAGGTTTCAGATACGAAAAAAAAGAAAGATACCCTTACTACTCTTCTGTTGTGGGCCATGTTTGTTTTACTTTTGATGCCATTGTTTTGCTCTCTTACTTTCAAGAGAGCAATTTCATCTGAATGTGAATGGATTCCCCTTATGGAATTAAAAGAAATCTTTGAAAAGAAGGTCTAGAGGCACTGAATATTGCCTCAGAAAGGAATTGTAGAGAAGTGGGAAAGGTGCAGAAAAGGGCAACCCAAATGATTAGGAAGCTCAAGCGACACTCTTATAAGGAAAGGTTGGAACATTTGGGCCTTTTTAACTTAGGAAAAAAGTGAGTAACAGGGAGACAGAAATGTATAAAATTATACATTGTGTGGAGAAAATGCATAGGGGAAAAGGTTGTCTCTCTCCCTCATAAAACTAGAACCTTGGGTCATCCGCTGAAGCTGAATAGTGAAAGATTCAGAACTGATAAATTTTATTCAAACAGCATATTTCTTCAATTTTCTTCAAACAGTATTTCTTCAAACAGCACATACTTAGTACTGCTGACCACCACCCCTGACAGTTTTTAAAAGTGGGCTAGCAAATCAATGGAAAATAAGATTGTCTACCTCTACAAGTTAAAATGGCCATATTATCAGCTCCAGTATGAGAGGCAGTATGCCTCTGACTACTGTTTGTTATGGACCATAATTAGGAGTGTGCTCACGCCCTCTTGGTTGCCCACAGTGAAAATGAAAATGTTGTACTAGTTTGGCTTTGAGAGCCAGCATGGCATAGTAATTTGAGCATTGGACTTTGATTCTGGAGATCAGGGTTCAGTTCTCACTTGGCCATGAAACCCACTGGGTGACCTTGGGAAAATCACATGCTCTCAGCCTCAGGATAAGGCAATAACAAACCTTCTCTGAACAAATTTTGTCAAGAAAAACTCATGATAGGTTCACCTTAGGGTCGCCATAAGTCAGAAATATCTTGAAGGCACACAACACACATACACAGAGTTTAGCTTTGGTCTGATCCACCTGTTCTCTATGGACTTTATCACATGGGGATGGGTGTTTTTATCCCATCTAGAAAGAGTGATTGAACATGATTGTGTGAAAGGCTTTCTCACTACATCACACTGATCCCGTGAATGTCCTGTCAATGAAGTGGAATTGTATTACTAGGATCTTCCAATAGTACAAAATTAGGGGAAATGAGAGGAAAAATCCATTTCATTCATGGGACATTCACAGGACATTCATGGGATCAGCATGATTTAGTGAGAAAGCCTTTCGCGTGACCACGTTCAATCGTACTTTCTGGATGGGACAATGTCCCGATAGGTACGATTTTGTGTGAAAGTCTTTCCCACGATTGAACAATAAGGATGGGATAAGCTTGTGGCAAGGAGAAGACAATGACGTCCCATCCCCCATGTGATAATGTGCTATATCATGAGATGTGCACACGCTTAAATCCTTTGTGTATGTGTGCATACTAGTGTATGTGTGCTTCCATAAATGTTTTTGATGAAAACCAAAAACATAATGTGAAATGTATGGTTGTAAAACTGTATATTGATTGTGTAAAGCTGTACTGATTATGCAAAATGATGCAAAATGGTCCTGAGTTGCCTGCATTCCAATGAACTGTGCTGGAAAAAATTGAATGTGACTCCTTTCATGTTTTTTTCATGTTAACTGATTGAGATGTTAGGCAAAGCAAACTTCACTTTATTTATCTTAGAAGAATTTGACATTAGCCATTAAGTCCAAAGCCACTTGCAAAATTAGGTGGTTTATTATTATTATTTTATTTCACTAAACTTCAAAGCATACTGCAAATCTAATCTGAAATGTGAATAACCTTTGCTGTGGTTGTAAAGTGGGAGGAACACTGTGTGTTCTCAAGTGTTGAGCTATCATTTAGCAAGCCTATTATATTTATTTTAAATAATGTAGTATTGTCTGTTTATATACAGAACAATAGTGTGTTAACACAAGATCTCAGCCAGATTGATACAAGGTATTCTCTGTGATGTAAGAAATTCTGCAAAGGCTTAAGCATACACACAATAATGAAATACCTATGTTTTCCCCCAAATAAATGATTATAATTATGAAATGAACAATGAAGTCCTCAGAACACAACAATGAATAATTTTTGTTAAGTTTTTCTTCCTTGGCTTAATGTGTAGGATGCTGTGCTTGAGAAATAACAATCTTGCTAAAAAGGTTAGCTTGAATAAAATGTATAACTAATATATTTTGGGCAGCCACAAAGAGAGAGGGCAAGGGAACTTTTTGCACAAAGAAGCCTTCTGTAGGTTGCCATCAGCGTGCCACTAAAAGGCGCTGAGTTAAAAAAAATCCAAACCCAACATAAGATGGTATTTGTGTGATCCTACAGTGTGGACAAGGACAAATGCCATGCCTACTCTAGTATGAAGCCAGCTGGAGAGCCTTGCACAAGCCGAATTGTCAGCAGTTATTTAACATTTGAAAATCAGATATTCACATTGACCCATTAGTGCAATACTCAGTGCAGTAGATGGCATCTCTTATCAGTAATACAGGGCAGTGGTACAGCTCAACAATTTTAGGTCCTAGAATTTGTTACAATCCTTTGCATGCTCACCTGGGAGCAGACTTCACTAAACAGAGACATATGTTCTTCTGGATAAATTTGCCTGGGATTGTGCTGTTTAGGGTCCAATATCCCTTAAGGCAGTTACATATGACCTTTTTTTACATGTTTACATTTCTTTCCTTGTACTTTCCCACTGCCATTCGGTGCTACATTTCTGAGATACAAAAGCAAAAAGGTTAATGCTATATATATATATATATATATATATATCTTAGCAGACAAAAAATTAATGCTCTGAACTCATGTGGTTTTGCAACAAATGGTAAGCTGGAGATTTCCTCTAACCTTCGCCAGTTACAAAATTATTGCATATTTGTAGGAGGACCATCATGTTCTCAGTCTCACTCCTCCTACTTCAAAATGATATTTATTTTATAGTGGAAAGCCACAGCACTGAATTTTCATGATCTTAGCAGGGCTGTTGCTACTAGGAAGACTTGGAGGTCTCTTATTCATAGAATCATTATAAGATGAACCTGACAGCAATTCACAACAATAGTGCTTAGGCAGACCCACTTCACAGTTTACATACAGTGCTCAGTTGAAACAATCACTGCAGTGCCTTACTCTTGGCATTTATATGCTTGAGAAGGGATGCCATGTCTGGGTTGTTGTCACAAATGGCACTCTTTATCTTATTAGCCAACATTTTGAACTGAATTCTTTCCTGCCCCTAAATCACTTGTTTGTGCCTGGTTCCTAAGACATGTCCTTTTGCTTCATCTCAGAGCAAGATGCAACAACAGACAGAGATAAGGGGCTTTTGTAAAACTGTAGTCAGATGTTTGTTTCATGAGACTTAAGGGGGTTGCAGACTGCCAGAAATAGTGCAAATTGAGTCCACTTTTAGGGTTAGGGTTAGGGAATCATGGGAACTGTATTTTATTGTGGCACCAGAGCTCTCTGACAGAGAAGGCTCAATGTCTCAGGAAAAAACAACAACAATTATCATGATTCCCTAGCACTAACCCTAACCCTAAAAGTGGACTCAATTTGCACTATTTCTGACAGTCTGCAACCCCTAATATTCTGTAGCATTTCTCAGTGCTATCCAACAGAAGTGTTGTGTATGCATGCGTGCGCACACACATACACACCAGTAATAACATATTCTATTCCAAATCAGGAGAAATGGGCTTTTTTACTAATTTATCTTTATGTACAATATAAAAATAAGGCTGGCACTGAATAATGATTATGGGATTTGTTCTATAACAATATGACATCCCCATGGAAATATTTACCGGAAACAATACGTAAAACATGTTGTAGTTCTCTGTCATTATTCAAGCATAGCAAAGAAAAGTAATATTTTACTTTTATCTGTCTTACTAACATAGGACAAGGGGCTTATTAAAGATTGATAATACTTTTCAAACTCATGCCTTCTTTAAAAATAAAGGTAGCATCAGCACAACTAAAATGTATAATATTAGCTGAAACTTATTTCAAGAGAGTAAGACCTACATGCTTTGTTTCCATGTAAAGAGGTTCGTTAGAATTCATTTCTGCATCACTCTTTTCACTCTTTCCCCTAAATGCAACAAAAGCATATAAAATTCTCCTTATGACTTTCCAGCCAGTATTTGTTATTTCTAAAAATGCTAATCCAACCTAGGGTTGGATTAATGATGGAACATTCCCTAAAAACATAAGCACATAAATTAAAGCAAGCAGATGTTCAGACATTCCATCTGTGCATCCTGCAACCCACTCGAGGTACATGCATACTTACTGCCCATCTGTTAAGATGGTTTGTTCTCAGTTCAGTACTTTGTCTCAGGTGGCAGGCAGTTTGGGGTAGGTTGGCAGCCTGTTGAACACTAAGATGGCCATTTTGATGAGGATTTCTCCATTTTAATGTGCATTAATTCTTTGTAGCACCAAATATTTCTTAATTACTTTCTTTTAAAAAAATTGTCTGAAGCATAAAAACTTGATTGTATTTAAGATACATTGCAATGAGTTCCTATAAAACCAGAGAAAGACTAAAGTGGTATTTAACAGGATAACTTACATCTAAGGAACAATCTTCTAGTCATGTTGTCTAAAGATACTCTGCTGACATTTAAAAGAAGAAATCTTTTCTAGAGTGTAGATACACTTGATTGACTGTCTTTGATTTGGGAGAATATGTAGGTAGGTCTAGTAATATCACTAGGATTGGTGTCACTCGGTGTGGTAATATATCCCATACCATACTATCCAGAATCCTTAGTAACATTTTTTGTACTAATATTATGTAAATCATATTTCCTGTATATCACTGAATGTAATGGCAATACGGTAGGCCCTTGGATTTCAAATCCATGGATGAGCGAGTCCATTAAATACAATGGCACAGTAAAATGGTATCCCTTATATAAAATGACAAAATCAAAGTTTGCTTTTTGGAATTTATATATTTTTAAAGATACTTCAAACCATAGATTCTTGAATACATGGATCCATGTGGATACGGAGGGTTGACTGTAGCTGTAGTAGATATGGAGGGTTGACTGTAGAAGACCAACATAAACAAATAGCAACATTAAAATTATACCTTTACATTATAATATCATATGCAGAGCCTAAATGTATTCACGTTTACACAGTTACAGTGAAAATTTGATAAGATATGATGCCTTTAAAGAAAATCTAATTAAAAAACAAAACAAAAACAAAACTGAGGTATCTCCTTTCTCATCCCTGAGCATCACCACACTTCCACCACCTCCAGTGTTTTAAAGGGATGCAGGCTAACACCACAGGCTATTTCTACTGAAAGGCAGACTTTTGGGGAGCTGTGGTGTGACTCCCTGTTAGGGTGTCACCTGGTGCAGCCTGCATCCCCCAAACTTAGTGAGGCCCCTGGGTAGACCAGCAGAAACTGAATGTAGCTAGCTTTGGAAGTGAGCCTTCCTGGGATGTTTACAAGTGTAGATTCCCAGTCTTCATCTTGGAGTTCATCTTGCATTTTTTATTCACAAGAGCAGAATTCAAAGTTCTGTTTGTTATAAAAGTTCTGTTTGTTATAAAGCTTTATAATGGGAGGTTCAGTTAGTCCTCTCTCTGCTCTCTTTTCGCTGGCAGGCAAAGGTCTTATTTAAACAGACCTTCAGCTTTTACATGGTTGGGATATAAGTACAGTTGCCAGATCTGAGGTCCTGGGATTTTTGTGGGTCATCTCCAGATAGGAGACCAAAGTGCAAATTCTACAGTTTTGATGGAATCAACTCCAGGAAAGGGCTGTGTGAAAATCTCCAGTTTAGCTAGTAAATCAGCAGCTTGCTAGAATTTGGAAGGCTTGATTTGTTGCTGCAAATTGCAAGACTCTCCAGAGAATTTGTGTATTGATTTAGGCAGCAAATAATACAACTTGATACCACTTTAACAGCCATGGTTCAGAGCTATGGAATTCTGGGAACTGTAGTTTGTTGTGGCACTAGAGTTCTCTGACAGAGAAGACTACATGTCTCATAAAACTAAAAAACCCTAGAATCCCACAACATTGCTCCATGGTTGTTGAAGTGGTGTCAAATTGGCCGATTTGCAAAGTTGGGAACTTCCGGGTTTTGAAAAGAGGCTGGCTGAGCACAGCTGGGAGCTGGGATTTAGCCGGGATGCAGCTGGGCGGCGGCAAAGGCAGTGTTTTTGGTGCAATAATTCCTGCTGCATCCCAAAATAGAGTTCAAAATGGCAGGGGTAAGTCCAATTTTTTTGGTAATGCGATAAGGTTCTTAGTTAAGATTTCTGCCTTAATTGCCAAACAGGAAAAATATGTTGTTTCTATGTTTTCTCTGTATGTGTATGCTTGAATTGAATTGAATTGAGCATCTATTGCTGGTACTTAATTCATAACACTTAATAACATATCCAGAAGCTATCCTCAGGTCTCAGGTTTTGATTTGGAAAGTTCAGGGGCTGGAACAATTATGGATTGGCAACCATGGGAAGAACAATTTTTAGATAGGCTCTGCAGGGTTTGTTTGGGGTTTTTTTAAACCATCCTTTGAATCTGTGTTTAACTGTTTTACATTAATGTTTAATGAGATTGTTTGTTTAATGGTTTTTAAACTTTTATCTTAGATATTGTTTTAGCAAAACTTTGTTTTAACTTATATTGTATGCTCCCTTGGGTCTTATATTGGGGAGAAAGGCAGGATATAACATTAATTAAATTAATTTCAAATGTGCAGTCTGCTCGTAGGAACATTGCTGTCCAAAGCAGAACCTAGCAATATTTAAATACATGATTTTATTTCCACACACATTCAGAGAGAAGTACTCACCAGCCTGTTATGGCCACTGAAAGGTTCTTCTCTATAAGACAAAAAGAAGCAATGCTTGAGGTCTCCTCTCCTCTAAAAAACTTCCAGTTATACTCAACTGTAACATATCAGCACTTCATCATTTCCTTGTAACTTGCAAAAATTGGATGGCATTGGACCATAAATGTAGAAGAGAGTTTTAAAAAACTCTCTCATGAAAGCAGGCACTTCTGTGTCTGCACTGTTTCTCTGTGATGAAGCAGGCACTGATTGTCATTGGAGAAATGTTAGTCATTTTAGGGATGGAAGAAAACCCATTTATTTGTACTGTCAGTAATGGGATGTCTGAATGTGCAGATTGTGTCAATTTTAACACAATAATGTCTTATTGCCTTCTTCAATTATTGCATTTCCTTTGAGAAGGTCAAAAAATTAAGAAGAAAATCTATGGTGATATATGGTATTTCGGTTTTCTAGCTCAATGTACTGGAAGTAACAAGCTCAAATTTTATAGATTCAGTATTATTACACCTATAGTGAAATAAATCCTAATATATTTGGTTTGGGGGCTTAATTCTGCAAAGCCTGGTTAAAAGGAAAGGGCCATCCCAGTACAATTCCATCACTGGTGTTGATGGTGAAATGTGTTGCTATACTTGCTGAGGTACACTTGTCAAAAATGACAAAAAAAGAAAATAACCTTAACTTAGGTGTAAAATGGCTGAAGCCTTTTAACTGAAAGCATTTTAAACTATAAATATTTAATGCCATATTTGCATGTGAGAATGAAATCCATAAAGATTTATAGTCCTATTGATTATGAAAAATACATAATTATCAATATTGGAGAGAAAGAAAGAGGGAGAGAGGGAGAGTGATTACTGTTCATGTGTGTGTGTAGTACTTTTGACTATATAGAGAGAGTGGATGTGTGTGTCAAAGGTACTCCTTCAATTGGGTGATATAAGAATTTTGGTAAATGTTTTGTAAAAAAAAAATAGTCATACAAAAACACTGGGTTCAGTTTAAAAAAAACGTGTTTTATGTAAAAAATAATTTTCCTTGCAAAAAATGCATTTTGCATAGTAACCACCATTTTTATGAAAAATCCAGTGTGTTTTATTCAAAAACATGCAGTGGGGGCCTTGATATCACTCGGGTTTGGTTTCAGGATCCCTCCACCCCAGCCCCCACCCCACCCCCGGATATCAAACTCCATGGATGCTGAACTCCCATTATATGCAGTTGGCAGTAAAATGGTGTCCCATATGTAAAATGGTAAAATCAAGGTTTGCTTTTGAGATTTATATATTTGTTTGTTTGAATAGTTTGAAGCTGTGGAGGGTGGAATCTTTGGATGCATAATTCATAGATACAAAGGATTGACTCTATATATTTTTGCAAAAAGGTCCCAAAATGTGACAAATCTCCTAATGGGTTGATCATTTCTTCGATACAGTCTCAAGGACAAGAAAACCTCTGGGCATTTGTGGGTATCATTAAACATAGAAAATTAACAGCATGCAGAATGTGATCCTGTTGGCAAAACCTGGTTTACATTTTATTAGAACATTTGAAAGCCCCTTTGTAAACTTCACACATTCAAACAGACTTTAGGGATATTTTAAGTCCACAAAAGTGAGGGGAGAGATTCAAATCTTTAGTCTTTTGGTATCACTGAATATGAAATATGGATTACTTGATAGTTTTTAAAATGTTCTACTTTCACTTCAAGAGCTAAAACTAGATGGTTGCATTAGCTGTTGATACTTTCATTGGCGATTTGTTCCCAAGAACAGGCTGTGTTCTCTGCTATTCCCTGGAATGACATGATCAGCATCTTTAAAAATGTTAATAGTGAACAAACATATATATATGGGAGGAAAATGCTTTACAGGGTCAAGAGATGGCTTGAGGTTATTTGCTTCATATTTTATTTGAGACAGTGAACAAATCAGAAGGAATAGGCAGCATTCAGAGAGATATGCCTGTAGGAGGAAAAGACTGTGGCATTCTTTTTAACCCAATTTGTTTTTACTTCCTGCCTAAGGGCAGATTCCCTCTGTTTTAGGTTACATTCCATGAGAAACATTCAATAGTAGCAGCCTCCAGGCTGGCTGAACCAAAGTCCCTCTTTACTAGTCTCGAAGCTGGAAATTTGGAGAGGAGAGGAGGGACAGTTGAACAAAAAACACTCCCAAATCTTCAAGTGGCTTTTTATAGCTTAATATCAACAAAATGTTATCTACTGTGTGTTGAAGCTTTTAAAATATATTATTAGAATATATTGGTCAAATATTGATACAAAATAACATGTAGTATATTATCTCTTTTGTATCAGACTCTTGGGAATGGTATATGGGAGGTTGTATGTGTATGCATTCGTATGCACTTGTATTCCTAGGATTTCTGCTGTTAGAAGTGTCAGACAGTGGTCTGGAAGGACTTCTATTAAAATGAATTTTTGAAGTGATACAGTTCTAGCTTTGAAGGCATACAACACACACACAGTTCTAGTAGAGAGAGAGAGAGAGAGAGAGAGCGCACAGAGAAAAGGAACCATTCATAACAGCTCCTCCTTGGGGCTTTATATCATCTTCATGTCCATTCCTTACAACAGAAGTCCTTCCCCTTGAAAGCACTGTAATTGGAAAAAGAGTAGTTCAAAATGGTTAAAGGCATGTTTTCTGCTATGTAATCAGCATCATTCTTTTTTTACCACAGATAACAGCTGCTGGAGGACATCTGAAATTTACTGTTTCATATGACCTCAGTGGGGAAGAAGATGCTGCTGAAACGATGCTTCAATCTGATGTCATCATAGAGGTAGAATATTATCTCATCTCTTAATGTGTTTATTCAGTAAGTTGCCAGCAGCATATAGTCAGCCAACCTCACAAAATGCTGAAGAAGAAACTGAACACATCCTCCCCCTCCCCCCCCATCAGCTTACAATGCAATCTAAAACACAATACAACCTAAAATTTCATGATGGGTAAGTCAACAACTCAGGGAGAAAGGGAAGGGAAAATCAAGAATAGGAGAAAGAACATGTACATTTGCAACCGTGTGTTCTTAGGCTCTCTGTAGCTTTGACATGATGACTAACAGAAATAATGACATTAATGGCATCACAACAGATATAAAGCCATGTATCATTGATTTTAGCACAATATAAAGATGCTCTATTGTGTGCAGGGTGAATAACAAAGACTTCCCTTGAAGAAAGATAATTGCAAATGAAGCCTGTTTATTTTAATGGAAATTACTTCTTGTTAAGTTTGCTGGGGATCACAACCTACTTACAATGAATAAGGTGATTGGGATATGCACTGTGTAGGCAATTACTTGACACTATTTAATCTGATTGCCAGTTTCTTTTTAGGCCCAAGCAAGGTGTTGGGGTTGGGTTTTTTTTTTTTTTAGAAATAAAGCCCTGCCTAAACAGTTTGGGGTAAAGGTTTATCTTACAATGAACTTGTCTAATGCTAAGTCTTTCAAGAGAGAGCCTTTTTATAGACTACTAGACTGTAGAATGTGCTCTTTCAGAATGTGGTTAAGTCATGGGAACATTTCCACTAGAACTGTGATCAGTTTCCTAAAACTATGATCTGTTAGAGAAAGTACAGTACCTATCTTTTCAATCTGGCCTTTTAAACTGCTTTTAAACTGCTTTGTGATTATATTAATGGTGTTTATTGTTGAAACTGATTATTAGTGACTTGTTAGCAGTCATGAGTGCTACTTTTTAAGTGGAAAGGTAAGACCAAAATGTAATAACAAACAATAAATGGAATAATATTATAAATCTCTGCCTTTATTCCTATTGTCCATCCATATACTTGAAACAGGAGTTATGGTTTATCCACACTGAAGAAATAAAGCATGTTGACACCACTTTAATTGCCATGATTCTATCCTAGAGAATACTGGGATTTGTAATTTGATGAGGCACCAGAGCTCTCTGATAGACCAAGCTGAATACCTCACCAGTCTACAAATCCCATGATTCCACAGGATGGAGCCATTACTGTTAAAGCCATGTATCATTGATTTTAGTACAATTCCACCTTACTGGAGCCAGTATGTTATCATACTGCTTTATTTCTGCAGTGTTGGACACATCCTTAGGATTTTTTTTTTCATGACATTGTTGTCATGAACTATGTCAAAACTATGCCATCAATTTTAAACAGGTCATTTCAGTTACTTTGCTCTCTATTTATCCAAGTTTCTTCAACAACAATAATATCAAAATCTGAGGGGGATATCATGTTTATCAAAGATGCCTGGCAACATACTTTTATACCACAGTGCCACACTGTTATATGTAGCATTTTGTTTATCTTTAACATTTCTTTTCATTATTAGGGAAATGGCTTGAGAATCAGCACATCACAGGAGGGTATTAATTTAAACCCATTTGAAGAGCACACTGAAAACGTGTTGCTGAAACACAACTTATTCAGACTACATGACACTGACTCTCCAATCAGCAAAAGGGAATTCATGACTGTGCTGGCAAATATAAAAAGGCTTCTTATAAGAGCCACGTACAGCTATGGGATGAATGCCATCTACAGGTAATTGTGGGAACTGTTTTCTGTTTTGTCCAGAACATGATGAAGTATTTTCTTTGTTCAGAGATGAAGTTTTGTTGAGGAGGTTGGATCATTATGATCAATATTCCTTTTCCTCAATGCCGGCGTCATTCAATTTCAGATCATTTTGCTTTTTGGAATGGTATTGCTCATTTTTCTTTCTTTCAGTGGCAGTTACAGTAGTGAAGAAATTTCATAAATGGTTTGAGACCATCGGGTTTTTATTTAAAAGAACATTTATACACAAAAGAACATTTATATCCAAACTAATTAATCCTTGGACCAGCAGTAGGTTTAGGACTTAGACAGAGATAGAGCAGGCAGGCCATGTCTCATACAATGCTCAAAGAACATCATATTTAACAAAATGTAGGAGATTATTGCATGGCCAATGCTGAACCCAGGCTAAGTCCTAAGATCAGGTGTAATTGCACATCTCCGTGCTCAGACCCAAGACATTGTGACCCGGTCTTAGCCATCCCATCCCTGATTCATTCTTTTCCCATCCTTCATGGGAGGACTGATCGGGGATGGCTGAGATCAGGTTGCAGTGTCTCCAATCTGAGCAAGGATGTGTGCAGTAACACCCGATCTTAGCAAAATTTCAAAAATTTCCTAATGCCCTGAGTCTAGGCTCAGCATAACTGATATGGCCATGCAATAATCTCCATAGTCATCATTCTGTGTCATATTTATTAAATAAATCTGACTGTAGTAGTACAGTGTGAGTGAGCATTTCCCAGTTCTTAGCTAGTGAGTCCCACTGACATTTCTAATCAGCATCATCAAAACATTTATAACCGTGAGTAAAAAGTCAAACAATTTCAGTCTGGCTTCTCTTTTATAAGTAGTCTTGTTACATAACTGTGAACAAGTTTACTCAGAGTAAGACCTCATATTTCAGTGGACCCTGCCTCCACATAATGTGTACTGGGGTTAAAGTCTTCACTACTATACTGTACTGTACAATTTTAAAATATTTTTAAGGGGCATTTGCAGATTGTTTTTATATGGCTGTGCAGAGTTTTAGAACACAGTAGGTTTTCTTTCCTTGCAACTAACTCAATTCTTTACTGGAATTTTGGAAAACTTCCTTCAGAATCAACTTCCCAGCTGGATGAATCCAAGCTGTGGGAAATTAGCTGCTTTTTGGGCATGGTCACCCATGGCTGCATTCCAGTGTGTATTCTGAACTACACTAAGCTGGTTTTCTGGTTTTCCTGAAGTATCTACCTAGCTTACAGAAATTTTCACACATCTAACCTGTTGTTATTAAATTACCAATGCAACCACAAATTAAATCTAATCAGGTCATAACTGGAGGTTTTGAAAAGTTGCTTTACTGTATGACAAAAAGCAGTCTGGCCAATGATGCTTTGACAATTCTGGCAGATGTAGTCACAATATAACTTTTTAAAGATTCAGACATGATGAACATACAGAACAATTTCTTGCACTGATGGAACAACAGTAGTCACATTGGAAAGTGAATTTCTAAAACATTGCTGCTCTCATAGCAGTATCTTAGTTTTATTTTTGAAGTGCCCTTGAGTTGTGTGTGTGTATACACAAACTGTTGCCAAATATTCATGTGACATTGCTGACAAAAAACATACTCCATCCTTTGTTTTATATTATTAAACATCTCTTCAATTAATGACTGCTACCTTATCCTCTCTAGCCATTATATATCATGTTATGATATTTTCATCGCTGTCAAAAATAATTTTGCTAACTGCTTTGAACAAAAGGGAATTCTGGAAGTTGTAATCTGAAAAAGTACCTTTGTTAAGCCCTAGTGACCTTCTAGCCAGGGACCTTTCAGTTTACATTGACTGGATTTTTTACGGTCAAATCTGTCTATGGCTTCAGGGTAACCTCTTCATTTCTTCACCACTTTCTTTAAGCATGTCCTTCACTACAGCATAGCTTCCATCTTCACTCATCTCAAGGTCTTTGGTTTCTCTGGCAGCTCTGCCTCTGTTCCTTGTTTTCTTTTGTGTGTGTAATTTGCTTCTCAAGGACTATATTATGTCACCTCTTTTCTTGTCTTTCAACCCCTCTCCAGAAGCTAATTGTGTTTCATAATCATTCATTCTGCTACTTGACCTTTATCCCATAACTAACCTGCTAATGTAACTAATTGGAGACACAATGTGAGGCATAGTCCCTCAACAGAACAACCAGTGCAAAGGAAATTGCTTGGAGCATCCCTGACATATTATAGCAATAGCAAGTACATTTCTATACCTCTTATCAATGCACTTAAGCACTCCCTAAGTGCTTTGCAATCTGTAAGCAATTGCCCCTAACAAGCTGGGTATTCATTTTAGCAACCTCAGAAGGATGCAAGGCTGAGTCGACCCTGAGCCTCTGGCTGGTATTGAACTCACAAGCTTGTGGTTTGTGAGTGAGTGACTGCAGTGCACCACCATATTGTAGGTAAGGTGTTTGCCTTGAGAGTTGCAGATGAGGATGCCTCTGCTATTTAATCTTCATGCAGACATTGGACATACCCCATCACCACCACTACTCTGTCCACTGGTTGTATTTGCAGCTACAAGAGTGAGGAGAATCATTTTCTGGAATTGTCCTCTTTATCCAATGCAGCAACAGCATGGCAACTGATAGAAATGCATTAGGCACTGTGTCCTGTCCTGACGTGCAGCCTATACTTGGGACAAGAGGAAACTGTTAGAACAGAAAATGGGAAAACAGAATGGTTTCCAATTGGAAAGGGGAGCAGGCAAAGCTGAATTCTATCAAAATATCTCTTCGACCTGTATGCTAAAAATATCATATGCAAAGCAAGATTAGACTCAGAAGAAGGAGGTTTGAAAATTGGAGGAACATCAGCATTTTAAGATATGCAGATGACCCCACACTATAGCAGAAAATAGCAAAGACCTTGAACAATTATCAAACAAAGTCAGGGATGGAAGTGTGAAGGCAAAATTAATGTTAAACATCAATAAAACCAAAATAATGACTACAGATTATTTATATAACTTTAATGTGGATGATGAAGAAACTGAAATAGTTAAAGATTTTCCATACCTTGGGTCAATCATTAATCAGAAAGGAGACTGCAATCAAGAAATCAGAAGATTTGTATTTGGAAGGACAGCTATGAAAGAACAAGACAAGATATTGAAGTGCAAAGATACTCTACTGAATATTAAAATTACAGTTGTCCATACCATTGTATTTCCCATCATTGTGTATGAATCTGAGAGCTGGACAGTGAAGAAAGGTGATAGGATGAATGTGGTGTTGGAGAAGAGTTCTTCAGGTACCACAGATTGCTAAAAAGATAAATAAATGGGTCCTAGAGCAAATGAAGCCTGAATTCTCCCTTGAAGCAAGAATGACTACACTGAGATTGTCATAGTTCAGACATATCATGAGAAGACATGGCTCACTAGAAAATATGATAATGCTTGGTAAGGTAGAAGCCAGCATGAAAGAGAAAGAGGCTGCTGGTACTGTTCCCACTGCCCTCAGCACCACTGGCCCCATCATTACTTCTTTCACTGTCACTGCTCCAACTGCCCCCACTGCCACTACCACCACTGCTGTTACCTTCATGCCTTGTTCAGGCCACTTCCTGGTCAAAACATTTGCTTCCTCCTGCTTCAGCAGTGCCAGCTCCATTGGTGTGCCTGTCACTCTGAGGCGAATGAGGGACCCAGCATATGAACTTAGCAAGCGGTTGTGAGCCTCTGCTGGCAGTGCTACTGCGGGAGGAGAAATGGAAAATAATGTTTGGAAAAAAATTGAAAGTGGCAGCAAGACATGGACAGGGCTATCGAGGACAGGATGTCCTGGAGAGGTCTCATTCATAGGTTGCCACAAGTTGAGGCTGACTTGAATGCAGTTAACACACAGAGGCACACACACATGAATTGGCAATAGAGGTTCAAATTATAGGCCTGAGGGGAAAAAAAAAACAGTGTTGACTTTCCTCTGGAAAGTCGGACAGGATGGAGCCAGCCTAACTTCCCTCAAGAGGGAGGTTCACTGTCAGAGTGCTGTTACAGAGAAAGCCCTGTTATGTGTATCTATCACCCTAGCTTCACAGGTTAGTGAGACATATAACCTGGCCCTCCACTCTTCATCTTATATTTTGACTAATCTCACATGGGAGGAGGCAGTCTTTCAGATATCCTGGCCACAAGTCATTTGCGGCTTTATAGGTCATAACCAACACCTTGAATTGTGCTCAGAAGCAAATTTGAAACTAGTATTACTTGTAAGATTGATGTTATATGGTCTTCAAACTGCACCACGGATTACAATCTGAAACACAAAACAGATAATATTTTTCACTATCTGTAGCTTCTGAACACTTTTTCAAGGACACCCCCTCATTGAGCATGTTATAATACAGCTGTCCCTCCCCATTTATGGACTTCAAGTCCACGTTCTTGGTCCTTCATGGACCAGCAAGCAGGGAGGGATAAAATGGCATGCACAGGAGCGCACAGCCATTCAAGCCAATGGGCCTTGAATATTTGGGGTTTTTCGTTTTTGGGGGGTCCGCAATGGATCCCCCATGAAAATGGAGGGGCGACTGTAGTCTCAATGCAATAGCAATAGCAAGTACACTTCTGTACCTCTTAGCAGTGAACCCAAGCACTCCCTAAGCAGTTTACAATGTGTAAGCTAATTGCCCCAAACAAGCTGGGTACTCATTTTAGCGACTTAAGGAAGGATCCAAGGCTGAATGGACCTTGGAGTCCCTGGGATTGAACTCACAACCTTGTGACTGTGAATGGCTGCAGCTCTCCATTAAATAGGAGATGCTTAAGGCATTAAGCACTATGGCAATATCTGTCTTCCCTAGGAAAGTGCATAATTAATATACCAACTGAAGGCAAACACTTCTGGTCACAGCACTACCAGTCCTTCCAGCAATGGGTCCAAGAGCACCTCTAATCTACAATCCTGATCTTTCAGGAAGAGCGCACCCCATCCCAAACAAGGTGTGATCTCAACCTCAGGTTACCTTTCCTCTTGACCAAGAATAGGTCAAGAATTCTGTGTTGTCTGGTCTGAGGCTCAATTTATTTACCTACATCCAATCCTTCACTACATCCAGAAAGCAATTTAGGACTGCCACAACCTCCTTGGCATCAGTCGTGAAAGAGAGATAGAGCAGGGTATCATCAGAATACTGATGATGCCCTACTCTAAGTTCAGATGACCTCCCTCAGCAGATAGATAGATGTTAAAAAGCAAAAGAGACAGTGTTGAGCCCTATGGAACTCTACAGAATAATGGCCAGGAGGCTGAACAACAGTCTGCTAACCTCATCTTCAAGGAACGTTCAATCAAAAACAACTGGAACTACTACAGCACACTGCCTCCAAGTGCCTCTACCCAAGTGCTCATTTCTGAGCAACTCAGAACAAGGACCCTGCGCTCTGCACAAAGTAAAAGATGCTTAGGATCAGTTATGTCAATCACCCAGGTCATTTCCCAATGCCAAAATCAACTAGGGCAGGGATAGGCAACCTTTTTGAGCCGTTTGGGAAAAATCAACAACACCACTGACACCATTTCTCCTAGCTGAGGAAGGGAGACTGTTTGGCAGCAGGTGGGAAGTATACCAGGAGGAATCCCAATCCTGTCTCATTGTCCCCTGGCTGGGAAAACACACAAAAACCTTAGAGAGGGATTCTCAATAGATCACTATACTATGAGTCCATAGTATAGAAATAATGCAGTCTGACACCACTTTAAGTGCTGTAGATCCATCCAATGGAATCCTGTGATCTGTAGCTTTACAATGTCGTTAGCCTTTTCTGAAAGAGTGCTGATGCCTCACAAAAGTACAAATGCCAGGATTCTGTAGGATGGCAGTTAAAGTGGTTTCAAATTGCCCTACTTCTATAGTGTAGATACACCCTGTGACTCCAGCTCCTTGCCCATCAGATCTGGCTTGTTGCTACATCCAGAAACTGTGTGGGAACAACTGAGTCAAACTTTTCATAAAATGTACCTTTAAATCAGCAAACACAATGTATTTAAAATCCTAACATATAACCTGGTGAATATTGAATTGTTGTTGTTATTATTATTTTAATAAAACAGAAAATTGGAATTGTTAGAAGAGAGTTTACTGAATTTACTACCAGGTTGTTCTTTGTCTGAACCATAATTCTCTATGGAAATCAAGCAACGCTTTAGAGCAACAAACTCTGATAATTTCATGATTGGCTGCAACAAATATTGTTCAGACCTGTGTTGTATGATGTATGATAGGCCAGTATCCTTATATCTAGTATTCACATTTCAACTTCTAATAAAAATTGGCACTATTCAGCTAATGCAACTGGGTGATAATGTTGCATGAAATGTCGATGAGGCTCTACAGTGATATTGCATGTTGGTGGTGATTTCTTTTCATTAATCTCAGAATATGGCAATTAATGCAATAATAGACCACAAACTGTGCAGCTGTGGCTTCAAATGCTGCATCTTCTTTTAATTTTGTTTGCATTTAGATGTCAACAGTGTCTACCACACCTGCAGCCATATTAAATATTTGGTCTAGATACTCAAATTTTTCAAATATCTCCAAGTTCCTATGACCCATTACTGCCAACATTATATATTTTAATGTCAGCAAAATGGCACAGAGGAATAGAAATTACTACATTGAAGCGGGGGGGGGGGGGGGGGGGATTCACTGCAGCTTTTTTCAATGAACAAAAACTGTTCAATGCATTAAAATACCATTTACCAAATAGCAGAACCTAATGAAAATTGGTACTACTCAGTGAATACAAATGTGGAATAATACTGAGTGAAATGTTCTGTGCATAACTGTTTCTCATTGTTCTAAATTATATTACATATCAGTAGGAAGTGGCAATGTGGTTCAGTGGGCAAATAGGATGAAAAGAACACTGGCAATTTTTGTTGCCTCTCTAGCTCTAAAAATATTTTGGTTTATTCTTGGCCTTCAGCAATCTTGGTAATATTTTCCTGATTTTTTCCAGATTTTTTCCCTAGCTTTTACTTGCCTCGTTTCAAAAGAGACACCACATGAGAAGGTAGCATAAACACAGTATTAGAAAAATGAAAAAAGGAATTCATGGAAATTATTCTATGTGGTTAGGATTTTCTTCTTTGCAAAACACTTTTGGGTGCTTTTGTCCACTGGAGGTGGAAAATAAATAATATTAATAATATAAGTATGCTGTATATACCTACATGTGGGCATATTCTTTCTAGGCTGCCCTTTATCTGATATCTTCTAGTTTAATCAAAGTAAGATCGGTTTGATACAGATCTCTATCTATAAATGAAAACATTGCAAACAATATCAAGTAGGTGGTTCTTTATTTGAAGTCCCCATTGTCACCACTGACTGTTGTCAACTCCATACCCTCAAAGTGTCCAGATTTGACAGGGACAGTCTCCTTGCCCATCGTGGCTGGCCGTCTAGGGTGTATGTGTGTGCCTTGAGATTGTTCCTTGTGGACATCATCAACGTATCTCTCAGGGAAGGTTTTGTTTCATCTTGCTTAAAAGAAGCGGCAGTTAGGCTGCTTCTAAAAAAGCCTTCCTTGGACCCCCTGGATATGAACAGTTATAGGCCAGTGTCCATGTTACCTTTTTTGAGCAAGGTGATCGAGAGGGCGGTTGCTCTCCAATTCCAAGCTGTCTTGGATGAAACCGATTATTTCAAACGGGCTTTAGGACAGGATTTGGAGTTGAGACTGCCATGGTTGCCTTAACCAATGACCTTCGTCTGAGCATCGACGGGGTAGTGTGACCCTGTTGGTGCTTTTAGACCTCTCAGCAGTTTTTGATAAGATAGATTACAGCATCCTCTTGGATTGCTTGAGGCGGTTGGGAATTGGGGGCACTGTGTTGCAGTGGTTCCGCTCCTTCCTCTTGGGCAGATCCCAGAGGGTGCTGCTCAGGGATAGTTGTTCTGCAAAACAAGATCTCACTTGTGGCATTCCTCAAGGCACCATTGTGTCCCTGATATTGTTTAACATCTATATGAAGCTGCTGTGAGAGAACATTCGGAGACATGGGGCTGGGTGTTATCAGTACGCTGATGACACCCAGATCTATTTCTCCTTGTCTCGATCGTCGGCCTCGGCTCCCAATGGCGTCTCTCCTCTCAATGATTGTCTTAAGGAAGTAATGGGCTGGATGAGGAAAAACAGATTGAAGTTGAATCCAGACAAGACGGAGGTGCTCACAGTAGCGGCCCCGAAACCAGGAATTGGGTTGCAACCTCCAGTCCTGGATGGGGGTCACACTCTCCATGAAGGACTGTGTTCACAGTCTGGGGGTGCTCCTGGATTCATCGCTCCTGATGACTAATCAGGTCAGGAGCGCCTGTTATCAGCTTCGGCTGATACGCCAGCTGTGCCCTTTCCTGGAAGTAAGAGACCCTGAGACTGTTGTGTACGCACTGGTAATCTCTTGTCTGGATTTCTGTAATGTGCTCTACATGGGGCTACCCTTGTGCTTGGTCCGGAAACTTCAGTTGGTACAAAACATGGCAGCCAGAGTGGTCTCGGGGACATCTAGGAGAGACCACATAACATTGGTATTGAAGTCTCTTCACTGGCTGCCTATTAGTTTCTGGGCCCAGTATAAGGTGTTGGTTATGACCGTTAAAGCCCTAAATGGCTTGGGTCCAACATATCTTCGGGATTGCCTCCTCCCATACAATCCTCCCCATGCACTCTGGTCCTCTGGGAGGGATTTGCTACAGCCAATGAAAACCAGGCTATCTGCAACCTCCCAGAGGGCCTTTGTAGTAAGCGCTCCCAGACTATGGAACGGCCTGTTTACGAGTTTAACCAGCTTAAAAAAGGCTGTGAAGATGGATCTCTTTTGGCAGGTCTTTCCTAACTAGAATTACCGGCCTCAGGAGCCTATCTATTTTACCTCTCCTATTGTCGCTGCCTTTGTATGTTTACTCTTTGTTTTAGTCTGTTTATTTTGATTCTGATGTTTTACTTATGTTGTTTTAATGAATATCTGGTTTAATACTTTTTTAAGGGGTGGGTGTATTCTGAGATAGGTATGGAATTTTAATTGCCATAAGCTGCCCTGCATGTTCGACAGAGGGGCGGGGTATAAATAATAATAATAATAATTATTATTATTATTATTTCTTTGCTGCCTACTTTTTCAGCTGCTTTTAAAATGTTCCAGTTTCTCTATTCTTGTCCCACTCCCCCTTTTGTGCTCAGCTTACTCCAGTTGTTGCAAATATGCCACACAACTTACCACATAGTCTTTTACAGTCTAGGGTGGGGACGCTAAGTGAGGGGGCTCCTGGCATGGCACCAACTAGCCTTCTTCTTTGCATCATGCCCCATGCCTCATGCCCCCCTTCCCATTCAAGCTAGCATAGATGGGGAACATCAGCCAATAAGTTCAAACCTCTGGGTATATGCTGATTGACTGGTGTGACTCCCTGTCTCAACTGGAGTGCTTGGCGGAGGTTTTCACACTGGTCAGATGGGGAGGTATTTATCTGGCTGCTTCCCTCCCAGCCAAACTTTTACCATCTCCAACTCTCATTCCATGTATTCCTTGTTTTCACAGTGTTGTGTTTGTTCTTTGGAGTTTCTCTTTGTTTTCCTCCTAACTTTAATCTGTATATACCTTGTTTGTCACAACTATGTGAGTGTTAGCATGGATGTTATTGAGTTGTCTCCCTGGCAAAGTCTTGTATGAGGGCCCCCTTCAGGGTCAGGGATTGGGGTTTGGTAGAAATGGTTATGCCCAAACATTGGCAAATGCATTTCCTTCACCCCTGGGGGCAGGGGGTTATGTGGGGGTTCAGCTGGGTGGATCATGCCTGTCACCTGTTGGGTTCTGTCTGGCCTGGAATGTTGGGCTCATCAACCAGCAGGTGGGCTGATCATTGCCTGGATCCAGTCCCATGCATATACCAACCCATCAGCAGCTATAATCAATAAATAGTTGTGACCCTTTCTTCCATCCAATTTGTGTTATGGGGTTTTTTTATTGCAAAGCATCACTTGCCCTTGGACATGCAAACTGAGTTCAAAGTGCAAAAGTACTTTTAAGTAGCAATGTTTTAAAATCATTTACATATACAGATTAAGGGAACGTCTTGAGTGTTGGACTAGAACTCTGGGTGACCTTAGGCAAGTTGCACTCCCTCAGCCTCAGAGGAAGACAAAGGTAAGCCCTCTCTAAACAAATCTTGCTAAGGAAGCCCTGTGCCTTAGGGTCATGATACACTGGAAATGACTTGAGGGCACCTAACAACAAAAGGAATATCTGTATTCCCACCCACTGTCATCATAGCAGCATGAATGGCCAAGAAGCTCAGTATCAACCACAAGTAGTGAATCCTAAATCCCTTTTGATTTTTTGTTGTGATATATTCTGGAATTTCTTTTTTTTAAAAAAAGAAAATGAAAGAAAGAAAGAAGATGTTCCTTGTCTCAGGAATTACTGTGCCACTGAATAATCTGGCACAACAGAAATATCATCTGATTATTTAAAACACACCCACATACAACACATGAAACTACAGCAACAAATACACCTCTTTGGGAACTTTTGTAGTTGAGGGGTAGATTATAAATTTTATAGATACAACTTCATATATGTAATATAACTAACCCATATATATAATATAACTATGTTGTTGTTGTTGTTATATGGATAATTATACACAAGCACATATATAAATAACACTGACAGCTGTGTTTATATGTATATATATTATAGATAATATAATAATGTATATATATATATGTAAGTGTGTGTGTGTGTGTGTGTGTGTGTAGAACCTTATTGCATTAAAAACAAACCCAACAGCCAAATGGAGAGAAGCGCACTTATCTTTCTGTCTCTACATGACATCAAAGCACTTCCATTCTCTTCCAGTCAAAAAGTGGCTCAAGTAGTTAAGACACCAATTCTGACAATCAGAAGATTGGAAGGTTGGCAGTTTGAGGCCCAGGTGCTGCATGATGGGATGAGCTCCTGTCAGTAGTCCCAGCTTCTGCCAACCTAGCAGTTCGAAAGCATGCAAATGCAAGTAGATAAATAGGTACCACTCCAGTGGGAAGGTAACAGCATTCAGTGCAGTCATGCTGGTGACATGATCACAGAGTAGTCTCTGACAATGCTGGCTCTTTGGCACCACCCTCTGTGGTCGGACACAACTTGACAACCTTGTCAACGGGGAATACCTTTACCTTTATCTAGATTCCAAGCAACAGGACTAGCTGGTTGTCTTATGGGTATTCTTTGGGCTGCTTTGCTGCTGCCTTTGCTCTGGATACTAGATTGACAAGAAAAAGGAGTCAGGGGTCACGAAAGGACTATAAAGGGGTACTATTGTAAGGACTGGAAAGGCTCTTTATTGGACAGAAGAAGAAACTCACACTGAGAAAATGTATTTTTTCCATCTTTCCTAAAGAAGTACTGGATGTTTGCCTAAGAAGTGCTGGACACCTCTGTTTGTTTTGCTTTCTGTAATATTCTGTCTTCTTTTTTCCAAGCAGAAGTTTGTTCAATTCCATTTGCCCTAAAAAGAGTCATATGAATTTAGATATGCATTAAAATTTATGGGCATTGTTGTACAACATTTCCTTTAATATATACATATTTAAGGAGTTTACACTTAAACCACCATTTTATATATGTATTAAGAATGGTGACACATAGCGATTTATATGAAGCTTTCCTTGATATATGCATTTTTAAACACACATTTTTTTGGATTAAAGAACTGTACTGCAAAATTAAGAGGCATTAGGAGGAATGCAAAAATCAAAGTATAATTATGTTCTGAATCATTTATTAGTCCAGGAGATGTCCATTAAGTCTTTTCATGGCAATGACAATAAATTAATTTTGCCTCAATTCCTTCTTAGCATGCATAGCATTACAGTATATAGCACTTTGAGGAGCTATGGGCTGCTGCCACACTACAGAATTAATGCAGTTTGACACCATTTTAACTCTCATGGCTCCATTATCTGGAATTCCAGCATTTGTAGTTTGTTGTGGCACCAGAGCTCTCTGACAGAGAAGGCTAAATATCTCACAAAACTACAAATTGCAGAATTCCATAGAACTGAGCCATGGCAGTTGTGGCATCAACTGCATTAATTTGGCAATGTAGATGCAATCATACTCTAATCTGGTTATCTGATGTGCCCTTTCTGCAGCAGATGTATCTTCAGATCACCTTTCACAAGTCTGTGAAAACTTGTATGATTTTTAGAACCAAAAATAAGATTTTTCATCTATTTCTTGTTATCAAATAACACATGGGATATTAGAAACAGAAACTGATTCCCTTTGAGTCTTTCTAATGTAGTATTTTTCTCCTCTCTACACTGTTCTGTTTTCCATAACAAAACAGATGTTAAGAAGTCATCTGTGCTCTGTGCATATAATTCAAGTTTCCAGTACAATTAGAACAGGAAAAGACTTTGTATTTGACAGTTCCTCAGCTTTGGGTTTTAACAAATAGCCTAGTTTTGTGTGTGCTTGCAATGAAAATGAAAGCATACAAGTTGCAAGCTAAGCACAGTTCTCCTCCTACTGATACACTTGTTGTGACAGCTTTCTAACATGGGCTTGCCGCAGTCTAAACATGAATGATATCAAGGCTGAGGCAGTGAATGCAAAGACCCTCTCACAGAGGGTGAGATAAACAGAGGCAGGCTATCTCAGCATTTTAAAGTCTTCCCACCCTTCCAACCCAATTTAGTAAAACATTCTAAAATCAATGTTTTTTTGTAGGTGAAATTGTATATCTCTCTCTGTCTTATTTCTTGCACTCTAGGTTGGGTGGTGTCAGTTTGGAAGCTGCTGATCACTTATCCACTGGACACAAAGATGCATCTGCTGTTGAAATTTGCCAGTGTCCTCCAGGGTATTCCGGTACCTCCTGTGAAGTGAGTGTCTTACTACAGAGCAGTTGATATATGTCCATTTCAATGATATATCTGATATTCCAAAACCTATATGTGGAAGTAGGTTGACAGAAGAATTGCAAGCAATTTTTTTTTTCCAGATGAGCCCATGGATCAATTGTATTTGTGCCCAGCTGGAGGTAAATACCTCATGTCCACATTCAGACAACACAATAAACACAACAGAAACAAGATGGCCCTCTCCTTAAACTTAGGGCTGATGCAGACTGGCCTAAAGGGCTGGCCTGGGGGTGGAGTTGGGGTGGGGTGACCGCACGCCAGCCACCCCGATGCTGCCATCATGCCACACACCCGACTGCACAGTGCACGGCGTCAGGTGCCTCATTGCCATGGCAGTGGCTCTAAGGGCGGCTTTTTGCCATCCCCAAAAGGAGCAGCAAAAAGGAGGATCAGGGCTGTGGCATGTGCTTGCCACGGCCCCAATCCAGTGCTCCCAAGGGCGGCACAGAGCCGCCCCTTAAGGGCAATCTGCATCGGCCCTTAAATATTCCCGTTATTGTTTTGTATGCAGCTGCGAGGAGCCCCCAGGACTGGGATTCCTCTCTTCTTTTAAAAATTCAGAGCAGCCATATCAGCCCTGTTTCAGGAGCCCTTTCACACAATATAGGCCATAAAGAGATGGGCCAAAAGGAGTGGCTTTGAGCTGCTTTGGGGGCATGGAGTACAGATGACACACAACCCTGGATCGGCCAGAAGCTGCTCTGAGGGCGGGTGCCTAAAGTGGCCTGAAGCTGCCAGCAAAAGGAATGCAGAAAAACCACTCTTGCCAGTGGCTCATTTGGGATCACAGTGGCAGTGGCCCACTTTGAAAGTGGGCTGTCAAGTCACTGCACTCACCAGGCAATCGGGGCCCAATTGGGGCTGGAGTGCCCAGAGGCTGCTCTAAGCCACCAGTCTGCTTTGCTCCTCAGTTATAACACTACTATGTTATAAATAGTGGCACTAGAGAAGTTCTCTAGTGGAGAATTCTAAATGCCCTTCCCTAAACTACAGATACAGATTCAATAGGATATAGCCATGGTGGTTAAAGTGGAATAAAAGTACTATAACTGTTGCCATACTGCAGGATTAATACAGTTTGACATCACTTTACTGTCATGACTACATCCTATGAAATCCTATAATTTGTAATTGGTTGTGCCACCAGAGCTCTTGGATAGAGAAGGGTAGATAGCTCAGAAAACTATACATCCCAGAATTCCATAGCATTGAGCCATGGCAGTTAATTAATTCTGCAGTGTAGATGCAGCCTATGTGTTGTATCTGTGCAACACATGTGAAAGTGTGAAAGAGCCTCACATCAGTAGTGCTAGGTATGGTGTTTTAAACCTTTCATTCCTATACTTTGTGCCCTGCACTCCATGAAACTCCTTATTTCCTTCAAACAGTAAAAAAAGCTTTGGGGGCAACTTTTTAAATACAGCAGATCCTTGGTATTCACTGGGGTTTCATTCTAGGACACACAAACATACACACACACCTTGAATACCCAAACCAATGGATGTCCAGGTTCCATTATATACAGTGGTGTAGTAAAATGGTATCCCTTATATAAAATGGCAAAATCAAGGTTTACTTTTGGAATTTAAATTTCCCCCCTAATATTTTCAAGCCGTGGATACAGAGGACCAACTGTACAACAAATTCAGCTGAGGAAATGGTTAACCTCCCCTTCCAAACCATATGAGGAAGTGCAAGCTTCTGTGAGTTAAAAGAAAAATCCCGTCATGGGATTCAAAGACCTACGAACATCTAGTTTGACCTATTACAGGTGATGACATTAACAAATCAAGAACTAATCTTGAGAATGCATGTTCCCTTTCCATCTCCTCCTTTCTCAGCAGCCCCATAATAGAAATAATTCTGAAGCCACTTGCAATTCTTTAGAGAAGGATTGTGCTAAAAAACAACACAGCACTGTAAAGTTATGTAGGATTACACTGAAGTTTTCCCAGCATTAGTGTTACTGCCTTCTCATTTTTCTCTTTCTCTAAGGGCCTTTACAGACTGCCAGAAATAATCCAGCTTGAGTCCACTTTAACTGCCCTGGCTCAGTGCTAAGGAATCATGGGAACTGTAGTTTATTGTGGCACCAGATCTCCCTGACAGAGAAGGCTTAATATCCCAGAAAAAAATACAATTCCCATGATTCTCTAGCACTGATCCAGGGTAGTTAAAGTGGCTTCAAGCTGAATTATTTCTGGCAGTCTGTAAAGGCCCTAAGATATTTGGTTTATAACAGATGTAAAGAGTTTTGGAAAGTCCAGGGGCCAATTTTCCCATATGTCATCACAAGCCAAACCCCTTCGACTATCATAAGAATTCAGCAACAAATGTTAGCAAGCCACAAAACAGGCCTTGAAAGAGGCAAGAGAAGATTATTTCAAAGGAAAAGATCCATGATTTGTCATTGAATTACAGCAGTACATCACAACTGCCCTTTTAAAATGAGCTCCAGGTTTTTTAAAGAGCTTCCCCACCCCCCACCCCAGTTTGCTGCTAAAATTCAGTGGTAGATTGAGAAAAATTCATTTGAAACAAGTATTTCCCAAGCCTATCTTCCAAGGGCTTTTCTCAATAGCTGCCAGATTTCTGCCTTTTGGGATTGCTGGAACCCTCATACATGGCTTTGAGGTCTACATGTAGCCCATGCCTGACTTAGAAAATAAAGCTTTGCAAAATATATGTGTGTCTGTATGTGTAATTTTCCTGTCTTTGCTATCTACCACTTGCTTAGAGTGAGTGCACATATGCTTAACTAACTTGTCAAGGCATTGCTCCCGGTGTTGGGAAATGCAAAAATGTTCAAAACCATGCCTCTAAGGGAGCACGTTAAAATACAAAGATGTTCTGTTTCACAACACTATAAACAATGTGCCATTTATACAGGCACTCTAGGCATTTACTTGTCAACTCTCTTTTCCTTTAAAGCACACCATGATTTTTATATGTTTTTTAAGATTTAAAGCTTTAATTCATTTTCATTTTTCAAACAAACATATTCACTTGCTCTTCCTCTTGGGAATATTAATACAGAAAGAAAATGAAAGGCAATTCATAGAGGCTAGTGGCAGGTTTTACAAGTTTTTTAGAATTAAATATCTTAAAACAGAAATTGATGTGAGGCAAAAGCAGTTAAGTTATGCATCATGGCTGATGGTTAGTTGTTTATTATAGTATATTTATGTCTGTCTGTTTTTTTTATCATTTTATTTTTTAATTAAACTGATATCCTGCCTTTTCTTCCAACATGGGACTCAAAACAGGCAAATGATAGTACCCCATGTGATATTTCTCACATGCTTATAATCAATATAATATGAGAACAATGGTCAAAATAAATATGTAGTATAAGATAAAATAAACAGACAATTATGTCTCTACTGTATCATTTTTATCTTTAACAAAATGAAATAAACCTGGTGTCTGTCTCCATGCAAATACTCATATTAGTTCCCACATAAGAAACAAACTCATTGAAAAGCATTTTCCAGCTAAAGAGCATACAAACAGTGGATGTTATCACACCAGCGGCAAGAAAAGCGGCAAGGAATCAATCCAGAGCCATACCGGAATGATTCTGGTCGCGCAGCCGTAATTCCTCTTTGAAAGAGGAATTCAAAAGAGCTGGAATGATGCAGCGATGGCGCAAGGATGATGCAGGGATGGGCGGGGTTTGCCGCGACGTCGTCTGATCACGGAGGCAAAAGAATCGGAATGATGCAGCGATGGTGAAGGGATGGGGACGCTTTAGACCCCGTGTGATAACGTCCTTTGAAAACCATTATCCTTTGAAACCTGTTTGTAAAGTATGTACAAGGCGGAGTGGAGGTCGGATGAAATGAAACACTGTGTTTATTCAAGATGTTTATGTTTCTGATTTCCCTTGTCCTCTCAAATCCCATTTTACCTTTGATCTCTGGAGTAGCATATACCAGCCTCATGTCTATAATCAAGAACTCCTGCTCCTATTTAATGTGACTCTCCTCTGAATGCATTTCTCGTCAGCTCATGCATTAAGAATCTTCCACCTTGATTGCCATCAATTCCTGTCCTTCCTTCTTTCCTGCCTGTTTGCCTGTGCACTGAGAACTTTTCTACCTTGACCAGCATCCACTCCTATCTGTTCTTGTTATTACAGTTCATTTTCTTTATTAAAAGACCTGTGATAAAAGCTGTGTTCAAGGACCTCCAGCTTATTAGCATTTAAAGTATAGCTCTACTTACATGTTCTCTAGAAACTTCCACTTTTCCTGGGTTAGGTATATCAACTAAATGCTTAAGCATACAAGGCAATAAACAGACATGTGTTGCTTTGTGTTGATACAAAAAACAGGTGGGATGCTTTCCTTTCTGCAGTGGGCAGCCTTCTCCAAAGAATTGCAAGTGGCTTCAGAATTATTTCTATTATGGGGCTTCTGAGAAAGGGGGAGATGGAAAGGGAGCATGCATTCCCAAGATCAGTTCTTGATTTGTTAATGTTGTCACCTATATATGTCTATAGCGAGACATAGATAGAACAAAGTCAAACAGACAGACAGACAAAATCATGCTTCAAGCATTTCTCCCCTGTGGGATCATGGGGTTTGCTCTATGCTGCCATTATCCTTTTTTAAAGTTCTGTCCATTTATTCCCAAGAAGGCTGTAACAGCACACTGTGTCTATCTTGGATTCATCCCATTAATTTTGTTTTAGTTACTGAGGCTGTTGTTGTTATATGCCTTCAGGTTGACTCTGACTTATGGCAAACTTATAGGGGTCTCTTGGTAAGATTTATTCACAGGAGGTTTCCCATTGCCTTCCTCCAAAGCTGAGGATGTGACTTCTCTAAGGTCACCCAGTGGGCTTCCATGGTGGAGTGAGGTTCCAAACCCTGGTCTCTTGGAGCCCTAGTCCAACACCTGACTTGCTAAACCATGCTTGCTCTTTTATATGTTTACTGGGCTTTTAAAATAAAATTGGAGTGGATTCTTTATAGATATTCAAATGGAAAGCTGGGTATGTATTAGTTATTTTAATACATACGTTCATAACATTAAAAAACAGGGGTAGAGAGATAGCTCTATCTAGAAAGCAAATCTATACCAATTTCAAACCAACTTCCTGCAAAGAATGCTGCAAATGGATATTGTTTTGAGTACACCCTTGAAAATTCCTGTTTGAAATCATTGATCCCAGCTAAAGAATCCCTGTTCCCAGGATCTCATTGGAAATGGCTGTTGAACCAACATTCATTTGGTGATGTGAATAAAGTCGCAGGGGTAGGCAACCTTTCCCCTTTAAGGGCCGAGGGACTTCTGCTCCCAGAATCCCAGGAGCTATTGGCCAACATGGGACTATTGGCCAACATGGCTGAGGCTTCTGGGAGCTGAAGTCCCTCAGCCCTTAAAGGGGAAAGGTTGCCTACCCCTGGTCTAGTGAAACCATTTTTCATGTAGAATTCCATTAGTGATTATTGGTGGTGGCCAATACCTGGAGTCTTGCTTACTCTCCCAGAGCCGTTTCTGAAGGGTTTACATGTTGATACAGCATGTAAATGTCCCACTGGTTTGTATCTATATGCCCTGTGGGGGGGGGGGGCATTCAGGTCCTTGCCAAATTTTGGTTTGGTACCAAAACCTAACAATACAACAACATTACAAACTTTCTTGGTGGTAAATGGATACAGCAGGTGGTTTACAGAAGAGGAGAGTATCACAGTAATTGAGCTAATGGATTCCACCATCCCCAGCAAAATATTTGTGTGGTAAATGGTTTAAAGTAGAAGAGAGAAACCCAGGTCTTGAGCTGATAGGTTTAGGTATGTCCTGGGATGAGTGATGGGTCTAGACCAGGGTTAGGCAACCTTTCCCCTTTAAGGGCCGAGGGACTTCAGCTCCCAGAAGCCTCAGCCAAGTTGGCCAATAGTCCCATGTTGGCCAATAGCTCCTGGGATTCTGGGAGCTGAAGTCCCTCGGCCCTTAAAGGGGAAAGGTTGCCTACCCCTGGTCTAGACTATGGGATCAAAAAATAACACCCACATTGCTGTGGTAAATGCATACAGGAGAGCCAGCATAGTGTAGTAGTTTGAACATTTGACTGTGATTCTGGAGACCAGGGTTTGAATCCTCCTCTGCTCAGCCATGGAAACCCTTGGGCAAGCCACATTGTCTCAGCCACAGAGGGAGGCAAAGGCAACCCCTCCCCAACCAAACAAATCTTACTAAGAAAACCCTGTGATAGGTTTGCCTTAGGCACACAACAACAATAATAGCAGCAGCATATTTCATAATCAATTCTTCCTTGGAACGCTGGGTCTTCTCTTGAACAAATACTGTAGAGCTTTGGTCTTGACTTTCTTTCATGCTGCCATGGAACTTCCCCAAAGCTTGTTTTATTTGTGTAAGAACAAGCATAACAAATCAGTCTATTTTCAGGTCTTTTGCTGCTGAACAAATATTTATATAATTTCCTTTGACCAGACACTTAACAATAAAATAAAATAAAATACAATAAAATAAAATATTCTTGCAAACTTTGGGTATAATACAAAAAGTATCATGACTACATCTAGTGTATGTAATTTCCTCTCTAATAAGTTATTCACTATATTAGGAATGATATGGAGGAGGCTATATACTTACATATTAATGTCAGACATAACGGGAGAAAGTATCACACTCAATAAATTAAAGATATATTAAAATACTGAAATATTATTCTGATGTGCTGTGATGCGATACTCAGACCCAGAGAAATCTGAATGTTAATATATGATTCCTCTGAATATCCCTGAGGTTTTTCATAACCGGCATCTTCCTGAACTCTTTCCTTGCTTGCAGAATAGAGATAGAGAAACAGCCTGGTTCTAATGAGCCGTTGTTGTGCCTCAATGTTCAAAATTGCAAAACTTTCAGAAAAAATATATGGCAGGTAATAACTGCTGCCTGGCAACTGATTCTGAAGTGCAAGCAGACCTGTCAAGGGTTTTCTAATTAATCACACCTTCAAGATGTCTTCTTCCTGAAAAATGTCCATTGATGTTATATGAGCATTGTGCCAAATTAGAGTTGATACAATATTTATCAAAAGTTTTTTGAATGGCGAACATCACAACATTTATAGGAGCCTTATGTTCACCTTGCTTATATGGTGCCTAAATGTGGCCATGAATGCAAGCCTTTCCTCCAATGTGCCCCTCAGCTTCTGACAGCCAAATGTTGGAGTAAAGGTTTGAAATAGTACCCAATCATATTCAAGTGAACACAGGTAGACACCCCCATTAGGCCTTCACCTTTAACTTATGAACTTCAAGTAGGGGCATAAACAATGGGAGATATGGCTTCCCCTCCCTGGTTGAAGCTCTCATGTTGGCAGGCTGAGCATCCCCATAGGGATAAACAACCATTAGGACTTCTCTGCATATATTTGTACACAGGTACACAGAGCAAAAAAATAACAAGGACACCCTACATATGTATGTACGCCAAAGACATGTGTACATAGCAAATTTTCCTATAGTGCTATCCCATGCTGTTGGATATGTATCTGAGTACTGAAGTCACATAGCCATGGCTGACTACAAGAACTTTTCCTGTTTGATTGTTTTTCAGTGGAAAAAGCTTAAGCAACTGTCATGCAGTCTGTTCATAAAGTTGCAATATTCCTTCAAACTGCTAGCAATGTAGACTTTTAGATAAGAAACAACTCTCATGTTATTGTCTATGTATATGAAGGGAACCAGAGGCTTTCTTTCTTTCTTACCTGAATGTTTGTTTTCTGCTTTTCTTTAGACACTTAAAATTACATTTTAGGAATTAGATTGTCAAGAAAAGATCCTCTCTTTTCTCCTTTCTTATTTCATTCATGTAATGTATCTTCTAACTTCTTTCAGCCTATAAATTGTGGCTTTCTGATTTCCACTCTTTATTTCTCTACTTTTCTCCTACCTTTTCAGAAGAAAGAACAAGCTAATGTCTCCTTTAGTCTTACACCTGCCTATTTGGTTAAGGTCAGTGCATAGAGCTTATGCCAGAAAGACATGCATGCCTAATGTGTTTTAGTACTTCATTCTGTATACTTTATCACAGTGGTTCCTCACAGGGGGCAGAGGTCATGTGGAAGGAATGTGTAAAAAGTTCCAGGGACACGGAGGCTTCTTATACACACAAGCCAAGCCCTAGGTGGAATACTCTAGCAAAATAACCCCATTAAACCAAATTGGATTTGTAGGAACAAGGATAATTTTTTCTAAGTATGGAGAAGAAATGCTGTATTTTATTCTTTCATGGTGTTTCCCTGTGGATTCAAGCATGGTTGAGAAATGTAATGTCTAGTTCCCCATTCTATTTATGGAATTAAATATCAATGTCCTGCCACATGTCTTGTCCCATAGAAATGGCTTGAATATGGCATGTTGTACTATGCAACAAGATGGTGCTGGGTTTGCTGTGAGGTGGACAGAAGTCAGAATTTGGAAAAGTTGAGAAATGTTGCATTACCAAATTATCTTCTTGAGTTGACTTCTGTGTTACAATGACTTCTCCCTTCATTCATTGTCTGAATATATTTTTCTTCTATAGTCTTGTCAATCAAGGTATAGACGAGTTAACGGCACCATCATTGGTGGAATCTGTAGGCCATGCACATGCTTCGGTCATGCGGAGTCCTGTGATGATATCACCGGAGAATGCCTGGTAAGTGTTGACTGACAGCACGGATATCAGCTTGGTATACCAATGCAATTGAATTAACTACCTTGGGGACCATGAGTAGAGAAGCAGTGATTTGACAGGAGAGATCTTTATATTGAACTGCTTCTGAAGTTAAGGAATCTCACAGTAACATGATAAAATAGCTGCTGCAAATAAGGGCAAACAAGAAAACTTCTTTACATTATTCTGGTAGCAATAGGTCTTACAGGAAACAGCAAAGAAATATTTCAGCAAACCTCATAATGCAGAATGTTCTACCTCATCTTTATTGTGGGTTTTACTATATACATCGAAAAGCAGTAAATGTGAGTGCTACTGTAAGGCAACATGCTAGACTGTCTAAGAAAAAGTAAATCTAACCGGAATTTTAAAGAATTCTTAAGGGAGGCATGATGGGGCGGATATGCTATTTTGGCTAGAGAAAAGGTAGTCTTACAGAGTACATATATTTACTGTAACAATTCAGAAATTAAATGCCTTTGCTATCCAGAATAATCATGCCCAGCACACCACTGTTTCCAGCCTGCTCAGTAGCTTTTTCAAATGGGTGAATTACGCTGAATAGACTGTTCTGATTAACTCAAGGGCATTTTAGTTTTATATTGTCTGACATAGCATGAAGCTTGAAACAACATTTCTCATTTCATTAGTCTTGCAGAAATGCAATTTGAGCCACTGCCAATTTAGTTGGATATCATACTCTAGATTCCCTGCAGAATTCAAGCCAACTCTGTATTGTGTGTGTGTGTGTGTATGTGTGTGTGTAAATGCTCCTCCCAGCCCCTTCTTTTCGTTTTCTTCCAAAGGAAAAGCTTCAGGGAAGAATCCACATGAAAATTCTGGGCTTTTATAATGCAGTTGTGGCATTTGAAATTATCACTGGCGTTCCTGTTTTTTCTCTGCAAGATGTTTGATTGCTGTGAAGTCCTGAATAATATCACTTAAATTGGTGGATTGGTGAATTTTTCAAATTGCCTTTTCATGAATTAATGCCTGAAATGATTTGCACATTAATTCTCTTCTTAAATAGTACTTAAGAAAAACAAAGCTTATATCATGATAGCTGGTTATTCTATGTATCTATCTGCTTTATTTAAATACGTTGAGAAAAAAATTCCCTAGCAGAAACAGATCTCTTTTTCCTCCTCTGAGGCATCTATTCTATTGTTTTTTCATCATTTTCATTTTCTGATACCGTCTAATGAAATTAGCTAATATTTACAATAAAACTGACTGATAGGTTGGAACTCTGCACTTCAGATCCCAAGTCAACAGTTGTTCTGCTGCTGTATTAGTGAATGACTGACTACAATTCATGAGACTGTTTCCTTGTTAAAATAATCTGCCTTTCACTAATTGTCTCTGTTATTGCCGTAGACTTGCAAATTAAAAGTCATCTCCTTACTCTGACAAAGTCATCTAGGATCATTTCCCACATTAGTCCCAGCTCAGCTAATGTTGGTCACAACTAAATTGAACTAAGGGCCACTGCAAATGGGTGGCTCTGGGCTGCCCCGGGAAGCACAAGATCAGGGCTGCGGCAACCCCATGCCGCAGCCCCAATCCTCCCTTTTGCTGCCCTGAAAAGAGCAACAAAATGCCACTCCTTTTAGGGGTGGCAAAAGGCCACCCTAAGAGCCAGCGTGTGGCTGTTCCCCACCTTTTTTGGTGCAGCGTGTTAGAATGCTGTGCTGGGAGGACATCCTGATGTTGCACGCCATGCGTAATGGCGTGTGGCATCAGGAGGGCATCAGCACGGGGTTGGGGCAGCCAGCGTGCAGCTGCCACACCCCAACTCTACCTCCAGACCGGCTCTTGGGGCCGGTCTGCAGAGGCCCTAAGACACATTTGAGATCATCAGGATTAACTTATCCCATAGGGCTCTACAGCCTTACAAATCTTCCACATAGCTAGCATAAATCTACCGGAAGTTTTTAAAGAAAGTACTGAATCATAGAATCGTAGAGTTGGAAGAGACCACAAGGGCCATCCAGTCCAACCCCTTGCCATGCAGGAACTCAAAATCAAACAATCTCCCACAGATGGCATCCAGCCTCTGTTGAAAGATCTCCAAAGAAGGAGACTCCACCACACTCCCAGAGAGTGTGTTCCACTCTCGAACAGCTCTCACTGTCAGGAAGTTCCACCTAATATTGAGGTGGAATCTCTTTTCCTGTAGCTTGTGTCCATTGTTCCGGGTCCTGTTCTCTGGAGCAGCAGAAAACAAGCTAGCACCCTCCTCAATATGACATCCCTTCAAATATTTAAAGAGGGCTATTATATCCCTATTAATCATTTCTTCTCCAGGCTAAATGTTCACAGACTCTCTGTTTAATGAACTGTTCTAGAATCTTTCCTGGTATTGATGTCAGACTAACTGGGCAATAGTTGTTGGGATCTCCCCCCCCTCCCCCATTTTGAAGATGGGGACAATGTTTGCCCTATTGTTGTGTGCATTCAGGTCATTTCCGACCTATGAGAACCCTAAGGCAAACTGCGCCTAAAAAAAACCTATGAAATTCATGGAGTTGCCATAAGTCAACAAATGACTTGAAGGTTTGTACATGCACACATGGCAAACCTATCACAGGGTTCTGTTTTTGTTTTTTGCTTTTTGCAAGATCTGTTCAGAGGCCTTCTTGTGAGGCTGAGAGGGTGTGACTTGCCCAAAGTCACCCAGTGAGATTTCATTGCCAAGGTTAGGGATTCAAACTCTGATCTCCTGGAGCCTAGACCAACACTCAGACCATTACATCACACCAGCTTTCTCTTCTTGCAGACAACTCCCTTTATCTGTCTGAAATGTGGCAGCTGTGGAATGCTCCTGTGCTTGAAGATTTCATCCACTTTCACCCAAAAGCAGAAAAATTATAGTTGATTATTCAGTTTGCTGTGTACAGGCATATATCAATGGGGATATATACAAAGCCTTAGATTTCCAAAGTGATGCTTGGATTGGAACTGAGGTGAAATGGGTCATACCTGAAACAGTCCAAATCAAACCAGCCCTGTTTCCAAACTGCATCTTATTTTGCCGGGTAGAAAAGAAGAAGCAGAAATATTTGGGGAAAAATTAATCTTGGCAAAATTTGCTGTGGCCAGTGCATTGGTAGTTCTGATTTATAGAACTCTAGTATTATCTGTAGTAATGTTATCTGGCAGGGGGAAAAAACTGCACTATTGAGAAGACTAGGTAGAAACTGACACCCTTTCAACAATAACATGTAGTATATACATAATCTATCTGCATTTGCCCTGTGTTTTCTCTTCACTGCGGCATCCACCCATGAACTGTATCATCTTGTACAGAGAAAGTGCACAGAAACTATAAGTCTTGAAAATCTATTTGGATATATATATATATATATATATATTGTTCTCTGTAAGTGAAGGAGGATTGGTCGGCACCCATGCAGGCTCTTAAATGCTGCAATTCAATTTGGATCATAAGCCTTTTGAAGTGAAAAAGAGAAAGAGAGAGAGAAGTTTGAGTGCTGGGGAAAAAAAGGCATGCTTCACATCAAAGGGATTTTTTTTTCTGTTGAGATGTACTGAGCCTTTTGGCCTTCTCATTACTATTCATGGTGTTTTTCCAGTAATACAACAGACAATTTAGGCAGCTAATTTACTGATATGTTACATCTTTTGACTCTTCCTCAGCTTTGAAATCTACTTGAAAAGAAACTGAGATATGTTTCTTTGACTCCTACTAAGAGCTTAGATCAACAGCTGTAGTCTCTGGTTTTTTAACCCTTCTCTAGCACACATCTAGGAGTCACTCATAGAAACCTTTGATCCCTACCACATCCATGGAAGGTGATGCATAATGCATTAATATTTCTATTATGATACTTATGATAACAACTTTGGTATTAACAGATCTATGAAATATAGTCCTTGTGAAAATATTTCATGATACTAATGTTGTATGCAAGCACAGATGAAGTATTGTGCCCTGATTTAAGTTTTAAGAGAGTTTTGAGGAATCATGTCACAATATTGAGGGTCAGTTCAAAGGTCATGTACAAGTTTAATGCAGCAGTTGATGGTGCATGACAGAAATGTGTGCCCCTTTCTACACCTCTTACTATTTGCCTGTCAGACTAGCATGTGCCATTTTCTTCCTTCTTTTCTATGAGTGATATTAGTTTGTTATTTCTGCACCATCTTAAAAATATGTAACCATAGTTACTATAATGACCTGTGAAACTTGCATCTTTATTTCCCATCTATATCCTTGGTGTTCTCAACAATTGCAGCATATCCATTCAGATTTCTTCTTTTGTTTACAGAATGGTATTGTAATTACCTCATTCCCTCTCAAATAAAGCCACAAGGAAATCATACTAACCACAGTTTAACATTACATCAAAACCCTAAACTGTGGTTACTCTTAAGTCCCATTTACTGAGAAAGGCCAGCTTAATAAAAACCAAGGCTATTTTTGTTTGTTTCCATCAGTTCAGACTAACCAGTTTCTTTGAGTTCAGATTAAACAACGACTGCAGTTAATCAAAATCATTCGTGAAAGCTTCTAATTTCTTCCTGAAAGGCATGGTAGAAGAGAAAGGGAAAAGAGCATATATGTCTAAAGCTCACCAAGGTTCATTCCTGTAATGATAAACCATTATTTATCATTATGTTTGAATGCAGCCATTATCTATTAAGCTGACTGCTTGTCAGACTGATAGCAGAACATGGATGTATGTCAGGAAACATTTTGATATTTGAAATAGTAAGTCAAGAGTTTTTTCAGCAGGACACATTTGTTCATATATGATCATTTAATAATTTTGGGGAGGAGTCAAAATTGGGGAGGAGGTTTGCTTATGATTGAGTAGCCTATCTGAACCTTGAATGTTGATAAAGAAAAAGATTTTAAGTGAACATTTTAAAAAAATTGGTAGAGTTCATATCTACAATTGGAATTTTGTCTGTGTGTGTGTGTGTGTGTGTGTGAGAGAGAGAGAGAGAGAGAGAGAGAGAGAGAGAGAGATTTCCAAAATACAGTTCACATGATTATTATTATTTTTCTCCCTACATCTGTGTTGTCAGCTTGCTTTCCAAATTCATTTATGTCTCTGGGTCTAATGTACTCATAAGAGGGGTGAAAGACTAGAAAGTGAGTTAAGGATAGTAAGTAGGCATGCTATCTGAAGTCCTTGAAAGAAGTACATTAAGAATGTGATAGACAGACATGGTGGACAACATCCCTTACTGTGACATTTATCAGCAATGGTTGTATGATATCCAGAAAGACTGGTTTTGTGTCTTTTCCTGTCTAGAACTGCAAGCACAACACAGGTGGCCTATATTGCAATAAATGTCTTCCTGGTTTCTATGGAGATGCTACTAAAGGGAAGCCTCATGACTGCCAGCTGTGTGCTTGCCCACTGAGTATACCTTCAAACAAGTAAGTTGCAAATTCACTTGGTAATATTGACATCTCCCTGGAAGCATCCCTGTATCAGTTATTGGGAGCTGGGGGGAATAATAGATTGGCTAACACTGATCTACAACAACCATGTGTAATTTTGCTTGGGTTCAAGACATAGAAATGAATATCAACACAAACCAAGTGCCCTTAGCTAAACTGCCCAGCTTCCATTTCCCCCAATGTTAACCAGACAAATAAAGAAACAGAAGGAACCTTTGGCAGCCGGGGCTGAGGCCCTGCCCTCTATTGTGGCCTATGAGAGTGGCAATGTTGTCTCACAAGTCTCCAGAGATTTCCAGGGGTACTAGAAAGATAGAATCATAGAGTTGGAAAAGACCACAAGGGCCACCCAGTCCAATCCCCTACCATGCAGGAATACACAATCAAAGCAGTAGTTTGAATTCATGGCTCTGCGTCCTATTTTCTGGAGCTGCAGAAAACAAGCTTGCTCCATCCTCAATATGACATCCCTTCAAATATTTAAACTGGGCTATCGTATCACCTCTTAATCTTTCCTTCTCCAGGCCAAACATAGGTCCCTAAGGACCTTTGCAGACTGCCAGAAATAGTGCAAATTGAGTCCACTTTAAGGGTTAGGGTTAGGGTTAGGAAATCATGGGAACTGTATTTTATTGTGGCACCAGAGCTCTCTGACAGAGAAGGCTCAATGTCTCAGGAAAAAAAAACAATTCCCATGACTCCCTAGCACTAACCCTAACCCTTAAAGTGGACTCAATTTGCACTATTTCTGGCAGTCTGCAAAGGCCCTTTAAGTCCCTAAGTCCCTCCTCAAGTGCACTGGGAGAAGTAGGTCCATTCTTCTGGTGATCAGGCTGTGAATGGATTATGTTTCCAACCTCCTCCCACCAGCAAGTGAGGCTGCAATAAGGAATTACAACAGGGGTCCTGCTTCTGACTGATACAGGAAAGAGGATGAAAATGTCATCCATCCATGCCTCAATTGCCAGCTGAATGGACCACCTCCTCTTGGTGTGGCTGGTAACATGGGGGGATGAAGACTGGCACTTTAGGCCACCCTGGGGGTGGAGCTGGTGTGGGACGACCACACGCCAGCTGCCCTGATTCTACCCTGACTCCGCTCCGGCACCGCGCACCCGTCTGCATGGCGCACGGTGCTAGGGCACCCTCTTGACACAACGTGCAAACATGCTGTGCCAAAAGGGCACAAAAGAGCTGCTGCCGCGGCTCTAAGAATGACTTTTTGCTACCCCCAAAAGGAGCAGCATTTGCCTGCTCTTTGGTGGGGGGGGGGCAAAAAGGAGTATCGGGGCCATGGCCCTGATCTGCCATTTCCAGGGGTGGCCCAGAGCCATCCCTTAGGGGCCGTCTGCATCAGCCCATAGATTCAGGAGGGCAGTTACAATTGTATCAATAGCGCCAAGGTCATAACTGCATAAGGATCAAGAACATGGAGCAATTACACTTCCATAACTTATGATGAATGCCAGTTGTGATTTTTAATATATATATATATATATATATATGTGTGTGTGTGTGTGTGTGTGTGTGTATATATATATATATATTGTTTGGTTGGTTTCAGAAGCGTTTCCTTCTTGCAAATTCATAGGACATGTCAAGAATCTCAGTGCAGCTCATTACAAACCTGCAAAGGTTCATCACTAATGGAAGAATGACAGTTGTCATTGCTTACTTATATTATTCCACAGTTTCACCCACATTAAACCAAGCTTTGTCCTAAGGCTTCAGGTCTACTGCTGAGTTGTTTGGCAAATTGAATGGTACCGTAGTGCAAACAAATCTCTAAGTGAAATAAAAGGAAGAATAATTGAAGACTGATCTCTTTAAAATTGTAGAGTGGCAGATATCCTGTTGTTTCAAACTGCTTGTATCTTTCAGTGTGCCAGCATATTACCTCATTACTATGTGTCAATCAGCTACTAGAGGGAGAGAAACAGAGGAAATAAAATGCTAGAAGGCAGAAGTACACAGCTAGGGTAAAACACTGTCAGAGGGGATTGTAAACATGCAAATGACTGGCTTGTGAGAGATGCAACTGTGTTATTGCTATCATATTTGCTTAAAAATAGAAGGAAACATGAAATAAAGCTCAGTCTCTTATGTATATAACCAGTTTGAAACTTCAGGGTAGACAGAATGATGAAGGATAGTCAGTTGTTATTGCAGTGACAATTTGAATAACCTACCAACTGCAGTCCAATACCTGGAAGCAAGTCCCATTGAGCTAAGTAGAACTTGCTTTTGAGGAGTCATGTATGTGATTAAGTTGCAAAGCTCTGTTCAGGTGATTATACTCCATACTGCCATTTAAACAATCCAGATTGCAACCACCTCCTGGTTCTTTAAAGTCATTTAAAATCCTAGCCTTTGGTCACAAACATGTCCAAAAAGAATGGGAAATGTTTATGAGTATTGTCACTACTGATTGTGAATACTGCATTATTATGGATAGTATCCAGATGGTGTCCCTCAATTGAAAGAAAGCAACCATTAGCAGAATGAGATGGGTGATGGTTTTCAATAACCCTCACCCCCCTCCAGGATCTCTCACCTCCACCAATCTGGTTGGCAAAACATGTAGGACAAGATGGGAGGTTGGAAGGGGGAGTGAACCACCAAAAATCAGCCACCCCATCCCAGTGATGGATGCCTCCTGTCAGCAGGAGTGTATTGATGACACTTAACAAAAAGTGCCAGCTATCCTCATTCATTGATCTATGTATGCCCTTAGAGAAAGATTTGGCAGATACTGAAAAATAGCATGATATTGGAAGTCTCTACCCCTCCCCCCCAACATCCCTCTCTAATGCAGCAATTAATTGTATTATTTCACCCTCCAAGCAATCTGAGTTTACTGGGCTTTCCAATCAATTGTCCTTCAGCTTCAGTGAGATTTAACTGGGGACTGCAGTCTGGGGTAGAGTATGTTGCCAGGCCCTCCCGGACTCAGACAAACAGCTGTACATTCCTGCTTTTTAAATGGTGTAGCGTCTCATTGATAGACTAAAGTCCCATAACAACATGTCATTTGGATACTGCCACCCGCTTGAGCTATATCCAGTGTCGGCAGAAATAGCAGAGTCATTCCAAACTCTACCGGCTGGAGCCAACCTTAAGCCCCATGTGTGAGAACAGACACAATTCTGTTTTGAAAGCAGCGTGCTCTGAAGAAGGACAGTAACTATGCTGCTAATGAATTTCTTTCTATGTTTTCTCTGTATCCCTCTTCTTGCCCTACATCAACAACAAAGTTTTAGCCCAACCTGTCATTTGGACCGAAGTCATGGATTAATATGTGATGAATGCCCCCCTGGCTATGTCGGCTCACGCTGTGAGAGGTAAGCAGGCATCATGTAGGGTTTTATTTCCTTCATCTGACAGTACTTTGTTAAATGGTTCTTTTTAAAGTCTCCTTCACTTTGTACATTAAAGTGATCATGTTTGTTGTAAATAACCATATTCCTGTTGTCTGCCCCATAGTCAGATTGGTGAAGCAATGACATTCTCCACCATTACAAGGTTTCTCTTTTAATAAGAAATATCACGATCTCTTCCATGTTTATATAGCTGCTTCATATAGCTGACAACAGTGTCTTTATGTAATTTTGCATTTAAGCATTAAGCTATAACATCAAAGAAAGTATTTCTCATTATAATAATATTACTTTGTAGGATGTTTTGTTGCTGGGGTTTTTGTGCACCTGTTCATTTTGATAATATTTCTGTATCTTCCAAATCTGCTCTGAACACAGAAAATGTATTTAATCAATTATTCGGTGAATTGCCATTTCATTTTCTTTGCACTGAGCCAGATAATGCAATTGGGAAGCTAGATTTATTTGTCTTAATTGTTTTAAAATTCATACTTTAAAACTTGGCTATTCATTAGTCTCCTGAGAAATTACTTACTTGGCTTGTGGAACTACAATAGTGTCAAAGTGTTACAAATATTTCAAAACAGTGGGGTAGGAGGTTCCTCAAATTCTTCTTCTCTCTTTACAACTTCATAAAGGCATGTGGCCTTCTAAGTAACTGAGCAGAAACAAATGTAAAATTTGGTATCATAGGATCAATTTTTCTGTAAAATTATGTTTGATTTTTTAAAGTATATTTCCTCAAGATGCATTTCTTCACTTTCTTTCTTTTACTTCACTGTGAGAATAAGTTTGATTTGAAAGAAGTAAACTGAAGGGACCAACTACATAAAACAGTGAAGGTATGGGTGTATTTACCCCTCACCCAGTTTTCTATTTTAGTTTATTAAATTCTTATACAGCATGGGTTCTATCCCTTTGCTTCCTGAGCTGCTTTGTCTGGGGTCACCCTGATGAAAAGTTATTTTATCCTATAAGACCAGAAGTAAATGACACAAATTGGTAGGCAGAGAGAGAGAGAGAGAGACTGTTCTCAAGAGTTGTTCACATTCTTTTGCTGAATTGATAGCTTAGTTTATCTTTAAAATTAACAGTAGTTTTACCTTTACCTACCATCTGATATCGGCATACCCAAGAAAATTGCCTTCAAAGAACTTCAATAATTATGCAAAGTTCAACACTTCTATGAAATAGATAGGAAAGTTTAGAGTTCTGAGGAGAATAGCAGTAGTAAGAGGAGGAGGAATTAATTACTTTATTTAAATAATTAGAGTTTAATGCTTTTAATTAGGCAAAAATGTTCAAAAATAAGCTTTTGAACTATAGGGCTGTGAATTCCTCATATTCTTGGTACCAAACCTGTCCTGCTTCTCTGCTACATGCTACTGGGCCTTATGTTGATATGCATCTACATTCTCCATCTGGGTTTTCTAAGCCAAGGGTAAAGGCTTTTTCATTTCCAACTTTTATTGCAATAGACTTAGGGACTTTACAGACTGCCAGAAATAATGCAACTTGAGTCCACTTTAACTGCCCTGGCTCAGTGGTAGGGAATGATGGGGACTGTAGTTTATTGTGGCACCAGAGCTCTCTGACAGAGAAGGCTCAATGTCTCAGAAAAAAAATACAGTTCCCATGATTCCCTAGCAGTAAGCCTGGACAGTTAAAGAGGACTCAAGTTGCATTATTCTAAGGCTCTTAGAAACCCACTGGTGGACAAAATGGGTGTAGTAGACCATTAAAACAGGATTAAAAACAGATCAAAACAGAAATATTAAATTCTCGATTTTTGAAAGCCTTGTAAAAATGTATGAGTGGCTGCTTTTGATGCTAATAGTGATTTCTGCTTCTTTTATAATATATGAATCCATTCAGGACTTACCTGTACACATAGATGCTCACCAGCTGATAAACTTGTAAGACTTTTTTTTACCAATAAACAATATCTTTAGGCATGTCTCCTGCTTCTTCTGTGGATCCTATTAGATGATCTGAGGTTTTGCTTCTTTTACAAGGGTGAACTTACACATCAGCCAAAAAGAGAAAATTCACTGCTGAAAATCAAATTAAAAGGATATTGATTTGCATAGCATTTGCATATATTAATTTATGCATACACAAACAAATATAGGGGTTGTGTGCCATTGCATACATGTGGGATCCCCAATTCCTATGATAGCTGCCCCCCACCTTCTGGTTGGTGAGGGGTGTGACTATGGCGGTGACCCCATGAACCACACTGGGGTGACACCAAACCTAGTGATACCACTGGACCCCCAACACAACTATTTACTGGCTGGTGGAAATCAGGGAGCATCAAAGCATTCCACTCTATCCCTTTAGCTTATGCATCTCATAACATCATGCTCCATGAGGTCCTGGAGGATGTTTATTGCTGTGTATCCAGCTACAGGAATGGAACAAGACACATTGCCACTGTAAATGCCACCCTTCCCCAGCCAGTAAATAACCGTATTGCAGTGAGGCTGCAGTAGTTAAATGTTGGGTTTGGGGGTGGGTAAGGGTGGAGAATTCCTCCTCATGGAACTCTATGGTAAGCTGTACTGATAGAGGTTCAATTAAATATTAAAACAACTAGAGTGCTGTCTTATATTCAACCTGGCTACCCTATTTAGAAGGGAACAGTGTGAGCAGGCAACCTCTGTGCCAGTTCTATTTGTTGTCCAGGTGCTGAATGATAATGGGCAACTGCAAGGCCCTGCTGCTTTTCTTCTTTCTGGTTCTTAATCTTTGAACTGGATTTGGAATTAATAATTCCTCAGAGAGAACTTTAAACAACAGGATGAGGTCTGACAGTGATCAAAAAGAAGGCTTCCCTCTATAAAATAGGGCATATGCCCACTTTAAATAGTGCACATGCACATATGAAAAAACAGGTCATACCCAATAAAATGTTATTCCTTAGATATGGAGGTGATACTATTAGTTAACAAAACTTTTAAAAGGCAACTAATCTTGTCCACAGTGTGGAAGCTGCTTTTTCAGTTTACGCCATAGTTCTGCTGTAGTGTTGGAAAAAGATGGTGATGTGTGTAGAGATAGCTGAGCATTTCATTTCAGATTGTTTTGGATAAGAATGATTAAATAAATAATAAGAATTTACCAAAATTTGAATAATTGTTATAACCGAGATGGGAAAGTATTGAAATTATAAAGATTGAACGCTGGAAGGAACAAAAACGACAAATTCATTCATCCCTGTCCAGTTCTTCAAGAGCAACTTCTTCATAGAACAAAGAATCTGACCTGTGGCACTTCTGCACTATACAATTACAATGCTATGATTTCACTTAAAAAAACAAAACATGGCTGTATCTTGTGGAACCCTAGGGATTGTAGTTTGGTGAGAGTCTCAAAAACTGTCTGGTAGAGATCTTTAGCAGAGGATTCTAAATGTAGGCAGATCCAGGACCAGAACAGTACATGAAAATTTAGCATTACTTGTATAAGGAGGAAAGCTTGAAGGAACTGAGCATGTTCAGCTTGTTGAAAAGAAGATTATTGGGTAACATGACTGCAGTCTTTAAATACCTCAAGGGTTGTCACAGAGAGGGGTGGGCAGATCTGTTTTCTGCTGCCCCGAAAGCTAGGACCAGATGTAATGGTTTTAAATTATAGGAGATAGATTTCTTTGACAATTGGAAGAAAATCTTGACACTAAGAGCAGTTCAACAATGAAACCAATTGCAAGTCCTCCATATGTACTGGCTGAATTGGAAGTTGCTGGCTGACCTAGAACCTGCCTGAAAGATTCAGGATCATCAGGACATGAAGAGCTAGCCCATGAATTAAAGTAAATATCTATCTTTGGATGAGGTCTCCTTCTCTTGACATCTTCATAAAGAAGCTGGACAGCTAGCTGCTGGGATGCTTTAATTGGACATCCTGCACTGAGCAAAGAGGTTGGACTTGATAGCCTACAAGGCCATCTAGGATTCTAGGATTTGGAGTAGGAAAATCTCCCTCTCCATGATTGAAGCAGATCTTCTAAGACAGAGACAAAACATGCTACCTGACATAACAAAACTTGGAAGGCAGGAGTATATCATGGGCTGTAGATATTAGTCAAAGAGGGAACAAGGCAAATGTTGCAAGGGCCCAACAGTGGAAGGAAAAAAAACTCACACAGGGAGCAAGTGGGGAGGGCACATGCTCTTAGATGTCTCCACACTAATGCACAGAGCATGGGAAATAAACAAGATGAACTTGAACTCCTAGCACAACAAAGCAAATACGATGTAATAGGCATCACTGAAACCTGTTGGGATGAGTCTCACGATTGAAATGTAGGAATAAAGGGGTATAACCTTTTTAAGAGAAACAGGCCAAACAGGAAAGGTTGAGGAATAGCATTATATGTCAGAGATGTTTACACCTGTGAAGTGATCCAGGACTTAAATCCTGGAAATCTGGTGGAGAGCGTCTGGATAAAACTTAAAGGGGAAGGAAACAATAGGGGTGTTATAGTGGGAGTTGACTACAGACCCCCCAAGTCAGACTGGATAATGCCTTTCTAGAACAGATGACCACACTCTCAGAAAGGAGAGATGTAGTAGTGATGGATGATTTCAACTATCCTGATATTTGCTGGAAGTCAAACTCAGCCAATACTTCAAGATCTAGCAAATTCCTCACTTGCCTCAAAGATAATTTCTTTGTCCAAAAGGTGGAAGAGGCAACAAGGGGATCAGCTATTTTAGATCTGATGCTAACCAACAGGGATGACCTGGTAAATGGGGTGCAAGTGGTAGGATCCTTAGGTGGGACTGAAGTGTTCTCCTGGAGTTTCTTATACAGTGGAACAGAGAAGCTAGGCATAGTCAAACACTCATTCTACACTTTAGGAGAGCTGATTGCAACAACTAATCTGAACTGTTTTTTGATAAAATTACCAGCTTGCTAGATGAAGGGAATGTGGTAGGCATAGCATATCTTGATTTCGGTAAGGCTTTTGACAAGATCCCCCATGATATTCTTGCAAACAAGATAGTAAAATGTGGGCTAGACAATACAACTGTTAAGTGATTTAGTAACTGGTTGACTGACCAAGCCCAAAGTGTGCTCAGCAATGGCTCCTCTTCATCCTGGAGAGAAGTGACCTGTGGGGTACCACAGGGTTCTGTCCTGGGCCCAGTGCTATTCAACATCTTTATCAATGATTTGGATGAAGGAATAGGGGGCATGCTTCTCAAATTTACAGATGACACCAAATTAGGAGGAGTAGCTAATACCCCAGAAGAAAGGATTAAAATTCAAAATGACCTTAATAGATTAGAAAGCTGGGCCAAAGCTAACAAAATGAATTTCAACACAGAGAAATGTAAGGTACTGCACTTAGGGCAAAAAAAAATGAAATGCATAGATATAAGATGGGGGAAACCTAGCTTAATGAGACTATGTGTGAAAGGGATCTAGGAGTCCTAGTAGAACACAAGTTGAACATGAGTCAACAGTGTAACACAGTAGCTAAAAAGGCCAATGTAATTTTAGGCTGTATTAATAGAAGTATAGTATCTAGATCAAGGGAAGTAATAGTACCACTGCATTCTGCTTTGGTCAGGCCCCACCTGGAATACTGTGTCCAGTTCTTGGCACCACAATTCAAAAAGGAGGTTGAAAAACTGGAGCATGTCCAGATGAGCCTAACTAAAATGGTGAAGGGTCTGGAAACCATGCCCTATGAGGAATGACTTAGGGAACTGGGTATGTTTAGCCTGGAGAAGAGATGGTTAAGAGGGGATATGATAGCCCTCTTTAAATGTTTGAAGAGATGTCATATTAAGGAGGGTGCTAGCTTGTTTTCTGCTGCTCCAGAGAACAGGACTCGGAACAATGGATGCAAGCTACAGGAAAAGAGATTCCACCTCAACATTAGGAGGAACTTCCAAACAGTGAGAGCTGTTCGACAGTGGAACACACTCCCTGGGAATGTGGTGGAGTCTCCTCCTTTGGAGGTCTTTAAACAGAAGGCTGGATGGCCACCTACTGGGGATGCTTTGATGCTTTGGGGATTCCTGAATGGCAAGGGGTTGGACTGGATGGCCCTTGTAGTCTCTTCCAACTCTATGATTCTATGATTCTAGCAATGTTTGAATCAGTCACCTTTCTTAAGAGATTTTACAAGGTAGCTGATTAGACAGCTACCCACATGAGTCCGTCTCCATGTCTGTTGCCAGATTTAAACATCCAGCTGTTAGTAATAGCTATAACAAATACATTTCTATACTGTTTATGGATGTACTAAGCAGTTTACAAAGTGTAAGCTAATTGCCCCCAACAAGCTGGGTATTCATTTTAGCAACCTATGGAAGGATGCCAGGCTGAGTCGACCCAGAGCCCCTGGCTGGTATTGAATGCACAACCTTGTCCTTTGTGAGTGATAAGCTTATCGCACGGTACTTAAGGAATGATAACGGAACAGAACGGAGCAAAAACACATTTTACTGGACAGGAGAATGCCACCAATGCCACCGGAAGTCCCCAAGGATCATCCTCCAAAAATTGGCTGCCAGGAACAGCTGGGGAACACCTTGGGGACTCCCAGCGGCATTGGTGGCATTCTCCCATCCAGTAAAATGTGTTTTTACTCTGTTCCATTCTGTTCTGTTCCGTTCCCTTTCTTGTAAGTGTCGTGCGATAAGCTTATGAGTGGCAGCAGTACAAGTATTTAACTACTGCACCACAAGGGCTCCTAATGTTCTTTGATTAGGATTTTTTTTTTTGTCTGATTGGTTTTTCCTTGTGTCCTATATTTATTGTGGAGGTATATTACATTACATTTTCCTAGAAACTCTCTTGCAGAACAAAATGAGAGATTTTTTACTTTTAGTCATGGGTCTAGCCTTTCCTGTCTTGAGGACTCTGCATCTTCCAAACAGGTTTGAGGGCAGGCAACAATTTCCAACACAGCCTGTATATGAGGGACCTACATACATATATAGATCTTGGCAAGGATCGTGTACAAATACTAGAAAGTTGGCACAGGTGGCACGGGTGAATCTATAGCAAAATAGCTCCCATGCTGGCACTATAAAATCTAAAATAACTTGGGCTTTGTATGTTTCACATACTGACAATTGCCTGGTTGGTAAAATTGTATAATATCCTTGAAAGTGCTACTCATCATTGTATCCAACAATTTGTATCTATGTTCTTCAATAGCAATATTATACATATTACCAATATAAAGTACAACAGAACCATTTTTGGATTATGGTCAATGACTATGGCACAGAGTTTCTCATTACCATGGTCCAGAATCTTTCATTCTTGAGGATCTAATCCAGGGGTAGGCAAACTCCCCTTTAAGGGCTGAGGGACTCCCAGAAGCCTCAGCCATGCTGGTCAATAGTCTGGGATGTTGGCCAATAGTCTGGGATTCTGGGAGCTGAAGTCCTTCGGCCCTTAAAGGGGACAGTTTGCCTACCCCGATCTAATCCAATATGCCCTTGCATACATACTCATGCCTGGAAATAAATCTCATTGGTCTCAATGAAAGTTCTGAATAGATGTACATAGTATTTCATCACATTCCTTAAAATATGGAAGCATTAGTACTTGAAAGAAGGTGAGAATACAGCTAATGTGCTAAGAATATCAGGAATTTTTTAAAAAATATATTTATTCATCCATTTATATGTCACATTTCTTCTGAAGTGGGACCCAAGGTGGATCACATAAGATAATCAGTTAAAACCTAACAATACAAATTTTAAAACTATTTATTTATTTTATTGTATTTCTATGCTGCCTTTCTACCAGAAGGAACCCAAGGCAGCTCACAAATAAACTTGTTTAAAAGATTTTGTAATAAAAATGTAAAAATAATTGAAATTGGCTAGCTAAAAATAGTATAAAATCATATTAAAAACATACAAAAGTTAAAAAACATATCTAAAGCACACACCCAGTATAAAAGCCTCCCTGCCACAATCATATATTAAAAGCTTGCTTGAATGAAAAAAAAAATGCCTTTGCCTGCTGGTGAAAGGAAAGCAAGGAGGAGGCTGGCCTAGCATCCGGTGGCAGGGAGTTCCATACGGTGGGAGCAGCCACTGAGCAGGCTCTCTCTCGTGTCCTCACCAAGTGAGCCTGTGATGGCAATGGGACTGAGAGAAAGCCTTCCTCTGAAGATTTCAGGACTCTGGCAAGATCGTATGAGGAGATACAGTCTTTCAAACAGTCTGACCCTAAGCATTTATAGTTCATGATTAGCACTTTGAATTGTGCCTGGAAATTGGTGGGCAGTAGAGCTGTTTCACTGGGAGCCATGTGCTTTCTATAACTGGGCCCAGCCAGCATTCTGGACCTGCTGAATTTTCCAAACAGTTTCTAAAGGCAGCCCCACATAAAGTGTGTTACAGTAGTCCAAAGGGGATGTCTCACCATAGTCAGATTTGACATCTCCAGGAATGGGTACAGCTGACACATTAGTTTTAGCTGAGCAAATGCACTCCTGGCCACTACTGAAACCTAGGCATCTAGACTCAGAGTTGAGTCCAGGAGAACACCCAAACTGTGAGACTGAAATTTTAAGGATTGGGGTGTAACCCCATCCAGCAGAGGCAGAGTCCCAATTCCTTAATTTGCCTTAAAGCTGACCAGGAACACCTCTGTCTTGTCTGGATGAAGTTTCAATTTGTTTGCCCTAATCCAGTCCATTACTGATAATGGACATTGCAAGGAAGTTGTCTCAGTACTGAACTAATCAGATGGGAAGGAGAGATAGAGTTGGGCATCATCAGCATATTGGTGACATCTCTCCCTCAATTCTGGATGACCTCTCCCAGTGGTTTTAAATGGGTGTTAAACAGTATGAGAGACAAAATGGAACCCTGGGAGACTTGGAGGCAGCTGGAGCATGCACAGTTTTGGAAAGCTACTTTTAAAAGGAATGAATACAATGATAGACTGAACATCTGTAACTGAGCTGTGGTAGGAGGATACTGTGGGACATAAAGCCTCATCCTGCATCTCTCAGTTATGAATGGCTTCAGCATGTCTTTAGATTCAGTCCTCTTAAAAGTAACTTTCCAACCTGGGAGCCAAATGCAGAATGTTTCTTTCAGTGAAAGAAGTTGAGGGAGGCTTTAGAAAATAAAGTCATTTAGTCATATCAGGGATGATTATCAGGACACCTGCCTGGACACCCATTGAAAAATGAATGATAAGATTCAATATGCTATACTCAGCATATTATGCTCTGCTGAGGTGGAGGCTTCTCCATGTCATACTACTGAAGGAGCCAGAGAGGTCTTTCTCAGTTGTATTGCTCTGGCTGTGTGACCACACACAACCACTCCCCTTAACGGCTGCCTAGAACTGAAACTGAATCTGCTATTTCCTTATGCATCTAGATAGTGTTATATTTGGCTAAAAACACCTGTCACAAAAAAGGATTAGGCATTTGCCTACTTGTTGCTATGGCTGCAACTGCTCAATGCTATTTCCCTATGTCTTTTCCTGTCGTCTGGGGTATTAGCTATTCCTCCTAATTTGGTGTCATCTGAATATTTGAGAAGCGTGCTCCCTAGTCTTTCATCCAAGTCATTGATAAAGATGTTGAATAGCACTGGGCCCAGGACAGAACCCTGTGGCACCCCACTGGTCACTTCTCTCCAGGATGAAGAGGAGCCATTGCTGAGCAGTCTTTGGGTTCAGTCAGTCAACCAATTATTAATCCACCTAACAGTTGTATTGACTAGTCCACAACCTGAGGGCTGTGAAGTTGGTGAATGGAAGAACAAATCAGCTGACTGATACTTTTGTGGCAGTTGGTCAGGATCAGCTCTTATTATCAACCAACGAGAGGGTATAATTGGTAGACTAAAAACAAAGAAATAATTTGAGTAACTGTTTCTTTTAATTGTCATGAGCCACATAAAACTGCCAGGGGGCACTGATTATAACAAACACACCATCATTTAGTAAGCCTTCTTTATATGCTATTAAATGTGAATGAGTAATTGCTTTAGGAATTTGCATGGGATCTCTTCTTATTTTATCCTGTAGAAACTGCTATGAGTCATGTGTAGCTATTAAATTAACTGTTCCCAAATTATCACAAAATGTTCTATATTCAGGTTCGCCTTTTAGTCCTCTGCTTTCCCACTCTGAGAATTGGTAATAAATCTTCTTTTTTCTTATATATAATGCTAGTAAATTAAAATACTTTATAGGTTGTTTTGTTGTTATTATCGGAATAATTGTTCCTTTGATTTATGTATAAAGCGGGTATTGGGCAGCATTTATGTTTTGTTTTGTTGGATTCTCTGCTCCCAAGTTCTTTTTCTTTTTCTTTTCCCTTTGCATCTATTGTTCATCCTCATCCTCATCCATTCTTCTGTATGTATCTCCTCTCCAGTGTTTTCTGCAGTCACCTAATTGCTGTGCCCCTGCTTTGCCTATCCATTCAATAAACATAGAATGCTTCTCACTTTTCTTCCACTAACAGCATCCTTCTCTTTAAAACTCTCAACTGGCTCCTTGTTGCTTTCAATTTGCCCTAATCTTCACATTTGAGACTCTGTGTCTCTCTGCCTTTGGCAGAATCCAATTCTTATCTCTCCTTTTTATTCACTGTCTCATCTTCTTCTCTCAGAACAAGCACATCTGAGGACCCAAGATGAGCTGGGAATTTGTGGGCCAGCACATGCTCAGCAAGGAAAGTGACCCTTGAATTCAGAGAGCCTCAGATATAAGGACTCAGGCTAGATTTTCTTTTAAAAAGGAAGAGGAGGCTTATTAAATTTCATCATAGCACTGAGAAACACAGAGGCATTTTGAATTTTCTGGAGAGATAGAAGCAAATGGGAGCAGCAAGGAAGTGGGTACAGTAAAATGACAGAAAAATGACCTGGATTCTTTCTGGATTCCACGACAAAGAGTTTAAAAACCGTTTTAATAAGTCTTTGTCATTATATAGTTAAACTTTAATTTCCCCTCCTATCCACCCAGTTCTTCCTCCTCTCCCAAAAATTCCCATCACATCTACACTGGACCCTTCCTATCAGTATGCTTGTGGTCTACAAATCCAACCACCTGCAGATTGCCACACGCATACACACTGAAGTGTGCATGTTCACCTCACCAACATTGAATGATATAAAGAGCCCTGGTGCCACAGTGGTTAAATGCTGGTTCTTCAGCCATAATATTGTAAGTTTGATCCTGGAGGGCTCCAAGGTCGACTCAGACTTCCATTCTTTCATAGGTCAGTAAAATGAGTACCCAGCTTGTTGGGGACAATTGGCTTACACCTTGTAAACCACTTAGAGAGTGCTAGTTTATGGATACGTGGTATAGAAATGTACTTGCTATTGCTATAATATGGGGCACCATTGGCCATGTTTTTTAGCATCCATGTCAGGGTGGAACCTAACCCCTGGCAATACAGAGAGCCAACTCTATATGAAATCACCATATTAGATTTTCCACACCTATAACTGTCATTTCGTTGTTTCAGAAATAGCATACATGTATATTCAGCCTTAATGATTTTCCTCCTTTCATGTTGAATAATAACCATTTCCACAAGTAATCTCATTTGAAAAGCATTATCTGATTCTTTGTGATTCCATGCTGTGAGTCTGTAACCTAAGGGTTGTAATTTGACCTAATAATGTACCCTGGGGAGAAAATGGCTTTATAGCTGTCACAGCATAGATGTAGAGATATAGTGGATAAAGTGCCAGAGAGATATAGTGGATATTACTCTAGGTTATGGTTACAGCTAAGAGAGACAAGAAAAATATGCAAAGTGTCTTTTAAAATTTTTTTTAAAAAAACCACATGTTTTCATTCTGAGTCTTCCTTGTAGTTGTTCTGTTTAAGTTAGCACTGACTTTTTTTCTTTTAGCATCAGATACTAATTTTCCATATGGCTTTCTTTTCCTGTGTGCACATTCCAAAGGATGTGAGGCACTGAATCAAAAGACAGTTACAGTGTCAGAACTCCTAAGATGCAGTGATGGTAGATAACACTGAGAGTTTAACAGGAAATTTAGAGAGAAAGAAAGGCACAATGTGGACACATACATCACCATAGGAACATGGACATACGTAACCTATCACCACTTTCAAAAGACATTCTTGATTCATTACATACATAATCATAGTAGTAGAATATAATTCCAAACACCCTGGAAAAGGCAAGAAGATAAAGGTTTATGTGAACTTTAATTAGCAGTGTCTCAAAGGATGGGAATGTTTTTTAAAAGTGATCAAAGTGGATTGTCATTAGGAGGAGGGTCATTTATTATTTGCTCATAAATCCATGGGGTTTTCTCCCAGGGTTGGCTTTGTGCATTTCTGCTGGCATTATAGAATACAAGAAAAAAGCCGAAATGAAAGAAAGAACAAAATGAACCCATAAAAATGAAGGGGGAAATTAATAGTCATTGAAAAAGCTACCTGTGTGTATATCAATTTGCTTGCCTATGTCACATTATGTGTCAGAACTATACCTGCATGTATGAGTTCTGTCAGATGTCTATTGGGAATGTTATGTGCTTAGTTGCTTTAATGGAATGATAGGTGGGTTAGTAGTTAAGGTAGACAGCTGGCATAGTAGACTTTGTGAGTTGTAGGCTGTTAGAAGTGGGGGGATGGGAGTAGATAGTGCAGTGGGTAGTTTTGAGAAAGTAAGTTCTCTGGAATGCAAGGCCGAGGGGGGAGGATGGTATGGTTGGGAATGTTTTGCTTGAGGAAGGAGGGCTGCTGGGTGAGAGTTTTGGCTGGGGAAGTAATATCTGATGTGAGAATGTGTAGGAAGGGGGGGGTTGATTGGATGGGTGGAAAAGAGCTGTGGGAATAGTAGGTGGGTGCTAGGTTTCACGCCAGATGAGGTGGGGTGGAGTCCCTCATTTTGAAGGGTTTAACTTGGCATTTGATGGTGGGGGGGGCAGTTCTGGCTTAAACACTGACTGGTGAATTACTGACTGTGTGTTTCAATAAACTCCTAATTGCTTCAATTGGCTGGTTTAATGGCTACACAGAGTTCCTGAATTTTGCCAAGTCTGACATTATGCTTTCATAATGTATTTACATTATAATTTTACCAAAAAAATATACATTTAATTTTTATCTGCTTGCGTTTTTGTATCTTTATAGTTTGTTCTTTGTAGTGGCCTTTGATTATCGAAAGCAATAGAACTATATCTTTCTATCTATATATGCTTAACCTGGATGTAAATCTTGTTGAAGTCAGTGGGACTTACATCTTGGAAGATATTTATAGGTTTTTGCTCAGAATAAAATAAGTGTTTCTTGCATTAAATTGTGTGCATGTATAATTCAACACATCCTTTTATTCTAGACAGATATTTTCTTTTCATTATGCATATATTGTATTTCTTTGTCAGTCCAGGAAAGAATGCTTGCTTCCCATTTTAAAGAGGCACATTAAATTCAGGAAAGGAATGTCAGCCTTCCTGATTAGTTAGCACAGCAGCAGAACATCATTTTTGGAGAGTTATACAAAGAGTTCTCAACATGAACCTGATTTCCTCTAGAATATGAATGGACAGATTTCTTAATATGCTTTCATCTCATCTTCAGTTCCAGCGACAAGGTCCCTCCCTGCTTTCCCCTCCACTATCCCCCACCCCACCCACAAAATCTAATAACTATGGGAGCTGGCAGAATTTCAGTGAGTAAAGAATCTACATCAGTGTTGAAGAAGCTAAAAAGAAAAGATGGAAAGGAGGCGGGGAAGACCTGAGAAATGCTTGAGAGAGAAAATCAAGCTATCCTTAGTTATTCATAAGGAAACAAAATTGTAAACATTTTTTTCTGTAATTTCAGCAGACCAGTGTATATACTTTAATGATTTTTGCTTGTTGTCCTAGGTGTGCAGAAGGCTATTTTGGACAACCTTTAATACCAGGGGGATCGTGCCAGCCTTGCCAGTGTAATGACAACCTTGACTTCTCCATTCCTGGCAGCTGTGACAGCTTGTCTGGAGCTTGTCTGATATGTAAGCCAGGTACAACAGGCCAGTACTGTGAAAAGTGTGCTGATGGGTATTTCGGAGATGCTCTTGATGTGAAGAACTGTCAACGTAAGTCCCGGAGTCTTGCTTCTCCTGTCAGAATGCATTCATTCCCTATGGGCACATCTCATGAGTGTGTATCAAATGGGACATGGAATTATTTGCATGGTATTACATAGAGTAAATCGCATTATCCAAAACTGGTAGTTCAGATTGCCTTACTCACTGACCAGATTCTTTGTTAGTGGTCTCCGAATAACCTCATGGACTATATTTATATATTTCTGCCAATAGTGTAAATGGTGCTATATGGATTACAAGAGCACAATAAAACTAGCACATTGTTTAGTATTTTAGCTTCTGACTTTGTGGCTGTTTGGAATATCTTCCATCCATACAGTCTGGGAAACAACATTTATTTGAATCACATAGGGTCTGTATGATCTGCTTACATTCTGCCTTTTTTAAATAACAACAACAACAACAACTGATGTCCTACATTAAATTCCTTGCAATTAGGAAGGGTATATATTTCCTTATGTCAACATGAATTTTATGTTTTTCACTTCTTGTGTACATAAGGGGCTAATATAGAAAGGCAGGGGATGTTGACATACAAAATATATGAAAGTCCTTGTTTGTAGTATATGTGTGAATTTACACACATGTACACACACATATTATGCAGTGCATCTTCTAGAAGAGGTTTGCACAAGAATCTTTGTCAAGGTCGAACTAGCCATGGTTTCAGAGCTTCTTTCTGGGTGGAGAAAGCGTATGCCTTCTCTTTAACTTGTGGCTGAGCTTCTTTGCATGTTCAGACATTTCCTATTCAATTTGTTCTATTTCCTTGTTGTGCTGCACTATATAAGTTTCTTGCACTGAGTAGTATGCTTTACATCAAGAAGTACAGTTTATAATACAGAATCCTGTGGCATCTTAAAAAGACTAAAAAGTTGTATTTGACAAACTTTCACAGATAGCAGCCTACTTTACTCACAAATACTTTTGCCAAATAAAACTTGTTAGTATATAAGATGCCACAACAGTCTACTGTGTTTTTTTTAGCAATAGACTGACATGACCACCCCATTTCTCCCTCCTGAGGTTAATTTCTATTAGGGCTTCCCCCCTCAAACACAGGCCATTACTTTTTAAATCCAAGTTAAAGACCACTTTGTTCAGGGAGGCATTCCCTGGGATTGTTTGATATACATTTACTTGTTTTGTCAGTTGGGTTTACAGTGGATGTTGTTATTAATTGTTATTAATTGTTGTAATTGTCTTTATTTTCATTGACTTTTATTATTCTGTTCATTGTTTTACTTAGATTGTACGCCTCTGGCAGGTTTTATTCTGTTTTATCCTTGATTGTCTTTTGTACAGCGCTGAATACACTGACAGCGCTCTAGAAATAAACTTTAATAATAATAATAATAATAATAATAATAATAATAAGGGCTATCTGCTGAATAGATCCACATTTGCCTGCATTGTGGCCCAAGCCTCAATGTATACTATAAAATAAATTGGAAACTACTTGAAGGCATATAACAACAACAACATCATCAGCATCAACAATGTAAGTGGGAAGGTCCCCAATAATTCCAGTGATATCTATGTTGATAAGAAACAGTGGCTCACATCCTGTTTAAACATTTGCATTCATAACCACTTGGTGTTCATAGAATCATAGAGTTGGAAGAGACCACAAGGGCCATCCAGTCCAACCCCCTGCCATGCAGGAACTCACAAAGCATCCCCAACAGATGGCCATCCAGCCTCTGTTTAAAGACCTCCAAAGAAGGAAACTTAACCACACTCTGAGGCAATGTGTTCCTCTTTCGAACAGCTCCCACTGTCAGGAAGTTCCTCCTAATGTTGAGGTGGAATCTCTTATCCTGTAGCTTGCATCCATTGTTCTGGGTCCTGTTCTCTGGAGCAGCAGAAAACAAGTCAGCTTCCTCCTCAATATGACATCCCTTCAAATATTTAAACAGGGCTATCATATCACCTTTAATCGTCTCTTCTCCAGGCTAAACTTACCCAATTCCCTAAGTCGTTTTTCATAGGGCATGGTTTCCAAACCCTTCACCATTTTAATCACCCTCCTCTGGACACGCTTCAGTTTCTCAATATCCTTTTTGAATTGTGGTGCCCAGAACTGGACACAGTATTCCAGATGTGGCCTGACCAAAGCAGAATACAGTGGCACCATTACTTCCCTTGATCTAGATACTATATTCTATTGATGCAGCCTAAAATCGCATTGGCCTTTTTAGCTGTGGCATCACACTGTTGACTCATGTTCAACTTGTGGTCTACTAGGACTCCTAGATCCCTTTCACATGTAGTCTTGTTAAGCCAGGTGTCCCCCATCTTATTTTCTATACATTTCATTTTTTTGCCCTAAGTGCAGTACCTTACATTTCTCCGTGTTGAAATTCATTTTGTTAGCTTTGGCCCAGCTTTCTAATCTATTAAAGTCATTTTGAATTTTCATCCTGTCGTCTGGGGTATTAGCTATTCTTCCTAATTTGGTGTCATCTGAATATTTGAGAAGCATGCTCCCTATTCTTTCATCCAAGTCATTGATAAAGATGTTGAATAGCACTGGGCCCAGAACAGAACCCTGTGGCACCCCACTGGTCACTTCTCTCCAGGATGAAGAGGAGCCATTGCTGAGCAGTCTTTGGGTTCAGTCAGTCAACCAATTATTAATCCACCTAACAGTTGTATTGACTAGTCCACATTTTACTATCTTGTTTGCAAGCATATCATGGGGGGCCTTGTCAAAAGCCTTACTGAAATCAAGATATGCTATGTCTATCACATTCCCTTCATCTACCAAGCTGATAATTTTATCATGCTTATGATCATTACACTATTGCCACAATTACAAATACCTCTCCCCCAACCTATTTTGCTTGGGGAGGAGCAGTGTGATGTAGTGGTTTGAACATTGGACTACAGCTCTGGAGCCCAGGATTGAAACCTCTGTTCAAGCCTAAAACCCCATTGGGTGACCTTAGGCAAGTCACACACTCTTAGCCTCAGAAGTTGACAAGGTCAAATCGCTTCTGAAGAAATTTTCCAAGAAAATCCTATGATAGATTCACCTTAGGTTCAGCATAAGTCAAAAATGAGAGGCACACAACAACATCCACAACCAGAACAACAGCCTATTTTGACAGCCAGAAGAGAGATGGAGATCTGTTAATAATACAGGTGATTGGGGTGTTGCAGGGTGACATTTCCAGCCACTTCCTACTAGCGAGCTGCAGGAGCCATGTCACAATTCCTCATCACACCACTGGTATCCCACCTTGGGGTGTCACCTGGTGCAGGGTGTGGGGCTTCTGCAAGGCAGGGCTTCTGGGAGTTGGCCCAAACATGCGTGTCCCCCCCCCCAGCTCACCGCCACAGTGTCATTCTACTCATGAGTAGAATGGTGTAATACAACGAGGTGGGGGCATACTCATACTCAGCCCTCTCAAAAGGCAGCCACTGTCCCCACCAGACCTTCCATGTCGCGTGTGGCTCAGAAGGTCTGGGGGGTGTCAGATGGCTTCTGAGAGGGCTGTGTGCATCCCCCACATCACTACCCCAGTCTACTTGCATACACCCTTGATGCCTTCCAAGTCCTGTATGGTGGTTGCCATGGAAGACAGCTGCCCCCCAAGGGGGTACCACTCCATCCCTCTGGGTGTCACCCAGTCTGATCCACACACCCCTAATGACACCACTGAGTTACACTACACCTTGCTGGTAGGAGGAAGCTGGAAATGTCATCTTGCTGTACCCCAATCACCTGCAGAACCGACCTCTGGCTTCTAGCTTTTAATTAGATTTGAGGGGTTGGGCAGTTATGAACAGCTGTAGTTATGAATACGCAATTGCATATCATTCCCTGTCTGTGATATAGGATCTTGGCCAACCTCTCCGATATAGAAGGCTTGGTGAAAATGAACTTGAATGGAAAGTCAAGAAGGTCAAATCTTTCCAGAAGGAGAGACCACAACAGAAGCTCAGCTAGAGTATATAGCATAGAAAATATATCATTGTGTCTGATAAGATACTAGCATAATTAATAAGAAGGGCTGAGGATGCCATCAAAGACAAGACAGTTCTCTTTAGAAAATGAAGCACAGGAAAGTGACATAAACTCAGTTGGTTAATCCATCAAGCTCACTGTTCTTAACACTCTCTGACAGCCCAGGATTTCAAGCAATTTTCCCCCTAGCCCTGTCTGGTGATACCAGAGATTAATCTTCCTACTCAGAAAGCATGTGCTCAACTACTGAGCTACAGCCCTTCCTCCAAAATAGAAATGGATGGAATAAAAATAGATGGAATATTCAAAACTATTTGAGAAATGGTTGAAAAATGGGCTCTGAACTATTGGGAAACCCTGATGAGGAGAATCCTAGACAGGCAAGAATCTTCAGTTTAAAATGTACTCTGCCTGAAAAAAGCACACGGGTTGTGTGTGTTTGTGTGAGTGTGTGTATGTGCAGAAAATGATGTATTTTTTCAGGAAACAAGTTTCCTGCACAGAAAACAGGATACTATTTTCTGTGGAAAAAAAGTTTTTTGCTTTTTCCCCCCTTTCTCATCTCATCTTTTCTTTTTTTAATAGAATAAGTCCTGAGCTGCAGACAATATTCCAAAACTGTGCAGGTTTTGATGACTTTCTACAAGTGACAATAGAAATTGCAAAATTCTTCACTCTTGACTGTGAGAATAAACGTTATACAGGTTTACATATCTACTCTAGCATAAAGTCAGCAAAGCGAATCCTATATGTAGCCTCAAGGACTATTGAAGCTGCACCCACACTGCAGAATTAATGCAATTTGATACTGCTTTAACTGTCATGATTCCTTCCAATGGAATCCTCGGATATGTAGGTTAGTGGGGCACTAGAGATCAACAAATCCTAGAATTCCCATAGCATTGAGTCATGGCAGTTAAAGCAGTTACTGCATTATTTTTGAAATGCAGATGCAGCCTTTGTGGCCCTTGACCTTCCAGACACTAGGAACCACCTCTTTTCTGCCCCCTCATAAGGTCATATGGCTCTTCTTGAAGCCTCCAGCAGTGCCAATTTGTCTTTAAGTAGACTCACCCCCTCATCCCCCCAAACACCGTAACATTTCTTCAAAGTCTTTTCAGAATCAGAATTGGACTTCTAGCCACTTTTGATTCTCTCTCTTTTTAAAGGATTTTTGGCAGTACTGCCAGACCTCAAAAGTTCCTGGACAACAAAATTGGACCTCATAGTTGCCACAGTTGCCATTACTGCTTTTAAGTCTTGCTCAAATGAGGAGGAACAATAGAGGTGCACACATTTCAGAATATCAAATGGAAGCAAATAATAAGTGCTGCGTACAAAAGCAAATGTTGTTGAAAAGCATGTGACTAACAATTTTAACATCAACAATAGCATGGGTAAGACACAGTCTACCATTTTCTGTGTTTCCCTAATGGTCAGGTTGCCTAAGTCCAACCAGAAGCTTGTCAGTGCTGGTAAAAAGAAGAGATTTCATAAAACATGATCTCCACACAATTATTTGTAATTTGTTACTTGTATCATAGGGGTGCACTGGAAATCTTTCCATGAAATTGTTTTCATGACTTTTTTGGGGGGGTACATTTAGGATCCTTTCTGATTCTATACTCAGAACCTGCATCAGAGCTGATTAATAATTCACTGGTATGGCGCCTCATGCCTTGTTCTTTAAGATGTCATTTAAAAAGCCATAGATCTGAAAAATCAAAATATGAGTGAAATTGCAGCTCCCATCTCTCTGTTTCTCTCTGGAGGCATTGACATGGATGGAGCTTTGAACATTTCCCCAGCAGACAGCTGTATGGTGTGGGGGCTGTATCTGGAGTGAAAACATATAATTTAAAAAGACATTAAAGATAGATAGATATTTAATGTATACTTAGATTCTTTTCTTTTTGTCATTAGCTGAGTTGACAGCAGAACCTTTTCAATATATTCATGTCCTTGTGTTTGCAGTTACCTCATATTTATTTTTTCCCTACTACAACTAGATTTTCTCTTCTGCATATTTCTTGGGCAGGCTTCCATGAAGCTTGCCCTGAAGCTGTGAAGTAAGATGGACTGTGTCTTTACTTTGTTGCCTTCAATTTTTGCTGTTCATTAAAGTATCAAATTCAGGATTGGAAACTTGCAAAGCAGACGTCTTGCTCTCAAATTACAGTTGGAAATCTCTTTTTTTCTCTCCTTTTCTTCCTTTCCAACACTGGCAGCCTCATTTGCATTATCCAGTTCAGATGACAGCAGGATTTTGTCACCAGCGCACATTCCTTAATGTTGTTATTTCTTAAAGTAAAATAAAGGTGTCAAACCAGCATCCCAGATCTGTATGACTTATATTGGAGAAGTGATTTTTATTTATAGAAACATCACAGTTTGGTGTATAATGCAGTTGAAGATGAAATGATCTTCAAACAGTTTTTTTTAAAAAGTAAAGCCCTAATGAGGGTTTGATCTTCTCTATAATTGAGCCCATTCCTAAGTGGTCTAGGCGTGTATTTTTGTAAAGAGCACCCACTATTCACTGTAAGATGACCTAGGATCTAGTTGCATTCAGAGCCTTTGTAACATGTTGGCCCACAGATTTCAGAATTCACCATGACATTTGTACTATAACTGTTGGGCCCCTACACTTGAATGCCCTTTGTGCTCCTCCTTCACCACGCAGCAGGCCCTGATGTTCAAGGCAGAGGAGGAATTCCAGTCTGTAGTCCTCCAAGGACACTGAAGGTAATGTTATTGCAGCTGCTGTTAAGTGCTGCTCTTTAGGAACCTCTAGGAACCTTCAGGCCTCAGCTTCATTTGCCTCCTTCAGTCTCTTCTGCCTGCTAGGTTTTAAGGCAGGAAAGAAGTGGTGGGGTGGTAGTTGATAAGTGCTGGTCTCTAGGAACCTTCAGGTCTCAACAATTTAGAAGACAATGCTGTAATCACTAAAAGTCAACATGGGTTTCTCAAAAACAAATCATGCCAGACTAATTTGATCTCTTTTTTCGATAAAATTACCAGCTTGCTAGATGAAGAGAATGCAGTAGACATAGCATATCTTGATTTCAGTAAGGCTTTTGACAAGATCCCCCATGATATCCTTGCAAACAACATAGTAAAATGTAGGCTAGACAATACAACTGTTAGGTGGATTAGTAACTGGTTGACTGACCAAACCCAAAGGGTGCTCAGCAATGGCTCCTCTTCATCCTGGAGAGAAGTGACCAATGGGGTGCCACAGGGTCCTGTCCTGGGCCCAGGGTTATTCAACATCTTTATCAATTACTTGGATAAAAGAATAGGGGGCATGCTTCTCAGATTTAAAGATGACACCAAATTAGGAGGAATAGAGGACAGGATGAAAATTCAAAAATACCTTAATAGATTAGAAAGCTGGGCCAAAGCTAACAAAATGAATTTCAACATGGAGAAATGTAAGGTACTGCATTTAGGACAAAACAATGAAATGCATAGATATAAGATGGGGGACACCTGGCTTAACAAGACTACACTACATCACACTGCTCCTCCCCAACCAAAATAGGTTGGGGGAGAGGTATTTGTAATTGTGGCAATAGTGTAATGATCATAAGCATGATAAAATTATCAGCTTGGTAGATGAAGGGAATGTGGTAGACATAGCATATCTTGATTTCAGTAAGGCTTTTGACAAGGCCCCTCAAGATTTTCTTGCAAACAAGATAGTAAAATGTGGGCTAGACAATACAACTGTTAGGTGGATTAGTAACTGGTTGACTAACCAAACCCAAGGGGTGCTCAGCAATTGTTCCTCTTCATCCTGGAGAGAAGTGACCAGTGGAGGTGCCACAGGGTTCTGTCCTGGGCCCAGTGCTATTCAACATCTTTATCAATGATTTGGATGAAGGAATAGGGAGCACACTTCTCAAATATTCAGATGACACCAAATTTGGAGGAAGAGCTAATATCCCAGAAGACAGGATGAAAATTCAAAATAACCTCAATAGACTAGAAAGCTGGGCCAAAACTAACAAAATGAATTTCAACACGGAGAAATGTATGGTACTACACTTAGGGCAAAAAAATGAAATGTATAGATATAAGATGGGGGACACCTGGCTTAACAAGACTACATGTGAAAGGTATCTTGGAGTCCTAGGAGACCACAAGTTGAAGATGAGTGAACAGTGTGATGCCACAGCTAAAAAGGCCAATGCGATTTTAGGCTGCATCAATAGAATATAGTATCTAGATCAAAGGAAGCAATAGTGCCACTGTATTCTGCTTTGGTCAGGCCACACCTGGAATACTGTGTCCAGTTCTGGGCACCACAATTCAAAAAGGATATTGAGAAACTGGAGTGTGCCCAGAGGAGGCCAACTAAAATGGTGAAGGGTCTGGAAACCATGACTTAAGAGGAACAACTTAGGGAACTGGGTATTTTTATCCTGGAGAAGAGACGGTTAAGAGTTGATATGATAGCCCTGTTTAAATATTTGAAGGGATGTCATATTGAGGAGGGCTCTAGCTTGTTTTCTGCTGCTCCAGAGAACAGGGCCTGGAACAATGGATGCAAGCTACAGGATAATGATTCCACCTCAGCATTAGGAAGAACCTCCTGACAGTCAGAGCTGTTCAACAGTGGAATGCCCTATCCTCGGAGAGTGGTGGAGTCTCCTTCTTTGGAGGTCTTTAAACAGAGGCTGGATGGCCATCTGTTGGGGATGCTTTGATTTTGGGCTCCTGCATGGCAGGGGGTTGGACTGCATGGCCCTTGTGATCTCTTCCAACTCTATGATTCTAAGATTCTCTGGAGAAGGCACTCTTAGATACTCCCCACCACCAACCCACCATTGATACTGGTAAGTATTAAACATTGTCTGAATTCAGGAAGAAAAGTAAAGCCTTCCTTTAGATTGAACTATTTGTCTATTCAATAGCAAACTATTTCAGAATTTTAAATCAATCTTCTCTAGCCAGGGTTTCTGTGGAGATCTGGAACTATGACATCCCTGTAATTGGTGATGCTGTCCATGTGGCATACAGTCTTCCTCTCTTTTTACTACTTTCTACTTTTTCCTAGCATTATTTTCTTTTCTAATGAGTCATGCCTTCTCATGATGTGGCCAAAATGTGACAGCCTCAGTTTACTCATCTTGGCTTTCAGGGAGCCAGAGAGATTTCTGGCTTGATCTGTTCTAGGATCCATTTGTTTGTCTTTTTGGTTGTCCAAGATATGCTGAGCACTCTTCTCCAGCACCACATCTCAAAAGAGTTGCTATTTTTTTTTATCTTATCTAGCAGTTAATGCAAAAGAAGCCATACCATGTCTGTTGTAGTTAGAAATGGGACAAGAGAACGTTTCTCCTCATTCTTTCTCATGGTATCCCAGAACTTTTGGGGCCCCATAAGATTTCTAAAGTCTAAAGATGGAGAATACAGCTGGTAAACCAGGCAAAGCTGGCTGACTTTGTAACATATCAGAAAGTGAATTGCACTTAATATACAGTTAAATGTCCCAGGGATTGATCAGGAACTTCCTGTTAATAGGCATGAAATAATTTAACATGCTATGAGAGATAGGTGGTTTGGATTTTTTAGTGTCTTTGGCTGCAAAAGATGTCCAGTTTTAGATTTTCCTTAGTAAGCATTTATAGCATTTTGTTTTAAATTTTTTTATATACATTTCATGTACAACCAACATTAGGATGACATCTGTTCTTCTTTGTCTGTAGCTTGCCATTGCAATGTCAATGGCTCATTTTCGGTGAATTGTAACTCTAAGACTGGACAGTGTGACTGCAAACCTAATGTTGTGGGGCGTCAATGTGATAAATGTAAGGTAAGCCACAAAAAACTTTCAGGAATTTGTGCTTCACCACATTTCCTATTTATTATAAAAGGACTTTTGATATAGATGAAATTTTCTTGGTGATACAGTCAGCCCTCCACATGCAAGGAGGTTAGTGGTGAAGGACCCACACCCAAGTGGAAAAATCATGAATACAATGGACATCAGCAAAGGAGGTGGCAAGGCCGGATCACCAAGTGTGCACTCCTTGGGTTTGTGAAGTGGGCAGCTTGTGGGTGCCTTGGAGGAGAGGTGCATGCAGAATGCATGCCTGGCAGCCAGTCTCCACCAGTAGCACTCACTCCATGGACATCCAAGATTGTCTTATGCACATTAAGACAACAGCCTCAAGCTTTAGTAGTGGGAAGCACACAGAACGAGGACCTGGTGGCTGTGTGCTGCTGTCACCAGCACCCCTGAAGCCTGAGGCTGCCACATGCACATTCACATCTTCAGCAGAGGGGAGTACACAGAATGTGCATCTGGAAGCCAGGTGAGGCCACTGCTCTCTCCTAAAATCCAGAGCTGCTGCATGCACATTCACACAGCAGTCTCAATGTTCAGGAAGAGGAGCACACAGAATGTATGCCTGGTAGCTGGGTGCTGCTACCACACCCGCAAAGCCCAAAGCTGCTTCATGAATAAGCACCCAACAGCTAGAAGCCTCAAAGGGGCCAGTGTCCAGCCACAAGATTTGCACTCCTTGTCCTCCTTAGCCTATAGAGATTAAGTACAAATTTGTAAGGTTTTCTAGAATAATTCTTGGTACTAAATGGGATGTGCTATTTTCAATGAACAGAGTTTGCCCACTTTTCACAACTGAACTTAATATATGCAATTGATGTTTAACACTTTTTTTAAAGGGTCAGCTTTCAGCACTGGGGGGGGGAAAGATTGAATGGTTGGTGTGTATGTGTGTTTAAGTCAAAATGACTGGAGGCCCCAGTCCATTTCTTCGAGTCAGAAAAATGTTGCCTTTTATCCAAATGATATTCTAAATCTTTTCATATTTGATGTTAATTCCTCTGTGTTATCAGTTATCAGTCGTGGAATCTTATTGCCTGCAATTTGCAGGAAAGATTGCTTGAGTTTTTAAGCATATGTAAATATGCAAACACAGCGACTTTGCTTTGTGTGTGTGTGTTTGTGTAAAACAAAGAGCCACTGCATTTATATCATTTCAAACTGGAATTCTTTTATGCATTTTAATTCTATATTGATATCTGTTCAACCAAAAATTCAATGATTTGGGCCAGAATCCTGTTGGTGAAGTATGCAGAAATGTACAGCTTCTTCTAAGCAGTAGCTATTTCTGGTGATAGATGCAGCAAAAGCCCTCTCCCTTAGGAGAGAAAGCTGCCCTGCCAGCACTGAAGCAGCATGAAGTTGGCAGGGTAGCTTTCCCTCCTGAGGGAGATGGCTTTGATTGTTGGCCTCCCCACCACTGTCATTACAGAGCCTATAAGCACTTGACCTCTGTTACTGCACTGCCACCTACCATGGCCCTGCCTCCTACTCAAGCAGATTATACTTACCAATAGGATCATGACCTTGGTGTACAGCAGCTTTTCATATGCTACTTTCTTTCTTTTATTCTATATTTATTATTTTGTCTTTTCTTGTCTAGCTTGGCGTTTTAAAACTGTTTTCTTCTTTCTCCTCAAAAGCCCAATTACTTTTGGGCACCAGACAAGCTGTTCTGCATACCATGTGGCTGCAGTCCCCAAGGATCCATGTCATTGAACTGTGATATGTCAGGGCGATGTATCTGCAAATCAGGATTTGCAGGTAAACGGTGTGAGCTGAGCAGGCAGGTGTATATCCAGAAGGAGAACCCATCAACCACTCAGCAAATCAGATCACCTCCACAGCGATGGGGTTTCCCCAGTGCAAGTGGGTGCCCAAGAGGCGCTTTCAGACCTACTTCCTTGGTAAACAGAAGACCATGCACCACAAAGCATGTGTTGCATTTTGGCATGTGCCTGCCTTGTGTGATTAGCAATGCAGCTGAAAGTAATAGAAAGAAATGTTATGCCTTTCTGGTTGGCTTCATAAAGCTATTACCATAATACAGATATTGCCATAGAAATAAAAAGACTAAAAATTTCAAAACTTGCCTGGTACAATATACTATACATATGTAAGGCATTTAATTGCAAATAGCTTGCATTAAAATACTAGGCTTCTCTTTGAGCTCAGAATCCCTCTTACTGCACTGTGATGTGCTAGGGATATGTCTGTAAACTGGGGCCCATTCACAATACAGGATTATAGCACTATTATCCATAAAGTCAGTGTTTTTCCTACTCTCAGAAAGGAGCAAATTAGCCATTGAGAGCCTTCCTTCTCAGGTCTATCATCCCACCTTCTTGGAACTTCAGTCGGGGCCTTCTCTCGCAATGATATTTTTTTGTTTTAAAGTAAAAATGATAGTTTATCTTAAGGTGATCTATTTCAAATAACAATTCAATAGTGTGGGAATTCTTTCTCCTTGCTTTTTATGTTTTGGTAGATGGGCATTTGTCCATATGAGGCTCAAATTTCAACAAAAGTAAAGTAATTAATGAGGGCCAATCTGAGGAAATTGTAAAACATAGTTCCCAGAAAAAGAAACAACAGTTAACCAACAGAATTCATACATATTATTACTCTGCCTGAGAAGAGCTAAGAAACTTCATGAATATTTTATCACAATAAAACATTTTGAACTAACATGGATAATAAATTTGTTACAGATATAAAAATGAATGATATGAAAAAAAGTTATTCCAGGTCTTGATACTATTAGTTAACCAAATTGGAGAATTGTAAGTAGGTGGAGAAATATTCACATGGCTTCATGTAATAACCATGGAACTTGGACCATTGCTTGGACAGTCTTCTAACTACCTGCAGCAGAATGTGAAGTTGGCCATGAGCTACCCAACACATTTTCATACTTCTCTGTATAAAGTATTTTAAGCTGATATAGTGGGCTAACATACCAGTAAAGTAATGTACTAGTGGCTAGAAGTTAGGATGAGACACTTTAGACGTTTGTGTTTGTTTGTTTTTTTAAAAAAAATCAGAAATACATGTAAGTACAAGTATCTTTTGTACATCAGGTCATTAAGCTACTTTAGACCAACCCAAATGGTTGTGTTCATGGTATTTTCTCTAACTTTTTATTTTAATTGGCATTTCACAAGCTGCTTTTGAAACTTCTCTCATTTTCCAAAGAAAATTGCTATGAGATGGGTGATGGCAGTACTGGTTGCTTTTCATTATAAGTCTCCAAATCCTCCGATTCAGCAGAACCAATGGTTTCAAGTTACACGAAAAAAAGATTCCACCTAAACTTACTAAACTAGCAAGGACGGGTTTGTTTGGTTTTTTTTACGTAAGAGCTGGTTCAGGAGTGGAATAGACTGCCTCAGGAATAATAGACTCTCCATCTTTGGAGGTCTTTCAAGAGATTGGATGGGTGTCTTTCAGGAGTGCTTTAGTTGTGTGTGGCAAGAGGTTGGACTTGATAGCCCTTGCTTTCCCTTTCAAGTCTAAGATTCTACAATTCTTATTTTATCAAACTATATGAGAAGTAATTCAAAACTACCAGGTTCTAGTATCAAGCACATTTATGGTATTACTTAGCATTGTCATAGGAAAATAATGAATAAAATATTGTTTTATGTGGTGGGCATGTAAGTTCAGAATCATCTTTCTAAAAGAACTACAGCCACTGTCCAAAATTCATTACACATTTATCCATTTGTCAAATAATTTAAATCTAAAAGGAGATTTATATTTTCTCTTTTATTCTTAAAAGCAGGATTTACTGCTTATATCAGTCTGTTTATTTAAATAAAAGTTGCATGCAGATTGTACTTAAATTTATCATTTTATTCTGAATAGCTCTTGAGGAATTTCCGCTGTGCCTGTTTTTAGCATTTGTTTTGTTGTTTTGCATGTTGGGAAAAATACTAAATAGGTTTCTTATTTAATTAAACCTTAGTATTTAAATGTGTGAGTGGAGGTATTCCTTTCTCTTTTAAATGAGAGTGAAACTGCTGTAATAATCATCACAGTATACAGAAGTGTATATATGTATAATGACTTACATATGTTTTGTTTTTATTTGGCTTTGCATGGCAAAGTAACCTCAGATTCTGGACCAGACTGGTATGCTGAAGTTGGTCTGCATTTATGGATCAGATTACAGTGTTAAAGTTTATCTGTGGAACATTATTTATTTACTTATTTATTTCACTTTTATACTACCTTTCTCCCAAAAAAGGGACCCAAGGCGGCTCACATTATAAAAGTCAGAGAAACTTTGTGAATGGAATCAAGTCTGGGGTCACAACTTTCCCCATCCTTCCCACATAGCCTACTTGCAAATCCTGTGTATGAGACCTATGGGTTAATAACTCAGGGGTTCAAAACACACTGCAGAAATAATCCAGTTTGAGACCACTTTGACTGCCCTGGCTCAGTGCTAGGGAATCCTAGGAACTGTAGTTTATTGTGGCACCAGAACTCTCTGACAGAGACGGCTCAATGTCTCACAAAACTACAGTTCCCAGAATTCCCTAGCAATGAGCCAGGGCAGTTAAAGCAGTCTCAAACTGGATTATCTCTGCAGTGTGTTTTGGACCAGAAACTCAACAGCTTAGTTGGGGACTGAAACCTTCCTACTACCATGTCCTACAACATGAACACTTTGGAACTGTACACATTAACACTGATGTAGGAAAAATCCACTGCATGGATTCTAGTTCTCAGTTTTCATATGGGTCAAAGTGTCTAGTCAGCCATGAACCTCTTACTGGGTGACAATGTTCTAGTCACTTTCAGTCTGACCTAACTTACAGAGCTGTTACATGGATGAATGAAGGAAAATAAGCCATCGATATACCTCCTGAATGTATTGGAGGAATACAATATAACAAATACAATATTAAATTGATTTTCAAGTATCTAGAGTTGAAAGTTAGCTTTTTCTGTATTTCAGATTTGGACATTTGAGGTTGTATTTCAGAGCTCATATGAAAGAAAACCTGTTAAGCATGTATATATTTTTAAACAAATGGAGGTAATTTGAAACTGACATTATGCTACAAAGAAGTAAGAACTTAACTGTATTTATTTTTATCCTCTAAGTGGAAATATATCACTGGCTTACCTTCAGTTCTCCCTTTGAAATCCTTGTTTTCCTCAGCATTTCTTGCTCACATTTTATACTTTCTTTTTTTAGTTCTTATTTCTGCTAAATGATTTTCTTCTATTCTCTGTGACAGCCTGGAACCTTTGGTGTACAGTCATCCAGAGGCTGTGTTCCCTGCAACTGTAATTCATTTGGATCGAAATCTTTTGATTGTGATGAGACTGGACAGTGCCATTGTCAACCAGGTGTTGGAGGAAAGAAGTGTGACCGCTGTGCTCATGGATATTATGGCTTTGAAGAAGGAGGATGCACTCGTATGTAATATAATCAAGTTTCATTTAAACAATGAGAAATATTCATTTTTATTTTGCAGAGTGGGATGTTCCCCTCACCCCCCGACTAGCAAAGCTTCTGCGGTGCCTTCATCATGGAACAAAATGAGTGTTAATTTTTCTGTGGAATGAAATTCCACAGAAAATTAATTTTGTATAGGCTAGTTTTTACTGTATCTTTATTTAAACACTTTGTATGACGCTTTTTGTATGTGCTCCCAAGGCTTCCATTTTTAAAGAAAATATCCAGAGGCAGCTTTGTGTGGTGACATTTTCAGTATCGAAGCAGCCACTGTACATTAAAGAAAATGAAAGTGACTGATGTCCAAACTATAGGCCCCAAATATATGTCTCATCTCTTCTAAAATCCAAGATACTGGCAAGTTCTATAATCTGTGGTTTATTAGACCTGTTAGCAGAGCCACCCAGCCACACAAGGAAACTCTGGATTTTTATCTGTTGACTTTAAATCTAAGCTGATCACTTGGTCACCAGGAAATGTTACATGGAAATACATATTCTCCAGTGTTTCACAGATGAAAACCAGAACTTACATGGTCAAGCAATATCAGAGTGTGGTTAAAATGACAAAAAGTATAAACAAGGAAGAACACACAAGGTAGGAGGGGCTGCAGCAGTTTGCTATTGCCTGAGCTTTAAATGCTGTAACCCACCCTGATTGCCGCGCAGAGGGGCGGGCTATAAATTATTATTATTATTATTATTATTATTATTATTATTATTATTATTTATTGAAGGCCAAGATTCCATCCTCTCTTGTCCTCTTCCACCCCTATTGAGTTAATTGAATGCAAACTACTGTTGCACTTTTGTACTTTTGTACTTTGAACTCAGTTTGCAACAACTGAAGTAAGCTAAGACAAGTTGGTAAAGTGGGAAGAGGACAGAGAAATTAGGACATTTTAAAAGAAGCAGAAAAAGTGAGGCAAATCAGGAAAGTGGGAGGATATGCCACAATATTACCAGAGGAAGCTTGTGTAATACAGCTGGACACAAGGCATATTCAGGTCAAGGTAAATGGATGGGAGGGTCATATTTTCAGAAATATGAAGTCTGTCAGCTATGGTCACATAATTCTAGACTAGGCTGCAGTTTTCCCTTGTAATATAATAACAGTTATAAATAATACCAATATAAAATCAGTTTGAAACCAACTAGAGAAAAATGTTGCAGCTAGATTAACATTAATGTGTACAAAAAGCCATGTTTACAAATGCAGATATATAATTTGAAAACAAACAGGTGGTGTGTGGTTGCACATCTCTTCTGTTTATACTTGGCATAGAGAGGAAGGAACTGAAAAAGGAAAATTTCTTTTAACAATTTCAGGTAGAAAATCTATAAGCAGAGGGTCTGGATTTTTTTTTTAAAAAAAATTATTGTTTGTTTTATGTTGACTCTGGATCTAAGCTGATCACATGGTCACTGCAAAAAGTTAAAAAGAAATGCATGCTAAGTAAACTATATGAGGCTCTTGTGATAATAAGTAGACCCAGAAAATTATCAAATGAATAAGAAAATATTTTGTTGTTGTTGTTAACTGCCTTCGCGTCAATCTCGACCCATGGCAACCCTATGGATGAGACATCTCCAGGCCCCCTGTCCTCTACTGCTCTGCCCAGATCCTGCAAACTCATATTCGTGGTCTCTTTAATAAAGTCCATCCATCTAGCATGTGGCCTTGCTCTCTTTCTAATTCCCTCCACCTTTCCTAACATTATTGTCTTTTCCAACGATTCATGACTTCTCATGATGCGTCCAAAGTATAACAGTCTAAGCCTTGTCATCTTGGCTTCTAGGGATATCTCTGGCTTGATCTGTTCTAGGACCCATTTATTTGTTGTTTTGGCTGTCCTCAGCACTCTTCTCCAGCACCACATTATCTCAAATGTGTTGATTTTCTTCCTATCTTCTTTCTTGACTGTCCAGCTCTCACATCCATACATGTTAATAGGGAATATGATGGCTTCTATGATTCTGACTTTTGTGCTGAGTTGTATGTCTTTGCATCTTAGGATCTTTTCTAGTTCTTTCATAGCCACCCTCCCCATTCTTAATCTTCTCCCAATTTCGTGGCTGCAGTCCCCATTCCAATCAATGTTTGATTCCTGATATGAGAACTCTTTCACTATATATATTTCCTCATTGTCTAGTTTGAATGTGTGTAAGTTCTCTGTGGACATTATTTTTGTTTTCTTTATGTTCAACAGTAAGCTTGCCTTAGCACTTTCTTCTTTGGTCTTCCTTAGGGGTTGTTCCAGGTCTGTGAGGTTCTCTGCTAGTATTATGGTGTCATCAGCATATCTCAGATTGTTGATATTTCTTCGGGCCTCGGCAGACGACTAATAGAGTCGTCTTGGAGGCTTGGAAGAGGAGGGGCAGCCGCACGAGCGGCGCCCCTTCCTCTCCCAGAGGTCGCCCTCGGAGTCGCCGGCCCTCCGCACGGCCGGCGCTCCGGGGATGACCTCATGCCGCGGCGACCGGATGCGCCGCGGCGGAAAAGACAGCGAAAGTGCACCCGACGCTTTTAGGGCGCACTTTTGCTGTCTTGAGGAAGGAGCGCTGATTTAGCGCTCCTTCCAGGGACGCCGCCGGTGCGCCGAGGTGCGGAGGCTGCGGCCCCGCGGCGCGCCGGCCCAGGGCGTCCTTGACGCCCTCGTCTGCTTCCCCCCTTCCTCCTATTTTCACTCTTCCCTCTTCCATGCCCAAGCCTGCTTTCCTTACAATATGTTCTGCATATAAGTTGAATAGGTAGGTGATAGGATGCATCCTTGTCTGATTCCTTTGCCAATTGGGAACCATTCTGTTTCTCCGTGTTCTGTTCTGACAGTAGCCTCTTGTCCTGAGTACAGATTCCTCATTGGGACTATCAGATGTGTTGGCATTCCCATGTCTTTACAGGCGTTCCATAGCCTTTCATGCAGTCAAAGGCTTTGCTATAGTCTTTAAAGCACATGTTGATTTTCTTTGGGAACTCTCTGCTATGCTCCATTAGCCATCATATATTTGAAATGAGATCTCAGTGCCTCTTCCTTTCCTGAACCCTGCTTGGACCTCTGGGATTTCTCTCTCCATGTGTGGTTGGAGTCTATGTTGCAGTATTATGAGCATAATGTTGCTTGCCTGGGAGATTAGTGCTATGGTTGCTTCAGTCTCTTGTGTCTCCTTTTTTGTGGATAGGATTGTATATTGATCGCTCCCAAACTGTTGGCCATCATTTTGTTTTCCATATCTGTTGACATATGTTTGTTAGCACCAGAGTTGACTCTGTCAGTGTGGATTGCAACAGTTCTATTGGTATATCATCTGTTCCTAGAGTCTTGTTTTTTGCCATTTCTTTTATTGCAGCTTCCACCTCAGTTTTTAGAATTTGGGGTTCATCTTCATATGGCTCTTTGCTCCATGTGTCCTTCATTTTGTCATCTCTTTTGTATAGTTTTTTCTGTGTATGGCATCCAACATCTTTTTATTCCTTCCTGGTCTTGAATTATGTTATTTTTATTGTCATAGAGTGTCCCAGTCCTTGGTTTGAACTTTCCCTTGATTTCTCGAATCTTGTGGAATAGGTCTCTCGTTCTTCCCTTTTTGTTGTTGTCTTCTATTTCTCTACATTTGTCATTGTAGTAATTTTCCTTATCTTTGTGCAATAGCCATTGTACTGTTGTGTTCATGTTTTTAGTTTATTCCTATCTCCTTCTTGTTTTGTTTCTCTTCTTTCTTTTATTGCTTGTAGCATTTTATTTGTCATCCATGGTTTCTTCACTTTCCTTTTTTCTGTTGGAAGTGTCTTTATGCATTCTTCTTTTATTATGTCCCTGGCTTCAGACCAAAGCTCTTCCGGTTCACAATCTATTATACTTCATTTTGCAAATCTGTTCCTTATATTGTCGATGAATTCTGTGGAAATGTTGTTTAAATTGTATTTTGGTATGATGACTAGTTTTGTTCTCTTCTTCATTTTATTTTGAAATGATTAGTTTGTGATCTGTGCCACAATCAGCACCTGGTCTAGTCTTGGCCACCAGTATGGAGTTTCACCATCTTTTACTTCCAATTATGTAATCTATTTGGGTTTTATGTTGGCCATCTGGTGATGTTCATGTGTACAACCTTTTATCTGGCTGTATGAAAAAGGTGTTTGCAGTGAATAGGTTGTTGGCATCACAAAAATCTATCAGACACTCACTTGCTTCATTCCTTTTGCCTAGTCCAAATCTGCTTACCATTTTTATTCTTCTTTACTCTCAACCCTTGCTTTCCAATATCCAGTGATCAGCTTGACATCCTGTGTTGGTGTGTTGTCAATTTCTTCCTGTACTCCTTTGTAAAATCTCTCAATTTCTTCTTGTCCTGCCTCAGTGGTTGGTGCATATACTTGAATTATGGTGATATTCATAGGTTTCCCATGGAGCCTTATTGAGATGATTCAGTCTGATTTTGCATTGTATCCTCTGACTGCTTTTGCAACATCTTTTCTTAGTATGAAAGCCAGCCCGTTTCTTTTTGTCTTTTCATTCCCTGAGTAGGACCTTGTGTGGTTGTCTAATTCAAAGTGGCCTATTCCTGTCCATTTTAACTCACTCACCTCCAGCTCATGAGTTGCATTTCCATTTTCACTATGGCTAGCTTCCCTTGGCTCATGTTTCTCACATTCCATGTCCCTATTTTATCTGTGGTGCTGCTTCTGATGGGGGCTGTCTTTCTGCGAGTGTTTATTGCTTGCTTCATCATTTTGGATGCTCTTAGCTGCTCTTGCAAGTTGTTTTCCTTTAGTTTCTATCTATCTCTCTGTTAGTGTTCTTGTCCTTCCTGTGTGACACTTTTGATGAATAGGGGTTTCAGGGTGATGGGTTACACAAGGAGGGCCACCTACACCTCCCTGTGTGCAGTGCTAACAAGTGTTAGCTATGATGTCACTGCTGTTCTTCACTTTAGTGACACCCACCACTACTGCTGCTGCCCAGTAGTTGTTTCCCTATGTCATTCACTCTCCCCCCATTATTGTTGAACTGAATTGTTTCAGTTTCCCTACCCTTCCCCTTCTCCTCCCTCCTTTTCCTTCTCCCCTCATGTCCTTCTTTATTTTAGTCTCTCATCTGTCTTCTGGCCCTTGTTTGATTTTCCTTGCTTGTCCTCTCTGTTTCCTCCTGTCCTCCCCCTGGAAGGCAGCAGGGGCTGAGATGGTCTGTCCTGGGGCTGAGATGGACTCACGTGGTTGGCTTTTCCCTTCCTCTTCCTCCTAGCTGTTTCTCCTCTCCTCCCTCTGGAAGGCAGGGGGGCTGAGGTGGACTCACATGGCTGGGAGGGGATTGGATGGAGTCTTTTCCTACCTCTCCTTGCAGCTTCAGATGGGAAAAGATGAGATTGTTTGGAGTCTTTTCCCCACCTCTCCTTGCAACTTTAGATGGTAGGAGGGGGTTGGATTAGTCTTTTCCCAGCTCTCCTTGCTGCTTCAGATGGGAGGAGGGGGTTGGATGAGAAAATATTATATGGTAATTAATGCTCTATAATAAATAAATGAATTAGCTTGTTTATTATTTAAATAATCCTATAATTAGCAATCCTAATTTATAGATGGGCCCATCTTGGGTATTGAATTTAGCTACAAAATGATAGTGATGAGATCCTGACATATTGTTTTCCACTTTCTTTGTCCAACACAACTAGTGGGAATCCAGGTTACATATTTTAATTAACCATTAGAGCTACAAAAAATGTAACTCCAAAGATACACTTATAATAGAACAGGGTTACTATATTTTGTAAAGCAAAAGAGATGTAATATTTACCAAGTGACTACTTCAATCACTCCAATCACTATGACAACCTCACTTTAGATATCCCTACTATATAGGGTGTGATAATTGCTACTAGGAATATCCAAAACCTTCATTGTACTTAAATAACTACAATTTAAACTGATTATTTATCAGTATTTAATAATATCAGCAACTGATCTGGTTACCTCAGTGAAATCCCAACACAACCTAGGATTACAGGCTCATCCCTCATGCCTATTCATCCAGTACTCCAGTACCATAGGCTCCCACAACAACTCTGTGAGGTAGGGTGGCAGCAGGGAAAAGTATCAAGGGGACCAAAAAGAAGAGTTATGGATGGTGAAAAGGACAACAGACAAAGGGACCTGAGAAGGGGAAAGTAGAAGAGATAAGCATCTGGATATTCCAGAGGAGAAGGAAGAAGCCCACAACCATATCATACCATGCAGTACTGCTTTCTTGACAGAGCTGCTGTCAGTGCTGTTCCCCTTTTGCCCTCCTTCTCCATATCCCATCAGTTCAAAGTGATGACACTGAATTCACAACCTATATCAGCCTACTCTAGTGACAGGCTATTCTCTGTATGTCACTTTGCTTTGTTCCATAGTTCGCAATAATTAAACTTACAAAAGCTACTCACTTTTGCATTTCAGAGGTGGAGTGGACCACTTTTTTAAAAACCTGAACATTTTATAAAATTCTTCCAGACAGAAATTTTAGCTCTGAGAAGGAGGGTACATCCAGGAACAGGAGGACAAACAATAACTTATAATATGATAAATGTCAAGAAAATATTCACTTTATTGGTCTTAGGACATCAGTATGACCTTTGTGATTAGGGGGGGAAAGCCAGTAGTTATTGGAAGGTATTTCCCAGAGAAACTGTGAATGCAAGATGCTGAGTCAGACAGAATTACTGGAGAAATGAAAAGTTTAACAAAGCCTATTTGGGGAATGATTATTTCATCCTCCATTTGAAGCATTTAAGTGGTGCAATTACAGTGGTAAGCTTATATTCCTAATAGCACATATTTGATAAAAACCCTTTTCATTTAAGTGTGACTCTTTCTCCCTTTCCTCAGCAGTTCATATGAGCTAGTATTCATTAAATGTGTGCAGTCAGAACTTCATATCCTATATTTTGTAGAGTAAGCAGATTTCACTTCTCTGCTCGCTTGCACACATCTCTCTCTCTCTTCCTCCCTCCCTCTCTCTTTGTCTTCTGTCTTAAATACATTCAGTACACCTCTGGGGGGTCTGCCCTATAGCATTCTGAGTGTATCATAATGCATACATTTAAATAAAGTGCACGGGAAAATGTGCATTTTGCAAGAAAATGCAGAACAAATGTAACTTAAATACACATACATGTGTAGATTCTTGAGACAAATGAACACATACAAAATAGACACAGACTGGAAATAGACTGTATTTACATCCTATTTCTATCCTCTCCATAGTCAGTCCTTTTATATTTAGTGGGACTTTCTAGCAAAGTAAGTTTGCTCTTACTTTGTGTTCTTATTAGCCAGTTGGTTAGTTTAAAGGAAAGCTTATGTTCCACCTGCACCACTCAGGGCTGCCAACAGCAATGAAAAGGAATAAAATACAATACAATTGCTAAGTATAAGAAAAGACAGGTAGTTAATATAAATACAATACAACAGAACAATCCTGTGTATCCGTACTCAAGAAGTAATGGAGTAATTGTCAGGTAAATGTGTATAGCATTGCAACATAAATCAGACTATTGGTCTATTTTGTTCTGTATTATCTACTCTAGCAGTAAATTTCTGTGTCTCAAGTAGAGAAATCTTTCCAAAATTTAATTGCTAAATCCTTTCAACTAGAACTGCTGACAACTGAATTTGAGAACTCTCTACATGCAGCATTTGTACCATAACAGTGGGCTATATCCTCAGCAGCCTCAGGTCTATTAGGGCATCAGTCCTTATACCCACTTAACTGGAAGAAGCAAGCTCCCTTGGTTTCAGTGAGATTTACTTTCCAGTAGACCTATATTGGATTACACTGTAAAAAGTAGTTTAAATCCTTCTCATCTGTACCGTAAATGACCAAAGAAGTGACCTTCTTGGGCAGATAAATGTCTTAAATTTTCTGTGGATTATATTCAGAATTGTGTCTCCATACTCTGTGAGGTAGGGTGCCTGTAACAAAAGAGTGAATCTATAAAGACATGTTTATTGTTGTGTAAAAGTTTAAACATGTCAGCACTTGGTAAGAGTAAGAGGTCACTTCTTGAATTCACTGAAGAGAAAACTTGAAATGAAAAACAAATAGTAACTGTAGTTTTAAGGCTCTTAGCGCAAATGGGGATGGAACAAACACAGTGAATGAGCTCAGTGAGCTGTCATTTTTGCAGCAACTGCAGGTTTAGAAAGCTTGTTTTCTCCTGTGAAAACTTTCTCCAGTAGATTTGTTTCCAGAATGACTAGCTTAAGGTCATCTTCTTCACTCTTAAATAAATATGTAACAATGCACATTGGTTGATGGCTTCATCTTAAGATGAACTATATCATACAAAAAGGAAAATAATGAGATATCACCCTGGCAAATGCAATTGGAGGGGGGGGGGGACAGTGGAAATAACACCTATGATTTAAAATGATAGTGTTGTGTGCTTATGGAACCCTAAACAAGCTGAAGATTCCCATTCTCTTTAGCACTGAATAATGTTCGGTCTGCATTCTTTGAAGACCATCCTTTCAAATGGGCAAGCAAAGTGCAGACTGCAGGACACATGAAGCCCTCTTTGCCCATTTTCAGTGCCCTCTATGGGCCATGTGGGGCAATTTTGCCAAGTTTTTGCCCTCATGGGCTACTTTAGGCCCAGAAGAAGCTTTTAAAAAATAACGAAGTGACCTAGACATGTCCTCTAAATCACTTCCAGATCACTTCTTCTTGTTAAAAAAAAAAATCAAAGGCCTAAAATGGCCCTAGGGGTGCAAAAAATGTGACAAAATGCCCTCCCATTCTCCCTAGATGACATTGGGGACAGACACTTATATTTTTGTTGGGAATGTGGTGGAGGACTTCACCTTTTCAAGATTTTCTGGGGGGAAGGAACAATGTGACTCTCTGACCCCCTACAGTTGCCCACTCAAAACCCTTCAAAGGTTTGTCTGAACACTTAATATAAGAAACCAATAAGCAAATGTTTTCAAGCCTTGTCTGCACTGGCCAGGATACTGCAGGGTAAGCTCAGAGTATTTTGACCTAGCAGCTGCTCTGACTTGCCCCTGTTGCCTTGGTCTCTTTTTCCACACAGAGGTGGCTGTATGCATGGATGTCCCACCCAGCACATCTGCTTCCACCACTGGTCATTTGCTTCTTTGTTAGAACATCTGTTAGAACAAAGTGACTAGAACAAAGGGATGCCCATACAGAATAAATATTCTGAGTAAAGTAACTCTGTTTTATCATAAAGCAGCGGCATGTGTTGACTGAGTTTCCTATGCAATGTTAAATGTGGAAAGCATATTGGCCTACAAATCTTTGTCTACAGTAATGGGCTATATGTCTGCTGTGTGCACATAGGGATTATCTTCTTGGCCTCTGCCAATCAGATGGGTAATGCTGTCAGCTTTGACAGCATTTTTCACTTTGGGGAAGGAGAGGAAAAGTAGTCCCTAAAATTCATCCTTCCCCCATGTATCAAAGACAATAATAGGAGTTTTGTGTGACAATACTGACCTACTATTCCTAGTCTAGATTAATGATGATCAGAATGCATGTCCTGGATGTGGGGAATATCCCTCTGAGATGCACTGGTTCTCTGAAAAGGAGGACATGTCTGGTCATTCTTGGATGATGAAATTTTTCTTTTTGATACTGGTTCCATTTTTTGTCTGAAAATAAATCTGGCTGAAACAAGTGTGTCCCAATATAATAAATCCTAGATATATTTTAATTTTAAAAAATTGAAGGAAAGAGCAGAAAGTTGACATTTGAAGAGCAAAGGTGTGTAAGATATCTCAAGAGAATCAATTTCTCCTTGTATTTGGTTCTGGCATTAATTTCCTAGGAAGCTGTTTTGAATTAAAAGAGGCCTTCATAATAGCATATTAGTTAAACTTTTAAAAGAAAGATAGTTTAAAAGGAAATGATACAGAAGTCTGAAAACAGTGAGAAAAGCAAAATGATTCTAGTCTATTTTGGAACTTTATTTATTATTTAAAATAGTTATATCCCACCTGATATCATGAGATCTAAGGGTGGCTTACGTGTATAATCAATATATCAACAGATTAAAAGAATTTAAAACAATAAAAATAATTTACGTAGACTAAAACATAGTAAAGAATTAAAAACATGTAGAGAAATGTTTTAATTAAAACAATTTAAAACCATATGCATTAATATTTGGGAGAAAAATCAGTTACGCCCCCAAGACTTTAGTAAATAGTGATAGAATAATAGAATCATAGAATTGGAAGACACCACAAGGGCCATCCAGTCCAATCGACCCCCCCGACAGATGACCATCCAGCCTCTGTTTAAAGACCTCCAAAGAAGGAGACTCCATCACTCTCTGAGGCAGTGTGTTCCACTGTCAAACAGCTCTTATTGTCAGGAAGTTCTTCCTAATATGTAGGTGGAATCTTTTTTTCCTGTAGCTTGTATCCTATAGCTTGTATCCATTGATGTTTTTACTTGGAGGCTAAGTAAAGTGAGTGAGAGAGCCAGCATGTGTAGTGGTTTGAGCACTGGACTACAGTTCTGGAGATCAGGTTTAAATTCCATTCTCAGTTCCACAAAAACCCATGGTAGGGTTGCCTTAGAGTTGCCATAAGTCAAATATGACATGAAGGCACACAACAAAAAAGAAGTATTGATGCTAATTGGGCCTCCAATTGCATTACACAACCAGGGTGCCAGAGCTGAGAAGGCCCTTTCTCATGTCTTCATACAACATATTGACCTTACTGGTGAGACATACTAGAGCCACCTCCAGCAGAACTGTCTTCAGGGAGGCATATATAAGAGCCCTGCTAGATAGAGGCCTAATACCTTCCTAGTGTGCCCAAACAGATGCCTTCAGGGAAAGGAATGTTATTTTAGCACTGCAGAACTGTGGAACAGTTTTAATTTTCCCTGTGTCCTTTCCCCAATATAAATATCTCCCTTCTTCCTAGACCAAAGCTGATCATTGCCCCATTTGGAAAAACTTAAGCATAAGAGTGCATTTAAATATATGCTTGAATTGTCCCCAAATTGGGGAGGGCAACAATTCCCATCTTTTTCAAAATCATTTAACAGTTTGGGTATATGCTTGTCCTGCTAAGCACAATGGATCAGACCTAGCAAGTAAGTACAGGATTGCAGCCTAACTTACCTCAGAATATGTCTAAAACAGAATATTGTCTTAACATTTCATTTCTTATTAGAGGAGGCAGAGATGCACAATTGTAAAACCAAGGGTAACTTGGACACCTGAAGTGATGTGTTAGTACCATTGCTAGATATGTTGACTGATGGCTCTGTAACGTTTGAGATTGGCATGTCAGGATTTGAGCATAGCCATAGCCTGTCCTTAGCACAAAATCTAGCTTTTCTTTTGGAGAAGACCATAAGAACTGGAACCTTCTTTTAAGTTATCATCCTCCCACTTCCCTGTAAGAAACATTCTGTGAATGTCCTTGTAAAAATTATGTCTCCAGATATAATACCCAGTGTATTTCATGCGTTAAAAAAAAACAACCCTATTTTGCTTCTTTCTTTTCTTTGCTTATTGTATTCTTCCCTGTGAAGCCTGTGAATGTTCCCATCTTGGTAATAATTGTGACCCAATCACTGGCCGTTGCATCTGCCCTCCCAACACCGTAGGACAACGATGTGAAAAATGTGCACCAAATCACTGGGGCCATGACATTATCAGTGGGTGCAAGGTAAGTAAATTTGTATTTTCTCTCTGTTTCTTGCCTTTCTGTGCAGTGAATCTCTGTTAGAGACCTAAGAATGCAAGGAGTGAAACCAGTGGTCCTTTCTATAGTATTCTAGAATGGGGTTTTCTTTTGTGAGTACTGGGATTGATTCAGATGATGGGATAAGCTTTGTCTAAGCTGGAGCTGCTTCTTTGGCCAAATACACTGTACAGACTCATATATACATATACCTTATTGCAGAAATATAGTGATGTCAGAAGAACACAGACTATTGTTGGACATCATTTATCCCTTCTCAAAGAACCAAGGTGAAGCAAACATCCAATTAAATCAGATATATTAAATTGAGTTTCCATGCACTGTTTTGGTGTAAAGCATTAACTCAGTTCATATAATTAAATGACATTCAGGCCTGAGTCTAATTGCTAGTCCCAATTGGAACAGATGCGATATATCAATGGCAGTTACAGTGAGGCCTTGGTACCCACTGGGGTTTGGTTCCAGGACCACCACCACTGTGTTGATACCAAAATCATGGGTGCTCATGCCCCATTATATACAATGGCATAATAAAATATATATCCAGATAAAGCGGAGGTACTCACAGTAGCGGCCCCGAAACCAGATATTGGGATACAACCTCCAGTCCTGGACAGGATCACACTTACCATGAAGGACTCTGTTCACAGTCTGGGGGTGCTCCTAGACTCATCGCTTCACATGATTAATCAGATGAATGTGACGGTCAGGAGTTCCTGTTATCAGCTTTGGCTGATACGCCAGCTGAGCCCTTTCCTGGAAGTAAGGGATCTTGAAACTGTGGTACATGCTCTGGTAACCTCCCATCTAGGCTTCTGTAATGTGCTCTACATGGAGCTACCCTTGTGCTTGATCCGGAAACTTGAATTAGTCCAGAATATGGCAGCCAGGTTGGTCTCTGGTACATCTAGGAGAGACAGCGGTCTTGAAAAGACATCACTGGCTGCCGATCAGTTTCCGGGCCCAGTACAAAGTGTTGGTTATTACCTTTAAAGCCCTACATGGCTTGGGTCCATCCTATCTTCGGGACCATCTCCTTCCGTATAATCCCACCCACACACTTCGGTCCTCTGGGAGGAATTTGCTTCAACTGGCTAGGTCTAGATTGTCGACAACTCCCAGAGGGCTTTTTCAGAAACCGCTCCCAGATTATGGAATGGCCTGCCAGATGAGATCCATCAAATTACCAACCTAGACAGTTTTAAAAATGCTGTTAAGACGGATCTCTTCCGGCAGGCCTTTCCTGATTAAATTGCAGGCCAAGGACAAAGTAAATTCTCTCCCTCCTGCCGCCATATCTTGCCACGCTATGTTGTGCTACACAGACTGCCTATTAGATTATTCTTAATTGTTAACACTGCAAATTAGTATAATTGTTTTATTATTGTTAATTATTTTAAATTTATGATGTTTAATACTGTTTTAATGGGAGGGTGGGTTTGGGATTGTGAAAATTATTGTATGATTTTATTGTTGTAAGCTGCCCCGATTGCTTCGGTAGAGGGGCGAGATAGAAATAAAAAATTATTTGCCTTATATAAAATGGCAAAATCAAGCTTTTCTTTTTGGAAGCCATGGATGGTGAATCTGTGGAGGCAAAATCTGTGGATATAGCAGACCAACTGTACTTAAATGATGACTTCTCAAAAGAGCTTTGATTTAATGTGTCTCCTCTAGTTGTAACCCACAATAGGGTTAGTGTTTGGTGTCTCAGAGCATTTGAATGGCATTGCCTGAGCAAGAAATATGTTTCTATGTACGGTACATATGTATGTATTTTATTGAATTTGTATTCCGCCTTTCTCTCAAGATGGGATTTAAGACATAGGGACAGATATATGAAGAGATTTGTGAACTCAGGATAAGCCCCTGAAGGCTAAACAAGGGTGGCTGGTGGCTCCCATGTCAGTGGGATGGGAATCTGGTGTGGGTTTAATCTGAATGCTACAAGATGCCAAAATTGTTTGGGAAGTCAGGTTCAGCACCTGGGAGAGCTCCATGCCACCTCAATGCCATAAAAGCCATCAATCACTGCAGGGAGCTAAATATTAATTTCAGTTAAAGTGGCTGCATTTCACTTTAAAAAAATAAAGTGGGAGAGTTATAATGGATCTCCCCCATACTGTGCAGTTTGCTGCTCAGTGAAGCCTTCCTCAGAGAGTTGTTATACAGCCTGCCTGTTATTAGGACTCTGTAATTGTTATTATTGGCTGTTATTTTATTGTTTTAAAATGTTTGATGTTTAATACTATTTTAAGGGGTGGGTGTTGCTTTTTTTTCTGGGATTGTACATTGTGGTATTTAATTGTTGTAAGCCGCCCGATTGCTTCAGCAGAGGGGCAGGATAGATATTATTATTATTATTATTATTATTATTATTATTATTAAAATGGGAGAATTTGGATGTATATTATCTTGAGCAACTTAGAGCAGTGGTTCTCAAATGGTGGGGATACGAGAGTTGTTCAAGGGGGGACTTGGAGGCCCTGATCCAACATCCTCCTTTCCCTCCCTTCTCCCTCCTCCTCAGTATTCCCAAACATTTTTCTGTCCTAGAGGGGAAGAGAAAGGCACCCTCAGTACATCCCTTGGTGTGTGAGTGACTTTCTCTCTCACACACTCAGTAATGTTCTTTTTCTGATTCTCTCTCCTTCATACACAGTCTCATGCACAAATTTTGTCACACACATTCATACTTCTATTTTCTTAATTCTTCAATATTTGTATATGTGCTTGTGTAAACACTTGTATATACACAAGAGAATTAATGTTTCTGTGTGACTGTGAGCAAGCAAATGAGTATGTGTATGAATGAACTAAAAATGAAAGAGCATGGCTGAGTGTGTATACCGTATATTGGTGAGTATTGTTGTATGTAAGGGTCACTGTGTGTGAGACTGTATGTGTAAAATCTACACATGTGTTAAGTATTTACTTAAATAAAACTGTTTTAATTTGAATGATATTGTTGCCTTATAAAATGTTAACATATGAATATACATGAATGCAAAAATGAAAATACAAATACTAAACAAACAAAATATATTTATTCATACACTAAATCCAGGGGAGGTTGATGTCTGCATGTAGATGTAAAGGGGGAAATCACATGGATAAAAAGTTTGAGAACCACTGCCTTAGAGCTATAAATGACAGTAAGGCACTATTGCCTTATGCAGCAAACAGTGGTGCTGCGATACATTCAATCCTGACATCATGGACCTATTAATGTAGTGGTTTGAGCATTGGACTACAACTCTGGAGACTAGGGTTCAAATCCCTGCTTGTCCATGGAAATCTATTGGGTGACTTTGGGCAAGTCACACTCTCTCAGAGGAAGTCAAAGGTAAACCCCATCTGAACAAAGAAAAAAACATGACAGGGTTCTGTTGACTCACCATAAGTCAGAAAGGGCTTGAAGGCACACAACAGCAAACCAAGAAATTTTCAATTTTCAATTGGTGCTCATCATTACACCATTTGGTAATTAGTTCCATAAATTAATTGCCTTTCCTGTAAAAAAGGCTTTTGTTTTTTGCTTGTCCTGAACCTAGTTCAAAGATGTTCCCAGTGAGAATCATTGTGGTCCAATGAACACAATGAAGGATTTGGATGAATTTCCACTTCCTTCTGTACTATAGGCTCCCTGCATGACCTTAGGACAGTTATATTTTTCTCATTTCCAAGTACCCGTTATTAGAATAAGAAACAGAATGACTTTCTCTTCAGAATGTACTGAAAATGAACAAGCTAAAGACCATAATCATAGCACATTAAAAGTCCTGAACAAATGATCATTAACAGAAATATAAAGGGGCTTAATTTAACATTTGTTGTGATTTCCTTCAGTGTATATTACCTGAATGCAAGCAATCATATGCTGCCATGCTCTCTTTTAAAAGGCTGTTTTTCATGCTTGTTAAAATCAGTTAATTAATGCAAAATAATTTATTTTCTCTTTGAGTTGTAAAGTTCCTCTCACAAACCTCTGGCTTCTTTCAGCGTACAGATCACCAAGCTTCTGCAAACCAGCTTAATAGGGGTGAAGACCCTTGTTTCAGCACTGGGATCTCTCCTATCTCTCCTTGCCTTGTCTATTATATGAGTGCATTAGTATGGCAGCTGCTACAGCACTCTCTAAATTAATAATGATATGTCAGCCAAGTCTCCCCTTTTAACGCATTGGAACTCATTTCTCCAAGGCAAGGTGCGATTGCCTCCACTCCACTTCAGCTTTTAGTGGAGCTGATTTCAGAACCCCTCATAATTCACTGGCAAGGGAATATTGCATGAAACTGCCTTCTTGCAAAACAAACATTACATTTGATTGTAATTTACTCTGCATATGGTGAACAATTTGCCCAGTAGGCATTATCCTCTGGCATTACTCACTGTGCAGGCATACTGCTCTAAACAGATTTTAATTCTTTGACTACATGGCATCCTGCCAGGCAATATTTAACTATTAGTGGTCCCAACTACCATATATACAATTCAGGTCTGTGCTGCCATAACTAAACCAACAGATCTGTGGATTTTGCTCTTTTACATCCAAAATGAGGTGTCATATAATCTCTCTGAAGAGGTTTTGATATAAATCGTAAGTGCTTCCAGCTTTTTGTTCCAGAATCTTTTCAGTTCCACTTTACTTTTAGCCTCATACAGGACAGAAACAGCCTGGCTCGCACGAGAAGTTACTTTTTTTCTGTTGCTAATGGAGTTAAAATTTTATTGCCTGGATTTTATGACTCTTAGAGTCCACATGGCCAAAGAGAGGAGTGGCCTCTGCCTACACAGCTATCCCTCCAGACCATCTTAAATGTTAACAACAAAAACAATATCTTGACAAAATGTAGGCCTGTTAATCTAACATATAAAGGTATCAATAAAGCTATCACTGTTTTATGGACTTTGGATATTACATTATTTTACTGTATGGGCAACATGGCTACCCCTGGATATAATTTCAGGATTCAGCTGGTATTCTCAGCATAATCATTTGAAACAGTGAACATGTTTTGTCATCATTGTATAGTGTCTGAATGGGGTGGCACTCTTTTAGGTTTATCTAATTCAAATGCCCTACTTAATTTTTTTTAAAAAAAAGATGGGAAATTTTATTGGATTGTAGCCACCCAAGATTGCCAACTCGTGTATATAGACTTTAAAATGTTAATTATTTGTTTATTGAAATGCAGTTTTTAAATGTATTTTTGTATGCACTTGGTGTGTGGGGGCATGATGGAGATGTATAGAGGGATCACTATATGGTGAGGGTGGGGAGAGTATGATCCACAGACTATATTTGATCCTCAGTCCTGTTTTGTGGCCTCTGGACACTCAGGTTTTTTGGGGGAGGGTTGGTAAAAATTGCATTCAAATGCCCTATAAAAGGTGTGAAAGATGATTTTGGTACATTTTTTGTGGTCTCCACCCTGGCTATTTTCGGCTGAGGAGAGACCTTTTTCCCCCACAGGAAGTAACATGGGAAAAGACCCAGAAGGCCACTAATCTCCAGAAAACTGAAGAGGAAGGGAATATACATTACAGGAGGAAGGGAATATACATTTTTTCAAAGACAAGCACTTTTATTTAGACGCTGTATATTTCTGACTCTTATTTAAGAATATGAAAATTTACATATCTTGCTCTTTCCAATGTGCTTAATTTTCTATCATTATTCCCATCTGTTCTCTCCTATATCAGTTTGCAAGATTTTTTCCTTTCCTTCTTCACAGATATGTATATGTATTTTGTACATATTTTTTTTCAATGCTTATGTGCATCTTTTCAAATTATGCATTTTTGGGCAGGCACATGCACATTTTCTCTCCAAAATGAATTCCAAGAGGCATTCCATACTGCTGTCACTCTCAGAAAGTGCAGAACAAATATCTCCATAGATACAAATTCACTCAAATTCTTTCCCAACAAAAATGTCTCATACCTAAAGGAAACATTTTTCCACAACGCCAAAACATCCATTTGTTTTTAAAAGTTTTAAATAGAAAACATCATACAATAAATTATAGTTACATAATGGTTGTGACCTTTTACTCACACAAAATAATTGCTTAAATTACTAATATAAATACATTTACAATCAATTATTTGTTTTGCTATTTTTGTGGAAGTTGACACACTAATAATTTAAGAATTCACCCTACCCAAAATTGTTAGAAGCTTTAAAAATAATAATGTTGTTTATGATTATGCATCTTCCCTTCCTGTTTTAGGCCTGTGACTGTAGCGTAGCTGGATCCCTCAGTTTCCAGTGTAACCCTGATACTGGCTGCTGTTTCTGCCGTCCACAATTTTCTGGGGATAAATGTACTGAATGCAGGCTGGGATATCGAAACTATCCACAGTGTATTGCCTGTGAATGCATGGTAGCAGGGACTGAGCCACAAACTTGTGATTCAGAGATGGAAAAATGTTCATGTTCAGATCATTCAGGACAATGCACTTGCAAGGTAAGAAAGGTTGCACCTCACTTGATAGTTATTTATCTCTGTTGCTACCCAATTTTCACTTTAACCACATGAAACAATGTATGTATAAATATATTTAGACGTGTATGATATTGTAATTTAAGGGTATAATTTTAATTTTGCTAATGGTTTATGTCACAATTCTTGTCATTATATTCAGTGATATGTGAGAATTAAAGTTTTATGAATAACATTACTACATAAAACATTACTAAGGATTCTGTGTGGTGTGGTATGGGAGGACGTCAATGGGTGGAGGTGACACCATGGGTTATTGGAGCAGGTGACACCAATAGTATTCACCAACTCTAATAATGTCACTGATCTCAGGTTTCTCCAGAAAATGTATATTTTCATCTACAGACACAGGATCAACGATGGGTTTCCAAATGTTGGACTGCAACTCTCAGCAACTTTAGTTCACACAACCCAGCGAGATCATAGCAGTTGCAATCTAAAAACCTCTGCATTGGGGTGCAGCTGCCCACTCCTGAACACTTGTTACATTTTTAAAATGTTCTTTGCATATGTTGTTGTTGTTGTTGAGTGCCTTTAAGACCTTTCCAACTTATGGTGACCCTTAGACAAACCTATCATAGGGTTTTATTGCCAAGTTTTTTCAGAGGGGTTTTCCCACTGCTGTCCTCTGAAGATGAGAGAGTGTGACTTGCCCAAAGTCACCCAATGAATTTCCATGGACAAGCAGGGATTTTAACTCGTCTCCAGAGTCGTAGTCCAACACCCAAACCATTACACCATATTACTCTATGTACTCATTTGCTGAAGCTTCCTACTGATCTGCTCCAACATGATGCAGATTTCACATTAAGTTGCAGTCACAACTCGGTCTTAAGCTTCTTAGTGACATACATTTTAATAAAGGACAGCAGGTAAGGGAAACATTTTTGTAAGTGCTTAAATTTCTGCAGATATTGAGCTTTATTCTGCAAAAGACAGCATATTTACCACATGTCCATCCTACTTTAAGAACCTTATTGCAATAACCAGGCATGCTGTGTGTTTGTGTGTGCTGGATGTTCACTCTAAAGCCTTCTTTTCTGTTTCTACAATAGATGAATGTGGAAGGTGTCTACTGTGACAGGTGCAAAGCTGGCAGGTTTGGACTCTCTGCCAGGAACCCACTTGGCTGCAGCAGCTGCTATTGCTTTGGCTTGACATCACAGTGCAGTGAGGCAAAGGGCCTGGTCCGTATGTGGGTGAGTAAGGGACTACTGAGCCATGTAATGTGATAATGTTGTTTCCTGCTGGTGCCTTTTACTCAGACACAGGGGTAGTACTAGGAAATTTGGGGCGGGGGGGGGGATTTCAGTGATTTCCCCTTGTGTATTTCAAGAAACATGAACAAGACCATGTTCTGTTAGGCAGTAAGGGTCAAAACATTCACTAAAAGTGTCAGATAAGGTAATAGATGTCAAGCCCCAGAGGAAAGCTATTAAAACCCAGGAAAAAGCAATGTCGTCAAGTATGGGGAAATTGTGCTAGGAGAGTGAAACACTTCATTTTCCAAATGTGAAACAGCGAGGAAAATCAGAATTTCCCAGCTTTACTGGGACTAACCATATGTGGAGAGGCTTTATATCTAAATATATTTTCCTTTTTAATTTTTAAAGCAGATTATGGTCTGACAAATGTTCCTTTTATACTGATAATGAGCTTATAACAGTTCAGATTGGCCATTTTACATATTTGGTCATTGTACATATTTATCATGGGAGGTTAGCATTCTGCATATTTATAGATTGACCATCTACATATTTATCACAAGGGGAAAATTCTACATATTTATAGTTTGACTATTATGCAAATTTGTCATGTCTGGTGGATTAGAATAATATCAGCCCATCTGACTTCCAAAAGATGGAGGGTGAATTAAGATTATCCTGATTAGAACTGAGTATTAGAAATTGTGTGTTATATTTGGTTATTTTTTTGGGGGGGGGGGGAGAATAATGCTTAATATGTATGCAATTATCAGAAGGAGAATAAGTGTCCATCTGGTAGCACTATGCAGAACAGAAGTGGATTATTCCCAGAGTAAGATGGCTCCCCATGACAAAGCTGGTGGGCTGGATGATGAAGTGCAGGGTGGGGTGGGGTAAAATTCTGCCTCAAGGCCTGCTGTGTCCCAGGTGTCATTTTACTATTCTGTAGCACAGATAGGCATAGAGTTTTGTGCTCTCCATCTGCAGAGAACACCCCATGCAATGTCTGATCAGAGATATCAGAGGGTTTCTCTCTTTTGCATTTTGCCTTCTCAACTGCATGGTAAGGTAGTAATCAGCATGTGGGTTAGCATAATCCTTGTGTGTGTTAGCAGGGGTTAGATATTCTGATTCGGCAAGTCTGATATATGCTAAATTTTTCCACCTGGGAAGTGCCCTTTGAAATCATGATCTTGATGACCACTTTCTAGATCTCATTTGGAATATTGTGCCCTATTCTGCTTACCACAGTTACAATGCGATAGTGACAATTTGGAAACAAGGCAATGAAAATATATGATGATAAGACTGTAAGCCAAGTGATTTTTGTACCCTCATACCTGTGCATCTTTCTGTTGAACCTAATGGGATTTATCTTCACCAGCATGGATGGGGCTGGTCTATGACTCTATTTCACCAAGAGAAGAGAAGAAGAATAATTTTCAAATATTAGAAGTAGGGCATGACTATATTACAAAAGGGGTATTCAATCATGTGCTTAACTACATGAATGTTTGTTGTTGTTAACTGCCTTCAAGTCAACTTTGACTAATGGCGACCCTATGAGTGAGACACCTCCAAGTCCTCCTGTCTTTAAATGCTCTGTTCAGGACCTGCAGACTTAGGGCTGTGGCCTCCCTGATTTAATCTATCCATCTAGTATGTGGCCTTCTTCAATTTCTCCTACCCTCCACCTTTCCTAGCATTATTGTCTTTTTCAGTAAGTTGTGTCTTCTCATTATCCTTTAGAAAAAACCCTTAAAACCTACACTAAAAATTCATTTGCATTCAATTTTTTAAAATATATTTTAAAAATTTACATGTTTTTAAAAACAACATGGATTGCCAGGAGTGTTTGTGTACTTTGTTGTTTTTTCCAAAAAAAAATCATTAAATGAAAGTGCAGTGAATTTTCAAGAAAACAAAATCTATTTGTAAGATTTCACATTACTTAACAAAAGAGAAAAAATATTTATTCAACACTTAAAATAATTTACTAGTAAGGCAACTCCATTAATTTCATAGGGTTTTCTTAGTCAAGGAATAGCCATCAGTGGTTTTTCCAGTTCTAGGAAAGAATTAGGTCCTGTTCTTTGTACCCCTTCCTGAGCTGCAGTATTTTTTAAAAAAGAGAAGAGGGAGAAGAGAAACCAACAAAGGTGATATCATGGGTACAAAGGCATCGGTAGGCTGGTGATTTTATCCACAGTCTCTTCATCTGTACATGGAATACAAAATCCATAGAAAGAGATTTGGGACACTCATTATACAGGCACCTTTGCTCTATATGGAAATTCAAGCTTTTAAAATTCATGTTCCATCTTGATTCTTCACTAATCAGAATTTTCATAGAACTTACATCAAGATTTTCAAGTACTCCAAGTACTAGAGAGTGAGGGCTTTTTGTTTAAAGGGGGGGGGGGGGAATGTCATTACTAAAAGATGTGAATAAGCTATTCAAGATGCTGATCTAGTTCACACATGAATGCTGATAACTTTAAGATTGTAGGTTAAGTGATGATTTGCATCTGAACAAGTCATCACAGATCAAACCCAGAGATAGAACCAGTGCAATGCTATTTAGTGGAGTAAGTTTTATACATTCCATTGCAAATATTCCAGTGTTAATCAAATGCTGAGAAATAAAGAAGTGTGTGAGAGAGAAAGCACTCACCCACCCACACATATATTCAGGGAAAAGTGAAACTCTGTACTCACGTGTACCTGGGCTGTCCTCAGCCCAAATTTCATTCAATTGTCATGGTTGTGAAAAAATATATATCTTAGGAATGAGCAAATTTGGAAGAAAGTCCCAGTGTTGTTAGTGGCACTTATTCACCAATAAGTCAGGATTGCATCCAAGGATAATTAAAGTTTTGTCTCGCCTGCACGCTTCTTCCCATACATGCACACTTTGGAAGATGCAAGTGTACGTGACTGAAAATTTCCCTAATGATCAGTTATCCCTCTCTTGAATCTCTTATTTAAATTAGGCTTGCAGTTTCATACAGTTATCTCTGTGAACATTTATAACTTCAACCTATTCCAATCTATTTTATAACAGACTGAGTGCAATGGCAAGCCCTCTAATACACAGGTATTATGACACTGTGGCAAACATTTGAAATACTTTGTGCATTAACCAGTTTCTTCCTGATTAGCATGTCTAATGCAAGGTAGTCAGGAACACCTCTAGAGTGAAGTCAGGCACTTCATTTTAGCATTAGCACTTCAAAGAAACGTGCTGTCATCTTGGTACTGGATCTGCTGCAAATACAGTAGAAAAATAGTAATGTCAGTTCAGGGCTGCTTCTCTGTTAGACAGGCACTTTGTGAAGTTTCAGAGACTGATGTTTTTCAAGGATGGTTTCCTTCACTTAATTTAATTGCCATATCTGGTTCCACATATTGTTGGCAATAAGGAGTCTCTAATGCACTCATACAGGCTCCCCTCCCACCTCAGAATCATAAACATGCAGCATTATAAATTATGCACCAGCTTCCTTGTGCAGGAGACATTTGCCTTACAATGTGTGCAGGTGGGTAAAAATTCACAAAGAGTTAAAGGATTTTATCACACCTGCCTATTGAATCGCTGCAACTCTGTTGCTGAAGCAAATGGGAACACAACAGTTTGAAAACAGTCACTATCACACTTCTCATCAATTGTGCTATTATTCTGCTTTGGTGATTCATGTTCTCATGCTCACTCTTCTACACTGCCTCATTAACCTTGCTTTCTCCCATTATATGCCCTACCCATTGTATGTGTGTCTGCTTGGAAATAGCATGTGAGAGAAGAGAGGAGGAGAATCATGCCAGTTCACTCCACATGACTGCCGAATATTGGACCTGAAGCAGAAGGGACATGTCACACTATCCTATCCTATAGAAAAGCAGCTATATTGGGAGCTGTTGACAGAATTTTCCTGTCAATGAAAAGGTTTACTCTAGCAATGATTGAAATGCAAAGCGTCAAGATGAGAGACATGACATTGTGTGATAAGTAGTGGCCATAGTAATGCCAGCACTAATTTTGTTGTTATTGTTAACTGCCATAAAGTCGACTTTGATTTATGATGACTCTATGAATGAGAGATCTCTAAGTCACCCTATCATTAACAGCCCTGCTCAGTGGCATTGAGTCTATCCATCTGGAATGTGTTCTTTCTCTTTTCCTACAGCCTTTTACCTTCCTTCATTGTCCCTTTCACAACTATACATAGAAATTGGAAATACAATCATATGGACAATCCTAACTTTAGTATTCAATGTTATATCTTTACACTTCAGGATCTTGTTTAGTTCCTTCATAGCTGCACTATTAGTATGCCATCTGTTCCTGGTGATTTATTGCTCCCATGTGCTCTAAGTGCATCTTCCACTTCACTTTCTAAAATTGGAGGTTCATCTTCAAATGGTTCGTCCTTGAATGAATCTATCATTTTTTCAATATAATTCTTCAGTATATTGTTTCCATCATCTTTTTATTTCTACTTGGTCATGTAATGCAGTGGTTCTCAAACTTTTTACCCTTGTGAGCCCCTTTAGATCTACATGTGGATATCACACCTCAAATATATATATATATATATATATATATATATATATATATATTGTTTAGTGTGTGTTTTTTCATTTGCACATTCATGTAGCAATGTCTTGTCCCAAGAAATGGGATAATGATGGGACTGGTGAGGGAAGAAGTGACAGCCCAGGATAGGCCCTGCCAAATGCCATGATACAGCAAGCTTGTCTTCTGTCCTCCTGCTCCTCCTCCTCTTCCATCAGACAGAGGTGGGTGCTCCAATGCTCTCCTTGCCTTTCTCTTCCATTCCAGAACAGAAAAGTTTTTGGAAGCAGAGGAGGAGGACAATGAGCAAAGATCAGGGTATCCAACTCTTGCACACACACACCCTTGAACAAGGTTCATGCCCCACCTGGAAATCCTTCCCCACAGTCTGAGAACTACTGATGTAATGTATTGCCTTGCTGGTTGTAGAGCACCCCTATTCTTGGTTTAAATTTTCCTTTGATTTCTCAGATCTTGTAGAAGAGGTCTGTTATTCTTCCTTTTTTTGTTGTCACCTTGTATTTCTCTGCATTGATTATAGTAGTTCTCCTTGACCCTGCCCACAAGTTGTTGAACAGTTGTATTCAATCTGATTCTATTTCAGTCACTTTTAAACTTTTGTTTCTTCTCTAACTTTAACTTGTAAAAAAGTTCCATTTGTCTGATTGCTTAAAGAATGTGTTTGCAATGAACAAACTCATAAAATTCATTCAGTCATTCTTATGTCATTTCCTGGGCCAAATATTCCTAAAATCTGCTTTTGCTGTTTCCTACTTTTGCATTCCAATTGCCTATAGTTAACAACTAGTCCTGTTTTGATGTGCAATCAATTTCCTTCTGAATTCCAGGATATAATATTTTAATTTCTTTTTCTTTTGACTACATTGATGGTTTTCCACAAAGTCCACTGTGATGGGACTGCAGACATCTTTCTGCTGTTATTTGGTCAGGCTTTGCATTATGTCCTTTGACTACTTTTGCTACACCTCTCCTCACTATTAATGCCACTTATTTCTTCTTAGATTTTCATTTCCTGAGTAAAACATTGTATAATTATGTGACTGTAAGTGTCCTGTGCCTGTCTGCTTTAGCTTGCTCACCCCAACTATTGCAATGTTTATACATTCCATTTCTTGTTTTACTATGCCTAGCTTCCCGATTCATGTTTCTCATATTCCATGCTCCTATAATATGTGTTGTGTAGCTTCAGTGTCACACCCTCTCTCACACACACACACACTGCTGCTGTTATCTAGTAGCTATTTGGCATATTTAGTCTGACTCTTCCACAAAAGCCTGTCTGAGATGGGAGATCCTATCAGTAACGCTGCTGCCATTAGCATAGCCTCTTGCTTCACAGGAACATGCAGTCCCATCACAGTGGAAAGGTAATGCCATTGATTGGCTGGCACTAATACTGAAAACAATTTTTTGGTATGACCTGCTATTTAACTGCACTAAATATGTGTCTACCATGAACCATTAGTTTGTATCTGATTCCAAGTTTTGGATCCTGAACTTCTGTTCTAAAGTATGATCCCTAAAGCCTGCTTATGCCTTCCCTAAATTATTAATAAATTGATATTTTGTCTAGAAAAAAAAGAATTTTTTTTTTGTCTCATCTCTTCATTTAACTGCAGTTGACTCTGAAGCCAGACCAGGTCATCCTTCCTCTGGTTGATGAAAGTGTCCAGCACCGAACTGTCCATGGAATTGTATACCAGTATCCAGAGACAATTGCAAATATTGACTTGGTGAAGCAAGAGTTACACTCAGAACCATTTTACTGGAGACTTCCAGAACAGTTCAATGGACGGAAGGTAAAGGATATGAATGATAATTAAAGCTGTAATTTCCCATTTGTTGTTGTTATTGTTGTTCTATTCCTTTTATTAGAAACGTTAGAAAAGACTGAAATGAATGAACTGTCATTGCTGTTTTTCCACAGCCTTAGCTACAAATTGTCTGTCAAACATCAGTGTCCAATGTCTTATTTGCAATCCATTTTTTTCAGATGTAATTCTCTATTGTTGTTGTTGTTGTTATTAATCTCTACTATTATTATTATTATTAATACCAATCTCCATTAAGTTCCTATTTTGAAAGGCAAAAATAAAAGGGCTGGAGTCCTATTTGTTTTTTTTATTGTCCTGGGTTAAGGCTAGCTCCACAGGAATATTTGAACAACAGTCTTTAATAACTGTGGCAGACAGACTCATGCTGACCCAGGCTGAATTGCAACCATCTGAGTATTGAAGTAAACATTACAACAGTACAATGCTCCATTCTGTTTCTGCCTGTGGCTATGGTTGACCTGGATCACTTTGGGATTATCCATAAAGGAACACAATCTCCTTCTAGCTCAGGTGTAGGCAACCTTTCCCCTTTAAGGGCCAAGGGACTTCAGCTCCCAGAAGCCTCAGCCATGTTGGCCAATAGTCCCATGTTGGCCAAGAGCTCCTGGGATTCTGGGAGCTGAAGTCCCTCGGCCCTTAAAGGGGAAAGGTTGCCTACCCCTGTTCTAGCTGACCTAACCTTGCCAGCCATAGTAAGACCAAGAGATGCATTTGGGAAGTATGGTTTAAAAGATTCCTGCAGCATCCACCATACTGAAATGTGCTTCAGGTTAGTTTGATGTAAGATGGTGTTATTTTTCAAATTCCAGAGAGACTGACTTGATAGTTTGCTCCAGGAAAAATAGGGTATATTATAAAACTAAAAAGTGTTTGTTTGTTTTTTCAAATGTCCATACAAAAACATCCTGGATAGTTTGTTTCTTTAAAAGAGCATGCGAAAATGAGCTGTATATTCATTTAAAGCCATTATGGGCATTTGTAGGTCTACAAGATTGCTAATTAATGTCTCTGCTAATTAAAAACATTCATATTTCCAACATTTTGCAGTGTGCATTCACCCACAGCCACATAATGTTTAGGTCCGGATAACAATGTTTGGAGACATTTCATTTCATCTCATTCTCACTAGTTGAACATGCATGTCCTAACAGAAATGTTTTTGATTCTGTTGTATTTGGTTTTGATTTCCTATAAATATTTATATGGTTTGTTCTTCTTTGTTATATGGTTTTTCTAAGTTGACAGCTTATGGAGGAAAGCTGAAATATGCTATCTTCTTTGAAGCACGAGAAGAGACTGGCTTTGCAACCTATAACCCTCAGATTATCATCCGGGGTGGGCCTCCCACACAAACACGAATTATTGTCAAGCATGTAGCAGCTCCTCTGAATGGTCAATTGACAAGGCATGAGATAGAAATGACAGAGGTAATTTTTCAATCCACCCTGTTCAAGAAGTTAGGTCAATGACAATTTGTAAACTGTTAAATCATGAGTGGATATGACCTTGGTGTTTTCTTTTCAGCATGAGTGGAAATACCATGGGGATGGCCCAAGGGTCAGTAGAACTGTGACCCGTGAAGACTTCATGGATGTCCTGTACAACATTCATGACATACTTATTAAGGCTACTCATGGCAGCTTCATGAGGCAAACCAGGTAACCATTATGTACCATCTCAATCAGGTTAGACCCTTTAAATATTATATATTCAAATAATGCTTATCAATTGTCATAATGCAATAAAGTGCTTGAAGTAGCATGGCACATGTAGAAGTGTACATGAAATACATTTGAGCCCAAGAAAGGCTGCTACAACCCCATACCAGCCAGCCCACACAATGGGATCAGCAACAGAGGCCCTTTTCACATGCCTGTCACTGAACTCAATGAGGACCACAGCCTTTCATCTCTGGAATCAGGGCTTTGTCAGGCCCTTTCCTTGCAGGTTCTCAGGAACACACTAAAGCTCCAGCTGTTTCCACTTGCCTCTCCTTAATCTAGTTCTATTTGTAATGCCTGTATATGCTGTTTTATAACATCTTACTTCATTATGTGATTAGAGTTTTGTATTGTTTTCATGTTGTATGCCACCTTGAGAGAATAACCTGAATATAATTCTAAATAAATAAAATATTTTTAAAATAGTGAATAAAAAAAGAATTAAAGGATACAAATAATATAAATGGTGGGCCTCTGAGACAGGAATAACATTCACACTTAGCATAGTAGAATCATAGAATTGGAAGAGTCCACAAGGGCCACCCGTTCCAACCCCTGCCATGCAGGAACACAGTATCCCCAACAGATGGCCATCCAGCCTCTGCTTAAAACCTCCAAAGAAGGAGACTCCACCACACTCTGAGAGAGTATGTTCCACTGTCAAACAGCTCTTACTTGCTTCTTATACAACACCAAAGAATATCTTGTTTTAGCAGCTTAGCTTCTGTATCATCAACACTTGGATTCTCAGGAAAAAAAGACACACACTGTCGTGGAGCAGAAAAGAAGAATTTTCAGCTTGTGGACTAAATTTGTCTTACTGGCTCAGCCAATTGGACCAGGAACTCAGAAAGAGGTCTCTTCTTTTCCATGAAAACACACTTTTAAGTCCCTTCCCAAGGCAGAGGAAATGGAAGAGCAAGTGAGCCACAGTTCACTGAGTTTCCTGTGTTGTTTTCCATCGGACCATGGCTTATTGCTTTGATTCTCCCTTGCCTTTTTGGGAAGATGAAGGAAGAATGAGCAGAGTCAACCAGCTGTTCAGGAAACTGCTGAATCCCAGCTTTGAAATTCAGCCAGCTCTGGAACAGCCGGCTGAGTAAGATTCACTCTTCCTTCATGAAGTGAGTAATATGCGAAATCTGCTCCTCGGTGGGTTACGGAGATTTATCCAGCTACAGAAAGCCTGTAAGGAGGGAACACAGCTATCCAACTGAGTTGCCAACTGGATGGTTGTGACTGTAATTCAGAACCACAAAACAAAAATTCAAACCTAGAATTTCAAGTGTGCACAAGCTCAAATCTTTGGAGCTAAAAAGGGGTAATCATGCCCCCAGAAATATGAAGGGGACACTTTTGGTCATTTGGGGACATTGCATGGAGTTGGCCTATTATAGGTCTAAGGGGGCCTTTTTTCAAAACCAGAGGTGACTAGTCTATGGCCTCTGCTTTTGAAAACAGGGAAGGGAAAATGGTATGAGATGGTCAATCATGTCCCTGGAGGCTGAAGCTACATCATTAGAAGCTGTACCCTACTCTGCTCTGCTCCTAACAAAAAGTGTTCTACCTGGATTGATGTAAATCTGTCAGTTCCACTTTCTTCCATATTCATTTTTTTAAAAATCTACACACAGAGAAATTTGCAAAGTTATGGAAGTTATAATGGACTCTTGATATTCACAAGCTTGCCATCTGCAGATTTAAGCATCCACACATAGCAAGCCCTGTTGCTTTAAATGGGGGTGCATGTTCTTGGCCATATTAGTGGCCATGGGTATGTTGTGCCCACCATTGAGGACAATGGCACTCAAGGCCCCATGTTTTTCCTTATCCATGGCGGGGGGGAGGGGAGAGTTGAATGGATCGACACAGATAGAAAGGGAAGAACAATTTGTTCTTCCTTGAAGGAATCTGTCATCATTTTATCTCTCTTATATAGCTCTCCAGTTCCGTTGACATTATTTTGCCCTGATCAGATAATGCATTCTCTTGTTCATCATATAGTACTCCTACCCTTAGTTTGAATTCCTCTTTAATTTCTCACATCTTCTCTTGTTGTCACCTTCTATTTCTTTGCATTAATTATTATGTATAATAGTTCTCTTTGCCCCATGCACAAGTTGCTGAACTGTTGCATCCAAGATTCTGACCCTATTTCTGTCACCTTTTACTTTTGCTTCTCTTTGATCTCTTACTACTTGAAGAGTTTTATCTGTTATCCAGTGATGCTTCTATTTCCTTTTGGCAGCAATAATATCTTCTTTGATTCCACAGAATATATTTGAATTCAGCCCCAAGTTCTTCTGCTTCCCCCTCCATTAGTAGTGGAAATCTGTTCTTTATATGGTCTTTAAATTCTAGAGGGATGTTCTTCAGATTGTATTTTGGCACAGTCATGGACTTAGTGTGTTTCTTTAGCTTTACTCTATTATTTTTTATATGCCATATTTTCCGGCATATAAGACGACCCCCCACTTTTCCAGTTAAAATATAGAGTTTGGGAAGAGTATGACTTCCAAAACTGTTGTTGTTGTTGCTGTGCACCTTCAAGTCATTTCCAACTGATGATGACACTAAGGCAAACCTATCATAAACCTCCTTATACCCGGCGTATAAGATGACCCCCCCACTTTAACCCCAGATTTTGCAGGTTAAAAAGTAGTCTTATACACCAGAAAATAAGGTATATTAGCAGTTCCTAGTCCATGCCACAATATTCCCTAATCTTGTTTTTTGAATAGGGATGGAGCTTTTCCATTTCTGCTTCCAATTACACAGCCTATTTTATTTCTATATCAGTCATCAGGTTACATCCATGTATACAGTTCTCTCTTTGGTCACCTGAAGAATGTGTTTTCAATGAACAAACTGTTGGCCTCACAGATTTCAATAAGTTGTTTTCCTGCTTCATTTCTTGATCCTAGACAAATGTTGCTTTATTTCCTACATTTGAATTCCAATTTCCTATTACTTCCTATTTCAATGTGTGATGTATTTCCTCTTGCATACCCATGCAGAATGTTTTGAATTCTTCCCTATGAGTCTCTTTTGTAGGATCGTAAATCTTGATTGTTTGTTGTTGTGTGCTTTCAGATTGTTTCCTACTTATAGTGGTCATAAGGCAATCCTATCATGAGATTTTCCTTGCAAGATTTTGTTTAGAGGAGGTTTGCCATTGCCTTCTCCTGAGGCTGAAAGCATGTGACTTGCCCAAGGTCACCCAGTGGTTTCATGACTGGGCTGGGAATCAAACCCTGGTCTCCAGAGTCATAGTCAAACCACTATGCCATGCTGGTTCACTGATCATATTTATATTAATAGGCTTTCCCTGGAACCTTATTCATCTTCTTTGCCAGACTTTGCAGTGTATCCCCTGACTGCTTTTGCTCCACTTTGCTTCACTATTAAGGCTATCTCATTCCTCCATTGATAGTTACTTACATAGTAAAACACTGTGTGATAGCTGATTGAAGAGCTTTTAACTCTTCTTTCACCTCTGAACATGTCAACAGCTGAGCATCCTTTTGGTTTGAGTCAAGTTGTGTCATCAGACACAGTGCTGCTTGACCTTGTCCTCTGCTCTTCCCCAATAGCTCATTGAATGCCTTTTGATCTAGTACTCTCATCCTCCAGCACTATCTCTTTTTTTCATTTTTGACTGTCTCATCATACAGTTTTTAAGATAAAAGGCTTCATGATTCATGATTCACCATTGCTTTTTTTCTGTGCTAAATGACCCCACTTACTTCTCCCAAATTGGACTCAAATTTGGGCTGCGGCCGGGTCCTATCGCACAGCTTTTGCAGCTAAAAATTTCCAATGCAGGTCCCAAAACACACTTCGGTGGCCATTTTTCAAAGTTGGAAGCTTCCAATTTAGAAAAATGGCCACTGGAGTGCATTTTTGGACCCGCATTGGAGTGGGGATGTACCTGGATGGTATTTTTAGCTGCAAAAGCCATGCGATAGGAACTGGCTGCAACCCATATTTGAGTCCAATTTGGGAAAGATAAGTGAGCTCATTTAGGAGGTGTGATAATCTCCTTAGCTAAAGTACCACTGCTGTTGTCTCTGAGTGATCTCTTGCCAGTGTCACCCTCACTAGGGCTGCTGCCCAGTAGCTTTTGGATACATTTAGTCTGGCTCCTTAGGAAAAGCCTATTGGACTTGAGACACTCTACCAGCAGCAATGATACTATCAGCATAGCCTCTTCACTGGAGCATGCAGTCCCATCATCACACAAAGGTAGTGCCAATCAGTAAGGTGCAAGCATGTGCCTTATGGAAAGAAACCATGTTCAGGTGTTGGTTGTAGTTGTATATAAGTAGAGGGAGCCAGAGCTGCACATTTCAGCCTCACTCTCTCCCTCCATGCACTCATAGGGAAAGATGTGAAAAGGAGCTGAATGCAGGTACAGAGATCTATGTAAGCAGAAGGCCTGATGAGGCAGCACTTTTCATCCCATGGAGTTTTGTAGCCAAATTCTCTTGAATGCTGTTAAAGCTCCAATTCATATTCTTCACTGATAGCAGAAAGAGAGAGGAAATGGGGAGTGTACTCTATTTGTGTGCAACAAATAGGGCTCCAGGAGCATTCTATGGCCTAAATGCTATTGTTAGCCCTCAATAGAGCAGACCCATTGAATAAATTGGATTTACCTATGTAACTCATCATTCAACAATTAATTTAATGAAGTGAAAAATTCTAGCCTATGTTGTGATTTTGTAGAGAATTGTGTGCATATTGCTTTCAGCATCCACAGCTGGTGGCAAAAGGCTGATGGGTTCCTAATTGAACTATATGAAACCAAATCTTTTCTGTGACTATTTTTGAATTAATTTTGGCACACATAAAAACGAGATTGTCTGATATCTTTGTAAATGTGGCATTGCAAATCACTGATGCTGCAGAAAAAACATTATAAAGAAACCTCATGCTGACAGTAGGTTCAAGTGCAAAAATAGCTTAATTCCAGTGGTAGCTTTATATTGGCTATGTAATTTAGCAGTAATACTAATCATCTTTCTGCTATTACACTGAATGATTCAGAGGTTGCCACTAAAAATCTAAAGCCAAGCCTTTTTATCCTGCTGTATTAATTTTGTCCCTCCCCCCCCCCTTTTCACATTTGCTGCTCAAAATGAAAACATTTCTTGTATTATATGGCTGTTTTCCTTCACAAAAGAAGTGGACAAGGACAATCCATCTATTTGAACTGGAAATATGTGTTCCTTTTTCATGTTGATTATTTCAGAATTCATAATATTGACTGGGGATCACTGTTCAGATTAGATCCATTAAGTATGCTCCAAACAGCAGCCAAATCTCTCCAGGCAGGCAGCTTCTGTGAAAGCTAAATTTGAAGTTTTGTGTACTTAGCTGCCCTTTTATAGTACCTTTTCTTTTGTGTTGTTTCTGCTGTCTCCAAAGTACTGATGCTCTTTATATGAGAAGTATGGGAAATGGTGGCCAAGGCGTAAGAAAATAATGAATGTGTTCTCCCCTTCCTGTTTATTCTGTAATGTTTCTGTGACTTCCAAAGTTCCCTGCCCAAAGCAGGTATCCACCACTTTTGCTTTCTACTTCTTATTCTAGGGACATTTGAACCCCAGTTAGTTGAGCGCAGCAGCTCTCCAAGGGTAATCTGTTCCTCATGTTATTGCAAAACTAGAAAGAGGGTGGAGGAGGTTTTGAGAACTGATGCCTGGCCATTTTGTTTCCTTTGGACCAGTGAGAGAAGAATAAGAAACAAAGCCAAATCTTTTCATCCTTAGCCTTTTTTTTAAACTAACACACACACCTTTAGTTTCAAATCCATCAAATAATGTGAAGTCAGCCCACAAATTCCAGACTGCAACAGATGTTTGTGTTTGATTCCAAGCTCAGGCTGCACTCCTATTCTGGATTCCCCCCCTCACATAAAAGTACGCTTTTAAATTTATTTTTAAGCATTGGTTACTAACTCTAGGGAGAAATGGCATGGTTTCATAAGGATTACTGCTGTGTGCAAGTACAATCATTATAAGGGCACCACAGAGCAGTTGTACAGGAACTCAAGCTAGTGTAGGAACATTACACAGAGCTTATGTGGGCTGTTCCTGACACAAGGATCTGACATATAGACACTCCCTGGAGGGTGGTATCTGAATCCCAGTAGGTGCGATGGTGAAAAGATCCTGTTGGTGACATCTTTCAGAGAAATCTTACTATCTGAGAGCTCCATCTAATAAGGCAGATATCTACATAAAGAATATTTGACTATGCTCCCCTCTCCCAGACAGACACACACAGAAATGCACTTACTGGAGTGATACATATATGTGTATGCATTTTAACATTTATATGAGTTTCTCATGAAATTTGGACAAAATGGTAGATTCTGGCTACATACCTTAAAACACTTTTATAATCTACAATGCCTTTGATGTTTGTTGAACATCCTATTCATTTATTTTTCTCCCCCTAAGGTTCTGGTAGTTTAGCTTTAAATTAAAAACAAAATAGCACTGCAAGTGAATAAGCAAGTATATTTTGCATTAGTTTCACTGCTACAGACTAATAATGACTAAAATGAAGCTAAAGACAGTGCTAGCTTTGATCTTTCTTTCAGACAGACCAAAATAAGTGTTGTTTTTCTTATATGTATAATGCTAAGGGGAAAAGTAAAAGTAGCTGTATTCTATAGTATCTAAATCTACCCCAGTTTTAAAGGGTTCCATTAGCTCAGAGGGGGGAATGCAGTGTTTTTGGACAACTAATTATGCTGTCAAAGGCTGCTGGGATTTGTAATCCAACAGCATGATTCTCACTTTTACATTCACTGGTTTTGATTTTTTTCCCCCTCCTCCCTTCTGCCAGAATTTCTGAGCTCTCCATGGAAGTTGCACAGGAGGGAAGTGTATCAGGAAGGACTCCTCGTGCCCAACTAATTGAGAAATGTGACTGTCCTTTGGGCTATTTAGGCTTGTCATGCGAGGTACAGTAACTCTTCCACTTTCATGTTTCTTCTGCATTCAGCCAATCAGTAGTAATTGTCTTTGAAGTCTAGAGTGGCGAGACTGAACATTGGACTCAGGAAGAGATTTCTCCCTCCTTAATGCAGTTCTGAACCACTTTTAATTTTGATATTCAGGACACCATAGAGGTGGTGACGCCATGAGTAGGCTTGGACGGGACCTTCTTGGTTTAGCCCGCCCTGTCCTCTCACCACCTGGGGCATCCACAGCAACAACATGGGGGGGACAGTTATCTAGTGACATTAACAGAGGCCGGGAATGATCTGGGAGCAGAAATTAGGTCTGTGCGAGAAATTAGGAATGGGAGGTATGGCGGAAACAGTGAACAGATGTTGCAAAAGAAGGCGGGTTCGCTGTTTGAAAGCTATCCCACCTTCAGTTCACTCTGCCCCCCGGAATGGAGAGCGTATCAACCATTCCACTGAACCTTACCTTGCTCCTTTGAATTGCCAGGTCAGTCAAAAATAAAACCCACATCATACATGATCTCCTCCTAGATGAGGATGCTGACCTGGCATGCTTCACAGAAAACTGGCTGGGAAAGGACAGTGCCATTATTTGGTCTCAGGCCCTCCCAGCCGGGTATTCTGTATGTGAGCAGGTAAGGGAAAGTGGGTGGGTGGGGGGAGCGGAGTGTCTCTGGTTCATAAGAACAACCTGATCTTGACCAGGATACCTGTCCGGAACACAGTCCACTTCGTGTGTATGTACCTCAGCCTGCAAACCAGGGATAGTTTGGAGATTCTGCTAGTATACTGACCACCGAGCTGACACAGTTGGTCTCAGAGTTGTTGTTGGAGTCGGCCAGACTTTTAGTCCTGGGCGACTTCAACATTCCACTCGAGACCAGCTTGTCAAATCTAACAGGTGCGGCTCGGGAGTTCATGGAAACCATGACAAACATGGGCCTATCCCAATTGGTCGTTGGGCCCACTCATTGTGCGGGTCATACTCAATGCGGTCTTTAGTATGGAACAGGAATATCCGTACAGGAATATCTGTGGGTGGAGGTTATTAAAACCACCGTGTTGTCATGGACGGATCATTTCCTGATCAAGACTGAATTAAGAACCACGGCTCACCCCTCTGGGGGTAGTGGACTCATTAGAATGGTCCACCCTCAAAGGCTAATGGAACCAATTGGATTCCAAAGCCCTAGAGGGTTTAATGGTTGTTAACGCCGGTGATTCTGTCGAAGCTTTGGTTAACACCTGGAATACCGATCTTACCAAGGCTATCGACATGATTGCTCCCAAGCGTCCTTTCCAGCCTGCTTCAAATAGGAAGCTATGGTATACAGCTGAGTTGAGGAAAATGAAGCGAGTTGGACAATGACTAGAGTGCATCTGGTGAAAAACTCGACTCTTATCTGACAAGACTTGTCATATGAACTTTCTTTGTTCCTGTTGAGAGGCAATACATGCAGATCCTTCTGTTCTGCACGTATTGCATCTGCAGAGTCATGTCCAGCAGAACTGTTTAGGGTTGTGGGGGAGCTGACGCAGGTTCCACCTGCGCAGAACCCTTTACTTAACTCGACAACGGCCTGCTGTGATGCATTTAACAACTTTTTTACGCAGATAAAGTCTCTCAGATAAGAGCCAACTTAGACACCAGTATTGTAATAGAAACAATGGATGAGGTGTCCAGCAACTCGGTTGATGAGATTATCCAGGATCAGCTTCAATCTGTGAGTACCGATGATGTGGACAAGCTCCTTGGTAGAGTGAGGCAAACAACCTGCCCTCTCGATCCTTGCCCATCATGGCTGGCCGTCCGGGGGGGGGGATGCATTGAGGAGGTTCTTTACGGACATCATCAATGCATCCTTCAGGGAAGGATATATTCCATCTTGTCTGAAGGAAGTGGCTGTTATGCCGTTTCTGAAAAAAACTTCCCTGGACCCCCTGGATATGAACAACTACAAGCCAGTCTCTTTATTGCCATTCTTGAACAAGGTTATTGAGAGGGCGGTTGCTCTTCAACTCCAAGCTGTCTTGGATGAAACTGATTATCTAGACCCATTTCAAACTGGCTTCAGGACAGGCTTTGTGGTTGAGACTTGACCGACGATCTGCGTCTGAGCATTGACAGGGGTAGTGTGACCCTGTTGGTGCTCTTAGACCTCTCAGTGGCTTTTGACACAATAGATCATAGCATCCTCTTGAATCACCTGAGGGGGCTGGGAATTGGAGGCACTGTGCTTCAGTGGTTCCATTCCTTCCTCTCGGGCAGATCCCAGAGGGTGCTGCTAGGGAACAGCTGCTCCAGCAAAAGGGAGATCACCTGTGGTGTTCCACAAGGTGCTATCTTGTCCCCGATGTTATTCAACATCTATATGAAGCTGCTGGGTGATATTATTTGGAGTTATGGAGCTGGATGTTATCAGTACGCTGATGACACCCAAATCTATTTCTCCATGTCTTGTTTGTCGGCCTCGAATTCTGATGATGTCTCCTCTCTCAATGAATGTCTTCAGGCAGTAATGGGCTGGATGAGGAAAAACAGATTGAGACTGAATCCAGACAAAACGGAGGTGCTCACGGTAGCAGCCCCGAGACCAAGAATTGGGCTGCAACCTACAGTCCTGGACGGGGTCACACTCTCCGTAAAGGACTGCATTCGCAGTCTGGAGGTACTCCTTGACTCGTCGCTCCTGATGGCGAATCAGGTAAATGCAACAGTCAGGAGTGCCTGTTATCAGCTTCAGCTGATATGCCAGCTACGCCCTTTTCTGGAAGTAAGGGACCTTGAGACTGTTGTGCACGCACTGGTAACCTCACATCTAGACTTCTGTAATGTGCTCTACATGGGGCTACCCTCGTGCTTGGTCCAGAAACTGCAGTTAGTACAAAATATGGCAGCCAGAGTAGTTTCTGGAACATCTAGGAGGGACCATATTACTCTGGTACTAAAATCCCTCCACTGGCTGCCTATTAGTTTCCAAACCCAGTACAAGGTGTTGGTTATGACCTTTAAAGCCCTAAATGGCTTGGGTCCAACCTATCTCCAGGACCACCTCCTCCCATATAATCCTCCCCGCACACTCCGATCCTCTGGGAGGAATTTGCTGCAGCCAATAAAAACTAGGCTGTCGACGACCTCCCAGAGGACTTTTTCGGCTACCGCTCCCACATTATGGAACGGCCTGCCGGATGAGATCTGTCAGATCACCAACTTAAACAGCTTCAAAACAGCTGTGAAGATGGATCTTTTCTGGCAGGCCTTTCCTCACTAGATCTCCTGGCCTCCAGAGTCCCATTATCCCTACTTGCCCTGCTGTCTCTGTTCAGTCCTTTACCGCCGATTAGGTTTTTATTTAATTTGAATTGTTTTTAAGTATTATGTTTTAATTCTATCATTGTTTAATTCTGTTTTAAGGGGTGGGAGGGTTTATGGGTCTGGGACTGTATTTTACATTGTATTGAGTTTTAATGATGTAAGCCACCTCGATTGTCTGACAGAGGGGCGGGATATAAATAAAATTTATTATTATTATTTTTATTAGATATTAATGAAGTATACTCTAGAGCAGGGGTAGGCAACCTTTTGGAGACCTGGGCCGGTCCCCCGAAGTCCAGGTCTCCACTGGGCCGAGGGGGGGATGGCGGCGCGCGCACTCTCCACTGCCACGTGTGACCCCCCCCCCGTGCGTGCCATTGCCGCCACCACGGCCGCCGTTGCCGCAGCACACGCAGGCGCAGCCGCCGCAGCACATGTCACGGCCGCCATTTTGATTTCCAAAATGGCAGCCGCAATGCGTTTATGCTCCAACTCCCCTGTTTAGTACAGGATCTACAATGCAAGATGCAACTATGACATTCTTACAGATGCTGACACCATTCCAGAGAGTTTATTATGATTGTTTCTGGTTTATTTATTCTATATTTGTCTGCCTGTAACAAGAATATTCCCCCAGTATGCCTAGGTAAGTAGGAGTGTTTCTAGGAGTTTTCAGAATTGGAATATACCCAATCTGTTGCAGTCAGATCCTATACATCTGCTTGTGGTTACCTAGAGTAACATGGCCTAGTGTTGTTGTGTGCCTTGAAGTTATTGCCAACTTATGATGGTCCTAAGGCAAACTTATCATGGGATTTTCTTGACAAGATTTATTCAGAGGGACTTTGCCTTTGCCTTTGCCTTTCTCTGAGTTTGAGAGAGTTGACTTGCCAAACATCACCAAGTAAGTTTCCATGACTGAGCAGTGATTTGAACCTTCTGCCATTACTACAAATGGTGGGGGCCTTCTTGATCCTGGCACCCTAGTTATGGAATATCCTTTTGTTAGGGATCTGATTGCCCCCGCCCCCACCCCACCCCCACCATTCTGTCTTTGAGGTATCAGTAAAAATCATCAGTTTATTCAAGGTCTTTGAAAACAAGCAGGTATTTAATCTATCATATATAGTTTAAAATAATTGCAATTTTAGATTTGTAACTTCTTATTTTAAATTTGTGATTTTACATATTTATGTAGCTGTGTTTTTATGGAAGATTGTTAGCTGCCCTGGGGTGTTATAAGAAACATGTGATATAAATTGAATAAATCACCCCCCCTCCTCCTCTCTTCCCACACATCCATGCCAGAAATATTGTTGCTATTGTTGTATATTGTTTTCTCCAAAATGCAGGGAAAAAGTAAAGAACCTACTGCAGCCAGCTGAGGTCCAGCTGACAATGGCTGGCTTTCAATTAGGCCTATATATGGCCTGCCAAGCTCTGTCGAAAGTCTCAGGAGACCTACAGTCCTGTGAGACTTTGAACATGATCTGGTGCGAGAATTGTGCCTGAACACATACAAAGCCTTGTGATGGCTATGCCATCATAGGATTTCATGGACAGCTCCACTGGCCAACCTGGATGCACTGACTCAGTGCAAATGTGACCCCCACCAAGGACTGGGGAAGGTCTTGTCTACTTTTCTCCAAAATGAGGTGGATGCAAAGCTGTCTTCAAAACATAGGTCCAAAACACACTGCAGAAATAGTCCAGTTTGAGACTGCTTTAACTGCCCTGGCTCAGTGCTGGGGAATCCTGGCAATTGTAGTTTATTGTGGCACCAGAGCTCTATGAAAAAGAAGGCTAAATGTCTCACAAAACTACAGTTCCCAGAATTTCCTAGCATTGAGCCATGATAGTTAAAGCAGTCTCAAAATGCATTATTTTTGCAGTGTGTTTTTGACCACAACCCAATATACAATTTAAAACAATAAGCCACAATTATTGCAAGTTATTACAAATATTAAAAAATGTCTCACAAAGGAGTGTGAGTAAGATATCATAGAAAAAAAAGAGAGGTTTCAAAAATATACAAATTAGTTATTTCTGCATGCCAGCACTGTGTATTTTTTAAAGCTGCTGGTACTTTTGAAACATTCTGTTGTTGTTCTTGCTTTCAATGAGCACATTTCACAGAATTAAAAATGTATACAGAAGAGGCAAAGAATTTACATGTTAGATTCTGCTTCTAACATGAATGAGAATTGTTTACCCAGGCCAGGTAAATAAATGATGGTTATTCACCAGCTTTTCCCCAGTATTCTAAATCCAAGGTGAAACCTGAAACGATCTGTTATAGCCTTTACAGAATAATATTACTGTCCCTGCTTTACTTCTATATATAACTTTTGAATAAACTACATTCCTTTACCAAAATGTAGATCTATGCTCTCATATCTGAATGGAAGTGTGGGACACTGTATATTTCTCCATCTGATATTTATTCAGTATAACAGAAGCAAGTTTCAATCTCCTCTGAAGAGCAAAGGTAATCAATGAATTCTGTTCAGATCATTGAAACCCAGAGTCCTGCCTGCACTGTGCTGCTAAACAATAGGAAACAGCTTTACATTAAACTGAGCCACTGTCCTAGCCAGTCCAGTATTGTCAATTTGGATTGGCCATAATAGCTTACTACAGTTTCAAGCAGCCCTATCTCAAGAGCCATGGTATTGCCTTGTCGCTCTACATCCAGGCCTGACCCTGCTTAGCTTCCAAAATCAGACAAGAACAAGTATGTTCAAGATGGTGGTATGTAAAAAGTTCTATGGTGAAATCTTTAACTGCATATCTGCATGCATGTTGATAAAGTTAGTCCATAGTTTCTATACCACTGCTTCCTAGTGGATCCATTCATATAACGACAGTTAAAAATAATATAAAAGAAATTCTCAAATTAAAGTTCCCACATATCTTTTAATCCTTTTTGAATGCCAGTCTATTGAGATCTTGCAGTTCAAGAGAAAATTGATTGTACCCAGAAAAGAGAGAGAAACTGATTATGGCATATCCAGACTCACTCATGGGAGTTTCCCAGTGAATGAAGGTAGAGTTAAATTTTGACAATTTAACCTTTCCAATGCAGCATTCTGTGTCCAGTTGTAATACTGTGAATAGTTTAATTCTGTTTTAATGTTAACTTTTTGTATGTTTTTATTTGTTATGTTCTTTTAAATAGTAATAGTAATTAATTAGCCAACCATTTTAAACATAAAAATGTACTTTCGCAATAAACTGTGAATACATTTGAGGAATAGTTTCCAAAAGATATTGTGACCAGTTCCCACTTTAATTTCTGTGCTTTTAAATAGTAATTCACTTTAATACCTAGTTTTGGGGAGAAATAGGATACAACAACATTTATTTATTTATTTATTATGGGACAACTTGGGAGGTGACCCTTGGAAGAGAGATGGAACTTGGCAAACTTCTCATTTCCTCCAATGGGGGAACCGTTTGGCTCTCAGTACCTTCCACACTAGAGCCTTCCTCAAGCAAGGCAGGATAATGCCAATGTATGATTCAGTATGCCACAGTGGGCTACTGACACTATGGGTGCTGGCTGCAATTCAGCCCTGAAGCTGGCACCATCTTGTGATGGCACTAAAATTGGAGTGCTAGGTTATTTCCCCTTCTGTTCAGTATATCTCAGCAGTAAAAGCCTGTTGTGCTCTATTTAATTGAATCACAAAAATCAATAGCATTAGCCAACTAGTATTCTGGGTTTTCCCAGTTCAAACTGGCTTATGCTTCTAAGTAGTTTGTCAAATTTTATTCTGGAGAAGAAAGGATACATGTGCAGTGAACATTGCTGTGGAAGGGGAGGGCACCACAGTAAATAACAGCAATACACCCAGCTGGAAGAAAAAAGACCACAACTTTATTGAATACAGCTGACAGGTAGGATTGGCACAAATGCATGAGGTCCAGATCTGACATCAACCAATCCGCCTGTTGATCGATAAACCAAGTTGCCTGGTCACAGCCAGGCCTTGAGATGACAAAAGGGTAACCAGATGATTGCATGTTCACATCTCCACCAGTTCTCACTGGGGAATGTTGTTCCAAAGTTGCCCCTGCAATGGCAACCCCAGGTCCCAGAGGAACTCCTGATCCAGTGCTCCACAGCACCAGAAACCATGCCCATCAGATCTGAGCCCCTCCATGGCATGTGGGCTTAAATAGGCCCCATCAGCCAATCTGAATAAGGGAGGCCCGGAAGCGCCCACCCCTTCTGGCCTCCCAACCAACCACCAGGGCCCTATTTCCCTAGCACAAGCCAACGGGGAGGCTCCTGATGCATGTTGGGAGATGTAGTCCCAGCCTGAGCTGGAAGTCACACCTCCCCAAGGCCCTGGTAGCCAATCAGGGGCTGCCAAATTGCTCCCAATGCCTTCTGGGAGCAGTCCAAGGCCTGGAGAAAGCCACGTGGTTCCTGGCTCCCCCCTCATCAACCAGGCTAGCCCGATAAGTCGGGCAGCCTCATTTTTAAAAGTGGCATATTACTTGCAAACTAATATACTCTGTTATTGTTTTTCAATGAAAAATGTTTTGCAACCCACTCCTAGGCATTTTTACTCATAACTGAGTTGAAAAATTTAGCTGCTACCTAGGAAGATAAGAAAATGCCCTGCACTGACTGTTCATCCAGACCTCTATAGTTAATGGGTCTTATTTCCAGAAATGTCTCCATAGAATCAGAGCCTTAATATTTCTATGAGTCCCACTGTTTTAAAAAAAATTGCACCTTCAAAATTCTTTAAGATAAACATTGTAAAAAAGTATTGGAATATTTATTATTGTATCTATTATTAGACCCACAGATATATCATATTTTACCCTGTAGGGCAGCTGCTGTTTGAAATCATAAAAAGATCATCTTCCGTGAAGAGAATAGTTTAATACAGTGAACTACATTGTCTGGGAGAAAGGAAAGATATGGCTACACAATTTGAGAGAGAAAGGAAGAAGTATATGCAAGAAAGTCTGGACAGATCTGAGACTATCAGTCTGTATTGAAAAAGAAAAAAAAAGAAAAAAAATAAGACAAAAAAGGAACATACTATGGATTCACCAACTGCCTGTCTCTGGGCAATACCAAAAGCGTCCTTTGTAGGCACAAAGAACTTGTATATTGTTGCACGTCTCCTGTTCCAGTATTATATATAGCACATATACTAATACTTAATAATACCACTATCATTCTCTCTTCATTATTATTTGGTCTTGGTTATTTACAAGGCAATTTTTACAATCTAGTTAAAGATGAAACACATAAGGGAGTAAGAGGAGGGAAGGGTAAAGAAAAAAGAGGATCAGAAGATGGAGAATTACTTTTTTTGCATCTGTCAGCCTTGGTCATAATTTTTAGTATGCTTACTGATTTTTACTGCTTGGTGAGGAAAATATATAAGAGCTAGATACATTTTATTTCAAGGACTAATGGTCTCAGGCCATAGTGGCATTTTTATTATTTTGAATAATTTAGTTTTATGGTCTTTAAATTATACAAGTATGAACAATGTAGCCATGAAGGTATGTTTTGCTGAGTATCACTGGACATTTGCTTGTTATCTATCAACCAAGGTATTGGCAGATTAGCTTGTCATTTCAGAAAAACACACCAAGGACAATGCAAAAATAGAATACTTCTACTTACTTTGTAGTGTGGAACAAAATACAATAAAAAACAAAAAAAGGAAATCATTTCATCTGCTTAGGAAATAGAGGGTTAGTTACATGAGATACAAGGTAGGAACATCTAAATGAAAGGTTTCCCAAACTGTAATATGAAATGACTGGTGCTATTGTGCTCCTCCGGGATCTGGCAACAGAGTCTTCAATTAAGGTTGGTGCTCTTGCTTATCAAGTGTACTGTGCATTGTTTGTAAAACAGCTTGAGTTTTGTTTTTTAGAATAAGAGAAGACAGGCTGCCTATCAAAACTGTTGGGAATAAAGATGTGTTTGCTGTCTTCTCTAACCTTCCTCCCATAGCCACAATATAATGATGTTAGTTTTTCTTTATTTTGGCAGGCATGCGCTCCTGGTTTTTATAGACTTCCCTCCACATCTGCTGGCAGAAGACCAGGTCCAGCTTTAGGTTCCTGTGTTCCATGTCAATGTCATGGGCACAGTGGGACATGTGATCCTGAAACCTCAGTATGTCAGGTATATTTTAAAAAAATGTTCTTCCTAGACTGTTTACCATATTCTCTATACCACCCACCCACCTGCATGGAGTTCATTTCTCCTGAAATGAAATAGCAGCCATTGGACATCAACTTAACTTAAAAACAAACAGTGGTGTTGATGCCTGGATCTGACTCACACTTTGCTCAGTCAATATGTTTTGCTTTATACATACCAGTGTTTACCATGGAAAACAAATATGAAACACAAAATACAAACAAATGTGATACAAAAATGTGGTTGGCTATGTTTTTTTTGGCACGTGTTTGGTACTTACAAGCATGTCTCCATATGTGTTTACATCCCCTATTGGGAAAAAGGTGGGATATTTCATTAATTAACCACTATAAACATCAAAAGTGTACTTTCCAAATAAGCTGCAAATACGTTTTAGGAATTATTATTTCCTTAGTGAATTTCACTAGATCTCTAGTGAATGTATAATTACAAAGGGGCAAACTCATAATAGAATCTAATGCTTAGAATCATATTAACTGGGGGGAAAGATTTGGAATTTTTTCTCAAGACAAACAGGCCTGGAAAAATAATGACTTCAAACTCTTATCTCACAGATTCTTAACCCCTTTTAAATGTGGACAAACATTTAAAGGGGGCAGGGAAGAGTGAATTTTCACCTGAAAATTGAGTTATTTTTCCTCTGCACCTCTTCAGTCCACTTCTTTTTAATGTAATGGAATGACATATCTGAATCATGTTAAATAGGGTTAAAAATTAGGAAACTGATTATTCTTCCATGTATTGGATTTAGATCCAGGCCAGAGGTTATTTCAGTTTTTGAAAAAAGCTTGGCTCTTTTTTTGCAATAGGTTTCTATAAGTCCATGGAGTACTTTTCTATTTCCTTGCTGACTTGGGATTGTTTCACTATCTCTCTACATGCAGTGAGCCCTTGGTATGTACTGGGTTTTGGTTCCAGGATCCCCTATGGATACCAAAATCCATGGCTGTTCAAGTCCCATTATAGTGCTCCTTATATAAAATGGCAAAATCAAGGTTTGCTTTTTGGATGTTATTTGGGAGTGGGGATATTTTCAAGTGGATGGTTGAATCTGTGGATGCAGTATCTGTGGATACAGAGGGCCAATTTGAATCATAGTATAGTTTTCTTAAGAGGCATGTAACATACTCCCAATTTTTCTTGTCCATAGGAAAACTAGGAGTATTTTGATGCACCCTATGCAGAAAATCACAATATTGTCCCAACAGACTAGCGGACTGACAAAGTTCATGAAGAAAACAGTAATCCACCTTGAGATTTCTAGTATTTGAGAACTTTTTTTGTGCAAAAAACAGAAATTATTCTGAACCCCCCTTTTTGCACAAATGGGGGGAGGGTTACAGAAAAGTGTATTTTGCACCACAATTTTTTGCACAAAACCAGCCCAAATGTGAGAAAAATTGAAAAAATGTGCAAAACCCCTTGTGATCTTGCACAACAGGAAGAATATTTTTGAAAATTATTCTTATGTGAAAGAGTAAAGTAAGTAAAAACTTACATCCTTACTTCTTAATACCAGGTGCTGTTTGACAAACCTTCAAATTCTGTGAGCTTTTCAGAGAAAACTAATTTGCCCATGTTGTAAGTTAAATAGTTTCATTGGATCCAGTGTAGATTTTCTTCTGGATTAGGGTTGGGGGGGGGAATGTGTAGTTTTCCTTATTTTTGTCACAAGAAGTATCAGTATAAGTTCAAGCTCCCCGGTGAGAGGTGAGACACCTCTCTGGTAGTTAATTCTTTGAGGCTGACTAAAAGTAATCTCTTCTGCTCTGCTTTTGCTCCACAGAACTGCCGTCACAACACTAGTGGTGACCATTGTGAAAAGTGTGCCCTTGGGTTCTATGGAAGTGTTAGAGGATCTCCAAATGACTGCCAGCCTTGTGCATGCCCTCTGGTTGTTTCAAGCAACAAGTAAGGATACAATATGGATTGCCTTTGGTCTCACTCTTCCCTGGAGTCCTCCTGGGTCAGTTGTCTATGATTTTTTAAAATAGAGTGTATAGAACCACAGCAGTAGTGACTGACCCACCTCTGCTAAACTGTCTTGCTTCAGAAATTGTTTCCAGGCTAATTAGCTATATAGAAACCCATAAGGACTGGGAAATGTAATAGTCAATGGATAATGAATGAGTATTATAAAAATTATTCTCACAAGTGAAACTAGAATAGAGCTCTCAAGTTCAATTTAGTCACAAGGGAGTCATAGAGAGACTTATGCTCATATTTTGCACTGCTATCAAAGCATTACAGTGCCTTGCTATGGGCTTTTTAATTTATTGAGTTCTTATTTAATGTTATGTTGGTTTGGGAGTACGTCTGAATGATCAAATAATTTAAAAGAGATACTATCATGTCACTTTTGTTTGGTTGGGTATGGTATGCTAATGACCTTCCTGTACTATCATTCTTCAGTAAATGTGACTTAAAATTCTATTAATTTTATTCTGAAAGGTCTCCACTTCCCTTCTCTGATTTTTAATCCCATATCTGATTACTTAAAGACTGCAGATCTTTACCAGTGCAGTTCCTTGTTGCCTCTTTGAAGATGCTGTCTGTTTTTTAGTCCAGTGGCCAGATTTCAAACTTTATATGCATCCAACAATCATGCATATTGATGAATATGTTTCACTGGAAAAACGAAATTCCATTTTCATAATCTTGTAGAGAAAAAGCATTTGCTGATTGATAGAATTCCATCTGCAAATGATGGAAAGATTGCTAGGGTGGCATGATGGCATGCAAAATGTTCAGCTGGCTGGCTGGCTGGCATTCAAAGGTGTGGATGAACAGCAGAAAATGTGAGGGGGATTTCTGCTTGCTGCCTCCATTACAACCTCACGTTTGCTCTAGGAAACCCTGCAAGGCCATTTTTATGTTGTGAAGGGCTATGGGTGGGGGCAGTGGAGGCAGAGGTCTCCAGTGGCCTGTCGTTGCATGTATGTCATTATTAACTAGGTAAACTAGTAGAAAACTCACAAATTTTACAAGCTATCTGATCCATAGTTATTTTGAGTTTCCTCAGCATGAATTAGGCTGTTAGGTTAGAGTTCTGCATATCTGTGTTACACTTGAGTACTTCAGTCTACAGAGCTGATATGGCATGGTGGCTGAGCTATAAATTGAGGAAATCCTTGACTGGAATCTTATCTCTTTTGTTGGATTCATTAGGTAATCTCAAGCAAGCCAGTCTCCCTCAGCCTCATTTCACCCATCTGAAATATGTAGAGAAGCAAAGATGTTTTTCAGCCAGCATGTTGCACTGATCAGAGTATTATACTAGGACTCTGGGAGAGTGTGTTATGTGACTTCAAGTCATTTCCAATTTAAGGCAGTCCTAAGGCAAATCTATCATGGGGTTTTCTTGGCAAGATTTTTTTTCTGAGGACCACGCTGGTTTTCTAGGGACCAGGGTTCAAATTCCTGTTCAGCCATGGAAACCACACTGGGTAACTTTGGACAAGTCACACAGTTTCTCAGCCATAGAGAAAGGCAATGGCAAACCTGTCACCATATTATGTTATATATGTTATTATATTTGCAGAACTGCAAAGTCATTATGTGAGTGAATGTGTGACAATGACTAGGATATCTACTGATTGTGTCCTTGAAGCAGACAGACTACTGAATGTGTATTAGACCAGCACCTGGATTGTATGGTGTAATGACTAGGATGTAATGCCTGAGCAAGCCTGGACAGAGGTTGCATCAGTCAAGGGTATTAGAGGCACAGCTAGGAGTGAGCAATTGTGGGTCATAAGAGTTGTGGGTCATTGTGAAACATTTGATGGATATAGAGAGTTTGTGAGTATTGGAGAGTTGCTGTATTGGTGAGAGCTAGAGAAGGAGGAGGACTGTGTTTGCTTTCATCTGAAAGCTCTACTGTTCCTGTATATAATTTACCTCCTATCCTCTGTAAATAAACCCTTCAACTATAGCAGCCGGGTTTCAGCTTCTCAAGGTCCCTGCTGAGATACTGCAGCACATTCATGCCCTGCCGTGACAAAATCTCCTTGAATAAATCTTACCAAGAAACCCCTGTGATAGGGTTGCCATATGTAAGAGTAGATTTCAAGGCACATAACAATGAGAATTTAGAGATTGTTGTAAGAATTACAACTAGATAAAGTATACAGGATTACAATTTCTTGAAGAGTAAAGCTATAAAGAAATATTATCATTTAAGATAGTTTTGTTCTGTCATAATCAGTGGATTTGTATAAAGTTGAAGTAAAAGGTATCTGGCTTGTTAACTTATGGATTGTGAAACATATCTAGACTTTTCTTAAAGCAGTGCAGAATAAAAAGCTTGCTGTGTAATCCTTTCAAAACTGAAGCCACAATCCTAAAAGTCAGTTTAAGGGTGAAGGTGTGTTTTGTAAGTACACCAATGTAACAACACTAGTGTAGGCAGCAGCAACCTAGATAAGAAAAATGCTATGGGCATGGTAGCAACAGCAAAGCCAGGTAGACAAGGCAAGCAGACAATTTCTGCACTACAGAAATAATCCAGTTTGATACCACTTTAACTGCCATGGCTCCATGCTGTGGAATTCTGGAAATGGTAGTTTGTTGGTGCACCAGAGCACCAACTCCAAGGCCTACCTTTCAGACAGCAGGGTGTCCCCAGAGTTTGGGTAGGAGGACTTGTGCAATTGCTTCTGCCACAGAACTGGCCAAGGCAGCCTTCCCAGAATGCCTGGCTCCAAGTACAATTCCCTCTGAAAAGTAGGTATTGAATAAATAGGATGTTTGGATTTGGTAGCTTTCCCTTCCTGATAATGATAAAACTACAATATGTCTACCTTCCTGCAAGACTCATCTTCCTCTTGCACCCTCCCCTGACACAGTCATGGAGTGACTGGTAGAGATGGATGGGTTGTCTGAGAAGTATGTAATTATAGTCAAAAGCACAATTATTCCTCCAAAGGAAGTCCTGTAGGATGCCTTCACTATTACATAGCTGCATGCTTCCCATCTCTTGGCCTGCTCTTCATCTGTGAGTGCATTGCCATGTCAGGAGAAAAAGTGGCATGAAAAAGATGGGTTTGGGTCATTGCACAAGGAAGGTATAGAATTCCAGCCTCTGTCACCAAAAAATGGGAGGAGGAAGAACACACACAGGTATTCCTACATATGTTACTAACAGAATGCCTGACAATAATTTTGTCTTACTTTTCCCCCCTGCATAACTCTGGAAAAATACAACTGCTCAAATAATGGGCTGTTTTGTGAGTAGCGTTGCACCCATTTGATTCATGCTAAAAGTTTAATTTTTGGAATGGTTAACTCTTTTTTCATTCAGCATTCAGTTTCCAAAGTAATGTGCTGTGGGGTAAAACACTAAGTTGGAGAATGTGACTTGCTTTGTGGTCTATTTTAACTGAGTTGAAATGTGTTGGATAATGAGTTTGAGAGTAGATCAATTTGTTTACATTTTTGCAAAAGTGTAATTTCATTACCCATTCAAGCAATATTGATTTAATGCATTATAAGCAAGTTAGAGGAGAATGCTGACAGCACTGTAGCCCAAGGGACACTTTGGTATTGGACTACAACTACATTAGTAGCATTAATCTAAGTATTTCATGTGCAATAACTGAAAATGTAGCACACGTGTTTTTTGAAGTGCATGATGGTGAGCTCCTGTCACTAGTCCAAGTTTTTGCCAGCCTAGCAGTTCAAAAGCATGCAAATGCAAGTAGATAAATAGGTATCACTTTGGTGGGAAGGTAAACAGCATTCTGTGCAATCATGCTGGCCACATGATCACAGAGTAGTCTCTGACAATGCTGGCCCAATGAAAACTTATACGAAATTATAATACAATTTTTGGCCAAGGTGGTTGAGGTACCCAACCAAGTGATGGAAGCAGAGACGAACAAAATTTTCAGAATAAACTCAGTTATAGCAAAGAGAAGAGAACTTCCCAGAGATATTGTTGTCTACTTGGTCAAAGAACGTATAAGGGATAAAATAATTCAAGAAAGTTACAGGAAATAAATGAAAATACACGAATGTCAAATAAATCTTTTTAAAGATATCCCAACAGAGGTGTTGAGAAGAAGAAGAAATTACCTTACACTGACAAGACAACTGCAATTAAGGGGAATAAGATTTAGATGGGAAGTGCTAGAAGGAATAACAACTACTTGGAAAGGGAAAGTTTATAAAATAAACACACCAGAGAAAGCTACAAAGTTGTTAGAAATGATACAGGGAACTGATGAAAGTAGAAAAGACAATACAGGACAATAAAAAGAAGATACCGGACGAAATGAAAGAAATGGAAGAATGCAAAGATGGGAAGATATCAGAGGTCAGAGAAATAAGTAAGTAAGAAACAAGATGTTGAACACTGTGTAGAGGACAAAGAGGAAGGTGAATTACTAGGGGAAGCAACAGGACTAGATTACATGGAAGAAGAATTAGCAGACAGCCAGACAGAAACAGAAATAGAAGAACAGTAACTGCTGAAATATGTTTAAATTTAATAAGATATAAAAATGAACAGGTTAAAAATTGCCTCGTGGAATGTAAGGGGGATGAATTCCCCACATAAAAGGAAGCACATATTTCATCTATTGGAAAAGGAAAAAGCTGAAATGATTTGTATTCAGGAGATGCACATTATAACTGCCATCCACCTTATACAGGGTATCTAATGGTATAGGATATTGGGAGTTTGAATACAACAACATTTGGAGGGCCAGATATTCTACATCCCACTGTTAATGAATTATATAAAATGTGGGGTGGGGTAAAGTGACAAAACCAAATAAAGGGCAAAGGAACAAAGCTTTTCAATCATCTGGTTTGGTTGCAAAATATCTGCTATTGTGTTTCAGTGATTTTGAAAGCTACTTTTCCATTTTACAAATATTGTTTTTAAAAAGGAGTTAAAATATAGGTAAACACAGACCTTGTGTTTTGTGCTCAAATATGTATTACTGGATGGCATGATTCTCAAGAGGTTTCCTATGATGGATGAAAGAAATAAACAAAAATTCTAATGCTTACATAGCTCAGCAATACATGTTTTCTGACTATTAAGGAGACAAGGTGGAGGGATAGGAAAGGGGAAACTGACTACCATTTTCCCCCAGTCAAAACCAGAAACTGAGTCAAATCATTGTGCTGTAAAATCATTGTGCCTTCTGTGTCCACAAATATAGAATATCCTGAAATTATTTAAAAGCACCCCATTCCTAATTTGCTCCACTGCCATAAATTAGAATAGGGGACATACTGTTCTATTTGTGGTCCTGCCTCCCAAAATTGGGGGAACTGTCCTTGTTTTCTTACAAAGAAAGGTTAGCAATGAAATTCTGTACATGCTTACTCCAAAGTCCAATGTAGTTTAGTGATACTTATTCAGAATAAGTAGACAACTTACAGTATGGGTGTTTAGCCCTCAGGACAAGGAGAGAAAGCTCATGGTGAAAATGATGCCTTGAAAAATGTGTTTATCATTTGCTAGACCTGGTATTCGTGATCTTAATAACAGACTGTGCAAATATGTTTCACATTGAAGGTATCATGCTTAAAGACAACTACCAGGGGCTATTTTTGCCTAGGCTTTGGCCCTGAAATCTCAGGACATTGGAAAGTCCTGACCTAACCTTCAGTGATCCATCCCAAAGACCAACTGTGAGCTGCATCAGGCTTGAAATGCAAGAATTGTTGTTTTGTTTTGAGGGGGGGGGGACGACACAGAAATAATTGGAGGTCTGTTTCCTGGGTTTTTGTTTGTTTTTACAATAGATTTTGGGGGCCCTGTGCCATAATTTGTGGTGAAAGCATCACGGGGTGTCTGGAGTTGAAAACACAAATCTTCCATTAAAAATGTAAAGTGAAGGTATCATCTAAGCTGTTTGTAGGTTGTAAAAATGAACATGCAAGCTGCATTTTGCTCTGCAGCCTTAATTTCTAAATCAAATCAGCCTCAACTTGGCACAAAGAAGGTGAGTGCCACGTTCCTCACACTTGATTTAGACTGCATTTTTTAGATTTGCATTTAAAATATTTTTTTTAAAAAAACTTCTCACAAATCTAATCTGCATTGCAGAAACAATGCAATTTGGCACTGTATTAACTCATGGCTCAATGCTGTGGAATCCTGGGATTTGTAATTTGTTGTGGCACCAGAGCTCTCTGACAGAGAAGGTTAAATATCTCACAAAACTGCAGATCCCAGAGTTTTATATCATTAAGCCATGGCAATAAAAGCAGTGTCAAACTGCACTAATTCTGCAGTGCAGATTAGACCACAACCAAACTCTTGCCATAGATGGGTCTTTTCAGGTTTTTCCCTGGCTGATGGGTCTTTTGGGGTGAAGGGATAGTGTCTGCCTTCCAGAGTCTCCTGGCTCAGGAAAACCTGGATTCGTTTCCCACACATATTGCTTAGTGAATGTGACATGACATAAGAACACATGGAAAGGTAAAGGTACTTAACTGGGAGGTCTGAGAACCATGTTCTGAAGTAGCACCCCTCCCACACCAATTTTCCCATTCATTAATATTGTTAGAAGAAGCCCCTGTCTGAATCCCATTGTTACAAGTTGCATGAGGACAGGGACCTTTCTATGATAGTGTCCCAAACATGGAATGCCTTCTCAAGACTCTTTGCATCTTTTTTTGACACTAGCTCCTGAACATCAAATTTATTGTATTTGTTTGTTATTAATTTTTTCAAAAGGAAATCACTCTTCTTTATAGTTCTGATGTTGTGATTTTAATATCAAAATCTTGATTGAAATTTTATATATATCATTTTTCAGCTATCGCTCCCAGACTTTGGAACAGCCTGCCAGATGAGATCTGTCATTTGACCACCTTAAACAGCTTTTTAAAAGCTGTTAAGTCAGATCTCTTCCATCAGGCCTTTCCTGAGTAGACAATCGGCAGCTAAAAATAGTAATGCCTGTCCCTGATTTCCGCTACAGCTATTTTATTTGTCATTTAATGTAATGTATTGTAGTTTATTATTTGTAAGTATGTTTCTAAATTTTGATTGTTTAATTATATTGGGGGGGGGGCTACTGGGGGACAGGATTGTTCATTTTATCATGTAAGCTGCTCCGGTTGTATTTTACAGAGAGATGGCACATAAATTTAGTAGTAGTAGTAGTAGTAGTAGTAGCAGTAGTAGTAGTAGTATTACTCCAACATTCCATTTTGGGATAAAAATGCCAGTATAAAAAATTTCAAAATAATCAGCATTCAATTACTCTTCTGTTTCTATCTTATACAATAACAGCAGTGATGTAAGAGAGCCAGGAACTGCTTGTTCCAAAGTCTGCCTTGATCCCCACTTCTTTAGAATTAATTTGCCCATCCAAACTATTGGCATTGAACTTGCATTCTTCTCAGTTGCATTTTTTAAAAACCAGCAAAACAGAAAACTAGCCTATAATTCATATCTCTAAACACATAACAGTGACAATAACAAGTTTAGGCTTTCCTCCTAGGTCCATGGCCTCTTCTGTAGTAGAAAAGCTTGGACCTAATATTCCTGTGAGTACAAAAACAATAACATTATTTATGTATAATTTTAGTTTTCTCACATCCTCTTTCAAACAAAGGAGATTTTAAAAATTAGCATGCCTTTTGTGAAAGACTTGACTTTACAAAATTCTGTATCATCACACATCTATTTGCAGTGGCATCTTATGTCTGTTGTCTTTATTCTGTCTACTAGTAGGTCTCAATTTCCTCTTCATTAAAATTAACATTTGCAATTACACTTCTTTTGAACTATCCCACATTCATGTTCACTTCCATTGATTTAACAATATTGCAAGAATCTCCTAACTCACATTTTTCAACATAGGTGGTGTTTTAAATTTTGACAAGCTACGTGGTGTAGTGGCTTGAGTGTTGGATTATGACTCTGGAAACCAGGGTTTAATACCCCGCTTAGCCATGGAACCCACTAGGTTGTGTGCTCTCAGCCTCAAGGAATGGCAATGGCAAACCTCCTCCGAACCAATCTTGGCAATGATAGGTTCATTTTAGGACTGCCATAAGTTGAGATCCTTTCAGGTGATCACTTTTAAGTTCATCTCTAAAGCTGAGATACTTTAAATGAAAGTTTGTAATATCTCAATTTTTGCATTTAAGTTTTAGTCCCTCCTGCATTGTCGAAGGGGTTCATGATTATCGGTGTACTGCTTGCCCAGCTGGATATGAAGGACAGTACTGTGAAAGGTAAGGAATGGTACAGAAATTCAAGATAAAGTTCAAAATACATGGATTAGTAAACAAGCAACAACTAGAAAACACAGTGAAATAAATCAATGTATAAGCTGCCATTAAACATTACTATGTAAATTTAATGAGAGGAACATTCCATGAATTTGCAATGAAAGGGGTAAATGAATTCACAGCATTACTTCAATTTGTGCTATTGTGTAACTGTTGGCCTTTCTTACTTTCTCCCCAAACTATTAACACCTGTCACTTGGTGCAATAAACCATGTTGTTTCTGCCACATGACAGAGCCTTGTGATGCAAATCTTCCATAATATTAATTGCAGATTCAGCTCAACTGCATGGGGCTTTTTTCCTAGGTCTTTATTGAGAAATACATTTTAGTACAGTCTTTTTCTGCACTTCATTGTTTACTTTCTAACCATAAACAGAATATTGGTGTAGCAGAGTTTGGTTAAAGTGTTTGCAATTTAACAAAAGAAAACTATGAATGTTTGACCTGGGCAATACCATCACAGTGGGCTCTTGATATCTGCTGGGGTTTTGTAGAAGGATCGTCCACATGATATCAAAATCTGTGGATGCTCAATATACACAATGGGGTAGTAAAATGGTACCCCTTATATAACACAGCAAAATCAAAGTTTGCTTCTTCGAATTTTTGTGTGGTTTTAAAAATATTTTCAAGCTGTCGATGCTTGAATCTTTGGATGCAGAATCCATAGATACGGAGGGCTGACTGTTCAATGAAATTGACTGAAGACAAATATAAAAAGTTGCTACTAAGAAAATACAGTCAGCCCTCGGTATCTGCAGATGCTCAAATTGTATTGTCCTCAATGGTAGTGCGGCCATGTGTCACCTGAAGCCACCCGAAGCCCACCTCGCCACTCTCACCATGGCAGGGGGCAGCCACTTCTTCCTCATCCTCCTTTTCCCACCACCTCCTCCTCTTCCTCCTCCTTCCTCCTCTTTCCCTGACACCGCCTCCTTCTTCATTCTCTTCCTCCTCATTGCTTCCTCCTCTTCCTTCTTCCTCCTCTTTCCCCTGCCTTCCTGAAGAATAGCCTTTCTTCAGACAGTGTGTTGCTACATGGTTTATTCTTTCCAGCTCTAAGGAATAGTTGGTACATACATTAGGCTAGTCTGGGCTCCTGGTCAGGGAATATAAATGTTCTTCTCTGTCTTATCAAGGTTAATGTTTTCCTCAGTGTAAGTTATATGTATAATATATACAGTCTCTGAAAAGCTCCATGTGTATACCAGCTGCATCACATGTTGCTTTAAGTATGTGATGAGCATGAGTATTCAGCCATTTCCTACTCTATTAAAGAAATGAATATGTTCCAGACTTCTTTCGTGATTCTTTCACAGAAAATAATTTACTTTGAAATTCTTACACTTAATTTCATTTTTATTTTAAAACTTGTAGATGTTCTTCTGGATATACTGGGAACCCAAGAATTCCTGGTGGATCATGCCAAGAATGTGAGTGCCATCCATACGGTTCATTTCCTGTTCCTTGTGATCCTGTCACTGGACAATGCACGTGCAAACCTGGATCTACTGGATTGAAGTGTGCAGGATGTGAACCCCGGCATGCTCGTGAAGGCATAGCATGTGTTTGTATGTATATTAGTACTAATTCTCAATTTGTTGTTGCCCTCTTTTGCTTTTCAGATGTGTCATTGGGCCTTTGCAGACTGCCAGAAATAGTGCAAATTGAGTCCACTTTAAGGGTTAGGGTTAGGTTAGGTTAGGGAATAATGGGAACTGTATTTTATTGTGGCACCAGAGCTCTCTGACAGAGAAGGCTCAATGTCTCAGGAAAAAAAAACAAATTCCCATGATTCCCTAGCACTAACCCTAACCCTTAAAGTGGACTCAATTTGCACTATTTTTGGCAGTCTGCAAAGGCCCTTTCTCAAAATAGGCATTGGACCCGATTGTGCAGAATGTGCAGTTGGGTTCCCAAAATCAGGCTTACCTGTCTCTCCCATTCCTACTGCCAAAAATGTTAGACATAGTGTTGGAGGAGGGTTGTAAAATGGGATAACTGTGGTATGAGTTCAAGGACAGATCCCTACAAATTGGATGAAGTGAGTAAAGCTTCTGTAATAACTGCAGAGCTTTTCTAAAACAGCAGGCTTTAAATGCAATAAATCATCAAAAGTTAGAATCTCAGTATATATGTGTGTGTGTGTATATATATACACACATTCAGAGTTCCAAACTGAAGTTTCATAAAATTCTATCAGCAAGGCATGCTTACACAGGTTGAGTCTCCCTTATCCAGAATTCTGAAATCCAAAATACTCCGAAAATCAAAACTTTTTTCCATAAGTGGCTGATAGTAACACCTTTGCTTTCTGTTGGTTCAGTATACTCAAACTTTGTTTCATACACAAAATAATTAAAAAATGTTGTATAAAATTACCTTCAGGCTATGTGCATGGTATATATGAAACATAAATGATCTTTTTGTTTATACTTGGGTCCCATCTCAAAGATGTCTCATGATGTACTTATACGCAAATACAGGTATTTTTTAAAAAATCCAAAAGACTTCTTGTCCCAAGAATTTTGGATAAGGGAGACTCAACCTGTACTATGATAGGATAGGAGCCAGATATGTGGAAACAAGTTTCAGACTGTGAATAAGCTCTGTTACCAATTCTAGTTGTTACTTTTGAACAAGAAAGCCCATTTCCAGCACTGTGTGTGTCAGTGTGGTGCATGCACTACTCATATATGTAACTGTAAATGCTAACACCTGTATCAAAGGAAGGAGGAAACTAATGTTTCAGCCAGCTCATTGTTCCTGTATGTGTGGCAGGTAATGACTGAAGCTGCTCCCAGTCTGACCATTGCACCTGGGAGGAACTTGCTAAGCAACGGTGCATGTTAATTTACTCTTATATTTAAGTTTTGGATTCAAGCCCCACCTTTCTTTTGAAAATAGACCAATGAGTTGGACTGGTTTTGCCTTTCATGTGTGCCCAACAGTAATACTCTGGAAATAATACTCCACTTGTTAATACTGAATGAAAATTCATACTGACATTTTTATAGACCAAACATGGAGATATCTGGCCGCATATAAATTATATAATTATCATCTTGAAACATTTTCTGTTGCTCCAGTACATTTCAGCCTGAGTATTAAAGTAACATCCCTTGTCTTTTTTACTAAAGGATGACACTTTAATTGTCTGCTCTTTTCTACCTAATTTTCAAGCAAGAGGTGTTAATTCATGCTGAATGTTCACAATTCACATTAGAGGCAACAGTTGTTTGTTCTTTCAGAGTATTTTCATGTATTTATAAGTGATTCATTTTTTCTATGATGCTGAATTAAATTGGTTTTCATTTGCATCTCATTTTCTGATATTTATTGTCATCTCTTTCAAGGTTAACTAGAAATGGCTTGTTTAAACAGAAATCTATTTGTATGCTACTATCTGTTGGTTTAGCACAACAAGACATTCCATTAAAAGGGGGGATTCTATATCTTTCAAAGAAAATGGTATTTTGCTGTTTATTTGATTTATATTTTCTAAATGCTTCCCTGGTACATCTATACAACTCCTTGACCAAGTAGAATAGATGTTGGTATATAAAATATAGCTCAGTGTTAAGACCATTTGTTATTTATGGAAATGTGATTTCTCTTTGTGTTCCACACACAAGCACACAAATAAGAGACTTGGACCACTAACAGGTTTTTCTGTCATGCATACATAAAGTAGAAAATATTACCGCCTTACTAGAGCAATTACAGTGCACTTCAGTTCAAGCAACAAATTAATGGGAAGACTGTACGGAGGAGAAGGCAAGAAAAATTTAGTGGGAAAAGAAGTAACTGAAAATAACATCTCAGTGCCTCCTTGTGCAACTTGACAATTGCCTTCTCACTGCACTAAATCAATTTGCCTCCTATCCAATGATTTGCTTTGCTATTATTTCTATGTCTGCAGCCCAAATGTGGTTTTAGCTCCACATCGCCTGAAATAGCATCATACCCAATTTTATAATGAGAAAGGTTTCTCATGAATTTGAGTACAGGAGAGGATATATATATATATATATATATATATATATGCATACCACCTCCAAACCAAGTGTGATAATTTAGGCATGCAGAAGCAGGCTTCTACATATTTATCTCTAAGTAGATAGGAAACTCTGTGTGCAAATGTCTGTTGCCTGTCCAGTGGTCCAGCTTGATTTAGTGCAGGATGGCACCATGTGCATACCTATATCAAGTTGGAGTGGATATACTGGAGAAAGAGTGAAAGCACTCCTTCTCTCTGTCAACTAATTAATATGACTGCAGCTTGTTTTTAGGATATTTTTTGTGTCCAGCTTCTATGGAGTGAAATAGACAGGCATGAAGGAGTGGCCTCTGCCCACTCCACCTGCAATCGAGCCCCAATTAGCCCAGGACCACGGTGACCAGATGGTCCGCTCTTAAAGCAGACCAATTCTGTGGTCCCAAACAGGTTGCTGCAAGGAGTGGCTTTTCACTGCTCCTTTTGCCAGCAGCCTTGGTCTGCCTTAGGCAGCCTCAGGGTAGCTTCTGGCCACATCAGGGGCATGCATCATCTGCACACCATGCCCCTGAAGCAGCTGGAAGCCACACTTTTTGGCTTGTCTGTTTTGAGCCAATAACAGTGATGGTGCAGCATTTTCCTACATAAAGGCAGCAGGCTAATCTAGGAGATGCAGGACACACTGTTTGGAATACCTAGCCTCCAAGACAGGGGAGCACCCAGGCCACTGTCACCACTGCCCCTTCACACAACTCAACATCCATTGCCTGAGATGACCAACCCACCCTGACCAATTTTAGGGATGGTCATGCTATATCTGCATACAGTTGGATTAGGTTCAGCAGGGTGAAATGGCGCCAGCCAGTGATTTCTGTCTTGTTGTTCAGAATTCACATAAATCTTGCCCAATTCTATTTGCTGATGGTGACAACCTGTACAAAGTTTTGCCTACCACTTAAAGGTGTAACTGTTTAACAAGATAAAAAGTAATTTTCCATCTTTATCATTAAGAAATGTGAATTGCTGCTGTATATTACCACTCTAGATTTGGCTAAGGAGGCTTGTTTAATGCTTTTCTTTTTATCCACTAGAAGCGTTCAAGATATTGCTGAACGAGGTGGTTATGTCACTGTAATTTGACAGTACATGTTTTTCTTCACTGCACAATATCACTAGCATTTGAAATGCCTCTGTACTTGAAAAATGTTAAAGTCACAACCTCATAAAGGCTTGTGAAAATCTTCTTGAAATAAATGAAGATGAATGGAGAGAATATACAAATACCATTAATACATGAATTAATAATAATGCCTTGTATGTATATACTTCACAGTCATTATCACAGTATTAGTAGAACAATGCTATAGATTAGTGTGATTATTCATATACATTAAACATGAGAATTTTCAAGATACTGTGTGGGTTCATGGAGATTTAAAAAAAAAAAACACCACTAACTCTTGCTCATGTATGCCTTTCTCAAATTGACAAGCTGAAAATCCCAACCAGCCACTATCTTCTTCCCACTCAAGATGCAAGAATACATTTTTTTTTTAAAAAAAATTATTTTAAAAGATCTCCAGTGTTGGCTAGTTTGTTATGGGAGAAATGGGGAAAGCAGGTGTAATTAAATTTTAAAGGTAGTATGGAATGCAGTTTAAAGGAAGATAGAATTAATATAATATTTAAGTATAAAAGGAGGAAAAGTCTAAGCTGGCAAAAAGCAGAGAGAGCAGAGAAAAAGTATTCAGGATGCAAAAACACCTTAAATTCTCTTATAAGAGAAAATCAATGTTACCTAAATACCCTATCAGGTTGGTATGCATATCATATAGAGAGTATAGATTTTCTTTCTTTCTTTATTTCTTTATTTATTTATTTATTTATTTTTTCCCTCCCTCCCTCCTTCCTTTCCTTCTTTTGGGAAAGTGCCTGGTAGAAGCAGCTATTATTCCCAGCTGGGTCCACCAAAATAAGATCCCAAAACATTTTATTCTCATCTCAAGCTACTACTTAATGTGCTTCCAAAATGGGGTTAGTCACATGTTATTTCATTTTGGTGTAGCTAGAATCATCAATAGAAAAACCATCTCAAAAGAGACTCCTGAGTCTCAAGGGTTCCTACCTCAATTATGAAAATTTACTCCTTTAACAAGGGCTGAAAGGGCTCCTTAGCAATGAGATGTAGAAGCACGAGTAAATTGGGTTTCCAATGCTCATCTGGATGAAGACATTGTTTTCCTTTGTCTAAAGAAACAAATCTCAGGCAGACAGAAATTGTGCATTAGCTCCAGTAAGTGGGAAAGGATTCCTTCTCCTGAAACTGAGCATACAAATATAGCACTGTCTTCCCCAACCAGCTGTCCTCTGGCTGTGTAGAATGCTGTGGCCACCACATCTTAAAGCCATACTGGCAATACTACTAGCAATACTAGGGGAATGCTATACTAGCTACATTGCAACAAATGTTGGTATGTTTAGTTTTAATAAAATTAATAACACAAAATAGCACAAAATAATAGCACAAATTGAATTGTATCCCACATTTTCACTGAATGGTCCTGTATCTGGCTACTTCCATAAAGTGGCCAAGTAAACTGTTGGACTTTAAAATTATGTCATTTTTAAAAACTGCCTTTCTTTACAGGTGGTTGAGAATTGTTAATCCGCTTATGTCAACAGTTAGTTCAAGTGAACTATGATTTGTAACCATGAATCTGACAGATCATTGCTTAAGGTTTTAACACTGCACAACATCCATTTTTAATTTATCCTTTCTTTCTCTTTTGCCTGGAATTGTTTTCCTAATGTTTAGATGGTACCAGCATTTTCTATTCCATCAGACCCAAACTCAGGTCTTATTTTTTCTTTGCAGTTATTGGCTAACTCACATATAGGTAATATGGTGTTCTCTAGATGTTTTAACTTCCAACAACTCCATAGTATAGCCAAAAGGTCAAAGATGGTGGGAGTTGCAGTCCAAAACATCTGGAGGGCACCCATCTACCTACCCCTAAGCTAACCTCTTAGTTATGATCCACAACTTCAGTATACATATGCATTTTTCCTTGTTGACTGTTTCTGATTCCTCTATTATCTCACCTCCACCAAATCTGTATTAGACATTAAACTTCTCTGAACTGTGCCTGTGGATTCTTGTGTGAGTGGCTGTGAGTTTAACTGTATCTGAGCACCTCTACAAATAGTAGTTTATACTGTGCTGTCCCTTTAGCAATTTGTTCACAATCAGATATCTGTTTATCCCCATCTACTGTTCACATCTTTGTTTTCCTGCCTTTTATTGCATCGTGGCTTTTTTAGGCACTGGTTATTAGACTTTAGTGGCATTATATTTTGGAGAATTTTATGTGCAGTGTAAAGTATTTCTGGGCTGAAATACCAAGCATCTTCCTCAAATATTTAGGAGAAATAAATATTACTTACTGTCCTTTCTCCTAGTTTGTGATGATGACTGTACTGGAGTCCTTCTCCGTGACTTGGATCAACTAAGCCAGATGGTTTTGAGTGTCAACCTCAGTGGCCCACTTCATCCACCATATAAAATGCTTTATTCCTTTGAAAATACAACCCAGGAATTAAAGGTATATTCAAAATCATCACCTGCTTTAGAATTCATATACTGGCACAGACCAGCACATATATTTTTATCAGCATATGTTGTTGCACTTAGATAAGGGGGGGGGGGGTTGGGAAATGAATGTATGGTTTATTTACTTTAGCCTTGCTGCAGTGCCTAAATAGATATTACCACATATTTTTGGGAGGGAAAATATGTAAACTATGCAGTAGTAATTAATGTTTACTCTTTTAAAAGGGAAGAAATTAACTGTAAAAATAGGCAAGACGAACTATGTATGTAATGTGTCATGATTGATAAAATAAAGAAATTCTTCACAAATTTAACTCACCCAGGCGCTTGTACACTTACATACAAGTGATTAAATAAACAGTTTTATATATATCAGCATACACAATAATTGAAAATTACAAGGTGAAAAAGTTTTAATGTTGTATTATCCCATAATTTCTGAAAATCATGGTGCGAAATGTTCACCTTTATCCCCTTAGCATTTACTGTCACCTCAGCAAGCACCAGAGAGACTACTTTGGTTAGCACAAAAGAATTTGGATACCCTCGTGACAGAGATGGATGAGCTTTTGACAAGGGTGAGTCCTAGTGATAGATCCTAATTGAAAGAACAATGTTTTAGGATCTGTTCTTATATTACTGGAGTAACCTGGTTGCTTTTCCATTCTTTGTTATTTTAGTCTGTAGATAGGAAGATGTGCAAAATGTGCTGATAATATAAGTGCTTCCCACAGTCAAGCGGTCTGGTCCAAGGGTGTAATGCAACATAATATTCTGTATTAGGATTGGCCTTTACTGATAAATGAAAATGGCTCTGAAATTAAATTATGGAGTTATCAAGAAATCAGCATATCAAAATGTGTCTAATTCTGATAGCACCACTAGTCAACAGAATACTGGACAACAATGTTTTTTGTTGTTATTGTTAATTACTTGTAGGAGAATGAATTAGGTTTCAATTTGTGCTTTCAAATTTAAAATCAGATTATTGGTCCACATGTTAAATAATCAGTTTTACATGTTAAGAAACATTTGCTTGAGTCTGTGGTAGAAATAAAGTAATTGATTGACTGATGCTGTAGTTTAAATTAGAAAAAGTAGAAAGGAATGGGCTTGGCCAACTTTATTTCATCATAAAAAGCTTAAGTGATCAATTAGTATAGGCTATCAAATGAAATTATTATTATTATTATTATTATTATTATTATCTCACCTCTCTGTAAAATACAACCAGGGTGGCTTACAACAAATAGTCCAGTCCGCCAGTAGCCCACCCCCCTTAAAATACAATTAAACAATTGAAACTTAAAACATACTTAAAAATAATCCATAGATACAGTTTTCAAAAAATCTTAATTAACTTCTGCATTTTATATGTTACCAATTGTTGCTCTTGTCCTACAGACTGTGGAGATATTTAATCCTTTCACCTTCATATTCTTCCCAAGTGAAATCCACCTCCCCATGCTATTAATCTGGCTGGAGAAAATGCACCAAATAGCTGCTCTCTTTTCTTTCCAACTGGGTTAATAGCAAGTGAGAACAGAAGCATCATTTCAGTTGGGGAAAATGACATGGGCAGAAAGATTAAACAAGGGATGCAGTAGCTCAAGTGGTGCTGACTGTGTTGATTGCAAGATCAGCAGGTTGGCAGTTTGAAGCCCGGGTGCTGCATGATGGGGTGAGCTCCTGTCACTAGTCCCAGCTTCTGCCAACCTAGTAGTTCAAAAGCATGCAAATGCAAGTAGATAAATAGGTAGCACTTTGGTGAGAAGGTAAACAGCGTTCTTTGCAATCTTGCTGGCCACATGATCACAGAGTAGTCTCTGACAATGCTGGCTTTTCGGCTTAGTAACGGAGATGAGCACCACCCCCTACGGTTGGACACAACTTGACAACCTTGTCAATAGGGAATACCTTTACCTTTACATTTAGAAAGGTTAAACATCCCATCTTTTTGCTCTGTTGCCTTAATCCAGTTCAAACCACACAAACACATACATAGCTACTTTTATGTTCACTGCCTTCATGATTGCCTGGCCTCTGAATTTCTTTTTAAATCCTTTTTTATCCATTATTCTCCAAAAAGAAATCATGAAATATTTTAGAAATTATATATCCAGAGAGACAAAAAAAACCCACATACTTTTCTGTCTGTCTGTCTGTCTGTCTGTCTCTCTCTCTCTCTCTCTCTCTCACACACACACACAGAGGACTAGCCATACCATGATTAGACAAAGTGAAGCATCTGCTTATGACAGCAGACCATATTTTGGCAGCAGTACTTCAGCTGTGCCTCCGGAATCTTGCAGCTATTCCCTGCTGCATTTATTGCACCAACATTCCTAGGTCTTCTTGGCTGGCCTGCTTCCTCTTGTAAAGGGTAGGTTACTCCCATTTTACTCCCAGTTCAGTTGGTTTCTAAGTCCAACTGTCTTCTGTATGAGGCTTGGGATGCAGCTCCATTGAGCCTCATACTTCAGACAGCCAGATGTTTTAGGCTGGCCCAGTTTTTCACTTGCCTTTTTTCAATGAGCCCAAGAGAAGCCAAGAGAAGCCACCAATGTATGTTTTTAAAATAAAAACTTTTTAAAAGCACCGTGACAGCAACATTTACATAAAGCCATGAAACATCAGAATATATATATACAAATGCATCTTCAAAAAAGTAATTGCATTGTAGCAAATGAAATAACTTGCAAAAAAGAGGGGAAAAAAACAACAATTTAAAAGGAAGGTATTGGCCATCCTGTTTAAGGCCGTTTGAGAGATGTGAGATGTGCTTTCTTCAGGAGATTGTTCCAGAGTCCAGGTTTATCTACTGAAAAGGTCCTCTCCTTGGTTTGAACTCAATATATGTTTTTGAGGATGCCAAGACTCAAAAGGAAAGCCTCTGACAATAATTTCAAAAGGCATGTGGTCTTTCAGTTATTCTAGAACTAAATACAATTGCTACTCCCAACTGGAGTAGTTGTTGTTGAACAGTAGATAACCAATTAATCCATTGGTTCAATGTACCTATACAGGTTGGGCTTAGCAATGGAATTTGGACCTTAGTTCTAGCCCATGAAAACATTTACAAGTCACCTAAACTTTATACTGGATCCAGAAGCAGTGAGTATTAAGAAATTATGAGAGTAGCTGTTATTGGTTTATATAGCAGCTTTCCCCCTCAGAGTCCATAGTTAATTAGTTATACTGACTACATGCAGTGGTATCACTAGGAGGGTGTGGGGGGAAGGGTGCAGCCTGCATGGGGTGACACCTTTTTTATCCTTTTTTATCTATTACTCCTCCAAGATACATTATAAAATACTAGATGGGTGGGTCACCAGTGGGGTGTTACACTGGGCATGGCTGCTGAAAGGGCATCCCTTTCTTGCTTGCCTAGCAGCTACGCAGCTGCAGCCATGCCAGAGCCCAGTCATACCTCCGGGGGACTTGGCACTGCTCCCTCCAGTAGTTATTGTTGCTGTGGGGGGCAGTCTCTTCCATTTGGGTTTTGCTGTGGGGGGCAAGCCAGTCTCCCCCCAGCCTGCACTGGTGACACCAATTCCTGGTACACACTGGCTACATGCAAAAACACTGGGAGTTAAACACTGAGACATGAAAGACATGTTATCACGTAGGACACCCAGATGCATTGGCTCACATCTCTCCATTCTGTCAATTAACTATTGCACTTGAGAGCTTGGTTGTGAAATTCTAGTTAAAATGGAATGGAAATAAAGATATCAGCTTCTGCACAATTTTCAAACAAATTTAATTTATTATGAAAGGGTTTTTCCTCCTTTATATTAGTGGTTGTCGTAATACAAGTATACTGATTCCCTTTCCCCCTTCCCAGCTCATATTTTATTTTTTAAAAAAAACTGTGTGCCTTCAAGTTATTTCCAATTTATGATGATCCTTATGGTGACCCTGGATGGCCATCTGTCAGGGATGCTTTGATTGTGAGTTCCTGCATTTGGCAAGGGATTGGACTGGATAGCCCTTGTAGTCTCTTTCAATTCTATGATTGTATAAGGCAAACCTATTGTGGGGTTTCCTTGGGCAGAGAGTGTGTGTCTCACACCCAGAGTCATGGAGTGGGTTTCGATGGGTGAGTGGGGAATTGAACCCTGATCTCCAGAGTCCTAGTCCTATGGTCAAACCACCATGCCGAGTTGACTCATTGCCAGTTTACTTTTTGAAATAGCACAAGGCTGCTTAACTGCATTGAATTCTACTCTCTCCTACATGTTGCCACTTTTGAATTTCATGTGGGGAAAAATTCTCCAGGCGTGCTGAAAAATACTGTGGGATATTAGTGCACTATTGTGATTACCTGTAGTGTACCACCATTTCCATTATTGGAACAATAGTTGGGTTATTTATCTATTTTGTATTTAACCATTCTACCAGTTCAAGATCCAAGCTATGTTCATAACTATAGTTTTTTGTGGGCTTTTCAGGCTGTGTGGCCATGTTCTAGAAGAGTTTCTTATTCTTCTAGAACATGGCCACACAGCCCGAAAAGCCCACAAAACTAGGGATGCCGGCCATGAAAGCCTACGACTTCACATACGTTCATAACTTTCTTCTTATTCTGCCTGGTGATGGTCTAAGTGTAATTTGAAACCTATAATTTCTACTGTGGTAGAGGTTCCTTCTATCTTCTGTTCAGAAACAAGAATGAAGATGTATGCCTATTTCAATGTGTCCCTGTTCTACCTAGATTTTGGAAGTAGTTACTTAAACTCTCAAAATCCCTTGCCATTGGCCATGCTGTTTGTGGCTTCTAGGAAATAAACTCCAAAATATCTGGAAAGCCAAAGCACTTGTCCACATGTGACAATCCCCATAAGATTCAAAAACTTACACTTGCTAGGCACAAGTGACAACCATATTGTTTTGTAGAGAATGAAAAGGTGATGATCTCATTTTTATCCCTGTACATTCTCTGGAGAAGGTGTTGACAGGAGAACAGAAGTCACCAGTCCCATGTGGCCTGGACAGCTTGAACTATTGGGCATGTGTGTAGAGGGAAATAAACCATTAATGGGTTTCAATAACTCAGGCAGCTAGGATTAACAATTATGAACCGGGAGATTTTTCCTCTTTACTCCTGCTAGACAGACATCACTGGGGAAGGGACTGAACTTGTTTATCCTATGGATGATAGCAGCATGACAAAAACCTTTAAACTGTTTAAAGACTGACGGCTATTTTGTCAGATACACTGAATTTATAAATGGATAGCACGCACACACACACACCAGCCCTTCCCCTATCCCTATGTACTGAAAGCTTTGGGCTGGCATTGTTTTTCTCTGCTTGGCAAGTCTTGATAGCCAGCAAAATAGAATGAATAATGGCAATCTCTTTCACACTAACATTTTTGGATCGTGCACATTTTTTATAAATGCAAAAAGAAGTTCTGCCACAATTTGTCTTTTCTATTTGTCCATACTTTGGAAATATTTGTCTATTTTTTTTTTTGTCTATTTTTTTTTACCCATGCTTTGGAAATAAAAGCACTTTGGTTCATTTCAGTTTCTAATCTAACTGAGGAACAATGAGAGGAAGTCCTGAATTAAAATCAAATTTCAGTTATGACTTAGACCCTATCAAGCAAATTTAATTTAGAATGGAAGGGGAAAATTTGTTATTAAAATGCCTTTATTTTGTAGGAGGTAAAATTCTCTTGGAATGACACCTTTGTTGTTTGCTATTCCTTTTATTACTAGACTCCAAACAGCAAAAATTGGAATTTCATTAGTTAATCCATGGAAGGACTATCTTAGTATAAAGTGTGACATCTAGTGGTAAAGAAATCTGTGTTTAAGAACAAAGAATTGAATAGATATAATCTAAATGCTTCTTGGAAGACAGAAAAAATAATGGGAAAAACTGGAATTATGTTTCTTACTGTTCCTCTGTGCCATTTGTGCTTCAAAGAGCATATGATTTTACAGCTTAACATTTACTAACTTGGACGGGGAATATACAGCCCTACAGATATTACTGGACTCCAGCTCCTATTATCCCTCTGCATTGGTTATATTGGCTAAGGATTGTAAGAGTCCAAGAAAACATGGGGGGGGGGGCATGCATTCCCAAACCATAGCATGCCAATATCCACTTACAAAACAATCATTTGTATGTCTACTTAGTGAAGTTTATCCCCAGCTAAGTGTATATTAAATTGTGGTCACACCAAGATAGTTTTCTTGTTTTCTTTCAAAGCAGAGTGGAGAATCCTTCAGGTTCTGCTCTCCCCTGAAGATCTGAGTGTGTACAAAAGTATAAAAATATTTTTCTCATATGGCAAGACAGTACAGATAATCAAATCAATAAATTCCATTGTAAAGTTTTGGTTATATTCATCTAGAATCAAAAGCCTGAATTGTTTACAAGGAATTACCATTGCAATGCAAATTTATTTTCATATTCCTGGTTAGTTGAGTATGTATAGCATGGAAAATAATCCTCTTCAAACCAATTTTCGGTAAATAAAAGAGGCATTTCCATTAGTATACAATACAATCCATTTATTTTTCTCCTTTCCACCCTCAATCTTGGAGTAAAGAGCATGTTGCTTGCAAATTTCACAGCATCTTTTTTTCCACATTCTTCAACCATTCTGAGTTGCCTATGTGTGCTTGATATACTGAGAGATGGCAATGGAAAAATTAAAGGATGTTTCACCAAAATATATTTAAGATAAAATTATAAATCCAATTTTTAGTCCTAGCTAGAGTTAATCCACTGAATCAATGGGAACTTACATGATCAGCCCTTAAGTAAATTCCATTGATTCTGCTAGTTGAGAATTGCAATTAGATTTAGACTTATATGTTCTAAACATTGCTTGATAACATAATGCCCCTTTAGTAAGTAGAAGTGAATCATTGTTTTCCTCCAGTGACTGACTGAAAGCAGTTACAGTGAACTCCTGTGCTATTCTACCAGGAAGAAGTGAATAATTCAAATTATGGGATCCTATATTTATTGGATACAGGCATTCAGTAGACCTGCACATGAGACCATCTGGAAAATGAGGTTTAATCTCTCCATATTAGGGGAACTAATTCCTTTTATGGCAAACAAGTGCAAGAACAAAAACCCAGGATCTTCAAGTTAAATCATTCACTTCTGCCCATGCTAGTGAAAGTGGGATTGGAAATTTTCAAGGGAAGATGTGAGTTGTGAAGGTCCTTCTTACATCTCTACTGGGCAAAGGAAAGCTAAACATGTTCTGTTAAATATATAACATGCACTTGGGGTCAGATGATGATGATGATTATTATTATTATTATTATTATTATTATGTAAATGTGATGCTAGTAAAAGCCAATATTGTCAATGGAAGCTGCTGTTACTGCTTCTTTCACCGCCTTTGTAGTCCCTAAGCAAAGGGGAACAATCGAGAATGGGGATGAAGTATAAGCCCTCCACCAAGTTTCAGCAGTATTCCAACTCAGCTCCCCCACCCCATGATTTAAGAGTAAAGCAAATTATTTTAAGGTATGTGGTGTATTTATTGTACCATGTTGTGTAATGCTGAAGATTTAGGAGGAGGTTTCAGTGCAAAACATCTTAATCTTATTTAATTGTATTATAGTGATAATTATGTAAAAGGGACTGTGGAGTATGCTTTAAAGGCATGATCTGGAGGCCTACTTTGGCAGTATTGAAATCAGTAGTATAGAAGTGCTTCATGAAACTCTAAGATGAATGGAGTTTCAATGGGGCAGGAGTGTGTAGTTTTGTTTTTGCCATGGGCATGGGTGGAACCATGTCCACCATGCTTTCTAGGAGCTAAGAATGAAGCCTCTGGTGGCTCTTTAATGGTTGAAGTAGTAATAAAATGTAATTGTGTACTTGGGGAAGAGTGTGTGTCACTTCCAGTATATATTATCAATAATTCATTGATTGCCTTTTGCTTGGAGTAAGGTTTCCAAGTAACTTCAGACAGATGTAGTATCTCCCTGTTATGTTCATTAAGTACACTTTTCTTTAATCTGTATTGCCAGGCGACCAAGGTGACAGCAGATGGGGAGCAAACCAGTCAGGATGCTGAGACAACTAATGAAAGAGTGAAGCTACTTGGACAGTTCATCAAGGGGATCCTCCAAGCTGCAGAAGGTACTGGAGAAAGGGGAGGAAATGGCAATAGTCTCTCAAGTACAATGTAGCAGCACATTTGGGAAAAACAACACACAGTGCATTGAACAAAAGTTCATGAACTGAAAGGAATCAGTTGCTTAAAATACTGGGCTTCAGATGTGTGAAATTGGAGGAGTTACAGCCAAGTAATTGTACACTTCCTGCAATCTAAAGGGTGTACTTTGCTACCATTGTGAATAGCAAATGTTTCAGAAACATTTCGGGTTTATTTTTGAAGAACAGCTATTATGATTATATAACTAATGGGCAGATTCTGCTATGCTCTTGTTTATTTTCAAGGCAGTAAAATTTCATTTAGAAGAAGAAAAAAGGGGAGAAGTCTCCTTGTAGTTTCAGCCTTGTACATTAAGAGTACTTCTTTAATTTCTCACGATGGCTTTAAAAATATGTTACTGCTTGCTGTTAATGAACAACTACTTCTTAATGCTTGCAAATGACTACTAGCCATTTGTATGTCCTGACTCTCAGCTAACTATGCTCCTGTAAGAATTTGATTTTGAATTTGAATCTGATTCCTTCAGATTTTAACTTCAAAATGCAATTGAGAGCCATGGTGTGTATGTGCGTGTGTGTGTGAAAGAGAGAGAGAGAGAGAGAGAGAGAAAATACCAGAATTTAGCTGAGAAGTAAGGCAAGAATAGTCTTCTAGAAAATTCATAGCCTGCATTTTTCTTTGGTTAATTCTTTCTTTTCCAGTCCTGTTTTACATCTTTTCCAGATCTTGATCTACCTGTGTATGTGCACACCAGCAAATAAAAACAGTGGTTCTATCAACCAGCTGTTTGATGAGATGGGGGGAACAAAAAGAATTAAATCCAATGACCCCTCTTCTTAAAAACAGACAGAAACAGGCAATTGTTCCATATGTACAGTCCTGTACAGAGGAAAGAAAAACATGTGAAATAACTTAGATCAGGTCATCCAGTGATGGAGATAATAGTTCAAATTTTATACTGAGAACAAGGCAAATAGCATAAAAATCCAAAAGTTGGAGGTAAAAAGCCATTAAAGTCAGATATGAGAATGGCCCATGGTCACAGAGCATGGGAAATAAACAGGATGACCTTGAATTCTTAGCATAGCAAGGCAAATATAATATACTAGGCATCACCAAAACCTGGTGGGATGAGTCGCATGATTGGAGTTTTGTAATAGAGGGGTGTAACCGATTTTAGAGAAATATACCACACAGGAAGAGAGGTGGAGTAGCATTATACATTAAGAATGAGTACACCTATGAACAGATCCATGACTTAAATCCTGGAAGCCAAGTTGAGAGGATCTGGGTAACAATTAAGGGAAAGAGAAACAACGGGGGGGGGGGGGGGGTTGTCATCTACTGCAGACCTCCAAGCCAAACTGAGAACTTCGATGATGATGTCTTCCTGGAACTCATGACCACATATTCAGAAATGAGAGATGTAGTAGTAATGGGAGATTTCAACTATCCTGGACTAACACTCAAAAGGGCCATGTAGAAGAAATGGGGGGGGGGGGGGGGGTTAAGAAAACCACCAAAGAAAAATTCAAACAAATAGCTTGTATAGAGAGAAAGTCAGAAAAGCTAAAGCACACTCAGGCTTGCTAATAATAAAAGGGGAATTTTTGGTTATGTCCATAACAAAAAGAAGAATAAGGAAATAGCAGGGCCACTGTGTGAAAAAGATGGCAAAATGTTAACAGGGGACAAAGAAAAGGCAAAACTACTCAACACCTAATTTGCCTCACTCTTCTCTGAAAAGAAGACAGTGCTCAGCCTGGGGGAAATGTGGCAGATTATGCAGTAGAAGAAATGCAGCTCTTAATAAATTCAAGTCTCCAGGGCCAGACAAACATACAAGGGTATTAAAAGAACTGGCAGAAATAATCTCAGAAATGCTGTCAGTAATCGTGGAGAATTTCTGGAGAACAAGAGAAGTCACAACAGACTGAAGGAGGACAAATGTTGTCCCTATCTTGAAAAAAGGAAAAAAAATAATTACTGCCCAATCAACCTACCATCAGTACCAGGAAAGATTCTGGAGCAGATCATTATACAGTCAATAAGTACTTAGAAAGAAATGTTGTGATTTCTAAAAAATCAGCACGGATTTCTCAAAAAGTCATGGAAGACTCATCTTATTTCTTTTATTGATAGAGTGACAGGTTTGATGGACAAAGGGAATGCTGTGAATGTAGCGTACCATGATTTCAGTAAGACCTTTGACAAGATCCCCCATGATATCCTTGCAAACGAACTAGTAAAATGTGGGCTACACAATGTGACTGTTAAGTGGATTTGTAATTGGTAGAATGAGTGCCATAATTGGCTCCTCCTCATCCTGGAAAGAAGTGACTAGTGGGGTGCCACAGGGTTCTGTCCTGGGCCAGTGCTATTCAGTTTAAATCTGTGAAGGGACGTCATATTGAGGACATATTGAGGAGCAAGCTTATTTTCTGCTGCTCTGGGGACTAGGACTCAGCGCAATGGATTCAAGCTACAGGAAAAGAGATTCCACCTAAACATTAGGATGAACATCCTGACGGGAAATGCTGTTTGACAGTGGAACATACTGTCATGGAGTGTTGTGGAGTCTCTTTCTTTGGAGGTTTTTAAACAGAGGCTGGATGGCCATCTGTTGGGGGTGCTTTGATTGTGTGTTCCTGTCTGGCAGGGGGTTGACTGAATGGCCCTTGTGGTCATTTCTGACTCTGTGATTCTATAAATAGTTTAATATTTATTTATTTATTTGATTTCTATCTCACCTTTCTCCCCAAAAGGGACCCAAGGAGGTTCACAAATAAAAATTCTAAAAAGAATTACAATAAGATAATTTAAAGAGATCATCTAAAAACAAATATAAAATTACAAGACATTAAAAACCACAGTAAAGCCATGATACCCACCCTATATAAGAAACACCCAAGCCACCTCGTGATTATACATCAAAGGCCTGCCTGAATAAAGCCGTTTTTGCTTGCGGACAAAAGGCAAGCAAGGAGGGGGCCAGTCTTGCTTCTCATGGAAGGGCATTCCAAAGGGCAGGAGCAGCCACCAAGAAGGCTCTTCCTCATGTCCTCACCAGGCAAGCCTGTGATGGTGGTGGCAGGACCAGCCTTCCCCAATTGTTGTAATTTATTTTATTTATTTCCAGGATTTATGTCCTGCCTTTCTCCCACAGAGGGATTCAAGGTGGGTTACAAATATATTAAAAAATACAAAGGTGGTGCAGTGGTTAAATGCCTGTACTGCAGCCACTCACTCATAGATCACAAGGTTGCGAGTTCAATACCAGCCAGGGCTGAGGCTCGACTCAGGCCTGCATCCTTCCGAGGTCGCTAAAATGAGTACCCAGATTGTTGGGGGGCAATCAGCTCACAGTTGTAAACCGCTTAGACATCCCATAGCATGATATGAAGCGGTATATAAATAAGCTGCTTTGCTTTGCTTTTAAAACATTAATTACAAAAGTTACAAATTAATTTAATACTACTAACATTAAGACATGAATAACAACAGCATAGTTTAAAACAGTAAAAACCATTAAACATAAAAACAGAATGCCACATTACTCAGATAAAATCTACCCACCAAATGCCTATCTAAATAAAAATGTCTTCAGCTGCCAGCGGAAAGAGAGCAGGGAGGAAGCCAACCTGACCTCTGGTGGTAGGGAATTCCACAGTCTGGGAACAGCCAAGGAGAAGGCTCTCTCCCGAGTCCTCACCAACCGCATTTGCGAAGATAGTGGGACTGAGAGAAAGCCTTCTCCCACTGATATTAGTGCTCGGGCTGGCTTGTATAGGGAGATACAGTCCTTCAGATAGTCTGGACCCAAGCTGTTTAGGACTTTAAAGGTCAAAACCAGCACCTTGAATTCTGACCAGAATAGTCAGTGTAGCTGTTTCAGCAAGGGAGTAACATGATTCCTCTAGCCTGCCCCAGTCAACAGCCTGGCTGCAGCATTTTGCACCTGCTGCAGTTTCCAAACAGTTTCCAAGCGCAGCCCCACATATAGCACATTACAATAGTCCAAATGGGATGTAACCAAGGGGTGTGTCACTGTAGCCAGATCTGACATCTCAAGGAATGGGCACAGCTGGAACACAAATTTAAGCTGTGCAAATGCACTCCTGGCCACTGCTGAAACTTGGGCATCCAAGCTCAGAGTGGAGTCCAGGAGCACACCCAAGCTGTGATCCTGAAATTTCAGGGGGAGTGTAATTCCATCCAGTACAGGCTGAATCCCTATTCTCTGATCTGCCTTACGACTCACCAGGAGCACCTCTGTCTTGTCTGGATTAAGCTTCAGTTTGTTTGCCCTCTTCCAGTCCATTACTGACAACAGACACTGGTTCAGTACAGAGACAGCTTCCTTGGAGTCAGATGGAGAGGAGAGATAGAGTGGGGTGTCATCAACATATTGGTGACACCGCATCCCAAAACTCTGGATGACCTCTCCCAGCAGTTTCATGTAGACATTGAATAACATGGGGACAGAATAGAACCCTGAGGGGCCCCATAGTCCAAGGAGTCAAACAGGAGTCCTCCAACACCACCTTCTGAGTTTGCCCCTCTAAGAAAGATCAGAACCACTGCATAACAGTGCCCCACAAGTCCCATCCCAGAGGAGTGGCCCAGAAGGATGCTATGGATGATAGTATCAACAGCTTCTGAGAGATCCAGCAGGACCAACTCTCCCTGTCCAGCTCGCTGCATAGGTCATCCACCAAGGCAACCAAAGCTGTCTCGGTCCTACAGCCAGGTCTGAAGCCAGATTGAAATGGATCTAGATCAGGGGTCGGCAAGTTCCCCTTACCTGGGGCCAGTCTGGGGATCCCCTGGTCTTCCGCGTGCCGCTGCTGCCCCCCGCCACTGTGCGCGCCGCTGCTGCTATTTTGTTTTCCAAAATGGCAGCCGTGACTCGTTTGCGCATGCGCAGTACTTCTGCGCATGCACGTACGAGCTGCAGCTGCCATTTTGGAAAACAAAATGGCGGCCACGATGCACACAGTGGAAGCGCAGCTGCGGCGAGGGTCAGCGGAGACCGGTCCAAAGGCCTTGGGGGGGTGGGCCCGGCCTGCAGGCCGTAGGTTGCCGGCCCCTGATCTAGATAATCATCCAAGAACCCCTGGAGTTGGGGGGCCATCACACATTCCAGCATCTTGCCCAAAAAGGGGATATTTGAGACTGGCCAATAGTTCTCCAATCTGGTGGGATCTAGGGAAGATTTTTTTCAGTAGTGGCATTCACTACTTCCCTTTCAACAGCCAAGATGGAATTGGGTCCAGTATGCATGTGATGGTTCTCACCTCTCCAAAGATTCTGTCCACATCCTCAGGTTGCACAAATTGAAATGTATCCAATAAGACTGGACAAGCAGGTGCCAAGGTTACACCCTCCGGACCTGTATCTACTACAGTATCCACGTTGGAGTGGATCCAAGCGATTTTATCCTCAAGGTGCTGTGCAAACTTTTCACAGCGGGCTTCTGAGTGGTTTATATACTGCTCTTGAGGGGCGGAATGCAGATGGCCACTGACCACTCAGAACAGCTCTGCTGGACAACACTGTGCAGATGCAATGGTGGCAGTGAAGAAGGAAGACATGAGTCTTCCACCATCGTTACTGTAGTCTCCATCCCACTTGTTCCATCATCATCAGCTCCCTGGTAAACCAGGGTGCTTGCTTGGTTCCATTCCGTGAGAGGGGATGCTTATCCTGACACTTATGTGCTTATATTGCATTTCTATCCCACCTTTCTCCCAAAATGGGATTCAAGGCAAATTTATCACAAGATTTTCTTGGTATGATTTATTCAAAGGGGGGTTGTCATGGTCTTCCTCTGAGGATGAGAGAATGGGGAGGTGGAGAACATTTCCTGGATGTCCCTTCCATAAAACCAAGAGATCTATCTTTGAGCAAAAATGCCATACCCCTTTTGCTTTAATCACAAAGAGACTTAGGGGCAAAACAGACCACTCCAAAAGGCTGTCTCTGTGCCACCCCTTTGAGCACTGGAATGGCAAGCACACACCATGCCCCTGATCTGGCATTTTTCTGGCCCAGAAAGAAGTGGCAAAAGGCCACTCATTTTTGGGGTGAAAAAAAGGCACCCTTGCCACAGCCACAATGGTTTTTGGGTGTTTTGGTGGCGTGTGGCATCTAAACTCCAAAATGCCACTGTTGTGTGGTTGCTCGGGGCAGCTTCACAGCATTTTCCCAGCATCTATGCATTGTGCATATGCCACACTCCCAAGTCGCTGGGGAAATGCCACATTTTGCTGGTCTGTTTTCCCCCTTAGTTTTTGTTTCTTGACTTATGGGGACTTGTTTGTTTGTTTTTTTAAATGTGTTTAAATTTGGAAAATATAATTAATTAAAATATTAATGAGATCAGTGTTTCAATTAATTAAACTTTTAGTGAATATGATATCCAACACTGATAGTAATTAGGAAGGACTTTGGTTACATTTATAGAAAGTTGCTATATTACTAAAATAGAATCTCCATCCTTAATGCATGTTGTTGTAGCATTCTTTTTGGTGAATTTCCTCTTAAGCATCAGCTGGTGTGCAACATCCTTGAAACTTGTTTGCTAGTACACTGTACAGCAAATCATAAGTTCAGGCTGAGCTATTGTTTTTAACATGGTGCACTAACTGTAAAATGATTTATGCTTATTGTATGCTGTTGACTTTTTTACATTACCCTGATATCATTAATCAGATTCTACATAATTTTTTAAATCTAGCCCCAAATCAAGATAGTCTCTAACAAACCACTTTTAAAAACAATGCAAAATCTTTTATTATCCTTTCATTATAGCATTTCTCTTCTCTTGGTCTCAGTTTACATTGTTCTCAATTTACACTGCCCTGAGAAATAATGGTATGAACTCTCTTTCCATTGTGTCTAGCAATTCCATTTAGACTTAAGGATGATGATTCTAAACATGGATGTATAAAGTACAGGTAGCTATAGCTTCCCAAAGCCACTTTTGTTTGAACCCTCCAATAAGCCACATGAAATGGTAATGTTGTGTTAAAACAAGATGCTGTACACAAAGTACATTTCAGGTTTTACTATGGTCGTTCCTGCAGTGGAAAATTGATCCCTGGACCAACAAAATAGCTCAACCTTACTAACATTGAATATTTTCTTATTTATTTATTATTGTTCATTGGCCTAACGGTCTTTTATAGCACAAGAATATATATCACACCTGGCAACCCACTTAATGGGAATTGAAGTGAATGTTAGATATTTTGTGTTCACTTTGTTGATGTACATAATTGTCACTTTTCTTCAGCTGCAAATGATACTGCTTTAAAACTCAACAAGACACTTGGAGTCCCACATAAAACCATTGACAAAAGCCTTCAAGCAATACAGAGTGATGTTGACAAAATGATGGCAGAGCTCAGGAAGAGAAGACTGGATACACAAGAGGAGATTGCCCAAGATGAATTGGAGTGAGTAGTAAAACCATCAATATATATGAACTGGTAACTGAACTCATTCTAAAGTCAGTGGGATTTGAAATTTCCATGGAAATTGCAGTGACAACAGAGACTTCTCCCTTGTTGCTACCAGATTTATCAAGCTTAAGAAGATAATGAGACAGAGCAAGGAGCCTCTCCTGGAGATCTTATAGCTCAAACAGGCTCACATAAGGCAATACAGACCTTGAAATAGCTTGGACCCATGCATATTGTCTTGACAGAGGACCTAATAATTAAGAGGAGGCTCCTCCAAAACCAGTAGCTCTTTATGAGTCTCTTATAATAACTGTGTTATTTCCATTTTGACTTATATCAGAACACATATTGGGTTCACTTTCCATTTCTAATTATAAAAGCTTCATTTGAAAACCAGTGACTCCTAAAGAGTGGAGTGAGTTGTTGTGTAGGGAGGTGATGCTGATGATGAGAACCCTCAAAAATAGGTAGAGCCATCTTCTGTGGAAATCAGCCCCTCATGGAAAATTTCGTTGCTTGATTTTTAAGTCTTGTTCCCTTTTCTTGTCAGCCCATGTCATTCAGGGTAGTTCTCCAGCCTTCTGGAAATAATTTCTTCACTGCCACCACTGCCATGGCATAGACTTTCCAATGAGCTCTAGCCATGAGTCTTCCACCATCGTCACTCTAGTCTGAAACGTATGTTTCAGAAAAGGGGAGAGTAAGGAAATTAAATTATAATGGTTGAAGAAAAGAGATGGAAGAGGTGGTATTTTGATGAGAAATGGATGAGAAATGGGTTGGATGAGAAATCGGGCTTTTAAAGATCCACACATCTGTTTCCTTCTCTCCTAATCTCAAAACTGGGATTGGAACAAAGTGTGTGTGAGTGTGTATGTGCTCAGGCATGCATATCTATGAAATTGTGGATAGCATTTTTTTACCTTGGTTCTTACAAGGCTTTTAATGCAGTCACATAATTTATATTTAAATAACAATTTGGTGTTAATGTAATAGTTTATTCTTATAAAATCCTTGCATAGTCTATAAAGTAGGGAAGCAGGTCAAGTAAAACACAGAAATAGTTTTTTTGTGGGTTTTTTTTTTTTTTCGGGCTGTGTGGCCATGTTCTGAAAGAGTTTCTTTCTGACGTTTCGCCAGCATCTGTGGCTAGCATCTTCAGAGAAAACTGAAATGGAAAAGCCTGGTTGTATATATACTGTGAGACCCTGGGTAGGGAGGGGTGGTTCCCAGGTGAACTGTGTGTTGTTCTGTGTTGAATGGGTATTGTTCTGTGTTGATGGCATCGCTTCAGGCTATGCAATCCAGGATATGTCTGCTGTTCCCATGTAAACTGTGTATTGTTCTGTGTTGAGTAGGTGTTGTTCTGGTGTTAATGGCATGGCTTCCAGGTGAGGAATGCAATCAAGGAGATTGTCTGCTGTTGTCTGCTGACCCTGGTTGGTCTTCCCTTTGCATTTGCTGAGTGCAGATTTTCTTATTTTGTAGGACTGGTAGCCATATCTTGTTTACTTTAAGAGTTTCTTCTTTCCTGTTGAAATTGTCTAAGTGTTTATGGATTTCAATGGCTTCCCTGTGCATTCTGACCTGATAGTTGTTGGCATGGTCCAGAATTTCAGTGTTTTCAAACAGCATTTTATGCCCAGGATGGTTTATAATGTGTTCTGCTACTGCTGATTTTTCTGGCTGGCCCAGTCTGCAATGTCTCTCATGTTCCTTGATTCGTGTTTGGACACTGCGTTTGGTGGTCCCTATGTAGACTTGTCCGCAGCTGCATGGTATGCGGTAAACTCCTGCGGCTGTGAGAGGGTCTCTCCTGTCCTTCGCTGAGCGCAGCATTTGTTGGATTTTCTTGGTTGGTTTGTAAACAATTTGGAGGTTGTGTTTCCTCACTACTTTCCCAATTCTGTCTGTGACTCCTTTGATATATGGTAAAAATACCTTCCCTTTGGGTGGCTGCTTGTCTTCAGTCCTCTGGGTTTTTCTGGGTCTGGCAGCTCTTCCGATGTCTGAGCTAGAGTAACCATTTGCCTGTAGAGCCTGGTCTAGGTGCTTCAATTCCTCTTCCAAGAAGTGGGGTTCACAGATGCGTTTTGCCCGGTCTACCAGTGTTTTTATTGTGCTTCTTTTTTGTCCTGGGTGATGGTTAGAGTTCTTGTGCAGATATCTGTCTGTATGTGTGGGTTTTCTGTATACTGTGTGTCCCAGACGTTGGTTAGGTTTGCGGATGACTAGGACATCTAGGAATGGCAGTGTTCCTTCTTTTTCTTTTTCCATAGTGAACTGGATGTTCGGGTGGATGTTGTTCAGGTGATTCAGGAATCCAACCAGATCTTCTTCTCCATGGCTCCAAATGATGAACGTGTCATCCACGTATCGGAACCAAGTTGTGGGCTTTTTCGGTGCTGTTTTCAGGGCTTGTTTTTCAAAATGCTGCATGTAGAGGTTTGCGATCACTGGGCTCAGAGGGCTTCCCATTGCTACCCCATCTCTCTGTTCATAGAATCCATTGTCCCACTGGAAATAGCTTGTGGTGAGGCAATGTTCAAACAAGGCTGTGATGTCCTCTGGAAAAATTTGTCGGATGAGTATCATGGTGTCTATTATGGTACTCATCTGTAGACCAGGCTCTACAGGCAAATGGTTACTCCAGCTCAGACATCAGAAGAGCTGCCAGACCCAGAAAAACCCAGAGGACTGAAGACAAGCAGCCACCCAAAGGGAAGGTATTTTTACCATATATCAAAGGAGTCACAGACAGAATTGGGAAAGTAGTGAGGAAACACAACCTCCAAATTGTTTACAAACCAACCAAGAAAATCCAACAAATGCTGCGCTCAGCGAAGGACAGGAGAGACCCTCTCACAGCCACAGGAGTTTACCGCATACCATGCAGCTGCGGACAAGTCTACATAGGGACCACCAAACGCAGTGTCCAAACACGAATCAAGGAACATGAGAGACATTGCAGACTGGGCCAGCCAGAAAAATCAGCAGTAGCAGAACACATTATAAACCATCCTGGGCATAAAATGCTGTTTGAAAACACTGAAATTCTGGACCATGCCAACAACTATCAGGTCAGAATGCACAGGGAAGCCATTGAAATCCATAAACACTTAGACAATTTCAACAGGAAAGAAGAAACAGGAAAGAAGAAAGTAAACAAGATATGGCTACCAGTCCTACAAAATAAGAAAATCTGCACTCAGCAAATGCAAAGGGAAGACCAACCAGGGTCAGCAGACAACAGCAGACAATCTCCTTGATTGCATTCCTCACCTGGAAGCCATGCCATTAACACCAGAACAACACCTACTCAACACAGAACAATACACAGTTTACATGGGAACAGCAGACATAACCTGGATTGCATAGCCTGAAGCGATGCCATCAACACAGAACAATACCCATTCAACACAGAACAACACACAGTACACCTGGGAACCACCCCTCCCTACCCAGGGTCTCACAGTATATATACAACCAGGCTTTTCCATTTCAGTTTTCTCTGAAGATGCTAGCCACAGATGCTGGCGAAACGTCAGAAAGAAACTCTTTCAGAACATGGCCACACAGCCCGAAAAAAAAAAACCCACAAAAAAACTATGGATGCCGGCCATGAAAGCCTACGACTTCACAAAACACAGAAACATTGACTTTAATAAAGTCCCACCAATGCAGAATTGAAACTCATTACTTTAAACCCCACTGCTTTGAGGAAATTTTACTTCAAAGTAAGAAACTGGCAAGTAGATCCCTTCCCCCCGCACCACCACCACATTGCTTTCAATGGATGTTGAGAAAACCTAACAGGAAAATAATTCCCCAGCTGAAAAGATCAGCAAATATATGTTCCCTGTTCTTTTGCCCTGGCTAGGCATAAGGATTTAGGATGTGTTGGCTTATCTACTTATCTTCCTCCAAGACACCTATGAGGATTATTCCATTTAGAAGTGTGCTAGGTAGATTTCAGGTATAAATGACAGGATGTCTTCTTGTGTCTAATTTAATACTAGGCTACAAAACAGTGTCATATATTATTCATTTATATTTTCAGTTCAGTCTTTTTATCTCAAATATTATAGGTAAGAAAAGTCTGCCCTATTACAGTAATGTGTATAGATGACCATAGAGAGTTTTTACTCTATTGTTTTATGACATATATATTAAAGAATACAGATTTAATGTCAGAGTCCATATTTCAAAGGCTGTACTGTTGTCATTTATAATGTTGGTATGCCAAAAACACCAATGAACAACTTGATGAAGTGAACTGAGTAGAGTTATGAAGTCACATGATTTATTAGAAATAGTGTAAGGAAAAGGGTATAGACAGCTAGTAGAAAAATTATGTCTTTAGGGTAAATTTACATCTTTGAATTGTCAGCCAGTACAAAATTTGGCTGAACTCTTTATAGAAAAAATCCTGCTTGTTCTTATTCTGGTACTCTGCAAAATCAGGCCAGAATTAAGTGGAAAAGACTCTAGAAATCAGCATATCGCTATTGCATGTTTCCTTAACCCCAGAGTGGGCAACTACAGCAGGGGCTATAGTAAATATCCAACCCACCGTATGCCACACTATCAATTCTTAAGCCAAACATTGGCTGAGATGCAACCTACAAGTGACTGAAAGTAACTTCTAATTTGCACTTTTATTTTATGTTATAATTTTCAGCAATTTCTGGCATTCATAGTAAGCTCGAGGTTAAAAGGGTTTGGGGGGGGCACACACACACACACACACAAAAGACTAGAGAATGAGAATGATGTATAACATCAATGTCTAACATTGCAAATATCAGAAAACAGAGTGAGAATCTCACAACTGAAGACATGCCAAAGACAGTTTTGTTCTGGTAATGATGCATCCGCACTGTAGAAATAATCCAGGTTGACACCACTTTAACTGTCATGGCTCAGTGCTATGGAATTCTGTAAATTGTAGTTTTGTGAGATATTTAGCCTTCTCTGTGAGAGCTCTGGTGTCACACCAAACTACAGTTTCCAGGATTGCATAGCATTGAGCCATGACAGTTAAAGTGCTATCAACCTGGATCATTTTTGCAGTGCGGATGCAACCTAAGAACAATAATGACAAAAAGAAAAGACAAATAAATTGTTCCTTGGATAGATTAAACCTGAATTCTCCCTGGAAGCCAAGATGACAAAAATAATGCTGTCATACTTTGAACATATAATGAGAAGGCATGACTCACTGAAAAAGGTGATAATGCTAGGGAAGGTGGATAGAAGTAGAAAGTAAGACTGCACCAGATGGATGGATTCAATCAGGGAGGCCAAAGGCCTGAATCTGTAGGACCTAAGCAGGGCAGCAGAGGGTAGGAGGTCTTGGAGATGTCTCATCCACAGGGTCACCACAAGTCAGAGCCATTTTGAAGGCAGTTAACAACAAGAAAAGCAATAAGCATGGCAAGTGGAAGATGTTTGTATTCACTTCTGCTGTTCTTATGTTAAGTTAGCTGTTCACCATGTTTCATAAGTTGACTCACATTTTGCAAACTTAAATCTTACAAAATTGGCACAAATACCTAACACCAACATAATTTAGGATATCTAATTAGAAGGAGGAGGAGGGGGCATTATTTTTATTTATTTAAAACATTTACTTCCCACTCTTTATCATAGCATCTCAGCATGGCCGGCAGTATAAACAATTGAAAACACTTCCAGATTAAAAGCATAAATAATTTGAATATAAAAACATATTAAGCATAGCAATTGTCAAAAGCACTTTAAAACCACAACGGTGTACATATATGCTTTGAAATAAATTGGTCCCTGGAGGCCTTAATAAAAAAGGTTTTGGCTTGTCTCTGGAAAGAAAGCAATGTTGGAACCAGCTAGACCTCCAAGTCAGGGTGCCACTGCTGAGAAGACTCTCTCCAATGTTATCCTGCTTCATATTGCCCTCACTGGAAGGACACAGAGGAAGACTCTCTTGCAGAACTCAGTTCTCAGGCAGATGTATGTGGGGAGAGGCACTCCTTCCACTACTGAGGGTCTAAGCCATTTAGCTCTTTAAATATCATCACCAGCACTTTGTATTCATACTGCAAGTGAATTAGCTGCGAGTGCAGCTCCTTCAAGAATGTTGTTATATGTTGTCTGTGTGATACTCTGATCAGCAATGTTACTGCATTTTATACTAGCCATAACTTTCAATTCAACTCCAAGGGCAGCTCCACACAGAGTGCATTGCATTGCGAAGTTACCAGTGTTTGGAATACTGTAGTTATGTTATCCCTGTAGAAGAAAATCCATAGCATAGAAGTCAGAGCTGCTGATAGGTACCCAGTGCCAGAAAGTCTGTTTGGCCCTCCAATTATAAAGATTGATCTGGGAGTGCTCCCAGGCTATGGACCTGCTCTTTCTGGGGGAATGCAACCCCATCTAGGGAAGTTTCCTTATACATTTCCTGGACCCAAGAACCACCAACCCACAGAGCCTCCATCTTATCAAGATTCAGCTTCAATCCACTGTCCCTCCTCCAGTCCATTACAGCATTCAGGCACTACTCCAGCAGCTGCACAGCCAGAGCCAATTCTGATGACAAGAAGTAGAGCTGGGCGTCATCAACATCTTAATGGCACCCTATCCCAAAACACTTTATGCCCTTTCCCAGCAGCTTCACATAGATGTTGATCGGTACGAGGAGGCAAGATGGAGCCCTGTGGTATTTCTCAGCTTCATGGAGCTGAACAGGTAGCCACAATGTAATTTTTATTTATTTATTTATTTTTGGAGCTAACCCTGCAGATAGGACCAGAACTACTATAACATATTGGCTGTTACTCCCATCTGATAGAGCAGTCCAGTAAGATATCATGATTACTTGTTCCAAAAGCAGGACAGATCAACAAGTTAGAAGTCCTCCTGTCTTTCAACCAGACTAAGGTGATTCAGTGCTGTGCCGTGGCCTGAAACCAGTCTGAAATGGATATGTATTATCTCTTCCTTCCAAGAATAACAGAAGTTGTCTAACCACCAATTCAGATGCTCTTGGAAAAACAGATTATCTACACACATTGCAATCTGTCTTCAAGCCAGGATGCAGCACCGAATCGCCATCTGAATAACAACTCCCAGGTGGCAAATGGCTGGGAGTGCTACATTGTATCACAGGTATATGGTGCTGTGCAAAAGTAAAACAATAAAACACAATAGCCTTGTCCAAGGACATACAATCTAATTTAATATCTTTAATGTATTTTAATAATTTGTAATCATGTTCTATGTTCATTTTAAAAATGACATCATAAGCATGTAGAATAAAGTATTGTATATGGTGTATTACAGAGCAGCTGAAGCCCTGTTGAAGCGAGTGAATAGGTTATTTGCAGATCCATGGAAGAAAACAGAAGAGCTCAAGAATGAAGTCAGAGACAAAATATCAGACTACCAAGATAAAGTTGCTGATGCTCTGGACCTACTGGGAGAAGCAACCAAAAAAATTAGAGAGGCAGATAGGTTATCAGCAGTCAACCAAAGAAACATGACAGCCGTGGAGGTAGGTATCTGCTCACAAGGGCTGAGATCCTGTATGACTACTTTGCAGAGTGTAAACATTTAGCATTGTTCTTCTACCAGGCTTCTCCTTTCATCTCTGCATGCAACCCATGTGTTTGTTGCTGGAGTGCACTTTTGTGATCAGTCAGTGGCCAATGCAGGTAGAAGAATCCCAGACATGATCCAGCTGTGGGGGGGGGGGGGAGCTGCCACTGATTGATCATGTAAGTGCTCCCTGACACCATCCACTGAAGTTATGCACAAAGGAGGGTTGAATAATGATGTAGTAAATACCTCCTGGTACAACAACTTTAAAAGTACATTCACTGGTGTTATGGGAGCTTACACCAGAATAAGTCACTAACAGGTAGCTGGCCAAGATCTCCTCCTTTAATTAATTTTCTGATAATGTAAGAAATTATTATTATTATTATTTTATCCTGCCCCTCTGCAGTGCAATCGGGGCAGCTTACACATTCAAAAACATCCATAATACAACAATTCCCTAACCCACCCACCCCTTAAAAAAGTATTAAACTAGACAATTTTAAAACACAAGATACAATAAAAACCAAGTCATACAAGGAGGAATAACGCAGCAATGGCAGCTCCGGGGGCTGATGGCCAAATCCTAGGGTCGGGAAAGCTAGTCAGGGAAGGCCTGCCAGAAGAGATCCGTCTTGACAGCTTTTTTGAAGCTGTCTAGAGTGGTAATGAGACGGATCACATCTGGCAGGCCATTCCATAATCTGGGAGCAATGGCAGAGAAGACCCTCTGGGAGGTCACTGACAGCCTAGTTTTCATAGGCTGTAGCAGACTCCTCCCAGAGGATCAAAGTGCACGGGGAGGATCATATGGAAGGAGATGGTCTCGGTGATAAGTTGGACCCAAGCCATGTAGGGCTTTAAAGGTCATAACCAACACCTTGAACTGTGCCCAGAAACTAATAGGCAGCCAGTGGAGAGATTTAAGCACAGGTGTTATGTGCTCTCTCCTAGAGATACCAGTAACCAACCTAGCTGCCATGTTCTGAACTAGCTGAAGTTTCTGGGTTAAGCACAAGGGTAGCCCCATTTAGAGCGCGTGTTACCAGAGCATGTACCACAGATTCAAGATTCCTAATTTCCAGGAAAGGGCGCAGCTGGTGTATCAGCCGAAGCTGATAACAGGCACTCCTGACCGTCGCATTCATCTGATTTGTCATGTGAAGTGACAAATCTAGGAGTACCCCCAGGCTGCGAACACAGTCCTTGGAGGAGAGTGTGACTCCATTCAGGACTGGAAGTTGTATTCCCAGACCTGGTTTCAGGCCCGTAACTGTTAGTATCTCTGTTTTGTCTGGATTCAGTCTCAGTCTGTTTTTCCTCATCCAGTGCATTACTGCTTTAGGACAATCAATGAGAGGAGAGATGCCATCTGAATTCCAAATAATACATTCTCCTCAGTCTTGAAAAAGCAGAAGTTAGCAAAATCTTAACAGCTTTGTTGACATAGTGGTCCAGCTGGACAACTCAACAAGCCTGTGAATTCTAGAATCCATGACTTGTAGTGTAAAGACAGCATGCTGATACACTCTGCTTGCAGTAGGAACAACTAAAGAGATCATGGAGCCTTTGGACGTTATCACACCAGGGGTCTCAAAGCAGCAAGAAAAGCAGCATGGAATCAATCCAGAACCATACCGGAATGATTCTGGTCGCGCAGCCGTAATTCCTCTTTGAAAGAGGAATTACAAAGAGCTGGAATGATGCAGCGATGGCGCAGGGATGATGCAGGGATGGGCGGGGTTTGCTGCGACGTCGTCTGATCACAGGGGCAAAGGATCCAGAATGATGCAGCGATAGCGCAGGGATGATGCAGGGATGGGCGGGGTTTGCTGCGACGTCGTCTGATCACAGGGGTAACATCCAAAATTTCTCTGTTATTTTATTTATTGTCCTGTCCAAACACAGACACAACTGTGGATCTGGCTTATTTCTTCCTCAACAAAACAGGGAAATAAACCTTCAAACAAATCCTGGATTCTTTGTTGTGGGCAGTAGTTGTGTTCATGTTTAAGCAACATGGTAAACAAAGTTAAGCAGTTTGTTTAGCTGCTCCTGATATACCAACATGCTGCTCATAACCACTTGGCTTATTGTACATGTAATCTCTGCCATTGTTTTACTTCCTTGTTGGACACTAAATTAAATCATTGCAACTTCTATTGATGTGAGAAAGGAAACAAAGAGAAATTTAAATTTTGCTCTTGTGAATAGTTAAAATTAAAATATGCATATAATACAGATGGTAGATAGTACTCCAAATAGACAATGCATACATATGGCCCCAAACAACCATTATTTTAAATTCTCTCTTGAGAAATGTTCAGATACAGAGAGAGAGAGAGAGAGAGTTAATCTTGAGCATTAGTATAGTGTGCTTTCGCTTTCTGACTTATTCCCAAGTAAGGGATTAAGTGGCCATATGCAAATTCAGATTATAAATCAAAATACCATATATCTGTTGTAGTTAGTAACTGGTGTAAATGATTTCCTTTGATTTAATTTTAATTGCAAGTCTTGGAAGCACATTATACTGTTCATTAACAAGTGCTTAAACATGAAAGTAAAAGCAAAGTCAAACTCAAATGAAGATAAATGTTTCAACTTCTTGTTTATGTCTCTCAGTCATTCTGTGCCTAAAGGCTAGTATTAGTCCTATGATGCTAGTTTTCATAAAATGTCTGGAGGACCTGAAGGGCTATTTACTGTATTATTATATCCTAAAGGTAGAACTAAGTTTCTTTGTGATTAGAGTACAATTATACTATAATATAATTTTACAATGTTTGATATACAGTGGGTCCTTGATATCCCAAATGCTCAAGTCCTAATAAATACAATGGTGTATTAAAATGTTGTCCCTTATATAAAATGACAAAATCAAGATTTGCTGTTTGGAATTTTTATATTTTTAAAAATATTTTCCAGCCATGGATGGTTGAATCCATGGATAAGGAATCCATGGATACTGAGGGACAACTGTATTTCTCACTCATTTGTTACATTTTCCCCCAAGGAAAACTGAAACTTATTTTTACCTTGAAGTGTACAATTTAAAATTGTGTAGCTGACCTCTGTGGAGAGCCATTTTTTTCACAAAACAGACTGCCACAATTAACATGGAGAAGGCGAAGTTAAAACATTTCCTCTCTTTACAAGTTTAGCCTATTTGGTGGTAGTGGTGTATGGCTTCAAGTTGCTGGTAGTGTGTGCCTTATGGTGACCCTAAGGCAAACCTGTCATGAGGTTTTCTCTGTATCATTTATTCAAAGGGGGGGTCCATTGTCTTCTTCTGAAGCTGAGAAAGAGTGACTTGGCCAAAGTCACTCAGGGCCTAAGCAGACGGCGCAAAGCGCCATCTTCGAGGCCAGGAAGGGGAGGGGCAGCCTCACGCTGGGTGCCCCCCAACCCCTTCCCCAAAATGTCGTCAGAGCAGCCGGCCCTCCGCACGGCCGGCCCTCCGACAACGCACTTCCACTGCAGCGTCCACACACGCTGCAGTGGAAGAGGCACCGAAGGTGCGCCGGACGCCTTTTGCAGTGCACCTTTGGCGTCTTGCGGAAGGAGAGCTATTTTAGCACTCCTTCCTGGAGCAGGGACGCTGCACCGCGGGGCCAAGGAATGCGGATGCCTCGGCCCCGATCCGCAGCTTCCCAGGGCGGCCCTGTGCCGCCTGTCTGCTTCCCCCCTCAGTGGATTTCCACTGCTGAACCTGGTTAGAAACTCTAGCCTACTGAGTCGTAGTCCAGTGCTCAAACAACTATACCACTTTTTTAAAACCTGAATAAGGTTACATATACACCACAGTTTTTGATCTCTGGACTTATATGGCATTGCAACATCTCAACCAATGAAGAAAGATGTTTGAGAGGCCCATGTTGGCAACAAGTTTTCTCCCTGCTTTCATTTTCTGTGACACTTGGAATAAATGTACAAAAGTATTTTTTTAGGGTTAGGGATTCTGGACTCTGTACCATGTTATGATTCCTTAAATCTTGTCTCCAAAACATAGTTCACCAAAGTGATATTCATGTTGGGTGTAAGAAAGAGGAATGAGATAGATAAATGGACATGAAATTCCATTAATTTCTAGTATTAAAAAAGACAGCAGTTCACAGATTTCTTACAGACATCTTCCGATATTTCTTAAGACAAATGAAGAAATTCCCATCAAAATAAACAATAAAAGAATATTCTTTTATATGTAAAATCCCATCTGAAAAGAAACTCATATGCATTTTGAACTGTTTTCCTTGCATGATCAAATACAATCTATAGAAAAAGAAGCAAGCTGTAGAAGATGGACAAAAGGAAGCTGAAAATACTATAAAAGAAGGAAATGACATCTTGAATGAAGCTAACAACCTTGCCAATGGAATCAATTTAGCTGCAGAGGTAAATATGTTATATTGGAGAATAGGCAGAATGATATAGATTTCTATAAAATTGAAGTAGTAAGAGCAAAGAAATTAAAATTAATAATCCTGTATTTTTAAATTGCTTTATAATTTTACCATATATATTTTCTTGTGTAACAGTCATGAACTGGATAAATATTCTGAAGTGTGGAGGAATCAGATTTTATAATAATTTGTTGTGTGCCTCCAAGTCATTTTTCCTCTTATGTCAACCCTAAAATAACCTATCATAGGGTTTTCTTGGAGGGTTTCTTCAGAGGAAGTTTCCCATTGCCATCCACTATGTTATCTCATTTGGAGCCTAAAGAAATCATAAAACTTCAAAAAGTTCTCTTTTTTTCCTAAACAAAGTAACAACTGCCAAACAATGATCCCTTTATTGGGCCAACCAAAATGCATTATTACATCTTGCTCCACTGGCTCCTTCATCAGGCAAGGTGTTAAAAACTATACAGGAAGGGAAATTTTTTTTGAAGATGTTAGTCATAGTCCTGCACTGACTTTTGTTTTTCTTTTATCATATGGCAAGTAATATTTGCTTGTGTCTTTTTATGATTACTCTGGGGAGCTAAACTGTTAGTGGTAATGAGTTGTGTGAATGATGCCCTGTAATGAGTTAATCTACTGATTACTATTTAAAAGTAAATTTCCAAGCTCTTGATAGAAGTCGTTTCAACTAGGATAAGATTAAAGATGCATTCCAGCCAATTTTCAAAAGTGGAGGTGAACTTTGCTACCCATGATGAGGTTCTCACATTTGAGGGGGGCTAACATATAATTGTGGCACTGCCAGATTTCAGGGGCTGGACCCTCTTCTCCAGTCTGCATGGCAAAGACAAGGAATCTCAAGGTGAGAATGCTGTCTTGAAATGAAGCCAGTAACCCCTGAAAATAGCATTATCCTAAGGAGCATTTTTGAGGATGGGGGCAGGAGAGACTTTGAAAATGGAAGTGATAAAGATAACTGATAATGGCATCACTGGCACTAACTTGTTCCTAAAGGCATTTCTGGGAAGAAAAGAAAAATGTCTTCATGTGTGCATGAGGACAACCATCTTTTTTGTGTACCATTCCTTTAAAATTATGCCTATATAAACATGCAACATTGTTTCCACCAGATGCATTTAAATTTTATATTTTCATATTGTCCAACAACACATCTCCAAGGGACTTGGATTTTTAGAAGTGGAAAAGACAAGTAGGAGGAGAATGGGGCAAAAAAAAATTCTGAGGCCATCTATGAAATATAGATAGTTCGCCTGGACATGAAAATGTGGTGTTTTTCAACTACCCCACTCTCTTGTTCCCTACATTGGATTAATAATAAATCCAATTTGGTTGCAGGAGGGTAGGTTGGAAGAATGCTATTCATCTTTATTTTCAGCATACATATCCTGCACTCTGCATTAGTTTTCAGAACATAAAATTTTCAGACCACTTTCACAGTCTTCCCTATATTTGCCTCAGTTCACCTTCCCTTAGTTCACATTATATTGGCATAGAAATAAATATTTTCTAGAAGTTAGGAAAAGAAACTAAAGTAAGGAGTAAGATTATAATTTTAATTTCAACAGATAAACTTATTTCAGTTTACTATAAAACAAGATGATAAGTAGAGGTACATATTGATCACAGGGTTTAGGGAGAAAGCAGAGGAAGAGGAAAAATAAGGGAAGAAGAGTTGGGGAAAAAGGGGACGATATAAGGATAGGTTACAGAAAGTAGGGGAAGAGGAAGGAGAAGAGATAATTGTGAGATATATGTATAAATGCTAAAATTGTTAGTGTGGTTACACAGCACATGATGATCCACGTAAACGTAAACGTGCAGCACCAGATTCACCACTTTCTCAGATGCAGGCAATAATGTGTCAGCTGGAGAAGCACCTCTCCCCTTCCAGATAGAGTAAAGAGACTCTACAAACAGATGTCTCTCAGATGAGGCTTTAATCTTAGTTCCTCTATGTACAAGGCTATATACAAGATCCACCAACATAGGACAACCCCACAACCACGTCTCTACACCACCTGTGTGTCCAGAGGCTTCTGCTTTATATAGCCAGGGCTCCATGTGGCCTTCTGGCTCTGCCTCTTCCTGTGGACACCTGTCACTCAACCTGAGTGACTCTGCAGTTTTGCAGCACTTGTCTGTGCTTTCCAGCACCAGGTGACCATCTGCATGATGTCAATTCCCATGACACAGCATGAGTCAGCATAACTCAGCATCAGTCAAATGCTGTGTCATCATGGCTGTTTATAATGTTCTGCTTATCCTCACATTGTATCTTTTCCCCTAGGACTCCTTTCTAACAAAAATTGCTTTTAAAAATTCTTAAATTTATATATTCAGCTAGAGAGAGAGAGAGAAATAAGTATTTCCTGAGAACTGTGGCAATAGTTTGATTTAATATCTTTATGGATATAACCTTGGAAATAAACTGAGGCCTCACCTTTCTCTGCAAATTCTCTCCCCATACACAGGTTCTTCAAGCTGTCACCCTTTAAACATATTTAACAGTTGGTGCTGGCTGTTCAGTTGCAGAGAAAGGAAATAAAGAAGTATATTTCATCAGGTGCCTGGGAGGTGGGTCCATGGCAACTAGCCATCTAAATGCCCCACAGTCAGCTAGGGCAGGGACTGGCAACCTACGGCCCGGGGGCCGGTTTAGGCCCCGGGCTCCGGACTTACCAGCCCCGGGCGGAGGTTGCCGCCGTCACCACCGCCGCGCGCTGCCGCCGCTGCCAGAGCGCGTTTCCAGATGCGCTCGCGGCAATCGCCATTTTGGGAGTCAAAATGGCGGTCGCGACACGTTTGCGCATGCGCGGTACTCTTGCGCATGCGCAAATGTGTTGCGTCCGCCATTTTGACTCCCAAAATGGCGGCCGCGACATGCGACGTGGCGGCTGGAGCCGCGTGCGCTACGGCGGTGACCGCAGTAGCGATCGCGGCGGCTGTGTGTCCGGGGGGCGCGCGCGGCGGCAGAGGGTGCGCGCGTGCGCCGCCATTTTCTCCCCCCTTGGCCCAGCCGCGACCTGGGCGACGGCAGACCGGCCCAGGTAAGAAAAAGTTTGCCTGTCGCTGAGCTAGGGGTTTAAAGGAAAGTTGGGGAGAAGGGATTGAAAGATCGGGAAGGTTATTCCTTTCTGATTCTCTCCCTGATTTATATGTTTTATTGTTCAAGGGATATTTTATAAATATTAGAATGTTTCTCAACATGAATCCATGAAGCACATTCTTTTGTCTTGTGGGTTCTATAAGCAGGCTCGGCAACATATGATTAATCCATTAACAGTGAATCTACCAGGAAAATTGGCCCAATTTTATGTCAGGTTCTTATTAGAAGACAATATTTGGAGTGTGATTTTGGTTGTTGCCAAATTTTTGTCTGAAGCAGTCAGGATCAGAGAACAATTAACTTCTGCATTAGCTCTTTTTGTCTGAAATAAGCTCTTTTTGTATGAATTAACCAATTGCTCCTTGTGCTCTTAATTTATTTTATATCCAGTGAATTTGATTTTACTGAGGTTTTGGACCATAATAAAGAATTGTAGTTGATGATGTTTGTTTCTAGAAAATATAGAAAACTATGGCCCGAAACAGATAGGCTAAAATCTCCAGCTTCGGACCACATTGGGGGCATGGCATTTATGCAGCACATGCCCCAAACTGCCCTGAAGCTGTGCTAAGGCCACCTAAAGCAGCCTGAACCCAGCCGGAAAGGAGCAGAAAAAAACTGCTCCTGCCGGTGGTACGTTTGAGACCATGGCAGTGGCTGGCCTCGGGACCACAGCATCCAGTTGCTGCAGTCTTGGAGCAATTGGGGCAGGAGCAACCTCTGGCCAGTCCTTTTGCCCTGTCTGCATGACCCCTGTATTTCATATTTAACTGAAGATACATGCTGGCACAAGAGGTTGTTTTTTGTGGGGGTGTCAGTGGTCTATTTTCATAACTTAGTGGGTACATTTTTTGTTATGCCATTAAAATACTACAATACTTATACATAATTACCCATTCTCATTGAAATCATTGGATCTTATTTTGGGTAGATCAACATCTGATTATGTTAAAAAAAAATTATAAAACCTTGGAAATAATGATTTGAGGGCTATAGACACTTTCTCTATTACAGGGTAATGAGTATACAGTAGTCTCTTCTGTCAGCTGAATTGGCCTTAACTCAGCTGAGTTGCCTGTATGCTAGCATGTCCTCCTCCTTCTGCCTGATCTCAGAGATTAGCCAGCAGAGGCATCTGGCATCAAAACAGTTCGACTGGCTGATATCAGCCAGGAAAAGAGCCAGAAAAGGGGCTCCGCAACAGAGGAGCCAAATTCTGCCAGACTGACATATCTTCAAGCATAAGGTCACAGTCATTATGCCTACAAAAATGTAGGACAAATCCAGGTTAGTTCTAAATAATTTCCAACATTTGTAGGCTAGGAGTTATTTGAATTTATAACAGCTTCAGCTAGCTTGCCAGCTCAAGTGACCCTCAGCCAACTTGGTGAATTAGGACTACTTGGTGAATTGATCAGTTAATTCCATATTATATTTTCTTCTCATATTCCATTAAGATTTAATTAATTACATATGAAGTATGTAACTGTTCCATCTCATCTCTGAAGTCAAGCTGGTACGAACCCTAGCTAAGATATGGATGGAAAACCACTAGGGAACCTAAATTATATAGCTTTGAATTGTTGTAATGGGTGCTTTGGATGGATGGATGGATAATTAATTAATTTAAAATATTATTTCATTAAAAATATGTGAGAGGGGGCTCCTCAGTTCACTTGCTGAAGGACATTTCTGTTATATGCTTCTTAGTATGTAGAAGATGTTCGGAACAAAATAAGTCTAATGTCTAATGACCTAAGGCATAAAATTGATGATCTATCTCAAGACATCAAAAATCGAAAGCTTCCTGAAAAAGTGCTACAAGCAGAGTCCCATGCTTCCCAGCTGAATGATTCATCTAATATACTGGATGGGTATGATAACCATTATTTTGTTATTTCAAATTAATTGTTTATTATTTATTAATTATTGTTATTTCTAACTCAAATGAATTGGATTGTAGAATTCAATAATAGGTAGAAGTAAAGATTACGCTTTAAAATAAGACAATCGTTTTATTCTAAAATAAGATTATTTTTCTGCCTTCTGTATGCCAGGAAGTCAAAGGGTGGCTGATCCCACACTCTAGAATTCCCTTCCACAGGAAGCTAGGCTGGCCCCCTCTCTGATCTGCTTTTGCCAACAGGCAAAGACCTTTTCATTTCAGTAGGCTTTTAATGTGTAAGCAGGGAGGCTTCTTATTGTGGTGGGTGGTGGTAGTGTTTTACTCATTTTTTAAAGTTTTGTATGTTTTTAAAAATAATATTATATTGTTTTAAATGTGATGATTTTAATTATTTTGAAAATAGTATTGTTGGGTTTTAATTTATTTCTTTTGTGAGCCACCTTGGATCTCACTCTGGGAGAAAGGCAGCATAGAAATGAAATAAATAAATAGTCCAGGTCAGAATAACAAGAGTCCCAGTGTTCTCAAATACAAAATAAATTGGAAGCTCAATCTGCAATGCCCAGTTTTATCTTTAGTGAAGAAACAAAATAGGGGAGCTTATGGCAGCCTGGGAGACTATTAGAAATAAAAGAATGCATGATCACCGCATCATTTGACGTGATATCAGTGTTTCATCTTCTGAAACCACAGCTCTCTTGGGCAGCCCTCAATCAGACTGTCTTTTCTGGTTGAAATCAAGCTGTAGAGTCAAACTGACAACACACCTTTAACTAGTAGAGAAGTTCCTTGAGTTTTGTGCATTTTCTATCCTAACAGAATCCTGGATGAAGCTAAAAACCTCTCCTTCAATGCCACAGTGGCTTTTAAAGCCTACAGCAATATCAAGGACTATATTGATGAAGCAGATGGGATTTCCAAAGATGCTAAAGCTCGTGCCAATGAAGCAATACGACTGGTAAGAGAAAATACACTTTGTTTAAATCAAGCCATCATATTTTCTACCATCTTCCTTCCAGTGCCCAGAATATGACAGTCCCCTATGATCTGCAAATGCATATTTATCAGGTCCCATCTGTCCATTGTGCAATGGTGTCCATAGTCTTTGGAATAATTCCATTGCTGGTTTGTACTGAGTCTCCATCTGCCCTGCATAGTTAGAGTAGATTGCATGGTTAAATACTGGACTATGGATGGTACTTCCCACTCCATATGATCATGAATCATCAGCACACTATGTAACTACAATCTTTCCTAATCACCCAGATTCAGATGGTCTGAGTATCATAGCACAATAAGAATTTAAGGAAGTTGTAGACATTTTGGAAATGTTTGTTTGTTCACAATGGCTGTGGTTTGTGATGAAAAGCCAGAAAACAAAATAGATGAGACAGAGGAATTGTGGTTATTGAATATCTGTCAGACAAACTGAACCACTGGAGCTATTATAAAGAAATACCACCTGTACCAGCACATCCATACTTGAGAAAGGGGTTACATAAAGCTATTGCAAACAATCTCACAAAATATGATATTCTGCAGTTGTCAAAAAGTTAAGGATGAACTCACAGGTCCACTAATGAAAATTCTTGAGACCATGTTGAAAATTGTTTTTCAAGTCAAAGGGGGGGAAACAAGTAACAAGAAAGCAGCCCAACACATAATTTTGGTTGTTAATCAACCAGATTGCTAGGATAGTGTAACCTTTAGAGAACTCTAGCTGATGAGAGGTTTTTATTTAAAAAAAACATTTTTCTTGTTTAGTTTTGGTGGAATTTTTTGCTGTTAATTTTTTTTGTATTGCTGTTATATGCTCTCTGTTGCCCAAAACACACTGAACCAGAAATAAATTTGTTTCTTTTCTTTTCTTTTTTCCTTTCTTTTCTTTTCTTTTCCACACTCTCCCCTGTTTTTCCCCTCTTTGATAGCCCTCTACCTATTTCTTTGTATTGAAACTAGAAGCAGTCAAAATAAAAATGAATCTACTGATCCTTACACTCTCAGGAAGAAAGTTACCAGAAAAATAAACTGTGTTGATATATGACTGACACTTCCCTCCTGTGCTTTATATGATGGATCCCTCTTTCCTTTTAAAGTAAATTAAATTAATCACAGATTAGATATTTCAACTTTTCAAGTGAATTTACATAGCCCATTACTTGCCTGGATGGTGATGGTAATCTAGATTCTATCACAACAAAAGATCCAATTCTGAATTCAGAATCCAATTTGTTAAAAAAATAAATACAGACTTGAAAATATGAGGATGGTTCATGTCTGATGAAATGAAGTATTAATCTGGTGAAAAATTGGTGAAAAGCAGTTCAGTATTTTATGTTGCGCATATCTAATTTTTTTCTAACAGTATTCCTCCTTTGTCATTGTTGATTTCTGTACAGTGCAACAATTCTATGCTTTATTAATTACAAGCAAAAAAATCCCATTAATTTAAATAAGTTCCTATTCTCTATTAACATTACATACCAAGGCTTACATAAGTCTTGCATTTACTCATAATCACATAATAACTCCCATTTGTCATTTCTTCTACTTTTAAATTGTTTGAGATATTGTTTTTTGGTTTCTGTTTTTTATTTGGTTTGGTAGGATCGTAGCTTTTAATTCACATTATTAGGGAACTCAGATACTGCTGCTCCAAAAAATTAGGAAGTATCATACATTTTTGTAGAGAAAAAGGTGTAAGAAGATCTATGTAGAATATCATATATGATGAAGGCACATGCATCTGTTTTGCTGTATGTGTATACACTACATAAATCATGATGCAAATCACAACTTCTACTTGGTTGTGAACACACAGAGACACACACAAACATCTTCAACAATATGTCAATTGTTTTTCTACACAGCAACGTTTAAAATACTTAAAGTTATCCATACAGCCAAATCATCTGAAATTTCCATGATGTGCTACCTATCACGCACAATATGTTTTGATTGCACAGCAGTCATGTGATCCATATTCTGAGTGTAGATCAATACACTACTGCTTTAGCAGTATAAAATGTCACATACTTCACAGCACATCAGCACTGCATAAATAGTAATCTCTACTGATCTATTAAATAGTCTGTGTAAATAGTTCTTTACAATGTATGCAATGCAATCAAAATGTCTTGCTCAATTGCTCAAATCAAGTCCTATCACTCAGCCTCATCTGTAACTTGCTTCCCATTTTTATGTTACAGATTCATTCTATTAATAACTTCATTCTGTCTCATGAACTTTTTTTCATTAGTCTGGCAAGCCAACACATTTATTTATTATTGTTAGTAATACCAATCATTCAAGGTAAAGTTAGTGCAATGATTATCCCATGCCTCTTTATCTGAATTTATTTATTAAAATATATCTACTCTGCCCTACATTTTTAGATCACAGCAAAAAGTAAAATCAGTTTAATTTAAAAAAGTAAATATAATTTAAACAGACTAAAAACATGTTAAACCATTTGACTAGTTAAAAAAAGAGAAACCAAAATCACTTAAAACAGTTAGACAATTTAGAACCATGATCATATACAGATGTGTATGAAATCAGTTTGGTCCCAAAGGTCCCAAACATATTGCAGAAATAATCCATTTTGAGACTGCTTTAACTGCCCTGGCTCAGTGCTAGGGAATCCTCAAATTGTAGTTCATTGTGGTGCCAGAGCTCTCTGACAGAGAAGGCTAATGTCTCCCAAAACTACAGTTCCCAGAATTCTCTAGCATTGAGTCAGGGCAGTTAAATCACTCTCAGATTGGATTGTTTGTACAGTGTGCTTTGGACCAAAGACTTTTATAGAAATGTGCTTATGAGCATGATTCTGACATCTACATGCCAATCATGGTGGGTGCTATTTAGCAGTTTTGAATGCTTTATTTTTAATTTTTCAGAAAGCTAGAGTAATGGTACCAGCCATGTATGAATATAATTATGGGTTGGATAAGAGACAAAATAAAATAAAGCTTATTCCAGAGCTTAAATAGTAGAGGTGATCCAGGTATAGATGAATGCTAGTCTTAGATGTGTTGGATGGGCTTTAAGAGAGAGAGAGAGAGAGAGAGAGAAAGCTGAACCTGAATGGGAGATCATGTGAAACATTTGCGTTTTTTTCCTTTTATTAGACATCTGAACTATTCCTGAAGAGTGACTGTTCCAACAAACACCAGCTCCTTAAATGCCTGATTGGCACCTACACTGCTGTCAATAACAGCAGTGTAGGTGCCAATCAGGCATTTAAGGAGCTGGTGTTTGTTGGAACAGTCACTCTTCAAGAATAGTTCAGATATCTAATAAAAGGAAAAATTGTAATAACTGGTCATTGTATTAACTGTAATAGCTAATACCAAAAGTCACCAAGAACTTCATAGGAATATCTGTTAATAGATAAACAGCAACTATTAAAACTATGACATTGCAGTTTATTGCTGACAAACAAGCCTATGCATAAACATTTCCCCATCCAGTAAGCATTCCTTTCAACAGGGAGAAAAGGCGGCTTTCAGCAAGCTGTCTTTTATGTGTAAGCAGCCTTGAGATACATTCGACTGGTTGGTAATTGCACTAGAATTATGCCCTGCAATCCCTGAATTTCATCTTTCCAATCTATATTATTATTATTATTATTATTATTATTATTAATTATTATTATTATTTTAAATGTACATATGAATGTCTATTACTTGATGGTGTCAACTTCAAGAGATGGCATGCAAATTGGAAACTTGTCTTTACAGATCATATAATTCAATTGTATATGCTTTTTAATAACCACTAGTTCCTTTTTAATCACATTTTCTTTCCAGGGCATAGTCCTAAGACACAATATTAAATGTTAACTTCTTTACATATAATATTTATACATTCACATTTTTTAAAGTTCTGCATTCCCATTCATTTGTATTTCCATTTTCTCTTTCATGAACATCATCTACTTGAGAAGTCTTTCCTTTGATGTAAAAATATTTAGTAGTTACATGTGATGAATTTCACCATGAATTCATGATGTGAGAGTTTAATTTAAAACATATTGATGATCATTTCATATTTTCATGACTCATCAACTAAATTGCCCAATTTTACTTTTTTAGGATTTTCAACTTTTGCTGAACCTGCTGTTTAGCATACATTTTGGTGACACTAGTTGGTTGCTGTTGGTTTTGTTTTTCTTCTGTAGGCATCTGGTCCAGAAGGATCATTAAAGGATGGTGCCAAGAATGCGCTACAAAAAAGCTTTAGAGTTCTTAATGATGTGAACAGGCAGGCAAATGATGTTAAAGGTATGTATTTTCTTTTCCCTGAAATAATTGGGTTTCATTGAAAAGCTAATGAGATGCCTTTTGGTCTTAGTGCACAGACATCTCTATAGGGAAGTATTTTGATTTACAATTCTATTTCTACAATTCTAAAAGACTGTCTCTTACATATCAGTGTAGATCCTATTTCAACTCAGTTTCTCAGCTGCTTTCCCCCATCTGTAGAAAAGATAATGACCTACAGAAGGAGAACCATTTTAATCCATTTCATGAAAAACACAGAGCTGTGTGGCACTTTAAAGACTATATATTTACTGCTGAAGAAGAGGTCATGGTCTAGAATCCATTCCAAATATGTGAAGTACTCAAGTTCCTTAATTGTCAACTGAACTGTCAGAATTAAAGAGTGGGGGCAAACAGCCATAAAATAAAAGACACTTTGCATTTTATGGCCTGTGTATATTTGTTCTCTCAAGCGATAATAGCATTTCATGTATCTTACTACTATCCATTAAAGCTTAGGATGTAACAAATATGGTAATCTTAAGGTGCTACAAGAGTCTTAGGGCTGAGCAGTCAGCCCAGGTTAGCACAAGCCAAGCCCATGCTATTCTGGCTTGAGTCCTAACCCAGGTCAATCCTTAGGCTGGCATTGAAACGGACAGGTGTTTATTTGCATGCAAGCCACTATGCCATTGATCTGCTAGTGCCATGTACTCTTTACCTTCCTCTGCTGTCGCAGCTACTGAAAAGATCCCCATTGCCATGTCTGAGGTAGAAATGGGGCAGTTTGCTGCGAAGCACCCCATTTCCACATCAGATGCAGAGACAGGAGTCTTCTCAGTAGCTGTGATGGTGGAGAAAGATAAGGTATGTGCAGGGCCATCCAGTCTACCATGGGTTGCCATGGAGGTAGCTCATTTGACCCACACCAAGACCCTTTTGCAGTGCTATTGAACTGATGCTGTCAGATCCACATCCAGTCTGCCTGATACCGGCCCAGGGGTATTGGCCTGCATCATCCAAACAGGACAACATGAGGCTAGGGGAAACATAATCCTTTTGGGCCATGTGCACAGTTGACTTTGACCTATAAATAATATATAGCAGCTTCATTTATATACCACTTCATACCATTCTATGCCATCTCTAAGCGGTTTACAACTGTAAGCTAATTGCCCCCAACAAGCTGGATACTCATTTTAGTGACCTCGGAAGGATGCAAGCCTGAGTCAAGCCTGAGCCCTGGCTGGTATTGAAATCACAACCTTGTGATTTGTGAGTGAGTGGCTGCAGTACAGGCATTTAGCCACTGCACCACTGGGACAGTGAAGATGATATGTAGAGATGATGATGAATATTGTAACATAATGCTCTCAGCCCTGCAACAGAGTGGTTTATGTTTGACTACATAAGGACTGTTAACTAAGAAAAATACTAGAGAGACTAATATGTCCCTAGGAAAGGAGAAAAAGAGGTGGGCTCAAACAATAAAATCCTTCTTTTGGACCAGAGACCTGGTAATTACTGGGATTTGAGCAATTGGTGAGGGAATGGAATGCCGCTTGTGAACAAAAGATGTCTTACCTCTAAATCATGATCAGGAATTGAACCATCGCCACCTGAAGCTGTTTGATATATATATAGAACAGTATGAAGTGGTATATAAACACCCTGTGCAAAAATTATAAGGTTTTCTTTCACTCTAAAGGATTATGATAAGTTAAAGTTAGTGATGTGTGAATCAAACATAATGTGCTCTAAATGTGTTTCAGCTGGTCAGGTGCTCTTGTCCATTCCATTGTTCAGAAAGGACTCTTAACATATTTTCCTTTTAGACCAACAGATGTTGAATGGAAAATGATATGCAAAATAATAACTATTTTCCTACATGGCACACAAATAAAAAGCCACTTTCATGCATTTGTGTAACACAAAATGTGCTGCTTCTCCATTCTCTTTTATTTGCATCTCTTTCATCAACATCCATCATTTTCAAAAGAAATGTAATACTTTCCACAGGCATAAATAAATACCTCTGTAAATTTGGAAGGTCAGAATCCTTCTCACCCAGTCATAGATGCTGTATGCTCTTTTAAGAAAATGGAGATAATCTAAAGGGAATGCAGAATAGGATTTGTCAACTGAATGAAATCAAAATAACTTTTGTCATATTACAGTGAGCAACTGTATTCAACACAAGTTCATGCATTTTACACCTTAGTTTTCATCAAAGATTTACTCCTTCACTAACTGAAAGTTCTGACTCTCCAAAACTATCTAATTCTGCCACAAGGGCTTCTTATAAAATTTCAAATTAAGTATTCATATATGGTCATAAAACCTTACTACTGGTTAATTGGAGGGTTATGAAACTGATTTTTCTTTTTCATTAGAAGGATCTAACAGTGATGAAACAGCTATGCCAAGACATAAAGCTTTAATATTTTCTTCAGTGCTCTGTCCTGTATATATGGTAATATATTGTTAAACATTTCACTTGCACCGCAGGACTGAGTTTTGGCCTCATAAAGTGGAATTAGATTAATTGTGTTCAGTTGCCTTGTGACATTTGGTCCAAAATAATTATTAACATAATCCTGTATCTGTCCTTTGGCATTTCTGGGCTAGCAAAAATGTGTAGTGTAAAGGTTTCCTTAGTGTTTTGAAAATCCCTATAGGAATTGCATATTTGAAAGACAAATAATAAGGACTTTCTAAAGAACTAGTAGGTGTGATCATTAGCTTAGAATTTCTAACTCTGCACTACAGGTAGTGCATTAGTTAAAGTAATGAAAGCCCATACACTGCTCAAGTAATATATCCTCCCAGAAGTCAGCTTGGGCTTTGACAGAGATAGGAATGTTTTCTTGCTATGTTAAGACATCCATCTGATTTATAGCCAATTACATGAGATATAAAAGGGCTGTTAATCAGGAAAATGTCATATATTACCACCAAAAATGGCTGAAATAGCCCTTACAGAGCAAAACGTTTGAGGATAGCTATTAAAATGGAGATTTACTCATCTCTGTCCCCCAATCACCACCCTGGGCTAAAAGTCAGGATAGGAGGAAAAACTGGTGGAGAATTATATTTTACAGCCAGCCTTTTGCACAGATGTGAATGCCAGTATCTTAAATGTGAATGATGGAATTCTGTTTTCTAGTTTTTCTTCATATCAAAATAAGACTGTTTGCCTGTAAATAACAGCAAAATAATGGTAACAAAGATTTTATTTATAAAATCTGTTTGTTTATGAAGCTATTATGGTTCACACTAATTATCTGAACCATTAAAAGTTCAGAATTAAAGGCCAGAAAGCATATGGCATATATTGGTAACCACTCAACTTCAGCTCAGATTAACATCTGATAAAATAATAAAAAGTTTTAATTTTAAGAAATGTATTAAAATATTTCATTTATAATGTGCTCTTACATTTATAATATGCTGATTAGGCAATAAAATTAGGATTGTCTTATATGGTGTGTTCATATAAAGTCATGTAACATTTTATTTTATTTATTTGGTTTATTTATTTCATTCGTATGCTGCTCAGCAGCTCCCCCTGGCCTTCTGAGTCCTGTGTGGCTGTGGCCACATGGGACCCAGAAGGTAGCTGCCCGTGTCCCCCCCCCCAGTGTACTACCCCCCAAGGTGATACCCTTCTCTGTGGTGTCACCTGCACCCCCCTAATGACACCACTGATTCTACTTTTATGCTCTGTCTGCCTCCTGTGACATTTTGAAATTTGCAGTTTAGGAAAAGGCATTTAGAATTTTCAGCCAGAGAGCTCTTAGGCCTCACTGAACTACAAACCCCAGAATGCTATAGGAGGCATCTGGAGCAGTAAAAGTGGAATAGTAGCACTATAAGAGTATAGTGCAGTAATCTGCTAGAAGTCTGACCCAAATGGATTTTACCCTATGAGCATCTAATCACATATACCACATACATGCTGGTGCAATAGCAATAGCATGTACATTTTTATACCACTTCATAGTGAACTCAGCACTCTCTAAGTAGTTTACAATCTGGAAGCCATTGCTCTCAACAAGTTGGGTACTCATTTTACTGACCTCCAAAAGGATGGAAGGTTGGTCAACCCTGGAGCCCCTGGGATTGAACTCACGACATTGTGAATGTACCACCAGCATTTAACCACTGTGCCACCAGGGCTCCCTTTAAAAAGTACTAATGTGTATCACCTGTGATACATATAAAGACTGCAAAAGCAAAACATCTACTCTGTAAATTTGAAGTACAAGTTCCCTTCTAGGTTTGAGTCAGCTCTTGCATTTCAGTATTTTTTTTTTAAACCAACTAGATTCCATTTCAGGATTCCTGTTTATTTTGTAATTTAGCACAATAGCTTGCAATTTTTGAACAGAGTACCTTTGCACCAGCACAAAGAAGTCCAAACGCCATTTTTTGGATAACAAAATGGCCACAACTTTATTCATCTGTACAGGGTCTGAAACAATGACTTTACAGCCCAAAATCTTCACTTTATTATAACTTCCTTCTTGACACATGTGTATGTGCGCATGCCATAATTCCTGATGTAATCCTCACCATAATCATGTCAAGCCATCAGAGATAAGTCATTCCTCCAACCAAGCATATGTCAACAAGGGTCACACATAAGTTGCCAAACATGTAATCAAATTATCCCCCCGTTCAAATTTTGACGTCATCTCTATGATTGATGAGGTAAGAGATTTTTAAGCTGACGATGTAAACCATTCGTCCCTCTTAAATGACCAAATATTGAAAAATCAGATATCCATGAGGCAGAGGGGCATTATATAAGACCCCAAATACTACCCCAGTCTCGTGAGATTATGCGGGCTGCTGGGGGATCTCCCAAGATCCCCCTGGTTGGTTGGGAGCCAAAGGGAGGGTGGGACTCCCAGCCTTCCCAACCAATTGCGGTTTTGGCCTCCAAAAATGGCTGGCGCAACAGAAGGCCCCTCCCAATACATCAAGGGGGGGTCTTTCTTGTGCAAGAGGATTTGTTGTTGACTTTGTTCTCTTATATAAGTTTATTGCAAAAATATGTAAGAATAGATAGGTTTTTTGTTTTTATCTTTTACTGATGGCATCTCTTCTCTCCCACTCCCTTCTTCACCAATTTTTTTGTATAATCATTATTTTTATATATGTTCTTGGATAAATTCCCCTTAACTTTTAATCTAACTTGCTTTACAGTGGCAAAAATAAATAATATCACCAGAAACCAAAACACTTTTTGCCATTAATCATCACCAAACTACAGAATCGGAGTAGAATTCAGCTATTCTTAAGTTATGTGACTGAAAGGATTATTTTTGCCCCCCCCCCCCGACATCCTTTACAGTTGTTAAATGTCTGGAGGTGTCCTTCTGATATGCTCTTACAATATAGTGTGAACTTCCCTTTACTTTCAGGTCATTTGCTGATACTTAGTTTTCCCCATCAACTGTCCTTTTTTGGTAGGGACAGTCCTGATTAACTCTCTGTTGTCCCACTTTTTCAGCTGCTTTTAAAAAGTTGCACTTTCTCTCTTCTTCTTCCCCTTTCCATTTTCATCCCCAGCTTCCTTCTGTTGTTGCAAACTAAGTTCACTGTGCAAAAGTAGTTTGCACTCAATTAATTCATCTGGAGGAGAGGATAGAAGGGGTGGAATCCTGCCTTTCCCAATATGTTCAGGCAAAAGCACACAGCTGCAGCCTCTCCTAATATGTGTGTTCTTCCTCATCAATACCTTTTGTCATCTTGACCACACTCTGATATTGCTTGGCCACATGTGTACTGGAGAGCATGGGCAGACAGGTCTCTGCCTCAGTTTTTGCAGGACTTGGACATGGACTTCTCTGTATCAGAAGAGTCATATCTAAAACATTGGTAGGAATTGTGATTTCTGCTGCTGTCTGTTTCACAATATCTCTTAGTTCCCAAGTCTATGTGTGCCCTGGGTCATTTAGTTCATAATAATAATAATAATAATAATAATAATAATAATAATAATAATATCCTGCCTTTAGCCAAGGCGGCTTACAATTAAAATACAATCCCATACAATTATAACAGACATATAACCCCCCTTAAATATATATTAAATCATTATCGACATTAAAATTTAATTTAAAACAAAGCTACGAATCTAATACAATTAGATAGCCGGCACTCTGAATATATAAAGGAGTGATCTAATGGTCTAATGGCGTCTAATGGCAGGGGAGAGATTGTGAGAATGTCATTCTGGGAATGCCTGCTGGAAGAGATCCATCCTGATGGCTTTTTAAAAGCCATTTAAGTTGTTTATCTGACGGATCTCCTCCGTCAGGGCATTCCACAGTCTCGGGGCCGTGGCAGAAAAAGTCCTCTGAGAGGTTGTCGTCAATCTGGTTCTTATTGGTTGAAGCAACTTCCTCCCAGAGAACCTGAGGGCACGAGGCGGATTATATGGAGATAAGTAAGATGGGCCCAGGCCATGTAGGGCTTTAAAGGTTAACACCAACACTTTATACGGAAACTAACTGGCAGCCAGTGCAAAGATTTCAAGATCGGAGTGAACTGGCCCCTAATTACAATGCTATGGTCTATTGCAGGGGTAGGCAACCTTTCCCCTTTAAGGGCCGAGGGACTTCAGCTCCCAGAATCCCAGGAGCTATTAGCCAACATGGGACTATTGGCCAAGATGGCTGAGGCTTCTGGGAGCTGAAGTCCCTCGGCCCTTAAAGGGGAAAGGTTGCCTACCCCTGGTCTATTGTATAATGTCGTTGATTGTGCTATTGTTATTTGTGGTTAAATACTTCCACACAAACATTGTATCCACTATTCCAGCATAATACCTGGGAACCAAGGGCAGGTTGTAGTCTAAACAAGGAGGGAGGGAGCTCATCCTATTCTTATTTTCTCAGCAATTTCCTTCACTTGATCAGAAGCCTTAAGTGGATGGAAGGAGAGATGCCATTTCTAGAAAGATCATAGAATCATAGTATCATAGAGTTGAAAGAGACTACAAGGACCATCCAGTCCAACCCCCTGACATGCAGGAACTCAAAATCAAAGCATACCTAACAGATGGCCATCCAGCCTCTGTTTATTACTTCCCTTCTAGACACTGTACTTCTATTGATGCAGCCTAAAATTGCATTGGCCTTTTTAGCTGCTGTATCGCACTGTTGACTTGTGTTCAACTTGTGGTCTACTAGGACTCCTAGATCCCTTTCACATGTAGTCTCATTAAATCAGGTGTTCCCCATCCTATTTACATTTCCCCATGTTGAAATTCATTTTATTAGCTTTGGCCAAACTTCCTAATCTATTAAGCTCATTTTGAATTTTCATCCTATCCTCTGAGGTATTAGCTACTCCTCCTAATTTGATGTTATCTGCAAATTTGATAAGTATGCCCTCTATTATTTCATCCTAGTCATTGAATAGCACTGGACCCAGAACAGAGCCCTGTGGCACCCCACTGGTCACTTCTCTCCAGGATGAAAAAGAGCCATTGTTGAGCACTCTTTGGGTTCATCCATGTAACAGTTACCTTGTCTAGCCCACATTTTACTAGTTTGTTTGCCAGAATGTCATGGGGAAACTTGTCAAATGCCTTACTGAAATCAAGATATACTATATCCACAGCATCCCCTTCATCTACCAAGCTGGTAATTCTGTTTAAAAAAAATCAGATTTGTCTGGTGTGACTTGTTTGTCAGAAACCCATGTTGACTTTTTGTGATTATGGCATTCCCTTCTAAATGTTCACAGACTCTGTGTTTAGTTATCTGCTCTAGAATCTTTCCTGGTATTGATGTCAGACTAACTGGATAATTGTTGGGATCCTCTTTTTTTCCTCTTTTTGAAGATGGGGACAACATTTGCCCTTCTCCAGTCTGCTGGAACTACTCCTGTTCTCTAGGAGTTCTCAAAAATTATTGCCAATGGCTCTGAGATTACATTTGCCAGTTCTTTCAATACCCTCAGGTGTAGGTCATCTGGTCCTGGAAATTTAAATTCATTTAGATTAACAGGTATTCCTGTACTTCCTTTTTACTGATTCTGTGCTGCATTTCTCCTATTGTGTCCTCTGCTCCATGTTCCTCAGGTTGAGCATCCTTTTCCTTTTCTGAGAAGACTGAGACAAAGAAGGTGTTGAGTAATTCTGCCTTTTCTTTGTCCCCTGTTAGCATTTCACTGTCTTTTCCACTTAGTGGCCCTACCATTTCCTTCTTCCTTTTGCCACAGACATACCCCCCAAAAGCCCTTTTTGTTGTTTAACCTCTCCAGCAAGCCTGAGCTCATTCTGTACTTTAGCTTTTCTGACTTTACCTCCTATATATGCTCTCTATTTGTTTGAATTCCTCTTTGGTGATTTCCCTTTTTCCATTTCTTATACGTGTTCCATTTAAAACTTAGCTCAGTTGTAACTTCCTTAGTCATCCATCCTGGTTTCTTGAGACATCTCCCATTCTTTCTCCTCATTAGAACTGTTTTAAATTGTGCCTTCAGTATCTCTCTTTTGAGAAATTCCCATCTGTTCTGAACTCCTTTCTCTTTTAGTATCCCTGACCACAGGATCACCCCCAGTGTTTCCCTAAGTTTACTGAAATCAGCTCTCTTAAAGTCTAGAATGCATTTCTGATTATCCCTGGCTTCTCCTTTCTACTGTATAACAAACTCCAGGAGAATCATAGAATCATAGAATCATAGAATCATAGAGTTGGAAGAGACCACAAGGGCCATCCAGTCCAACCCCCTGCCATGCAGGAACTCCCAATCAAAGCATCCCCGACAGATGGCCATCCAGCCTCTGCTTAAAGACCTCCAAGGAAGGAGACTCCACTACTCTCCGAGGGAGTGTGTTCCACTGTCGAACCGCCCTTACTGTCAGGAAGTTCCTCCTAATGTTGAGGTGGAATCTCTTTTCTTGCAGCTTGCATCCATTGTTTCGGGTCCTAGTCTCTGGAGCAGCAGAAAACAAGCTTGTTCCCTCCTCGATATGACATCCCTTCAAATATTTAAACACGGCTATCATATCACCTCTCAGCCTTCTCTTCTCCAGGCTAAACATCCCCAGCTCCCTAAGTCGTTCCTCATAGGGCTTGGTTTCCAGACCCTTCACCATTTTAGTTGCCCTCCTTTGGACACGCTCCAATTTCTCCACATCCTTTTTGAATTGTGGTGCCCAGAACTGGACACAGTATTCCAGGTGAGGCCGGACCAAAGCAGAATATAGTGGCACTATTACTTCTCTTGATCTAGACACTATACTTCTACTGATGCAGCCTAAAATTGCATTGGCCTTTTTAGCTGCTGCATCGCACTGTTGACTCATGTTCAACTTGTGGTCCACCTGGATTCCTAGATCCCTTTCACACGTAGTCTCATTCAGCCAAGTGTCCCCCATCGTATATCTGTACTTTTCGTTTTTCCGCCCTAAGTGCAGAACATCATCACTCCTACCTAAGGATCCCACCACTTGCACCCCATTGACCAGGTCATCCCCGTTGATTAGGATCAGATCTAAAACAGCGGATCCTCTTGTTTCCTCTTCCACCTTTTAGACAATAAAAATGTCTTTGAGGCAAGTGAGGAATTCGCTAGACCTTAAAGTTTTAAGGAAGGAAAAGTCTAGATCTCTCCCACTTTCTGTAAGAAACTACAGGAAAAAAAATCTGGTATATCTAAAAGGAAAACAGCACATTGAAATTGTGTGCTACAGCACAGCTCCTAAAGTAGAAGGCTCTTTGAGTGTTAATTTCACGACAGGTGACTTCAGAATATAGCCTTTCAGAGCATTTATCACCAGTGCAGCAATTTCTTTAAATATTAATGGTGATTTTTGGAACTCCATCCTCCTTTTTTTTTTGAATGGGACTCCCTTAGGAAATTTATTTTGCTTTTTCCCCCTTTCTAATGTCGAGAAAACAATTAAAATTCATTTGTGATATTAAATAGGGAAATATTAAACAGATGGAGTTAGAAAATTGGCATTTAGGATATCCACAGAGATTAAACTTATTAAAAGCCATAAAAAGAGCCCGGTTCAGTGGTTACAAGGCTAGGAGCAAAATTCTAAATAAGTTTATTTTGAAATGTAAAAATGGAATAATTGTTATAATTTGGGCAAGTTACCCTAGAGAGAAGAGTCAGTATTTGAAGCGTTAGGCTGTGTAACTACTAAAGCTACCACCTGAAGTATATCTGCTATATGAAAACTATTTTTAAAAATATAATATATATGCTATTCATTTTTAATGTCCAAGAGATCTTTGAGCAATATTAGAAAATTGCATTTTACAATAAGTCAAATTAAAGGAATCTTGAAAGAGTATGTGTATGTTTTAAAAAGAAAATCCTAACCTTGATAATATTTTTTTCACCAAGAAAAACGTTAACATATCCGAACCTGCATCCACTTGGAAATGTAGCTCATGCATTGTTGTGCATTGTTCCATCTCTCTAACATGCATTTGGAAATATAAAGGAGAGTACCCAATGATGTGGTAATGGAAGGGGGGGTTAACACTATCCAGTTTATCTAATTTAGCCACTTACACAGCTGAAAGATGAAATATCCCTCAAAACTGTATAGGGAATGACAGTTCTTGGAAATAATGTGTTATTATACAGTTACCTTTAACAAGTTACTTTTTTGTTGTACTTTTGGGTGTAACAAAGGCACATTTCAAAAGTAATTTAACAAGTGTGAACAAAGCCACTACATCTGTATCACAAGTAATATTTTCTAGCTGTCAGTGTCCCCCACTTTTCAACAACTATTTGTTTTTTGACAACTTGCTCTATCAACCATTCTAAATTCTACCCAGGATCTGCATATTGAACACATGGTCTGCTTTTTTGACTATGCCTCAGATCAGTGCATCTGGCTATACAATAAGCATGGAGGTTTATTCTTTGGTTCAAATGGATTGGGAAGGGCAGGTTTTTACTTTTGAAAAGGAGGTTAACCCTTGTTTGGCTGAGGCAATTATAGACTGGGTAGGGGAGGCATTACTAATAGGCTTTTATTTTTCCTGAAGGAATGCTAAAACTTCTATGGCCACAGGAGTTATTGAACAGGGGAGAGATACCATATTAAGTAAATTTATTTTCTTTCTCTGTGAGGAATCATTTCAGATAGCAGCAGCATAGACTGGGAGGGAAAGGAAATAAGAAGGAAATAGAAAGAAATTAAATATACTTATAATTGTATCTCTCTCTCATGTAATACAAGGGTTATCCCTTATTCAAAAAGGTTAGGGACCAGAGCACTATACCTTCTGGATTTTGACAATTTTGACAGTGCCCTGGTCCTTAACTTGTGAAATAAGCACAAGCTTCCTGTACTTTTCAAAAATAATTTTAAGATGTTTTAAAATCCTTTTGAAAGGAATTCTTAATTTTTTTTTTTGCAAGTCTCTATAATTCCTGATTTTTCAAACAGCAACAAAAATAACAAAATAGTACTGACCAACATAACTATTAAAGCAACTTTACAGTGAGTAAAAGTAATGAATTACTTTTTAAGCACAGTAATTAGAAACAGGAGTGAATGTCATTTTAAAATGTCATTACAGCCATCCCTCCATATCCATAAATTCTTTATCCATGAATTTAACTATCCATGGCTTGAAAATATTTTTAAAATATATACATTCCAAGAAGCAAGCTTTTATTTTAAGAACACCATTTTACTATGCCTTTTTGTTTAATGGGATTTGAGCATCCACAGATTTTGGTATCCATGAAGGTTCTTGAACCAAACCCCATCAGATACCAAGGGCCCACTGTATAAGCTCTAAGAAATGGTGTAACTTTCTTCAATGGCTAATCAAACCCATCTACCCTATGTGAAGCTTCACTATTGTGTGAGCTGTGCCATCCACAGCAAGGTTGTGAGGAACCGCTCCCGGGAGGCTCGGAAGGACCGTACCCCTCCACCTAGGTTCAGGCCTGCGGGTGCTGCACCAAGACCACCCCCCAAGCCCATGTAAAGAGATCATTTGAATGATGTCAAGTGGCTAATATTGACAAGTGGATGTTTTTTTCTGATAGCATGAAACCATCATTAGATACAACCCAATGTAGTTGTCATCAGGAATATATTGAACTATTCTATATCAAATTATGAAAAAAAAAATCTCTAATTGTTAGAAAAAATAGAGAACATCCAAGACTCCTAATACATGATTTGAAAAAAATACTGTGTTTGTCTTGGCTGGAAACTGATTTATAGTCCAGTGAAGAACCCTCTGGAATATCAAATTAGATCAATATAAGGTATAACTTAGGGGCTATGCAGACGGGTGGCTGTGGGCTGCTGCTGCTAGCCATGGATAGAGGCTGTGGCAACTGCACGTTTCAGCCCCAATCCTCCCTTTTGCTGCCCCTAAAAGAGTGGCAAAATGCCGCTCCTTTCAGAGGCAGCAAAAGGCCACCCTAAGAGCCAGGGTCGTGGCTCTTCCATGCCCTTTTGGCGCAGCATGTCTGCATGCTGCACCAGGAGGGCATCTTGACGTCGCGCGTCATCAGGACAGTGTTGGGCTGGGGTTGGGACGGCCGGCGTGCAGCTGCCCCACCCCAACTCCACCCCCAGGCCAGCCCTTTAGGCCAGTCTTCAATGCCTCTTAGTTAGATGTCCCTCATTATCTTGAGTATACTAGTTTTAGAATTGTAATGTGCCATCTTCTTCCAATGCTATGTGTATGATTTATAGCCTATTTCCCAGATTTGCCATCACTTCTGTCCTTTTGTTTCAAAGAGAAAAATACCATCTGGCTACAAATTTCTTCCTTCCACTTTTGCAGCATGCACCAGGATCTTCCACACTAAATTAAATAATGAAAGACCTCTCTAAAAGTGTACTTTTTCCAATAATCATCTTTTTTTTTCTTGGAAACCAACACACCTGACTTGTTGACATATGTATCTGCAAACAGCCACAAATCTTAAACTGAAGTATTTCTTTTGACAGTCTTAAAGGAATCATTTTGATAGATGTCATCCTAGAAAAATACCACTGTCATGAAAAATACTGGCAGACCATTTTGAATCATATCCCGTAACTAACATATTGAATATTCAATTAATGTCCTTTTGATTTGTGTATTTTTTCACTATTAATGGATGTTAGATTATTATTTTATATGCAAATGAAAGTTTTCTCCTAAAAGAGGGATAAAAATAAAGAGAGAAATGATGTGAGTAATTGTCAGTGTTACCTCAAGTATTGATCTAGTATAGAGGACCATGATTTCATGGCCTTTTGGTATGTATTGCATTAGTAATGGTTGCCTTTCAACAAATAATGTAATGGGAATCTGATAAGTAAAACACTCACTTTGTGGCACTGCTGTGACCTTATTGATCTACTTTATTCATACCCATACACTTAAGAAACCACAGATTCAGGGACTGAAAAATTCTGCAATTACCACACATCAGTGCCATCTATCGATCAGGTCAGATGAAGTTAAGGAAACCTTCTCTGTTCAATTTAGCCATTACTGTTGTTCAGAAAGACTGTCATTTTTTTTTTTAAGTTTATGTGCAAGCATTAGGAATGTTTTTTAGGTTAAATCTTTTTCTAACAACAAAACTATATAAAGACTGGGTATTGTATAGTACAAGTTTAAGAAAACCATAGCTTTGAACATTGCAATAATCCTTGGCTTAAAATTTGGAAGACAGGAGCTGATGTTTCTTTCTTGATAACTGTTCATTTTGGAGAAATTATTGACATTTCATGGAGAATCCAAATTCTTTCCAGCTTAATTTAATAGCTAACTCACTAATTACAAATAATTTGGTCACAGTGTGGTGTATTGTATAGAGTGTTCAACATGAACTGCACAGAATTTTCTTCAAGTCTCTATTCAGCCAAAAAGCTGATAGGATGCCTCCGGGCCAGATACTTGTCTCTTGGTGTTTTTTTCCACAGAGATGCTATGAGGATAAAATGAGACTGCCCCCACATGCATCGAAATTTTTTCAAAATATGTTACAGACACACATGCTAGAGCTAGAATATACACACACAAACTGTTATATAGCATAGTTCTAACAATAAAAGGTAGCACTAGAGAATATTTCAAACAATATAATAAGTGAAATGGACTAAAGCTAAATTGAGCAGTGAACAGAAAATTAAGTTAAACCTTTGTGATTTTCTTCTTTCCTTCTTTTAAGAAAATGGAGATAATCTAAAGGGAATGCAGAATAGGTTGCAAGATGCAGAGGGGAAAAACTCTGATCTCCTCAGAGCTTTGAACGACACCCTGGGAAAACTGTCAGCAATTCCTAATGGTAAGTAGAGTGCATTTCTGATTATGAGCTATGAAAATCTGGAGTACAAACTGCTCCATAAACCTAGATGCGCTTTTATAACAACCATCCATATGTTCACATTTCCCAGCATTTCCCCCCACCCCATCTTTGCTAATCCTCATAGCATGTTCTAGCTCAACAGGGATCATGTTGTGAGTGAGCCAATGCCATGTCTCTGTGTACCCAGTCAGATCTGGGTGTGCAGCACTGAACTTACATTTATTTTTCAGGGGAAATATGCCTTGTATATTGTGCTAGACTTTTATTTGTTGTTTTTAATTTTTTTGACAGGCTTTAATTTTATTGAATTTTAACTTTTGTATGCTGTTAATTTTTAGCTATGTTTGTTTTAAATCATAGAATCATAGAGTTGGAAGAGACCACAAGGGCCATCCAGTCCAACCCCCTTGCCATGCAGGAACTCAAAATCAAAGCATCCCCAACAGATTGCCATCCAGCCTCTCTTTAAAGACCTCCAAAGAAGGAGACTCCACTACACTCCGAGGGAGTGTGTCCCACAGTCGAACAGCTCTCACTGTCAGGAAGTTCCTCCTAATGTTGAGGTGGAATCTCTTTTCCTGTAGCTTGCATCTGTTGTTCTGAGTCTTATTCTCTGGAACAGCAGAAAACAAGCTAGCACCCTCCTCAATATGACATCCCTTCAAATATTTTAACAGGGCTATCATATCCCCTCTTAGCCATCTCTTCTCCAGGCTAAACATACCCAGTTCCCTAAGTCATTCCTCGTAGGGCATGCTTTCCAGACCCTTCATCATTTTAGTCATCCTCCTCTGGACACGCTCCAGTTTTACAACATCCTTTTTGATGGATGTTTTGATGGATTCCAGGTGGGGCCTGAGCAAAGCAGAATATAGTGGCACTATTACTTCCCTTGATCTAGACACTATACTTCTATTAATGCAGCCTAAAATTGCATTGGCCTTTTTAGCTGCTGCATCACACTGTTGACTCATGTTCAACTTGTGGTCTACTAGGACTCCTAAATCCCTTTCACACGTAGTCTCGTTAAGCCAGGTGTCCCCCATCTTATATCTATGCATTTCATTTTTATTTTATTTTATTGCCGTAAGTGCAGTACCTTACATTTCTCTGTGTTGAAATTCACTTTGTTAGCTTTGGCCCAGCTTTCTAATCTATTAAGGTCGTTTTGAATTTTCATCCTGTCTTTTGGGGTATTAGCTATTCCTCCTAATTTTGTGTCATCTGCAAATTTGAGAAGCATGCTCCCTGTTCCTTCATCCAAATCATTGATAAAGATGTTGACAGAATCCTGTGGCACCCCACTGGTCACTTCTCTCCAGGATGAAGAGGAACCATTGTTGAGCACCCTTTTGATTCAGTCAGTCAACCAGTTACTAATCCACCTGACAGTTGCATTGTCTAGCCCACATTTTACTATCTTGTTTGCTAGAATATTGTGGGGGACCTTGTCAAAAGCCTTACTGAAATCAAGATATGCTATGTCTACCACATTCCCTTCGTCTAGCAAGCTGGTAATTTTATCAAAAAAAGAGATCAGATTAGTCTGGCATGACTTGTTTTTGAGAAACCTATGTTGACTTTAAGTGATTATGGCATCCCCTTCTAAATGTTCACAGACTCTCTGTTTAATGAACTGTTCTAGAATCTTTTCTGGTACTGATGTCAGACTAACTGGGCAATAGTTGTTGGGATCCTCTTTTTTCCCCTTTTTGAAGATGGGGACAATGTATGCCCTCCTCCAGTCTGCTGGAACTTCTCCTGTTCTCCAGGAGTTCTCAAAGATTATTGCCAGTGGCTCTGAGATTACATTTGCCAGTTCTTTTAATATCCTTGGATGTAGTTCATCTGGTCCTGGAGATTTAAATTCATTTAGGTTAACCAGATATTCCTGTACTTCCTCTTTACTTATTTTGTGCTATATTTCCTCTATTGTGTCCTCTGCTCCATTTTCCTCAGGTTGAGCACCCTTTTCCTTTTGTGAGAAGACTGAGGCAAAGAAAGTGTTGAATAGTTCTGCCTTTTCCCTGTTAGAATTTCTCCATCTTCTCTGCACAGTGGCCCTACCATTTCCTTCTTCTTTCTTTACTACAGGTGTACCTTAAAAAGGCCTTTTTCTCATCCTTAAACCCTCTAGCAAGCCTGAGCTCATTCTGTGCTTTGTCTTTCCTGACTTTACCCCTACATGTGCTAGCTATTTGTTTGAATTCCTCTTTAGTGATTTTGCCCCTTTTCAATTTCTTATACATCTCACATTTAAAACTTAGTTCAGTTGAAAGTTCTTTTGTCATCCAACTCGGTTTCTTGAGACACCTCCCATTTTTCCTTCTCATTGGAACAGTTTGAGATTGTGCCTTCAGTATCTCCCTTTTGAGAAACTCCCATCCATCCTGAACTACTTTCTCCCTTAGTATTCCTGACCATGGGATCACTCCCAGTGTTCCCCTAAGTTTGTTGAAATCAGGTCTCCTAAAGTCTAGAATGAGTGTTTGACTATGCCTAGCTTCTCCTTTCCACTGTATAAGAAACTCCAGGAGAACATGATCACTCTCACCTAAGGTTCCTACCACTTGCACCCCATTTACCAGGTCATTCCTGTTGGTTAGGATCAGATCTAAAATAGCTGATCCCCTTGTTGCCTCTTCCACCTTATGGACAAAGAAATGGTCTTCAAGGCAAATTAGGCAAGTGAGGAATTTGCTAGACCTTGAAATATTGACTGAGTTTGACTTCCAGCAAATATCAGGATAGTTGAAGTCACCCATCACTACTACATCTCTCCTTTCTGAGTGTGTGGCCATCTGTTCTAGAAAGGCATCATCCAATTCCTCAGTCTGACTTGGGGCTCTGTAGTAGATTCCCACAGTAACATCCCTGTTGTTTCTTTCCCCTTTAATTTTTATCCAGATCAGGGGTAGGCAACCTTTCCCCTTTAAGGGCCGAGGGACTTCAGTTCCCAGAATCCCAGGAGCTATTGGCCAACATGGGATATTGGCCAACATGGCTGAGGCTTCTGGGAGCTGAAGTCCTTTATCCCTTAAAGGGGAAAGGTTGCCTACCCCTGATCCAGATGCTCTCCACCTGATTTCCAGGATTTAAGTCCTGGATCTCTTCACAGGTGTAAACATCCCTGACATATAATGCTATTCCTCCTCCTTTCCTGTTTGGCCTATTTCTTTTAAAAACGCTATACCCCTCTATTCCTACATTCCAATCGTGAGACTCATCCCACCAGGTTTCAGTGATGCCTATTATATCACATTTGCTTTGTTGTTAGCTGCCTCAATTGTGCTCAGAGGGGCGGGGTATAAATAAAAAATTATTATTATTATATTTATTTGTTGTGCTAGGAGTTCAAGTTCATCTTGTTTATTTCCCATGCTCTGTACATTAGTGTAGAGACATCTGAGAGCATGTGTCTTCCCCACTTGCTGCCTGTGTGAGGTTTTTTCCTCCCACTGTTGGACCTTTGCATCATTTGCCTTGTTCCCTCTATAACACTTTGACTATTATTTCCAGCCCATGATGTACTCCTGCCTTCCAAGACAGACTCCCTCCCCAACATGACTCAGTTTAAAGCCCTCCTGATCAAATGTTTGAGACTATTGGCAAAAATGCTTCTTCCAACTGGCGTGAGATGCAGCCCATCTCTTGCTAGAAGTCCACCCTCATGGAACCGCAGCCCGTGATCTAAGAATCCAAATCGTTCTTGGTGGCACCATCTACGGAGCCAGTTATTCAAGTCTGCTATCTTCCTCTCCCTTCCTGGACCATGCCCTTCAACTGGGAGAAGAGATGAGATAACTTGTGCATCCAGCTCTTACAGCTTCCTACCCAAAGCCTCATAATCCCTTCTGAAAAATTGAAGACTGTGCCTTGCAGTATCATTGGTTCCCACATGGACCAAGAGGAAGGGGTATTGGTCAGTAGGCTTGACAAGTCTTGTCAGCCTCGCTGTCACATCACGGATTTTTGCCCCAGGGAGACAATACACCTCCTGGGATATCTTGTCAGGCCCACAAACCACTGCTTCTGTACCCCTCAACATGGAGTCCCCAACCACCACCAGATGCCTCCTCCAAGGCTTAGCAGTGGCTGTTCCCTGCAGTGGTACTCTTAGGGTCCCCTGCACTGTCCCCGAGGACTGTCCCTGCTGCTCTTCCTCTTCATCCTTGATAAGGGAGAGAGCTTCAAATCGATTCTTAGCTGCAAGCTCCCAGAACGATCCCTGGTTTTCCTACTTCTGTGTGTGACATTCCTCCAGGTGTCCACCTCCTGTGTGCATGAAATGACCTCCTCCTCAACAACTTCCTCTGTGTGGTCCCCATCCAAGACCATTTGTTCCGCTCTGTCCAGGAAAACCTCTTGCGCCCTAATGTGCTGAAGTGTAGCTACCCGGGCCTCCAGCTGCTTGACTTTCTATTCCAGGAGGGCTACGAACTTGCACTTGGTGCAGATGAAGTTCCCCACATCTCTTGGCAAGAAGACAAACATCCTACAAGTGTTGCAGGTGACTGCAGCAACTCCCTCAGTGTCCATACTGAGAAATCTTAAGTAAGCACTGAAACAGGACTGTGGGCTTCTCCCCAAAAAAGTCCCCTGGTAAAGACCCACGTAAAGGGCCCCTGTTCTTTTGATCTTTTCACCAGGCTCTGTCAGCGAGCTCAATCAACTAGGTTTCCAACTCTACAGAGAGCTCCTGGATGCTACCTTATTCTGGAGGCAAGTCTCTGTTTCTCTTCCTCTGAGCAAAAAACAACAACCTCAAAGGCCTTTAAATTATTTATTATTATTATTATTATTATTATTATTATTATAACAACCTCTAAAAAGAAAGCTCAAAGCCCCCCTTCTACCTGTACTGTGCTTTTCCTTGTCCTATGAAAAATGTGCCCGCCTCTGGGAGGAGTTGTATAGAGCTAATTGGCTAGTTCCACCTTGTATTGACTCACAAATGTGACTCACCAAAGCCCCACCCGCTCAGCAACAGTCACACTCTCCCCAAGTATTTTTAAAAAGAATTTAAACACTCACCCACTCAATATGGCTGCTCAGAAGCTACTTTCCTTCCTGGCAGAAACTGACCTGGCAAGCCTCCTTCTCCTTCCTAGCAAGCCGTTTTAAGTCCCAAACTGGGAAAAGGTGGGATATAAATAACTATAACACCAACAGCATGACATCAAACTGAGGAAAACATGATGTTGTCTCACTGAGATTGGAGAAAATGCATCCCCATATTGTTTAGGCAACTATCTTTGCATGCCATATTGTGGTAGTTTCATTGCCCACTCTGGCAGCAAAAGAAAGGGAACATAGTGTAGGCACTGGATACTCTTTCTGCCACAGCCTCACACAATTGATGCCCTTCTGTCTACTTGAAGTATCATCAGAAATGGATGTCATCTTTCATGCCTCACAAATACATTTTAGCTCTAGTAAGAAGTGCCAAAGTGCTGGAATGAAATACATTTTTGAGTGTGTGTGTTTTTCTTTTTGGAAAAACAACTTTCCGATTTTGAACACACAGACACGCACATTTACTCCATTCTGCAAGTTTTCTTGGCCTTTTAGCTCTTTGAGAATGCTGGTATGCTATGTGCCACTAGAGAATGAATACTTGCTATTCATTTTTTTCTGGTCTGGCAGGAACTGTCACTTTCATATCACCTGTAATTTTTTTAAAGGAATGAAAGACAACCTACTACCTGCCAATCCATCCTTTCTTTAGTTCATTTCCCAATAGTCCTTCTACTTGCTGCTAGCCTTAGCAAGCTAATATTGAAGCAACACCAGATAGAGAAGACATAATCTTGTTAGACAAAATTCATTTCTACAGAAATATCAAACATTTGAGGAAGAGACTGAAATTGGCTGATGGGCTTTGCATTCAAAGGATGTAAAAATAGAAGCCAAGATTGGTTGCCAGTATTTTATTCATATGAGGCAAACTGGCATTACATCATAGGTACATTGCCATACTTTATAGTGGAAAGAGCAATTCTCTGTGACATGAAGGTGAAAAGAAACCAACAGTTATATGAGGCTCACTATGCCAAGTGGTGCTGGATTGCAGACTTCTCTGATTCAAAAAAGTTGCAATCTAATTAAAATAATTCACAAGCATCTGTGTTCTTTCTTTTGCCAGTGCAGGTGACAGAGTGATGTCAGGAGAATGGAAGTGGGGGCTGTAATTATTATGAAACCATTGCGAAAGTTGGCTCATTTGAAAATAATATATGCAAGTTTTTAGAATGTGGAAGTTTAGATTTGAGACTAATTCATGTGAGCTTTTTGCCAGACTAAGTAACATATGTTTATAATTTTTAAATTTCACAGAACTGATAACACAAGTTTCCATTCCACTGAAAAAAATTCCTTCAAGAAATAATTAGCTAGGCTTATCCTAGTAACATTTGATAACCACACAGTCATTGGGATTTTATTCTAGTATCGTGAGAACAGACTAATCAGTTTTTGCTCTACACTGAACAAACAGGTTGCATGGTAATGAGATCTGTCATCTCTTTGACTTATTCCCTTGGGTTAAATGGGAATAAATATATTTTATGTTTATATTTAAATAGTCTTCCCTATTTAATTATTTTGACTTTTTGACAAGACCATTATGTGCCTTTTCCAAATCAAAGGGTTTTGTTGACAACATTGTTACTTATAACAGATTCTGAGATGCTCATCTGTGCATCCAATGACCTCAGTTCTGTTGCTAGTTCTAACTAGAGTAGATCCATTGAATCAATTGAATTTACCTATCTGTTGATTCACCATTTAGCAATTGGAAATAACCAATAGGATTCCAGCCTGTATTTCTCAGCATAGGATAGTAGATCCTCATGCAGAGGATCTGAGCCATTGGCAGAATCACAGAAGCATCTGGCTACACACCGGTAGCTAAACAATATTATTACAACAGGCCCGAGACCTCTAGAAGATCCTGGTGGGTCTTAGTGTTCATGTCATCATTTTGCGTCCAGCTGCAGAAGATTTTCTGTGATTCTGCCTACTCCCTATGAAGCAGAGAATGTCGGGGGGGGGGGGGGAGTTGAGAAGGTATTCAGTAAGTCACAGTGGGGGCTTTTGGATGCTGCAGAGGGAAGAAGGGAATACCAACTCTCACAGCCTCCCAAATTAGGACATAGGCACACTTAAGAGAAACGTACACATGCGCATGTCCCTAACAGGGTGCCAGGCAATATATGCTAAATCTCTCTATAATTCTGATTTGCTACCTCATGCTTACAGATACAGCAGCCAAGGTACAAGCAGTCAAAGATAAAGCTAGGCAAGCTAATGATACAGCGAACAATGTACTGGCTAGAATCAGAGATCTCAACAAGAATCTCCTGGGCTTAAAAGACAACTACCAAAAACTTGCTGATGATGCAGCCAAAACAAATGCTGTAGTGAAAGATCCCATCAAAAACAGTAAGATTTTATGATATATATGTTGCATTGTTTCTTCATCTGTTTCCATAGTCTACTGAAATTCCCTTCTACTTCTTTGAGGATAAGTTATGACATCTTTGCTAAACTACCAGGAACATATTGCCATTTTGTATTTTTTAGATGATACTTTCAAATATTCTATATTTGGTTCCTTTTTTAGCTGTTTTTAATATTTCAAATGGTACATGGTGAACAGTATGTTTTCAAGGATCCGTTCTCTAGGTTCTTAAAATATTTTGATTAATATGAATTTTTTTTAGCTTGGAATGTTAATAATGAAAAAGTCCTTGGAAGACCATTCCCAGGACAGTGGAAATAATGGCAAGCTTTTGTAGTATGAATTCAGTCTATGAGCTAACCTTTTAAAGGGGAAAATATGAGAGAGGAGTTTAATAAAGCTGTCTTTTGGTTGTAGAAGATGTATTATAGCCTCTTGGGTAATACAGCTATGTTGAGAGCATATTTTATGCTGATCCTTTAGTTATACTCATTGAGTATAACCATGTTGAACTGAAGGAAAATTGCATATGAATATCTCTAACATAGCTGTATGACCTTTCCCATTGTAGTGACATAGAAAGTGAACATCCACTTCCATTGGATATTCTGTATATGTGTGAGGCAAGAGGAGAATTGGGAATGTTGATAGAATTTCAGAGCTATTATTTCATGAGCTTTTAAATTCTGTAATAAAATTCGCCTGTTCAGTGTTTATTTTATTTTATTTTTATTTATTTTATTTTATTTTCATCCTTCCTTCCTCTCAAAAAGGGACCCAAGGCAGCTTTAGAAGTCTACTTGTTCCTTTATGCATATGTAATGTGAAATTAAGTACAGACACAAACGTTTCATTTTTTTTATCTTAGGGAATCTTATGGGGGTGAGAGATGGAGAGAGGGAGGGAGAAACAGAAGAAATTGGACAAAAGAGTTGGTCTTCATGAAAGAAATTGGTGGAAAATAGTCAGGAAGTTATTTATGTTATTAAATGAATATTCATACATTGTTAAATGAAGAAGTTGCTTGCTTGCATCTCTTGTGTGCTTGTTTTTATATAGGAATAGTACCAATTTGGTTTAAGGGTTTTAATCTTTATATAATCCAGTACGTTCCTCCTCTATTTTATTTTCTTATCTATTTTATGGGGGAGAACCCCACCAGAAAACTGAGCTGTGTCATAATCTGGCTATATCAGGTGGCCACCATAAATCAACCATAGGCCCAAAATCTCAATAGACCTACAATAGATTGGCAAGATTTCAATAGCTTTAAAAAAAAAAAAAAAAAGCATTCTCCCTCTAAATTAGACTGCTAAACATAACATTTGTGGGGAATACAAAATGTAAGTGGACTCACCATCTTCTGTTCCTTACTTTTCCTACTCACATTTGTTCTTCCTTCTCTTTTAAGCAGCTGCCACAACAGTATCTCTGCATCAGCTGAATATTCACCACAGTTAGGTCTAAGCCAGACATTTAGCTTGGCAGAGATTTAAATTTAACTCAATGAAAAAGGCATTGTGGAATTTGAATGAGGTGAGAGATGAGAAGAAGAAGGACAAAGGAACATGTAACTTAAGAAGGCTTAAGAAGTAGGAGGCCCATTTTAGGAATGAATTTTCACTAGGCCATTGTCTCTGTGTGTGTGTATGTGTGTGTACCCCTTCAAGTCACGTGTCAACTTATGGCAACCCCATGAACTTCATAGGGTTTTCTTAGACAAGGAATATTCAGAGGTGGTGTTACCAGTTCCTTCCTCTGAAATACAGCCTATAGCACCTGGTACTCATTGGCAGTCTCTCACCCAAGTGCTAACCACGTCTGATCCTCCCTAGCTTCCCAGATCAGACAGGATCTAGTACCATAATAGTACCAGATAAAACAATCAGGGATTCTTCCTTTACAATAGTTTACTTTTTTTGATCAGACAGGCATTTATATCACAATTCCATATGTATCTACCAAAAGTAAATCTCACAGAATTCTGTGGAACTTACATCTAGGAATATGAATATAGAATTACAAGTCAAATTATTTTACTCTACCTACCTACAACACACACATACACCAGATACATATACTATGTGTGTCTGTGTCTGTGTTAGTATGTGTGTCTGTGTGTGTGCCTTTAAGTTGCCTACATGCATGCACATCCACGCGCACAGACATACAGACAAATATACGCATATGAGTACCAAAAAAAGTATATTTATACATTTCGCATGCCAAATCAGCAGTACCAGGCAATGAAATCTTCCAGTTTTATGTTCACTGATCCATTTGTTGTGTTAATGTTTGTTTTTCAAGCATTGCCTTACAAGTTGTTTCTTCTTCTTTTTTAAAAAATCTTCAAAACTTGCCTTCAGGAATCAGTACGTATGAGGTTTTAATTTTATTGCTCTCATTTTTTTGGCTTTCCCCCCTTGTCTCCATGTCTATGTGCTTCATTCATTTTTGCAAATATACTTGCATGGTACATATGCAAGATATTACCTTTTAAATAGCTAACTATTTTACGCCATCCTATATTCCATCAATGCAAATGCTTCCTTTTAGAACAGCAACCTGTGCCAAACCTCAATTCAGGATCCTTTCTGATGTTACATGTCCACACTATACTCATGTATCAAAATCCTAAGTGAGAAATTGAATTAAAAATGGCAGAAGGCACAATTCATCATCTAGTCAAAAACTCAGAAAGCAGTGAGAACCTTGGGGCTCATTACCACTTACATTTAAACCAGTTTGTGAATCGTATTGACACCAGGTTGCAGATTCGATTGAGGCCGATACCTAGTTCCCACTATGGAAATTTCCAAAATACCTTGCATTCGTGTCTTGTTTGACGTGCTTATCATTCACACTAGCCAGTCTTTTTATATGTATATGTCAATCACATGACGTGCATATACACATCATTGGTGCCACCCTAGGCTGCTTCCCGGGGCTCTGGAGCTCAGGGCTCTTAAGCATCCCTGGGAGCAGGCAGTCTGGGAACTCCAGGATTGGGCAATGGGGGTGATGCCCAACATCCCCAGCATAGAGGAAGCTGAGGGGGTTTTACTGGCCAGTTTCTTCAGAGGAGGCTTTGCCATTGCCATTGCCATTGCCATCCTCTGAGGCTGAGAGAGTGGTACTTGCCCAAGGTCACCCAGTGGTTTGCATAGCTCAATGGGGATTCAACCCCTTCCACATCCTACCTTTCTCCTCTTCCCCAGGCATCCTCCTTTTCCAGAGGGATTATGCCGCCCCCGACCCCACTGCCTCCAAGAGATTTTGAGGCTCCCCACCAACACCTACCCACTGCAGGGAAGCCTGGGCCAGGAGGCTACCCTTCCTCCTCCTGCCTTCAGGACCACCTCTCAAGCTGGGGAAGGCTAAACCATTGCGGCAGCGGAAGCAGAGTGGGCAGGATCGGATGGGGGGGCATGCCGAGGGGGTTTTCTTGGCCATTTTCTTCAGAGGATGCATTGCCATTGCTGTCCTCTGAGGCTGAGAGGCTAGAGGCCTGGTGAAGGAGGTGGCTGGGATCCCCGAAGGGAAGGGGAATCAGTCACCAGCCAGCCTCAGCAACCCTCCCCCAGCAAAAGTCCACCCAGTGGATTTCCATGGCTCAGCGGACATTTAAGGAGCTCCAGAACAGAGGACATTATGGAATTCCTCCTGGCCTGAAGGTTGAAATGTAGGGTGGGTCCTAGGAAAGCAGAGGGAGGAAAATGGCTGATTTCCCTCAAAACTGGTGAGGGATAGGATAAACCCCTATGCCAACCCTCCGCCACAGTAATCCTTCCCCTTCAGTTTGATGTGACTCAGGTCCATCATTCCCACTTGCTGAACATGCTTACTAAGCATTTCTTTTCAAAAGGACCGGCAAAAAACTAGTGTCTGAAAAGAGCAATTTTTTTGCATTTGTCTTGCTTCAAAGTAAGTCTGAAAGATTGCAGTTGCATCTGAAACTGTTTCAAATGGGGACAAGGCATATTTAAAGCACTCAGCAAATTGATGTAAACCATAGTGGGAATGAGCTATTGGAAACTCTCCTTTGGAAATACTGCATATTCCAGTAAGGCAGGCTCACACCTGTGTTCTCCCAATGTGATGATGATTTATTACTTGACTGGAACTTGTTGCACCTTGAAGGTGAATGAACAGGAACATAACATTACAAGAATTCTAAATATGGAAAGAACAGAGCCAACAAAAACATTTTTTCCCTTCTGTGTGGACTTGAGATGATTATGTAGAAATTATTGCAATGTGCATATGGAAGATTTCAATATATTAGTCACAATGGCTACCTAAAAACATAATAAACCATTGCATAATTTAAGATGTTAGAAAAATCTAAAACCAAGTATGAATACAGACTTTACATCAAATCATTAAGCTCAAAAAGCTTTTATAAAAACTTGGCGTCAGAATGAGCCCAAACTCAGTGCCAATCAGAAGTCCCAAGAGAGATCATTCCACAAACAGGGGATCACATTGAAAAAGGCCCTCTCCTATAGCCTCACACAGTGCATTCCTCCCAACCCATTATCATGGTTGCTGCTAATTTTATAAATGGCTTTTCAACACAAGACCATTATTTTCCTTTCCTAATGTGAAATTGCAGAGCAGAACTAATATGTGCTAATTTTTTTACTAATATATGAAATATTCTTTTAATTCAAATTGTGTTCAATAAGACAGAAGTAAGAGCTAAACACACACACACTTAACTTTCCATTTTCTGGCATCTGGCCTTTGCATAAATTATCCTGTAATATGCAAAGACCAGATGTCAGAAAATTGAGAGTGCAGGTGTTTAACTCTGACTCATGTCTTATTGAACACACATAGAACACTCTTTTAATCTTGCTCCCTTGCTCCTGTTTTGCCTTTAAACCAAACTTTTAAATGATTGTTTAAATCATCTTGCATCTTTTAAAAATAAACTGGTAACAGAAAGCTAGATTGGATAGCAATCTGGCTTTAATAAACCATGGTTTATTAATCTAGTAATGAGCCATTATGCATTTCACATCATCACTTCCATCTTTTCACATGCTGCTTTTTTGGCATTTGTAGCATGCTTACTTTAAACTGCAACCTACTGTTACATATGAATTTGGAAATGATGATTTTTAATCATGGACTCAGAACCATACAGAAACCAGGATTTTTTGCATTGTCTTTAGGAATTCAATATGAATTCATAGACTCCTCTTACAGATGTAATGGGAAACTGGTTTAACACAACATGATAAACCTTCGGGTTAAGAAAGGGAAAGGGGAGAATATGTGGGCATGGCATTAATCCTTGGATTAATAAACTACTGGTGCATAGTGTTCTGAGTTATATTAATGATGTTTTCATCTCCTGTTAAATCTTTCATGTTGTTTTTCTTACATTAAGTTGCTGATGCAGATGATACAGTGAGAAACTTGGAAGAAGAGGCTGATCGGTTGATGGATAAACTCAAACCAATTAAACAACTTCAAGACAACCTGGGGAAAAACATTTCTCACATTAAAGACTTGATAAATCAAGCCAGGAAGCAAGCCAATTCTGTAAGCCCTTCTGTCTTAATAACTTACACTGCATCTGTAACTATTCTACTTTGTCCATAAGGAGATCCCAGAAGGAATACATAAGGCTAAAGATGACACTTTTGTTGACAAGGAGCCCCAGAAAATTAGGTGGACATGAGTGACACACTGGAATGATACAGATACCACCACCATTGCAATTGTTTTCTGTGGAATTGTTTACACTGACCCCCCCCTCCCAAAATCAGTCTCACTTCATATTTTCCTGGTCTCCAACAACCTCACAGTAACCCATTAATCCCACCCACTAACAAACACAATGAGGTGACACCAGACCTAATCAGACACACAATTCCCCCTGGCAAAATGACTTTGCTACACTGTTTTTTGCCCTCCCAACCTGCACTGACTTATCAACCAATAGCTGTTATTGTTTGCATGTCAGTCTGGACCAGGGGTAGGCAACCTTTTTGAGCCTGGGGCCGGGTTCCTGTCTCTCAGACAATTGGGGGGCCGAAGCACCAAAAATAAATAAATAAATAAATAAATAAATAAATATAAAAATATTTTTTAAAAAAAATTAAAAAAAATAAAATAAATGCATGCATACTCTCTCAGCCCCAGAAAAGCCATGGCAAAACCCCTGTGGAGATTTTGCCAAGAAAACCCCAAGAACAAGTTATAACAACAATAATCATTATCATCATGGAAACGAGTGGAAGGCAGGCCCACAAACAAGCAGGGATGTATGCACACTGTCTCAGCCCCAGAAAAGCCATGATGGCAAAACCCCTGTGGAGATTTTGCCAAGAAAACCCCAAGAACAAGTAATAACAACAATAATCAATATCATCATGGTGGGCGGCGGCAGGGGAGGCGGGAGCGGCAGCAGGACCAGCCTGGGGCCGGTCCAAAGGCCTCAGGGGGCCGCATCCAGCCCCCCGGGCCTTAGGTTGCCTACCCCTGGTCTAGACCTTGCACTCTGTTTGGATGCTTCCCCATCTAATCTTTTCCCCTTTGGTACCCTAGTGAGTGAGGGAATTTTTAATGTGCACATATACACACATATAACAGAGAAGGAAAGAAAAAATAAAACTGCATTCATGTATCTTTTATTTATGGAAATATCCAACCGTGAGATCAGTGCCCCCCTCCTTCTTCCTCCGTTCCCCTGTCTAAGTGTCACATTTGTTTTTGCTCTTTTTACTCTTTCACCCACTCCAATCCTCCCCCCCACCCAATAAGCACTGTGTCATCTTTGTCTTTACTTCAATGAAGTAAAGCATTCCCTCTATCTCCCCAATAATTAACTTGCTCACTTGTGTGCAGTTCTTACACACTCCCCATCCCCATACCTCCTATACATACAGTGAAGATTCTGACAACATGGTCATGAAAAGACCACAAAAATTATATTGGTGTAGAGTGGAACCATGGTTTTGGACCCACCATCATATTTTTGGACCCAGGTACTATAAGAAGAGCCTTAGGGAAGGCAGTTCCTTAATGCATTCAAATAAATGTTAACTGGGCCTTAGGCATATCTTTCTATCACACAGTTGAGCTGGTGTGGACATAAAGTTCCTGCATAAAGGGCTTATACAACTACTGGGAGGATGTCTACACATTTTAGGTTTGCTACCTTGCCTTTCCCCCAAAGCTGTGTATCTAGTAGGCTTGCAAATAAAAAGAAATACAGGTAAAAGTACATATGGATAGAGACATTGAAAATATCTGAAACTGAATTAAAATGTATAGAATTAAAAACCGTTTAAAATATATCTATTTAAAAAGAAGAAATGAAAGTAATACAGCACACTAAGCAAAGCCCTCTCTTTGTAAAACTGTGAGTTTCCAAAAGCCTGTTGGAATAAAAAGGTTTTCTACAGCTGATAAAAAGAGATCAAGGCAGAAGGCAATCCTTTCTCCCTAGGTGAGACATAACAGCTTCCGAGAACACACACTGAGATCCTCCATACTCACTCCCACCATGGAGAGGCCAAGAGAAGGGTTTCCTATGAAGATCTCAGATTTCAAATAGGCTCACATGGGAGGATATAGCCCTTGAGATCGCCTGGACTCAAAGACATACATGGCTTTATAGTTGTAATCAGCATTTTTAACTGTGCCAGGAAACAGACCAGTCCCCAGTGGACCTGTTTGTAACTAAGGAGCTATGTACTCCCTGTTACCAACTCCAATTAACAGTCTGGCTGTAGCTCTTTGTACCAGCAGAAGTTTCAGAACATTCTTCACCAGCTATCCTCTTAGAGCAAACTGCAATAATTCAAACAGGATGTAACTGAGGCTTGTATTGCAGTGACCAGATAAGGCATTCCAGGAATGGGAACAACTGACATACTAATTTTCACCATAGATTCCTTACCACCACCAAAATGAGTATCCAGAATGGTTCAGGGCTGAATCCAGGAGAATACCACACTGTGAACCTCTGTTTTGATGGGGAGTGTAAACTCACCAAGCACAGGCTGAATTCTTATGTCCTGATACACTGTTCAATTGACCAGGAGCCAGGGATGGATTACGTTACAATTTGTCCACCACTAGTCAGTCCGGCACTACTAGCAGACATCAGCTGAGTACCAAAACATCTGCCTTCTATTTAGATAGAAAACAGAAACAGAGTTGAGCTGGCAACCATTTGCCAGCAATCTGCTCCCAGGAATCTTATTTCTGTAAGAGCCCAGCTTAAGTACCTACATCCCAAACAGTTAACACGGTCTGGCTGGGAGTAAGTGGTAGTTCCTACTAGGTCTTCAAGCTTAGGGCCTCAGGCCGGTGAAATGTAACAGGCTTTCACAGTTGATTCCAGGAAATTTGCTGGTGAAGCAAATGGGGAAAAAGCAAGTTTTGCCCCTTTCATTTCCAGCTGTTTCTTCTGCAACTCTCTCCACAGGGGAGCTATAGCTTTCAAGGATATGAATTAAATGATCATTTGTTGGTGTTATTGAACTAATAGACCAAGAAATAGATTTCAGAACACAACAGTGACAAACTCAAAACACAAACTTCTTCTCCTGTTCCCTCACCCCCTCATGCTCTGTGTGTGTGTGTGTGTGTGTGTCTTGAGCTTGGGCCATGATTAAACTGAAGCTCATCATTCTTCTTTCGTTACTGGGAACATCACTTTCATCATGGTTACCTTGATTAAGTTACTATAGGGCAGCTTATCAGAAGTTATAGACAAAACAGTAAGCTAGAAGGAAAAAAAACATGTTTCTCAGATGATGCTTGTAATCAAATGCTTGTCTTTCAAATACGTATTTGATTGTGTAGAAAATCAACTGTTCTGTCTCACTCTTAACACACACACACACTTATTAAATGTTTTCCTCTCAGTTCTGCTAATAAACAGTACTTGGGTCATTTAATAGTAGTAAAAGCAAAAAAAGACAAATGCATCCATGCTCCACTTTCAATTCAGGCTATCTTTTCAAGTATTGGTATGAGCCAGCTCCTGATTGCACAGATTTTTGTATGCTCATTGTAGAACAAAACTGCTGACATAACAGTTATCATGTAGATTGAAGTATCCTTTCTATATGCATCAGGCATATTATTATTGAATCATCAAATCAAAGAATCAGAGTTGGAAGGAATCATAAGGGTCATCTAGTCCAATCCCCTGCTGGGCAGGAATATAAAATTACAACACTCCTAAAAGAAACCCATTCAACCTCTGATTAAAGACCTCCAAAGATGGAGAGTCTACAGCCCTTCAAGATACACCAATCTACTGTTGAACAGCTCTTACAGCAACAGGAACAGCAACAAAAGTCCCTCAGAATGTTTAGGTGGAATCTCTTTCCTTGCAATTTGTTTTTGTTTGTAATGTAGCCTTTGGAGCAGTAGAAAACAAGCTTGCTTTATCTTCTACATGACATCCATTCAGATATTTGACATACCTATCATGTCACCTGTCAGTTTTCTCTTCAAGTTAAACATAACCAGCTCCCCCAGTTATACATTAATTACATACTGCTTGAAACTGACCTTTAGAACCACACTTTTTTCTGCTTTGGACATGACAGAGTATAAGGACTTAGAAATGATACATCAACTATCATTGTTGTTAATTGTTCTTAAATGACTTGATGGCAATTAAGAACAATTAACAACAATGACCAGTTGATGTATCATTTTCAAGTCCTTACACTCTCTCATGTCCACTCTGTCATTACTTAATTTTGACTTATGGTGACTTTATGAATGACAGATGTCCAACTCACCCCATCTATTCACTTGTAATGGTTCCTTACTCTTTTCCTACTGCCTTCTATCTTAACAGTCATCATTATTATTTTAATAATTCATTTATTCTCTTGTTATGTCCAAAGTACAACAATCTCAGTTGAGTCCTCTTGGCTGCTAGGAGAGTTCAGGTTTGATTTACTCTTAGACCCCTTCACTTGTCTTTTCAGTGACCCATGGTATCCATAGAACTCACATCCAGCACAACATTTCAAATGAGCTGATTCTTTCCTAATCAGCTTTTTTCATTGTCCATCTTTCACAACCATATATAGAAATTGGAAATACAATGGCATAAACAATCCTGACAAACACATAATTCAAAGACATAGCCATGTTAGTCTGGAAAATAGTATGCAAGGATCTTGTAGCATCTTTGAGACTACCTGAAACATAGAAATTGGTAGCATGAACTTTCGTAAACTTTAGCCTACTTTCTCATGCATCTGAGGAAGTAGGCTCAAGTTCACAAAAACTCATGCTACCAACTTCTCTATTTCAGTTAGTCTCAAAGATGCTACAGGATCCATTTACATATTAACAAAGATAATTAAGTCATTTCTCATACATATATGTAATAGTCACTCGATCCAAGCTTCCCTTTTAGACATTTGTTAAGTTTCATTATCATCAACCATAGCTGCTATATAAGGAATCTGACAACACCTTTGCAGAATTGCCAAGATATTAAGTGGAATTGCTTTCTCATTTTCTTGATTTTCTTCACCTTGTGTCCTTGGGTTAAAAGCATCATTTTCTAGCCTCATTACTGAGTCCTGAATGTGTCTTCCCAATGTAATTACATTTTAAACTCAGGGATCAATTGGTAATGCTAAACTTATTTGCCATATGACCTGCAAGAATCTGTAAAGTAAATCCCTAGAGATGAATGTTTGATGAGCTACTGTTTAATGTAAGTCCAAGAGTCAAAGCATCAGGCTGCCTCCAGGAGAAATACAAAAAGGAATGCATGTGTGATAACAGTGATAAAATATCTTGTTCACTTTAAGAACAGCACTTCAAATAAATAGAGGCAAGGCCAGATATTATTTCTTTCACCTCTGAAATAATTTTCTTCCATAGATTTTAAAGCTATTTTTTAAAAAAATTAACCACATTTTTGAGAGAAATCTCTACAATTTTTCCATCCGTACTGGATGGAAAAGCCAATGAAATTCAATAATACAGCATTCTGGTCATATTAACAGCTCCAAAATACCTGACTCTTTCAGAGTTAACTGTGGCCAGAGTCACAAATTGCATATTTCTATATTCTATTAACATTTTATCACACTCTCATTACTATGTATCTATACGTACTTGACAAGCTGTGACTTTAAAATCGCTCTGCCAGGGCAACTGAAGTAGTAGATTGATAACCATGAAAATTCATGCTAAAATAGATCAGTTTGTCTTAAAGGTTCTGCTTGATTCCTTTGCAGTTTTCTAAGGCCAGCTTCCTAGAGTACCTTTAACATCAAGAATGCAGGCACTAAGGAAACAGACTGCTTTGATTCTGGCACAGTGGCATCATGAGGGGGTGTGGGAGGTGTGTACCACACTAGGGGACATCTCAGAAGGGGGTGTCACCTTGTCTGCTGAAGTTCTGGGTATGGCAGGTCTACTGACAAGACAGGAAAGGGAATCTCCTCCCTCTTCCACCCAACCACAGGTCCCCCTCCTCCAGCTCATCAGTGCAGCAGTAGCCTGGCACATTAGCCAGGCAGCACAGCAGGCAGCCAGGCAGGCGAGGAAAGTAGTCACCCCACCTGCCTCCCACTGCACTGCCCAGTTGAGCCACCAGGCCACTCTTCTGCAGCAGCAGCTCTTCACTGGCACCAGTAGCATTGCGGCTTTCTGGGCAACACAGAGGAAAGCAGGTGGGAAGAAAAGTCCCCCTGCCTGCCTGCCTGCCTGCCTGCCTGCCTGCCTGCCACCTAGTGAAGCCACCAGGCTACTCTTTGGCAGCAGCAGTAGCATAGCATCTTAGCCAGGCAGCACAGAAGCAGGAAAGTGGGGAGAAGAGTCACTCCTTCTTCCTGCCTCCATGCTAGCCAACCAAGCTACCATGCTACTGCATACACCAAAGATCTGGAGAAGGAGGAAGAGATGTCCCAAAGCACCCTCTCTGTTGCCCCTCCCTCCCGAGTGTCCTTCCAGCAGGGTCCTCTGCCACATGCTCCAGCAGGATCCTTTGCCTACCCTTGGGAAGCAATTTCTGGATTTCAAGTAGCTTTTGATGGGGAGATCACTGCCCCTACAAAAGTTACCACCACATCAGGTGATACCAACTCTAATGATACACTGATCTAGCAGACTAGGCCAGATCCTTTCTTTACCTTCTTCCAGTCAGCACTGCATACTTTTATTCTAGACATCATGCCACTGCCACTTTTGCTGGCGTATTTGTGTCTGCCAACTAACTCACAGCCAGAAAATCAACTAAAACTGCTTACTTTTTTCTTGTTTCCATAACATGATTCTGTAAATTCAATAAAACAGGACTTTATAGAAATGGTCCAGGAGTTTATTGAATTTTTGATTATATGCACATAAATGCCATAGCTTTCTTACATAATGGCAATAATAGTACAGGAAGAACAAAGTGAACTCTTAATGAGTATTAGATAATTAGTTCTAAGAGTTAAAAGGATTCCACTGAGACAGAACAAGTAACTAGAACTAAAATACGTGAAGGGTTTTCATGAAGCAAAGATAACAGAGAAGAATGCATTCAAAATAAGGGAGTACGTGAAGCACAAGTTCCACATAGGCTATACACTTGGTTTCCCTTGTGAATTCATTAGCCATTTACTTCTGAATGTATTCAACAACAGAGGTTTCATATAGCTGATCCTTGTCCACATTCACATATTCAAATAATTCTTATGGCAAAAAAAATGAATTGTACAGTTTGTAGAGAATGCCAGATAAGATTGCCATAGCCTGGAATCCAAGCCAAGCATTTTATAAAGTAAATTGCTATTCATTCCTATGCTTAGGATCAAGGAAGCATGTGATGGAGAGGGTTTATGCATGAATGTATTGTTTGTTTGGGAATATGTAAAGTTTTCATTGCCAGTAATGACCTGTATTACTTGAGTTTTCTCTCTTGTTTTTGTTTCTTCCCCATTGAAGATTAAAGTATCTGTGGCTTCTGGAGGCAACTGCATTCGCACATACAGACCAGAAATAAAGAAAGGAAGCTACAACACTGTCATTCTCAATGTAAAGACAACAACTGCTGACAATCTGCTTTTTTATCTTGGAAGTAACAAATTTGTAAGTCTGCTCTCATTTTCCATTATAAAAATTTATAGTTAGTTCAGAACTATGTGCTGATACATTTAAGAAGAAAATCAAAAGACAGTTTTGGTTCTTTGAGTTAGAAGGGGGAGGATCAGGAGGGTTGAAAGAACAAGCTATACATCATCCCTCTGCAGTGCCTCTTGTTACCACTGCTGCTGTTGACACATTGTAATGAATTCTGCCCCCACTGTTGGAACTGAGACATCATACTTCTCTGGCTCCATAGTTTGCCAATGAGACGTAATCAAGCACTATAGTTCACAAATGTTTATTGGTCTCAAATCTTTACCCAGTTCAAAGGTCCAGCTCTCCCAACACAGGATTCCCATTCACATGATCAGAATAATCTTCCAAGATTATCCCCTGCAGGACCAGCAGTCTAGGTTTCAACAGGATTGGCAGCCTGTAGGGGAGTAAGTGTGGTCAGGATCAGGCTGCCACTATTCTCAAGTGTCAGTGTAGTCAAGACCATGAAGGAGGGTGAGTCTGCATAGATTCAGGACCAACAGTGTCACACAGCACAGTTGAAGGAGGAAGACAAAAGCTTCTAGTTTCTTCCCAGGGTTGGCTGGATCAACTCCCATCCTGAGAGGGCTACAAAGCATTTCCAGGTATTGTAGATAGGCCCCAGCTCATACAAAGAGGAGTCTCCCCAGATCTAGGATCTTCTCTGGAGGCTAGGGGAGACAGGCAAGCTGAGGTTTATGAGGTTAAGAGCAAAACTCATGGAAAGCATAAAGAAGAGCTCCTCTTCAACTTCCACCCCCTCTCCCTGAGAAAGCTTTTACCTTTAGGCTCGATTGCTGGCTCTCCCCATATTTCTCTGCCCTTGCCTCATCCTATGGCAATTTTCCAAGGCTGGGGAAAAGCCAATATAGTTTTAGTGTTGGACTACGACTCTGGAGACCAGGGTTTGATTCCCTGATCAGCCATAAAACACATTGGGTGACCAGTGTTCTCAGCCTCAGAGGAAGGCAATGGTAAACTTCCTCTGAACAAATCTTGCCAAGAAAACCCCATGATAGAGTTGCCTTAGGGTCACCATAAGTCAACAACAATCTTCCTTCTTTCTCCTCCCTTTCCCTGGCTATAGCCTCAGCTTTTGTATGTGACTTGCCCCTAGCTGCTGAGTCTCTAGCACCTCCCTGTTGCTGTACAATTGGCCAGCTGCACTGCTGCTGGCATTCTTCTCTTCACTGGTCACCTGGTAGCCTCCCCAAGTGCCAGAAGCAGCAGGAGAGGAAGGGGATAGCACGGTGGCCCCTGATGTGCCCCACCCTGTATCCATGCCCCCCATAGCAAACCTCAGCTGCAGCAGTGCACAAGTTCCATGGTGCTGATGCTTTCACTGAAGGAGTCTTCAGACCTCAAAGTGGTCTATTCTTTACTCTGAGCAAGACATTGTTCCAGTTTTCAGTCATTAAAACTTGAATGACTCTTTCTCAGAATTAGGATATCCTGGGATTGTTAGTGCTATACTAGTAGCAAAAACATTTTAAAAAGAGACAGAGAGAAAGAAGAAAGAGAAAAGGGAGGCTGAGGCAGCTGAGCCATTTCAAGTTGTGCCCTATTTTGTGTGAGACCTATTGAAGAACCATAGAATACCAGGCTGGCAGGAATAAGAATTATTTTTATAATTATTGCAGTTCACGATAAAAAGCAAACAAAGATAAAGCAGCCTAATAATAAAAAAAACTCTTTAAAAATCAAATAAAAATTATTCAAGATTTTTGAAATTACATCATTGGTAGATACATTTTGCATTTGCTGGGATTCTGGTGTCAACAGTATTATAAAAGCAAGATCAAAAATAATTAAAATGTTCTAGTTTTCTTTCTGCTATGAAGGCGTCAGCAGTCACTTTCTGCTTGCCTATGCAGGGATAGAATTAGGGATAGAAAGAGCATTCAAAGACTTGAACAAAATGGAAAAGAGATTTGTTGAGTGTTGGGAAATGAACACTTATTGAAGAAAAACCTAGCCAAAGCCACAGCCCCAACAAGAAGCCCTGGCATTAAGCATCAAGGAGATGTAGCATGAATTTCCATCCATTGGAACTACACAACATTTCTTCTCTCCCACCCCAAGAGATTCTCCATTTTTCTGCGTGCGCACACACACACACACACACACACATGATATTTCTATGCAGTGGTCAAGGAAGAGCAGGAGTAACCAAGGCTCATTCAGCTATGTTGTGATAGAGAGGTGCACAATGATGATGAATATGAACATTGGAATTGCCAGGCAAAATACTATGGTAATCAGGGGTCTGTGTATCCTTCCTATCCTACTCTCCCAACTCAGAACAAATGTCTCAAGTGTCAAGTTTGAATAAATCATATTGGATGACAGGGCTGGCAAGCTGGAGACATGAAAGACACACAAAGAACTTCTGATCCCCTCGACCATCTTGTGTGCTACATATGCACATCTGTGGATGTGTGCCAAGGAAGAGAGTTGTTTTGACTCTAATGATGCTGTGTTTGCACTGATAGGTTGCAGCTATTGCTCCATATGTAGGCATATTTGGAATAAGCCAATGAGGGGGGAAATTGTATGGCTATGTTTAGAAGTAGATATTTTAAAAGGGACATTAAGGGACTTGGGTGAGTCCATGCCTGCTTATGATGGTGTCTCACTGTCTTCTACTCATATTTCCTTTATTATCTCTCCTTTACTAATTATTCATTTGCTTGTCTTGCGTTTTTGTTACTGCTTTGATTCATGCATAGTCTCGTTCTTATTTCTCTAATGCTGTTGATCTTTTTTTTTTTTTAAAAAAAATCTTATTATTTTAGACTGACTTTCTGGCCATAGAAATGCGTAAAGGCAAAGTGGATTTCCTATGGGATGTTGGAGCTGGGGTTGGACGAGTTGAGTATCCAGATCTAACCATTGATGATGGATTTTGGTACCGAATTGAAGCATCAAGGCAAGTGCTCTGTTCTTTCATGATAGATTTAAACCAGGGGTAGGCAACCTTTCCCCTTTAAGGGCCGAGGGACTTCAGCTCCCAGAATCCTAGGAGCTATTGGCCAACATGGGACTATTGGGCAACATGGCTTAGGCTTCTGGGAGCTGAAGTTCCTCGGCCCTTAAAGGGGAAAGGTTGCGTACCCCTGGTAGTGGGGCATTTTCATAGTGGCAATACTGTTATCAGCGATATAATTTGGCAGAAGAAAAACCTGTGACAAATAACAACAATATCTATCATGTAGTTTCTTCCTCAAGGAGTTTTGGCAGAGTTGTGATCTATCAAATTGTTCAAATGGCCTTTTTTGAACTGGTGAAAAATGATGTATGCAACCAAGAATTTTTCTGTAGAAGCATGAATAGAAAAATAACATTAACTTTCTTAATGTTTAAGTACTATATTTTTTTTATTTCTGAGTTTAGTGTATTTGAATCACTTTAAACTGCTCAGTATGTATGGGAAAACAGAATATAAGCTGCCTTGAATCTCATTTTGGGAGAAAGGTGGGAAATAAATCAAACAAACTTTAGAAATATATTTTGAAATAAGAATATAAAAATTAGAAAGAAAGAAAAATTAAATATATAAAAACTTCAGAGAAAGCAATATGATGTGTAACTTTATAGCCAGCACCAGTGGCATCCCCACTCCTGGTGTCAGTGTAGTGGACGGGGGCATGACCAAAAGTGATGTGACCATGGTGGCAAAGCTCACCCTTCTCCTTCGCTGAGGTGGCAGCCTCCTTCTCAGGAGGATGTCACCACCGCAGCAAAGCTGGAAGGGGCATAGTCATCCTTTCTCATTCCACAGTGAGAAGAGGGCCCAACCAGGTGTCACCCCTCTTCTGATAGAGGCCCTTCCCAGTAGAGACTACCATGACAGAATATGCTTGATATTTAGTAGCTTAGAATTTTCCTCTTTTGTTTTAATTTTATTTTTCATAAAACACATAAACAATGACAAACATTAACAAACAAACATAAAAACAGAACTTCCCTTCCTTTACTATGAATATAAAAGATTTATATACTACTGACTTCCACATTTTCTCCTTCTTACTTCCTAATACATAAGAATACTTTCTAATCTATATTATTCTATGTGTTTCATCCAATTACATCATTTTTCTTTATCTGTTCCACACTGTATACAAGGCCTGGACATTTATAATATTTTTTACCAAGATCGAGCTATATATATATATGTATGTATATTTTTTTTCCTTTTCTTTACTTAGTATTTATTTACTCTGCTTCTCTGTATCGTATATATTTTCCCCCTTTTTATTTATTCTTTCAGAGCTATCACACTGTTTTCTCCCCATTTTTGTGTGAGATATGTCGTGATCGGGGACCATTCTCTTTCATATCTGTTTCTGGTTTGCCCACTCAAAAGACTCGTAAATTTGTCCATCTCCATAATATCATATATTTTAAACAGCCATTCCTCTAGAGTTGGTGCTTCTTGCTTTTCCACTTTTTTGCAATTACAGCTCTTGCTGCGTATATCAAATAAAATAATATTACCAAATTTCTTTTCATTTTCTTTGTCAATCATTCCTAATAAATACATGGTGGGTTCCAAATTCATCCTAATGTTTAGATTTTTTTTCTATTTCCGTATGTACTTGTTTCCAATAATTTTTTGTCCTTTTGCATTCCCACCCCATATGCATATAAGAGCCACTGGATTCCAAACAGTTCCAACATTCCCCTTAACTATTTTTATAGATCTTTGATATTTTCTCTGGCATTAGGTGCCATCTGTATTGCATTTTATAATAGATTTCTTTTATATCATAATTCAACGTGTATTTCAATCTGTAGTTTCAAAATTGTATAAAATATTATTGAAAACTGAAATGGAAGATGAGACAGTTAAACAATTTATGATAAATTGGGCTCAAGATGTGGGCAAACCATTTTGAATAATGGGAGAAAAATTGGAAAATAATTTTCCTATTATTTTCCTTTTATTTTCCTGTACTAGATAAATTTTGGATGGGAATGTTGAGGTCAGATATTATGGGAGCATTTTTAATCTTGCTTGAAATTATATGACAGCAATTTGTAACACATTACTAGTTATATACACCAGTTAACTAATCTTGTCTATGAAATATTTATTTGTGGGTTTTTGTGGGTTTTTCAGGCTGTGTGAGCATGTTCTAGAGGAGTTTCTTTCTGACATTTCACCAGCATCTGTGGCTGGCATCTTCAGAGAATGCTGGAATGGAAGAGAGTAGATATATATATACTGTGAGACCCTGGGTAGGGAGGTATGCCCACTCTCATTATATATATATATATATATATATATATATATATATATACACTCTCTCTTCCATTCCAGCATTCTGCGAAACCTCAGAAAGAAACTCCTCTAGAACATGGCCACACAGCCTGAAAAACCCACAAAAAACTATGGATGCCAGCCATGAAAGCCTACGATTTCACATTTTATTCATATTTTGTTATGTAAGGTATATGCATTATGCTTAATATATTTCATATTAAAGTCCAATTAAACAATAGGCACTATTAGACCAGGTTAACACCTTTGTCAGTTATTTTCATGACAGTGCAACTTATGCTATTTCCTAGATAATATTCACCAAGAAATGGTGTGTATATATCCTGTTAACATTACCAGTTCATTGAAGCAAATCAGGTTGGAATTTAGATTTCTGACATCTAAAAAGAAAGGGGAGGGGGATAAATATTTCTGCTCCAGAAAGTAAAAGATATTGTTGATTCATGGAGAGCAGTCATCTTCATGGAACAAATAAATGCATTGAGAGATTTATTTATTAATATAGACTGATTTAAAGCTTAAATTTTCATTTGTTCTGTTCAAATAAAGTTTATATATAACTTTATTCTTGTTACTTGTGTAGGCTACACAAGAAGAGAAGTATATTATTCTGTTTAATGCAGTGTGGGAGATTTGTTGTGAGACTGAGAGAGAAAAAAACTCTAATAGGAAATGCTCAGAAAGTTACTTTTTATAAAAATAATGTAATAACAGTCTAAAGCCATCCATTAGTGTGTGGTGATAGGATGGTGCTTTTAGGATGAAGGAGTTATGGGTGACCTGAGTATGCCATTGCATTCATTTTTCCCAAAAATATCTCTCCAAGCTCCACCAATACAGAGTGGAGCTAACATGAATTGCCAAGGTAGTATCTCTTCCATATGCATAGGATGGTGGGGAGGACTTGCAGGAAGCTACTGTGAAGGGGTATAGAAAGTGGGTCTTGTAGGGCTAGCTCATATAACATTGTGGTGGCCTTTTTTGACACACACACACACACCTCAATGAGGTCAGCACCATTGGTGGCTTCCCAACTTCTGCCTGTAGTTAGCTGTCACTCAGGACATCTGAAATCAAACAAGTGTGATAAGCTTTAACCAATGGGAATCTGGACTGTTGGCTAACTTCTTTTCAAGATATCAGCAACCAGCTAGTTATGCTGGAATCCTGTGTACTTTTTCTAATAAGAGTTGTGGGCAAAATTTGTGAAAATTTGTTAGGAGAATTTGTGGATTTATGAATTCAATGGTTGATAATATTCCCTTTCTTGGTTTTTCTTTTCTTTTCTTTTTAGAACTGGAAGAAATGGCACCATTTCTGTACAGGCATTGGAGGGTCCTAAAGCCACCATTGTGCCAAGTATCTTCAATGCAATTTGTCCACCTGGTTACACAATTTTGGATGTAGATGCAAATGCCATGCTGTTTGTTGGAGGCCTAACAGGGAAAATAAAGGTAGTGATCCTCTGTGGGCAAGTCACAAGGTCACCCAGTGGGTTTTCAAGGCTGAGCAAGAATTCAAACCCTGGTCTCCCAGAAGCAGCACTCAACTTTATGCTTACTTCTTTATTATTGTTATCTCCAAGACAACAAGTGAAGAACATTGCTTGGGGGAAGAGATAGTGGAATGTCATAGACTCAGTTATACACAGCAGTTACATCAATTATATCATAGCAGCTACTTCTACACTGAAAGTGTTTGATACCTGTATTTAACACCACATGCCCCCTTCCATGTGCCTAAAAGCAAAAACCAGCACCTTCTGAATGCCAGAAATGACCAGGAACTGTGTCCCAAACATTTTTATAAGGTTTTTTAGCTAGGCATAAGTGGGCCAAACAAGTGTAGCATCTCACCCTGGGTTGTATCAGCAGTATCTTCCTTGGACCAACAACTCTAGTCCTTACAAAATTCTAAAGCAAGGTGGAATGGGGAAGACAGAGTATTTAAATATGTCCTTGCTGCTAAGAACAGTTTTACCTCTGCAACTCCCTGTATCATGATGCATTTTTAAATTTTGTAACACAAATCTAGTATATATACAGCTCCCTGGTAGGTATATGCACTGCCATGGTCAGTATATTTTAATGACAAATAGGCCTGGTTCACTCAATACATTTTCCCCTACTCACAAGGATTATGCTGTAACATCTCTTTGTCATGCTTAACCCCACCCAGGCAGATTTTTCTCCCCAACAATCATGTTTTACTGCACAATTACACTTTCCAAAGTTTTCTTTACTTCTATTAAATAAGGTATTTGAACTGTACTGCTGCAGAACATGGCAGTTGTGCTATAATGAGAAAGCCAGTTGTGTTGTGCCAAAATATAAGCATTTATAGGTTGTTGGGGAGTAGATACTGACTAACTGTATAGTTCTCTCAGTAATGACATAGACATGTATTGGTTAACAGTGTATTAATATTAGTTCAGAAACAGCAACAACTGGTCTGAGCCCAAAACAGGATCTGCTCCCAAAATGCAGCATGGGTGCAGTATCAGCTATCACCCATTACTGAACCAATGACTTCCCACAGTCCTTGATACAGCTTTATTATAAGGATAATTTTGCTGTAGTGATAGATGTCAGGATGTACCAGAATAAGGCAAAGATAAAGAAGCATCATCTCTTTTAGACTGCCTCAGTTCCTTGGGATTTAGGTCATCTTTCCCAACATAAACTGCATTGGTAGCCTTGATGAACAATATGTGCCTAGAACTCAGTAAGGGACCTTTGACCTGACTGTTGATTTGGGATGTAATTACTCATCATATCTTTCTGGACTAGCCCGAAGAAGAAGGTCTACTACCAAAGGGTAGTAGAAGCAAAACTTTCTCCCATTCTCCAGTTCAATATTTATGTATATCATGCTTTAAATAATGGTGGCAACAAACTTAAGACCAACAGTACATCATAACTGGGAGCAGGCAGCCATGGCTTTCCTCACCTCTTGCTCCTCTATCCAGTCATCTGTCTTTGCTTGCTTACCTGTTCTGTGAAACACTTGGGGCTCATTCCCACTATGATTTACATCAATTTGCTGATCACTTTAAATGTGCCTCGTCCCCATGAAACAGTTTCAGATGTGACTGAAATCATTCTGACTCATTTTGAAGTGAGACAAATGCAAAAAAACAAAAACCAGATGTGTGTTCAACAAGTGTGAATGAGGGATCTAATCCACATTGCACTGGTGGGACCACTCAGCTGCTCGGCCTCCATTGCCTGTGCACCCCTTCCTGGAAGGCAGGGACATTGTGGGACTAAGTGGGCTTAAGTTCACCCACTCCTTCTCATTGCCCACCTCTTCTCTGAGCCCTTTATTTTGCCCACCTCTCTGCTTTGGCTGCTTCTTGTGCTGCTTAGCCTTCCCTGGTCACCTTTTTTCCACCACTGCCATCCTCAGCTGCCTTCCCAGGCCCCTGCTTTACCTTCGGTCTCACCTCTCTGGGCTTCTGCAGGCTCTTTGGCTCCACCTGTGCTCCAAGGCTCCCTGCAGGCTTGCGGGGAGGCCGCAGAAAGTAGCCTAGCCTCTCCTGGCCCCAATCACTCTCCCGACAGCATGTGTGCACACCGTGTTACCCTTACGCCTCACCAGTTCTTTGTGCTGTCGGCATGTGCGCCCGGCCTCCCTCAGCCACAGCCAATCTCCCAGTAGCATGCAACTTATTTAGGCCCCAATTCTTTGCCTCGCCCAGGAGGTTGTGCTGGGCCTTGCCCCAGTCCCTGACTATTATTCTTTGCCCCAGTCCCTGACTATTATTAAGGTGCCACTTTAAGGCCCCAAGCACCCCATCTTCTTCCTGCTGCTGCATAAAGCTGGGGCACAAAGGCACTAGTGGGAATGACATGGAATAAGGGAATAATTCGCTTCCATAGTGGGAACTCCACATCAGCCTTGATCAATTCCGTTACCCGGTTTCAGTATGATTCACAAACCAGTGTAAATGTAAGTGGGAATAAACCCTTGGAATTGTGCTCATTATAGTAGGAGTAGAAGGAATGTAGAAAATGAGTGGAAGGAAGACATTATCCTATCTCTAATTGCCCTCTAAAATCAAAGGATACGCTGTGGTTCTAGTAACCATGTTAAAATGGTACTTTCCAATTTTATTTTGAATATTCAGTAGAGAGGAATGCTTTAGTATTGAAAAAGAAATACCCTTTTCACCTCTCAGTTTAATATACTTTTTCAGTTTGACTGAAATAGAATATATTTCCTATTTATCATGGAGTTTTCAAAAGTGATATTGAATATACAATTCACCAATTAAAATATTCACAATGACCTTGGAATAAATCATTGAAGTTGTTAGACTTTCATGTAATGCCTCTCTTTGAAAGTCAAGTTGCTCTTCTCCATATGCTCACACATTAATATTTTTAATATTCATAATTGCTTCATGAAAAGTAGCAGGTGCTTGTGTGTCTCAAATTGCTAAATATCTGGAATTGAATCTAACTCATATTGATGAAGTAAAACATAAAAGAAAATTGGATACTTTTGAAAAAGACACGTTGCTGTTAGAACAAAATATTTTCAAGTAGTGCATATGACCTATTTTATTTTTTATTTTGGAATGTGAATAATAACTGCTGGTTGTGGGCAAAAGAAATAAATAAAGCCCTGCCAAAATTATTAATTTAATATTATCAAGATGCTACACTGGATAGTAACTTGTAAATCTTAGTTTTCCTTTCAGTCTAGATTTCAATAATAAGGTAACATTATTTACAAACTTGATTGTTCCCATATTCTTGTATAGAAAACATTGAAATATTCTGTAATTCAGCTGTTATAGAACACAAAAGTATTATTTTTGTATACTGAGATCCATCCGAAACAAACATACAAACAAGGTTTGCAGCAATTTAAAACATTGTTAAGAGTTTGTCACCTGGAAAGTCATCTATATGGCTTGTATGTCAAATAGCCTCCACTTACTTGCTTAGTTGGCTGACTCAAATATGAATAACTTTCAGCAAGGAAAGCAGAATGTAAATTATGTCAATGTGTGATTGTTCACTGTAACGCATCTACAAGAAACCCACATAGCACTAAAAATGTTCATGACCCCAGCATTAGCTATATTTGAATAGCAAAGTTTTATTCCCCATTGGACAAAACCAAGTTCTCCTGCTTCTACCTAAAGAGGTACCAAGGTCGCTTGATATTACAGCTCCAGCGGTGACCATAGTTGATCATGGCCATGCCTGGAAGGAATGGAAGGGGATAGAGATACCAATAGAAAGGTCAATAAATTTGATTTATAAATAGGTATGTACAGAATATTTTCCCCTCCAAGAGAAATCAGCAACTGTATCAAAAATTTGACTTCCCATGTATGAGCTAAAGGATGTGTGCTTCCCCTACCAGTGCTTTGTCTGCCATTTGCACTAGACTCTCTCCACTTTTGTTAAGCAAAGCATGCACACATACACACATGGCAAGCAGACAACAAAAAGATGCAAACAATTCATGCAATGCTTACATTTTTTAAAAGTCAGTGCTGAAAATAGCACAAATTCTAATTTGTGTAAAAATCATTTGTATATTTTAGACCAAAAAGATATTCACAAATGCAAATAGTTCTTGAAAAATATGCAAAAATCTATTGTTGGGCTGCCTGTTGACAGGCCATGAATATCTCACTTGTCTGGATTAAACTTCAGTCTGTCCACCCTTAACCAGCCTATCACTGGCATCACAAGTTGAGAACTAAAACAGCTTTGTTTGGTTTCAGTGGAAAGGAGAAATAGAATTGGGACACTGAATCCCAAATCTCCAGACAACCTCTCCCTATGGTTTCATGTATATGTTAAATAAAATGCAAGACAGAATCCTGAGGGACTGCACATACTGCCAAGATGTCAAACAGGAATCCCACATCATGAGCTTCTGTGCTTTCTCCTCCAGAAAGGAGCAAAGCTACTGTAAATTCAGTCCCTCGAAGTCCCATATTAGCAAGGCAGTCCAGAAGGATACCATGATCAATGATCTCAAAAGCTGCCAAGGGGTTTCCTGGTGTAGGTCATCCACCAAGGTTACTAAAAACATTTATGTTCTATAACAAGACTTGAAACTAGAAATGTATCCAGATAATATATATCTCCTATAGGAACCCTTAGAGCTGAGAGCCCTAGAACTTGCCCCAAAATGGAATTTTGTTGATGGGCCAGTAATTGCTCAGCATGACAGGATACAGCTCCTGTTGTTGGATGTTCACACTATGGTGAAGCAATGTAGGATCTTGGCCCTTTTGTGCTTACAGTTATAATAATGTTTTCAATTAACAAGGCTCAGATGTCAGCCATCATACTTTGCATTTTCAGAAATCTGAGGCTGTAAGAGTCACAACTTTCACTGGCTGTATGGGAGAGACCTATTTAGATAGCAAACCAATAGGCCTGTGGAATTTCAGAGACATTGAAGGAGAATGTAAAGGCTGTGCTGTCAGGTAAGATTTTCCTTATGTTATCTATTTTTAATTCTCTTTAATGTACAAATTATTTAACCAAATAAAATCAAATTATTTTACAATGATAAATGATATAAAATTATCAATCGTATTTTTATGCTGCTCTTCAAGAATTACAGATATATATGACAGATATAAGCAATTAGATTTGCTATGTGGAATATACCCATATCAACTATAATTGAAGAATGAGTACTTTAATCTAAAACTATTTCTTTTTTAAAAAAAATATTAACAGCCTCTAGTTATCTTTTCTAAATATTCTATTAAGTCTGCTTCACATAGACATTTTTCCATAGAAAATAACATTTTATAATCATCATTGTTTAAGTTTTTTGGTTAAGGCGCCAATAAATAAAGAACTTTAGAAACCATGTCTTTTGAGACAGGTCATCAGACTGAAAAATAAACAAATAAAGAATATTGTAGGTGTTAACCCCAATCTCCTACTTAATAATAATAATAATAATAATAATAAATTTTATTTATAACCCACCCCCCTGCTCAGCAATCGGGCGGCATACAGCAGGTTAAAAAGACAACAATTAAAACATTCCTTCATCCCACACCCTAGCCCTCCCACCCCTTAAAACTAAATTAAACTGCAACGGAATTAAAATCAGGTTAACACACAGAAAATACAATAAAATCAATTTTTGGCTGACATGTCGTGGCGGCAAGAGGGGTAAGTGGCAGATCACCTCCAGTTAGCTGGGCGGTTATTCTGGGAAGGCCTGCCAGAAGAGATCTGTCTTTACTGCCTTTTTAAAGGCAGCAAGAGTGATAATAAGATGGATCTCATCTGGCAGGCTATTCCACAGTCTGGGAGCGGTCGCAGAAAAGGCCCTCTGGGAGGTCTGCGAGAGCCTGATCTTCATAGGCTGCAGCAGGTTCATCCCAGAGGACCGAAGTGTGCAGGGGGATCATACGGGGAGAGGCGGTCCCTGAGATAAGATGGCCCCAAGCCATGTAGGGCTTTAAAGATTAAAACCAACACATTGTACTGTGCCTGGAAACTAATCGGCAGCCAGTGGAGGGATTTGAGCACAGGTGTTATATGCTCCCTCCTAGATGTTCCAGTAATTAACCTGGCTGCCATGTTTTGTACCAGTTGAAGTTTCTGAGTTAGGCACAAGGGTAGTCCCATGTAGAGTGTGTTACAGTAATCTAGACGTGAGGTTACCAGAGCATGTACCACAGTTCCAGATCCCTCATGTCCAGATAAGGGCGCAGTTGGCGTATCAGCCGAAGCTGATAACAGGCACTCCTGACCGCTGCATTCACCTGACTAGTCATGTGAAGCAACGAATCTAGGAGTACCCCCAAACTGCAAACACAGTCCTTAGAGAAGAGTGTGACTCCATCCAGGACTAGAGACTGTATTCCCAAATCTGGTTTTGGGCCCGTAACTGTCAGTACCTCTGTTTTGTCTGGATTTAGTTTCAATCTGTTTTTCCTCATCCAAGCCATTACTACTCTGAGACAGTCATTAAGAGGAGAGATGCCATCTGAAGTCTGGGCCAATGATCTGGTCATGGAGAAGTATATACCGTGCTCCATGCCTCTGAATGATCTCACCTACCGGCTTCATATAGATGTTAAATAGCATCGGGGACAGGATGGCGCCCTGAGGGACACCACAATTAAGCTCAATTTTGGAAGAGCAACTGTCCCCGAGCCTCACCCTCTGGGATCTGCCCGAGAGGAAGGAACAGAACCACTGCAAAGCAGTGCCTCTGATTCCTAACTTTCTCAGACGATCCAAGGGGATGGAATGATCTATTGTATCAAAAGCCGCTGAGAGATCCAAGAGCACCAGCAGGGTCACACTACCTCTGTCGATGCCCAAGTGGAGGTCATCGGTCAGAGTAACCATGGCAGTCTCCACTCCATATCCTGTCCTGAAGCCGGTTTGGAATGGATCGAGATACTCGGTTTCATCCAAGGCTGCTTGAAGTTGGGAAGCAACTGCTCTCTCGACCACCTTGCTTAAAAAGGGTAGCAAGGAGACTGGTCTATAATTGTTTCTATCCAGGGGGTCCAGGGAAGGTTTTTTCAGGAGTGGCCTGATGGCCGCCTCCTTCAAGCACAATGATACAGTACCTTCCCTGAAGGACACATTGATTGCATCCTGTAGGAATACTCTCAACGCGTTCCCCCCCCCCAGACAACCAGCCATGATGGACATGGATAGAGAGGGCAAGTCATCTTCCTTATTTTTCCAAGGAGCTTGTCCACATCATCGGTACTCACAGATTGAAACTGATCCAGTAAATCGCCATCAACCGAGTTGCTGGACACCTCATCTACAGATTCTGTCAGAACAATGGCATCCAAGTCAGCTCTTATCCGAGAGATTTTATCTACAAAGTGGATGTTAAACGCGTCACAGCAGGCTGTCGTTAGGTTAAGTAGGGGGGTTGGCACCAGGGGAACCTTCGTCAATTCCCCCACCACCCTAAACAGCTCTGCTGGATGGGACTCTGCAGACGCAATACGTGCAATACTTAAGTCCTTACCTGAAAATATATACCAATTTAAGGTTTGAGAAAGATCTTCAGTTCCCTATTTGTGTACAGAAGCTTTGGCAATTTCTGTCTGAATTTTGAACATTCCTCTCCTCCTTAGCCCACAGGTGGCAGATGGTGAGGGCACAGTTCAGTTTGATGGAGAAGGTTATGCTATGGTGAGCCGCCCAATAAGATGGAATCCAAATATCTCCATGGTTATGTTCAAGTTCAAGACATTTTCTTCTACTGCACTTCTAATGTATCTTGCTACAATTGACTTGGTAAGCATAATCTAAATACTTCCTGTCCTTTTTGTTGTTGTTAACATGATGGAGTATACAGTTCCCATTGAGATTAAAATGTATGCCACTAAGTGATAAATGTCACTTAAATGAAGACAGTGAATTACATGATTTGTGCAAGACCATTTATTGCTAGAACAGGGTGATTTATAAGGGCAGTGCAGCAGCTTGCATAATGTTGTTAGTAGGATTCTGTGCAGATTGTGACAGTGATTATGTGTACTGCTTCTAATGAATATTGCTTTTAAAGTTGCACTGTGATAGAGTCATTAATATTGGACTGTATGGCTCTAACAGGCATTTCCTCTTGTCAGTTATACTCGGGCATAAAATAATATCAAAAAATATTTCATTGGAATTCTTTGCCTTATTTTTAGAAAAGTACATGATTATTTGTTAATTTCTTTGATTGTAAAGAAAAGGGGGTGCATACACATTAATTAGTTAGGAGAGCCAGTGTTATGTACTGGTTTGAGCATTAGACTACAACTCTGGAGACCAGGCTTCAAATCTCCACTTAGCCATGGAAATCCACTCTTGTCTGCTGAGATGAAGGCGAAGGCAAACCTCTGAATCTTGCAAAGAAATCCCTGTGATACATTTGCCTTATGTTCACCACAAGCTGGAAATTACTCGAAGACATACACAACAACCCATTTTAAGCAGACAGTGTGGGATGCAATCCCTCTCCATAGAGGGTGTACAGGCTGTATGCAAATAAATACAAACATGGCTCAATAGAATTCCTGTTTCTTTTCTGTCTCCCCATGCCCAGTCAGTCATGCATAGGCTCAGCAGGCAATAATACTCCAGAGAATAAGAGGACTCCCCTTATTTTCTGGAAGATCTTGATCTGAGATTGGACACCACAGAAATCTATAACTGGATAACAGGATGGTATGGAAGAACACATAAACCTCCTGGTTCCCATAAAGATCTATGAAATGTGTTGAAATGATAATGGAAATATTATAAATGATGATGAAAAAATTTTAAAATGTGATTTACCGTTGTCCCTCCCCATTCGCAGACTTCAATTCCTTAGTCCAGCTCTTCATGAAAGGGGCAAGCGGGGAGGAGTATAATTGTGGTGTGTGCCCACATGCACCATTATTTTCAATGGGGCTCAAATATTTGCAAGCTGCCATTTTGTGGTAAGGAGGGTGCAGAATGGATCCCCCATGAATTGGGAAGGGCTACTGTATATATAATTAGCTTATGACTTTTTGAAAACTGCATATTTTCAGTTGTTGATTATGTTAGTTGTTTTCTTTAATTTCAAAAACAATGACAACTTAGAAATGCTGTATACAGTTGTTCCTCCCCATTCTCAGACTTTGAGTCCACAGTCTCGCTCTTTGTGGGAGGGAAAAATGGGGAGGGATAAAATGGTGGTGTGTGCCTGTGCACGGACCCACACACGTGCCACAGGTGCGCATGCCAGTATTTTCAACAGGGCTTGAATATTTGTGAACCGCCATGGGGGGGGTCAGAACAAATCCCCCACAAATTGGGAGGCAGCTATTGTAGAAGGCAAAAAGTTATGTGTATATTAAATAAATTGTTACAATTGTTTCTCATCCAGCCTAGTAAATCAGCCTAAACCCTATTGCTATGTGATGTACTGTTCATAACTGATTCAGTAGGCTGCTCTAGTTATGACTGGCAATTAGATTTATGCCAGTATTTTTTCAAAGCAGTCAGTTTAAGTAAATAAGAAGGATATTAATTGACAGCAATGATCTAGAAATTTATTATGCAAACAGTGTTTAAGTTACATTATCTAGATCTTAGTGATTAAAAGAAGCTATTCTTAGTGCATAATACTACCTTGCCATTCATAGTAGATTCCTCAATTCAACCCCCTGGCTAGAGTTACATTAATTTAAAGAAGGGCTATGACTCTTGCATACCACCCCATGATGGAGTGGGAATTGGAAACAGAAGACTCACTTTGTCTAATGTTATTTTTCTTTGGAAAATAGAACCTGCCTTTCAGTAACTAAATAAGTTTTCTAATGCTTCTCATTAACAGAAAGATTTCATGAGCATTGAACTCAGTGATGGGCACATTAAAGTCAGCTATGATTTGGGTTCAGGAACAGCTTCTGTTGTCAGCAACCAAACCCACAATGATGGGAAATGGAAATCATTCACCTTGTCAAGAATTCTAAAACAAGGTGAGTTCCTGCAGGGATGACATCATAAACATCCTAATTATCTTATCCAGCACAGCTAACTACCTAATCATAGAGAAGATGATGTATAAAATTGCTGGGTCTAGAAAGCTGTAAAAGACTTAGCAACTTATTCTGCTTTCAATTACAGATGTCTCAGGTTAGCTGTGACTGATTGCAGAGTCAAACAGGTCTCATATGATTTTCTTTTGAAAATGGTAGCTTAATTTTTCAGGCATAATTCTGCCTTACAACTACCCAAATTACACTCTTAAATGCATTGGGGGGGGCGGGGGGGACATGAAGTTGCCTGATGTTTTTCCAAGTTCATAAACAGGCCTGTGCTATTACTGTTAGAATGCAAATTGAGTTTGCACTTCCCAATATCTTTTGTAATCTGGGTATATCAAAGTGTAACTTGGGTATATTAAAGTGACCCTTGGTAAAACAGGTCACTTGGTAAAACAGATGCTAGCAATTTAATAATCTGTCTACAATACATAATGGACCTGTTTTACCAAGGGTCACAGTTCCTTGTGCTGCAAGTGGAAAGGTTTTCCACTACTAAAAATGAAAGCCAAGAAGGATCTTGTTCACTTACAATATGTGTAGGAGGAGTGAGCAACTATGTCCTAAAAATCCCACCAGACATAGCCAGCATAGTCAGTGGTCAAATATTATGTGAATTGCAATCTTAAAAATAGCTGGAAAGCAACAGCTGTCCACCCCTGATCAGCAAAAAAATTAATGGAACCTAAAAGAATTTTAATAAGATTGATGATATTTCAGAGCATAATTTCACATCTCTGTTGAAAATGTGAAAGATGTGTCACAACATTAGCTTTCCAAAAGATTCAGCTATCTAACTTGGTCCTAAATCTGGCAACCATTTGTGTGGATTCATCAAAAAAAGTCCCAGATTTGTGTCTGGCAAGAGAAATATTCTAGAAATATTTTGAGTCAGATGCTATAAAACCATATATCAGGTACAAATCATTGCATGTGTTCCTACAATATTATTCTGAGTGACAAAGGTGAGTTAACCATTTTCTAAGATTTCCTGCCATGATCAAGGGCATGCAAAAGAATGGGGTGGATGCAGCCTAGTGGCTTGTGAGTATAATATCTGTGTATAGTACATGTTGTTACATCAAATTCATTCATTTTTCTTGTGGTTATGCACATACTTTCATCCTTGCTTAGTGTCACTTTCACTGACATCTAGAAGCTACAAACAGCAGAAAAACCCTCACAAGTTTGAATTTGAGAGCACTAATACAAAATGCAAAACTTTATTGGGAGGGAGGAACATTGTTTTAAAAGCTTAATAATGTATTGAATATTTTCTGGTATCATCAACCTTTTCATAACAGCTTAACAGTTTCATAGGAATTGTGAAGGAAAAGATCCCTTATTCTAGAATGAATTCCTTCATCATAGAAACATGGGAGAGACTAGTGGAAAGTACCTTTGGAAAAGAAATGGCTACACTTGATTAGGGTTAGGGTTCTACAAGAGGTTGTTCATTTTACTTTTCACTTTTACTTTTCACTTTCACGTTTTACTTTTAATAATCAGTCACTTTTTACATTAGCCTGACATAAAAGAATGTTTGCATTATTTGCAGAATAATTGGTTGTTGTTGTTGTTGTTGTTGTTTTTCATTTTTTGGTACTTCAGATTTTGTGCATGAAGTACAGATGCCAAGTACTAATAGTTTACAAAAATGGGTGGAATAGTAAGAGCACATTTTGTCTCACATTTCAGTTTCTATATGAGGTAGAGCGAAGTGAAATGTTGTTAGTTGCATGTGGTCCATTTTTCTGCAGCTCCCCGACCCGTTCCCTCCAAGACTTCAGGTCCTCCCATTTCAATTTTTCAGGAAAAACCTCCAAATTGCCTCCAAATATTTGGCTTTTAATACCTCTCTGTACTCCCCCATCCTGCCCCCCCAAAAAACCCTGCAAAAAAGTCAGAAATATCAAATCCCCAAACTAGGAAGGGAAAATGCAGTGGTGTAATTCACCACAGAAGCAATGGTTGCCCCCTGGGCCTATCACATTTGTTTATTCTGGACTTTGCACTTGCTACCTTTTTGAAAAAGGAAAAGAAAACTAGTAGTCAGGGCTCACAGATGGGAAGACAGGTGTTCCCTTTTCCTTTCTCCACAGATGCTCGTGGTTGACGGCACAATATGTTCAGTAAATATAGTGATTAGCACACTAGAAGCTGCTTCCAGATCATGAAAAGAGGAATATTACATTAAAGAAGTGTGGAGACTATTGAAAATTATACTAATGCCTTACCAAAAACTACAACTTACAAAACATATTTCTGTAAACATATATCCCATCAGGTTTATATTATTACTGTTGTTTACATCGTCATCATCATCATCATCATCATCATCATCATTAGGGTGTCAAAATATTTTAAAATTTCCTGATGAGCATCATTAACCAGAACAAGCAACATTTGCCCAAGCTGCCTACTGGCCCTGGGAGGCTCTCCTCCTGAATAGTGCAGAGGATCTGAATCTAGCAGCTAAACTCTCAGTATGAGAGATTGCCCTAAAATTCTTGCTTACAAGTTGGATAGCCATGAATTTCTGTGTACATTAAAATAAATAAATGCATATAGGATTCTGGGGGAGATTCTGCCTCAGCTGTATCCCAATGATAGTCTGACTTTTGTCAGCATTAGATGTTTTGAACTGAGACTAGGGTACCAGCCACAAGGTGGCATGGAATGGGAGGAAGACACTGGTCTGGTCTGCACTTACCGTAAAATCCAAGTGGGCCCTGAGTTTTCCAGATTCACCTGTAAAAAAAAGACCCTTGGCTTATCTACACTCTTGCTATGAACACTGAGGCAAATTGCTGCAAATTCAGATTAAATAGCCACATATTCTCCCATTCCAAGGTAGCCTCATTGTAAAAAGGTGGTCCTCAAGCTAGTTTCCTCAAATGACTTTTGGCCACATCTGTGGTTGTGCCAATTTTTCCTCCCTGTCCATCAAGCATCTGAACATTCGCATTTTCACCCTAGTCCTGGACACTCCTCTACCTCTTTTTTACCACAAGAAGACTAGTCTTTGGCCATCACTAAACTAAGCTAAGCAGTTAATCAGAGGTCTGCAGATATAGGTAAAAATACCTACCAAGCAGATATACTGATACCTAGTTATGCACACAAATATTGTACCCTTTTTGAAAATGGTGAAGGAGCAGCTTGAACTTCCCAGCTCTTGAAGATTGCCACTTCCTGGCAGGAATAATCATGTGGCCACCAGTCCCTGTCTGTCCCATCCCAACCATCCCAAGTCCCTCCATCTGCTGCCAATGCAAATCCACCAATCATACATCCACTCACCCAAATTTTCCAGGAAATTCCAGACAAAGACACTTTTTTGTTGATTAAAGCCCTCAAGTGCCTAAGCCCTGTACCCACCATGGACTGGTAAGGCTGTCATATGTCTGGATCACTGCCAAATTGAAGTGAGAGAGGGATTTTTTTAAAAATAGTGTAAACAAGCCCAAAACTAATTTCCTGATAAGCAGCGGTGCATTAGGTAAGCAGAACCACAGCCTGTATAAACCAAGCCACTGCAACAGAATTAGATGGGTTTACAATTTTTTATTGTCATGTTGCTTGAATGGATATGTCAGTTACAGCTTTTTAAAAATATAGCATTAGTCACTGTAATGAAGAAAAAGGTCATTTAGCATTAGCTAGTTCTGAGGAAGAACTAGCATTGCAAATCATTGCATGTGGCAAATTCTTGCTTATTTTTTTTTCTTTTGCATGTGTATTCTTTACTTTTATACTTTTTTGTTTCCAATGTGTGATACTTTTAATGCTTCATTTTAGACTACATGGATTGCACTGATTTGTAACAATGTACAAACATTAAACTCCCATTAAATTTACCAGTATACCAAGAGGTCATTCATCATTAAAATATACCTTGGGGGAAATATGTGTAAGCATGCATGCACACACACACACACGCGCACACACACACACACATTTTTCTTAAGGGATATAAACCATGAGCATTTGCCCAAAAGGTATTATTGAGCAACTATTCACTATTAACATTTGAAACATTCTTCCAGTGAAATGTATATTAAACTTTTCCTTTATTTTTCCACAGCTAATGTTTCAATTGTAGACATAGACTCCAATCAAGAAGAGATCATATCAACAGTTGCAACAGGAAAGCACTTTGGTCTCAACTTGAAAGCTAATGAGCCTATCTATTTTGGTGGACTGCCAAGTTTAAGAGGAAATCTAAGGTAATAGTACTTAACACATTGGGGCAAAGCAGATGGGCAGTAAGGAGCATCCAGAAGCTGCCCCCAGCCCAACCGCCCTGGGGCTGTGGCGAACACATGCTGCGGGCCTCCTGCTGCAGCCCCAAATAGAAGCGGAAATGATTTGCTTCTTTTGGGGCCAGATTTGGGTCACTTTAGGCAGCCCTGGCACAGTTGGGGGGCAGCTTCCAGATGCTCCGGAGACATGCATCGTGTAAACACCACACCAGAAACCGCCCTCATCTGCCCGTCTGTTTCAGGCCATAGTCAGTGATTGAAATTGTGTAGCAAAAATGTTCTTGCTATTTGAACTTGATTATTTGTTTGAATTTTTATACTCTCTGGTTTTTTGTTTCAACCCCTTTGGCCTGATGAGCACTTTGCCTTCAGAGACCAATACAAACTGCAGCAGTGCCTGTGGATTCATTCTTGTACTCACCGCTTAGGTCTAACTCCTGAGGGGCAGCTGATGGTTATATGATAGGGTTGTTGTTTTTTGCAGCTTCAGCAGCTGGGAAAATGGCCCATTAGTTGGGAGGAGTGAGATGGCTGTGACAGTGCCAGGAGTGAGAAATTTGCTGCTCCCATTTTTTTAGAAGGCCTTCATTGTCTTGTCTTCCTCCTTTCCCCCAGCCACTGTCTCATGTCCCTGCCTTCCCTTTCAACTCATCTCGAGAATGACAGTGACGTACCTGAATGATAGTTTTTTAAACATAGGATAGGTAGGAAGGTAGGAAGTTAGTGTGTGTTGCAGAGGCAAAGTGGAAGGCAATCTGGTGTGGGAAAAATAGAAGATTATGTGGAAAGGAGAGGAGAAGCACTAATGATGAGAGGTAGTGGGAAATGTTAGACCTCATCAGCACATTTCCCTTCCGGTCACCAAGGGATATCTATCACCAAGGCATATCTATCCAGAGTCACCAAGGGATATCTATCCAGACCCACTTTTGTTTACTTATCATTTTTTAAAAATCTGACTAATTTCTTTTTAAAAAGAGAGGCTGGAACCTGAAGTGGTGTCCAAATAGTTGATAGGAGAGAATAATGCAGGGGTCGGCAACCTGCAGCCCATGGGCTGCACCCGGCCCGCCGACCCTGCCAACCAGCCCCCGCCAACTGGCCCCCGCTGACCGCCACCGCCCCCGCCCCCTGCCGCACACTCCCGGCGCACACGCTCCCACCGCCATTTGTGCATGCACAGTACTCCTGCGCATGCGCAAATGGGTTGTGGCTGCCATTTTGACAAATAAAATGGCGGCCGCACTATGCACGGTGGCGCAGCAGCGGCAGCGTGTGTAGCAGCAGCGGCTGGCGGCGACAGGGGCTGTGTGCATGCGCATGAGCGCACACGCCGCCATTTCCCCCACACACCCAGCCCAGCGGAAGACCTGGGGACCAGCGACTGGCCCCAGGTATGTAAGCATTGGCGACCCCTGGAATAATAGAATCTGTCAGTTTGTCTGTGAAAAGCAGGCCCCAGTTTTAGACAAAATGAGGGCATAGAAGAGAATGTTTTTTCACTCTCATTTTTTATAGAATATACTTGCAGTGTATTTACTTTTCTTTCTTTTTTATCCACGTACAAACCCAGTGCCAACTTTCTTGTTGGGTAAAGAGTCAATTGTAAATTTGATCATGTATAAAATATATTCCATTATGCACCATTATGCATCATTAAGAGACTAGGTTCTGGGCTTTAATAATTGCTTTTTCTATTATAAAATAAACAGTAGAAATTTTGTTTATGTTTGCAGAAACATTTTGTCAAGAGAAAGGTAATAGCACTACAAAGTTCAGTTACAGTATGAAACAGGCAGCCCTACTTTCCTATAACATGGAAGTATAAGAGTAATAAGGTCACACTGAGCATATGCAGAGAGATCTGGAGTGATGAACAGATTGCTGCAGAACCAAACAACTTTCTGTTGTTTAATAAGGCTGAAAATGCAGTTGCTGAACTATTATTGTTGTTGTCATTTTCAGTTTGTTTGTCAATCTTCTAACTATAGGTCCTTTTTTAAAAAAATGATAAATTAACACTACCAGTTCAAATGAATCCATATGCATATGTATTAGCCTAAAGCTGTAGCTCAAACATAACATCATGAGAGTTGCATGGCTGGATTAAACCAAGAATCTTGATCCTGTTCCAGGCAAATGCCACTGAAAGCTAACAAGCAGGATTAGGAAATTACATTGAGTTATCATGGCAAGTGACTTTTCATAGTCTCGCCCTCCACAAATTATTCTTACTTTTAAAAGCCATCTAAGCATCTTCCCACACATATTGTGCCATGGAGTTGTATAGATGAATTATATATTTTTGTGAATTAGGTTGTCAGTCCTGAACATACTACCAGTCAGCTACAGAAGGTAATCCTCAGTTCTAGCACTATGAAAGTGAGCAGGGGAGGCAGGACAAGAAACAACCCTTCTATCCACTTTTTCCACAGTTTATAATTTTCCATACTACTGGTGAGTCCCTAGTATTGATCTTCCCAAATTCCAGCATTTCATTCTAAAGCATTCAAAGGGATGTGGCTGACAGACCAATGGACGTTTTGGCTATAGACCAACTTGACTGATATATTTACATTGATATACCTGTCTATAACAATCCCTACTGGCCACATGTTTTACTTCTCATAAGTCACCTTGGTTATTTATTATCTTGCCATTCTCTCAGTATGGGACCCAAGGGACCTAACAACACAGATGAAAACAAAATAAAATAATTGGTACAACAAAAAGGGTTAAAAACAACTGAACTGTCCTTTTTTAAAAGCACCAATTTAAAGCACTATAAAAGTATTTAAGTAATACATCCTTTCAATAGATAAAAGTATAGCAGTACTTAAACCTACTTTCTCATGTTGCAAAATAATACCTTAGGTGGTGCTAAAACCACCTGTTTTGTACCAGTTAGCTTGGAGGCAGACTGTGAGGGATCTCCCCTGTTTCTCCCAGCCTGTATAGCTCACTACATGAATCCGTATTACCAACTCCCTGGAGAAAGTGGATAAAAGGATCCAATGAGTTTCACAATATTTGATTCATCCCCATATATCATGTGGTGAAATGATCTACTACTAATGTGTAGAATTCAAAGACATAGGATGTTATCACACGGGGAGTTGCGGGGAGAAAGTGGAAATAAACGGGACAAGCAGAAAACTTTAATTTACGGGATTTGTCCTGTTCCTCCTCATCTGATAACTAAATTCGAATTTAAAAGGGGGTTAATTCGAACAAAAACCTGATCTTTTCAAATCCTCAAAAATCCCGAAAATGAAAAGATCAGGTTTCATTCGCATTAACCCCCTTTTAAATTCGAATTTAGTTATCAGACGAGGCGGAACGGGACAAATCCCGTAAATTAAAGACTTCCGCTCATGCCCGTTTATTTCCACTTTTGCCCCGTGACTCCCCGTGTGATAACGTCCATAGCTATGTTAGTCTGGTAAATCGGTATGCAAAGAGATCTTTTAGCATGCATCTGAGGACGTATGATCAAGTCTATGAAAGCTCATGCTACCAACTTATTTCTTTCAGTTAGTCTCAAAGGTGCTAAAAGATCCCTTTGCATGCTTGTGCATAGGGGTGCCAGAGTGAAAACTGGAGCTGGTTTCTATATCTTTAATGGTTCTGTAGAACAGGGAATTTCAAGTGTTGCCTTTTACCTGATTGAATGATTAGCAACACCTGCTGAACGTCCCTCTTCTTTTTTGTTGTTGTTAACTGCCCTCAAGTCAATCTTGCAGCATGGCAACCTATGGATGAGACATCTCCCTCTGTCCTCCACTGCTCTGCAGTGCGTCCCAGTCCTTGGTTTGAATTTTCCTTTGACTTCCTGGATCTTGTGAATTAGATCTCTTGTTCCTCCCTTTTTGTTGTAGTCTTCTATTTCTCTGCATTGCTCATTGTAGTAATTTTCTTTTATCTTTCTGCACAAGCTATTGTACTTCTGCATTAATTTGTTCCTATCTCCCTTTTGGTTTTCTTCTCTTTTCTTTATTGCTTGTAATGTTTTTTCTGTCATCCATGGTTTTATTTTTTCTCTTTCTTTTTGTTTACTGAAAGTGTCTGTCTGCATTCCTCTTTTATTATGTCCCTGGCTTCAATCCATAGTTCCTCTGGTTCTCAGTCTATAATGCTTAGTAGAGCGAGTCTGTTTCTTATGTTGTCAGTAAATTCTGTTGAGATATTATTTAGATTATATTATGGTATAATCACTGGCTTTGTTTTCTTCTTCAATCTTACTCTTATTTTGGTTATTCCCTCTTCTGCACATCCATTAAAGGTTCAGGAGCTGGCTAGAGTTTTTAGTCTGGCAAAATTACCAATGCAGATGGTCAGAACTTCTAGTTGGAAGCAGGCAGCTAGGACATAAGCCAGTAGCTGGTTCCGCTGGTGGAAAAGAATGGCAATTAAGAACATCTCCCTTAATGTGGGTCTTGGTTTAATTTGGTTTAATTTGTACCTTACATTCTCTTTTGATAAGAATGGTAACACTGGTCTTCTGGGAACATGTTAAAACAGGTGGAATCAGCACTGGAGTGATGCTTAACATACTTGCTCTTCTTAAGGCAAGTCAGTGTCTTGGGGATATAGATCCTGCTATTTTCAGTCATTGTGTGATTAGGGAAGAAAATAGTTATCAGTTGAGACCCCTATTAATTTTTGCAAGCTTTGAGGGTTCCTTCCGCCTGGCTAGCATGGACAAGTACTTTCCTAAGAATCAAATTTACCTCCATATTAGAGATTTTTTAAAAAATCATGTACAGATATTACAAATATCTATTTCTTGTATATATGTTCATTAAAGTAGCCTATAATAGCTTATGTCCTATATATGTGTTTGTGAAAGTAGCCTATAGTTTAAAAAATGAAATGTTGTTGTAGGAATGCTATTTGTTTTTTGTTTTTTTTTAAAAAAACAACAACATTATAATTGTAAATAAAATTGTGTTGGTTCTTTTTTTCTCTTTCTCTCTTTTTTATTTTTTATCCTAGTATGAAATCAAGGTAAACAATATCCAATTTAAATCAGCACTTGCATGCTTTATGCTTTGCATGGGTTAAGCACCGCTTGCAACAGGTGGCAAAGCAAAAAGCAATTTGTGTCTGTATTTGTTCCAGCCATTGCTCTGGGGTTGTTCATTCAGCAAGAGATATTGCTGCAGCAAATCAAGCTACTCCTAAGTGCTTAACATAGTCTTGCCTCATGCTGGGCGCACACTTGCAGCAACAAACACTTAGTAAGCATCTTCACACAGCTGTTTACATCTTGCTGTGTGGGGTTTTTTCTTTCTTTCTTTCTTTCTTTTCTTTTTTTTTCTTTTTCTTTTTCTTTTAAAATTTTTTTTTTTTTGCCTTTTAAATTAATCATATCAGGATCCTACTGGGAAGGAGAAAAAAATCTGCATACAATCTGTGTGGGTTTCTTTTTTCAAAAAAAAATGTTCGGAGCTTCTGTTCAGCATGTAACAAATTAGTAACTGAGCCATGTTTGGAAATCTTTGAGAACTAAGTGTCAATCTCAAAAGATTATTTTTTTAAAAAAAACACACTTTTCCAAATAATGGGGGGAGGCCATTTGTTCCCAGAAAAATGAATAAATCTTTAGAAACTGACAATAGTTTTCAACTATTTTTAAACATGTTTAGTTGTTAATGTGCACATGCGATGGAGGGGTGACTCTCTATTGTAGGATTTTCTAAAACTTCTAACCCCCAAAATTCCCAGTCATGGCCTCTGGTGACCTGGAATAATTGAAACGGATACAGCATATCTAGAGGATATTGAATTGGAGTAATCGTTCAGTGCAAGATAGAAGGTTGTCCTTTTGTGGCACACATATTTTCAGAAAAAAAGAATTGTCTTAATAGATCAAACCAGAAGTCTATCTAGTCAAGAAGCCAGAAAGATTTTTTTGGATGCCCAGGAAAAAAGATGTAAGGTTAAACACCTTTACCTGTTGGTTATCTCTACCTCTGAAATTTAGAGTTTACTGCCATTTTATCTGAAGGTTCTGTACAGGTCTATAGGCTAGTACAAATTGAGCCATTTTTTATCAAGTGGGGAATCATAAAACAAACAAAAAAGTTATCTTGTGTGGGTTCCAAAAAACACCCCCTGAAAGGATTATCACCAATCCTCTTGATGTTTTGTCCATTGCCTCAGACCAAATCAAAGTTCTTTCTCAGGGCCCTTGTTGTACAGATGGGTCTTACAAATGGAGTTCATGCAAAATTAAAAGTAGAATTTAAGTTAAAAGATTATATGGCTGAGGGCAAGGACTCTCTTACTATTGATCTATGTAAGTTGCTCTGAGCTTTTTTCAGTTGAGCGTTTTAAATAAGCAAAGAATGTACTGTAATGCCCTCTGCATAGATTGAAGTAAACTCTTTAAACCAGGGGTAGACAACCTTTCCCCTTTAAGGGTCGAGGGACTTCAGCTCCCAGAAGCCTCAGCCATGTTGGCCAATAGTCCCATGTTGGCCAATAGCTCCTGGGATTCTGGGAGCTGAAGTCCCTCGGCCCTTAAAGGGGAAAGGTTGCCTACCCCTGCTTTAAACTCTCCATCAGTTATTTAAGAAATGCTGAAATAAGGGTTTTCTGTGCCCAAAGCTTGAAAATGAAATGGTATCACAAATTTTGTTTAATGGGAAATGCCATTTAAGTGGTATGGGAAGATGAAAGATTATATTTGAGATGCAAAGAATTCTGTGTTTCTCCTCTCTGCCCTTCTCTGTGTGAGGTCCTGTGCAGGGCAACACATGCAATACATGCATATGGGTGAAAACACATAACAAGGGAGTATGGTTAATCTTTTTTCCTAAAATTACTTTTCAAATCTCCATGTTTTAATCCATATGGACAGAGGGGGGAAGTATCCACATAGCTGCTCCCTGTGGGTGAAAAAAAGATATTAGGGAAGGTGATCTTTTGTGGGAAAATGTTAAGATTAGCGAGCGCTAAGCAACATTTCTTGGCACATCTATCTGCTCCAGTGCAACCTACCCCAGCATGCTTAGGGTTCAGGGAAAATAATCTCCCTGTTCAACATGTAATTTGAGCCTCAGTGACCCTGAATCTCTGCCAAGTATTGCTTGGTAAGGCTTCTCTAAGGAGATACAAGTTTTTGAGGCTACTAAACATTCTGCTGTTGTAGGTTATTGTATGAAGCAAATGTATGAGATGTAGCATGAATATTTTCAAACCTATATATGTATATATTCACCATTCTCAAGCTTGTTTTGTCAACCACGATCAGAGAAAATTTAGAACCTAAAATGTCTGCATTACAGGGCTGGCATATATTCTATGTGTGAAAAAAAAACAGAATGAGGAATCTGTTTCCCTTTTTTTATAGTACGTATTCAAATATTTGCAGCTTTTCAGATAAACATGCTATGCTTCGCTGAGATGGCTACACTGCAGCAAAAAGAAAAAAAAATCAAAGCTGAAAAATTCTACCATTAAATGCATATTTGTTAAGCTATGTTATACAGTTACTGTGTGATTAAGATGTTGTTTTATAGCAAACTGTGAATTTCTGTTTTCTCATCTTTAATACCCATGTTTTAGATTCCTATTTTCATAAGCATATCTCACTTGATAGGTAAGTTGGTCAGATTATACCTCAAGACTCCCAGTCTTTAAATCCATTGACAATTAACATGGATTGACTAGTTAATTTCTTCCATTTTTCTTCTTACATTCTTTTAGAACCTAAATATTACTATGGCTGCAGAAAGCCTGTAGTATAATCACTTAACAGGGAATGAGGTCCATTGAACATATTGGGGCTTTCTTATGGGTAGAAAAGTATAACATTGCACTATAAATTTCTTTGCAATGGGTTTAGTGTGTTTTAAAAAGTGATATAGACAACTGCTTTAGCATTTCTGTGATGACGTTAGTATTGGTGTGCCTTCTAGGATCTTAGAATTGGTTTTTACTGGCAAATAAATCTTGATTTGATTTTCTGTTTGCAGACCTGAAGTAAATACAAGGAAGTATGCAGGTTGCATCAAGGAAATTGAAATTTCTAGGACACCATACAATCTTCTGAGCAGTCCAGACTATGTGGGCATTACCAAGGGTTGTACACTGGAGGTTAGTATCTCTTGTTTATGTTCCCTTGAGTATCCTAGTAGTTTTCATTCCACAATCCATGGACAAACTGAGAAAATTCATATAAAAAGGAAGCACTCATACCTATGATGGCAAGGTGTTTTTTTCCATTATGAATCTTCCACACCATAGGTTGCCATGCAGCCCCTCATAAGGTGAGTTTTCAAGACAGTGATGGGTGCTTCCTGGAGCATCAGTTGCTGGTGAGAAAATTGGTAACATTTATTTCATGGTTGGATTGACAAGCTATATTAGTAATCATGGCAGGTGAGGAGAGCAATCCTGCCATGACAGTGAAGTGGTTTGCTATTGTTGTTGTTTTGTGCCTTAATGCTGATGAAGTTAAGCCCAAGGCAAACCTATCAGGGGTTTTCTCGGCAAGATTTATTCAGAGGAGTTTTGCTTTTCTCTAAGGCTGAGAGTATGATTTTTATAAGATCAGTTATTTTCCATGGCTGAGTGGGGATTCACAGCCCAGCCTCTCAGACTCTTAGTCCAGCACTCAAACCACAGCACCTTGCTAGCTCTTAGAACATGGCAAAACATAGAGAGATTCATATAAAGAAAACCAAGACCAACCACAGGCATTTTGCTACCTGAGGAACAACAAGAAATTATCCTCTCCTCAAAGTCATGGCACATTGTACTCAAGAAAAGTTATTTTTACACCTGGAACAGATAATCCCACATATCTTTAAATTCTGTAGTAATACAAATGTAGTGATAATAAATTCTACCAATTTGCTACTTTTCATGATACAAAACTCTGCTGCCTGAAGAGTCCATCTCACTTTGATTAACGATAGGTTAGTGCTGATAAGAGTTACTATGAAATGGTTAAATAGTTGTATTAACAGGAATGCCAAATAGTGGAATCTTCCAGGCATTGCTCCAAGATGAAACCAGTTCATTTCAGAAGGTGGTATAGATGCAGTCCTTGGCAGCTTGGGCTTAGAATCGTTCCTAATCATCATCAGCTGAAATCATTGTACGCTTTGGCTGTGCTTAAGCAGTCTCACATAAAAAGAGTGATTCATTATTTGGTGACATATAGCACCTCTTCTGCACACTCAGTGTGGGTGGAAAGGAGCACAGAGAGCCCTGGGCAGTACATTGCATGCCTTATTTATGAGTTGGGCTCGGCAGGCCAGCTTAAGTGCTCCTAACCTCAGATAATAAAGCAATGACAAATAATGGAGCCTAATGCATAAGTGAATTGGTTTTAAAGTGCAAGCAAACTGCACTGTAGGGAAATATCAGGTTTAAATAACAATAAAGTGTTGGTTTTAAAATTAAAAAGGATCATTTTCCAAAAATGAACACCACAGCTGAAGCTCCCTATCCATAAAGTATGTCACACAGCAGCAGGGCAAGGACAGGCAAAATGAGGACATAGAAGGTATTTAGTGATAATTGAAATGAAGACAGTATATGTGGGCGAGGGAGCTTTTGAAGTTCAAATGACGTTATGGAGGTGGCAAATCAGTGATTGCGAGGACTGAATGAGGAAAAATAAAATTGAAGTTCAGTCCTGATAAAATGTGCCTGACTACACTTGTTGTCTGTCTCAAGAAAGGTGGTGTTTGGCCAGTTGTGGATGGGATTAAACTCTTGGACCTCAGAACAAAGGGGTCAGTGGGCTTAAGCCTTGCCCCCACTGCATAAGGGGGAGCTAAGCCCTTCATATGAAATAAGCTGACAAAAGTGGGCCACCAACATTCCTACATAGTTGAGTCTCCTTAGAAATGATTTATCAAAAGTGTACGATCAAACATATAAAAATATTTAGACAGCCATTGTCACTGAGCCCTCCCAGGAATAATATCTATCCTGTACACATTTCCTTGGGAGTACCCCACACTGAGCACATAGAGAGCACCTCTAAGTACAATGTGCTTGCAAGAATCTTCACATTTAAGGATATTTCAATGATGACACCTTAAAAACAGTTCCAGAATACCTGGTTACACTCCCAGAAAGGATCTATGTTTATAAATCATCTTGTTTTTGGAGACAAAGTGGCATCAATAGCTCAAAGCACCCTTTGCCACCTACTACTGGCTCCTGATATTATCCTGTCTGCCTTATAAGTGGAGCTGTGTTCAGTTAATACAAAATACAGTAGCTAGGATGCTGACTGAGACCAGATATATGGAAAACAGCTTCCCAGTTTTCAAATGGCCAAGATTGCTCCAGGGCTGTTTCTTGTCCCCAATTCAAGGTTTTAGTTATAACAACTAAACAGCTAAGGAACTGATTATCCCAAGGGCCACATCTTCACATTTGAGCTTCCTAGCTGATAAGATCTGTTTCATTCCTTCTCCAGCTCCTGTGTGGCACACTTAAATTTACAGTGCTTTATAAATAATAATCATCAACTTAGAGTTCCAAAGTTGAGCAGTTGACTGGATGAAGTGAAAAACAGGCAGGATTCAAAGCTATATAACAGCTTTCTGCACTGGGATTTTGAAGATACAAGGTTGTGTCCAGCATCTGTTTTCCATAAGACCTGCCCTAGACACTTAGTTGCCTGAAGTGAAGGACCTGCCCTTGCTGAGGGCACTTAACCCCACTGACCTCCTTGTTTTAGGTCCAAGGGTTTAATCCCATCCACAACTGACCAAACACCACCTTTTTTGGGAAAGCTTCTGAAGCTAATTTGAATGGCAACAGAATTTTACTGGAACTTTCACAGTGAAGCAATGTTCTTTCCTCAAACCCAATGCTTCAGGTCACTTAGTGAGTCATATACAGCAATGGCTAGGGAGTTTGACCAGGAGGTTCCTGTATTTGCACCCCCAGTTGTCTTACTCTGCCTAATGGTAGGGCCAATACCACCTTCCATATATGAAAGGTCCTCCATCCAATTTTTTTTTGGGGGGTCACTCTTTTCACCCAGCACAGTGCATGCTTTTCAACAGTCTGCCAACCCTCTGTTTAGCAATTTCGGGGGTGGGGGGGTAAAGGGCTGACATGGAGATAAGAGGACAGGGATCCATATCTAACCTACCATGTGAGTCTCTGGGCTGCCACTTGCCAACCCTATCTAGCAATCACTGGAGAAAATGTAATTCTGAAAAAAGTCCTGACTGTACAGTTATTGTTTTCTAAATTTAAGATTTCTGGCTGTTTTCTAATATTGAATGATGTAAGATAAGAGCAAATGTTTGTACAACACCTTCTAATGTAAACTGTTGGCTCTGTTTAATTTGATCTGCTATTCCCAGAAAGTTTTCCATTCATTCTCTTCTTTCCTGCAGAATATCTACATAGTCAGCTTCCCCAAACCAGGTTTTGTGGAGCTGCCACCAGTCTCATTTGATGTAGGAACAGAAATCCACTTGTCCTTCAGCACTAAAAATGAATCTGGTATCATTCTCTTCGGTACTAGTGGGGTGCCTGTATCCCCAAGGAGGAAACGCAGGCAGACTGGGCAGGTACAGAATCATAAGAAGATATTGTTTGGTGTCATGTTTCTATTAATGTCAGTGACAGAAAAAAATATATCAAATAAATTATTTCAACTATATCTGGTGTGAAAACAGAAGATTGAGATTCAGAACATTCCTTTGAAAGTTTTTCTTGCCTTGGAGCAGAGGTATCTTATTAAATAAACATAAAACAGACTAATTTATTTATCTATCACACACAATGTTTTCTTTTAATTATAGATGCCAAAGCACATATACAAAGCATCTGCTCCCTTATTAATCTGATGTCTGATAACTTCATATCTCATAATGCTGTTGCTCTTTGTTATGCTTTAAGTACTAAAGAAATAGCAGAAAAATATAAGCAAAGTGATCTTCTCTTAAATAAAAGTACATTACCAACAGACATATACAGTTGGCATTCTACATTCATAGGTTTTACTTCCACAGATTTGCTTAATTGTGAGTTTGCCACTAAGAAGCCCTCCACAATTCAATATATTGTATAAGGACTTGAGCCCGCTTACCATTTAATTTCAGTTCATTTCAGTTCAGTTGCAGTTCATTTTAGTTGCAGTTCAAAAGCTTTCAAATGCAAGTAGATAAATAGGTACCACTTCAGTGGGAAGGTAAACAGCATTCTGTTCAGTCATGCTGGCCACATGATCACAGAGTAGACTCTGACAACGCTGGCTCTTTGGCTTAGTAACGGAGATGAGCACCGCCCCCTATGGTCCAAGATGACTTGACAACCTTGTCAACGGGGAATACCTTTACCTTTTTTACCTACCATTTCATATATATAAGGATTTTCCAGCTTACTTCCACTGGCCACATAGTCCCAGGGCAGAAGAGGAGGTGGCAGCAAGCTGCGGTCGCCAGGTATGCATTCTTCATTTCCCCACTCCCAGGCTTCAGACACAAGGCTTTAAATGTGATATATGGTGTAAGGCAGTGGCAGCAAGCCACAGCCACCAGGCATTCATTCTTCATATTCCCCCCTCTCCAGGGAGTCTGCCACCTTCCATTTCTACCTTTGTAAGAAATTTGAGATTCACCATACACTGAGAGATAAAACATGTGAGCGAGGCTGGCTGGAACTGAGACAGCCTCACTCATGTTTTGTGTCTCAATGTGCAGTGTATCTTGTATTTCTCTCAGAGGTGTGAGCAGGTGGCAGACTCCCCTGGGGGGCATGAAGAACACATGTTCAGTGGCCTGGCTTGCCACCACTACTCTATGCCAGATATGGCATCTGAAGCCTCATGTCTGAAGCCCAATAGGGGGAACATGAAGAATGTGCAGCAGCAGCTTCATTTATATACCGCTTCATATCACGCTATGGGATGTCTAAGCGGTTTACAACTGTAAGCTCATTGCCCCCCCCCCCAACAGTTGGGTACTCATTTTAGCAACCTCGGAAAGATGCAGGCCTGAGTCTAGCCTGAGCCTTGGCTAGTATTGAACTCGCAACCTTGTGGTCTATGAGTGAGTGGCTGCAGTACAGGCATTTAACCATTTAATGTGTGCCTGGAGGCAGGGCCTTGCTATTATCTCCACTGCTGCCTTGGGACTGCTTTTTGCCCTGGTAGGACTTTTATTCATTTATTTGTGGTCTTTCCACTTTTGCAGGGGCCCTGCACCCCTAACCCCCATGAATGTGGGGGGGGCAAATATATAGTGATTTGTGTATTGGTTTCTATGAAAGCATTTTCCTTTCTATCTAGTGATCAATTGGCACTGCTCATATAGTGGTTTAATTTTTAAAAAATGATTCTGTAGTTTTCTGTGTAATAGACCAAACAGAATTTTTATATATATTAATGATGTTTTATTGGCTTTCTTGTACAATAACAATAACAACTATACATCCCAACATGCTTACAAACCTAAACAACCTAAACAGAAAAAAAAACCAAGAAACAAAACTAAAAACAAATATAAGACACATATATAACAAATACATTCTGCCTTTATCTCCTCATCACACTATTGTTGTTTCCATATTCAAGGTAGTTCTACTCTGAATCTGAATCTTCAATATCCCCAACACTTTCCCTGTCTAAATCATGAAATTCTATTCTGGGTCTCCTTTATCTCCCATTTCATTCTCCAAACCTCTGTCTTCAATGCTGTTGTCCATCAGCATTGTGTTATGCTTCAACAGAATAAATTTCATCAAATAAATGTCCTCCTAAATCTCCTTCCAAGTAATTTCCATTACCTCCTAGAGTGGATGCATTCTTTGTTCTTCCATTTAACAAAATTTTGGCATTTAAAGACTTAACTCCTTTGCTTCTATGTCAACTTTCTTGCTTCTATGTCAGACTTTCACTGTTTGACTTCTGTTTCTGCTCTCAGACATTATTATTATTATTATTATTATTATTTACCCCACCTTTTGCCATAGCAATCAAGGCGGCTTACATCTAACACAATGCAAAAACTACCCCCATAATAACAACAGATCATATAAATAAACACACTACCCCCCCCCTTAAAAATACATTAAATTCAAATGTCGGTTAAAACCAAAGATTAAACATAACAACCTTCACTTTCCATAAAAAAACCCAATCTTTTTCTTTTCTTTTCTTAAGACCCACTTTAATTGTGAAGTGCACGAAGAAAACAAAACAAATTTCCAAACCTAAAATTATTTTTCTCAGCTCAGACTCTGTGTCTTTGACGATTCAGGAAACTTTATTCTTTTTTTCACTGTTTTTTCATAACTTAGACTTTCTGCATTCAGTCCCAAAAAAGCACATCCATTCAAAAGTCTTCCTCAAAGTTTCCCATAGGATTCCAAAAGGCAGCTAACTCACCAAAGCAGCTGTTAATCACTGTTTTTAAGATTTCTTTTGTTGCTTAGTTGCAACTCTTAGATGTTAATAAGAATATACTTAGACAAGAAATTTGGTGGCAACTTAGTGTCCATTCAGGCTCGCAACAACATGCAGAATTGATGGCATTGTCCCTTGATCGCCCGTCTCCACTTCAGTCCCAGTTGACTAGTGTAGCCACTGGAAGTTCCCTGAGGTTTACCACCTTGGATCCCATTTGGGGAGAAAAGTGGATTGATTATAAATGCAATAAAATAAATAATACTGATCTTCTTAGACAGACCCTTCATTCCCCACTTATCAAGGAGGAAGGACACAGGTCAGAATTTATTTCCAAACCTGCACCAAATCACTGCCATCCCTCTCCTGGATGTCCTGTGTCCTTCCTCCTTGATAAGTGGGGAATGAAGGGTCCTTCCTCCTTGATAAGATTTTCTGTGGAGAAGGTGTCTGCCAGCTATTTTCCACACTAGAAGATAAAGTTGGAAGACATTTTTTTCCATTATTACTAAAGTATCCCTGAGAGGGTGGCAAAGCAAGGAAGAAAGAAAACAGTGACCTAAATCTACTTGTTAGTCACCAAGTAGGTTTATTGAATTAATAAAACTTACATAAATGTTGACTTCCCAGGTTCCCTTTGAGTCATTTTTTTTCTCTTCTGTTGGGAGCAATAGTTTAATTTAGACCAGTGAGTTTACAGTGAGTATGCCTGAGGAGTTCGTGTGGTCTGCACTGTTAAATTAACAAACTCAGTTTGGATTTCTTAGAGTAATTTAGGGAAACAGTTCTCCTTTATTTTCTGTTTGCTTTTGTACCTCTTCAAATTTTGTGTTTCTTGTTTCAGATGCATATTTTTTTTGGTTAAAATGCATGCACAAATGCAAATTTGGAAGAAAAATACATCAAAAATGCATGTTTCATTAAAATAAATTTAAAAATAAACCAGTTTTAACAATGTGCTAAATATAATGATTTATGCAGAAAGAACACAGAGGTATGAATGAACTCATACCAAAGTGAAATGGATTAGAAGCCTTCCATAAACCATCTATCCCTTATCTAGAGATCATGACCATTAGTTTCTGCTATAATCATCCAGAATTTACTTTTAAATATGGCAGCAAGTACATAATATGCTTTATGATGTTCTGAGTTGGCATCTTTAATATTTAGCATATATACTTGTTCATGTTCCATGTACTGTTAACTGTAATTTTTCTTCTGTTGAAAGAAAAAAAACCTTTATGTTTGAGAATTTTTTTGCTACAACTTTAATGCACGATTACAGTAAACACAGCATATGCCAACTTTCAGTGGTTTGTGTGGGTGCTGTATCAATTTGCCTCTCTTTTCCAAGAAGGCAATCATAAGGAAGAATTTAGGTTTGTAAAATCATGTACTTCAGATTAGAAATGTATGCTAATATCAAATCATTGTCATCAGTGCCTAAATTCTCAGGTTCAGCCATAATAAAATATACAGCAGCTTTTGCTCTGTGTTCTTTTCTGTTATATATAAAATGAGGAAACTCCTCTGAAAAGACTGGTTCTTGTTGCAGGCCTATTATGCTGTGTTCTTGAATGGAGGTCGACTAGAAGTGCATGTCTCTAATGGAATACGGGACCCTCGCAGGATCACTATCAAGCCTGAATTTGGCGAGCTTCATGATGGCAAAGAACACTCCATCTGGATAGAGAGGCTTGCAGGGTAATAAATCAGAATATTGAGGGCACTCTGTTTCCAGTCTAACATCTGCAACTACTATGAGGAGGGACGAATGGGATCTGTGCAGTTTTCATTTAAAAATCATCTTCTGACAGTGACGATTTCATTATGGCATAGGTCATGTGTGCATGTAGGCATTGCTGCTTAAGATTTTCATTAATCTAAATTGGAATGTTTAACCTTTGATACTTTTTGCAAATACACTTTATTAATATAATTTGTGTAGCTGAGGAATTGGATCTTGAACTAATATTAAGGAACAGCTTCCAAAGGGAAAGAAAAGCAGCATCAGTTGCTTATGCCACTCAAACTGACTTGAAACTAAAAGTTATTTAATAAGTTTTTCTTGCAGAAGTTTAGCTACCTTCTGAAACAGAAAAGCCATCTACAGCTTTAAGAGTCACTCTTGGTAGCCACTTCTTCCTAACAAGTAGCAATTGAAAGGAAAGAGGGAAGATGAACACGGGAAAGGAAGGTCCAGGATGTGAATGGCATTGGCTCTGGGCCATACGGTAGCAACATAGTTCTTGCCAGAACAAGCTTTTTCTGAATGCGTTGGTGATGATATAACACTTGTACAGTTTGAACTAGTTTTTTCTTTTTTTCTTTTTCCTTGGTTACCCTTCTTTCCCCTTCAGTAGCTGCTCAATAGTGTGGGACGGGTGTCTGATATGCACTTATGCAATAGTGCAAAACCAGGCTTTTAAAGCAATGAGAAAGTACTTGGAAGGAGGTGACAAGAGATGCCATTCTCTCTTTAAGATGCAGCATCTAAAGCTAGCATGTAATATTATGATACTTGTATACTAAACATAATTTTAAAAAATCTTAATTTGGCTAATTTTGTTTAATTGAGGGATATATTCTTGTAAGTAAAAATGCTGTCTACTAGCACACTGAAAAAAATGAGTGACTAACACTGCTAGGGAATTCTGGGAACTGTAGTTTTGTGAGGCATCTAGCCTTCTTTGTCAGAGTTCTGGTACCACAATAAACTACAATTCCCAGGATTCCCTAGCATTGAGCCACGGCACTTAAAGTGGTCTCAAACTGGATTATTTCTACAGTGTGTTTTGGACCTATGTTTCAACCTATACATTAATTCAGAAGCTATGGATTTGGTCATGAGCCGGCATGGTGTAATTTAACAAATAGATGGAGGGGGCACCAATTGGTCCACTCTAAGGCAACCATAAAAGAATATAGTGTTTACAAATGGCCAAAAACAAAAAATGAAAAAGAGCTACCTGCAATGTGTTGAGAAAATTTTAGTCCCTCCAAGAAATAAATACTATTGAGCTGTAAAAACCCTAGTGTGCATCTCTAGATGAAAGATGGAAATATGGCTCACATGTATTTTCATTTTGCATCAATTTGAAGCCACCAAACAAGATATTTGTTTAGAGGCAAGAAGGGATTACTTTGATCATTAGTTTTTTATCCTCCAGCTGCACTCCTAATAAATCCCTGTAAAATAAATTCATTCACTTATATTTTTGTTACCATCAAATCCATTTTGTCAGAATCTAAATTCTTTTCTGATCCCATTATCTTATATATAATTCACAGGTAAAGATGTTCTCCATTTACCCCAGTGTTTTTTATTTATACTGAGAGACTACTTTGGGTTTATGTAGCATAAGTCTCTACATATGGAGTTACCTGTTGATTCTGCTAGACAACCTTTGCGTTAAATGGCAACTGGATATACAACCTGATGCACAACCCAAATAGATATGCTCTACATCACTACATGTACATCTGCATCGCAACCTTGAATGCATTGCAGATGTTTTTCACCAAACCAAAATGTCCAGCTGCTTCCACAGAGGAATTTACACATATGTATGACACCAACAGGATTCTTGCCTATACATTTTTCTACTTATTTCAGACCACACTTTTCCTCTAAAAAATATATTAAATATATCTTGCAATATTTCCTTAGATTAAAAGCTTCCAGAGAGGAAGTTCTACAGTGCAGTGCATTCTACAGTGCACTCACATTTTCTGCAGAAGGCACCAATACTCTTTTGATAATATGAGAACTGACATCATTGTTATTGTTATTCTTGTTGTTATTATTTACAGCATATTTAACATTATAATATAATATTATAATAATGTAATATAATAATTATTGTTATTTGCTATATAATACACATATTGTTGTTAATCTGTTGCCCTATGAGGACATCTACTAACAGCAGCACATTATTGCTTTTACAGCACTCTCTAGTGGACAGAAATCCATGCTAGGTTCACTCTTACTGAATTTTCATAGCCCTTTGTTTAAAACAGATGTACAGCGGATTTGCTTTTCTTTCCCCTGAATAACATGCAGGAATAGAAGCAGAAAGAAACAATCTATTAAACAAATCTTTTCATCTGTTAATCATTACACAGGCTTTATTTTATTAAATACAGAGGACATTTCTGAGAACTCTTTGGAAAGCTAATTGCCCATATAATTATAAACTAATTGCTTCCCATTCTGGGGTAATTATAAGATAGTGGTGAGGACTGAGGCACCTTCATTGTGTGCTGGCATTCAGTGCCAGAGTGTATAAACACTTTCACTGGTAACCTGGACAAAATGGAGGGCTTTGTAAATCCCTAGACATTTATACAGAAATTCTGTTTATCAGCAGCAGGAGTATCACACAATGTTAAGAATGCCTACTATTGCTCCAAAGTTTGTACTTAAATCTATGGAACATCAAATAGAGGATTGTTGTTGTGCTTTTCTCTGATACAGAATTATGAGCTGCAAAATCCTAGCAGCTCACACTGACAAGCAGATATCCTTAAAGCTACAATCATGTGCCTAATTTCCTGGAAGTAAGCCTCATTGAATTCACTGTGGCTTGACATTTGAGTAGACCTGTATAAGATTTCACTTTTAAAATAGGATATTCTGTCTAAAGCTTAGACCAGGAGTTCTCAAACTTTCTATGATTCAATTATTGTGCAGACCTGAAAATGTCAAAGACTCAGCAGTCATAAAATGGTGGTGGAGTGTGACATAATCAGCTCATGATTGCTGATATCTTTCTATATTAATATCTGGTTCATCTTTGGATATCTTGAAATACTTTGCCACATAATTTTTTTATAGGGAATTCGATAGGTCAGCTTTATTCAAGTGGCTTTGGAAGCATCTATTTGAAAAATAATTTGGTATTCAGGACATTTTAAGTAGAGCAGATATTTTTCTGTATTGTTTTTGTCACCATTCTATATGACTCTTAAAGTGTTCCAATTCATCCCTTGTAATTTCTTTTCCCAGGAAATGTGTTCTCTATAGCAATGTTATTCTTCATTAAGTTTCTTCTTGAAGAAAGCAATGAGTGATTTTAACAATTTTTTTCCCTCTGTTGAGGAAGTTTTTGAAAACCATACAGCTTTCAAAACTTATTCACAATTTGGCACATGCTGTACAAAATATGATTGGTTTCAACAGAAGACAATATTTTCTGTAGAAAGCATTTTCTAGGCTACCCTAGTACAGAAAGTGACATTTCTTCTCCAAAACAACCACATGAGAATTTAGTGCTGCATAAGGGATGCAATGGCTCAAGTGGTTAAGACACTGACACTGTTGATTGCAAGAACAGCAGGTTGGCAGTTCAAGGCCCAGGTGCTGCATGATGAGGTGAGTTCCTATCACTAGTCCCAGCTTCTGCCAACCTAGCAGTTCGAAAGCATACAAATGCAAGTAGATAAATAGATACCACTTCGGTGGGAAGGTAAACAGCATTCTGTGAAATCATGCTGGTCACATGATCACAGAGTAGTCTCTGACAACACTAGCTCTTCGGCATAGTAACGGAGATGAGCATCTCCCCCTATGGTCGGACACGACTTGACAACTTTGTCAACGGGGAATACCTTTACCTTTACCTAAGTCCCAAACTAAAGATTCTTGCAAATCTGGAATTGTTATCACCAGTGTTTCTATTTTCTAATAGTCTTTCCATCCCTAGTACTCTTTCCCCAGATACCAGGGTCTTTTTATCCCTTTCTTCTTCAGCTTTGCACTTAGAGAGCCTACATCAGAAAGCATAGCTACATATCCTAATGCTATCCCACAAAATCTGCCATATAAACAGCCCCCTTCCAACCATTTCTATGTTGCTGGATGCATCCCAATCCTTTGATATTGCTGAACATACTGCAACAGGTACCGTATATACTCAACTATAAGTCAATCTCATATATAAGTTGAGGGCAGGTTTGGGGGCCAAAATTATGGATTTTGATATGACTCATGGATAAGTCAAGGGTAAAACCTAGGGGCATGTAACAAAGGATGTAAAGGATGAAGTTTACTGTCTTCATACAGAAATGTCTTAGTCAGATCCTTCTAAGCCCAGTTTTTCTTGTTACCCCTTTGAGGGGAAGCACCAAAAAAGTGCCATCACTGTCATTTTCCCACCCAAGCATTCAAAAATCCCATAAGCAGCAGCATGGTGGAAAAAGTAAAGGGGGTTGGTGCTTCTTTTGGGTGCTCCCAGGATGAACTAAGCTCTTACCTTTTGCCATTCTACTCAGAGAAGGGGAAGAGTACAATGTAAAATACAGTACTTACATTGATTCATGGATTCGTCAACCCAGCTTTCTGGACTTATATATGAGTATATACAGTATCTTCCTACTCTCCAGCAATGCAGAAATAGCCATGGGGGAGGGGAATTTACACTGCTTATAACCCCACTGGTTGAGGGGAGGGCCTTTCAGTCATTTTGTGGTTGGAAGAGACTTCAACCTGGCCAGCAATCATAATAAGTGAATTTCCAGTGGTCTGAGTCACACTTCATAGCATCATCATCCATGGACAAAATGCTAACAAAAGTCTCCTCAAAAGTTTTTCAGAACTATGAACTGTGCATTTGACTAGCTACTGGCACAGTGTGAAAGTCCGAGGTATGGGCTTGGCACGAGACAGTCAAGCAAACAGGCACTGGGCAAGCAGTAATACTGGAGCCCACCTAAAAGAAGGCCAAGGGCACTGGCAGGGCCAATTCCTTCAATTTGAAAGATGCTGGTTTAAATAATTGTTCCCTGAGATGAGGCTGAGGAGGGCAAATTCCAAAGCTATAAACAATGGCAATGTTTACATGAAAAAAAGATTGCTGCATCAATACCCCTCCTTTCCTAGACTTCTTCAAACTCTTGGCTTCATACCAATAGCAAGCAAGTAGCAAGTACATTTCTATACCATTTATCAGTGCACTTAAGCACTCCCTAAGTGGTTTACAATGTGAAAGCTAATTGTCCCCAACAAGCTGGGTACTCATTTAGCGACCTCAGAAGGATGCAAGCCTGAGTCAAGCCTGAATCCTTGGCTGATACTGAACTCACAGCCTTGTGGTTTGCGAGTGAGTGGCTGCAGTACAGGCATTTAACCACTGAGCCACCAGGGCTCTACCAACTAATCTATGTCACAAAGGGACATAGGGAAAAATAACTTCAGCATTCATCAAATTAATGTAATTATAATAAAATGCTTAGGTCAAGGGGCTTACCCATCTTTTTTTCATCTAGACATTGCCATTGTTTATAGCTTTGGAATTTGCCGAGGGGGTTGAAAAAAATCCCAAAAATTGTGGGAAATTGTGCTAGAATGTTGGGAAACCCTGATAAGGAAAATCCTGGACAAATAAGAATGTTTGCATTTTGACAATTAACCTTTGCAAAACTTGAATATAGTTTTTTGCACAGAAATGCTGTTTTCTGCACAGAAAATGCTGTTTTCTGCATACATAAAGCAGATACATTTTGTGCAGAATAAGTCCAGATTCCAGAAAAACAAAGAACCAGACAAAATGCAGTTTTCCATATCTAGCTCTGTGCATGTTATTCCTAAAGCACACTTGAGCCTTACTGTTAAAATGAATAATAAAAAAAAAACATAATCCTGTCAGTTTTTCTACACTAGCCAGTTTCCAGAGTTGCTCACTGGTTGTGAGGGGACGCAGACAAAATCAGCTGACTCCAAGCTGCTAATTCATCCAGTGCCTTACTTCTTTCATGGCTGCTAAAGTCATTGACTTTTCTGTTTTGCTGCCACCTACTAAGCAGGTGTATTTATGCTGTAGCAGCGTACCAGGATTTCAACCTGTCATCAGAATGCTTTTTTCAGCTTAACTATATTAATATCACTCACATCTTACTGCTTGGTTAGTTAGAGGAATAAAACAAAAGAAACCAGAGAAGTAAACCCTATCCCTTCCAGACAAATTGGCAGAGAGAAATGCGGTTTAGAAAACTTTTTGTTTGTTTGTTTGCATCCTCAGCTTCATGGTAGATGCTTTCATCAGTGAGGTTTACAAATCTGTAGTTTAGATAGCTGTCTGCTTTTTTAAAAAAAAAAATCATTCCCTATGGAATCAGTAAATAGAGACAAATGCAGTCCTTTAAACAAAGCTATATCTCTACCAGTCATTTGTTTTGTGACAAAGGGGGAACAGGAAAGAGAGAATCCAGAACTTATCTTCTTTGTTCTATCAGTGGACAAGATTTTTTGCTTTCTAAAAGAACATACTACATCCCTAACAATTGGAGTATTTATGTAACTGGCTTTTCATCATTTTTGTAGAATGTTTGCCATACAAGTAGATGAAGACAGAAGACAGTCTCAGAGACTCCCATCAGATCAACCTATTTCTGTTAAGAAGCTTTTTGTGGGAGGGACACCACCTGAATTTCACATTGCTCCAATTAGAAACATACCTGCCTTTGATGGCTGCATATGGAACCTTCTCATCAATGCAGTGTAAGTATGTATGATTATCGGCCAAGAACCCAACTGATGCTAACCTACATCCAGACGTTCACCTTGTAATAGATGTGGTTATCACATTTTTTGTAGAAAAGGTCTCCCAAAGAGGTAAAATATGTCTGTTTGTCATAACATGAGATTTCCTTTACCTATGTATGTTGCATACTTTATTTTTTGACTGATCATTAGAAGTTAAACATGGGCTTACTTTTTACTGAGTTGCAAGCTTTGAGGAATCCTCTGGAGGGAGAAAATAAATTAAGCAGAGGAAATATGCATTCACTTTAAGGCAGGAGTGGGGAAGAAGCAGCCCATGGTCTGCACAGAGCTCCCAAATCTCAGTGGTATAGTCCCCGAAGTCCCCAGTTCTACCAGAAAATATTGTAAGTATAATTTCTGAGTGATTTTTTGTCCCCAGACTATGCATAGATTGCCCAAATCCATTCTTTCCCCTTAAACTTCCATAGCTGAACGTTATTCTCCCATCTGAGGAAGTAGGCTCAGGTCTATGAAAGCTCATGCTACCAATGTCTATCTTTCAGTTAGTCTCAAAGATGCTCCAAGATCCATTTGCATGCTTTTCTCCCAGATATTGTTCAATATTCTAATACTACAGAAATAGCAATAGCACTTACATTTCTATACCGCTTTATAATGCTAAGCACTCTAAGCAATTTACAATATGTTAGCCAATTGCCCCCCAACAAGCTGGGTACTCTATGAAAGGATGGAAGACTGGATTGGAGCCTTGCAGGATCAAACTCATATTGTTTTGGCTGCAGTACCAGAATTTCACCACTGTGCCACCAGTGCACCACTAAACCACAAAGTTTTTCTTCACCATGATAGTGAATAAAGTGGAAGACATTTAAAATGACTTCAGAATTGTCTTTTCAAAAAGAAGAAGAAGAAGAAGAAGAAGAATTCATATGTTATATACATTGATGAGATAAAGTCATAATCCCCTTGGAATATTGCCTATAAAACTGTATCATATATTTTAAAATAAATAATAAATATAATGAGTAAATATTTTGTAAAAAGAGGCAATTGACAAACTCTCACCATTTGACATCTTGGCTTTTATTTCTATCTTTAGTCCAATAGATTTTGCCCAACCAGTATCCTTTGAAAATGCAGACATTGGCCAGTGTCCTGATTCAGGACCACCACATGAAAAAGAGGATGAAGATGAAAATGCCCGTGCTACAATCTTAATCCAACCTGAACCAGACATACATGAGAAGGAAGCAAGTTCAACTTCCCCTCCTCCGCCACCTCTCCCACCCTTCCCTGTAAGTCTCTTTGTTTCTATTACACAGGTGTTTGGTTTTTAATCGTACATTCTTACACAGGACTGAGAAACTTCAGAGTTCTATGGTGATGGTACATTCACTATTTCTTGGATTTGTTTATAGTTACACTACTTTAAAATGGGTTGTTTGTGTGTTACAGATGCTTAATTTGACATGAAAATCATACTCATTTTCAGGACAGTATGACTGGAAGACAGTATTGTGTTGGGAAACATATTGTTTGTTGCAGTAAAAAAGGGACAAATCAAAAGGGAGTTTGTTATGCTTAAGTCCCATCCATATCAATATGACAAGTTACTTTTGACTAAACTATAGTCCATACATTGAGTGGGAAAACATTCCATTGGGTAACTTACTGTGTCCTAATCATTTTAGTGGTACTTTAATTTCACCAACCTTCTTTGCCATTAGACACTGAATATTTTTATTTTGTGACATCCTGACTATGAACCCATTCTTTCCATGTACACAGCAGTTTAATTAGAAATCCAACTATCCTACACAGAATACAGAGCCAGGAACATGCCATCTGCACCAACAAACCAGGATACACAGGCATAATTGATTCTGGGCAAAGTGAAACACTAGTATAATTTGCTAATTCAGCCAATGATTTTCCCATAAGATCAGTTCCAGAGCAACAAGATAGGTTTGTAGGCCCTTCTGCTCCATTCTGTGGTATGCCTCCCATTTAGCTCAGCCATAAGATTTAACTCTGACATATAGGTGTAGGTTTGAACAGGATATAATTAACACTTGTCAGCTTCAGTCATCTTACTACCAGCTTCTGTGAATTCCAGGGAAACCAGGATGCCTCTACAGAGATCATGGAGGTACAGCAAGAAAAGCTCTTTTTGTCTGCTATTCTGTCTGTTATATCCATTATGAATTAATGAAAATGTTGGCTGAAGTCTTCTTGGTGGGGTGGTTCTCAAATGGTGGGGCACAAACAAGAGTTGCTCAAGAGATGAAGGACTTAGAGACCCTGATTCCCCCCCTTCCTCCTACTCCTCTTTTCAAACTTTTTATGTGCAAAATTTACATGTGTTTAATTAAATAGCAATAAGAGCCATTACAGAAAGTTACAACCAAATATATTAATATGTCTTCTATCTCTTTCCCATAGAAATTATCTATAGGACTTCTCATAGAGTAATCTATTTGATTTTACTGCTGACACTACTATTAGCAGTGTAACTTTGGCCCTGTTATGTTTCTGAGATAACTACCTGTGTAATAAAGAATGAGTGGAGTTTGTATCCATGCCACCTTTCAAGCGACAGGGATTTTTTAGTTTGCAATGAAATGGCTTATGAATGAACCTGTCATCTAAAGGGGAACAGGGTGGAATCCCATTACTCTGTCTCTTCTTCTTCAAAAGATAGAAGTGATTATAGGTCAGAGTGTCAACATTGCAAACATTGCTCTCTCTTTTTCCAATGACAAAAGCTTGGCATCTGGTTGCTTCTTTACTCTTGCAGAAGCCACTGTAGAAAAATCAAGCCAATACCTTTTCTTGTCTAGCACAATTGGAATATTATATATCAAAATCTAAAATTCACAAAATAGTGATACCTTTATTGCATCATCTAAAAAGCACAAAATATATTATGCAAGCTATAGAAGTATTTTGTTATATATTATATATTTGGTTATATTACATATAATGTTCTATATAACATTGAGAACCTACATGATTTGGTAATGGTTTGAACATTGAACTATGGGCCTGAACAGACAGGCACAAAACTCCGGCTTGGGGGCAGCACGGGAGCATGGCATTTGGATGATGCATGCCCCAACGCCACCCTCAAGCCAGTGTCATGCTGCCCACCTGACCACATGGTGGACAGCATTGCAGCGGTCTGGTGGCACAGCATTTACATGCCGCCAGAGCTCAAAAAACCACCACCACCATGACAAAGGCAGTCTTTACCCAGCACAAGAAGGAGTGGCTTTCTGATGCTTCTTTTTGCCCTGGCATGTGGTTGCCACGGCCCCAACCCAGCACTCATCTCTTAACGGCCGTCTGTTTTGGCCCTATAACTGGAGATCAGGGTTAAAATTCCCACTCAGACATGGAAACCCATTGGGTGATCTTGGGCAAGTCAAACTCTCTCACTCAGCCTCAGATGAAGGCAAAGGCAAACTCCCCCTCTGAACAAATCTTGCCCCAAAAACCTAAGTGATAGGTTCACTTTGAGTTGCCATAAGTTGGAAACAACTTGGAGGCAACAACAACAGTATGTAGCAGTGTATTTTATATAATGTTACATTATTAAAATTATTTTAATATATTATTTACAAATTATTTATATAATATTATTATAATGTTGATATTATAATAGCTTTGGTTCCAAAGCAGGACAGTTGTGCTGTAAGAGATATTTCCTGTCCCCTGTTCTACACCAACTTGGAGCCCTGAAAAGTATCTCTGGAGACTGAAGGGACCTTCCTGAACAGAATTGGAGGGGTCTCCAGTGGAATAAGAGCATTTTCAAAAATCAAGCAAAAGCATCTTGCCCAATGAAGTATTTGTTGGTGGACGTGATTCACGTAAGGCATCTTAACATGCAAGAGGATCAGTAATTCTAAGAAGGCTAGGTATCTGCTGCTAAATGGGTACCTTAAAATAGTCTATCTACAAAATCAAGAAGTATGACATGGGGCAAAACAGGTGGGCAAAATAAGCAGGTTTCAGGCCAGCTTCAAGGTGGGGCATTTAGATGACTCATGCTTTGAAGCCAGCCAGAAAGCATCTTCCAGCTATCTTATGGAGAGAAAAGTCGCTCCAGAAAAGAAGCTGCTTTTTTCCGCTTCTTCCCGGAAAGTGTGCACCTTCACATGTACATATAAAAGCACCAACACCAATGTGGCTGTAAAGGAGCACTTTTTCCAAACCCTAATGCTAGTTTTGCACCTAAACACTCTGTTGCAGGAGCTCATTTAAAAGGAACAGAACTGCCATACACAAGTGGTGAGGGTAACAATTCCCGAAAGAGAAACCATGAAACCTCTCATGGAGATGACTACAACATACACAAAACAGACAGTCAAAGAGGGGGCATGGGGTGAAGGGGGGGAATTATTGTACCTTGCTAGCATCTGCATGGGCACACCTCTGCTTTGATGCCCTGTCCCAGTGAAGCGCTGCACATGCGAATGTGTGCAGGTTCATAAGGATGGCCATGCAATGGGATGGCAGTCTCTGGCAGTTCACTCCTGTGAAGGTGTGCAGGGATGGTGGTGGGGACAGTAAAAAAAAAAACAATCCAGCAGTGCAGCTTGAAGCCGTGCCATGTAGTCATGACATGCACACTCCAGCCACCTTGGGAGCTGGTGGTGCAGTTGATGGGGTTTCAGTGTGGCTTCGGAAAAGGCAGTTTCAAGCCACATTTTCTTGCCTGTCTGTTTCACCCCATAGTTTCTAGCCAAGATCAGTTGTCATAATAATAGAAGATGTTAGCTATATATTATTTATTCAAGTACATACAATTCCCACTAGGTGGCATAAAGGTAACATGTGGAGGCTAATAATAGTGTTTTGTTTTCCATTGTTTAGTTCCTTTAAAAATAAACAATCTTTTTATAAAATTATATTGGTGATAAAAACCATTCTAGACCATTCTAGAAAGAAACTTTGTGACCCTGTTTTTCAATCAAAGTGAGCCTTAAGCCAGACTATCATAAATTTCTAGCTAATAATGGAAGCAAGATTTAAAATTAGTATTTCTTTTGTGTTTCCTTTACAGCCATGAACTATATAAAGAGTTGCTCTAATAAATAAGCAGATAGGGCGAATTTATCAAATGTTAAAGGTAATTGATAGGAAAGCATATTCAATTGGTTTTTCATACTAAAAACTAAAAGCCAAATAAAATCTTGGTCAGCAATTTTTTTAAAATTTATTATTTGTATGCTGCCTTCCTCCCTGGAGGGGTAATAAGAAGATGGAGCTGTATTTCATAACAATGATATTGTATAGATGTGAATGTAATAAAATTGCCCTCCAATGTGATTACTCTTAGAAAAATATAATAATGTTTATATAGATAAATAGATTTTAAAATTCCATAAATTTGATAGTAAACTTGTTCTTTAGCAGGTATGATTCTATCTTAAACTGTTAAGAGGTTCTAAATTGATATGGAATATAAGGCCTCTTTGGGGACAGAAAAGCCCTTATTTGTATATAAAAGGTCCTAAATTCAGTCCCTTCTCAGCCCAGACCCAGAGTGAGGAACTTTTGGTCCTCCAGATGCTTTAGACTATAACTCCTTACTATTGATCATACTGGAAGGGATTGGTGAGCGATTTGGAGCCAAAACATCTAGAGGACTAGAGGTTCCACATCCCTGTAGCAGGCAGTACTATTTTAGATGAACCAATGAAAAGTATTTGTTGGTGTTAGGCAGGTTCATACATTCAATTCTATCCTTATTTCTTCCTCCCTTCTGTTCTGTTTAATAGAATGATGCAGTAAAGATAATAATGGTGCAATAGATATGAAAAGCTAGGCTGGAATCCTGCATCGGGAGATATATATTTATTATGTAGCTACATCTCCATAGATAAATGTTTTAAATTTCCCCTTATACTAAAAAAACAAAAACAAAAACCTCACCATGTACATAAGCATACTCCATCCCAACCTGGCCATTTCTGTATTGTCTGAAAGCAGAGGAATCATTAGGGATGCATTCAGTTGTTTTACCTTAAGTTGCAATAGGCTTCTGCAGGAACTGGTCCTTGGGAAGTCCTTGGAGATGACATCTACAAGAAAGTAGCTGGATGCATCCCCACTGATCCCCCTGCTCTCTGACAATAATGAACTAGCTAGGCTGCCAATGGGGGCTGCACTGCTTCAAAGGTGAGTTTAAGTCTCAAACTTTGAGAGGGATTTTGATCATCTCCATAATGATCAAAAAAGTGGATTATGATGGCAGAAACCCTTCACTGTTATTTATGGATACGATTCTAGCCATAGTAAACTAAGACTTTGGAAGGAAAATTCCTATCCCAATATCCAGGCCATGTTCCAGGATATATCAGTAATGTTTCCCTTTATGTTGAAATGATATCAATTGATAACTGAAGTAGCTTTGTCAAGTAAGAATCACAAATGTCCTTTGATTCTTAATGCCTGACTCTCTTAAGCATTAAATAGGTTTGATTTGCAGAGGTGATCACTATTTTAATAAGAATAACATGTTGCTCTTTAAGGCCCTGCAGAAGGCTGTTTTTTTCCTCCAATTATGCTGCAAATGACTAACACAGCTACCCCTCTAAAATATACACTAGATCTCACAACTTGGATGTAATTTACGCTATCTTTAATGCATTACATTTGAGGACATCAAAGGGCAGGACAATAACATACCAAACAGCAATGCCATTACTCTGTGGATGTAATATTTTGTGCAGCCAATTTTGACACTTTGGGACTATTTTACTATTATTTTAGTATATTTTTGTAAAACAAATGAAAAGCAACACATCAGTAAAATAACATTTTTAAAGTAATATGTAACCTTTTCAAAAATAATGGCTAATGTTAGTGCATTACTTTTTTTAAAAAGAAGAAGAAACAATGTTACAAGTTCTAGTATTTCTTTGGAAAACTTAAATACAGTAGAATTTCCCTATTCCCCCATGTTTAATTAGACCACTATAATTCCATCTAATTTTCATTAGCCTAAAGGATCAGTGTTATCGTGCTGCAGCATCTGAGCCATGGATGTCTCAGATATTTCATCTGGCTACTTTCTGATGTTTTCCTTACAACGTTAATCATTTTGGCTTCATCCCCTGCAGGCACCTTTGTCATACTCAGGGGATCTAAATACTTTCATCTGCTAGGGGTTGGCTTTCCCCTTGGGTTGTTCTTGCTGCTGCTTTGTCTTGTATGTTGTGTTGCAGGCTGATGTGCTCTCTGGCTGTCCCAGTTGGGCAGGTACAGTCCCACTTAAATGATCTCTTGCCTCCCTTTTTCTGTCACTTTTAAAGTGTCTCAGTTTCTCTCTTCGCCTGCCCCTTTCCTCCTTTGTTCTCAGCTTACTTTCACTTGCTATGAAACTGGGTTCAAAGTGCAAAAGTGGTTTGCAGCCAGTTAACTCAGCGGATGGGAGAGGAGAGGAGGAAATCTTGCCCTCCCCAATAGGCTCAGGCAACAGTAAACTGCTGCAGCCTCTCATAGCTGTGTTCTCCCTCACTAATAACTTTTCCAATCTTGACCACATTCAGATGTTCCTTGGTTACATGAGTCCCCATTTTCATCTCTGAAATATTGAACATATGGGCTTAATGGAGGTATGCATGCAGGCTTCGCTTTGAATTTTAATAGGGCTTGTACTTAGTTTTGAAAGGCCTAGGCTGCATCCACACTGCAAAAATAAACCAGTTTGACACCACTAACTATTATGGTTCTATGTTATAGAATCCTGGCATTTGTAGTTTGTTGTGCCACCAGAGCTTTCTGACAGAGAAGGCTGATTAGCTCACAAAACTACAAATCCTAGGATTCCATTGCACTGAGCCATGGCAATTAAAGTGGTGTCAAACTGGATTATTCTTGAAGGGTGGGTGCAGACCTAGTTAGTTGTTTTTTTTTTAAGCAATAGGTAGAACACTGAGTTTCCATGTTTTAGATGTTAAGAGTGCTAGGATGGATTACTCCCTACAAGAAATGCTATAACATGCTTAATAAGACAGCATCAGTGACTGTTACTTTTGCCTCATGTCATTTGCTGCTTCTCAGGTTTTGCTTGCTGCTGAAGTGAAGAGCGCCAGCATTTCAGTTGACTTTGATGCTGTGATGGTATCTTTTAGTGTTTTCCCCGTTATTATTTTTCAGTTTTATTTAACCCTGGTAGATGAACTGCAGTGCTGTTTCAGTGATGTTATCTTTTTTTCCTTTGTTACTAAATGCCAATCCCCACATGCTTCATTGGTAGTGCAACTTTGTCTGTGGACAAATGGTGTGAGATAGTCAGACAGCAGTTTTCCCATTTGCCCAAAAAGCTCTACTGAAGGTATCAATTTCCTGTCAAACAGGAAATGTCACAATAGGAGGAGAACAGCTAAAAGAATTAATTTCAAGGTTTCTTTTTTATAGTTTCTCTGTAGTCTTCATGATTCTAAGTTCTATCAAGATTATAACTTTTTAAAAGTTGTATTCACAAACATTTAGTCAGGATTTATAAATTGAATGCCTTCATGTATTCTTTCTCGACACTTCAATGCATTGCAATATGGAATACAGTTTTTGTCTTAGCAAGTGTCATTTATCCTATTTCTTTGTCCATGCCCAACAAATCAAAACTTGTGCTGGACAGGGAAATGTATGTTATTTTTTTCTACACATCACAAAATTGGCTAAAAGATCTATTTCTGGTTTAAAACTGATGTAAACAGGGGATAGGTAGTGTGGAGGAAACATATTTCTTTTGTTAATGGTCAGTCGCTGAAGGACTATCCTCACACATTTGTTAATGGGCTCTTCCAGACATTTTCCTGGTTTGGATTTCTGGTTCTACAATAGCAACAAACCAGGCTAAACAACAGGTAGTAAGTACCACAAAGGGAAGGTGGGGATAGGTGGGTAGAGTGTGTGTTTGGGACACGATAGCAGTCCATAGAAATCTTGATCATCTATCTGGATTAGCACTTATGGCTATAATTGGTCCCTTGAATGTGTGGTTCTTAAATGCCCCAGCCTTTGATTGAGAACATCAGTTACCCCAGAAAACACCATGTCTGGATGTGCCTTAATGTTTTTCAACCCTTCTGTCTTCCTCTTTTACTTGCATCTTAGAAGTGGATTCAGTATAGTATGTTTGTCCCAATGAACCATTTGAAAACCAGTTCCTGTTACAAGATTTTAAAATTTTCATTTTATTAATTTTGGGCATGAAAAATGATGTTTCTGAAATACCAAAGGAAAGTAAATTCCCCTTTAAAATATAAATTTTCTGTTTTTCTACTGATCCTAATGTATCATTTATGACCATCTTTTTAAACTAAGTTTTGTAAAGCAAATTCTTGCATTGTGTAGATTGATATCAGTGAATGTAATGATAATAGTTGTGAAAACTAGCAAATCAAAATTAAGTGAAAACAGGAAAGGAGTGAAAATGTCAGTATGGTGCATCAATAAGAGAAGAGACCTCCACCATTCACAGTAACTGCTTCCTGGTTAGGTAGGATTCAGGGTTTAGGGCAAGAGACACTAGTTAGTTAAGTAAACTGAGTCAAGTATAACTAAAGTAACTGGTTTAGAATATCTGCCAGAATTAAAATAATAGAGCACACTCTTAAAAGCCCTTCCTTTCAAAACTTTCAGTTCTCAAAAGACTATCAAAATAAAAAGTCTTCTCCTGCCCGCAGAAGGTCAACATGGAGGAGACCAGTCTAAGGACTTTATCTCATGTGGCTTTTAAACCACAATTAAAGCAGGAAAAAAAGCATTTTTGTTGATATTTATCACATGATGTCACTTCCAAAATGTGATTGTTGTGTCTCTAAAGCATGGTTGGGGCATCTTTCATTCACAGGGAGATCCCATGATTAGGCTCCCAACCACATGTGTATTCCATTAGCCCAGGGGTAGGCAACCTTTCCCCTTTAAGGGCCAAGGGACTTCAGCTCCCAGAAGCCTCATCCATGCTGGCCAATAGTCTCATGTTGGCCAATAGCTCCTGGAATTCTGGGAGCTGAAGTCCCTCGGCCCTTAAAGGGGAAAGGTTGCCTACCCCTGCATTAGCCCCACTATGCAATAAGGCACACCAGGCATTGGGCAATTGCATGGTCTCAGTATCTCTTTCTCTTCCCCACTCCTCCTCCCTGCCACTGGCTCCAAGCAGGTTGGGTTTCGGGGGGTGGGGGTGGGGGTGTTTCACTTTTTTTTTCTTCTCTTTTCTCCCCCATCCCTACCTTTAAATCACACTGCCATAATGGCTAAACTCAATTCAAAGAGAAATAAACAATAAAAGAAAAAAATAACAAAAGTATGCAGGGGAAGGCATGCTGGGCAGTGAGATGGGGTTATGGAGGAGTCTGGAAAACAGAGTCTATGTGTCAAACAGCCTTGGTACTGTTAATGGAGGAACAGTGTGATAAGGAAAGCTCCCAAACAAGTATGTATCCTGTTTCCTGCTCTGGTGTGAAGGATCAGATAACAGGGTTTGTGTGATAAACTCCTAAATTATGACTACCTCGTGAGGAAAAAATTATGAGAGCATTTTATTTTGCAGGAACATTGTGCAGAAGATGTGGAGCCAATTACCTTGGAAGGGGGCAAGCAGTTTGGTCTATCAAGGAACAGTCATATTGCAGCTGCATTTGATGACACCAAAGTAAAGAATACGTACGTCCAATTTCAAGATTAAGTGGTGAAAAAATCCATTCTTGCAGTATGGTATGCGCTGAACTATTTAGTTTTAGACAAAGTGGCTACAGTGCAAGAATCTGAGCAGGACGACTTCTGAGTTTTGGAGTTGTTTCTTTTCTTTTCACACTACACAAAATGGCTGTTTGAACTCTCCTTCTAGAGTTAGTTAAATTCTCTACAAGAATTACATTTTAGACCTGAGTCTAATTTTTAGCCTTACTACAGGCCTTTACAGACTGCCAGAAATAATGCAGCTTGAGGCCACTTTAACTGCCCTGGCTCAGTGCTAAGGAACCAGGGGAACTGTACTTTATTGTCGCACCAGAGCTCTCTGACAGAGAAAGCTCAATGTCCCAGAAAAAAATACAATTCCCATGATTCCTTAGCACTGAGCCAGGACAGTTAAAATGACCTCAATCTGCATTATTTCTGGCAGTCTGTAAAGGCCCTACATCTCTTTATTCTGTGTTTTGTTCCTAAATAGCTTAATAGAGCAAAGAGAAATCAAAGAACAATGTCAAAGAGAGAGACTTGACCTATATTTGCCAGAAGTCATAGACAAATCAAATGAGTTTTCTTTTTCTAGGATTAATTCCCTGAATTTATTTATACAGTAAACCATAAGCACCAACACTGCAATTCTAGACAGAGTTTACTCACTGGGTAATTCTGTCTAAGGTGATCCAGTGGGATATACTCCTGAGTGCATGGGCTTGTAGGTTTATTTGGCCATTGCATAATTCAGAATTCTCTTCCAGCCACATGAAAAAGTCCCCTTTAAAAAAAAACAGACATTGTGAGCTATACAGACCCCTAATATGGCCATTTCTAGGTTGTCAGACAGCAAATGTATGAGTGGCAGTGCATCCAGCTTTTTTCCTTTAGTTGGACATGCTGCAAGCACATAATCTGCAGGGACATCCCTTGGACCTGTGGGAGTCCCTGCAGATTATGTACCTGCATGCATAGACCTGCATTGTAATTTTATTATTGCACTAATTATTGTTGTTACTTTTATGTTTTTATTGTTGGTTTTATTGTTTTTATTATTGTTCTTTTCATTACTGTTGTGATTTTATTGCTATGTTTTCTTTTTTATTGACTGTACTAAAGGCGAGAAATATAAATATATTATTATTATTATTATTATTATTATTATTATTATGTCCAGCTGAAAGAAAATAGCTGGACATGTTACCACTGATCCTTCTCATTCTGTAAAATCTCAGAAAAACTCATGACTTACAAGATGGGTTTAGGGTAGGGTAGCATCACATAGCTATGTGAGACACATATGACTCCCAGTGCAGTATTTCTTCTCATATTTTCAAGTATGAATTGCAGTACATCATGATTCATATTCATATTCATGAATTCATATTCATGCATATGTATATGAATCATGAAGTATGAATATATCTCTTTTGCAGTTACAGTAAAGCTTGCTGGAATATTTGGAATATTAATGCCTTCTGTGTCAACCCACACAGCCTTACCTCTGTTTCTTTTTTAAAAAAATGTTTTATTAGTTTGGGTGCTACTCATATTAGACTGCATAGTTGTACCTAGGAATAAGTTCCATTCTGCATTTTAGGTCTGTTCTTTAAAACACACACACATATCGGCACTTGGATCCAGACTAGTTCTTCCAAGAATGGATATTCCTGGAAAGATGGATGGGTTGTCACTAAGAATCTGTCTCTGGTGAAGTTTGTAGCAGGGCTGATACTATATAGCTCTCAATAGCAATAAATCTACAACACATCATCCTTTTGAGTGGTAAACATAAATGTAAATCCACAACAACAACTATGGAAATTATTTAGAAAGAGTGACATTCTGCTCATTATCCTTGACATGTAAAAAGTCTGGTTGAGATGATGGCCAGGTATCACTAACAGGCAGTCCAAGTGGCAAAACTAGTCAGCCCTTTAAATGTACCAGCTGTGCAATCTGAACCTACTTTCATTACCAAGGGCTCTTTCATGCTACACATTTACAGCACTATACTTCCATTTTAACTACCATGGCTGCATTCTCTGAAATCCTGGGGTTTGTAGTTCAGTGAGGCAAAAGAGCTCTCTGACTGAAAATTCTAAAACCTCTCCTTATACTTCAAATTCCCAGAGTTTCATAGCATGTCATCATGGCAATGAAAGTTGAATCATAGTGCTGTAACTGTGCAGTGCAAAAGGCCGCATAACTCTTGAGAGGTATGTTTGCTCATGGCTTACATAAGTTTTGACAATGGGTTCCAGTTGGGAACATATATTTTTCACCCACAGATATCTACTGTAACCTCTTTACTTCAAATGGGCATATTCAACTTTCACGCCTACTCATTCAAACAAACCGAAAGCCAAGGTGTGGCAGTTTGCTCTTAAAAGTAACTATTGGCCTCCTATGGACTGAGAGACAACTTTTGATCTAACTACTTTTCTGCACACATAAAGAATGGGTTGTTTAGGCCCTAAATCAAGCTTGTGCAGTAAGCGCGTGAATATTACCTCTATGTACCATGGCAAGTTCAGAAATGTGATATTAGGTGTCCTGGTTTTATTTGTCTCATAAATAAGTTTGCCTTTGGCAATGTTTGCCTTTTGCAATGTTAGCTTTATGAGAAAGAATGAAATAGAAAATAGATTAATGCTTCCTAACATTCTATTCCCCCTCTCTTTTCTCAAATGTTTAGACTCACCATTGAATTTGAAATAAGGACTAAGGCTGAAAATGGTTTACTTTTTTATATGGCCCGGATCAATCATGCCGATTTTGCCACTGTTCAGATAAAGAATGGCTTTCCCTACTTCAGTTATGACCTAGGACATGGAAACACCAGCACAATGATTCCCAACAAAATCAACGACGGCCAGTGGCACAAGGTATGACATCATGATGCCCCAGCAGCTATAGTATTTGCTCACAGGCAGAATAAAACAGTAAAAAGAACCCAAAATTGCAGTGACTGTAGAAGCAATCAATATAACACAACAGAGCTTTGGGCAGTCTTAAAGGTTCTATCCATACCTTTCACAGTTGTATAGTGTAAAGGTCCTCTGAGCTTGGAGAAAAGTACTTTGCTGCCACAATGACTGTGTTCTGGGTTTATTTATTTCTATAAATTTTCATCCTCTGATTCAGACATTAATGCTATGTAGATTTCAAATGATGCTTTCCATCAGTATTTTGCATGTAATCCTGTTTATCCTTGGACCGAAAAAGACTAGATGAAGACTGTTTATCTAAAAGGTGAAATTATAGACCAAAGTTTTGAAAAATTATCCAGTTTCAGTGTTCCAGTGGCCATGCTGACTAGGAAATCCTAGGTGCGGGGGGTGGATTACTGGGAGCTTTTTTGTTATACCAAAAAACAAAAACCTTTTCCAAGCTGTTGCAGACTTAGGATAATTGGCATTCATTTTAATCTGAGGGATGTTACATAACATTTCCCTGCTCACCTATGGAAACCCATTGGGTGACCTTCAGAGATCACACTCTCTCAGTGTCAGAGGAAGACAATGGCAAACCTCCTCTGAATAAATCTTGCTAAGAAAACCCTATGACAGGGCTGCCATATGATGAAGTTGACTTGAAAGTACATAACAATAAAGTAGTAATAAGCTAAATTTCTGTCTTTTTTCAGATAAAAATATTCCGAAGGAAACAAGAAGGTGTCTTGTTAGTTGATGGTGCTACAAACAGGACCACTAGCCCAAAGAGAGCTGATGTTTTGGATGTTGTGGGGATGTTGTACATTGGAGGATTGCCCATTAATTATACAACTAAAAGAATTGGCCCAGTAAGGAATGGAAACTTTTCTTCATTCCTATTTTAGAATCCTAGCAGATTTTTGCTGGATCAGCTGTCACTATCATCTTGTTCATGTTGTATCCACATTGTGAAAAAAGATGCAGTGGGCCCACCATATCAGCAGGCTAGCCATCTGCTGACTCGAATGTTCACAGATTACCCCACCCCATTATTGTCAATGACAGTGTGTTCACACAGCTGTGCCAATGCAGCTGCATGCATGTAGCTACTGATTGGCTATAATAGGGCTGGAACATGCACTTTCCCCCTTCATCTGCTCAAAACTGAAACCCCATGGATGGGAAGGATGTGCTGTACAAGGTATATCCAGACTGATTTAAAATACCAGAAAGTCTCAGATTTTGTTCATGTTCTTTCCAATTTTATACTGGGTTACCATAAACCAACTTGGGGAGCTGACATAAAAAGTATCTGATTGTACTGGAAGCTGACAGAAAATATTCTTGGATAAACAAATCATGTATGTTTCTCCAAAATAAAATCAGTTAGACTGGAGGCACCAAAGAATTATCATTTTATTGTCTTACAGTAGACTGAATGTTTTAAAAAGGCTCTTAACCTCATTTGTGATGCTGACTGACTTGGTTCTTTTCCACACCACCCATGCCCACCTACAGAACACAGAAATTCAGGCCTAAACGTTTTGGCCTAATTCCTGCTTGTACCATTTAGAACAGATCAGGTGACAATTACATTTATTTTAATTTACTATTCAGCAGTTGATTCAATGGGTGTACTTTGCAGTTATGGATTCATAACCAAGAGTTACAGATTTGTAACTGCTCCATATTCGTGTTTGTATGCATGGCCGTGGTGCTATTGCCATTACCATACATATCTCCCAACACCCAACTTAAATTCCAAGGAGCCGCCCTGAGTCATGGAGGTCTGTTGTGCGGTAAAGGGGGTTCTTCAGGATGATGCCATTCCCAAGCTGAAGTACAATGAGAAGAATCAAGATCCTGGCACTTCTCTTCATTGTACTGAGTCCAGAGAGTGGGCTGGGAACATCATCCTGACTTTCCCCATTTGACTGTGCTGCAAACCTTCATTGCTCAGAGTAGATCCCTGGAGTTTAAGGTGGGTTTGAGAGGTCATTTCCTTAGATCATTAGTACCTACAGTGATTATAGCTATATAATTACAAATGCAATGTAGGATCTCAGCCATTATATTTATTATTGACTTGGAGAGCTAGGTAGTAATTTTCCCACTTTGGCCAAGTGCTCCTTGGTGAATACTTTACGTGAAATCACATGGAAATTAGATAATTGGCTTTATCACTGACATTGAATTCACCTTCAAACTCATGGTTGCCAAGCCACCAAATCTTTAACATTAGGCAGGAAGAGATAGCCTGCTTAACCGCCAAACAAATTTCAAATCAAAATCTTCTTTAAACACACAGAGAGAGAGGGAGGCCTCCCCTTCTTCACTATCCATACTCGGAATGATTATTTTAGTTGTCAATAGCTCTCTCCAAGCAATAAAAACACTTGTAAGGTAGACAGGTTATTGACAAACTACCCTCCAGGAAGAAGCCTAGCACTCAAAAGAGATATTTATTCTAAAATAAATAGGATAATGTGATAGTTCAAGGATTTGTTAGAAACAATGGCAATGATCTTCCAAGGAAGGAGCTGCCTGTCTAGCCTTATATATTTACTTCCTACAATTTTTCTTGGTCCAAGCCAACAACCATTCTGAGCAATTATTAACAACAAAATTTGATCAGAGAATGAATCTCTGTTAAAGACAAGGCCATATATTAGGAAGGATAGGAAGCCAGCTGTTGGACATATCAAAGTCCCTCTGGCAGGCAAAACAGTTTTTCAGACTAGTACCGTGGTGTTTCATCCATTCTTGTCATAGTGGTATGCAGGTAAAATACACAAATGCTATCTGTAAATGCACACATTCCCTTGTGTGTATTTATTTTGGGCAAAATTCTCAAAAAGGTGGAGCATTTTACATTTCTGATATTATTCATAGTTCTGTTATATATTCTTTTATCACACATATTCTTATATCACCATGTCTTTAAAAAGTACCAGGATTTTGTGTGAATTCATTCTTAGAATGTAAGGCTATATACAATAAACCAATATTTATCACACTCACATTCTAAAACAATCATGTAAAAGGCCACATTTATTTCACCAGTGAACACAAATGAATATAAATGCTAGGTATTCAAACATGCCATATTTGAACCTTTCAGTTGTAGGATCAGACGTTTTGGGTATTAACACCTTTATTTTTCACCCTTGCCCAGGTTGTTTACAGCATTAATGGTTGCATGAGAAATTTCCAAATGACTGAATCTCCTGTTGATCTGGATAACCCTACTTCTAGTTATAATGTGGGAAAGTGCTTTGTCAATCCACAAGAAGGAACCTACTTTGCAGGAACAGGGTTTGCCAAAGCAGGTACTGTTGTGCAATAAATTGAGCACTAGAGGATTTTCTAAATTTATTTTTTACGCCTTCTTAAGTAGAGTTACCAAAGGAAGCACATTGGAGAATAAAGACTGAAAAGTGAAGGAATGAAAATATCATGAATACTTGTGAGGACCTGCAAGGTTGCTTCCTGAGCAAGCCGACTTGAAACTGGACTTGTTTAATGTCAGAAATAATTGGACTTCCACAAAATTATAGCTGTTGTGATTATTTGGGGGGTTTTAAGGATTCAGAACCAGCAAATTTTTTAAAAACTCTTTCTAAAAATTTTCAAATGTTAAAATTTACTTGTGCAATCATAATTATAGTTCTCTCAGCAAATATAAATAGATGTTCATTTGTAATTCTGTTATTTTTATGAGAGTGGTGTGGATCCCAATTTCTCTTTTAGAAGTAGAATCATGCTCCCGTTCAGGCAAGAAGCCTTTCCTGCCCACCCCACCCCATCCATGCACCCTCCCATACATACATGCCCACTTCTGAGCTGTGAAGCAATCTTGGGAATGATGTGAGATCTGGTGGGTTGCAGCTGCAGATGAAGAACAGACTTGCTAGAAAGCACATATACCTCCTCCCAGGAATGGAGAGGAAACGCAGGATTCAATCCTGTGATCACACAGCTGTGCTTGCTTTTAATTGCACTTGAGGAGAGTCTGGCAACCTTTCTTATTTATCCACGCACACATATGAAGTCACATACACACAGAGAACTTTTCATAGCATCCATACTTGGTGCTGAGCCTCCCTTCTTCATCCTATCTTTTTTTCATGCACATTCCCATAGCACCATGATTGTTTCTGGTACCTCCCGGCATTGACATTAGCCTACTTTTGTTCAAGTGAAGGTCATCATATGCCCCTCCAGATGTTGTTTGAGGAAGCATTTCAGCAATCAGCATGGGTAATGGTGAGGGATGGTGTGAGATGCAGTTCAATAAAAACAAGAGTGCTGCATGATTCTCACCCCAATTTAGGAGAATTTACCACAAAATGTCAAAAGCCAAATGTAGTACAATATCATATATAAACACCACACATTTAGCATGAGATTAAGCAGCTGGAAGTGGATATGAGCTAGCCTTCTCCTCTCCCCTGACAAGTACCCTTATTATAGTAGTTCAAAGAAGATATAGGGGATCATGTATGGGACTTAAGGCAACCATATGATTGCTGGCTTCGATATGGGAACAGGGTTCATGGAGCTGTGAGGAGCTGCATTGGTGGAGAGTCTCATAGAGTTGCAAAGCCAGAAAAAGTGCTGCCTGCTAGCCTATACCACAGGAAACAAAGAAGCAGTGCTTTTGGCTCAGAGGATATATATTTTTGGACATTGTGCCAGTGTCTCTCCTTTGGTAAATCCAACTACTTGCTGTAGGTAAAAACTCTTAGCAAAAACTGTGTCCCATTTCACTTTTTTGTTGAAAGTTACGAGTTGATATCAGATCACGTTAATAACATTATAGCACTGTTTGTTTCTGTGTGCAACAAAGAAAAAGATCAAGAGTGATACTATTTGGAGGGCTATATCTTATTCTGCCTTACTTCCTTTTTTTTCAGTTGGAGCATTTAAAGTGGGGGTAGATCTGTACATAGAATTTGAGTTCCGTACAACTCAGCCAAATGGTGTTCTGTTGGGGATCAGCAGCCAGAAAATGGATGGGCTTGGCATTGAGTTGGTGGATGAAAATGTGAGTATGGAATTGTCACAATTGTGCTGGGTTATATTCTGCTTCTTTATCATTTTATGATCCTGTCCTCCATGATTAGTCATATCTTTGCACCACTACTGACAGAAACATAAGCTTCACCCGCATCATTACAGCTGCTATCTATAAATATACCATACCTTGTTCTTTTTGAGGCACAGAAAGAGATACCACTCCTCACATATATTTTACAGTTATTTCAAAACTTGGACTATATTTCTCAGAAGACCCTAAACAACCTGATCAGGATTCTGAGAGTTGTACCCTAGAAAAATATTAAGCTAGAATCCAGAGTTTAGAAAAGGGGGTTTGTTTATTTGTTTGTTTGCTTAGACTATACTCCTAGCAGGGCTAGGGTTCTGAGAGATGTAGTCTAATAAACTGACTTTTCAAAAGTCTTAGTGTCTATGGATGTTTTTTTCAAAATTATAGGCCAGAGCCAGACTGCTCTGTCTCACTTTCACAGCTGATACGTCACTTTAACCCCAAGCCAGGTTGGCACAAATGGATTACCAAGATTCCTGTAATGAAACTTATGCTTGCCTTTTAAAAATCTTCCCATTAGTCTACTAAAATATCTTTCAGGGGAAATTTTGCATGGACACCATGCTCTGCATTTAGTGGATGTTTTTCAAGTTGTTTGAGTTTGTGCAAACACTGTAATCATCAAACTCATTGCTGAAACACTGTTTTGTGTCTATTACCCATATTAGAGTTTGGCAGCAATGAACTGACAAGCTGTATTGCCCATAATTCTGAGCTTTCCTGCCAAGATTGGTCCTTCAGCTGCAAATTAATTTCAAGTGGATCTTTGAGTACAGCACAGTTTCATACATTTATGTTGATTAAGTATTTAATCACTGCTTTTACTGAAGAGGATAACTGAGGCACTATTGCCTTTAATGGCAGGAGGAAGAGCACTATGAGCATGGCATGTAACAGTATAACAGATCCATATAACAGACCCTTTGGCATGCTGTATATACTTTGAATCAAGCTATACCTGTAAGGCAGATTGGATCTGACAGCACCGCAGCCAGGCCTGCAGTTAGCAGATTATTATTTTGTTTTGTTTGTATAGCTAATTGGTTTTTGCCTAATTATTTTTGTGATTTGCCCTCCAGGTGATGTTCCATGTTGATAATGGTGCAGGGCGGTTTTCTGCCATCTATGAGCCAGCAATATCAGGTAGCTTGTGTGATGGTCAATGGCACAAGGTTATTGCACATAAAGTAAAGCATCGTTTAATGCTGACTGTGGATGGACACCATGTGGAAGCTATCAGCCCAAATGCAGCTTCAACTGCAGCGGATACTAATGATCCTGTCTTTGTTGGAGGATATCCTGGTGAGTATATAACCTAGGCCTCCACTAGCTCATAAATATTTTTTAGTTTCATATAGTACTTTTACTGGGATCAAGAAATGTAAGAGGTATATACCATCTGGGACGAGTCTTGGTAAAACAAAAGATGGTAAGTGGCAGGAGAGGAACTCATGTAGACTGTACTCTCCAGTCAGAGCCATCCCAAGACTGGAAAGACAGTTGAACCTTCTTCCAACATGAGCAATTTCTCAAATGACTCCAGGCAACAGCAAACTAGATTGTGGGACATAGGGAGGCCCCATGGGCCCCATCAGTTGGGCAACCAACGATCTGTTTGGCTCTTACATAGATTCCTGTACTGGTACATCTCTGTGCAGCATGAGATGGACTGGCATTCTGTATGGCTCAGTGTAGCACAGTAGTTCTGCATGTGGAACTTCACTACAGCTGGCCATTCATAAGCCCCACATTTACTACAGAGCAGCAACCAACAACCACTCTAAGCCAAGTGGAGATTGGAGAGGGAGCAGCAAAATCACCTGGTTGTGTCCCTGTAGCCAGATTCAAAATTATTACATCACCTGCTAAGTTCTTCTGGAGACTCAGCCCATGATGTAATCATTTTGCATCTGTCTACAGGGTAATAGCCAGATATTTCTTACATCTCCTCACTCACTGCCAGGCACAGATTGGCCATGGGGAGTGGTGAGGAAACTCTACAATAAGTCTGTGGGGTCCTCTGGTCAGTGCAGAGGAAGGAAGAGAGTACCAACTTCCACAACAACAAAAAGACATACACCAGTGTAAGGCTGACATCTGCTTGCATATACCACTAACTCTCTAGTCTCTGTGTATTGAATAGTAGCAGGAGCAGGTCACTCAGGTAATACTCCTGGTTACTCTTAAGACATCACTGATGGATTTATTTAGAGCATTCTGTAAGCTTAATGCAACTAATCACACATTAATTATCAAACCACAATTAGCACAGATTATTCACTCATCCCACTATTCCACACTGTCCCTGGCCATGGAAAGGTGATTTGATTAAGACAGCTTGGTGGAAAATCTATGCCAGGCTTCAAGACACAGGAATTCTAAAGCTGAGTACCAGGCCCTCAAGAATACTGCAGTGCAGTCCTGGTTTGGCACATAGAAGGTAAACTAAGGGGGGTTGCAGACTGCCAGAAATAGTGCAAATTGAGTCCACTTTAAGGGTTAGGGTTAGGGTTAGGGAATTCCCATGATTCCCTAGCACTAGCCCTAACCCTTAAAGTGGACTCAATTTGCACTATTTCTGGCAGTCTGCAATCCCCCTAAATATCACAGCATGAAACAGTTAACATTTTAAAACCATGGTTCTCAGAATGTCCCAACTCACAATTGTGATAGATGTCTAAATGAGTAATATTCACAAGGTCTGCTTAAGCAGCCATTAGCTGCCCACCCCAGATGTCATTCTGTAACAAAGGATGGATGTGTTTGCTTAAGTATACTGTAGATCATTCAGCATATTTTAGAAATGCATAACCGAAGTATCTGTAAAGATATATGAAAACACTAAATGGGAAAGTTGACTGAATTCCAGTTTTATGAACAACATTGCATGGATGGGAGGAGTTCTGCTACTAGATAAGATTTGTCAGCATTTTGTTACTGAAAAGCTTAACCATTATGGTGTTTGCACATGCATGATTTGGTTTTGTGGTTTTATCACCCTAGAAATTTGTCTCATACATCTTTTGTTTTGCATGGATAAGAGGATTCTGGCTGTGTTATGCTAGGCTTACTAGCCTTGAATGCAGCTAACCTGTATTTCCTCTAGCCTCATTTAACTGTGAACCTTTTACACTCACAATTATATAGTGCTATATTCTACTGTAACTGCTGTGGCAACATCTTATGTAAACCTGGGATTTACAGTTTAGGGAGAGGCATTCTCAACCAGAGGGCTATAGCACCTCACCAAACTACAAATCCCAGGTTTCCATGGCATGCAGCCAAGGTTAATTAAAGTGGATTTGCAGTGCTATAACTGTGTAACGTGGAAAGACTATATGCGGAATTGAGCTCTTGGAGTTTGCAAAGCATGTGGGCTCCAAATACAACAAATGCCTCCCCAACTACACTATTACCAATAAGGTCAAGCAGACCACAGAACTAAGATCCACTGTTGGATTGCTTAACTTATAGCCCCTATTCCTTATGATCCTTCATAAGCTTTCTTCTTCACCAAGGAGAATGGTGCCTAAACCTGATTTTCAGGACCAGAATTTAACTCTTCTTGCCACACCACTTTGTAGCTTTGTTTAGCTAGGAAGAGTTTCACACTGTGTGAAGTGTCCATTGGGGCATTTTACCTGCAGCTATTACAGCATTGGAGATTATCAGACGAGGTTGGGAGTGAAGCAGATCACTCTCCTATCCTTATCGTGATCGCGCAAAAGCATTTCAAACACGTTATGCTTATCCTGTCATTATCCCGTCATTGCAGTGGAATTGTCCTCTCATTTGTATTAACACAAACTCCTGTTAATACAAAATGACGGGACAATTCCACTTCAATGACTGGATAATGGCAGGGTAAGCGTGACATCATGTGAAAGTCTTTCACACAATCACGGTCAATCGCAATTCACTGACAGGACGCTAACAGGATAAGTACAATGTTGTATGAAAATCTTTTTGCAATCACACCATAAGGATGGGAAAAGAATGGGACAAGGATGTCCTTTTCCCCATCTAATAATCTCCAGAGTAACCACCTACGGTGGAAACCAAAGGCCTAAGCAGACTGCCAGAAATAGTGCACATTAAATTGAGGCACTGCCCTGGCTCAGTGCTAGGGAATCATGAGAATTGTATTTTTTTCTGAGACATTTTTTTCTGAGACATAAATTACAGTTCCCATGATTCCCTAGCACTGAGCCAGGGCAGTGCCTCAATTTAATGTGCACTATTCCTGGCAGTCTGCTTAGGCCCCAAGTTGCTTGTAATAAAGGTGAGTAAGACTGCCTTCAGATTGTGTTCAGAGTGAATGTGCCCATGGATTCTTACAGTCATGGGGGATGAACACCTATCCACCCCATGAACTCCTCTTGGATCGATAGGACAACTGTGTCTTACTGGGAGTGACAGCTCTGCTAAGACTGTGGCATTTACGTTCAGTTGCTTGCCTTTTTCAGTGAACAATTTGGAAGCCTAGGCCAACATTTGTACAAGTTGTTTCAGGTTCTTATGCCAAACACAGTCCCAAACTTAGCTTCTGTTCTTTGCCCCCCTGCCCTCTGCTTCCTTTTCCATTGCCATGTTTGTTATTTTCTTCAGAATAGTCAACCTCCAAGGAGATGTGTTGCTTTAAGAATCTCAATTCAAATTCTGTTTTGAAATTGAATCCTGCATGCTTGTGAGGCTCTAGAATTAGTAATAATGGCTTAGTCAACTCAGTCTTCCCATCATTGACTTTACAGGCAGACTGTGTTGTATGCCTTCTCTTGAAATCATTCTTCATTTACCAATTCTGCCCCTCATAGTTGACCCTTTGCTGTTCATAAACAAATTTGTGTTTAGTTGTTCAAAGACCATCTGACTGTTTTTAAAGCATACTCTTCATTACTTATTTGGAGAACTGCAATGCCAGTAAGATATAAAATGCCATAGCTTTTATATCTTACTGTTATTAAGAATAGATGGTAGTCCAGGATCTAGCCTGGAAAAGTTCCTTTTTAAAACTAGATTCCTAGAATTCCCCAGCCAGCATGGTTAAGCTGACAGGTAGGGATTCTGGGAATTGTCATCCAAAAAGAGAATTATCCTGAGCATCTGATCCAGTGCTGTAGGTGGATCTATTGCTCCATCGCTTTCCTTCTATATGCTTTTTATTAAAATTAAACTCCTGGCCTAAATTCAGTTACTGGCCTTGACTGAAATAGATTCATTTGAATCACTAGCATCTACATAAGTGTTGATTTGCCATTCACCAATAATTCACAATTATTTCAGTGGATCTTGTCAAGATAGAACTATAAATTGAATTTAGGCCACTGGGTGCCAGCTAACAGTGTATCTAAACTAATTTCGCAGTTGTGTTGAGGTACTATGTACAATCTACTATGTACACACCACAACTCTGCAAAAATTTAGAATATTTCATCTATATATATGTAAAAGTTTGTAAAAAAAATGTATATATAAAAGTGTGTATAGCTATGTGAACAACGGGATCACTCCACTTTAATTGTTAACAGATATTTGATCAGGAAAAGATACTGTAAAGCTCCATCAAGCAGAACTACAGCATATCTTTTCCTTCACCTCCAAACCTTATCTTTTAGCAGCTGCAGCCCTCCTCAGCTATTTACTTGCCAGTGAAGAGTAAGTTGGGCACAGAAAAGTGTCCAGCTCTGTTCCTATACCTAGACACCCAGCAATGATATTACTTTCTCCATGTACTCTCCCCCTTGCTCACTAATACCAGGTTGGCGGGGGGCGGCACCTAAAAGGAGGATGTGTGGAGCTTAAGGAGGAGATGTGTCATAGTTCCACCTGACAGAACTTTAACTCTTCCTGCTCCAGGATGTTAACAATAAAAGCTACAGGAATACCATCCCTTATTAAGCCAGGCAGCCCTAGTGAACAAACATACTTGGTAACAGCTTGTATGTTTTATATCCCACCTGTCTCCCATAACTGGAATTCAAGGCAGAGTACAACAAAGACTTTAAAAAAAATGAAAACACAGTGACTGACATCTTGCTGGGTAAGTTCCCTTTGAGAGGTGGCTGGACATCTGTATTCAGTTCAAGATTGCAGAAGTTGAGTTGGGCATGTTGTGCCATTGTGATCATTGATGTACATATGGAAGCTCATTTGATAGGTATGCACATCCAGTGTGCATTCCACTGCACATTCAATTGTGTAACTGCCATTTATCATAAAGGCTGCAATTCATGGCCTCTGTTACAAATGCATAAGCTAGAGTTATGCATTTGTGACTGGCTTATATTCACAGTCCCTAGGTATTCAATAGAGTAGGGAATAGCCCCCCAATCCTGACTAAACAGGCAGTAACAGCAGCAGTTGACCGGAATGTAGCTGAGTGACATTTCCACCCCCTACCCCCAAGGAACAATTCCTCTGGTGCAAGGAACAATTATCACAGTATCCTGCTTCTGACCACTGCACTGAAGATGACTTGTGGGAAGGGTGATGGAAATGTCCATATGTTGTCTCCTAGTGGACAGAAGAGAAGATCTCCAATCCATGCAATGGGTGCTGCTTGATAAGTCTAGATTGCAGGGGTTGGGATGAGAGACGCTTCTTAGCTATATACCTAAGGTAGTTTTGCAGCTGATCTACAGTCATGACCAAAGGTTGCATAACAGGCCTTTGCAGACTGCCAGAAATAGTGCACATTAAATTGAGGCACTGCCCTGGCTCAGTGCTAGGGAATCATGGGAACTGTAGTTTATTGTGGCACCAGAGAAGGCTCAATGTCCCAGAAAAAAATACAATTCCCATGACTCCCTAGCACTGAGCCAGGGCAGTGCCTCAATTTAATGTGCACTATTTCTAGCAGTCTGCAAAGGCCCATAAATTCATACTCAGAGAAATGTGCAATATAGCCCCAGAGTACAATTTCTGCAAATCCATGACAGTATCAAAACACAGTTAACCAAATCCTCATATTTAAACAATTGTAAAAGCACATCAGTAAAAAGGAAGAGGTAGCACACAATCCTGTATTTTAAAAGTTTCTTACTCAGCTGCCAGTTAGTTGCCTGAACAGAAGGGTCTTTGCCTGTCTGCTTGCCTATCTGGGTTTCTACTTACAAATGGCATACAGAAAAATGAAGAACATGTTTCCTTTCAGAAAAGAAAGAGGTTGAAATAATAAATTACTTTCTTTTTTACTCTCCCTCTTATCAGATGGGCTGCACCAGTTTGGCCTGACCACTAACATCCGTTTCAAAGGATGTATTCGATCACTGAAGCTCACCAAGGGGACTTCTAAACCACTAGAGATTAACTTCAGCAAAGCCTTGGAGATAAAGGGGGTTCAGCCTCTCTCGTGCCCAGCCAATTGACATGACATCATCCAGCTCTGATACAGGCATAACCACTTGAAGAGAGAATAAAGTATCTCACATGTTTAAAGAAACTGATATATATGCAGTACCTTTATAATAAAAGAAAGTATTTTGCAAGTATTTCTGACTTCAGCCTGTGATATATTCAAAATGGTGCTACTTCAGAGTGTGCTTTTAGAGACAGCTATTAAGTAAGAAACTGCTTCCCTTGGAATAAATTAAAAAAAGTTACTCCTGTGTAGTATGTCACCCCTCAATTTGGAGTGAAATTACTTTGCATAGTTTTGAGGAATGGAATTGTATTCATGCAGATCCTGGTTTTCCAAAGTATAAAGTGAATTATGCTTCCATTGTATTGATATTTTTAAGTCTTAACAGGCATTGTGTATATGCTGTGTACCCACCTTCTAGCCCAACTGGACTGTAGCAGGAACCAACTGGGATATTGTCATTGTTACTTGGGTGTTACTATTTCAGGGACCTTTTGGCTGTTGTCTCAAAGTCTGTGGCCACAACATGACCTGCAAGGGAAAAAATCAATTTGTAACTGTAATGTGGTTTGAGCTCTTAACAGTAACATAGTGGAAGTGGATCACTGGCTCCTTTGGCTTTCCATATGTGCAATTCAAAGGGACAGGCCATTCACATGAGGAACCCATTTCAGGTAGGCAGGACTAAGAGATTTTACCTGGAGGCAAGGCATAATGGGGTGGTGAGATTTCCAAAAAGAATCAGTGGTCTGGTCTTGATCTTACTCAAGAGTAGTTTGCAAAAAAAGGGGAGTGTAAATTTAAATAATAATATAATATAATAATAATTTATTTGTATACCGCCCTATGGCGAACCAATCCGGGCGGTGAACAGAATAAAATGCAATATACAATGAGTACAATCTAAAATACACCAACCCCCCTCCCCCCTTAAAAAACTATTAAATCGAATCAAATTAAAACAGAATACAATTAATAAAATGATAAAATTAATACAAACCAATAAATAACCCTACTAAAGGGAATTTAACAAATGTTTTGAAACAGTCGGTGCAAGTTTTACGTTTTTTAAGAACACTTTACATTGGGAATAACAAGAAATGCATATATTTCTCAAGAACCCTCATGTGGTCTGATGCCCCTGGCTTTTCATTACTTATCTCCCAACAATGGGTTGTATCTACTCTGCTTGAATGTGCAGCTTGTGTGTCTCTCTGTCTCTCTCTGTAGAGGAGACATGTAAATTTTCCCTTTTGCAGCTATTTAGGGAAAAGAGGCTACACAAGGCACTTCCATGTCTGTAACCACTACTTCAGCATAATGTCTCACATTACTTTAAGTTCAGTCTGGAGATACTCATCCATCTTTTTCTTTGTACATGGAGGCCCAACATGCTGCAGTTCAAGAACCTCTGTGTCAAACATGCAGAAATCTCACAGTGTGTTAAAAGTAAAAAAACAACAACACTATTGTAGTATTGTCTTCCAGCTTCTGAATCTTAAAGGTTTCCCAAGTCCTCTGCTAATACTTTCCATACTCAGTTTGTGTAATTAACTGTTCCTGTGATATACAAGATAGCAATTTTTTTTTTTGTATGTCTAGGCTGGGCAGAAAGTGAGAGGATAATGGCAATGTTTGCTACCTAAACAGTTGTGTAATGTTATTTACAAAGAACATATTGGACTGAAATCCTAATATATCTTTTGAATTGCAATGCAATGTTATGTGTGTTTTTCAACAATAACAATTCCAATAAAAGCATTCACACACAGTGGCCAGAATCGTTTTGGTCCAATACATAACTACACCATTGTAAGCAGTGACAGCAGGAGAAAAAGGTAGTGAATATAGCAGTTAGGAAGGAAGGAAGGAAGGCATCAGAAAATTAGACTTTTCTACCAGCAGATCATAGCTGAGAGCCTACATCAACCAAGCAGAGTATTATGCTCCACCCACAAAGTTCCGTGTCCACCCCAACCTCTGCATATAGAGCTGTATTCTAATCCCATCCAACCCTAACCCCATACAATCCTGCCCCTCAAACTATCATATTTCTCTCATCAAACTACTGCTGTTTACCCATGAAAGATGAGGGAGCAGGGAGCAAGTCAGATGATGTCTCATCTTGGCATAAAAGTAAAAAGAAGTGAGAGTGCATTCACAGATAGAGTACCCTCCTGTCTTTTCCCCATGGAGCTACATTGTCAAAGCTTCCTTCCTTTTTCCTGCCATCCCCATCAGTAAGCTGAAGCAGCAGTTTCCCCACCTTGTTCTGAAAGCTGGAGGGGGGAAAGTTTTAGATCTTGTATAAGGACTACAGAACAGTACCTCGCATGCCATTCGAAAAGAGACATACATGTACATAAACCACATTTACCTATACTTGCATCACTAACAAGAATCCACTCAGTGTCTGCTTTCTGGCCAGGCTGTGGAAGACAGATACTGTAACAGTGAAATATCTTCCCCTGAGAGGTGGAAGGCTCCCCTGTCACTCAACTAGACACTAATACCACCTTTTATCTATCCACTATTGCCTTATTGCTACCACCACATCATCTCCAAGTGGTGTTACTGCCTACTCCCAGGATCATTCTGAGGCATCCTGTCCAGTTCCCTGCATAAGTCATCCACCAATGTGACCAAATCTGTTTCTCTCCCATAACCAGATCTGAAGCCAGATTGAAATGAATCTAGATAATCCATTTCATCGAGGAACTCTTGGAGCTGAGAAGCCATCCAGCAGCATGAGTTGTAACAAATAACACTTGGAACAGAACCATGATTGTCATGATGGAGGCCATGATGTCCTGAGCCACTCCTGACAGGAAACAGCATGGAGATCTGAGGTCCCCCAGCACTAATAGCCGAAGAGACTCCAATACCAACTCCAAGACTCGCCTAGGAAGGGAGACCGTTGAGCAGTGAGGTGGATAGTACACCAACAGAATCTGTATTCTGTCCCAGCTACCTATCTTTAGGTATAAACACACAGGGGCCCTGGTCAGAGGAATGGAATCACAATCACCTGCTGCTGCACAGAAACACCTGGTGAGCATAGCTGAGAGCACATACACACCACCCTCATCCTGATGAGTTTCTGTGATACATGGCAGGTTGCCATGTTCATCCAGAATCAAATGCTGAACTGCACTTGCTTTCCCATTCATCAACCTGGCAATTAACAGCAGCATTTTCAATGCAGATAGACTGTCACCAAGGTATACATGCGATGTGAGCTGGGACACCATTTGGGGACAACAAGTATTATGCCCCTTTTCCATGATGCTGCAATTTTCTCCTCCCTCTGTATCTCTTTCTGCTCTGTAGGACTCAGGAGGTCCAGACATTCCTCAGAGTCAGACACTGCTGAAGAAGCAGTCCTAGGAAATCACCCATGTCGGTGTTGCCACGCTGTTACCTGAGGCAGGGGATTCATCCCGTTTGATAGAATAGCCACCCTAGCTAGTCATAAGTAGTTTGCCACATTCTTCAAAAGGACTCCACGTTGCTTAGAATAGTAAGATGCTTCCACAGTGGCATTGTAACTTTTCTCTGAAACTATGTTGTTCAATGCATTTTAAATCTCATTAATATTATAATTACCCATAGTACTTTATTTTTCATTTATTCTGGAACAAAGTTAATACAAAGACAAATCTAATTGATCATTTGAGATTGTCTAGTCTTAATTGAAAGCATCTTTCTAATAATAAAAGCAAATACCGAGTCTCAAACAATCTCACTTCTTCCATGTTGCAAATTAATCATACTGAATACACACTGTCTCCTTTCTTATCTTAATTGAACATAGTGATTTCTTTGCTTCTGCCTGTCATTACTAATAAGTACAACCAAGCCAAGTGTGCCCTAGTTCTTCCAAATATTTTTCCAAGTTCATTTTGATGATGTTCTCAGCTTCAATTTGATCTTTGTTCTGCCATCAAGTTGAACATGCCAAAATTGTTACCAGAATTGGTAAATACTGACCAATACCATGAAATATTTTGTTTTGATGTGTTTTCAGATCTGTACCAATCCCTTCTCCAAGGATTTTATCACACCTGGTTGCTCAGATGCTACAATTATATTCCTGTAGGAAACGCAAACATACCGGCTTGGGGACAATCATTTTCCCAAAGCTCTTCTATAGTGCCACAGTGCTGCTATAGTCCTGGGCTCTGGCATCTGCATGTTGATATTCATAACCTCAGATTTCTGTCCTATGCTCTTCCCAGCATGCCTTTGGATCTGTATCATCATCATCATCATCATCATCAATGCAGTCACAGCAATTGATTCAGTAACAAAGAAAAGATTTTTGAAAGAAAGAAAGAAAGAAAGAAGGAAAGACTCCCTGGGAATAGTGACTGAGAAGGGAAGGAGAGAAAAGCATAATCATACATGAATCAATAGTGGAAAAACAGTGTGCGTGAGAGGCATTGACAGGTTTTGTCAGTCAATGAAAAGAGGCATTCCAGGAATGGATGGAAGCAGCAGCAGCTACAGAACAGACACAGCATTGTGTGATAAGGTACAGTCACAGACACTACTGTCCTGCTGTAATTCTGCTTGTGTGATAAAGTCCCAAGAGACTCTCAGTAACATTTTAAGAAAGTTTCACATCCAAACTTAAGACCTGGTGAAAAGCAGGGACAATACTTCTATGACTTGTCTCTCAGTCATTATTATATCAAGTGTCCAGTAAACTTGGTAGTAAAAATTCACAACACAGTTTCATGAAGCTGCAAAACCTTAGGTTTTTACACACAGTCACAGATGCACATGCATTAACTGTATGAAATATACAAGAGAGCAGGGAGCACAACATTCTCTCTCAGGTGTTAATATTTAATTTTTGCTGAGTTGTTCTCTTCACTATTCACTGAGAAGACTGGAGTCTGCTATGGCCAAAACTGTTCATCATTTCCATTATGCCAAAAATGAAAGCACACTTGGCCAGATGGCATATGTGGTTGCTAGGGAACACATAGCCTTCTCTTTCCCTATTACTGTACTTTAATTTAGTCCTGCTTGCTTCAAAATAAACTAAGAAATTATTGAACATCGCTATGAATGATAAGACTAACTTAAGCCCTGTTAAGGCATTACTATTTTAGCTTGACTCAACATGCAAAGAAGGGAACATCTCCCCTCACCCTGCCTTCCATCACTACTTTCCTCATGTGGAAAATGGTCTCAAAGTCTTCAGGCAGGTCTGAAAAGAAGGAGATCTTGCTTGGGAGCCCACTCTTCATAGCAACAAAGATATTGGAAAGTCAACATTCTTTGCTTTTGTGGAACCTCTCCATACAAACAAAAACGTTTCTTCTTCAGACATGTCATTTTCCATAGAAGGAAAATCACTTTCAGCTTGGGGAAAGTGACAACAGAGGGAGGGCAGGCTATGTACTCCCCTCTTTGAAAGGTGATTCCACAAGGATAAGTAATGTCTGAAGAATAAAGCTTTTTACAGAATCAAACTTTCGGTTTATTTAGCTCCAGGATGACCAGGCATCCTCACTTTCCAGGACATGCCCTACATTTCAGCCTTCTGTCCAGGAAGAATTCCAGATGTACTCCATTTTGAGCATGACTAAGAAGCATGAATTTATATGTATATGTAATGACTGGGGGTTCCCTCTCCCAGTCATTTGAGGACTTCTCCCAGAGAACAAAGGGTTAAATGAGAGGGGAAAGTCCATGCTACATTCTAATGAAAGTTTACACCACGGGTGACGTAATGCCTATCTGACCAATCAGTTGAGCAGAACAGGAAATTTCCGGATGATTCCAGAGATTTTAAAAGGGCTTTCCCATCATGTGATCAGAGTCTTTCCTTTGTCTGAGAGCCCAGCTTGAGGGATGCTGGTTGAGCTGGACTACAAAGCCCATCTCAGCTTGTAAGTAGGATTAGGACCATGTACTGCTAGACAGAGGACGTTTTCACACGGGGCTTTGGTGGAGGCAATCCTACCTCCCGCCGGCCCCACTCCGGAATGACTCTGGCGGCGGCAGGCTAATTCCTTTTAAAAGTCGGAATTACCTTTCCGCCGCTGAAGCCGGAGTTGGATGTGTTGAGGCCGGAGGGACGGCGGAAGGACGTCGGACTTAAGGCTCCGTGTGTTTGAACACACAGAGCTAGAAGCCGGACGTACGCAGGGATGGCACCAGAAGGGGCGGGGTTTTCTGCAGCGTGCGTCTGAACAAGCTGGAAGAGGAGCCGGAATGGGGCCGGCGGGAGGTAGGATTGCCTCTGCCTAAAGCCCCATGTGAAAACGTCCAAAGCAATTAGACCTTTTGTTATTTTATTTGGCTGACTGAAATGACTGTTTTTGCAACTCACATTCTGTACCAAATTCATTTATTACAGCACACAGCCACCACAAAATAATAAAATAATTACAAGCATGGCAAAATATCCATGTAGATACATTATATTCTAGTATAGCATATAAATACAGATATCTTTGAATATCTAGGATAAAAACCCAGAGTTGTGCATCTATTGGCAAGGATTTAACAATGCCCTAAAAACATGACTTTAGCATAAACATTAGACTGTCTACTGTCAAAATATAAAGCAAATATGATTTTATACAACAAATAACAAAATAGCTGCAACAAAAAAAAAAGAACAGCTATAGTCATTTTTAACAGGGTTTACTGTATTTGTTTTAGAAATTCTTTATAGTGAATAATAACAGCTGCAAGGAATTTAGCAACTCTGTAAGTTACATATTCGCTACAGCCGGCTAAAATATAGTCAGCATAAAATTTCTCCTGTCTACCATGTAACTGTTTAATGATCGGAATTATATAAAAAGCATGGGTCTCTATATAGACGGGACAACGGAGAAGAATGTGGCTAATCAATTCGACTTCCTCACAGCTACAAGGACAAAAATGACATTGGTAAGGTATTTTTTTGTATCTACCTTCCAAAACAGCAGATGGAAAGATATTTAACCTTGCAAGCATAGAAGCCCTTCTTTGTTTGGGGATATTCAGATATTTAAAATACTTGACATGCTGACCAATACTCCCAGCTTCCCCAATAGCTAGATGTAGTATTGATTGGCTTCTATGAGTTTGCAAGTCAGTATCTCTAATTCGCTGGGTGATGACAATTTTTGCCTTATTATAACCTAGCAAGGATATATATGACAATGACAATCCAATGGAGGACAGCTTCATCATTAAGGATTTCCTCCAGGTAGAAACAAAAGAATCAGTTAAAATTAATGGAGTCAAACCAACCAATACAAAAAGCATTTTTAACCAAAGGTTAAATTTCTGAATCCAAATGCGTGCCTCAATTGATAGTAAACCAACTTCTAAGCGGAGGGTAGCATTTGGCACACTTTGAAATGCCAAGGATTGATCTTAGAAATTTGGTTTGAACAACCTCAAAAGGAACAATATTTTTAAAGGAGCAAATCTCCAAACCATACAAGAGTTGAGCTAGGATCTTAACAACAAAAACCTCAAGGGCAGCAGGAATATACTGACCGCCCTTATTATAATAAAAGGAACAGAGGTCCTTAATACTCCTTTGAACATTCATTATTGCATTCTTTTGATGACAATTAGCAGATCCCTTTTCATGAAAAACTATGTCTAAATATTTGTAGGATGTCAATTGTTTAATATTATATCAATTGACCATTTGTAGCATATACGTCTTTTTGAAAAGACCATAACTTTAGTCTTATTATAATTAGTTGTTAATGAATCAGTTCTACAATGGTCTACAAGGACTCTCAGGAGTCTGTTTAGGCCCACTCTAGTGAGGGACATAAGAACCACATCATCTGCATAAACTAACAATGATAAAGGTCTGTTTGATAAAGTTTGATGGTGAGATGGAATATTCGAAAGAGACGTAATTACAGAATTAATGTAAAAATTAAAAAGAGATGGCATTAATAAACAGCCTTGTCTTACACCATTGGGTGTGGAAATAGATCTCGCTCTATTTCCATAGATGTTACATCTTACGGCTAGACAAGAATTCTTCTGTAACCATTCTGTACTTACAAGGCAAGGAGGCCTTGTATGAAATGATAACCTTTTGCTCTATACTGTCTAGTTAGAATAAATACTTTCTTTAAAAGTACCTGCTTCTCTTATACTCCTATACATGCACCTTGACTCGGCTTTGTTATTGATTGCTTAAGCTAGCAAGGGTAGGAACTAGAAATCTCTTAGAGAGTCTTAGTGTGTTGTAAGAGTCCGTTCTTAATTCACTAGATGGTCTCAGGGGGTTCCCTTTAGCTCAGCAGGAGTGGGAAAGGATAACCTAAAAGACTGGGGAATCAGGGTTCTGCTGGGGCTAAGGGCCAAACCAGGATGACTGTGTTTGGTGGCTGGCCCAGAGATCAGTACATGATAGGCAGTGGTGTTTTGTTGAACTTGGGAGTTATAGTTTAGCTAGATATGAACAAAGAAAGGTGTGGCTTCTTTCTCTGTATCTCTCTCTCTCTCTTTTACCTGCCTAGGGGCTGGCACTGGAAGGGAGCGTGTGGAGGGGGAGACTCTGAGGTGTGTGTGCTTGTATTGGGTCTCTGCTCCCAGCGTACAGCAGCTTGGAGGACCATTTCCTTATTGTGACCATCTGGAAAGCCAGTGGTGGCTTTGTTTTTCTGTGAGTGGCTCCATCCCTTTGGAGGGGGCAGCAAGTTTCACAGTGAAAATGTGTGTTTTCCTCTTTCTCTCCCAGCTGCCATCTGGGGGTGGAGTGGAAGGGAGGATATTCAGGGGGCAGGTGGTCTCTCAGCTGAAAGACTGGGCTCCTTGTCTTTTGCCCTGTGTGGATGTGCTGTTGAGTGGGAGGAAGGGAGAAGAACTCCCTTTGAGGTTAGTGTCAGGTTTTTGTTCTTTTTCCTCTGACTCCTGAGGGAGTGAAGGGGGAATTAGCCGGGATTTTCCCTTTCCCTGTCTCCTTGGTTTTAACTTTTATTTGGTAATGTCCTACATTTGTCTTGAATGCCCTACATTTTGTGGTGCCTTATCCTTTGCGGTTAGGACATCTGGTCACCCTGTTTAGCTCAAGACTGTCTATATGTTCTGACAGCGTATTTCTAGCTGTTTTCTACAGCAGCCAGCAGAACATATTTGATGTAACTTCAAGCAGGGCACTTAGTTGGTGAGGGAGAGGAGAAGAGACACTTGGGGCATCATTGTAAAGTGGCAAAAGAATACTGGCAAATGAAAGTTTCTTCCCCTCCTTCCATCTGATCATGTTGAGCTCTAAATTCCCCTCATCTATCCCATCCTGCACCACACTCAATGAACAGTCAGCAGGCTGCCATTTCAGTGAAAGAGTGCAGCTGATGCATTTCTGTGCTCTGTGTACATGTTTTAAAGTGCTATTACTGTGATGGGATGTGCAAAGAAAACAACAAAATTTAAACTCAGCGGGGGAGCAGACAAGCGGCCATGGGCCGCCTCGGGAAGCTGCGCCGTGGGGCCGAGGTATCCCCACTGGAAGGAGCGCTAAAATAGTCATCGAAGGTGCACCGCAAAAGGCTGCCGGCACACCTTCGACTACTCTTCCGCTGCAGCGTGTATGGACGCTGCAGCGGGAGGTCATCCTCAGAGCGCTGGTCGTGCGGAGGGCCGGCTGCTCCGAGGACGACTTGGGGAAGGGGTTGGGCCGCCCACCATGCAGCTGCCCCTCCCCTTCCCTGCCCCCAAAATAGTGCTTTTCGCCATCTGCTTCTCCCCTCAGTTACCAAGTTGAGCTGCATAAACTCTAGGTTTAGCTTCAATTTCATTTCCGTCATTTAAGATTGCACTATTTTAATGATAATTCAGCTACCTTCAAACATTTCATGATATTTTGATGCCTGAGTTGGTGCCAGTTCCCTCCCTACTCCACATGAAGACAATAACCAGAGTGAACAGTGGCAATGTTCCACACTGGAGAACATAAAGCTAAGTTCAGGGAAGGCATAGGCAGACTGCATCACACAAAGACAAAGTTCTGTCTTTTTGTCTGCATAGCATACACCCCTAGCTACTATCCCATAGCATCTCCTGCCTGAGGGGCTGAACAGACCACTCCTGAACAGACCACCCCTGGAAACACTGGGTTGGAGACACAGTGACCACATGCCACGCACCCAATCCGACAGTTCCGTAGTGCAAAAAGAAGCTGCAAAAAGTGGCTCTTTTTTGTGCTGCAGAAAGGATGCCCTTGCCACTGCTGCTGCAGCTTTTCTGCACTCCTTTGGCCAGCACATGTAGATGCTGCACCAAGGGGGCACCCTGATATCTCCCACCATGACGTGAGGCATGCAACATGAAGCCAGCATGGGGGCAGAGTCGGGGTGGCTGGCGTACGATCACCATGCCCCCAGGCCGGCTTTTCATGCTGGTCTGTTCAGTCCCTGAGAGAGTTGTCTCACACCATCTAACAACAGGACCAACCATGGAAAATCAAATGCTACAAGCACTTGAAAAATTCAAGTATACCACACGCCATGTGCCTGTATTCTCCCTTATACTAAATGAGCCCAGCAGCCCATCTACCTGGGGCCATTTCACACTCCACACATTTTGGTTCCACTTTAACTGCCATGGCAACATTCTATGGAATCCCAAGGTTTGTAGTTTGGTGAGGCATTTGACTAGACTAGAGGATCTCTGAGAATGCTAAATGTTCCTTGTACCATATTTGGTCAACTTGTCCAATAGCGAAAAAATTCTGGAAAATAATTCATATGATGATGCAACAGATAATTCAATGCCCAATTAAAATGACACCACAATGCTTCCTATTAAATAAGGAAGAGAAGAAAGAAAACATTTACAATTTATTTTATACACACTTACAGAGACTAGAATGTTATATGCTCAAAAGTGGAAAAATAAAGTTTCACCAACATTAGATGATTGGCTCAAGAAGTGTTTATACATGATAGAACTGGAAAGGATGACAATGATATGAAAGGGAAAATCTACTATTCCATGGGACAACAACTGGAATCTACCGACAAACTTTTGTGAAAAGAAATGGTCAACCACTTAAACATAGACTCAGTACAGTTTACCAAATTAAGAAAATGACAATCATATAAATCAACATAAAGCTTATAGTTAATATGTAACAACCTATTTTGTAGCTTTATCTGTAGCTTTATCTGTTATTTTATACACACTTACAGAGACTAGAATGTTATATGCTCAACTTACAAACACAAAACAAAATTATGAAAGAACAACAAAGGAAGGTTAAGACAGGATTTACAATCATATTAGAAAAAGAAAAAGATACAGTCTAGTAATTACAAGGGCCAGGAAAAGAAGAGGTGGATGGATCAGGGGAAAGCTTACAAACTTTTTAGAAGAATATTTTTTATTAAACTAACTGCTCTATTGAAAATCCAGACAAGGGGAAAATGATACAAAAATGGGGGGGGGATTTTTATAAAATAGAAAATCTGTAAAATAATATACTGTGATATATACTGAAAATAGAAATAACATGATCATAATGAATGATGTTAAGCCTGTGTTTGTAAATTATATGATGTTAAATATTATCTACTTTGTTGTTGACATTTAAGTACTCCAAATAAAAATATTTTTGAAAAAAGTATACCACATGCCAGATGCCTGTGTTCTCCCTTATGCTAAATCAGCCCAGCAGACCATCTACCTGGGGCCATTTCACACTCCACACATTTTGATTCCAATTTAATTGCCACGGCAGCATTCTATGGAATCCCAAAGTTTGTAGTTTGGTGAGGCATTTGACCAGAGGATCTTTGAGAATGGCCCAGGATTCCATAGGAAGCAGTCAATAAAGGGCCTCTGCAGATGGGCCCTTTGCGGCGTGTTGGAGGCAAGGAAGGGGAGAGGCAGTCGGACACTGGGCACCCCATCCCCTTCCTGAGGATGTCATCGGAGCGACAGCCCAGCCACACAACAGGCGCTCCGATGACGTCCTTCCGGCTCAGCATCCACACATGCTGAGCCAGAAGAGATGCCAAAGAGGCACGCCATGCCTTTTACGGCGCGTGGCAGAAGCGCTATTTTAGCACTCCTTTTGCAGGCAGCGAAAGGGAGAATCGGGGCCAAGGTGTCCGGCAGCCTCGGCCTCAATCCTCTGCTTCCCGGGGCAGCCCAGGGCCGCCCGTCTGCATCCCCCCAAAGTTATTCCAGCTCAAGCAATGAACCCTTTCAAATAACATGCTAATTCCCTTTGTAATGATCACAACATCTTGTCTTAAAATTTGTACAGAGGTGGCAATCAGAAACTAAACAGTACAAATGCTAGGCAGCTGTCAGATTGTCAAGGATGCATAGATGGAGACGTGGCAGCAGGAAATGTCTATGTGGAGCCTAAAGTTCATTGCATACCTTTTCCACTACATGTAGGCCTTTCAACAAGACTCAACTCTAATGCACATGGCTTGCTCATAACATTTTGTTTCCTGAGGTAAATCATCCCCCATCTAATCTGTCGCAAGTGAGTCAAACTGGACATTAAGGGGCTATGTATTCCATGTGATAACCCATTTTTTTCCTATCATGACAGGATGTCTCCACAGATTCTTAGCAACCAGATGTGCAATTGAAACACATTTACCTTCCAATGCCAAAAATTACAAAAACACAAAATACATAATTGTGCTGTGACAAAGAGGTGTCTTTTGCCACTCGAAGAAGCAATTCTAAAAACGTTGGTTGTATTGTCTACTTTTATTCTGAGTGAAAGAAAGAATCAGAGGATAGAAAGAGGACACATGGTATGAACACATACCTCTCTGCCCTCCAACACCTCACCAGTATCTGCCAGCTGCCACATCCACCTCATTCTTCTAAGAATACATCCAGAGTGGGATGTGAATGTGCAGGAGAGGGGGAAAGAGGGATTCAACAACCAAAAAAATTTACTGAAAATAACAATGGAATCCCTTTGCATGTTCATTCTCATTACATATTTTGCAGTGAAACTGCCATGATTGTTCATAAATATGTCTGCTGTACTTCACTTAGCTTTAGCTTTATTGATTATCTCTCCCACACACTCCAAGATTTCCATGCATATTGGTGGCAAATTAAATACCACCAGATTTCAAGGTATTGAACAATGCTTCAGGAAAGCTGCCCTACTTGCCTTAGGATGTTGGGCCTATCAGAAAACCTATATGTAAAAGGGGGAAGAGTGGGAACACAGCTGGTTTTGACAAATGGGGTCTTCTTTACATGCTCATCTTGCTACTGCTGGATCAAAGCAATCTCCTTTCTGCCCATGATACTGTCAATGATGTAATGCCTCAAGGTTGAAGAAAAATGTCTCAGCTACATGCAATTGTACAAAAATGAGAGAATGACTCATAGGAAGCTGATGAAACTTCGGCAGGAAGAGGAAGCTGATGAAACTTCAGTAAGAAGCGGTGCAATAATAATTCCAGACTAGTTAGGTCTCTGCAATTGTTACAGGAACGTGAGGTAACACTGGCAGGGAATTGGTCCAGACACCTGGACAGTGGATGTGTACATAAGGAGGAACACCACCATACCATCTAGTTGAAGTTTGAAATGGATGTCGGATGGTGGCGGAGCATTGTAAATATTCCTGTTTCATATTTTGTAAATATCTTACTGCAGCTAAGATTAAAACCTCTACGGAAGAAACCTCAGCAAGTGTGTGAGTAAAGCTCTGTTCCGCAAGGAGTTTTTGAATTTGCAACCACTCCCATATCAGGCTGTAGCATTTGTTTCCCTAGTGGCACCTTGCTGCATATGGACTCAGTATTTTTCCTTTCTACTCTGCGCTGACAGACTAATTTGCTCCAAGTTATGACTAAGTGCAAAGGAAACAATAGATTACATGAAATCTATTTGTGCACAGAACCTTTTCCTGTGGATTTAAACACTGTCAGACAACACCATCCAAGGCCATGTGCCTCTCAGGCCCTTTATCTATAGCACTGATTCAAAGTCAGTTGAGGGTCCATGGCCTTGCTAAAGCTCATTTGAAGGTAGCACTGTGGGATGAATCAACTTTGCCAAGCAGAGCAAGTCAATCTCATTTTCTACTCTAATGGAATGGAACTAGAGAAGAATGATACATTTAAATATCCTTGTTAGTACTTGGGACAACTCAGCCATGGCAAGGCTTAAAGATCTCTGCCACACTATCACTTCCTGCTTATGTAGAAACCTATAAAAAGTCTGAAACACTTGTAGTAGCACATGCCTTATGACAGCTTTGCTGACTATCTGGCTTATTGCTTGCTGAGGATCATTGATTTGCCATGCTGGGATGATCACTGTAAAACAAATACCTCTTCATTTGACAAGGATATATTAAATAGGCTTTGAGCATGATAACGCCTGGCTTTGATAAGTGACTACCATAATGCAGCAGGCAATTTGCTATTGATTTTAATATGAACTGAGATATAACCCTGAACAGCTTAATTGTACGATTCATGTAATTTCACTTAAACGTCTTGTTTTTTAACTGGAAAGATAATGGCACCAAGAAACAGCCCCACTGGTGGTAGTTGATGCTTCATCTCCTTTAGAGCATGTGGCATGTGAAAGCACTCAAGTGTCTCAGGCCTATTGGCAGAATATTAAATGCCGTCAGTGCTGTTATGCTGCACCCACTTAACTGGCAGTAAGCTCCAGTGAACTTAGTGAGACTAACTTTAATCAGGCATCTACAGGATTGTGCTCTAATTTGTTCTGATATAAAACTAGTGACTATATCAGGGATAGGCAACCTACGGCCCGGGGGCCGGATGCAGCCCCCCAAGGCATTTGGACCCGCCCCGGGCCAGTCCTGCCACCGCCACCCGCCATGATGATATTGATTATTGTTGTTATTACTTGTTCTTGGGGTTTTCTTGGCAAAATGTCCACAGGGGTTTTGCCATCATGGTTTTTCTGGGGCTGAGACAGTGTGCATGCATCCCTGCTTGTTTGTGGGTCTGCCTTCCAGTCGTTTCCATGATGATAATTGTTATTGTTATTACTTGTTCTTGGGGTTTTCTTGGCAAAATCTCCACAGGGGTTTTGCCATGGCTTTTCTGGGGCTGAGAGAGTGTGCATGCATATTTGTTCAATTTTTTAAAAAAATAATTTATTTATTTATTTATTTATTTATTTATGGTGCTTCGGCCCCACAATTGTCTGAGGGACAGCAACCCGGCCCCCGGCTCAAAAAGGTTGCCTACCCCTGGACTATATTAACTGTAAAGGTAGGCTCTAAGACTGTAGAATTGCATCTTTGTTGGTGATATATAAAAACCTAGTTGCTAGTTCCATATAGAACTGTCATTCAACTACAAAACGATAATTCAAAACTTATGTAAAGCTCATTGATTCAATGGGTCTATTCCACTCATGGAGAGCCAGCACAGTATAGTGGTTTGAGCATTGGACTACAACTTTGGAGACCAGGGTTCAAGTACCTACTCAGCCATGGAAACCCACTGGGTGACCTTGGGTGAGCCACATACTCTCAGCCCCAGAAAATCCTAAGGGCTCACCTTAGGATAACCATAAGTCGGAAACAACGTGGAGACACACAACAACAACAATTCCATACAGGACTAGATTTAGGCCAGAATCTAGATCCTTCCAACTATTTATTTATTTATTTAAAGTATCTCTGCATAACCCCCAGCCTACAATGGTTTCCAAAGTGATGAACAAATAGAAACCAATTAAAACAATACAGAGATAAAACATTTTTAAACACACTGAAATACTCTAAAAACTCCTCAGAGCATCTATAAAATATCCTAGAATCCAGTTTTAAAACAGTTAAAGCAGCAATTTCAAACACTGAATGCCATGGAGAACTTTTGTTTGGGAAAAAAGCTTAACTTCCTTGGATCGATTGTTCCACATTTAAGGCGCTGCTACAGAAAAAAGCCGTGTTACATGTATTCACCAACACAACTTCACAGGGTGTTCAGACACACAACAGGGCCTCCTCTGAATATCTTAAATTCCTGGCAGGCTCTTATTATTATTTATTTAGTATGCTGCCTTATCTCCAATACTGGTACTCAAGGCACCTTACATATTGTTAAAAACAGTATAGAATGTAATCATATAAAAACGTCAGCATATATGTGCGTGTTAACAGACAGAATTTTTTAAAACAAAATCCACAACACTGTCCACCTTATTTATTCATTTATATGCCACTTCTCTCCCAGAGGAATTTATTCATTAAATCAGTTAAAACCTGACACAATTACAAGAATCACATTTAAAACAATATAAAAGTATATTAAAACAGTATAAAATTATTTTTAAAACATATAAAAGTTTAGGAAAGTGCACACCTCAATAAGAAGCCTCCCTGAGAGTAAGTATATATTAAAAGCCTGCCCATAGCAGTCAGTTCCTAAAAGCTTGATGCAATAGGAAAGTGTTCAGATGGTGGAAGAAACAGAACAAAGACGAAAGCCATCCTGGCATCCCTAGGGAGGGAGTTCCAAAGTCTGGGAGCAGCCACCAAGAAGGCCCTGTCTCCCTTATACCCACAAAACATCTGGTTCAGCAGTCACAGTACGCTGGAGATGGGTCTTGGGAGAAGCAGGTTCAAGACACCACTGAGCCTTGAAGAAAAACTCACTGGGTGGCCTTGGGGTCAATTACTCTTTTCTTTTTCAGCTAGGCACACCTTGCAGGGCTGTTGTGCCAAGAAAACAGGGGAGAAGAAGAGCCACATGCACAGAAGATGGGGGCATAACTTTAATGATTAATAGATGACTATAAGTCCAAACATCACCTCAGTCCCTATCCTCCCATCTATGTCAGCAATAACAACAGTGGCCTAATTCGCAAGATTGGTTGCATAGATTGCTGAGATAACCTGAAGCTACTGAAGCATCTGGCATGTAAGCACTGAAATTAAAACCCCAGATTCTACAGTAATTAGGGTGGGATGGTGGGGAAAATACATCGTAAATGGCAACAGGGGTTGCTTATCCCTTCATTCATCTTCAAGAACTAGAATTTGAGTTTGTATCAGGTATCAAATGTATTCTGTCTGTGCAAGTGATTTCCTTGGTGAAGAGAGTAAAGAGGAAGCCATTCTAGCCTCGCTAGAGAGGGAATTCCAGAATTTGGGAGCAGCCATCAAGAAGGCCTTGTCTCCCATGTTCCTACCAAATGTCCTTGAGAAGGCAGTGGGATAAAGAGAAAGACCTCTCCTGAAGATCTTAGTGGTCTGTCAGGCTCAAACAGGAAGATGCAGTCCTTCAAATGAAGAGAGAGTTCCAGATTCTGGGAGCAGCCACTGAGAAGGCCCTAGGAAAATATATATGTCAAAGCAAACTTTTCAGCATGTATTTAATTCAGAGTGGGCAACCCAGACTAGTGTTGGACTACAACTCCCACCCTCATCCTGGATATGCTGGCTAGGCTTGATGAAGTTGCAGTACCCCAGCAACTGGAAGGCCACAGTTGCCTATCTTGTAACTGGATGGAAATTTTCTAGAAGTTGATGTAATGAACTATCTTTGTGTACATTTTACACAACTACTTATTTTATAATTGTTTGGTGGTTGTCAAAGAGCTATGGGGAAAGCTTATGTAAAGCTGAAAGGTGGTATAAAATGTGGAAACAAATTAGGAAGGAATTTGTGATTTGATGGTAGGATAAGAAGAGCCTGGTAACCTGTGCCCCTCTCCATGTTGTGGAACTCCAGTTTCTTATTCTTTGGAGTAAGAATACAGACTCTCCAGATACTTAAAAGATGAAGGCTTAATTGCTTTGCAGTTCCTTCACTGTTCAAGGCCATAAGCCAACTGTTTTAGCCTTCTCAGATGCACAGAAGAAAATTGGGGGTGGACTATCTAAATTTAGACCAGTTTAATCTAATAAACCTGCCCTAGATCAAGGAATGTTTCTGTTGCAAATATTACTTCCCAGGGAAGGGAGTTTGTTAGCCCATATGAAGAGTCTTGGGAGGTAAAGTTGCCATCTTCCACTTACTTAAATCTGGCCACCTAATTTACATATTATGACAATTATTCTAATTATGCAAATAACTAATTTCCATTCTAGTTCTGCAAATGCAACACATTAATTTGGCATATTTTTTCTTCCACCATGTTTCAAATTTCATACCTTTTTTTTTTACAGCTATAGTGAATTGGTCAGTATAATATGTAATATATAATGTCTCTCTCCACCACCTGTGCCTGTACACTTGTTTCTTACATAACAATTTCAGAGAAAAGTGCCTCTACATTTTTACATATGTTAACTCCTCCAGGAACTAGCAACGTACTCTTTTTCTTTTAAGCAAAGGCCTAGAATACCGGCCAGATGATGATCCAAACAGGTACTGGATGACATGCCTAGAATCCAGGTAAAACCTGCTCATATTGTAGGTATAGCAGCTCCATTGGCAGGCTGTTTATAACTTGTGGACCAGAGGTTTCCCACCACTAGCAAATGCAATATTATTGACAGCTGCCTAGAAGATCAATCACATCCTCTCCTGACTTCTCTTGATGCAAATATCTATTAGCATATGTTAATGTTTCTGTCCCCTAGACAGGTTGGGAAATCAGGCTGTTGTCAACATGTCAGCATTCATCAAGAACTTCTGGTGTTCTTCCCTGAACTTCCTATCATTCGCCATTTAAAGCCCCCATCTAAAGTTAGCAGTGTTGTTTGAGTTGCTACCTGATATTTAAATAGTCAAAGCATTTTCATGCCTGTAGCTTGTGGATGGCTAAAAAGACAAACAAATGGGTCCAAGAACAGATCAAGCCTGAATTCTTCTTGGAAGCCAGGATGACTAAATTGTCATTCTTTGGCCACATCATGAGAAGGCATGAATCATTTTAAAAAGACAATCTTGCTGTGAAAGGTAGAGGACAGTTGAAACAGAGGAAGACTACATGCCAGATGGTTAGACTTGATCAGGGAAGCTATGGGCCTGAGCCTGCAGGACCTGAGCAGGACAGTTGAAGACAGGGAATCTTGGAGATGTCTCATCTGAAGGAGCCCTGGTGTCACACTGATTAAATGCTGTTACTGCAGCTACAATGTTGTGAGTTTGATCACAGGGCTCCAAGGTTGACTCAGCCTTCCATCCTTTCATAAATAAAATGAGTACCCAGCTTGTTGCGGGCAATTTGTAAACTGTTTACAGAGTGCTGAGTTCACTATTAAGCAGTATAGAAATGTAAATGCTATTGCTATTGCTATCCACAGGGTCACCAGGACTTAATGTTGAATTGAGGGCAGTTAACAACAACAAGGCTTAAAGTGCTTCTTAGTGCAAGTGTAATGCAAATGAGAAGTCCACATTGGCAAAAATGTTTACTCACATTAATTAGATTCTCCACATCTGCTTCCTATTCTAAATGAACAATGAGTGAACACTGAGGAGCTCCACACCACTCAACAGTCATTTAAGCCTCACAGATGAAAATGCATTTTCCTTTACCTAAGCAAAGGAAGCTGTGAAGCTATTGTAAGAATTGCTCCCCACACCTGATATGGAAGAGACAAATGAGCACCATTAAAGCCCTATTAGGTAGCTAATTTGTAGAACAACTGGAGACAATCACAATGTAGTGACAAAATTAATGTGTAGTCTTTACAAAATGCTTTTCATCTTCAAAGCACCCCTTCCATACTAATTAATTCATTCTGCTAAATAAACAAACACACACATTTTTCAATACTTTTGTTTCACTCTTATCTGTCAAAATCTGATCCAGCTTTTGCTTGGCTTTTGACAGTGCTGATGCTGTTCACTAGCATTATTGGAAGAGAGGGGAAATCCTCTTATCCCTGGGCAAGTGCAGCTTTCAAGATATCCTCCCCACTAAGCAGATCCCCCTCCTTTCCTTACCCTGTCCCATGCAGAAATTAGTGGGAGGGAGTTGGGGGGAATTAAATGTGCTACCAATGGAAACTTGTTTTCAGCCTACTGTCTGTACTGGTGGCAGAGGGGTAGACTAGGCTGATCTTCTTCATGATCTCTTTCCAGTAAAAACCTTCTTATTTGAATGGGCATTTGGCCTGTTCTATGCAGAAAGATCTTTTAATGGGTGTGTATACTGAACCTTTATTGTTATTGTTATGGAGTCATAAAGTTGGAAGAGGCCTAATGGCCCATCTAGACCAAACCCCTGCTCAATTCAGGGTCTCCTTCTAGAGCAGGGGTAGGCAACCTTTCCCCTTTAAGGGCCGAGGGACTTCAGCTCCCAGAATCCCAGGAGCTATTGGCCAACATGGGACTATTGGCCAACATGGCTGAGGCTTCTGGGAGCTGAAGTCCCTCGGCCCTTAAAGGGGAAAGGTTGCCTATCCCTGTTCTAGAGTGTCCCCAGCAGGTAGCTATCCAGCCTCTTTCTGAAGACATCCAGAGGAGACCCCACCATGTCTCTAAGCAATTGGTTCCATTGCTAAACCACTCTTACTGGCAACAAGTTTTTACTAATATATTCAATCAAAATCTACCTTCTTGTGACGTCAGACCATTAGACCTGGTCCTACCCACTGGGGAACAGAGAACAGGCCTGCCCCCTCCTCTCTGTGATAGCATTGGGGTATTTAAAGAGTGTAATCATGTTTTGCCATGTTTGAAAATATTCTGTATTGTTTTAAATCAGGGATGGGAAGCTGTTGGAGGGTAGGGGGCTGCATTGCTCCCCTATGAGACCTTGGAAGGCTATACCCCAACCACCCTTACCCAAAATTCATTTTAAGCCCCCAAATGCCCCCAAAGGGAGGCCATTATCGCCACATTCCCCCAGTCCATTTTAGACCCAAGAAATACCTTCTGCCCACCATGGAACTGGTTTTCCATGGCAGTAGGATTGTGCACCCCTGTGAGGCAAGAGGTTGCAGTGCTGTTGGTAAGGTCTCCTGTTTCAGGCTAAGGAGCCAGTCTAAATGTGCTTGTAAACAGATATGGGACTGTACTAATAGGATGTTTTAAATTATAATGGAAGAGCATGCATTTGTATCTTTCCTAACAAAATCAGTGGGACACCAAAGTATTTCGCTTGGCTTTGATCATCTGCAGAGTTTGCAGAAATTACCTGAAATGTAATATGATCCCAATTATTATTTTTATGAAAAGTATTAAGGGCCTAAATACCTGTCTGATTTTGGAAGCTGAACAGGGTCAGGCATTATTAGTACTTGGATGGGATGAAATACCAGGTGCTGTAGGCTATATTCAGAGGAAGGCAATGTCAAGGTACATCTGATTACCCCTTGCTGGATAAAATCCTATGAAATCCAGTTAACAGGCAACTTAAAGGCATGTGCACACATACAAATATAGACCCCAAAAAAAACCCTAAATACCAGAAGGCGCCAGATTCTGTGTGAGCTTGGAACTAAGCAAAGTTTGGCCTGGGTAATACAGAGAAGGGAGACTACCAAAGACTACCAAAAACTGTATGCTCAATTGAGAGAAAGGCAATGGTAAGCCACTTCTGAGTATTCATTGCTTAAGTAGCCCCTATAAAAAGTATGAGGTTGCCATAAGATGGCAAACAAGTGGGTTGGATCCATAACTGTACTTATGCAACTTCACAGACTGGATGGTCCTGTGTGCGGGAGGAAAGGGAAATTTTCCCTAACATCTGTTCTACTCTGTAAACCCTTCTGACACCAAAAATCTGTTCTGAAGAATTGGGGGAATCAACAACAATGGTGCCTGCAATGACATTGAAGCTTAGAGGGGGGAGAGAAAGGACATGGCTGCTCCACTCTAGAAGGGAGATTCGACAGCTCTCAGCATTCCTCATCTAGGGCCCATGCGGGTTGAAATCCAACCCCACATGGAAGGATGAGCTTTGCCCATTTCTGTGTTAAGAAGTCCAGCAGTCTCACTCTCTATAAGGAGAGATGCTTCTGGGACTTTATTAGATGATTTCACCAATAGTTACATTACTTTGTTTCTCTCCTCCATTCTTGCATGGATTCCTTACTTGCCTAAATAACAATTTGTCACATTCTCTGTAGACTAAATTTAAAAGTGGTGATAGAAGAATGACTGTCCCCTCAAGGCAACTATGTAATTACTGAGGAAACGCTCTAGAAACTCAGAAATGGCAAGTATATGGAAAGTAATTCATAGTGAATGGACTTCAGCAACTCCCATCAATTTTATTATTTTAACTCAAAATTGCTTCCCTGCAGTGCCCTATCAGAGGGTCCATTCAATCTCTTTGTATTGTTTTAAGGACATGTCTGGAGTAATGCCAGGAGACAAGGAAAAGTAATTATTTTATATACAGTATATATTATGGTTGTCAGAGTCATTATTAAGAGGACTGAAAATCCCAAGCAGCAATAAACTATAGAAGGGGAAAGAAGGCTGGGTGCTTGTCTCGAGCACTGCTTACTTTTCTTGATATGGCAGTCCAATAGATATTGTTATTCCACCACTGCCACCAATTTGTGATGTACCAGACCACTTTTATTTATATCTATGGGTTTACTCGCCAAACTTGGTTTCTATATTTGTTAGTAGCATGGATAAAGAGTCCAGGTTCAGACAAGCTTGTATTAAAACAACAATAAAACTTTATTTGAATAATGGTTTAACAATTTCACTTATTTAGTTGGTATAGGCACTTGTTAGTTACACTTTGTTACACCACTCTCTAGAGGACACCAGAAATTATTCTTTAGGACCCTCACACCGTCCTTATTTATGGTTATCCTTTCAACCTTATTTCTATAATAGTTTAACTCAGGGGTAGGCAACCTTTCCCCCTTAAGAGCCGAGGGACTTCAGCTCCCAGAATCCTAAGAGCTATTGGCCAACATGGCTGAGGCTTCTGGGAGCTGAAGTTCCTCGGCCCTTAAAGGGGAAAGGTTGCCTACCCCTGGTCTAACTATATTCCGCAGGATATCAAATATCAGCAACTCCCTCACTTGGAGTGCTATATTCAACTAAGTCCCTCATTCCTTCACAGTCCCTCACTCCTGGGCTGTTACACATCCAGATCCAGTCTGACTCCAACTATCAGCAACGGAATTCTTTATCACCTACAGCCCAAAATTCTATTGGCTGTTGTCAGCTCACTCCTGATTGGCTGTTACTATTTGGGCATAATTCTGCCTGCTTGTTTTAAGGACATGTCTGGAGTAATGCCAGGAGACAAGGAAAAGTAATTATTTTAGAGGCTATACAGACTGGCATAAAGAGCTGGCATGGGGGCAAAGTGAGGGCATGGCAACTGCACACCAGCCGCCCTGACTCTGCCCCATGCCAGCATGATGCCGCCCAAGCAACCACACTGCAGGTGGTGTCACCAAATTTTCAGCACAGTGTTTACATGTCCTGCACTAAAGAAGCAGAGAAACGCCACTACCACCACAGGTAGAGCACCCTTTCTGCGGCACAAAAAAGAGCCACTTTTTAAAACAGTTAAACATACTAAAACAGTAAAACAATAAAAATAAAATTATATGCAGACTTTTAAACTTTCAAATCCAGCACCACAGCACATTAAGAACCCAGCCTCATCTGTAAAGGCCTGGAGGCACAAAAACATTTTGTCACCAGAACGATAGCAAAGATTGAGCCATCCTGGCCTCTTTGGGGAGGCAGTTCCAAAGTCTGGGAGCAGCCAGCGAGAAGGTCCTCTCCCTTGTTCCCATCAAACAAGCCTGAGAAGGTGGTGGGACAGATGATCTTAAAACACAAATGGGTTCATACAGGAATATATGGTTCTTCAAATAGTCTGGACCCAAGTTTATACATGCTTACCAAGACAAGGAATATGCATTAGCATTCAATTAGTGTTTATTAATGGCTGTGTTTAAAATGATGATCCTTGCACATCTCGTCTTTCCGTTCTTTCCCATCCACTGAGAGTGTTTCCCACTCACGCTATGTATAATAACCTGCCAAACGAAGCAACTCTCCAAGCATCTGATGAAGTGGATATCATGAAAGCTCATGCCAAATAAAATTAGTTAGCAGTTAAATGCCACAAAATGTTTGTTTTTACAAATGTAAGAGCACTGAAACTCCAAACATAATTTTTTCTCCAACTCCCCACACACAAGTACTTGCTACTTACCAGTATGCCTTTTTCCACAGATCTACAACAGTGTTCTTCTGTATTCCTTCCTCTGAGCACACACACACAGAGGCCAAAAGAGGAGGCCAAAAAAACAGAAACTTGGCCTTTCTCAGAGCCCTCAAATGGCTACAGGTGAGGAAAAGCTAACATCAATTGTTAAAGGGAAAAACTGCTCTTCAATATTGTTGCTGCCTCTTTTATACTTGAGTGGTCCTGCTAGGGCAATTATGGTCAAAATGCAGCCCTCCAGATATTGTTGGACTTCAATTCCATCAGCCATAGTCAGCATAATAAATAGTGAATAATGCTGGGAGTTGCAGTCAAACAACACCTGGTGCACTTTGTCTGTCCCAACTCTTCTCATTATAGAGTGCTTTCAAGTCAACTCCAATGTATGGCAACACAATCATGGAGTTTTCTTGACAAGATCTATTTAGAGATGGTTTGCTATTGCCTTCCTCTGAGGCTGAGAGAGTGTCATTCACCCATGGTTATCCAGTAGATTTCCATGGGTAAGCAGGGATTTGAACTCTGGTCCCCTGAAACTGGAGTCATACCCAGCTTGTTGGGGGCAATTAGCTTATAGTTATAAACTGCTTAGAGACTGATTAGTGCGGTTTGAAGCGGTATATAAATGAAGCTGCTATTGATATTGTTATCCCTGTGCTGATTGGCAAATGACAGACTTGGACAGTCCCCTCGTACCTTGTGGAAGATTTGGATAGCAAGTTCCATTAGACCCAGGCTGACAGGGTTGATGGAAAATGTAATCCAAAACATCTAAAGGGTGTCTGCATATATTTCCCCTGTCCTGGGGCATTAGAAGAGCCATCATTCTTTGGACATTGTGCTGTGAGACTACTTTCATATGTCTTCCTATAATTCTTCAAAAGTATTATGCTGTCCAGTCAGAGGGAAGCTGCCCTTTGGATTCATTCTAAGCACTTCTCTTCTCATCAGTTTTCCTTTATTTTGTGCCATACTTTTAAGTTAAAATGACCTAAGAATACTCAGCTAGCCTGCTGTGTTTTTATAGGTCATTTTAAGTAAAAGCCACAAATGCAGCAGATGGGGAGACTCAACCTTTTTTCTTTTTTTCTTTTCTTTTTGATACTATAAAACAAGCCTTTTTTCTGACTTAACTTCCTTTGTGCCTTTGCCAAATAGATTCCATGTAAAATACACTCAACTGTCAGGCCATTCAAAATAATGATATAACTGAAGGAAACAGTACTACGAGGAACAGTATTTATGAGAGATGTTCTAATCACAAGAGTACCTTAGAAAAAAAACAAATTTCCAGTTCCAAAATTCAATTATACACTGCCTATCTCCCCAAGTGCCCTATACATTTGTGTTGAATACTTTAACTCTTCCATTCTGCAGGCTTCTTGTCAGCTTCTATCCTATTCTCACTCTGACCTGAAACAGTTTCACCATCATCCTAAAGGGAACTCTTTGTCCCAAACTACCAGTATATGTTTTCCACCTTCCCTCTCCTTTCCCACTAAAATACCTTTGAAAGCAGCTCTGCATTTTTCTCTTAATACTGTGCTTACATTTATTATGTTGCTAGAGGTATGAATGGAAATATTTACAGTTTGAACAATAGTGTTCATGTTAGGCAGGGGACTTTGCACTTTCTAACCTGTGGCATCAAGCCACCAGTTTTGTCAGTTGGGTTCAGCCCACTTCAGTGGCTTGCACAACAAAAACAACCAATTACATACCATGTATTATTGCAGCCAATCCTTCTCTTTCATATACTCAACACTTTCAAGGGGAAAAGTGGCATGCTTAATAGTTTCACTCCTATCATCTGTATCCCTGGTGGTGAGCTGGAAGGCAGACGTTTTGTTGCCTGAGGATACCGATGTCAAGTTCTCTTTTTATTCTTCTGAAAAAAGGAGTGAGGGAAATTTTATTACTCTTCTTGCACCTCTGTGGAAAATGAGATATTTCAACTTGTTTACCCCTCTCAGAGAAGCAAACCATTCCTGACAGGACTGTAAAACACTCAGCTGGCTTTCCTCTCTAACTCTTCTTGCAATTAGTAGTGTAAACCATAAAACTATGTTTGCAGTGTCTAACAAGGAAAGATGGCCTGTGATTATCTTTACAATGGAATTCCCTCTCCTTCCTGCAGTCCAATTTCAATTGTCTTAACTGAGATGAACACAATTAAAATGGGGGTATCAAGTTATCTAGGTGATCCTACTGTAGCTGTGTATGCTTATGTACAATGTCAGGTTCACATGAAACACATGAATAGATATGCTTTTATGATTTGAAGCTATAATGGATCTTTTGATTCTGACTGAAAGGCACCATAAAATACTCAGCTGTCTTTCCCTTCCAGTGGCTATCAAGGAAGGATGGCCTATGTTTATCTTCAGAATTTATTTTCTCCCTCTTCCCCTGCCCACCAGCAGCGGAGTGGAGTAATTCAAATTGCCTTAACTGAGATGCACACAATAAAAATGCATAGCTGAGGCAGTCTTACTTTAATTACTTAAGCAAAAAACACATTCTGGACATTGAATTTCTCACTGAAGTGCCCCCCCCCCCCATTACTTCTTTTGCAAATGAAGTATCTGCAAATTTGATACCTTGCTTTTTCAGGTGCCAAATTTCAGATCTCATAGATACTTAAGCTGAGCATCAAGAAACCCAAAAATCCTATATGTTTAATGAACAGCAACAAGTTTTTATCACATTCCTACTTGATGTACAGCAGCAAACGGCACTTTTCACTCACTAAAGTCAATGTAAATATTACCCAGAAACAGTCAAACTATCTGAGTACAAGAGGCAGAAATTCTCACAAGCACTTCTCCCTCATCCCTGGCAATAAAAATACAACAATAGCAAATTAAGGCATTAACAATTTGACACCCCATCAAGGCACTGGAAGTCTGCTGTCTGATGTGGCCAATTTATTCTACCTAGTGGCAGGGGTGGTTCAGTGGGTCAGAGATTGTAGTCCTTAGATCTTTCAGGTCAGCAGCAATTCACTTTATGCAGAACCTACACATATACAGTGATCTGTAAAATGAGGACATTGCCCCCATAAGAATGGGGGGGGCAATAAATTTTTTCTTCAGTCCTCACATTTCTAACACTACAGAGAGAGAGAGAGAGAGAGAGACTGAAAATTGTTCCTAGGACTCTTATATTTCCTGTGTTCACATTCCCTTGATAACTTAGCTTGCAACCTGTATATTGTGCATTTTAGTTGGCCAAAAAAGGTATCTGTTTGGTAGGTTTTTGATTGGATTTTGTTTACCTGATTCCTTTAGGTCTAGAGCCAATCTGCTATACTGGTTTGCATATTGGACTAAGCAAAGCAAAGTAAAGCAGCTTCATTTATATACTGCTTCATACTGTGCTATGGAGTGTCTAAGCAGTTTACAACTGTAAGCTCCTTGCCCCCCAACAGCTGGGTACTCATTTTAGCGACCTCGGAAGGATGCAGGCCTGAGTCTAGCCTGAGCCCTGGCTAGTATTGAACTCACAACCGTGGTTTATGAGTGAGTGGCTGGAGTGCAGGCATTTAACCACTGTGCCACCAGGGCTCCTGGAGAACAGAGTTCAAGTCCCTTCTCAGCCATGGGAACCCACTGAATGGTGGGCAAGTGACACAATCTCAGCCTCAGAGGAAGGCAAACGCAAACCCCTTCTGAATAGTTCTTTCAAAGAAAATCCCATGATAAGGTCACCTTAGGGTTTCCATAAGTCAGAAATGACTTGAAGGCACACAGCAACCATTGTTTCTTTTAGATCTAATGAGAACTACCGCTGCCGTTGTGTGTTGTATATTTATTAAGGTGTTTTAATTGCTGATTTTTAACTTGTAATTGGTTTAATAACTTTTTAGGATGTTGGTAGGGAATTAGATTTTGTTGTATTTTATATTGTATTTTTGTTGTTGTTAGCCATCCCAATTGATCTTAAAGGGGCGGGATATAAATAAATAGTAGTAGTAGTAGTAGTAGCAGTAGTATTAGGTGGCTAAATTGTATTTCTAAATGTTCAACTGAAGTTATTACAGTGCTAGAAATTTGAGGACTGAAAGAAATTTCATTTGGAGCAACAAGATTTTATGTAGGAGGCAATTGCCTCATTTCCCCCCTTTCCCATAGCTACATTCCTGTTTGCTAGTATTCCATTCAGTGCAAAAAGTGCCATAGGGCAGGACTGGGAGACATCAATGTTGGGGGGTGCAGGGGAACAACAACTCTCCTGGACCATCAGGCACTACCTGCTCCTTCTGCCAGTCACTGTTATGTAAGGAGGAAGACAGAAGAACATGGAACGTGGTAGCAGCAGTTCCACCAGCTTTCAAACGCCAAAAGAGCTTCTCTTTTGGCTGCACATGAGCATCATTAGAACTGCCACCACCATTTGCCCTTCCTCCTCCTTCTGTGGTAAGGTGGGTGTAGAGGTGTGGATACATATTGGAGAAGGCATTAGTATTAGAGAATAGCTATAAGCATTAGTATTAGAGAAGAGCTACTGCTCTTTTAATATAATGGGCCTTGCTGAAATAACAGCAACAGCAGGGCTGGGAGGCCCATTTCTACTTCTTGTTCCAGAAATACTAACCCCTAAGCTATGTTTTTGCAGCATTGGACATTCTCCCTTTGGCCTTCTTATGGCCCTTTGAATATGGGACCATAAGAAAGGGGAGAGGATGACATACATTGTATATGTAAATTCAGAACATTTGTGAACAGTCCACTACTTGCAAGTATTGATAAGCTGTTAAAGACAAAGATACAAGCAGTCATCCTTTAGCAGGACCAGGGATGTGGCCATATCACATCAGCACTAAAATGTTTTTATGAAAGAACCAAAGTATGATCAGAGGCATTTGCTTATGTTTTACAGAGCAGCACAAACAAACTTAGGATTTTATGCCAGGTCATGTTTTTCAATTAAAATAATGTACAGTGCTCAAATCAATGAATGGTTGAGCATTCAGTGCATGGCTAGCTATGCATTAAAAGACACACACACAGAGAGAATTAATTGTAAAACACAACAGCTTATAAAAGTCAGTGGATATTGCATTACAACAGGATGAACTCAGTACACCATGGAGAGGATGGATTATAAATGCCTGTAGGATAGGTTAGCTTTCATCACTTATTCATGGATGCTGGCTTTTGATTAGACTATCCATGAATATTTATCAAATAAAAATAAAACCAGCCTCAACTGAATAAACTAACTTATATCTACTGGTACTTGTCTCCTATTTATCAATGGATATGTATCTTGTAATATAAGGGAAATCTATTGGAAGAATCAGTGTTATTGTGTGCCTTCAAGTCATTTCCTTTTTTTAAAAAAAATATTATTCTTTATTAAATTTCAATTTGTTAATTTAAAAAAAGACATCACAACATTTACACAACCTCATTCATACAATCATACATCATTATTTATCTGAACTAACAGGAAAAAAACTATCACTCTAATAAAACCACTTCCTAGTATCCATATCTCCAAAAAAAAAAGATATTGCATAATTGTCTTCCAATTGCCTTGTGTATTATTATTATTATTATTATTATTATTATTATTATTAATGACCCTTTGTTTAATTTGTAACCACTATTTCTTTTATCTTCTATTTATCTATCTTTTTTCCCCCTTATATTTCTTCTATTTCCCTTTGAGGAGTCTGTCACATTCCCTTCTATAAAGTTTGGATATTTATCTTTATTCTTTCTATTATTGGTGACCACTCTTTGTCAATTTTTTCAGTTGATTTGTTTTTAAGTAAATGTGTCAAATTATCCATTTCCATGCAGTCTAAAAGTTTCCAATACCATTCGATTATCTCTGGTATCTTACTTTCTTTCCATGTAGTTGCATATGTTATTCTAGCCACTGTTAACATGTAAAACAATATTTTTCCATATTTCCTTTCTAGATTTTTGTCTATCATTCCTAATAGGTATACCTTTGGATCTTTTTTATATTCTAATCATAAAATTTTCTTAATTTCTGCATGGATTTTGTTCCAGTATCTTCTTGCAAATGGGCAGAGCCACCACATGTGGAAGAATGTACCAAAGTGTTTTTTACATTTCCAACATTTAATGCACTTTTCCTTTTTTATTTTAGATAGTTTCATTGGTGTAAAGTACCACCTATACTGCAGTTTATAAACATTTTATTTCAAATTATAAGTCATTTGCAGCTTCACTAAAGAGAATCTATAACAGGGTTTTTCTGGGGCTGAGAGTTACCCAGTGTGTTTCCATGGCTGAGCAGGGAATCAAACCCTGGTATCCAGAGTTCAAGACTCAAACCACTGACTACACCATGCTGGTTCCTAAACATAATGCTAGCCCTCGTTAAGTCTGATGAACAAGCTTCTGGGCCAATTTTTAGAAGTGCACCCCTTAAACACAGTCTGCCACCAACTAGCTGTAGAGGCTGGTAGCTTTAATGTCAATAAGCCAATTAATCTAATGTGGGTTTTGGTATGAAACCTTTAAAGGAGCTGTCCAAGGTGCTGATCTCTCTTTCCCAGAAAAGATCCCAAACCTTGGAAAGCTTCTGTATGTGCATTCCTGAAAGAATTCTCACACACATACCTTTCAATGCTAATTTAAAGGAATGCTAACTACAAAAGCTTATTCAAATGGTTCAATTTTGATAACTACAAAGGCTTTAGAGTAACTTCAAAACTGGTCACTGAGCAGAAGTGAATAATATCCATGAAAGAACAGAAGCTAAAAATTAACATAGAATGAAACTATTTGAAGAACATGTTTGGATCTGCAGAAGCTAATCTGGAGACAATCAATAGTGGATGACTAAAAACATAAACTGCTTCACAGGGCAAAGCCAAAATCCTTATCACTTTCATCTTGAGACAAGACCAAGCAATCTTCAAGGCAGCCAGAGTGCACATATTGAGGAACAGGAACATTGTCCACAGTGACCAACAGCAGAGCTGGAATGCCTTTCAGTCATTAGCATAGGAAATACAGAAGATGAAGATTAGGGATGCCCTGACCAGAGCAGCCCCTAAACACAGAAATGGACTTGGATTGCATTGTTCCATTCCATCTACCCAAGTAGATTTTACATTTTTTTTTCTATATTAAATTAGATAGAATTAAGTACCATTGATTGCTATCAAAGGCCAATACACTGCCAGCAATACTTCCTGTGAAGTGTGTTCCCTTTACTCTTAGCTTCCTGGAGCTGCAATACTATACACCTACCTGGGAGTAAGCCAGGGTTAAGCAGTGGGACTTCATTCTCAGTAGACATCTTCAAGACTGTGCTGTCGGCTACCTTCCAGGACAACCATGAACTGTCCTGAGATCACCTCTTAATCAGAGGAGTTATTCAAGGATCAAAATACCAAAGCATGTTTGAGCTCTGATAACAACAGTTACTGAAATTTACTCAGGGCTTTTGAGAATCTTTCCCATACATAGGAATAAGCACCATCCACATTGGCTATTGCACTTGTGCTATACTCATATAACTGGAAGAATTCAATTCTACAGACACCATATGTCTTTTAGAATGACAACAGGAAAGATGGCAGTGACTTCAAGTCCCATCAGATGTAAGCAGCACAGCCAATGGTAAAGGACCCCGGGAGTTTCAGTCCAGTAATATCTGTAGAGCCACAGGCTTTCCATCCCATAGAGTGCTTTTCTTTGGAGGGGGGATATCCATTTGCAGATGCAGAACTTGCACATTGTGATTTGATAAAAGCACTTAGGCCAGGGATGAGAATCATGAAGCTCTCCACATGTTGTTGTACTGCCACTCCCAATCATCCTAGCCAATGGTAAGGAATACTTAGAGTGGCAGTCCAACAGCATCTGGAGGTCCACATGATTCCCACCCCTTCCCCACTCTCTGAATCTGTGTGCCCATTCTTATCCTCCTCTCTGAATGCAGATTGTACTGATCAGGCTTCAAGATCTGTGTAAGAATATGAGAGCTGAAAGGTGGCCTGTTTTTCTTTCTGCAGGCATCCCTAGAGCAATATGGGGAGACAGTTCTTTCTGTAGCCCTATTGAGATTCTCCCATGAATGAGTAATTTAACAGTGGTGCAAATGGTTTATGGCCTTAATAAAAAGACACAATATGTGCTGATGAGCCTCAAAAGACTGTTTCAAATTTGGGGTAGGAGAGGAAGCAACAGCCCATATCAGCTGAAGAGCTTCTGCCTAAATCTCAAGCAGTTAATGCTCTTCAAGTGGCATGAAATCCAGCCAAAGTACTTTTCCCCCCAAAAAGACAAACTAATTGGCTGCCAGCAGAAACTTTTAATTAGCTCAGTGTCGCTGCTACAGCTTCTACAAGAAAGTTTAACAAGAAGCATATGATCTTTCACCTGCTGCACTCAGATCACCATGACTATTACAGAGAATAAATGCTGCCAAGATTCACAAATGGAATGAAGGAAGCAGAAGTCTAAAGAGATTTTCCACCTGCACATTTACACAATTCCCTTAAGAATCAATCAGTTAACCCTCATGTATTAGGATAGGAAAACTTACAATGTGTAAGCTGTGGGCGGTTTTGGGATTCCCAAAGGGAATTCCAATGTCTTGTGGGGCATATGGGTCATGTTCAAAGAGGTGTTTTGTGTGCAGAATAAGTATATTTCGTGCTAGAGTCAAAAATTACAAGGAGAAATCAGATCAGTTTCTCTATGGTGGGGTGATTCAAGGATTTTCTATAAATTCCTGTACTTCCTGTGGAGTGGAATAATTCCTAACCCTGCTGAATTCCAATGTCCCTGCCCACCCCCCACCCCATGGAAAACAGTTTTGTTTTGTTTTTCAGCAGTGCCAATGCACTAACAATCAGAGCACATAATTTCTGCTTTGTGACAGCATAGAATAGCAAACCCCCACCATCACCAAAACAACCCCCAAACCAGTAAGAGCTAGAGTGGTGGGCAGAAATCCCAATATATTAGAAAGGCTATGAAAAAAGGCTGTTCCAATCAGTAGATGTATTGGGGTAGTTTATTCCCACTGTGTGTGTGTGTGTGTGTGTGTAGTGGGGGAAAGTATACATGTATGACTAAAATTTGGCGATATTTTTACAAATATGTAGGCAACAATATTGTAGAATGCCTTACTTCATAGGTCTAGCACTGTAGCCTGCAGGGAAAAAATCAGTTTGTCTGCAATGATTAATAGGGTTAACGTTGCTGCCATTGCTTTACGTGCTCATAATATCTTATAGAATATCAATATGGATGATGGGACATGTAGTCACAATTTAATTAGTATGACACTTGCTTGCAGTCCTTTGGTGGTTAATGAGCAAATGGGAAAAGGGAGAAAAGACTATGCCTAGCGATTCCCATGAGAACGGAGTGCAAGGAGGGGCATTCATGGAAAAGAGGTGCAAAGGAACCTTGTCAGTGTATGTATGTACACACACCATTGTATTAGGAATTTCATAGGACAGAATATGGCAGCTGAGGAAGCTGCTGGATGATGCAACGTGTGGCAAGGTTGCACCAGGGTGGAGTGTTATCATCACACCACTTTGAAGACATTCCCAGGATGACTCGACAGGCTGATGCAAGAGAAAATTGCAGGCACCTGTGAGGGGAGATCATACCATGAACAGTGTGGGTTCTTGTTGAGTAATGGATGGTTGGTTGCCATGTATATAGTGCTGTATATACTTAGTAGTACATTTCTGTAAATAGAACTTGCTGACTCTGAGTATTTATTTACCACCCTGTGCATTTGTAGGTGCTGGCAGAGTCCAGCAGAGACAGACCATGGGAGTGATGTGCACGGCCCTGACAAATCTGTTTGAAATTAAGGACAAATGTGGTGATATCCCACTCAAAATTTGAATTATGTCTGTTCTGGTTCTGAATAAAGCTTTTTCTGTTTCTACTTCTGAAAGCCTGGATGTCTGAACTGTACACGGCAAAGGCTGCTGTTGTGAAATAAGGAGTAATGTACTTCTCTTGCAGCACTGAAGCCTATATTTCATTTATAAAAGTGCAAAATTTCGCTTGATTTTCTTCCTGATCCCACAAAGGCTCTGCAGCATGTTTGCACCAATATCCAAACAATTTTTTGTTGACCTGTATTAACTAATGCTGAATTATCAGACCAATGTTTTCTTTATTAGTCATCCGAAATCCAGTATAGTTATGTGTACTTGATGCATAGGCAGTTCTTTCCACATTGTAACCCTTTTGTTATGTTCTGTTGAGCATTATTATCATATTCACAGTTTCTTGGAAACTCACTGATAGCTGACAGCTCAAGGACCAGCACTGATTCACAGACCACCATTTTGAGGGCACTCACCTAGGGAAAACAATGCCCTGAGTATTGCAGACTGCCAGAAATAGTGCAAATTGAGTCCACTTTAAGGGTTAGGGTTAATGCTAGGGAATCATGGGAATTGGTTGTTTTTTTCTGAGACATTGAGCCTTCTCTGTCAGAGAGGTCTGGTGCCACAATAAAATACAGTTCCCATGATTCCCTAACCCTAACCCTTAAAGTGGACTCAGTTTGCACTATTTCTAGCAGTCTGCAAAGGCCCAATGTTACTGTTGTCCTGTGCCTTCAAGTCAAATCCAACTTATGGTGACCATGCCATAGGATTTTCTTCCAAGATTTACTCAAAGGAGGTTTGCCATGGTCTTCCTCTTGAGCTGATAAGAGTGTTACTTGCCAAAATTCATCCTGTGGGTTTGCATGCCTGAATGAACATTCAACACTTGGTCTCCTGGGGTCCAGCAGCCAAACCAATATAGTATATTGGTTCTTTATTATACTAGGCAAACAATTTGAATGGTGTTGGCTAGATGCATATGCAAGGAAAAGGGTGACATGGAAAATTTATCAAATGCTTTACTTGCAAATCTTGCTCTGTCTGGAGCCACAGGCTTCATAAGGCCTTTGCAAACTGCCAGAAATAGTGCAAATTGAGTCCACTATAAGGGTTAGGGCTAGTGCTAGAGAATCATGGGATTTTTTTTTTTCTGAGACATTGAGCCTTCTCTGTCAAGAGAGCTCTGGTGCCACAATAAAATACAGTTCCCATGATTCCCTAACCCTAACCCTAACCCTTAAAGTGGACTCAATTTGCACTATCTCTGGCAGTCTGCAAAGACCCTTAGTGGTGGCAATGGCAATGTGTGATTCTACTCTGTAGATTGTAATAATTGCTATAGGGACCCCCAACCTGGGAATGGAGATATGTCAGCCAGTTCTGGATGGGGTCACACTTTCCCTGAAGGACGCTGTTCATAGTCTGGGGGTGCTCCTAGATTTGCTGCTGCACCGGACCGCTCAGGTGGATGTGACGGTCAGGAGCACCTGTCATCACCTTCGGCTGATTCGCCAGCTGCAACCCTTCCTGGAGCCAGGAGACCTAGAATCAGTGGTACAAATGCTGGTAACCTCTCGACTTGACTTCTGCAATGCGCTCTACATGGCGTTACCCTCGTGCCAAGTTTGGAAACTTCAATTGGTACAAAATATGGCAGCCAGACTGGTCACAGGAACATCTAGAACTGACCACATAACACCTGTTTTAAAATCTCTACATTGGCTGCCAATTAGTTTCTGGGCACAGTACAAGGTGTTGGTCATAACTTTTAAAGCCCTACATTGCTTGGGTCCTGACTACCTGCAGGAATGCTTTATTCCACACAATCCACCCTACACACTTAAGGTCCTCTGGGAAAAATCTTCTGCAGCCTAAAAAAATCTGTATTGACTGCAGTAACCCAGAGGGTTGACTGCTGCCCCTAGGTTATGGAATGACCTGCCAGAGGACATCTGTCACATCGCCACCTTAAGTGCCTTTAAAAATGCACTTAAAACGGATCTCTTCTGACAGGCCTTCCCAGAATAGCCCTCCCCCCATGTATTTGATTCCCCCCCGCCACTTCTATATTACTGTTTTCTTATTGTATTCTTTTATTTTATGCTTGTTACCCACTTTGATTCCATTTGGAAATAGGTGGGCTAGAAATAAATAAATTTATTATTATTATTATTATTATTATTATTATTATTATTATTGTTGTTGCAGTCCTGTACTGTAAGTACTTGGTGACTTGATCTTTATGGTGCTGGCCATGATGGAAGACTGTAAAAATAAAATTTTAAAAAGATCCCTAGATTCATTTTGAGGAAGTATACTGCAAAAATATAGTATGTACTAGCTGCACATCAGAATGTTATTCATATTCTTAAGGTAGCTGCTTCTTTTCCAGCTTCAAAGACTTCATACAAGTTGGAATGGAGAATCTGTGACCCTACAGATATCATTGGACTGCAATTCCTATCAGCCCCAGCCAATATGGACAATGGTTAGGGATGATACCAGCTGACATCTAGTATCTGGATGGCCACATGTTTCCCACCCCTCCCCTAACATATATCTAATCTAGGACATAGAGATATAAGAAAGGCACCCTAGGAGATTAGATGTTTTTTAGACTGCTGCTGTGTATACAGTATGGAGTTTCATATTTAAAGATAAGAAATTAGAAGCATTTTTAAGAATAGATATATCACAGGCAACAATGCATTTATTATCTCATTATCAGCTCTGAAGGATATATAATTATAAACAAAGAATTCATCTCCATCTTTAGACCTTTTCTGCTAGATAGATACCTTTATAACCTTTCGGTTCTCCATGTAAAAAGTAGAATTTTTGTCACAAATGCTAATTTCAATATTTCTTTCCTCAGATGAACTTTTGTTTGTTTATAATGGTTTCAAAACTGCTTAAACTGAACAATTACTTTTCTTGTTTCTCTGCTGAGATTCAAGGCAAAATGTTTTTGTATAATGATATCATTCAGTTGTGTTTCTTACCAATTGAAATGCAATATTGCTACCTGAGAATTTCTTCCTCAAACTTTTAAATATTTACTCTCTCTTCTCCACCAGATAATACACACTAATGGCTAACTGAACAGCACAAAGAGTGCAATTTAACAGATAAAACGGTACAAAATGAATGGTGCTTTTCACTGTCAATGACAGGTTAGAAAGTTTCCAGTAGCTAAAAGTGGACCTTCTGAAGGGATGCAAGTAACAACTCTGCTAAAGTAAGATGAAAATTTCTGCCATGCAAGTACTTCATACCAATTTACAGTATTTTGATCCACATATCCTATATTTTATGTTTAGAAAATATCTAGCACTAGCATTTAAGTTCTCGTATCTTCAAATATCTTTGTTTCCCATACACCGGCAGTATTGATGGATAGCCACTTTAGCAATAAATGCCAAGATTTCCAAACAAACTCTAAGAGCATTTCAACCATTTCATATTTGAAGTTTTGCTTTTTAAATGTGGAACTCAACTGTAGAGTAATGCTGCCCCCTATGGAGACTGCATAGGGAAGACCTGTCTGTCAAAACAAAAGAAAATGAAAACAAATATTAGGACCGAAAATAAAAAAGGGGACAAGATGGAAAACTACAACATTCAGTATCTGTGGACGCATATAGTCTTTTTTTTTTTTTAAAAAAAAAAATGGAAATGCAAAATCAGACATAGAAATAGACATATAATAAAATCTATTGATATTCACATGATTTGCCTTCTCAAATGAAACGGGGAACTATAATAGGCACATGTCGGTGTGCAAGGCCAGATTAAGGTGGTTGGGACTCTGGAGTAGTTCTAAAAGCAGGCCTTCTTTGGACAGGCTGCCTTCATGCATATCAGACTTGGTGGTGCCAGCAGGCCAAGAACAGCTTTGTTTGAGACAAGAGTTAGATACTTTCAAGTGAGATGGAGATAGTGGCTCTAGATACTTCCATGGGCTGTATGGCAAACAACAGTTATTCTCAGAGGCAGATACACCAATTGCCTCTTTATTCACTCTACAATTGAGAGATGGAGCCTGGTTTATGGATCTAAATGGATTTCTGATGGCTCATGGGGAGTTTCCCGTTACCTTAGGAGGTAATCCTGTTGAAGCCCTGGCTGAACTCTGGAATAGGGAAATGGAAAGGACAATGGAAATGATCACTCCTAAGCGACCCCTCCTACAGAGCAGAGCCAAGCAAACCCCTCATTTCACTTGGCAGCTGGCAGCGATGAAACAAGTGGGACAGAGACTAGAGTGACGATGGCAGAAGACTCTGAGTGAATCTGACTGAACATGGAACAACTTTGTGGCGGTGGTGGCAGTGAATAAATTGTTGTTTTCTGCCACCATTGCATTTGCTGGTTGTCGTCCATTGTAGCTGTCTCAAGTGGTCAGGGAACTGCAGGTAGACCACTTGACAGCCCATTGTTTTGTATAACACTAGATAAAATCAGTTGAATCTGCTTCGACATGGATACTGTAGTTTGTAGAGATCCAGTGGATCATGTCAGTGAAACCATTTCAATTTGTGCAGCTGTGGATGTGGACAAGATCCTTGGAGAGGTGAAGGCCACCACATGTACAATGGACCCTTGCCCTTTCTGTCTTATAAAAGCACCCAGAGGAGGACTGACTTAGTGGGTAATGGGAGCAAGTGAATGCCACATTGCAACAAGGTAGAGTTCTATCTTCTCTAAAAGAAGCTGTGGTGAGGCCTCTACTTTTAAAAAATATCCTGCTTGAACCCAACTCCTCTGGAGTCACCAGTCAGTCTCCAATATTCCTTTTCTGGCAGGGTTCTGGGGCCTGTCGTGCTCTCTCAGCTGCATTGGTTTCTGGATGAGACAGATTATCCAGATCCATTTCTGTCTGGCCTCAGGCCTGACTGTGGAGCAGAAACTGACTTGGTGGCTGACCTATGCCAGGAACTATACAGGAGTATGTCCCTGTTGGTTCTGCTAGACCTTTCAGTGGCTTTCAATACCATTGACCATGGTATCTTCTCAGCCATCCCTCTGGGAAGGGACTTGGGGGCACTCTTCTACACTGGTTCCAGTCCTTCTTGGAGGTGTGAACTCAGAAGGTAGTGCTGGGGGATTCCAATTCAGTTCCATGGTCATTGGGCTGAGGGGTCCCACAAGGCTCAGTTTTGTTGGTGTGTGGATGATGAGTGTTGTAGTGATGCCCTTTGGCACCCAGCAGAGTCTGCAGGACAAGCTGGCTGCTGTGATCCACAGCCACTGTGTAGATTTGCCATCAACTGGCTCAGCTTCCCTTCTCCAGCATCCTGTCTTCCTCAGTCAAGAAGACACATTGTAAAGTCCAAAAGCATAGCTTTATTAATGCATATAAAAAGTAAAAATAAGATAACTAAGTAAAATCCATTGTGATGAACTTGTCCAGTTCAGCCATACAAGATTACATCTTTAACAATCCCAAAAGCATTAGGATCCAACTTGTTGCAGTTAAAACCACTGCATCCAGCCACACATGCTCACATCTTGAACAATAAACAATTTTAGACAAAGGATTTTCTAGGCCCATCCCATAATCCACCTTCTGGGTGATAACTTTATGTTAATTGGATAATGACAGTATGATGTATGTTAACCCAGCCTCTTGTTGTCCATCATCCACCACGTGAGTAACTTTCCCAAGCCTAACGATGTTTACGTATTTGATATCTCTTTGTTATCCATAACAAAGTCTGGTTCCATTAGTTTTACCTCTGGGAAAGTACATTGTTGATGTCTCTGTTACCACCTGGCATTGATTCACCCTGTTTCTCTAAATATTGTTTGTGCTTTGTCCAAAAGCTGTTCTCAAGTGGAAAATTACAGACACACACACATCTTTACATTTCACCTTTGACTATATATCCCATTCATATCCTAACAAGTTTTGTCCCCTATACTATTATTAACATTTACACAAAACTCTGGGAGAGGTTATATAGAGTTTGGGGTTGAATGTCACCATTATGCTGATGGAACGCAGCTCTATCCTTTCTATCCAATTCCAAGGCAGCTGTTTCTGTGCTAAACCAGTCTGCTGTTGGTAATGGACTAGAAGAGGGAAAACAAACTGAAACTTAATCCAGACAGGGTAGAGATGCTCCTGGTCAGTCGAAAGGCAGATCAGGTAACAGGGATTCAGCCTGTGTTGGATGGGGTTACACTCCCCCTGAAATCTCAGCTTCACAGCTTGGGTGTGCTTCTGGACTCAGAGTTGAGCCTGAATTCCCAGGTTTCAGCAGTGACCAGGAGTGCATTTGCACAGCTAAAACTGGTACGCCAGTTGTGCTCATTCCTTGAGACATCAAATCTGGCTACATCCCATTTGGATTACTGCAACACACTTTATATGGGACTACCTTTGAAAACTGTTCAGAAACTTCTGAGGCCCAAAATGTTGCAGCTAGTTTGTTGACTGGGGGAGGTTATAGAGATCATTTGCCCCCTTTGTTGAAACAATTCCACCGGCTGCTAATCCATTTCCAAGAAGAATTCAATGTGCTGACTATGCCCTTTAAAGCCCTACACACCTTGGGTCAACTATTAGAATAATGTATTTCCCTATATGAGTTTGCCCAGGGTCTAAGATTTCCAGGGGAAGGCTTCCTCTCAGACCCACCAGTGTGCTTTCTGAGGACACAGAAGAGACCCTTCTCCATAGATGCTCCCAGACTGTGGAACTGCCTTCCATGGGAGGTCCCCACTGTCCTTCCACCAACAGGTAAAGATATTTTTATTTAAGGAGGCTTTGGGTTTTTAATATGATGTGGCAGACCAAACTTTTAATGGTGGTGTATTTTATATGTTTTTTAAAAAAATGCTTTTAAGATGCATTTTATCTAGTGTATTTTAAATAGAAGTTTAATATATGTTTTAACGTTTGTACTGAAAGCTTTTTAATTGTATTGTGCTTTTAAAAGGCTGTACATCACCTTGGATCCCTTGTTGGGAGAGAGGCAGGATATAACTTAAATAAATAAATAAATAAATAAATACTACCAACCACTTGTTTCAAAATGGTTGTAGTTCCAGCCCACTGCATAAGTTCTTTCAGTGCCATAAAGTGACACACATTACTGCTAAAGAATGAGCTGGTGGTAAATGATGCAGCAGATGGTACACAGCAGAGAAGCACTCCAGTAATTTCTCTGATGGGGTCCAGCATCCTCCCATAGCCAATGGTAGAACACACACACCCCAGCAAAAAAAAAAAAAAAAAAAAAAAATCTATCTAGATTTATCCCTGGCTGACAATCAAATTACTCATTGCTGGCTATCTGGGGCATCTGTGTTGGGGTGACCCCAGCCAAAGCTGATAGAAGATGGACGGACTATCAAGGATTACATAGTGCAGAAACAAACCAAAGTGTGACCCATCTCCCTCCTCCTAGCTTTTAGAACTATACAACAGGTTAGCAACAAAGGAAGAGTCACTCCACTGGTCAGTTTCCAGAGTTCATAACTTTTTGCAATTTCAAACTGCCAAGCTAATGCAAAAAAAAAAAAAAAAAAAAAGCTCTTACAAGGTCACAAATACAAATCAACTCTTTCAGGCCATTGGACAGCTGTTATCATTTAGCCATTATGCTAATAAGGATGTCCAAACTTATTTGACTGGTGGAAGAAAATCAACCCATTACACAAACAGTAGGGACGGTGGTGATAGAGATCTACAAACTAAAGCCCTTTTAAAAAGAAACATTTTTGTCTTGACAACATCACAAATTAAGGGGGGGGGGTCTGTGTCTGCGTCTGCATACACTGGAACTTTTACCCTGGAATGTTTACTCCAATTGTACCACTGATAATCCAGCCCTGCTAACATGAGACTCAATTAGCAAAATCATGAAAGGAAAGTCTTCTCAGTGGAAACCAGAATAACCCTTCTGCTGACTTCCATCAGCAAGCAAGGACATTTTTATTCTGACAAGCTTTTTGTTTGTTTTTAATTGTATTGTTCTTTTAAATTGTGAGCTGCTTTAAGTCGCAATTTTTGGGGGAAGCAGGATACAAGTAAATATAATAGGAAGTAGTAGTAGTAGTAGTAGTAGTAGTAATAGTAGTACCAACAGCAGCAGTCAAACAGTTATCGGAGCCTGATCCACTCAAGTCTTAGCTTAACCAAGTGTGGTGGGTAGGTGGGTGGGTGCCTTCAACTTGCCTGTCGACTTATGGTAACCCCATGGATCTCATAGAGTTTTCTTAGGCAAGGAATACTCAGAAGTGATTTAGCAAGTTCCTTCCTCTGAAATACAGCCTATAGCATCCAGTATTTGTTGGCCATCTCCCACCTGAGCGCTAACAAGGGCTACACCTCCAACTGCTCGCTAACACTTCTCACCATTCTTCCAGAAATGTGGTCCACTACAGTAAGCACAATAACAGACTGAGCAGCTTACATATTTATCAATATCTAAATAAAGAAATTCGAGTGAAAGATATGTGAATGTTCCATCTTCAAAAAACCTTGACACTTTCTATGTCCCCAGTCCCAATGCTGAGCCCACCAATCTTCAGGGGAAAGCTTTTTCTTGGTCCCGCCATCATCACAGGCTCAAAGACAGAGTCTTCTCAGTAGCTGCTCCCACCCTCCGGAACTCCCTTCCACAGGAAACTAAGCTGGCCCCCTCCCTGTTTTCCTTTCAAGCAAGCTTTCAATATGTAATCGCACCCAGGGAGGCTTCTTATTGGGATGTTTGCTTTTGTATGTTTTTAATGGTTTTATATTTTAACTTGTTATATTAATGTGATGTTTTTAATTCTGTTTTAAAAATTGCTTTGTTTTTAAAGTATCTTTTCTGAGCTGCCTTGGGTCCGATTTAGGAGACAAGCAGCATATAAAATCAATCTGTCAATCAAGCAAGCAAAGATGGCTGAACCAGCTAATGTTAATAGTATAGAACCACATAGAACTCTTCAATATGAAAATTCAGTAAAAACAGTTTCTGCACCAGGTCACAATGTTTCCATTTGCAGTTAGAAGATCTCATCTTTCCAATGACTTGATGGTGGAGCAAATTATTAGATTAGTGTCCAAGTGTACTCCAAAGAAGCATGGGAAGGTTCAAATCCATGACAATGATTGTGAGTACAAAACTAGAAGATGACTGTCATACTGGAGTAAAGTGGCATGGAAGGATATTATTTCATATATCATTAGATTCATAAGCAAAGAGTAATCTTTGAATGTTTTTTGTTTTTGCTTTTGTTTGTTCCTTTGTTTATTTTTGTTCCAAGTACAGAAAACCTATTTTGGACTATAACTCTCAAAATCACCCTGCCTCTGCAACTTTTCCAAAAAGTAATGAGGAAAACAGATGGCGGGTAAGGAATGGCTTGCCTTCACCCTTTTGCTCGCTGGGTTGGGCTGTGGCAACAGCATGCCCCACCCAGCTGTTTCTTGGCACAAAAAGGAGCAGCAGAAAAGGTAAGGGTGCCTTTGTTGCAGCATTTTATATATATGTTTCTGTGGCCCATTGTGTGTAAACACTGAGCCGCAGGAATGCATTAACACTGCCTGCCATCTTTTCAGGTAGGCAGCGTGATGCCGGATTGGGGGCAGAGTTGGGGCATGTGGCATACAGTCACCACGCCACCACGTGATGACGGAGCTGGCTCTTAATGCTGGTCTGCTTAGCCACTAAGCTTGGTATTCTTCTGATCTGACCTTCTTCTCAAGCTTTGGCTTTCTTCTGATTCAAAGACCTATGATGTACTCAACACAAAATATGTACAAGAGAAAAATAAAAACAGCCACACCATTTTGCATCTGAAACATCTCATTTTATGTACAAATCTACACAAGTGTGGAAACAAAACAAATTAGCTGATTCACCTATAAGTCAGTATATCTTTTGTATATACTTTATGTACACATCTAATAGTTCAAATTAAAACAGCATTAAGAAAATCCATTTACATATAAAAGCTTTTCAAATTGTAATAAAAAGATAATGGCACTAAACCAGCAATGAATTTATCTTTTTTTTTAAAAAAAAAATTAAATCTACAGGCCATTGGTAGTTTGTTTTTAGTGACCACTACTGCTGTTCTCAACAGCATCAATTGGTCCTTATTTAAACACCTAGATTTCCTTCTGCATATTAATCTTATTTGGAACAGCTAAGGACTATAAAAGTATTATAAACACAATTTACTGCATTGTGCACCTATATGACCTTTAAAATTTAGATTCTAGATTCATAAGTATTTACTTTTCAAATTTCCTCTTCATTAGAAATGTTTGGTGAAAAGAGATTACTCATCGAATATGCAAGTGAATTTTCTCATCAATAGTGGGACTTTGCTTCTCCTTTCTCCCTTCATTCTCCCCACTCCCTCCCCAAACATGCTGCATTAAGATCTTCCAGCTTTCTGGAACTGATCTTGGAAGCACACAGGTGCTTTAAGAGCCAACCCATTCCACAAGTGGATCCCATTCTACTGATACTAATGGCTAGTACTGCATACGTGGAGGGGAAGGCAAAGTTCATCTATATTGATAATTGTTGGCATATGGCAGTGGAGACAGGGGAAGTCTGGGGAAATGAAAACTAGCTACTGATCAGGACAGACTTTCCTCTCCCCTCTGCATTGATCTGAAATATCTAGTGGTAATTCCTGAGAGATGAAGAGAGAGGGGAGCTCATCTGCATTGACTACTATTATTCATGGTGCATTCACATTACATAGAAAAAGATTTTACAGTAGGATGTCAGCAGTGCACATGCCATTCAAATGGCATCCTTCTGCAACTCTTATTCTTTATAGTGGCCATATGACAACTATGACTGCTGTTGCTTCTCTAATACTGTATCAACAAGCCAGAGGAGCTGCAATGGCAACAATGTCATAACAGAAGCTATGTGCCTAATTGGTCATTGTCACAGGATAGCTTTCACCCATCTTGTGACTTCTAGATAAGCTAAAACTCCCATCATTCAAGCCAGCAGGGATATGGTGGGTGGAGATAATCCTATAAACCTGAAGGGTTTCAGTTTGAGGAAGTTGGAGAATGATAGCAAAAATTATCCTATTATGAAAATGGAAAGGTGCCTTAAAATATAAATCCCAACTCCTGTACATTCCTTCCTTCTCAACAGTTTGCTATGTTCCTGCACAATCCCTGTTCTTTTTATGCTATTTCTACCCAAAAAAAATTCTGTTGGTTTTGTTTGATGATTAAAAAACCCCAAACATACACAAAATCTGTGTGCATGTGTGTGAGAGAAAGAAACAGAGAGCAATATGCATCTTTTCTTTCATAAAATAAAATCAAAAGAATATAAATATGTGGATCAATGTCAACTACTATTCATTGATAGCATGCCCCATCTATCGTAGGTAAGCACTTGCTTGAAAATAATTAGCTACAACTCCCCTGTTAGATCACTGTGGGAATAAACATATTTGATTTTTCTTAGCACTGTTTATCTTCACTGAGAAGTGAATAATTTTGGGTAGCAACTTTACCTTTAAGAAAATGCTTGAATCAAGATTCCCATGGGATACAGAATGTCAGCAATTTTAGAGATGTGACATTCAGACAGCTTAATCTGTATAGAATGCATAAGAATGACAAACTATATTTAATAATAAATTTTAAACATCATGATGAGAGAGTTTACTGGCATCAGAGTTTACTAGCTATGTCAGTAAAATCGCATCAAGTTCTTCACAGAAATGTATTCCTCAGAACAGTGAGGACTAATCATCTAGTAAAACCTGAAACTATAAATAAGCATCTACCTGCAACAGTAGGCAGGTACTTCTTTCCATTACATACAACACATCACCACTGCCTTGTTTTCACATGGCATACATATACTAGATTTTGATAATTAGGACTAATGAATGCTTTTTCTGTCTCAAGGTTTATAGATGTCTTTGTTAAGAAAACTTGCCCTTTGTTTTTGTTTTTAAATGAAGGTATAATGAACAAGTGGAAAGTACAAATAATCAGATGGGACCATTTCAAAGGCACAAAAGTTCCCATAAGAAAACAACTGTACATATTGCCCCTGCACAGCTTACTCTTACCCTGTGTTGCTACAGTAGCTCATACTGACTTGAGACAAAGGAAGGAGACTCCTTGAAAGCCAACTGTAGCACTGACAATATTCCCTTGATGGTGTAGTTCATCAAGTATCAGATGAGCACACTGCCCTTTTAGTTTGGTAAACCTGAATGTTTATAGTATTACAAAAATCCATCTGTAGCATCTCTTTCTTCATAGATTCAAAACTTCAGCAGTTTTTACATTTTATAATCCACTCTGCATTTGGGTTTAGCTGATACAAATCCTTCATGTAGGTGTCTTCATCTAAACAGCGTTCACCTGTTAGGGAAACATGTTTTATATAAAATTACAGATTTTAAACATGAGTCAACTCCAATGAATGCAGTGCAATTTACTTTGGATTAAATACAGGTTTGTAGGTACAGTGAAAATAAGGAGGCAGCACACCAGCAGGGAGATGAAACAAGATCTGCAATTGCATATTGGAATCTGAAACAAATGGTACCATTATGCTCTAAAAGCATCATGCAAACGTTCTCTAGAGAGCTTTTAATTTCAACCAACCTCCTCCTTGGTTCTGATATGGAAGTAGTTAAATTATCCATCTTCATCATCACATCAAGATATCTTCAGGGAGACCATGACAACATATCCACTAGGCCAGTTACCAAAGAAGAGATAAACCCATCACATTGCAAGGAGATAAATATATTATATTAAAATATTTTTATCACCCCTCCAGTTAAAAATGGAGTTTCCATATTTACTATCTGGTGTGAAGCAGTATCAGAAGTCACAATGACCAGATAAGTGTTTTTGGGGATGATGATGACTTAAATAAGCTAAACAGTGTCAGGGCCACAGTGTCAGGCATGCTTGGTTACATAAGAACAAAGATGAGTACTATGGGTTATGCTAAATGTGACACATTCCTCCTACCTGCCTATTTTGCATTTCCCATGGAAACCAAGGAAGACATTTGTTAAACTGACAGAGACCATACCCTGTTCCCCCTTTTTGAAATCCTTGCATTTCCCCTGCCTATCTGATTATCAGTGTATTAACATCTTGGTGCTAAAACTCCTTATGTTTTCTCGATCAGTTTGTCCATTCCTTGGGGAAATCATCAAAGCTTTTGTCACACCTTTTGAGTACACAGCACATGTCCTGAGGGCAGAAAAAAAGATATAAAACCCCCTCAAATCTGAGTTATCATTGTTCACTTTAACCGGTGCACCCTCAAATGCTGTCCAAATCTCCAGAGGACATCTCTCATAGAATGGTAAATATAACCCCTTCTTAACATTTAATCTTCCACTATCTAACTTTTCAACCTTCTGCTGCTATATCCTTGTGTGTATCTCAAGAATGAATCAGCTCATGTGTGTCTGAGTGCTTCCTTGCACTTCATTACTGCGAACTGAAATTTCTTGTGGTTTGTACTGGTATACGTAGGTGTAAAATGATCCCAAAAGTTATCCATCTCTTCAGCTGTTTCCCAACATTCAAAGGAGATGCTGGTACTGCTAGTGGGGACCCAAAGTCCCCCATCTTTTGGGGTAACCATCTTGCCCTACATTGTGAGTTCTCAGGGCAACATACAAATAAAAGCAATATAAGCTGATTAAAACAATTTAAAAGAATAAAAATATTTTTAAATAGACTAAAAACATATTAAACAGGTTGACAGGACAATAACGGGCTACTGCCGTTCTCTCTTAGAACCCCAAACCCTAGAAACAGGTTGCCTGAAGAACTCTAATGCTTCTTAGTGCTCAGCAATTTTTTGTGGTCACCAATCTCTTAACACTTACACTGTTGTTGTAGTTGTGATCATAGTTGTATCCATATAGAAAAATTGGGCTCCACCCTACAAAAACACTCTTCCTTACTAAATAGAACACAGTAGATTTTGTTTTGTTTTTTTTAAAAGGTATCTTGAAAAGATACTTTATGGGTATCCTGAAATTGCCAGCTTGTTCACAACTGCATCCTCCCACCCAGGTTTTGCAGCATTCATGGAAGCATCTAGGTACGACAATTTTCCTTTAAAACAAAGTGTGTGTTTTCCATGCTTTGTTTTGCCCTAAAACAGTTTCTAAAGAAACTGGAAGCAAACGTCTGGTGACTTGTAATTTCACTGGTGGGGTGGGGGGCTGGCATGCCCTTAGGACACGTTAGATAAACTGGGCCCTGGACAGCTGAATATGCCCACTGCTGCTATACTGTAAAACTAAAGTTGGGAGCATGGGATGAATGCTGTTTCTGCTGTACTAAATGTCTTGGGGCATAATAAGCTACCTTACACCAAGCCAGACCACTAGTCCATCCTAACCCTGAATTGTCAACTCTGACCAGCAGCCATGGAATCCTTGGTGTTCCCTGGTAGTCTCCTATCCAAGTTCTAAGCAGATCCAATCCTGCTTGGCTTCCAAAATCACATAATAATGTCTGCATGGAGGGTGGTATGGTGGTGACATCTCGCTAAAGAGCCAGTTGACACTCTGTTCCAATTTTCTTCCACTGTACAAGGCTATATACAACCAGTCATTACAGTTTGTTCCTCTTATCTCTTTACTCCATGCCCAGTCACCATGCAACTGCTTTACAGTTATATCTCTGTATCACATATTCAGAATGTATACATCAAAGCTTCTAGCTTGGTCCTTGACATGGTTAACTTTCACATAAATTTGACCTGGGCTGCTGCCACACTGCAGAATTAATGCAGTTTGATGCTGCCTTAACTGTGCATGGCTCCATCCTATGTAAACCTGAAATTTCTAGTTTGTTGTAGCACCAGGGCCAGAATTCCATAGCATTTCACCATGGAAGTTAAATCAGTGTCAAACTGCATTAATTCTGCAGTATAAATGGCACCATGGAGGCACTTCAGCTGAAGTAATACCTTCACATATATATCTGAGGTAATTTAGGCTACACTACATGATTTAAACAAAATTTGAATCAGCACTAATTCTATGGAGTAAATTGCCTTACCAATATTTCCTCCAACTTCATATAAAAACACCTCTTCTTTCTTCAAAACTTGAACAGTTCCACTACAAAGTAATGTCACAAAATGATTAGGCACCGTACCAAGTCATTTACAATAAAAATTATATGTTCTTAGGACAATGCTCTACAGTTCAGAAAATTGCCAGCATACTAAAATTATCTCTTCCCATCTGTTAACTAATGCAAATAAGCATGTCATACTTGGATTACAATGGGAAGTGGAGCTGCACACAACAATGAATTATATGGAATCAAAATTATGTGAATTAGCTCATATACTCAAAAAGATGTAATCTTCCTGTCTATTTTTTATACTGGTTCATTTAACTTAAACCATCTGGTCTCATTTCATTATTTTTACAGAAATGCAAACATTTATTATTAATGCTTTTAAAAATAGTTCTTTATAGTTGTTCTACATACTATAAAGATTTTAAAGCCAATTTAAAGAATTCACATACATTTTGACAGGTAGGCTAGTAACAATTTGAAATTTTCAAAATGGTCCAGGGTGTCTCAAACCTTTTCCCCCTGAGGTCCACTTTACATCTACATGCTAATGTCGCCCGCCCACCCCTCGACACAGTGTATGAATAAAAATATTTTGTCTGTTTAGTGGGTATATTTTCATGTGCACGTTAATGTATATTCATATTTTAACATTTTACAAGGAAATAATATCAAATTAAAAATGTTATTTAAATAAATTCAATACCTAACTCAACACATGTGCAAAATTTAGTCTCTCACTCAGCCACACTCACATGCACCAGTGCTTACAGATATGTACACATTCAATCATGCACTTTCATTCTTTCTTTCATTCACACACGTTCATTTATTCTTTCATACACACAATCACACAAAAACATTTGTTGCCTTGTCTTGTGTATATGTGAGTATACACAAGTGCATATACCAGTATGTAAAAAAGAGATGAAGAGTGTGACTGAAGCAGAGGGAAACAGATCAGGGCCTTAAAGTTTAGCACCTCGTAGAGCAACTCTCACTTGACCCTTGGGGGTTCAGCTTCAGTTTGAGAACCACTTGTATTTACTCTATATATTCGGTCATCAAAGAGCTGTTTACCTGGCAAGCTTTTGCAGCCCTTTGTTTTCAAATCAACCCTACAACTATGATTGATGGCAGATATTTTCACAACCTTTGGTCCTACATTTGTATCAGCCTCAGCCATGTTGGCCAATAGTCCCATGTTGGCCAATAGCTCCTGGGATTCTGGGAGCTGAAGTCGCTCGGCCCTTAAAGGGGAAAGGTTGCCTACCCCTGGCATACTCCTAATACTGATCTGACTTTGCAAAATGAAGTCTTACATTCTTGCAACAAAGGATTAGACCTTGATGCAGAAACAAGAGGTGGGAGAGGTGGAAGACAATTCCTACCCTTAAGCTGCAGCCCTGCTGGGTCCCCAAATTGGCTCCAGAGAATCAGGGTGTCCTAGCCAGAGTTACTTCTTCACATGGAGTGGGATTTCTTTTTTAAAAAAAATGAACGTGTTAAAAATAAGTTATCTATTATCAAGGTAGGAGCCAGTGAGGCGTAGTGCTTTGAGTGCTGGACTGTGACTCTGGAGACCAGGATTCAATTCCCAGCTTGGCCATGAAACTCACATGGTGACATTGGGCAGGTCACACACTCTCAGTCTCATAGAAAAGCAATGACAAACTTCCTCTGAACCAGGGGTAGACAACCTAAGGCCTGGGGGCTGCCGCCGCTGCCCACTGCCCGCCATGATGATATTGATTATTGTTGTTATTACTTGTTCTTGGGATTTTCTTGGCAAAATCTCCACAGGGATTTTGCCATGGCTTTTCTGGGGCCGAGAGAGTGTGCATGCATATTTATTTATTTATTTATTTATTTATGGTGCTTTTTTTGGTGTCCCTCAATTGTCTGAGGGACAGCAACCTGGCCCAGCTCAAAAAGGTTGCCTACCCCTGCTCTGAACAGATCTTGCCAGGAAAAAAAACCCATGATAGGTCCACTCTAAGTCAGAAATGACTTGAAGGCACACAACAACAACAACAACAACAAATATCAAGGTAGGCAACCTTGCAGTCAGGATACCAGACCCAAAAGTCCCATAAAATTCCTAGCCAGCATAGTTAATGGTCATTGGGGGAATGGAAGTTCAAAACATGTGGAGAGCACCAGGTGCCTATGTATAACTGACAGGGGAAAAAAAGAAAATGCCTTTGTAAATGTTTGAGCACACTGGCAATTTCTTAGCCAGCTCAAAAATTCATCCCTAGCCTTCTTGAGGTATCATGACATACATTTGGATGCTGCAAAATATGACCACCCAATAAGACTTAAAATGACTGAGAACAATCTCGTTGGTAAAATAATTATTTCCTGACTTCTAAAAGTGTGGACTCAAGATATTTATAATTAACAATTAAATGTACATTGTGCTCTTATCCAAAATTAAGTCAGTTTTTTTAATGTAGCATTCCAAAGTGACACTTTAAAAAAAGAAATAAAAACAAAGTATGGGGGGGGGGGGAGAAGCAGACAGGCTCATACCTTTTTTGGCTGAGGAATCTGGCAACAACATCTCCAGCTTTTAATTCTTCTGTCAGCTGGATTGCCATGGAAACTTTGGAAAGATGAGGTGCTTGCACCCGTATTACTCCCTGAGGAACATCAGCCTGCAAACCAATAACGAATTTGGAACATAGCAACTTCCAGCTGGCTTTGAGAAGCTTCTCAAAACACAGTGGAGAACAATTAACTTGGACAGATCACATACTGAATACTCGTGTTAGGCATATTGTTCTATACAAAGCACATCTCCCCACCCACCAACCCACACCTTTGACCTATAAAACAATATACCAAAATGCTTATATACTTGTACGGTACCTTTTCTACAGTGATAGAACATATTGATATAAACATTCATAGAAATTAATATGTTAAACTGCCACTACAACATTTCTCATGGTGTTCAGCACACATTTTAGATACCAAATTTACAGATCAATCAAATGCTCTTTCTACGTTGAAAAGAAACAAAAACATTGTGCTTACACTGTCATAACCAAGTTTCAAGATTCCTAAAAGGATGGGCTTTCAAATCATATGCTTTCCTTTCTCTTCAGATATGTTCCAGTGTAAAAGAACAGTTATGAAACTCTTAACTAAAGAGTGTGATGAAATGAGTTTTATTTCAAATTATTTCCAATTTTTTTTAAAGAACAGGGGTTTTCCTTTTTTAAAGCCTACGCTCTCTCTCTCTCTCTATATATATATATACACACACACACACACACACACACACACACACACACACATATATATATATATATATATATATCACTTGATTGAAACTACAGGTTATTAGTAAAATACATAGCATATTCACTGTAGACTTTTTATTACTAGCTTGGCTTGCTATATGCTAGGATTTAATAATGCAAAAGGAGGCAAAAGGAGATTTCAAGACATTATCCCCATCTCCCATTTTCTGAATAATTTAGTTTTAATAAGAACAAAACAAAGTCTAAATTGGCTTAGTCATTCCAGAACAGCAGAGGCACAGAGAACAATACTGAACAAGTTTAGTAGACATGTTTAAGCTTAGTTTACACATCACAATATGCTACCTTTAAAAAGAAAGAGAAAAATAAAACCCAAAGCTTGGTTTATTTTTCTGGCTTGTTGGGAGGGGAAGAAGCTGGGAAGGCTGGGGAACAAGCTAAATTAATGAAAAATGCCATATAAAAATATGAAGCATATGAAAAAATATCACTCCTGTTGCCATGAGGAACCAAGCATAAATGGTTGAATGTCAGAAACAGACACATCCATAGATCCCTAATGATCATAAAATAAAAAGTGAAATAAGGTGAGAAAACTGAAGGTACAGAGCATAAGCTGTGACACCTACCAAACTCTTTCTAGACATCTATCAAGGCATTACACATTCTGATAGCAAGAGAATACTAAATAAACTTTTCTTTAGTACAGTCTAGACCTATGGCAGTAACTGAGATCCTGACCACCTCCAGATTTGCTCTATACCACACTCTTCTCAAACTGACCCAAATTTACTGAGGTGAACTGTAGGCAAGTAAATGTTTATCCAACACACTGTCCTGGTGTGCACATCACAACTGCTTCCACTTGCAGCTATAAGTATCACAGGGAAACTGTATCTTCCATAGCTTGGTAGAAAAGGGAATTTCAGCAGATGTCACTTGGGATGTTCAAATAAGAAAACCTTGTGCCTGCTCCAATTACCATTTCTAAAAGGGAAAAAGGTAACGTATGGCCAGGTTCCCCTTTACTGCCATGGGTCGACAGTAGAAGGCAAGGGCCTGGATCCTACTGAGCAGCAGTGGAGTGTAATGCTGCATGGGAATAAACACCTGTGAGTGCAGCAAGGATGGCAACATCAATGGCAGTAGCGGAGAGGTAGTACCGTGGCTCACTGTCAACTGGAAGAGACACTTGCTGCTCTACCATTGAGGAACTGCTTGTCTAGAAAGATTTGTTGTCTTCAAGTCGTTTCTGACTGTGGCAACCCTAAGGTGAACTTATCGTGGGGTTTTCTTGGAAAGATTTGTTCAGAGGTTTGGCATTGCCTTCCCTGAAAGAAGGCAATTTATGGCTGAGCTGGGAAGTGAACCCTGGTCTCCAGAATTGTAGGCCAACACTGAAACCATTACGCCAAACTGGCTGTCTAGCAAGGTAACCTACACATGCAAGCAGAACTATCACTGGCACAAGCTAGAGTTGTACTGGCAGAACACCCCAACATAATTCCAGACGGTGACTTAGGCTAAGGTATTGGAGAAGTGAAGGGAACGTACAAATACTCCTCCAATGGTTGTATTAAAACAACACCTCAAGCACATTAATTTTTTTGGCTTGCTCAAAGGTGAGTCAGTATGATGGTGCACACTGACTGATTGCTGCTTCCCATTGATTGTTTCTATAGTTTTAGGGTAACATCTGAGCCTGGAAGGAGATGCCACCAGTAATGTTTTCCCCAAAAAATCCAAAGAAACAATCCAAGAACAAAAACTCAAGAGGGAAACATGACTTAGGGTAGTGGAACCCTTCCCCATTTTATATCCAGTCTGTTTCCTGAACTCCCTTCTCTTCATCCCAGCCTGGTCAGAGTCTAAAAGTCAGAATAACAACCAACAAGCCAGGGCAGAATTAAATCCCTCCTATACCAATAACCTTTTAAATACTATCCTTAGATACACATCCATTTTCATATGGGAACAAGGCAGAAAAATTAACATGGCTGCCTTCACCACTTCTAATTTGGCCAGAAGATGCCGAAAAATGTGTTTCTCAGGGTAGTGCAATTTTGCATCCCTCCACAAGATGTCTCTAATTCACCAACATTGAAAACATGATTTTAGGTTAAAATGGACTGCGCTAATCAGGAAAAAAATTGTATGCCGAACACTACAAAGTGCAAATATTTGGGATGTATATTGTTATGTGTCATATTTATATGTGCCATATTTATGTTACACTGATCCTGACATACGCTGAATATAATTAACTATTTGTGTTATATTTAACCAGTCGAAAGCAAACAAACCAGCATGTATTAACTGTGAAACTAGTATGTTAACAGACCAGTAATGAATTTTTAAAGATAATGTTAATGGAAATTGCCTTTTGTTGCTGCTATAGATGCTTCCAAAGTGTTTTTGAGGAGTCTGCTTTAATCTGCTGCTTGTATTTTAAAACTGTTTTATTGTTAGAACACTTGTTGGTATTGGTATTTCATATGTTAATATGACCATATTGGTATTTAATATGTCACATACTGCTTTCAATGCTACTTTGGCAACAAAGAAGATGTCAGGGATGTGTGAAAATGCTGTCTCATCAAGCATTAAATCTGGCTCCCATTTTCTCAGCTTTGCAAAAAGGCATTAGGGCATAAATTTTCAATATGGCCTTTTAAATTACCATTAAATTGTATTAGTGCCTTTAAATACACTGGCAACTTCTGATTTCTGCGTTATTGCTTTATTTTGATAGGTTGGGTGCTATCATGGCAACATCCATGAAAAGGCAACAAAAAATGTAAAATATATAATAATGTAAAATATATAACAATGAGAGAATTAAAATTTGTATTATTTCAGAGTTGGCTTTGAAGTTCCCTCTGCCATTACAGGCAGACTGTTCACATTCTCACGCAAGTCAAGAAATTTTATCATGAACTGTAAAAATGAAGTTGACAAACTAGATGTGTACAGACTACAAGAGCTAGTAGAATCAGCAACAATAAATTAGTCCTTTGTGAAATTTAAAGCTTTCTTAATACTCAGTGCTGGCCTGTCCATGAGGCCTGCCTCAGGCATGAGGACAGATGTCAAATCCAGCTCTTTGGAGTGAGTTATAACTTGGCAGCTACTTTGCAGAACTACACTGCAGCAAATGTAGCAGGAAAGTGATCAGTGTGGTTGGGCTCCCTGAAGCAGCTGTCTGCCTGATGCATCACTCTGAGTGAACCCTATCAGAGTGAGAGATCCAGCAGGTAAACTCCCCAAAGAACTGCCAAGGTTCAAAGGTTTCACTCTTTCCTCAAAACAGCCCTTTCTCAAAATGAAGCATTATGGGAGTAGTGTCTTGAGAACCAACCAGACACAGGCAGACTCCATGAGCACCTAGCCCATCATGTCTCAGATTAAGGCAAGGGACATGCCAGGAAAGGCAGGTGTGATGGCAAGGAGATGGTGGCACTTATCCCCCTGCCTCAGGCAGTAAGAACTGTTATGCTGCTAGTGGCTCTGCAGTTTAACATAAGTTACTACAATAATTGCTTAAATTTCAACAGGGCATATAGTCTATTCCAAAAAACAACACTCTTAGCTTTGGGTTCTTGACCTAGGGTATCTAAGTTATGGAGGAAAAGCAAAAAATACAAAAAGCCAAGGTATAACATTTCAACAGTTTGCCATTTTAAATATTTTGGCCAGGAGAACTCCATACATATTGCATACACTTCTTTACTAGTACCAGCGGCATCATTTTAATGAGATCTAGTTTTTTAGATAATAATTGCAGCTTTCATTTGTTTGTACCAGAGAGGAATAGTAACTATTAAAGCCATACTACAGGTTTGCCACTATCTCAGGCCTTAGTAGTATAGCTATAGTTTCAGGATGAAATGTGCAACTCTTTGTTTATTGAATGTTACTTGCTTGCTTACTTCATTGAGGCATTTTATATCATTGCCGCTTTTGTCTTGCTTCTCATGCTTTTCTCGATCATAAGCCATTTTTTTCAGCAATTTCCTCATGGCTTTGTCTTTTCTCTCCTTTTTCTGACTTTCAGCATTTTGCTTTCTTACTTGGTTCACGAGAAATGTAGGGATCTAAGCAAACATACAACATTTTATTAGCAACATTATCATCACTGTTTAGTAACATTACCACTGTTTTGAAAAACTCTTTGAATCCCTATAGTGGTAAAAATCTCAGGAAGGATGCTCTAAATAAAGCAGGTCTTTGTGCAGTTGCCTATGTCAAAAATATACTGGTGCATCTGGTTGTCTCTCAATTCAGTTTGCCAAAAATAGGGGGAGAAGTCATAGTGTTGTGCTGGAAATTATTCAGGCCACATAGCAAGCAGTTCCTCATGAACAGTTTGTTGCAAATATTCTTGCTTGCATGTCTGAATTAAATCCCAGAAGGACTAAACTGAACTTCCAAAACAATATTAATGTATATGGAAAATAACCTAGAGTTACAAAATATGACATGTTTCTTTATTCATTCATTCTAGTATTTATATCTTGCCTTTCAATCCAATACACAGTTGAGACAGATTACAGACATTTAAAAACTATATACCGTATTTTTCGGCATATAAGACGCACTTTTTCTTCCCCAAAACGAGGGTGGGGAAGTTGCTGCGCCTAATAAAGCGAATATACAAGCTGAGGGCAAACTGCCGAGGCCTAGGCTAAAAGTAGGCCTCATTTCAACCTCAGCCTTGGTGCTACAGTGGGCTCCTCCCATCCCAGGAAGAGCCCATTCGAGCAGCCAGGATGGGGGTGGAAAGAGTCCTCTTTTCCTGGCTAGTTGAATGTGCTCCTCCTCTTTCCACCCCCATCCTGGGTGCTTCAATGGACTCTTCCTGGGGTCAAAGGACATCCTCCCATCCCAGGAAGAATCCATTGGAGCACCCAGGACGGGGGTGGAAAGAGTCCCCCCCTTGAAGAAATCTGCCAGGAAAACCCTCATGGTAGGATCAAAATGAGCCAGAAATTACTCCAAGGCACTGGATTAGTACCCTGGCCAAGTTACACTGTCTCAGCCTCAGAGGGTGGAAATGGCAAACTCCCTCCTCTGAAGAAATCTGCCAGGAAAACCCTCATGGTAGGATCAAAATGAGCCAGAAATTACTCCAAGGCACTGGATTATTACCCTGGCCAAGTTACACTGTCTCAGCCTCAGAGGGTGGACATTGCAAACTCACTCCTCTGAAGAAATCTGCCAGGAAAACCCTCATGGTAGGATCAAAATGAGCCAGAAATTACTCCAAGGCACTGGATTATTACCCTGGCCAAGTTACACTGTCTCAGCCTCAGAGGGTGGAAATTGCAAACTCCCTCCTCTGAAGAAATCTGCCAGGAAAACCCTCATGGTAGGATCAAAATGAGCCAGAAATTACTCCAAGGCACTGGATTATTACCCTGGCCAAGTTACACTGTCTCAGCCTCAGAGGGTGGAAATTGCAAACTCCCTCCTCTGAAGAAATCTGCCAAGAAAACCCTCATGGTAGGGTCAAAATGAGCCAGAAATTACTCCAAGGCACTGGATTATTACCCTGGCCAAGTTACACTGTCTCAGCCTCAGAGGGTGGAAATGGCAAACTCCCTCCTCTGAAGAAATCTGCCAGGAAAACCCTCATGGTAGGGTCAAAATGAGCCAGAAATTACTCCAAGGAACTGGATTATTACCCTGGCCAAGTTACACTGTCTCAGCCTCAGAGGGTGGAAATGGCAAACTCCCTCCTCTGAAGAAGTCTGCCAAGAAAACCCTCATGGTAGGGTCAAAATGAGCCAGAAATTATTCCAAGGCACTGGATTACTCTGGCCAAATCACACTCTCTCAGCCTCAGAGGATGGAAATGGCAACCCCCCCCCTTGAAGAAATCTGCCAAGAAAACCCTCATGGTAGGGTCAAAATGAGCCAGAAATTACTCCAAGGCACTGGATTATTACCCTGGCCAAGTTACACTGTCTCAGCCTCAGAGGGTGGAAATGGCAAACTCCCTCCTCTGAAGAAATCTGCCAAGAAAACCCTCATGGTAGGATCAAAATAAGCCAGAAATTATTCCAAGGCACTGGATTATTACCCTGGCCAAGTTACACTGTCTCAGCTTCAGAGGGTGGAAATGGCAAACTCCCTCATCTGAAGAAATCTGCCAAGAAAACCCTCATGGTAGTGTCAAAATGAGCCAGAAATTACTCCAAGGCACTGGATTACTCTGGCCAAATCACACTCTCTCAGCCTCAGAGGATGGAAATGGCAAACCCCCCCCCCCCTTTGAAGAATTCTGCCAAGAAAACCCTCATGGTAGGGTCAAAATAAGCCATAAATTACTCCATAAGCCAATGGCCTAAAAACTCCAAAGGTACCAGTCCATCTGATCTTGGAAGCTAAGCAGGGTCAGCCCTGGATAGTCCTTGGATGAGAGACCGCCAAAGAATCCCAAGTGCTGCAGGCTGTATTTCAGAGGAAGGAACTGGCAAAACCACTTCTCGAGTCTTCCTTGCCTAAGAAATCCCTAAGAAATTCATGGAGTCACCATAAGGCGACAGGAGACTTGCAAGAAAGTTGGGCAGGGAATTTGTGCAATACCTGGCCCTGCTGCTGGCTTAAACTTAAATTTACAACTTAAAATTGTTCTTAAACTGCTGTTAACTTTATACAGTTGATATAAAATATTTTACTACAGTATTTGGTTAAGAATCTTTTTTTTCTAGATTTTCCTCCTTTAAAATTGGGTGCGTCTTATATGCCGAAAAATACGGTAATTAAGAATACTCCAACACTATTACAATAAAATCAGTTAAAAGCAATAAAACAAGAGATAGCATTATAGTAAAACAAGGCAGTAAAAAAAAAAAAACCCCAACATTTAAAAGGCCCAGGAAAAAATGCAACTGTAATAAAACTGTCTCAGGTCATCCAAAGCAAAATGTTTCATCCACTTTTATAAGGCTTTTGCAAATAGTTTATCAGAAGGTAAATATATTTCTAAAAGAGAAAATTTCTCCCTGCCTGCAGTTAAGTTTCTGGTCAAGGGTGACGTATGTCTGTTATCTGCTGGATATTTTTATCTGGCTTAATGGATTCTATATGTTTTTAACTTGTCAGCTGTCCTAGAACCAAATGTTACCTAGGATAGTATATAAATATTTTACATATAATAAATAAATAAATGAATAAATCGCTAGCTTCTTGTGAAACGCAAAATGAATTAATGAAGTATGGTTTAGTTAACCCTTAAAAATAAATATTCTAGTTATACATAATGCACATGATTTATTCCATTAAAGTTTCTAGGAAGAATAATTACATTATCCACCTACTGAATTCTATCAAGCTTTCATGTTTTGTAGATTAAGCTTTAACCTTAGAATTTGAAAAGTCTACCAGTAAATTCTGAATGATACTATTTGTATACTCTGTGAACAAGCTGAGAGGCAAATATTTGCACCCAGACTCCCAATTTTTCTTTGTAACTTTTATGCTAACTTCTCAAAAGTCAAGTCACTTGCATCCTTTGTAGGAGAAAAACAATTGGGACACTTATTTCTTGAAGCAGTTCTTTAAGGCAACAAAGAAAACAAGTAAACAAACTTACAGTCCAAAGAAGATTTTGGTATTTAATCATAAAACGCATGACACTTGCTGTCCCAGCCGCCATAACAAACTCGCTTTGTTCTGTGGTCTTGGAGCCCAAACTATGAAACATGAACAGATTTGGGGCCATAACCATGGCAACATTTTTTAGGTTCATTTTATTCTTATCTCGATGATCAATTACCCTTTGAAGAAATTCAAGCAGTGCCTGGAAGAGAAAGCAGCATTTGACAAAACGTTGTGTTCAAGATCATGGAAGAGATTAAATATAACATTCATACAAAATATTAGGATAAAGATGGCTGAACTAAAAGATGGTTGAACTACACATACAAAGTACAGTGGGCCCTTGGTATCCACTCCATGGGTGTTGAAGTACCATTATTTACAATAGCATAGTAAATGGTGTCCCTTATATAAAATCAAGGTTTGCTTTTTTGGAATATATATAGATACAATATTTTCAAGCTGTGGATAATTGAACCTGTGGATGCAGAATCTGTGAATATGGAGGGACAACTGTATGTCCAACTTGTACCTTCTATGGTTAAACACCTTCTAGACAAATGCTTTGTCCACAGTATATCTGATCAGGAGATCACCAATGAATACCAAATAGGCTACATGTCAGAGGAAGGAACTGTCAAACCACCTCTGAGTATTCCTTGCCTAAGAAAACTCTATGAAATTCATGGGGTCACCATAACTCCACAGGTGACTTGAAGGCACATAGAGACAGAGAGGTCCAAAACACACCGCAGAAATAATCCAGTTTAAGATGGCTTTAACTGCCCTGGCACAATGCTAGGGAATTCTGGGAACTGTAATTTTGTGAGACATATAGCCTTCTCTGTCAGAGAGTTCTGGTGCCACAATAAACTACAATTCCCAGGCAGTTAAAGTGGTCTCAAACTGGATTATTTCTTCAGTGTGTTTTGGACCAAAGTCAAACAGACAAGCTAGAGTAGACTTTTATTCTAGAGCAGTTTCCTGATGCCATCTAAACATAGTTTGGGGAAGGTCTCTAGAAAGAATATATATGTAATACATTTATAATAAATGAGCACAAGGAGGGGCACACTGCTCCTTCCCCACATTATCCTCATAATGATTCAGTAAGCTACGTCAGTCAGAAAGTGAGACTAGCCCAAGGTTATCCACTGGGCTTCATGAGAATCCAGGTCTCCAGGTTCCAGTATTTGCACTCTGACTACTATACCACACAGGCTCACACTGCTGAACTAAATATCCAGGGGTAGCTGTGTTGGCTATATAGCAAAGTACAATAACATCCAAAATCCACAAAACAGTGATACCTTTATCGGAACAACTAATATGCACAAAATATATGTTGCAAGCTTTCAAGGCTCCACTGGCTTCTGTCCCATTTCACATTGCAAGACTTTATTTGTAGATTCTTTGGCTCTTACATGAACTGTGTGTTCCATTATTATAACACTTCTCTGGGAAGTCACTACTCAACAGCAAATTATTGGTTGTAGTGGTGTATATTGAATATTTACAGGAATGTATTAGTGGAAAGGAGAAGAATGGAACTATGGAGTAGGATAGGCTCCTTTAGGCCAACTTGTTGAGTCCTGTGCTTAATGCAAAATATCCAGTTATGACAAATCCAAGAGATGGATGTCCAGCCTCTACGCAAGGACCTCATGTGAAGAAGAATCTGTTACACCTCTAGATAACTGGTTCCACTGTCGAGCAGCTTTCACCATCAAGAGGTTTATCCTGGCAGCCATTTGAGATCTAATCTCTGGCAATTAAAATTATTAGATCTAGTCTTGCTTCCCGGCAAAACAGAGAATTCATCTTCTTCAATTATGTGACAATCTTGCAAGTATTTTAAGGATGGTCTAATGTGCTTCACCCTCACTTTTTCTTCTCCAGGCTAAGTATACCCAGCTCCTTCACCTTTTATTCATAAGACTTGCCTTTCATACCACTGACCATCCTTCTTCTTGTCCTCTAAATCCAAACATGTTTGTGGTAGAAACATAAGCAAGCCTACTCTTCAGTTCTTTGCAGTGGTTATTCCTGCTTTTAATGCAAAACACACAAGCCAGCTTTTCCTGGATTGAATTATATAAATGACAATATTGTATAATAAAATTCTAACCTTCAAAGTATCTCTGTTTCCCTCTGGGAGAAGGAGAACCAAAAGATTCAGTGCTTGCAGCTGATGCTTCTTTGTTGGAAGCTCTGCCAATGAAATGTGAAAATACCAGATTTTGAATAATTCTGTATTTTACTCAGAAACATTAGTATATGTGAAACTTCTTTGGCAACACATAACCAATACCATTAATTTTCTATGCAAGTTTCAAAAGCACTACTGCCACATATTCGACTTTCATTTCAGATGTTATCTCATGACCCAACTGTCACAGGCGTCATTATGTTTCAGATAATGAGTGTGGCCTCCTTTTGCTGCTTTATTTCATTCTACAATGTTTCTTAATGTAAGAGAATTTAATGAAAGATAAATCCATCCCAGATGAGACTGTCATTTATGCATGTGAAAAGGAAAGAGGTTTGTGACACTTACTGAAGTACAATGTTCTCTGCTGAGCACACGTTTAATATAAGTGCATACCAAGTAATTTCTGATGCTGAATCCAGGAATCCCTGATCTCTGCAGGATTTCTAAGCTATCATCTCAAGCCAACAGTAATACTGTTATCAGTAGTGCTCAGCAGGCTTGAAGCTGTCTCAGTAGATAGGTTTCCTTAATATTTTTATTTATAACCTAGCCATCATAATAGAAAAAAATGCATACTTGCTAAAACTCAAGGCTACACACACACACACACAATGTGCACATGTCAGCTGTGGGAATCTTCATACCTTCAGATATTGCCAGGATCCATATGAACACATTACACGCCTCATGAACAACTCTTATGAACAAGCAAATAGCCTATGAAAGTAATGCATGAATTGGCCTTATGACTACTATCATTTAAGCCATTTCTTTTCTGTTCCACTGCTTCCCAGTGTGAATGTCTTGTTGTTGTTAACTGCCTTGCTTCCTGCCCTGCTGATGGAAACATCTACTAGATCAAAGAGGACTCTGTCAATAGAGTGACACCAACTGAATGCAAGCCATAAATCTGCAAGCCAAGAAAGATTGACTATGTCCAGGAACAATCAGGACTGTAAGTTGTTGTTTGCTTGTCCCACATTACAGACTGAAGGGAAAACATTCGCCAGAAGTGCTGACTTGTATCCATGCTGTATACTCAGTATGTGACACAACTGCCTATGAACAAAAATTGTTCTTACTTTGCACATCCTGGAAAGCCTTGAGATATTCCACAGTAAGCAGTGGCTGGGGCAGTTCTCGGATAAAAAGCTTTAGAAGACTTGCTGCATCATGCTGCTTTACATTTTCCCAGATGAAAGTCCCATCATAAAACTTTGCTTCAAGCTCTTGACAAAGATTCTGAAAGACACACAAGCAGAAGAAAAGCCAATGCAGACAGTCACACACATCATATTTTATGCATTTAAAATATTATTTTCAATATATTATTACTATCCAAAATTTTACTTCACTTACATTTTAACATCTTATGCTAGCTTTCTGTATTAATTACACAGAGTGCTTGCCTGCCACTCAAGGCATATTCACAGATTATACTAAGGATATCTTTTTACATTTCCTGTGTCTGTAATGCAACAAATGTAGCTAGAATGCATATTAATTTTACAATGGTTCTCTTTGTTCTCTCTTTATCTAATAATATCCAGTAGCATAAGATGTAGTTCAAAGTTTGAAATTTTTCATTTAGAATCAGGCCTGGGGAGAAAATCCTCTGTTTGTTGATTATGATTTCCTAGCATCTCTAAAAATTAAGATCAAATGTTGCAGAGATTTTGATGAATAAACTCCAAGCAGTTTCAGATAAATGAAACATGATATCAGTCCTCCTTAACCAACAAGAGTACAAAATATTTGCAGTTCAGTGTTTAGAACATTCAAAGGAATGGCCTCTCTCTTTGTCTCATACAACATTCCTTAGAAGATAGGGCTTCCTTAGAAATTCAGTGCTCTCTATCTTTGTTTCACAAAGGATTGAGGCAACTTGGCTCTCAAGAAACACACCTCTTTTTTGTCTTGCTAGTGGAACTTTTTAAAAAATCCTGGAGTATCCACACAACCAGAAGGAGGAGTCTGCATGAATGTTCCTCCAACAACACCTGAACTGAGAACAGCAGCATCTTCAAAATGCAGGCTTGTGACTAACATCATCATATATTTTTCCTCCTGTATGATTTATAACATCTTTGCCTGATGAAGTAGCCAGTGGAGCTTCGAAAGCTTGCAACATGTTATTTTGTGCATTTTGGTTGGCCAATAAAGGTATCACAGTTTTGTGGATTTTGGATGTTATTGCATTTTGGTATATGCCCAACACAGCTACCCCTCGAAGTGTTCCACAAGGTTTTCCAGGTGACACAAGGGTCAGGATTCCTCTCCCTTTGCTGGCAGCACAGAAGAGAGAATGTCAGCAAGTGTCTCTTAAGCAATCTGATCTAGGGAACTGGTAGGTATCCCCCCCCCCTCCAGCGTGCCAGGGAACAACACCATATTTGTGCCCTTTAGCTACAACTGTTTCTTTTCTGGAAAATCTTCACTCACTGGCAGCTAATACTTTGTGGTCCAGCACCAGTCCATGGACCATCACTTTTAGTAACAAAGTTCTACAATTAAAAGAACAAAACCCTGCTCCTTTTTTTAACTGACAATCCTACTTTCCACAGATAGCTTCTATGTAAGCCTGTTCTATATGTACATTTTATTTAGAATAAACTCTTTTACAGGACATAGTAAAAAGGCTCAGTAGTCACATTGAATATGAAGTGGAAGAGAGCATGAGGAGTGCTTGGGAAATTTAGACAGATACAAATACTCTCACAGAGAGGGAGAGCAAAGGCGTGTTTACTCAGGTGACAAATCACAATCCAGAGGACATCATACAATAATGAAAAGTCAATACTTAAGAAGAATAGTGTTTTTTTCATCATCTCTCTCATTTCATTTACAAAAAACAAAACAAAACAAAACACTGCTGCATATAAAAAGCTAACAGTTGTGAATAACTCAGATCAGGAAATGTAATACATTTTAACATACAAGAATCTAGACCACAGGTTCCAATTTTGCCATGGGCTTCTTACTCTCCCACTCAGCTTGAACAAGCAGCTGCCCACTGCCCTGGGAGTACTTTATAATGTCTGTGTCCTAGATATACTTTCAAGATTTCTGTGTTTGACCTAGCAGTGAACACAAGCTACCAAATGGGATGGGATTATAATGAATGCTGTACAATCTTCTCAGAGCTAAATGTTATTTTACCTTCACTCTTACAGCAACACCAGGTATTCGAAGAAGTCCTTCTGTTTCCAGCTTTCCCTCTTCTATCTGAGAAATAAGCTGTAAATTAAAATGGAAAGCACCTCAGGATCACTGATTGTTACTAAAACACTGGCACAGAAGCAAGAGTTAAAAACTGGTATTACTGTAACCATGGAAATGTAAAAGCTTTTCACAAAGAAGGCTGCCTGTGGCTAAACCTTTTTATATAAAAACGTAAACACTTGCAGCCCTCCAGATATGAACGGACTCCAGTTCCCATCAGGCTCAACCAATGTTGATAAAATGAAAGCAAGTTTAGTTCCTCTGCATCTGGAAGGCTAGAGGATCCTTGCTTTCGCTGTAATTTGATGCACCCGAGAATGTCTTTAGGATCAGGTTACCTGGTCATGGTTGTAAAATGCTACTTATTTGAAAGGGTTAGTGGCCATTTCACATTGCATCTGGTGTACACATGACAGGAAATGGACATGAGATGTCTGCACAAATACATTCCACCCCGACTGACATAAAATCTTTTAGGTGAAGGGGAAAGGTTTGTATGAATCATGGGAGAAATCAATATGTGTGGAGCTGTACTTGCATAGATATTTATGTTCAGTGGAAGTACATGCAATTTACTGATGCAGCCCACCAACAAAACAAAAAAACACTTCATGACCCTGGAGCACAAAATGAGCTGGCTCTTATGGCTAATGAGGAAAAACTTTGCTCCAACAGGTGCCTTTATATTTATATTACATCTATATTATACCTCAGTTTTCATACTAGGAAAGAGTGATAGGTAAGAGTATTGTCTAATTCATATTATTTACCTGCACTCTATGTTTTACAAGAACCAACAGCATATACTAAGTACTATTTTCTGCCAGTCAAAGCCAATTCATATGCTTCTTTTTCCAGCCCCACTGCACACTAAGTGTGCCCCATTGCACACCTACATGCCATACTGGTGGAATGGGATGATATGGAAAGAACTGACTCAACAGGCTCTACAGATCAACTTTCCTGATGAGGGATTTTCTGATTTGAGCTGCAAAGTTTTGAGAGTCCCAGTTGCAATGTTGCACAAATCTTCATGAGTGGGTGGTGATGCATGACAGCCAGGAAAAGGAACTGCCTAAATCCAATTCTTAGACTGTACTAGAACAGACCCATTTAATCAACTGATTTACATAAATCTTGACATATCATTCAAATGTTGCCAGTTGATTTAATGGGTCTTCTCAAGTTGAGACTGAGAAAGGAATTTAGGACGTTGCATAAACTGGCTTTTAAGATGCTGCAGTGATACCAGCATCATTTTGATGGGCCCACAGTATGTGTGTGTATATATGTGCACATGTGGCTTCATCTCACCTGTGGACTTGGGGCAACCTCATGAATTTCATAGGGTTTTGGTTCCACACTGGCCAAAATAATATACATAACACAAATTTAAAATTAAACCCACAAACAAGTCCCATACTACAAAAATATTACCTTCATGAGGCAACCTCATGAATTTCATAGGCAAGGAATAATCAGAGGTGGTTTTGTTGGTTCCTTCCTATGAAATACAGCCTCCAGAATTCATTGTTGGTTTCCCATATGTACTAACCAGAGCCGACCCTGCTTAGCTTCCAAAATCATATGGGATCTGGTGCCTTTAGAGTACCGGCATTTACATGTGCTTCTTTTAAAGAATTTGTATCAGTGGAAAAGTTCTAAGAGGTTTGTTCAGTTGGTGGAAGTGCCTCCAAATGCAGCACCAATAAGGAGGATTGTTCCATGTCACATTCCCCAAAAACATGCACCAGAAGGCAGGGAAGCTGTCTGGAACATAGTTTCAGATGTCATGGAGGGCCATATGGGAGAGGAGCATGGAAGAAAGTCCCTAAATTGACCGTATATAAACTATAGTACAAAAAATAGTTCAGAGTTCAGATTTTAACATTTTAGAAAGGTGGGATAAAAATATTTTAGTAGACAAATATATGTTATTCTCCCTCAAAACAGAAATAAATGCTACACTTCAGGCCTAAAAAATAACTGGAGCACACAGACATGATTGTATTAAGTTGCTGAAGAAATGAATTGGTCAGCACACTTGTCAGAGTATAGATGGGCTATGCAGTCAAAGGTGAAATATAAAGATGTGTGTGTCTGTATTTTTCCACTTGAGAACATGCTTCTAGGCCGAACACAAACAACTCAGTCCAGATGGCTAGAAAGACAAAACAATACAGAAACCACTAGATGGGAAAGCAACCTTGTTTACATAAGGAAACAATAATAGAAAGTTGTTATGGGAAAGTAGATCACATGGTGGAAGATGAACAACAAGAGGTTGGGTTAGCATACATCACATACAGATCATCCAATCAACCTGAAGGTTAACACCCAAAAGGTGGAGAGGGGCTGGACTGAGAAACTCTGTGTTAGGCATTGATATTATTATTATTTGCTTCCTTTGGAACACATTTTTTCTTCTCTTTACTTTGCAATGGATCTATAATATGTTTATACTGCTTCACAATGTAGCCTTAAGATCTGCAAACATGGATCTGTAGTTTTGTTCCTGTTTAGCCACATCTGCAAGATGTAATGCTTTAGTGGACTGTGTTTTACTCTACAATAAAGCTCAACTTTTAGAAGCTTGGATTTTTGCTTCCTGATTCTGCTGGATTTACAAATACCCTACTCCACTAAAACTGAACAACACTCACTTTCTGGAAGATAAGTGGCACCCTTATGCCTGGCACCCTCTTCTGATCTTGTTCTAGCAAAACTGACAGTGGAACACCAAAAAGACCAAATTCTGAAAAGAAACGGAAAAAAAGGAAAAACAGACAATATTCTCATGAGATGGTGAATATGAAAACATTTTCAGAGGTAATATTTTCCAGTGTGTTAAATTTACACAGATACTAATTACCACATTCAGACAGACTAGGCCATGTCGGAACATAGGACTAGTCTGCCTGAATATGTTAATTAGTAAATCTCACACTGAGACCTACTTCCTAGAAAACATGCATATGATTGCTATAATAAGCATAACCAGAAAAGTGCATGATCGCTAATACTGAAACCTCTTAATTTCTCTTTCTCCAGCCATAAAATAAGCAAACTTGCAAATCCTTACAATTTTGCCAGATTCATATTCTTATACCATATTGGGGAAAGCAGCCTGAACATCTGTATTTTAAAAAGTTGAATCAGCAACTGAACAAAGCTATCCCACTTTAGAATTCTATTACAGTTAAGACGCTCAAGAGACTTGAGATGCCATAAACATGTATTGCCTGTATTGCCCAACAGACATTATGTATTTCTTCCATTTAAAATTCTTCCATTTACTATTAATAAAATATTTTTCATCCCATTAAGTAACAGGATTTAACCTTTTTGTTTTTGATTTTTTAAAATATTTTTTGCAATTTGCTTTGGCTTTAATTGGATATTATGTCTATTTCTAAGTTTCGTTCAACATGCAAAAACATCACTGCTCTTAAACAGTATAGTATATCACTCATTGAAACCAAGAAGGAAACTCCATGATTCAAATCTCAGGCAGAAATAAGAAAGCCGTGACTTCATCTAGTTCAAGTCCCTCTTCTGAAATACAGCCTTTCTTACACTCCTACTATTAATATCATGAAGACAGAATATACAGCATATGCACAGGTGAACTGATCTACACAAATTCTACATTTTCTTATTCCCTTGTGCCATGGCTATCGATTCACCTCTTCAGTTTGATCCACAGGACTGAGGAACTTCTGGAGCAGATTTTTAAGAACTGCAGCAAGAGGAATTGTACATAAAGCAACTCCATTGTACAAGCAGACATCTGCATGGCTGACCATCAATAGAACAACAGATTTATTTAGGCTAAATAATTATCAAACCTCTGCATGATACTTGCACAAAATCCTAGTACCAAATTATTTCAATGTATTGATGAACATCAGACATTGCAGACCAAGCATCCTCTATACAATCACATGGAATAAAAACACTGGAGTAAATATGAAGAGGCTCAATAGCTCTAAAATACATACCTAAATCCTGCTGCTGGGCTTGATTAGAGTAAATCCACTGAATCAGTTGGATTTACCTTTATATTTACCATTCAACAATGATTTGCATCTAGTTGAGGCTAACCAACAGCATTCTAGCTATACCATAGAGAAAAACTACATACATGAAATGAAATGAAATGAAATGAAGCAGTGCTCTCCTGAAGTAGTATCTCCCCTTCAGGAAGTACCTGAAGCAGTTCAATAAAGTAATTTAATGTATACAAATTTAAGCATATACAAATGCAAGGTAATAGTGGAGCAAAGGTTCAAAAATTCATATTTGTCTGGTTCAGCACCGGAACAAGTTATTTTCTTGGCTGTGAAACAAAAACTGCATTCAAAGAACTCAACTGTGCCTTGCAGTGTGTCGCTCATCACTTGCTGGCACTGCTGCTTTCAATTATTCAGCTACTGCACTGTCATCTCTGCTGAACCCTGACTGCAGGTTTTGCTTTAGGAAGATATTTCATTAACTGGTAACATGTTTCAAATCATTGTAAAAAGATTAAAGAGGAAGTCAGAAATACAGGCAGCTAACAAAATGCTAACATTTTCTGTGCACTGGTGCCTTTTTTTTTTTAAAAAAATCAGAATACTTCCCACATTGAATTTAGCCTGTTCTCTCTGTCTTTGTAAATATATCATTATTCTTGTTTGGCACTGGCTTTTTAATTTTTCAAGGCTGCCATGAACTTCACACTGATATAAAACTGGTAAAAAATACTTTTTAAAAATGTATAAAATAAATTATCACATATAAGTGAGATAGTACTCACAACAGGGTGATCTAAAAATCCTAAAAAACTCAACCGAAAATAAACTGTCTTTAATATAATCTTTATTAATAAACTGTCTTTATTAATAAATAATGAATAAACCGTCTTTAATAAGAAACACACATTTTACATTTAAAAAACTTTAAAAATCAATGTCTACTTAAAAAATAAAATGTAAGTCTAAGAAGCAAACATTTGCAAATCAACAATCTCAGATTCTTAGCCTTTGGAATCCATTACTCCAACAAAAAGTGTATTCCTTATTGAAGTACAGGATTGGGAGGGGGGGTTGCATTTCTAATTTTTAGAGTCTTTTTTACATTTTTTACATTTACATTTACATTAGAGTCTTTTTTTATATTTACACTTTTTAACATTCACACACATCTAAAAGTACTGACACACACACACAGGCAGAGTAACCCTACCTGACATTTTGAAAAGATTTGATACCAGAACCTCTGTGGCCAAAGACCGACATGGCAGAAGTGAAAGAGGAATGGCATTTCTGCTCTTTTCTCCCTCTCTCCCAGGTATCTATCTATCTATCTATCTATGTCTTCATTTTCCTTCCCCTTACCCCTTCCTCCTTTTTACTTGCCAAATTTTCTCCCATGAATCCAGGGCTGATTAGCAGCCTGTTTGGAGGGACATCCAGTGGTCAGAAAGCCCACCCAGCATATCCTTGACACATCCACAACATTCTGATGCTGGAGTTTTGACATCTAGGACATTTGATGAATATTTCCAAAGTGATGAGGGTGGGATAGGAGTCCAAAGGGTGGGATAGGAATCCACTCTCAGGAGGAGGAGGAGGAATGCAAGTCCCATGGAATGACAGTCAGTCTTGCATATTTCCAGAGTGGGGATGGGATGCAGGGACACAAACATTGCTTTTTTAACTTTCTGATAGAGGTATGCATTCATATGATAACTTATACTTAAAAGGCAACAAGTCTGTTGGGATTTGTAGTCAAAGTGGAAATGTACAGATGTGGGAAAGTTCTAGCTGTGAAAGTTTTAGCCTGCAGGTGGATTACATGAAAACACTTAGCCAAGGTCAGTGTTTTCTGGGAACACAGGGCACTAGAGAAAACAAATTAGGTCATCAGAGTGTGTGAGAACCACTGGTCATATGACACAAGACACAAGAGGAAGGCTGGGTTTAGAAGCTGTTTAACAAATGTCTATAAAGGTATCAATCTGGGGGTGGAGTTACTCTGAACTGAATAGAGAGAGGCTTTGTCTTGAGTGGATTGCTGGGCTTAGCCATGGAGTTTTCCTTTGTCTTCTGCCTATATGATGAATGTTCTACAATGTAAATAGTTATCATGTTAATTCTGCAACAGAAGAATAAAGAACCTTCTTTTGAAGAGATCTCTGGCCTGGTTTGATGGAATGCTGCAAGCTGCAGGGACCTACAGATCCAGAGATGTATGAAGCTGATGAATGGCAGTCCTACACACACTCTGCACACTTTAACTATAATTCATTCAACAAAGTCTTGTTAAAATATTTCCAGATGCCCAAATCTACCTTAGGACCCTCAATGCCACAGTTGTGTGAAAGCAACAGCACAAGTACAAGGGTCCACAGAACTTTCCCTCTCCTTGGCATTATACAGTTTCCCCAGTTTGATTTCTGACTTCTACATATTGACCATGGATGTCTGCACTGGGGGCACCTACACACATGCAACACAGAGAGACACCAGGCATAAATAAATCTGCCTTATATGAAGCCAAGGCTTTGGCCAACTACCAAATAGTGTTGACAGTGACTAGCAGTAGCTTTCCAAGATTTCATGGAGAATGCTTTCCCATTGGAGCAAACCTGAAGATGGCTGGGATTAAACTTGTGGCCTTTTCCATACAAAGCTCTACCCCTAAGCTATGCCCCCCTCATTAATGAAAAGCAAAAATGTCACCATCCCATTAAGGAATCTTACTGAGAGTGAAGAAAGGAAGCTCAATAAAAGAAACAACTTTATTGAATGTGAAATATTAACATTGTGAATAAATATGAAATCCCCTCCTACCTTAGGGACACTGTATTTGCTGTGGGATAATTTAAAGTTAGTAAAATGTGCATAAATGGAAATGTGTAGTAAAATTCATCTGCAAAAGGAAGTGGAAAATATATGTTTATCCCTTTAAAAATAAGCCAAACTGGAAATAAGAATGTCATCCCACAAAATTAAAACAAAAAGTTCACCCACTGTCTCAGAACTAGAAACAGTATACCAAAATGAAAACCATAGACACATATCATATAGCTACAGTTTTTATAAAAAATTGTTTCAGTGACACTGCATTTGATTTGTTACACAAGATAAAATGAATATCCTATGGAGAGTCTTCAAGTGCCAAATCAGCCTTTCAACTTGTTGTTTCACCCCTTTTTAGGTCTACAACCACAGAAGATGGTTTTCCATAAACCAAAATATATCATAGTTGAGATAACTTTCAGAGTTCAAGCTGCTGAACACTTTAGATTGAAATGCTTTATAGCAAGGCATAGATGTCAAAAGGATGCAGGGGTGGAGGGGGGGGGACGGGGCAAGATGCAACTATGAAGGTCAAGGTCATTGAAAATACAGCAAACAAACAGATTATAAGTAGTAAGTACCAAGATGTGCCCAGAGACAAATGGCACACACAAGTCACATAAGGGAAACATTTGTAGAAATTTATCTACTTGGAGGGCTCTCATTCATAAGATGGCCATAAGTCAAAATCAACTTGACAGCAGTTAACAATAAACAAAACCTACCATCCCTGCTTTGTGTAGCACTTGCTGGATGTCCCTATAACCCAGTTTCCTTCTCTATGCACACTGCACTCTTCCCTGCTAAGTGGCATGATTTACCCAGAGCTAAGTGGATATAAATTGCACTGACTTTAGTAGCAGAGATTTAAGCACACCTAACACCCTGTAGCTGACTTCTACTGAATATAAAAGTGTGACCCTTGTCTTGAACTGTACCCAGTCTACAAACCTGCCTACAAACCTGCCTACACAATAGTCATTGACATGGAAATAACACACAAGCTTTTATAGAGAAGTGAATGGATTGTTCTTTATAGGTTTGGACTGATATCAAGAACACTAGCAGGACAACAGTGTATCTTTTTTTTAATGTGGCAGGGCAGCAAGTACAATGCAGAATATCCCACTACCACTAAATACACATACACATACACACATAAGCAAATAAAAGTTGCTCACCCTTTATTTTAATTTTTATTGCTTTTTGTGGCTTAAGTTCTGTTCCAAGTATATCAAAGAGAGCGGTCAGTTCAATCAGAGCCAAGGCATGGATTTTCTTCATATCCTGAGGTGCAAGGGCTCCAATCTTGGTTGTACCTGTTTTGTCTTTTGGCAATCTGAAATTCTAAACAAAAGGTTTAAGTAAGATGACAGCACAAAATCTTAATTTCAACATACGATTAGAAAGATGAAAGAAAGAAAGAAAGAAAGAAAGAAAGAAAGAAAGAAAGAGAAAACCAGACAAAAACAAAAACAACCCCATTTTTGCAGTACAACTGATGTTGTGTCTTAAGTGATGTATATATAATACTAGCCCAGGGCAGCAACTGCCAGTGGCTTGGGGGTAATTCCACCACCACCATCTGCACAAACCCATCATAGACTGTACCAATTCCTGGGAAACAACAAAGCAGACCAAACTGGAAGTGACTGGAAATCCATTTGCAGTTTCACAAAACCTGCTGGGAGGAGCGAAACAAACCACAGGAAGTTCTGTGCCTTCCTGTTATCAAAAATCATCACTGCTGCAAGTTTCAAATATTGAAAAGTCACATTGTTGTACTTTTACAGATGGGGACCATCAGGATGGCAGAGGTTCCAGGAAAACACCCTTTGCTGCCACATGTGTCCCACACATTACACTTTGACAACCTTGTATTAGCAAAAGATAATAGGCTTACTGCTCTCCATCCCTTGCATGCAGATACTTCATTAGGGCTAGGTTGAAGTCCATGGGTTTCAACATTTTTCATTCCACAACTTGTACTAAAACTGCCCCAAAGGTGCAAAAATGCACATTAATATCCTTTCATTCCACAAACATCCACAGACTAGCCCTAGAAATCACCCCTTCTTCAATCAGATCCCAGCCAAAATTCTAATCAGAGGGCTTTCACGCTCTACAATTACAGCATTATTATTTCACTTTAACTGTCATTTCTGCACCCTATGGAATTCTGGGACTGGCAATTTAGGGAGGATTATTTACAATTCTCATCAACCAACTGAGCTCTAGAGCCTCACCAAACAACAAAATCCAAGATTCCACAGGAAGCAGCCATGGCAGTAGAATGATAGTGTTATAACTGTAAAGTGTGACAGAGTCCTAGTAGGGAGGAAATATCACTTCCAGTAACCAGTTTGAACAGGATATATCTGAAGAATGTGGCATTTCCCTGTGCACTGTCAAAATGGTGACCTGCAGCGGGTTGCAGGAAAATTCAGTTCTATAATCATACACTTGATCATTTCTACTCTGCACATATGGAAAGCACTGGGGATTGCCAAACTGATTCTTCCCTCTCATCCTCTGCAGATGAAGGGTGGCAGACTGAGGAGGAGTCTGCTTATGTGTGGAGGCTCTCTCTGAGATTTTAAAGAGATTTAAAAATTCCAGGTTCTCATCTGCACACAGTAAGTCTCCAGGTGTACATCTAAACAAGAATTGCTAATGGGATGCAGCTCATCTGCCTTTCCCCGCTCTCTTCCCATATGTATAACTGACATGGAAGAAAAACATCTAGGATTAATGTCATAAAAGGAAGCAACATTTGTGGGGGTTTAACAAAATATATTTATATATTTTGGCATTATCTTTATATTTTGATCACACATTTCTGGTCTGGATTTTTTTCTCTCTCCCTTCTCCCTCCCAACACTGCATAATATTGAAATTGCAGCTTCACTGAGGCCTTCTAATTTGTATACTGCAGCGTCTCTCCACCTGGAAGGCATCAGGCTGCAAGAGTAGATAGCAAGGCAGCAAACTGGAAGCTATTAAGTGCACTGGGCTTTCTGTGAATTTTAAGGAAAATTATACATGCTTTAAACCCATTTAAGGATTAGCCTAGCCTATATGAAAATGTGGTGCCTGTATGAAAATGTTTAGTAGTCAAGGGCTGGATGCATTCTTTTTTTAAAAAGAGCATTAAACACAGACAGAAAACTGGACAAAAGAGACCACTATCTGATATCAATCAGAAGTCCTTTCAGTCCCAGAGACTGATTTCAGGACTGGCATAAACAGACAGCCACTGAGGTGGTCAAATTATTCCCCGACTGCACTCCTTCAGACCTCATGTACTAATAGTAGAGGCTGCATTTCTCAGTATTCACCCACCCACTTCCAATTACTGTACTTATAAAGCTAACCAGACAAAAGACAGAATAAAACTCTTAGGCCCGAACTAAATAGTTTTCCATGCATGACTCACTGCCAGCAGTATAAAAAAGTTCCTGTATTGTATCATCTAGGTGCCTAAGCCCTCTTCAAACAAAACTTTGAAAGGACACTTGAGGGCAAAGAAGGCTTGTGGGGCCCCACATCACATGATGTATCATGGTAGTGGGTGTGTGTGGATTGCAGCTCTACTGTGCATAGATCATGGGTGCATATAGAATACATCATGCGAAGTGGGCTCATACATCTGTATACATGTATAATACACTGTATAGCTGCTCTAAGACCACACCTCCATTGTCCACAATTAGCACAGGCCTTGATGTTCATAGATATCACTGGATCCTAGAACCCTGCATGATCAAGTTGCCACAGTTTGGTTAACATCTTTGTAGATTCACTTTCCTACTTCAGGCATCCATGCTAATACATTGACAGCAGAGGAGTATGGGAGTTGGCATGAACTATCAAGATGGGGTCAAACATGAAAATGACAGTCCTTTTATTCATATGATGGCCATTTGTATGAGTATGAAAATTGAAGGTGTTACTGCAAGGAAAAAAAAGGTGCACTTACAGGAAGGAGTGTGTCATCTTCTTTGCCCTTTGATACTTTACTTATTGGATTATCTTTGAGACTAGCTGCCTGTTCAGAAAATGATATTTCCAGATTTATGTCTGTTTCAGTTGCTGGAACATCACCCTTTGTGCTGTTGTCATCAATATGTTGGCTATGTGCTAGAAGTAACAAAAAAGAGAAAAGGGTAAAATAACCATTAATGTTCTATATGGCGTTTTCCTTTATATCTGCAATTCATAAAAATAAAAAATTACCAGCATAGAGTTTTGGATTAATCATAAAAACCAGAAGAGTTGAAAGAACTGCAAGGGCCATCCAGTCAAATCACGTGCCATGCAGGAATACATAATTAAAGCATCCTGAAAGATGGCCATCCAAATGGCATTCTGAGACCTCTAAAGGCAGAGAGTTCACCATTCTTCAAGGCAGTCTATTCCACAGCTGAAAAAAATCTTACAGTAAAGAAGTTCTTCCTAATGTTTAGGTGGCATCTCTGCTATTTTAATTTGAATCAATTGCTTTGTGTCCTAATCTCTTGCATAGTAGAAAACAAGTGTGTTCCATCTTCTACATGACATCTCTCCAAATATATAAAGATGGTTATTGTATACTTCTCTGTATTATTTTCTATAAGCTAAAGAATGACTGAAGCTAGAGATTTGTGGAGTTGTATTCACAGAATGTTCAACTTCATTTAAGAGGAGACAATGATGGCTGGCCTCCATTTTTCCCTACACTCCTTATGCCCCGGAGGATCAGATTTGAAGGACTGGAGAATCCTCCAGAACAACCTAGGTGGGGGTGTGGAGGTTGCAGGAGGAAGAGAGAAAGTGTGAGAGCGCAAAAATGGCCTCTCTACGGATCTATACTAACTCACACCCTACTTAAACTTGAAGGGTTAATAAGCAGAGTTAATAATAATAAGGCAAAATTTATTCTGGTTTACACTGATCCATCACATACATTTTATAGTTGTTGTTTTTTTGAAGTTGTTTATCATGATCTCATGACAAAAGACTTGCTGTACATCTAGGTAGACTACATCTGCAGCAACAGAAGGTAGTGGAATAGAGAACATACGAATCAAGGCTCCTAGTAGGAGGTTCTTGTTTGAAGATATTTACCACTGCCCTATACTAAGGATACCCTTAAGTGAAAGATCAGCAATTCAAGTTACAGGGCAAGTATTTAGTATTCTTTCTGCTGAGCTATTTTAGTACTTGGAGCAAGCTGTCATTATTGTTTTTGTTTTGCTTTAAAATATACTATACTTCACCTCTGATCTGAAATTGTAAGAATTATCACTCCTGCCACATGGGACTACTCAGGCCTCATACTTTAAGGGGGTATGTTTATTTTAAAATATTATACAGAAAAACCCAGAGCAACTGCCAGGTCCCAGTTATGAGTATTTAACTTTTCAAAGATGTACACCCAGCACAAAACATATGTGATTCTCTCTAACACGGTATAGCATTGCTGCAGTTGTTGTGTGCCTTCAAGTCATTTCCAACTTATGGCAACCCTAAGGTAAATCTATTACAGAGTTTTCTGGGGCTGTGTTTATGTGAATCACCCAAGGTCACCCAGTGGGTTTCCATGGCTGAGCAGGGAATTGAATTCTGGTCTCCAGAATCGGAGTCCAATGCTCAAACCACTACACCATGCTGGTTCTCATAACAGTGGTGTACCATGCATAAAAATGAACCATAATTTGTATTGCACAGCTGTAAGGCACTCCATCTTCCCTCCATACTGGGTTGGGCAACACACTACCAGATGTTTTTTGGTCTACACCTCCCCCAGCCAATGTAACTAGTGGTAATGTAACTAGTGGTAAGAGATTATGGGCACTCTTAGCCAATGTAACTAGTGGTAAGGGATTATGGGCGCTCCAGTCCAAAGGCACCTGGAGAGCCATAGTTATCCAATATTTCCGTTCAAAGATCTTCCACCCAGGAATTGGGTAAACTACCTATTCTGGGTGGTTTTGCACTCCCCCTGATGAAGCAGGTGTGTAACTTGGAAGTAATACTCTTAGACCCATCTTTGTCACTGGAGGCCCAAGAGGAGTCCATGGCCAACTTCATCCCTTCCTGGACAGGGATAACTTAGCCACAGTAGTATATGCACTGGTAACTTTCCATTTAGACTGGGAAGCTGCATCTAGAACAAAATCCAGTAGCTAGATTGCTGACCAGAACTCCATGAAGAAACCATGTGGCACCTTTTTTAAAAAAAGAACTGAGACTCAACCTAGTAGTTTTGAGGAAGATGCCCAACTGAATTTTATCATCTCCTTGGGCTAGGGGATATAGACTACCTCACTGGAATAGGACCTGTAGCAATGTTTTATAGTGGTTCCATTCCGCCTAAAAGGTGATGCTGAGAGATTCCTGTTCAACTCTTTGGCCATCAGCCTACAGAGTCCTTCAGGTTCCATGTTTTCCCAATGTTATTTACAATAAACAATAAGCTGCTAGGAGAGGTTTTCTCATGTTTTGGGGTCTAATGTCACCAGTATGCTGATGATGCTCAATTCTTTTCCTCCTTTCCACCTAATTCTAAGGAAGCTGCTTTAATTCAAAACCGATGTCTGCTGTCAGTAATGGATTGCCTGACTATGGATTATTTTTAACTTTATTTTTTTATCTGAACATGGACTAACAGCCTTCTGTCAAGATTTCAAAGGATTGTGTTTCTTCATGTTATGTTTTTACGTATTTATTTATTGGTTCACAGTCCTAACCATGAAATACACTTCCAACTTTACTAAAATCCTTTCAGCCACTTAAAGGATATTTGATGCCTTTGAAACAACAGGCAATGCCTATTGCCATTAGAAAACAGAGCAGAACAAAAATCCACCATGCTCTGTTAAAATAGCATTGATTATTCTTGAAGAGTCCCTGGCTCAGCCCAAGAACAGGTGCTACATTTGTACAGAGATAAGCCTGAACAATTCAGCGCACAGAACACGTTTCTATCTTGTTCTGATCCTGGAAGCAAAACCCCACATAGCAGTACCGTTGCCAACAGTTGTGGCCTATCGCAATTCACACAGAGTACCTTAGCTGTGTCCTTTTCATTCAGTGCTGTGGAGTGTTAGCATATGGAAACAGCCTTTCAGAATTTCCCATTTCTGAAAGGCTCATAAAAAGGCATTGGAAAAGAAGAACCAGATGTTATGAAATTCTTAAATAAATGCTTGGTAATTTTCCAGTCTAGGATTCTGCAGAAGAGTTTATTGGCATAAGCTCCAGGCTTTTCAGTCTTTCTCTCCACCTTCTGCTGACCCAGCAGTTTGGCAGTTCTCCCATCTTTGAAACTGTTCTAACTAATGAGTGGCTGCCTCATGGCTTAAATAAGAGGAGAAAAAGCTTATGAATGCTCCTGGGAGCACATATTATTTAGCTGATAGTTATCTTTGGACTACATACAGTTTTGGATTTACAGCTATGTTGGGCTTAGCATTTGCAGTGTTATTTATTAATTAATGGAATGTTTTATTTTGGGTATAGGATTGTCACTGCTCTTGAAAGGGTATTCCTCCCCTCTTTTTTTTTTTCTTTTTTTTTTTTTTTTTGCCAAGTTTAGCAACCAACCTTCCTTCTTAACATCCTTCTCTTGCTGTTTCTTTAAAGTCAAGTATATTAGCATTTCTGGCTACAGTATACCAATCATTGTTTTTAATTAGTCATTTTCCATCTTACTGTGTTTTCTTATTCTATTTTAAGTTTTCCTTGTTTGAGACTTAGGGCCTTTACAGACTGCAAGAAATAGTGCAAAGTGAGTCCACTTTAACTGTCCTGGCTCAGTGCTGGGGAATCTTTTTTTCTGACATTGAGCCTTCTCTGTCAAAGAGCTCTGGTGCCACAATAAACTACAGTTGCCATGATTCCCTAGCACTGAGTCAGGACAGTTAAAGTGGACTCAATTTGCACTATTTCTGGCAGTCTACAAAGGCCCTTAGACTGCACACATAAAACTCACTTGGTTGCTTCTGTAAATTTCAAAACATAAGGAGGTTACCAAGTTATTATGCTCATATCTTAGGAACATATCCACAGAATGAGGGGATCTGTTTCCCTTAAGACAGGCATTCTGTGAAATGGAATTTCAAGGGGTGCGACAAAGAGTGCCTTGTGTCCTTGAGTGACAAGTCACAAGTCATCCCTCTTTTTTTTCTGAATAAATTAGAACCGAATTGCTCAGTTTCGATTTACATTTTATACATTGAGTTAAAAGTTTTTTTAAGTTCAGTTTGTTCACCTGTAGTATTGTATGTGGTTCAATTTTTGGTTCAAAAATTAGAAAATAGACTTCAAATGTGAAATTATTTTTGTAGGGGCTGCAAACATTAATCAAACATTTCCTAGCAGTGTAGGGCATAGAAAAGACTGAGAACCACTACCTTAGGAAGATAAAACTCTTTTAGAAATATTGAGTTCTATACAGCATCACGTCCACTTACACAATGCTACTTAATCTTTCTCTTTCCCTGCACCCCTAAATCTGGAGGGTCCCCAACCCTCAGAAAGGCATAGAGGAAACTAATGCCAGTGGTGTCTACTCCACTGATAGACACCATTATTTAGACACTGTGATGCTAAATTACCGGTAGCTAGAGTTATCTTAAACCCATAACTAGATTTCACAGATGGACAAACAGCCAAGCAAAAAGGACCTATTAACTCATTTCATATCTTCTTTACAGTTAAGGACCAAAATAACTGTTTAAAAAGGGCTGGCTCACATGTATTGTCAAAACATGATTTGTGCTTACATGAGTCATTCTCACAAGCTCCTTCCTCCCTTTGCTTGCTCCAGTTCTTTCTTCTGCTTCCTAGTTTGCAGCAGACCAGATTCACCACAGATATGACATCTCACACCACAGTCAGCCTTACAAGCTCTTTCTTTGTTTTGAATGCTCCAATTCATTCACTTGTTTCCTAGTTTGCAGTATACCCAAACTCCAAACCATGGTGAACAAACTTCTGAAGACCACACACTGTAAAACCTCCTTACAAAACACGATGCCTTCCAGATATATTGTATTAAAACTCCATATGTTCTAGCTACTTTTCTAATGGTCAGGACCAACAGGTGCCACAACCTCAAACATCTGAAGGGCTGCAGAAGGATGGAGAAGGACTCTGTAAACTTTTATTTCAGAAAAAAAATAATCAAGGGATTTTTCATTCCTATCCTCCTCATTATAAAAACAGTGTCTAACTTAATCATTCCATGGATTAATGACATATTACCACACATTAGCTCCCGAACAACTAACTATTCCTGGATGGATACTTCAGTGCTGGATAACATATGATTCTCCTCATGTTGGGAGTTGCAGGGCAACATTTTCTGAGGGAGCTAGCAAATTGGGCAGTGTTGGCATGCAATTAAATGAATGGCATTAAATATTTTCACAAATTCATTCTTGAAACATATTCATATATTTTCACATATAATATATATATATATATATATAGTCACGTTCATATATTTTATCTCTACCACTGCCACCCATTTCCTTTGACTTGATATGCCATAATACTTTGGGCCTACAGCAAACCCCACTTCCAGCCTGCAAAGCTCTAGTAAACAGAAGTTCAGGAAACAGTAGCTATGAACCACTAGCAAGGCTGTTGTGACTGAATGGAGTGTTTACAACAGAGTCTGGTAAGTATGACAGAAATCTGAATGGCCAAAAAGACAAAGATATGGGTCTTAGAACAGATCAAGCCTGACCTCTCCCTGGACACCACATGACTAAAAGAGGCTGTTGTATTTTGGCCACTTCATGAGAAGGCAAGGCTCACTAGAAAAAATAGTGCTAGGAAAAGTGGAGGAGAGCAGAAAGAGAGAAAGACCGCATGCCAGATGGACAGACTCAGTCAAGGAGGCCACAGCCTTGAGGCTGCATGACCTGAACAGAGTAGTTAAGGACATGGGGGTTTGGAGGTGTCTCACTCATGGAGTCACCATGAGTTGAAGTTGACTCAAAAGCAGTTAACAACAACCACTGGTAAGGGTCTCTACTCATTTCCTTGTTCCATCTTTCTTCAGCATGGTCCTTTCCATCCACGCTCGCTGGGATTGATAGGATCTAGAGCTAAACATATTTTTAGACAGTAATTTGGGAAGCCATGTCCTATTCCTTGCCACACCTGTGGTGACCAGTCAGAACCAGTGGTGTAGTAGCACCATGACTCACAGGACTTTTTAAATAGAAGGGAGTATCACATCATCTGCCACTGTGGACTCTCCTGTTTGTTCTTAGTTTTCAGTATGACAGCCCTCACAGTATCAGATGAGAAAGAGGGTCTTCTTTTCCTCCTCCTCACCTCCAACAAACCTTTTTATAATAATTTGGGGGATATAAAAGGACTACAGTCCTTATTTTTCCTTGAGTAAAATAATTTTTCATGTGAATATATCTTGTAAAGACAGTTCAAAGTAATTAAATAATACAAAAAACTTGTTCAAATTTACCCTCTTTTGCTTCCTCTTCTGTTTCGCTGGTCCTTACAGACTTGAATTTGCTGTCAGTTTCCTAAAATGCAGAAAATAAATGCAGGGGGGAAATTAATTGAAAACCTAAGATAATCATAGGCAAATTGTTTTACTGATTTTAGTGCTGACATTCCAAAGTTGCTGTGGCTTAATGAAGTCCTGTAACTAAATCAACATTGTTAATTGTCAACATTATGTCTGGTGTTTTTTAGAGGTAGCTGATCCACCTATAAGTAAGAGTCCTCAAAACCACAACAAAAACTCAGATCAACAGGGCAATTGCTCCTAGGTATTGTGTGTATCATCCATGAAAATCATGTGGCCCTCAGATGTTTGTGAAATTTAACTCCCAGCATCCTAAAACAGCATAGCCAATGATGAAGAATGATGAGAGCTGCAATTCAATAACATCTAGATTACTGCACAACCTGAAACTGGTGTATACAATAGAAGCTGCTACACACTGCAGAATCAATGCAGTTTGACACCACTTTAACTATCATGACTCCATCCTATGGAATCCTGGGATTTGTAATATGTTGTGGCACCAGAGCTCTCTGACAAAGAAATCTAAATATCTCACAAAATTACAAATCCCAGAATTCCATACCATTGGGAACACGATGGCTCAAGTGGTTAAGACGCTGACTGTGATGATTGCAAGATCGGCAGGTTGGCAGTTCAAGGCTCAGGCGCTGCATGATAGAGTGAGGTCCCATCACCAGTCCCAGCTTCTGCCAACCTAGCAGTTCAAAGAATGCAAATGCAAGTAGATATATAGGTACCACTTTGGAGGGTAGGTAGTGTTCTCTGCAATCATGCTGTCCACATGATCACAAAGTAGTCTCTGACAATGCTGGCTTAGTAATGGAGATGTGCACCGCCCCTTATGCTCCGACATGACTTGACAGCCTTGTCAACAAGCAATACCTTTACCTCTACCTTTACTTTTACCTAAGCCATAGTAATTAAAGTGGTGTCAAACTGCATTAATTCTACAATGTAGATTCAGCCAGAGTCAATACATACCCATAACAGTCCTTTGAACACATATAGAACAATCCCTAAATTTAGTTTTAAATAATGCATGAGCTATGTTGTTCTATCAACTCTATCTTAATAGGCAGCATTGATTTTTAAAATGTACAAGGAAATGTATTCCTTCATTACTCCCTAACTGATGTCAGTTCATTCTTCTGGCAAATGTATTATTTGAGAATAAACAAAAGCAACTCCACAGAGAATCAAGGCAGACTCTATGCTTCAATTAATGCACTTGTTGAGCAACAGACAGCTGGCACAACTAATTTTTGTGATATCTATTTTAAGTCATCACACCCAATGCAATGGAATCTACACCACAGTGAATATTAAAAAGCTGGTTTATTAATTGGATTCCCCAGAGAAAGAATGCAACCAAGCTCTGACTTCATTCCAGTTTTGGAAAATAGAAATAGTACATATTAAGTCTGCAGGTTGGTCAGCATGCTTGTGTTATTTCAATACCAGATATGGGTTTAGTGTGTTTGGCTTCAAGCCAGTGGTGTGTGAGAATATATGGCAACCTGTGTATCCCAATTCTGCATTAATATCCTTGTTATTGCTGTATGTCTTCAAGTAGCTTCCAACTTAAGGTGACCCTATCATGGGGTTTTCTTGGCAAGATTTGCTCAGAGGAAGTTTGTCTTTGCCTTTCTCTGAAGGTGAGTGTGACTTGCCCAAGGTTACACAGTAGGTTTCCATGGCTGAGTGGGGATTCGAACCCTGGTCTCCAGAGTCATAGTCCAATCTCAAACCTCTACACCACACTGGCTTAATATCCTAGTCATTATTAAACCCTCAAGTAGCACTAAGCAGTCATTCTGGTATGGCTGAGCATGTTGGATCTGAGGACATTATAAGAAGAAATGGTGACCAAAGCATCTGTTCAGTATTTTTAAAATCTTTTATCCAACGCTTTTTATAAGAAAGTTTTCTAGATATGTTTTTCTTTCTTCACACTCTGGCATTTTATTAACCTTGAGACAGCTCTTGCACAGGTATTTTAAAGTGTTCTAGCATTTAATTAGAGGCTTATCTAACACAAATAGTAATGTTAATCTAACCCATTCTACTATTTAAAGAAAATATAGCCATGATATAAATATCAAGACCTTCATGCAAAAGGGAAAAACACAGTCATAACCTAGAAGGCTGGGAGGTTTGCAACATCTACAGAATCCCTGTGTAAAGACCAGAATTGAAACAGACATTGCACCTGGTCTTTTCAGTTGCCATCACTAGAGGTGTCCATGAAATCTGTAGGTCTTGGCTGATCAATGACTCTTGCTTAAGGAGCAAGTCTAAGAAAAACAGGCCTGGGCCCCAAAATCTAGTTAGATGGGGACCATCTTATGCCTCAATAAGAGGTTGGCTTTTGTCCTCAAGTTTCCTCAGACCAACTCTTCCAAGCAGCTCACTAACAAAGCAAGAGTTTGGTCCCCCTCCCTTAGTTTGGAGGCACACGTGTGTCATTTTTCAAAGTCTTGAATCATGATTCAAGTTTTTTCCAGTTTGGTACAATGAAGTCAGACCATTTGTGATGGACGTTGGGGAGAGCTTGCCCTATTCTTGCAGTTACAAGCCAATGGGGATACAGGAATTAGATACAGGAATTGGATGATGCCTTTCTAGAACAGATGACCACACACTCAGAAAGGAGAAATATAGTAGTGATGGGTGACTTCAACTATCCTGATATTTGCTGGAATTCAAACTCAGCAAAATCCTCAAGGTCTAGCAAATTCCTCACTTGCCTTGAAGACAATTTCATTGTCCAAAAAGTGGAAGAGGCAACAAGAGAGTCAGCTATTTTGGATCTGATCCTGACTAACAGGGAAGACCTAGTTAACGGGAGTGCAAATGGTTGGATCCTTAGGTGGGAGTGATCATGTTCTCCTAGAGTTTATTATACAGTGGAAAGGAGAAGCCAGGCATAGTCAGACACGCATTCTAGACTTTAGGAAAGCTGATTTTACTAAACTTAGAGAAATACTGGGGGTGATTCCATGGTCAGGATTACTAAAAGAGAAGGGAGTTCAAGATGGATGGGAGTTTCTCAAAAGGGAAATACTGAAGGCACAATTTCAAACAGTTCCAATGAGGAAGAAAAATGGGAGGTGCCTCAAGAAACCAGGATGGATGACTAAGGAACTTTCAACTGAACTAAGTTTTAAACAGAACATGTATAAGAAATGGAAAAATGGGGAAATCACCAAAGAGGAATTCAAAAGGGTAAAGTCAGAAAAGCTAAAGCGCAGAATGAACTCAGGCTTGCTAGAGAGGTTAAGAACAATAAAAAGGGCTTTTTTGGGTATGTCCACAGCAAAAGGAAGAAGAAGGAAATGGTAGGGCCATTGTGTGGTGAAGATGGCAAAAAGTTAACAGGGGACAGAGAAAAGGCAGAATTCCTCAACACCTTCTTTGCTTCAGTCTTTTCAGAAAAGGCAAAGGGTGCTCAACCTGAGGATAATGGAGCAGAGGACACAATAGGAGAATTTCAGCACAGAATAAGTAAAGAGATAGTACAGGAATACCTGGTTAATCTAAATGAATATAAGTCTCCAGGACCAGACGAATTACATCCAAGGGTACTAAAAGAACTGGCAAATGTAATATCGGAACCATTGGCAATATTCTTTGAGAACTCCTGGAGAACAGGAGAAGTCCCAGCAGACTGGAGGAGGGCAAACTTTGTCCCCATCTTCAAAAGGGGGGGGGAGAGGATCCCAACAATTATCGTCCAGTTAGTTTGACATCAATACCGGAAAAGATTCTGGAGCAGATCATTAAACAGAGATTCTGTGAACACCTAGAAGGTAATTCCATAATCACAAAAAGTCAACATGGGTTTTAGAGAAACAAGTCATGCCAGACAAATCTGATCTCTTTTTTTTTATATAAAATTACCAGTTTGGTAGATGAAGGGAATGCTGTGGATATAGTATATCTTGATTTCAGTAAGGCCTTTGACAAGGTTCCCCATGACATTCTTGCAAACAAGCTGGTAAAATGTAGGCTAGACAAAGTAACTGTTACATGGATTTGTAAGTGGTTGACTGGCCGAACCCAAAGGGTGCTCAACAATGGCTCCTTTTCAACCTGGAAAGAAGTGACCAGTGGGGTGCCACAGGGCTCTGTCCTGGGCCCAGTGCTATTCAACATCTTTAACAATGACTTGGATGACAGTATTGGGGGCATAGTTATCAAATTTACAGACACCAAATTAGGAGGAGTAGCTAATACTCCAGAAGACAGGATCAAAATTCAAAATGACTTGAAAAGACTAGAAAGCTGGGCCAAAGCTAACAAAATGAAATTCAACACGGAGAAATGTAAGGTACTGCACTTAGGGCGGAAAAATGAAAAGCATAGATATACAATGGGGAACACCTGTCTGAATGAGACTATGTGTGAAAGGGATAGGTAGACCACAAGTTGAACATGAGTCAACAGTGTGATGCAGCAGCTAAAAAGGCCAATGCAATTTTAGGCTGCATCAACAGAAGTATAGTGTCTAGATCAAGAGAAGTAATAGTGCCACTCTATTCTGCTTTGGTCAGGCCTCCCCTGGAATATTGTGTCCAGTTCTGGGCACCACAATTCAAAAAGGATGTGGAGAAACTGGAGCGTGTCCAAAGGAGGGCAACTAAAATGGTGTAGGGTCTGGAAACCAAGCCCTATGAGGAATGACTTAGGGAGCTGGGGGCCTAAAATTGCATTGGCCTTTTTAGCTGCTGCATCGCACTATTGACTCATGTTCAACTTGTGGTCCACCTGGTTAAGAGGTGATATGATAGCCGTGTTTAAATATTTGAAGGGATGTCATATTGAGGAGGGAACAAGCTTGTTTTCTGCTGCTCCAGAGACTAGGACCCAGAACAATGGGTGCAAGCTTCAGGAAAAGAGATTCCACCTCAACATTAGGGGGAGCTTCCTAACAGTAAGGGCAGTTCGACAGTGGAAGACACTCCCTTGGAGAGTAGCAGCTTCATTTATATACCGCTTCATATCGCGCTATGGGATGTCTACGTGGTTTACAACTGTGAGCTGATTGCCCCCCAACAAGCTGGGTACTCATTTTAGCGACCTCGGAAGGATGCACGCCTGAGTTGAGCCTCAGCCCTGGCTGGTATTGAACTCGCAACCTTGTGGTCTATGAGTGAGTGGCTGCAGTACAGGCATTTAACCACTGTGCCACCAGGGCTGAATAGTAGTGGAGTCTCCTTCCTTGGAGGTCTTTAAGGAGAGGCTGGATGGCCATCTGATGGGGATGTTTTGATTGGGAGTTCCTGCATGGCAGGGGGTTGGATTGGATGGCCCTTGTGGTCTCTTCCAACTCTATGATTCTATGGATTGGCTTCCCTGGTGCAAATGCAGTGTACACATTAATCCAAGGTCAAGTTCACCTAAGAGTGAAAGCAACTTCTCCTTGCCCTTGACACTCTACTCAACATACACAAGCAATGAGAGTGGAATCTTTTTTATTGCAGTACATTAACAATCCTGTTGACTCACATCTTTTCAAAGCCTAAATGGGATAGCGTAAAATACAAACACACCAGGAGCAGAATACAATGAATGAAATCCTTGTGTATACAGTGCTGGCTTCTTTTGTGCAATCTGCTATCCACAGGAGTTCAGAGAGCACAGTTTAAACATGAAATACTGCTGTGATGGTGGAAACACATTTGAGTCTGATCTTATCTATCTTATCTATTTGGAAGTGTGTTCAGCTTCAGAAACTTATTTGTTCTGTCTGCTGTTTTGTTTTATTGTACATGCTGCTCCTTCTGTGGTTATTTAGGTTTCTGGATATGATTTGTTTTAGATGGTATTTTACTGTATCTACTGTCCTGCTCAAAACACTTTGTTCAAAACTGATGCTGATTTTAAGAATTTGAGGTATTGAAATGGATAGTGAGTGTTCTAGATCAGTGGTTCTTAACCTTTTCTTTACCAGGGACCCCCTTTAAATATCTTTTGTTGCTGCAGACTCCCAAGTAGACGTCTCAAAATTTAAAACCAGAAGAAGAAAAAGAAGAAGACCTGAACACTGAACCATTAACAAGTACACCTTGTGTTAAACCTGCCCTCACAGACATTAAGGGGGAGGAAATAATTTTTGTTTGCTTCTTCCTGCTAGTTTGTGGCTGGAATGGATAGAAGAGCAATGTGCAAACCCAGACAGCCTTTTCCTTGGCTCCTGCAACATGGCCACTCCACTGCAGGGAGGGGAGGAGGCTGAGCAGCCTTCAAGCCTTCACAGCCCCTCTGTGAGGACACTGGTCCCTTAGGGCTCTAAAGCCTACAGGTTAATAACCACTGTTCTAGACTGTAAGGCATATTGAGAAAATTATGGCCTTCAAAGGTGGCTAAAAACACCATTTTTAAAACCAGCCCCACCCATTTCCAAAGTTGTACACAGCCTAAACAAGTATTCTTTTACACCTTGATGCTAATCTTTTTCCCTCATTGCAAGCTTTTGGCTAAACTGTTCCCTGAAAAGGAGGAATATTTAATCCTTCTCTTAGATACTTTAATCCTTCAGATACTTGGAGATTATTATAAGACAGCATAATAATAATAATAATAATAATAATAATAATAATACATTTGCTATGTATGTATTATTCCCTACTGTTTTAGGAAGTAAGAACCAAAATGAATTAAGCTACTACTAAATACAATACAGTTGCCCCTCTGTTCTCGCAGACTTGAGGTCCACGGTTTTGAATATTCAAGGAGGGGTGACCTCCGTTAAAATCAATGGGGTGCACCCCCACGGGTGGGCGCCCATGGGGGCATCCCTCATTCAAGCCTATGGGGCTTGAATATTGGCAAGTCTCCATTTTTGCGAGGGGGGGGTCCGGAACAGATCCCCCATGAAAACGGAGGGCTGACTGTACAATACAGAAAGGAAAAGAGATGAAGAAAATGCATAGAATAATAGTAAATGGCTCAAGGACAATAATGTAGATGAATTTACTATGCTGTTGGTGCTACTACCTGCTGAAAACAACATTATGCTAATCTAAAAGGCATTCCGTGCTACTGATTCTTTAAGGAAAAACAGCAAATATATAGAGACAGTCCTTGGCAGTCCTTTCTTTAATGAAAAACCAACCTTCTTGCACAGTTGCATTGACATGGCTGCTGTCAATATCTTGACAATCCAGATGCCATGTAACATAGAACACACAATTCTATCTACAACAGGATACACAAGACACAAACTAGATACTCCCCTTACCTGTGAGCTGTGTGACCCAACAGATTTCTCTCCACAGCTCAACTCAGCTGTGAAGAAAACTGATGCTTTAAAAAAAACAACAGATTGGGGTGGACAAAAGAGTCATTCTTCAGCACAAAGCACTTTCTTCAGCACTAAGCAGGGAACACAATGATTATTTTTAAAATATTTTAAAATGTCCTCTGCCCACTACAAAAGAAAGCAGTAGGATCTGATGTTGCAGTGCACCTTCTGGTCACTGTAATGGCCATTACCTCTGTCTCCCAAGAACAGTCTGATAGGAGAAATTGGAGGTCCAATATATGTGTACAGAGAAGACAGTGGAAATGAGTAAAGACTGAGAAGAAGACAAAAGTCCGCCTAGGAGGGAAATGCGGCAATGGGAGCTTTGAAGAAACTCAGAGAGAGAGATTTAAAAGTTTTTAAAATATTATAATTATATATTTTTTTAAAAAAAAATGAAAACAGAAAGAAGCAGGATAAGAAGGAGAAGTTATTATCATAGGAAGTAGATGTCTGAGGAGTAGCAGGAAAACGGGGGAAGGAAATAAGTAGCTGCAAAGAGAATACAGTGGGCCTGCCATATTGGCAGTCTAGTCATCTGTGGACTCAAGTGTCTGCAATGGTGGCGTGTTCATATGGCTGTGCCAATGTGGTCACATGCAACCACCCTCATTGACTATAATGAGGCTTGAGCATGCATATTTTTTTTCATCCATGGGGCGGAACCATAGACCTACAGAAAGGGCACACTGTATAAGTTAGATATGAGAGAAGGAAAAGAGATTGGGCAGGATACAAGTAAGGCACACTTTGAGAAAGGCCCATGGAGAAAAGAAGAAAGAAATATCAAATAAAAACTCTTCCTAAAGGTTCTGCATCAGCAAATTATATCTGAAACAAGGAGGATTAATATCTTTTGTATTTATATTTAATGTCTCTTTAGATATTGCTAATACAGAATACTGAGGCCCAACTAATTCAACAAAATATTTGCTATTCCAGTTTATGACTTTTATATACATAAATGAGTCAAGTATAACATCAGTGAAGAGGGAAAAGTCTCGCAAAACTATACAGTCTTCTCTTTTGTTTATATCACACTCCATATAAAAATATCTCGGGGTAGTGTACGATTTTAAAACAGTAGAAGATAATGTAGACATAATGTAATTATTTTATTAAATTAACATATTCAACAATAAAATTAAAAACTTTACATTTACAATGTCAATTTAAAACAAACTGAAAGAATTTAAAAACTAAGCCCAAGTGAAAATTGGATAAAGCCATTATATTAAAACTATAACTACATTTTAACTTAGTGCCAGGATGAAACCAGTCAATTGGGAATCCCAGGTTAGCCATTTCACATCTGGGATGGCCATAGCAGGGAATACTCTCTTTCAGTTTCTCTTGCAGCAGATTGCTCCCAATGGTGGAACATAGAGGAGTGCCCCTCCAACAGACCTCAATTCTTGGGTATACAGAAGGAGGTGTTCAGGTTCCAAGCCATTTAATGCTTTAAATCAGGGGTCGGCAACCTAAGGCCCACGGGGTGCACCTGGCCCACGGAGGCCTTCAGACCGCCCCCTGCCTAGTCCTGCCACCACCTCCACCTCTTGCGGCCACAGGGGTCCTCCAGGGCGCCATTTTGGAATCCAAAATGGCGCCCCAGAGGACCCCCACGGCCGTGCCGGGCCTCGAGGGAGCCCTCCTGGTAGTGCGCGCGCACATACCACCACGGCCCAGCGGGCATCGGGGGACAGGGGGACCAGCCCCACCCCAAAAAAGGTTGCCGACCCCTGCTTTAAATATTATCATCATCACCTTGAATTCAGACCAAAAGTTAGTGGCAGTTTAAAAACAGTGTTTTAAAGACTAAATCATTTGGCCCAGGCAGCCTTCCTGAAGTTATCTTTACTGATTTGAGTAATTTTAATGAATATTTTGTTTTACCATGTATTCTATCATATTTTACTAACAGTATGTCAACAGTGTTTTCTTCACATGATTTTAATGTATTTTCTGCTTTTTACCATCATAATATTCCTAACTTCTTTGGATCTTTTAAGATGAAAAGGTGTAAAAAAACAAATTTTGAACTGAATAAATAATAAAATGAAAACAGAAAAAAAAAATTTTGAAAAGGGACAAAGAAATGTAGTTTACCGTTAGGAAAATGGTCTGCTACCCTGGAATCTGCTGCCTGAAAAGCTGTTTCACTTTGTGAAATCCTGTTTCACAAAAAAGCTGCAATCCTTCACAACACTTATGTATGGATTCCCCAACCCCTCAGCAGAAATTTCTCACCTTTATCCTGGTCAGATTGGGAAAAGTATTACTTGAGTATTCTCTAAGTACCATATAAGAACCTTTTGGAAATACCAGTAGTTTATATACTTTCTTGTGGATAGAAGCATGTGTTTTACTTCTGCTATAGCCTATTTTGAAATATGACTTTTTAAAAGCAAAATCAAACCAAAGCTACAAAAGAGAAGCTTACTTTTTCTTTTGACTCATTTTGCTGCTTGAAGATATCTCTCACATCAGGAACTTGATACTGCTTATTTTTCTTCCGCATAGTCTGTGTGACAGTGTCCACTCGTTTCTGAACTGCCGCTGCCTGAGTCCGGGTTAAAGTCGCCAAAACCACCATGCTTTCTTGAGAGTCCACAGTAGCCTCTCCAAAGAGGTTTGACAATCCTGCTTCCTTTAACCATTCTTCTTCCAGTTCTCCCTCTGAACCAGATAATAAGGGAGGGGGGGAATAAAAAGGACAGTATTCAACATACAATTGGTGTCAAGTGTGTTTACTACACAGGGGCATCACTAGGCGGTGACACCATTGCGTCACAAAAATCTGCCTTTTGGCATAAGCAAGCTATGGCATTTGTCTGCATCCCTTTAAGACCCTGGAGCTGAGCGGAAGAGATAGTATGAGTCAGATGAGGTTCAATGGGAAGAAGAAGGAAAGACCTCAGGGTTGTTTTTTTTAATTAAATTTAAAAATTTCATATTTTAATTTTTAAAAAACAACAACCATAAAATCTTTCCAAATGTTCACTTTAACTATGAGAATATGTAAATGTAAATACATCTAGGCTGTGTGTATGATACTGTAATTTAGACATATAATTTTAATTTTGTTACTTGTTTATGTCGCAACTATTGCCATTACATTCAGTGATACACTGGAATTACAATTCATGAGTAACATTAACACAAAAAACATTACTAAGAATTCTGTATGGTGTGGAATGGGAGAAGTTAATACACTGGGTGACGCTACTGCTAATACACACACTGTGAAAGACATATGTGGTTCTTGCTATTATTTAAAAGATTTAGTTATCTTTCAGGGTACACCCTCCTGTATGTTGACTTTATATTAGAAGGCAAATGGACTGATGACTCAAATGGAAGCCAAGCCAAGATTTTCACCTTACTCTTACATTACTGGGGGAAGAGTTGGAGCATGATCTCAATTATGCCCCCAACTGTACTTTCTCCTGTATAAAAGAGCCTTGGGGCGGGGAGAGTTAAAAGGTTGTCACTACAGACTTAAATAAGGTTGGGAAAATATCTGTCCACAGTTCCAGGCAACGGTGGGGTCAGTAGAAGTTAGTTGGTTTTTATACTTTATAGCAGTCTGATGAATCTTTCCCACAGCAAACAGAGACTGGCTGCATTCATACATAACAGCACACTGGTTAGATGTAAGAAGAACTGTGAACATAAGGAACATTCACATGCCATCTCCTTCATCCATATATAAGCAAAAGTGATTAGAAACCTTTGGTCTGCAGAAACCTATTTTCCATTGTGCTTGAATACAGTCAACCATGGTTGGAAGTTTCTATTTTCATCTGTAACTACGGTTCTAATTTCCAGCAGAGAAAAAGAAAGGAATGAAAAAATCTGGCTGCATAGACATATAACAGCAAGCCATAGTGTACTGTAACATTTGAATGCACCTTATATACTCAACTATAAGTCAACCTCATGTATAAGTTGGGGGCAGGTTTTGGGGCCAAGATTATGGATTTTGCCATGACCCGTGGATAAGTCAAGAGTAAAACTTGGATGCTCCTTCAGTGTGTGTATGTGTGCGTGTGTGCCAATCAATCACCCATAAGGCTTTTTGCTTTAGCCAGCCTTTACTCCTGAGACAGCGAGGGAGACTTAGGTGCAAATGCAAGGGCGGGAAAGGGACTCTTAAACAAACAGCAATCGATCACCCAGGACTCTTTCTGCTTGGCTCAAGAGTAAAAGAAACTATCTTCCTACCACATGGGGAAATCTGAAAGAGCTGCTATCACATTACCATAATGACCTGTAAATAAGTCAACCTGAGATTTGGGGGTCAACGTGGGGGATTTTTTTTTTTAACTTATAGACGAGTATATATGGTAGTCACTGATTTCCTTAGAATAGAATGTGATGTATTAAAAGCACAAAAAGCCCTAAAAGAGGTGCTTCATGTGCACAGAAGCTGTATTCCCTGCAGACCCCTCATAAGGTTCCCTTCTATGTTTCTATGTCTAGATTTTTATGTTTAGGTTTGTCATATTTTATAATCACTGGTGTGAGTACGCCAGCTATTTTAAAATTTTTAGTATCATATAATTTTAAGGGAGGATAACTTGTTTTTATGTTACTGTTGTTTGTTGTGGGAGTGTTTTATACGTGCAATTATTGTGAGCCGCCTTGATTGCCTTCAGGCAAAAGGCGGGTATAAAAATAAAGATTATTTATTTATTTATTTATTATTCTATATGTGGGTTTTTACATATAGATAAGTACACCTTGCACTAGATTTCCAGTATAGCCAAAAACGTACTGTATGTGTGACTGACACTGTCAGTGCATTTATATTGTGCTTTTGCTAGTTCTATATCTTTTTCTCTCTCTCCAGCTACAACTGTTACCATTTTGTTTTTCTAATACAATCCGTAATCAATTTAATTAATCGAGACAGGTAGAGTTGGCCCTCTCCCTACTGTCTTTCTACTGGCAAGTACACATCTTCTTATTTAAAGAAGCTTTAGGGTTTTAGTCTATGGGACAGATAAAGCTTTATAAAGGAGGATGAAGTGTTTTTATTTTAGTGTGTTCTAAGTATCTTTTAATGCTGTTTTTAACTTGTGTTCTTTTGAAATAGAAATTTAGTTTAACTGTGTTTTAACTTTTGTAGTAACCATTTTAACTGTATTGTGCTTTTAAAATGTTGCAAGTCACCTTGGATCCCATGTTGGGAGAAAGGCTGGAAAAGAAAGAAAGAAAGAAAGAAAGAAAGAAAGAAAGAAAGAACATGACTTCTGGATGTCACGCCAGTGAGTGCCAGTTTAGTACAGACAATAATTTCTGTAGAAATTGAGAAACTGCCTGTCTGGCCATAATCCAGTAACAGTAGCTTGAAGACTGTACAAATATGAATGGATAAAATTCTCCCTCATTGTAGGAGATACCACAGACAGCTTTTACAATTTCTTCCCCCTACTATATCTCTTCAATCCTCCCACACTTCTTCAATCCCATATGTGAAGAAATGTAACAGAATGTACCAGAGGTGTGGAACACACACTGTTTTAAAAAAAAAATTTAAAAAATTCTGAAAGATCTGAAGAAATAAATGAACATAGTCACTGCAGGGAGTAGTTCATGACATACAACACCGATGAAGAGGTATGATATAGGAATTAGTTCAGTTGTGTACACACTAAATTTATTTTATTGCACTAATCTCACTAGTGACACAAATATTGTAGGAAAATTTTATGGACAGAGATGATAGAAAGGCAAGTACACAATATAAGCAATTATGCCTCTCATACTACCTTCATCACTTGTGAAAAACAAACCCCACATATGTATACACAATAAGAGCAAGGGTTTATGTCAGCCAGCATTCTAGTTTCCACAATGGCCAACTAGATACCTATGGAAAATGTAGCAGGAAAGCAGAGTGCTCTGCAGCAGTTAGCACTGGCTAGCATGCTCCCCCTGAATTTGGAGGTTTCCCACATACTGACTAATAACCATTTTAGGCTAGTGGACATTAATGAATTTCATGAAATTAATTATGTGTTGTATAAAAACATGTTTTGTTTAAAACAGGAGAAGAATTATAAAACAAGATATTTACAATAGCACTTCCATTTGTTGCCAGCCCATAAAGATGGTGGCCAATACTGAATGACCACATTTTAAAATCAGTGCACTATAAGGATGAAAAGCATACTCTCAAATTTTCTCATTCTCAGCAATAAGAAGTATCTCAACACACTGAGCCACTTCCATTTCCATTCTCCAAATGTCCATCTATTTTTTCATATTTTAGGCTTTTTATGCAAACACTTTTTTCACCATAAAGTCCCAAAGTGCAAAAAAAACACACAAAAAACAACCAAAAATATCAAAGTAGCCCAAAAACTTTTATAATCTTGCCTAGTGGGGAAAAACTTTTGAAATTCTTCCTTTCTGTACAAAAATGAAATTAACAAAGGACTAAAGAATGTAAAGTAGAGCTCTTAAACCTTATGTCAGAGAAACAGTTGAGTTTATTTACCATCAGGTTCTTTCACCACAACCACTTCTTGTTCCTCATTATCATTGCCTCTGGTTTCATTGATGTTTTCAAGTTCCTTCCAATAGTCATCCATGGACAATTCATCTAGTGAATCTTGAGAACTTGAGCGATCATAGGGAGGCTTCCCTGAGGGCTTCTTGGAGTTGTCATGGTTCATCGTATATTGGCCAGATCTGCGACTAGAAAAAGTACACACCAAAACACAGACTTACTAAAGTGCAGCAGGGCTCACAGTGATATTAACACCATGAAAAGATATAGCACTGGTCTTCATAAAACAATGCCACATCATCAAACTGACATTTTTGTTAATTTTTCTCAACTTATGAGCAGCAGTAAGCATTTCATGACATTACAGTGTGGAGGAAGGGGGAGGAATTCCAATTTCTATAACTCTGTTCTCAAAAACATTCCAGTTGGTTTCATCAACATTCAGGGTCACATAACTGTCTGTGAAGAGAGAACTTTTCCCAGGCCAAGACAACAGCTAGCTGAATCATCTAGCACTTTGTGAGTGTACTTGGAGATAAACACTTCAAATATGGATAAACTCTCCTGAGAGAACTTGTGCTAAAACAAGCAAAACAAGTTCAATATACTGAAATGAATAAGTTCATCACTGTGTTCAGTTATTCCAAGGCAGGGCTTTAGCTCTTTCTGTCCCCACTAATGAATGTAGCTTTCTACATTTTGAAAGCTATTGATAGTTACCAAAATCCAATTTCTCTTCCAGACCAAAGCAAACCCAACTGTTCCTGTTGAATGGTAAGTTGAAATAGTAAGTCAGCACTTTTATATAATTGTTATTGTTGGTGTGTTCCTTCAAGTCATTTCCATCTTATGGTGACTCTTAAGGTGACCCTATCATGAGGTTTTCCTTCGCAAGACTGTTCAGAGGGTGTTTGCCACTGTCATCCTCTGAGGGTGAGAGAATATAACTTGTCCAAGGTCACCCAGTGGGTTTCCATAGATGAGCGGGGATTCAAACCTTGGTCTTCAGAGTCTTATACCACTGATTAAATGGATCGACTCTAACTGAAGAGAGCAACAGGATTTATACCACTATTACCAGAGGGAAGAGAATTAAACACTCAATTTATTTTGTTGCCAAGATCATATGTATTATTCCTTGCTAAATTTATAAAGAACATGGTCTTTTTCTAAAAAAAAATCATCTTATTCCCTCAAATGCATTTGGAGTTTGAACAAATTCTTGCACTTCATCAGTGTGATTCTTCATAAATTTAAGAAATAAATATCACTTTATTATGCCATATCCAGACTACCAAATGGAGATGGAGATTATGGAGATTATCACATATGTTTTTCTCTTGAGCTGGGCACGAGCTGGACACGGGCATGAACTGCTTAAAAATGGATGTCTTCACATGCCTCTGTCTCTCGGACATCACAAAGAACAGGAAAGTCCCATTCTTTGCGAAGTCCGGATTGGGTATGCGATGTCTCCGAGGTGGGCACAGAGGCATGTGAAAACATCCGTTTGTAAGTGGTTTATGCCTGTGCCTAGCCCATGCCCAGCTTGGGAGAAAAAACTGTGTGATAATCTTCTATGTATATTCAACATGACTGCTGTTCTTACTACAATACAGTTTAGGAAACAATATTTCTCATTTCCAGGAAAAAAAATTAGTTTTAGATACCATGGTAACCTCAAAAAGCAGGTAGAGTATGACCCAGGGGTTGTACACATGGGTCAAAAGGTTTGTGTCACCTCCAGTCTGGTGTCGTCCTGTTTAGATGATACAAGCCAAGAGCCCCAGGCTGGGGATAGACACACCAGACAGACCAGGCACCATTCTGGTAGATTAGATCTGACTTGAGCCCAACCAGCACTTTAAAAAAAAGAGCTGTTTGAGGCAGAGTTTTCCAGAAACACCCCTGTGACACTGGTAACCCAGACACCTGTGTGTGCCCCTACCTGCTCAAGCTGCCATACTAATTATAGACTCCAGTCATGGCCTGTGATGCTGGTAGGTAATGCCTGGCCACAAAGATAAAGCTAGGTACCTCCCTTCTACATTTATGGGCTGTGGTGGCACCCTGTAAGGAGCTTGATGGCAGGAGAACATCTGAACACCAAATCATCACTGTGCCAAACCAGGTAGGTGCTGGGAGTAGGAACGGGCAGGATATGGTGGTCTGGCCTATCATATCCTGCCCATGCATTCAGTGCTTCAATCATGGTTTAGCAATTTCATTTCAGCAAAATGTTAATATTGACTTAAACTGTAACTATAGTTTCTAAATAGCTTCAAGGTGTAAATTAGCTCAGTATTAATATTTTCAGTGAAGGTATACTCTGTAGTTTAAATATTTAATGTAGCTTGAAAAAGAAGATATTGCGCTGCCCACCTAGTGGCAAGAGGAGGCATGCATTCTTCTTTTAAAAGCTGCATGCAGATGGTAATTCCCTTCCTTCAAATTTACAGATTAATTGTGTCCTGGTTGTGCTAGTGCTACTGTTTGATGAAAAAAACATCACAGAGATAGATAACAATTAAATGGCTGCATTTCCTGAGTCCTTTCTGAACCAAGATGTACACTACCAGACCTTACTGAAATTGCTGGGTTCTTTAAACATTAGCCCAGATCCCTGGGAGCTGCCTATAGAAAAACAACTAGGCTAATGATTAAAACAATTATCTGTTTACCATTAATGAGCAGCATGTAATAGTGACATTGCACATATGAAGTGAAAGGATCCAAAAGAACCAAGAAGGAGAAATCCCCTCTTGCTTGCATCCCTAAAACCCACCTGGGGGTTTGGGAAGTCCCTTGAACTGATTTTCAGGTAGTGAGGATGACTGATGAAAGAAAGGAGGAGATGAAAGTTCCACTGCAACTGAAAATAGACTACTGGATTTAGCTCACTGTCTAGAAAACAAAATATTTAATTGTATACATGGGCTTTCAAAAAATAAAGTCAAAATAGGTCACTGCAGTGAAGGTTCAATTTTAAGAAATGCAAAGTATTTTTTAAGTATTCTCCTCTATTTAAAAAAAAAACATTCTTTCCTTCTTGGGCAAGGCACTAATGAGCTGGGATGGAAGGAACATTCATTTTTGTTTCATTTCCACTGGGGAAAACAATCAGCCATATAATTGTTGCAACTTTCTCTGTGCTTCGGTAAGTACTGATCTGTGCAGAAACACACATAATGTGTCTGCACTTAAAATATGTTTTTGTTGAGAAATGTGTTTCATGCACAGGGAGCAATGGGAGGGGTTGCACAGAAAATACCACTTGCAATGCAAGAAATCCAATGTCTATACAAATACCTACTGAAGTATAAACAGTGATCAAGAATTGCACAGAAAACGTCATGCTCTTGGTCACCTTTGCTACTTTTACCAAAACAGCCACAGTGGAAGTTTGACCCTTTTGATTCTCCTGAATCTTTCAGTACCTCTGAGAACCACTGTGATACAGGTGTTGTTGACAATTCCTTCGCTATATGGTCAACACTGTTTGGCCTTATAGCTACTTTGGTTTGCAATCCCAGAGGGTTCCTTTTCCACCCACTAGCTGCCCCTATGTTCTTGTAACGTCTACATGAAACTGTTGGGAGCAATTATCTGGACATATGGTATAAGGAATAAGATTCACCAATATACAGATAACACTCATCTTTTTTTCAAAACCAGGAGAATCTGTGGACATCCAAAAGAAGCGTCCAAGCATCAGAAAGCTAATAAACTGAAACTCTATCAAGAGAAGATGAATTTATTATTATAATGTGATGGGCATCATGCTATCTTTCATTATAGTCTAGGACAGGGGTCGGCAACCTACGGCCCCTGGGCTGGTTCCGGCCCAGGACGCCGGACTTGCAGGCCCAGGCGGAACCCTGCTGCCGCCGCCGCCGCCACGGCACCTCCGCCGCCTGTTTTGGTCGGCGCGCGACCACGCGCGCCATGGCCGGCATTTTTTTCTCCAAAATGGCAGCCGCGACACGTTTGCGCATGCGCAGGATTTGCGCATGTGCAAACACGTCACGGCCAGCATTTTGGAGAAAAAAACGCCGGCCACGGCGGGCGCAGTCGCACGCCGACCAAGAGCAGCCATTGGTGGAGGCAGCGGCGGTGGAAGCAGTGGAGGCGGCGGCAGAGGCGGAGGTGGAGGCGCCATCGCCTCCGCTGCTGCCTCTGGCTCCGCCGCCGCCAGCTCCTCCTCCTCCTCCGCCACCGCCACCTCCGCCTCCTCCTCCTCCTCCTCCGCCACCACCACCTCTGCCTCCTCATCCTCCTCCTCCTCCTCCGCCACCCCTGCCTCCTCCTCCTCCTCCTCCGCGACCGCCGCTTCCGCTACTGCCGCTGAGCCCGCTTTTGGCAGAGCGGGACGTGCCCGGCATTTTGGTATCCAAAATGCCGGTCGTGTCGCGTTTGCGCATGCGCAGGATTTGCACGTGTGCAAACGTGACGCGACCACCATTTTGGATACCAAAATGCCAGGCGCGTCGCGTTTGCGCACGCGCAAATCCTGCGCATGCGCAAACGCAACGCGACCGCCATTTTGGATACCAAAATGCCGGGCGCGTCCCGCTCTGCCAAAAGCAGGCTCAGCGGCAGTAGCGGAAGCGGCGGTCACGGAGGAGGATGAGGCGGCAGAGGCGGTGGCAGTGGCGGAGGAGGAGGATGAGGAGCCAGCGGCGGCGGCGGCAGAGGAGGAGGCGGCGGAGGCGGAGGAGGAGCCAGAGGCGGCAGCGGCGGCAGGGGTCCGCCTGGCTCGGTAAGGTAAGGGGACTCGTGTGGGGCGCGCGCGTACGTTAGCGGAGGGGGTGCGCGCGCGCGCGCGCAAGCACGCGCACACATGCCACCATCCCCCCCCCGGCCCAGCCGATACCTGGGCTAGTGGAGACCGGCCCAGGTCTCAAAAAGGTTGCCGGTCCCTGGTCTAGGAAACACAATTCATTCAAAAAGAAGCTGTGTGTTTATTAACTGGAATGGAATCAGTATGTAGAGAGATCTTAGCACCTTTGAGACTAACTGAAAGAAAGAAGTTGGCAGTATGAGCTTTCATAGACTTCAGTCTACTTCCTCAGATGCTTTTGGACCCACATTTATCCAGGAAATGTCATCACAAGACCTAATGGCATCACTCACAATATTAGGAGGACCTTCATGTGCTCATCCTCCAATGTGATTTATGCCATAGTAGGTCATCAATGCCCATCAGCACTCTACATCGGGCAAACAGGCCAGTCCCTATGCTAGAGAAGAAATGGATATAAATCAGACATTAGGGATGGGAAAACCCTACAACTGCTGGCAGAACAGCGGTCCTTGAACAAAAGAACTACAAAGGTAGATTGGAAAGAGAAACAGCAGAATTGGAATTCGTCTATAAACTGCAGTCCCTCAGCAATGGAGTGAACAAGAAGAATGGCTTCCTAGCTTACTACACACATTTCAACACTATCTGACCCCATCCTCATGGAGGCATCCTACATTCATCTATTCTCCCCACCTACAGGCTGGTTTCCAAGGCCAAACTGGTCTTGCCACATTTCCATACCCAATGGCTATGTCTTTGTCCACAAACGACCATCATTAAAACTAGACTTGCTATTTCATTTACAAACACAATGGATTTTGAATTTGAATTGACATTCTCACATGCCAAGGGCATATATATATATCTGTCATTGGCTTCCACTCCACCAAAAGCATCTGAGGAAGTAGACTGAAGTTTACAAAAGCTCATGCTGCCAACTTCTTTCTTTCACTTAGTCTCAAAGGTTCTACAAGATCTCTCTACATACTGATTCTACCAACTAACATGGCTATATATTTGGAATGGAACCAAACCGGTATATGTGCTCTATTTTTGTTAATCATCTGTAATTATTCTCTGGACATTTTCATAATGGATTTTTATGTCCCATATTGCTGTTTTACTACATCTGTATTTTATTATTTTATTCTGAGAGCCACCCAAAGAGTAAATGTTTTTGACCAGCTTAATTAAGCATATAAATGAGATATTCTAAAATGTGATTTGAAACAGCCTTTGAACCACAATGCAGAAAGATCAAAGGCTAATATGTTTGTGCAGAGTTTCTAGGAGACTGTTCAGGCCACTGCTATTAATCTATTATCACATACTAACTCCTGGTCAGGAGCAGCTTCAGTGACATACTTAGCACCAAGAAGAGGAAGAAAAGAAAACTTCCAAGAACACTTGATCCCCATCGTTATTATGCAAAATGTTCACAGATGGCAACAATCCATTCCCATGTTTCTAAGGCCTAGAAGTTTGAATCTATCAATATCATGGAGACAGGGTATATGAAAGCCAACCAAAAAGTCTTGGGATAATAGGCATTTTCAGCTCCTATGCAGATTAATGTCATAGTTGCTCAAGGATTACCAATTTCCTTTAGAACAATTCCTGGGTCTTAAAGTAAACAGACTAAACAGAGCCAGCAAGATATTATGGGTACAAAAAGAGAAGGAAACTTGATCTGTGTAGATAGCTCACATATATATATAGACCTAAGCAGCATAACTTAACTTCATTGCCATTATCATTATTATTACTATTACTATTATATAATATAATATTGGAATTGGGGCCTGAGAGAAAATGTAATCTGGCCAGACTTTAGAAGTTGCAATGAATACAGGTCCAGTTTATAAGGGACAGGTAAAACAAAAATTAAGTACAGTGGTCCCTCCAGATTCGTGGCCTTGGCACTTGCGCTTTTGATCATTCATGAAGCCAAGGCTCTCTCCTTCCATCCTCCTCCCTCCCTTACTGGCATCTTCCCCACAGTGCTGGGGACTTTAATTGGAGCCCAGGCTGCCAGGGCTTGTAATCAGCCTTGGCAGCCATAAGGACACACTTTCCCAGCAGTGCTGGGGACAATGGGACTTGAATATTTGCAAAATTTTGGATTCGCGGGGAGGCCTCCCACGAATCCAGAGGGACCACTGTATGTCTTTTTCTTAGTTGATTCTTGTAGAACAAATTACTATAACTAATAGTTGTAAAGAATGGGTTTTTGCAGTGATAAAATAATGCATTAGGTCAATATAAAGGTAAAGGTCTCCCCTTGACATGAATGGCTAGTTGTAAACGACTGTAGGGGAGAGTGCTCATCTCTGTTACTCATTTCTGAAGAGCCAGCGTTGTTCAAAGACAGCTCCATGGTCACATGGCCATCATGACTGCACAGAACCTTCCCACCGAAGTGGTACCGACTTATCTACTTGCACTTTTACATGCTTTCAAACTGCTAGGTTGGCAGAAGCTGGGTCTAGTGACAGGCGCTCCCTCCATCACATGGTGTTTGGGCCTCAAACTGCCAACCTTCCAACCTTCCAATTGTCAGAATTGGCATCTTAACCACTAAGCCACCATGCCTTCATTTATATTATGGTGCCCAGTGGAAGAAGCACTACATCCACACACAACATAGTACAGTACATAACCACTGGTCTATTGTGTGTGTATTGTTTGCCTTCAAGTCATTTCCAACTTATGGTTACCCTAAGGTGAACCTGTCACAGGGTTTTCTTCGCAAGTTTTTTCAGAGGGGGGTTGAGAAAATGTGACTTGCCCAAGATCACCCACTGGGTTTTCATGGCCAAGCAAGTACTTAAACTCTGCTCTCCAGAGTCACAGTCCAACACTCAAAACACTACACCACACTGGCTCACTGGCCTTTTATCTGGCCTTTATTGTCTTAGCACAGAGGACGAAATACTCTGAAATCCATTTAGCTAACACTATGTACAGGGGCTACTGGGGGCAGTGATGAATGCATTCTGGATTTTAGTCCAGACTTTAAAGGCATGATCCAAGATGCTGAATGTGTTTTTGGGATAAATCCAGCAGCTTGGAAAGCTCCTTTCTTTGCATTCAAATTCAGATTAAAACCCAGAGTGCATTCACCATCTTATTGGCATCAGAGGTAACAGCTGCCACTGACAATATGCAGCCAGCCCCGTGTATCCATGGATTCTGTATCCACATCTTGAAAATATTACCGTCCCCCCCAAAAAAATTCCAAAAAACATAATAATAATAATAATAATAATAATAATTTGTATCCCGCCCTTTGGGAAACCCAATCAGGGCGGGTCACAACAATAAAATCATACATAATGAATCACAACATTCCCACCCACCCCCTTAAAATAGTATTAAATCAATAACAAATTAAAACACATTTAAACAATTTAAAAACACATTACATATAACATCTTGCAACAGCAACATTGGGCCATGGCAATGTTTGCTCATTCCCTCTGTAGAAGAGCTATGGAAAGATCATTTGAAGGGAGGAAGTAGCCAAGGCCGGGACGTTTAGTCTGGAAAGGCCTGCCCGAAGAGATCCATCTTGACAGCTCTTTTAAAGCTATCTAGCGATGTTAATTGATGGATCTCATCCGGCAGGCCGTTTCAGAGTCTGGGGGCGACAACTGAAAAAGCCCTCTGGGAGGTTGCCGAAAGCCTGGACTTTTGAGGCTGCAGCAAATTCCTCCCAGAGGACTGGAGAGTGCGGGGAGGATTGTATGGGAGAAGGCAGTTCCTGAGATAGTTTGGACCCAAGCCATTTAGGGCTTTAAAGGTAATAACCAACACCTTGTACTGGGCCTGGAAACTGATAGGCAGCCAGTGGAGGGACCTCAGAACTGGAGTAATGTGGTCCCTCCTGGATGTTCCCGAGACAAGTCTGGCTGCCATATTTTGTACCAGCTGTAGTTTTCGAACCAAGCACAAGGGTAGCCCCATGTAGAGCGCATTACAGAAATCAAGGCGTGAGGTTACTAGCGCGTGCACAACAGTCTCGAGATCCCTTACTTCCAGAAAAGGGTGCAGCTGGCGTATCAGCCGAAGCTGATAACAAGCGCTCCTGACTGTTGCATTTACCTGATTTATCATCAGGAGCGACGAGTCAAGGAACACCCCCAGACTGCGAACACAGTCACTGGAGGAGAGTGTGACCCCATCCAGGACTGGAGGTTGCAGCCCGATTCTTGGTTTCGGGGCCGCTACCGTGAGCACCTCCGTCTTGTCCGGATTCAGTTTCAATCTGTTTTTCCTCATCCAGCCCATTACCGCCCGAAGACATTCATTGAGAGAGGAGATGCCATTAGAATTCGAGGCTGATGAACGAGACATGGAGAAATAGATTTGGGTGTCATCAGTGTACTGATAACATCCAGCACCAGAACTCCGTATAATCTCACCCAGCAGCTTCATATAGATGTTAAACAACATCAGGGACAAAATAGCCCCCTGAGGGACCCCACAAGTGAGGTCCCTCTTGCAGGAGCTACAGTCCCCGAGCAGCACCCTCTGGGACCTGCCCGAGAGGAAGGACCGGAACCACTGCAATGCAGTGCCGATACCTAACCCCTTCAGGCGATCCAAGAGGATGCCGTGATCTATTGTGTCAAAAGCCACTGAGAGGTCTAGGAGCACCAACAGTATCACACTACCCCTGTCGATGCTCAGACGCAGATCGTCGGTCAAGGCAACCATGGCAGTCTCAACACCAAAGCCTGTCCTGAAGCCGGTTTGAAATGGGTCTAGATAATCGGTTTCATCCAAGACTGCTTGGAGCTGAAGAGCAACCGCCCTCTCGATTACCTTGCTCAAAAATGGCAGCAAAGAAACAGCCCTGTAGTTACTCATATCCAGGGGGTCCAGGGAAGGTTTTTTTCAGAAGCGGCCTAACAGCCGCTTCCTTCAGACAAGATGGAACATGTCCTTCCCTGAAGGATGCATTGATGATATCCATAAGGAATCTCCTCAATGTATCCCCCCCCCGGACGGCCAGCCATGATGGGCAAGGATCGAGAGGGCAGGTTGTTTTCCTCACCTTACCAAGCAGCTTGTCCACATCCTCGGTACTCACAGATTGCAGCTGATCCAGAATAACTTCATCGACGGAGTCGCTGGACACCTCTCCTATCGATTATGTTACAACAATGGTGTCTAAGTCGACTCTTATCTGAGAGATTTTATCTGCAAAGAAGTTGTTAAACGCGTCACAGCAGGCTGTCATCGGGTTAAGTAAGGGATTTGGCGCAGGGGGCACCTGTGTCATCTCCCTCAACACCCTAAACAGCTCTGCTGGACGGGACTCTGCAGACGCAATATGTGCAGAGGAGAAGGCTCTCTTTGCTGCACGTACTGCCTCCCAATAGGAACGAAGAAAGTTCCTATGGCGAGTTCTGTCGGATAAGAGCCCAGTCTTCCACCACCTGCGCTCTAGTCGTTGTCCAAACCGCTTCATTCTCCTAAGCTCAGGTGTATACCATGGCTTACGGTTTGAAGCGGGTTGGCAAGGACGCTTGGGAGTGATCGTGTCGATTGCCCTGGTAAGATCGGTGTTCCACATATTAACCAGAGCATTGACAGGGTCACTGGCATTCCCAACCATTAAACCCTCTAAGGCTCTCTGGAATCCAATTGGTTCCATTAGCCTTCGAGGGCGGACCATTCTAATGGGTCCACCACCACCACCCCGGTGGGGCGGATATTGGCTCTAAGTTTCATCTCCCAATGTGCCGTTCAGCAGAATCACTTCCTGTGTCACACTTCTGAGAGTAAGCAGTGAGAGTAAGGTTACCATTTGTCCTGAAAAAGCAGGACAGCCCTGATTTTGAGGCTTGAGGAAATGTCCCAGCTGGTTGAACCTGCCTGTACTGGCTATGATGCTCAGGAAGGGCACTGTGGGACTTGTAGGACCATCCAGGCTGCCTTTGGGGGGGCTCTTCTGCCTCCAAAAGGATCCCGGAAACCCCCTATCCGGGCAGCACAAGGACTCTTCATTTTTCTTTGCTCTTTGCTCTCGGCCCACAGCCTGCTGGGAATTGCAGTCTCTCCATGGAGGTGCACAGGTGGAATGATGGGCTGACTGGCAAGGCCCTATTTCCCAACATGATCTGCAGGCAGAAGAGCAGCAGAGGTGGGAGCACAACCAAGACGGTGGCTCTGGAGGAGATGGCAGTCCTGGCACCATGGTGCAGAGGGTGAGCCTAGCCTTGGCAAGGGCCAAAGGAGGGTGGAGGGAGGCAAGGAAGTGTCCACTGAGGGGCGGGGCTCTGCCCATGCTCAGGGGCACTTCTTTCCCTCTCTCGCTCAGGCTGTCCCGACATCTTCTGCTGCTGACGCTGCCTCCTCACCATGCAAGAAGTGGGGGGGGGGGAGATATGTGGGGGAGACGTGTATGGTTGTGTGTGTCTAATTTGGAGTGTGTGTGTGTATGTATTGTGTGTAACTTGGGAAGTTGTGGAGGGGAAATATGTGGGAGGCCCTGCCTGCCTGTTTTTGGCTTTTAGTTAGTTGTATCCTCCATTTTTCTTGAATGTCCAACCCTAGATGAGAAATGACCCATTTTTTTCTCTCCAATCACAACCCCTTCTGCCAACGTGCGGAATGCAAAAGCACTATTTTACTGCTCATGAATTGTTAAAATGTTTCAATATCGCCAATGTATCATTCTTGCTATATGATGATAATAATAATAATAATAATAATAATAATAATAATTTTTATTTCTATCCCGCCCCTCTACCGAAGCAATTGGGGCAGCTTACAACAATAAAATCTCACAGTAAACCCTCCCAAACCCAAACCCACTCTCCCCTTAAAACAGTATTAAACATCATGAAATTAAAACAATTAACAACAATAAAACAATTTTGATAATTTGCAACAATAGATGTTAAAACCAGTCTAATAGCCAGCCCGCAAGCAATAAATAGTGTGTCAAGATGTGGCAACTCCTTGGCCAGGAATTTAATCAGGAAAGGCCTGCCGGAAGAGATCTGTCTTGACAACCTTTTTAAAGCTGTCTAGGTTGGTAATTTGATGGATCTCATCCGGCAGGCCGTTCCATAATCTGGGAGCAGTTTCCAAAAAAGCCCTCTGGGAGGTTGTCGACAGTCTAGTCTTAGCAGGTTGAAGCAAATTCCTCCCAGAGGACTGTAGTGTGCAGGTGGGATTATACGGAAGTAGACGGTCCCGAAGATAGGATGGACCCAAGCCATGTAGGGCTTTAAAGGTGATAACCAACACCTTGTACTGGGCCCCGAAACTGATCGGCAGCCAGTGGAGTCTTTTTAAGACCAGTGTGATGTGATCTCTTCTAGATGTACCGGAGACCAACCTGGCTACCGTATGCTAGACTAATTCAAGTTTCTGTACCAAGCACGAGGGTAGCCCCATGTAGGACGCATTACAGAAATCCAGAGGTTACCAGAGCGTGTACCACAGTTTCAAGGTGCCTTACTTCCAGGAAAGGGCTCAGCTGGTGTATCAGCCGAAGCTGATAACAGGCACTCCTGACCGTTGCATTCACTTGATTAATCATGTGAAGTGACGAGTCTAGGAGCACCCCCAGACTGCAAACACAGTCCTTCACGTTATGTGTGATTCCATCCAGGACTCGAAGTTGTATTCCAATACCTGGTTTCGGGGCCACTACTGTGAGTACCTCCATTTTATCTGGATTCAGCTTCAATCTGTTTTTCCTCATCCAGTCATTACCAACCTAAGACAGTCATTAAGAGGAGAGATGCCATCTGAAATCTACATGGAGAAGTATATCTGGGTGTCATCAGCATAGTGATAACACCCAGCCCCATGTAAGAATTAAAACAAACAATTAAACAAATTTAACAATTTACAACAATAAAACTATAAAAACAGTCTAACAGGTAGCCCGCAAGCAATAAATAATGTGGCTGAATGTGGCAACGGGTGGGGGGAAAGAGTAACTCACTCCTTGGCTGGGAAATTTAATCGGGAAAGGCCTTCCAGAAGAGATCCGTCTTGACAGCCTTCTTAAGGCTATCTAAGTTGGTAATTTGATGGATCTCATCTGGCAAGCCATTCCAATGTTTCAATATTGCTGATAACAGGCACTCCCGACCGTCGCATTTATCTGATTAATCATGTGAAGCGATGAGTCCAGGAGCACTACGCAGACTGCAAACGTAGTCCTTTGCGGTAAGTGTGATCCGGTCCAGGACTGGAGGTTGTATCCCAATATATAACATTAGAATAGCACTATTAAACTGTAAATGGCCCTCGTGTGATAATTTCCAAGGTGATCCAGAAAGTGCTGAGCTATTTGCCAGATTAACAAGGGTAAGGTGAACAGCAAGAAAAGTTGTTCTTATATTTTCTTCTCCATCATATCATGCAAAATGCTATTCCATCTGCAGACCAACCCTTAGGCATCAGTTTCAGGGCAAGTTGTCATAAAAACTACTCACACCCAAGGACTAATTCTGCGAAGTATGAGGAATGTGCACAGATATTCTCTAGGGTTTTTCTTTAGCATTTAGCTCTTGCCTAGTTGCAAGATAAACATAACCTTTCACAGAGTCCCAAGTGTTTGCTTCTATCATGATAAGAAGTTATATTTCTTCCCTTCCTCTTTTGGGGACTAAGTCCAATATTACAGAAACAACAGACTGCTATACAATCATAGTTTCTTAATGGGCTTACTCGCAGTTCACACCTGAGCTGTTTTGACAAATGACTACCTTTAGAATACCATTTAATTGCTTGTACAAAAGAGCAAGGAAAGTTTATTTTCCAAAAGTTTTATCCACTACAGAAGATCTTTATTCCCTCAGGAATTATTACTATGTTATCTCTCATACAGTCTTTAGAAGCATGCTGATATGAATTCCACTGAAGAGCATAACATATGGAACTAGAGGCCTTGGTAGATAAAACCAATTATTCCATATCCCCTCTAATATACTTGCAAATGTAATATTTGAAAAGCACAACTAGAATCAATTTTAATCTATTGGTAAATTATTGATAGAAAATTTACCACAATCTTTGACTAAGGGAGATCTGGATTCAAATGCCTTCTCAGTTATGAAGATCTCTGTGTGGCCTAGGAAAAGTCACTATAAGATATTAAGCTTAGTTCAAAGAGATTTGGATATCCACCCCAACTTGGTGTCCTCCAGACATATTTGTCTGCATCTTCCATCATCCAACCAATGGTTGTAGTAATTGGGAATGATGGAGACACATCGGAAGTACCAGGTTAGTGAAGGCCACACCAATGCAATTTGTTCCCTGTAATAACACAAACTATCTTTCATACAAGTCACAATAAACCACCCAAATATGGCCACTTAGAATCATCTAGCCAACAAGAATCATCCAACTAACAAGGCCCTGCTAGCTGGAGGATTTTGTGTCCTGTTGTTCTGATGCTGATGATGATGAATATTACTTTATATCCTGCCCTCTTCCCAATATTGGAACCCAAGGCATCTTACCAAGAAAAATTTTTTAAAACTAATACAATTAAAAGCACTTAAAGACATGCATAAAAACATATAAAAAGTTATTTCTAAGATACAATTAAACTATCCCTAGAATTGATGTCACTTAAAACAAATCCATTAAAAGACAAAATATAAAAATCATCAAAACAGCATACTATTAAAAAGCCCCGGAAGTCAATTTCTAAAGGCCTGTTGGAACAGAAAAAAAATTACTTGACAAGAGAGAATGAGAGTTATCCTAGACTCTCTAGGAAGGGAATTCCCAAGCCTGATAGTAGCCACCAAGAAAATGTTCTCAACAAATGTGCCAAGGAAGTCCATCAAATGGGACTACAAGAAAGCCTTGAAGACCTGAGTGAGCCATCAAGAGAAAGGCAGGGTATAAATTAAATTAATCTTTGAGCCTAGATAGGCTCCTATAGAAAGATATGATCCTTCTATATCTTGTATTTGTAGTCTAAGAATCACAGTGCTAAAAGTACTTTTCCTGTCTCTGCCTATGTTTAGCTAAACAAGGGCAGGGTAATTGTGTCCTTCCAGATGTTTTGGACATACAACTCCCAGAAGCCAAAGCCAGCATAGCAAATTAAGAAACTGTGTGAGTTGCAATCGAAGAACATCTGAAGGACAAGGATTTCCCATACCAAAGCTAAACCATTAAGAAGAAGGCCAGGATGCACACCTTCTCATTCTTTATTATGCACACAGATCAAGTTGTGTTTGTGCTTTTGAACAAGTGATCTTGCTTCTTGTGAAAGCTGTATTTATGTTAGAATCACCTCTCAGGATTCAAGTAGAAAGGACCACATCTATAAAGTTGACACCAATAGTAGCAGCTGCTACACAATTAACCCTCCTTCATACTGATCAATAGATATTTCTGCTACCAACATTTTCTGTTTTTCACTCGTGCATTCACAACTGACTGCTGTTCCCATGGGTACAGGAATAACAGAATGTTGTGATGTCAAGAAACAAATGAGTTCTGCTACACCAAACAAAGCTGGAACACTAGAGGCATGGCTGCTCTTTTACTAGCAGCCACATGTTTTGCATTGCCTTCACAGGGCATTTCACTAATGTTCTGGCTTTTGACCAATGTTCCAGTTTCACAGCCATTTCCAGGATTGAACTGAACCATGAGGACTACTAAATGATACAATTGCAAACAGGTTTTTCTTATAGGGCTCCTTTGAACCTCCAGCAAAGCATTAACTGCATTGGAGGAAACAGTATAGCCAATGATTAGCTTGACTTCCTCACTTTTCCAATATCTATAGATTTTAAGATCAACAGACACACCTCCCTTGATTCTACAAAAAGCCCACAACATTTTGTCAATCTTCTTTAGCCAGTATGAAGCAAGATATAGGCAAACCTGTTAACAAAGCCTTTGATAAAGAAGTTTTTACATATTTTCCCCACCCAAACAGCCATCTTTCCTCCTTTTCTTCTGCCTAGCTGGGAGATTCTTGCAGCATTGGCACTGTGAAGGTGGTGGTGGTGCTGGAGAAACACAGATTTTTGTTATTGGGTTGCAACAGTGTATCTCTGGTGAACAACACAATGAAGCTTGAATTGGGAAAGTGTGGGATTCTATTCTAGTTGATCCTCCTGTGTGACTGCCTACAACAGGTAAGGTAAACAGCAGCTGCCATCAGAATCACTTGATGAGTATGTCTGAAGAGCAAAACCAAGAGGAAAAGGGGAGGCAGATAGGTCTGCCTCAATAGCCACCACCATCATGTTAAAAAAAAATCATACATTTGTAAGTTTGGCTGTCAAAATGGACATTTTAAGAAAAATGGAGATTAGTGAAAGAAAAAAATGGGTGCATTTGAAAAAAGAGGGATGCATTTGGAAGACATTTCCAAATGGTTTCCAGAAAGTTCAAAGTGTTTTTAATCTTGCTTACACAAGGCTTCCATGACCTGCTTACTTCATTTCACACACACACACACACACACACACACACATATATATATATATATATATGGGGTGCAGAAACCTATCTGAATTCTTTCCATGTTATTTCTGCCTCTGGTATCACATTTTCTGTCAAGGAAATAATGCCCAAGAGAAAATCTATCTTGTTAACTGAGATATTCCTGTATTTAATTTAATGATTTTAAAGACTTTCATGGGTATCCCCCCGGCTTATGGATATGACTTTCAATTTTTTTTAATTATTTTTTTGCACTCTAACCAACAATACTAACCAGCATGAACAGAGGTGAGGGATGATGGGAGCTGCAGTCAAACAACAGCTGTAGATCCACACATTCCTCATTGCTGCTATAAGGAATAATCTATGCATATGAGAATATGCAGATATTCTGATTACAGATCACAAAAATATTGTTTTTGTATTATATCTTTACAATGAAACAAACTCTAACTCATGCACAATTGGAAATGAAACGTTATATACTTGACAGACATTTCTCTGTTTTGGAAACCAAGCATTGTCACACTGAAGAGAACCTTGAGAATAGCAGTATGCAGGAAACAGCTCATGATTTTGCATCTCCTAGTTTCTGTGCATCAGATTTGCACATCTGCTTGCAAATCAGGTATGCCAACTGAATACGCAAATATACATGTTACTGCACTTTAAAAATGAGATGGACAGAGACTATGCATATTTACACAGTTGCAGTAGTAAATAATTTCCCCTTCTATCCTGCTTCTTCAGTTGTTTTTGTTTCATCAATGAACTACCTGCAAAACAATGATGATAAATAAAATAAATAAAATTATTCCGGATATTAAAGCTAAAGACATAGACACTAAAATCACTACTGTTATATGCAATTTAGGAAATCTGTCTATATTTAAAATAAGTATAACAAGCATAGACAAAGGAATTTATTTATCGGAAGCATTTTTACCTTACTATTCAGGTGGCAAAGGATCCCAGATTAGTTTACAAAGGAGGGTTGCAGACTGCCAGAAATAGTGTGAATTCAGTCCACTTTTAGGGTTAGGGTTAGAGTTAGGGAACCATGGGAATTGTATTTTATTGTGGCATCAGAGTTGTCTGACAGAGAAGGCTCAATGTCTCAGAAAAATAACAGTTCCCATGATTCCCTAGCACTAACCCTAACCCTAAAAGTGGACTGAATTCACACTATTTCTGGCAGTCTGCAACCCCCCAAAGATCAGTGAGATAGTACCTTCCATAAAAACAGGGTGGGGTGGACATCTGGATGCTTTTGGACTGCAATGCCCATGTACCGTCATTAGCATATGTCACAGTAAGGAATTATAAGAGTTGAAGTATACCAACATGGTTAGGGATGCATCTTTCCTATTATTGTTCCACATGACACGAAAATAAGGAGGAAGCAAAAAAAAAAGCTCAACTTGGGTACATGTCTTTGTTATACTGGGAAAAAACAACAAGATACAAAATCCACCCTGTGATACCACCTTTACTGGACCATTCAAAATGCATAAAGCACTTCACACCAGCTTTTGAAGTTTCACAGCCTTCTTCATTGGGAAGAGATAGAAAAATAACATACGTATGTACTTGCTAGTCACCTATCAAGTTATGGTGACCCCATGAATTTTATAGGGTTTTGAGAGGTAGTTTTACCAGTTCCTTCCTCTGAAATATGCAACACCTGACATTCCTTGGCAGGGAATAAAGTGAATACAGAAAATACAGGAAAATAAAGTGAAATAAAATGTTAAAGCCACAACATCTGCATTCTGCTTTGGATGTTATAGGAAGTGTATGTAGATTAAGGTTGGGTTTCCCCTAAGGACATAAACTGAGTGGGAACAAAGACAAAAAACAAAAAAACAGAGGCAATATTGAAGCCATTGGTCACTAGGATGGAATGCATTTAGTCTGTTGGAAACGTCTCTTTATTTGCAAGTGTGGAGACAAGTTTAGACAATGGAACAAAGTATGTCAACTGAGACCAAACCAGGTAAGTTACCAAATGGTACATTTCCTCCCAATTATATCAAGGTGTTGTTTTTTTAAAAAAAAATAATAATAATAATCCCACAATTTTCTATCCAAATGCAGATATTCAAAGCAGCTAACAAAAATGTGATTAAAATATTAGAAAATGAAATACAGCCACCACAACATTAAAATGGCATACAACCCAAAGATGAAAGAGCCTTCACAGTGACCCCACACTAAAAAAAAAAAAAAAAAAAAAAAAAAAAAAAATTTAAAAAGGATACCTCCAGGCATCAACAAAATATAGACAAAGAAGTAAACTATTTGTTAGATCATATATTTCCACATATAGACTGCTGAACACAGAAGAACCCTTCTAACATGTTGATACCATCAAGGCCCATGAAAGAAGAGTTCTTAAAGAATAGGCAGAATCGCACATGAGGAAGCAGTTGTTCTGGTCCCCTACTATTTATGGGTTTTAGAGATAAGAATAAAACACTAAAGATACAAAATGATCAGAAATTGTCAAGCTGGGGGAGGAGAACCAAGAGTCCTTCTTACTGAGGGATTTCCTGTATAAGGAAAGAATGAAAAAACATTATTTACATTTCTAAAGCCATGTTGTTAGTTTAGTGATATACATAATATGGCTTGCTCAGAAAATTAGTCATGTTTGGTTATATTAAATTCAGATGCATAGTTTATTAAGACAAGATTTACAAATTTACTAACTGAATTAGTTCTTTCAAAGTTTAAAAATTTCATTACAAATGGAGCCGATGAACTCTTAAGAAATCCACTATTTTAAATTTAGCCTCCTTCTCAGTCCCTATTTTAATTTTAAAAAATACCCAAGGAATCTGAATAGGCCTTTCCAAAACCTGTTCTCTAGAAACATTGCTACTACAAACCATTCCATTCAAGTGCTGTCCCAAGGTGACTGTCCAGAACAGGGGTAGGCAACCTTTCCCCTTTAAGGGCCGAAGGACTTCAGCTCCCAGAAGCCTCAGCCATGTTGGCCAATAGTCCCATGTTGGCCAATAGCTCCTGGGATTCTGGGAGCTGAAGTCCCTCGGCCCTTAAAGGGGAAAGGTTGCCTACCCCTGGTCCAGAAGGTTCGATGGCTGATAGCAGTGACAACTGCTAAGAGCTCAAGTAGGGCAAGAGAGGAATACTCTCTCATCTAGTTTCGAGGATAGATTAAGGAGATAGCCATTGTTTCCTACCACAAACCACAGTAGAACACATTTGGGAACATGAGATGGATTAAGATAATCAGTTTCATCTAGGTTTTAGTCTTGGAGCTGAGCCATTACCACAAGCTCAAATGCATTGTTCTGAATGGATTGGTCATGTATAATGATTGTTTCAACAAAGGATAAACAATTGCTACATTTAGGGATGACAGAACAGATTGCTCACATAGAGGAGAATTTATAATTCTGCACTTCTGCTTGTCCTCACTGGACACCTTAAGCCAGAATGGGCAAAGTTGAAGTATAGTACTTGTATAGAATATCTCATTGATCCAGGAATCTTGCCCAGATCTCCAGGTGCACACATTGAAAATAATCCATAACCACAGAATAAGGAACAGGAAGAGGTATATCAACTAGCTCCAAGTATAAAGTCAGCATGGTTGTAAGCTATTTGATCCACAAAGTGCCCAACCAGTGATCATAATGGGCTATGGCTCTATCCTCCAGTTCCTATAATGCATCCTGAGTAAAAGGTGATGTACCATCTGGAAAAGCCCCATTGTTTACCTCTGCACAGATGCAATGGCAGTAGAAAGGCTTGCTTTTCTCACTTCTGTTTTTACAGAGTAGCCAGTAATCGTCTCAAGCTTATATTCAGCTAGAGCCTGGGGTACGCAACCTGTCCCCTTACATGCAGTACCTTACATTTCTCTGTGTTGAAATTTATTTTGTTAGCTTTGGCTCAGCTTTCTAATCTATTAAGGTCATTTTGAATTTTCATCCTCTCTTCTGGGGTATTAGCTATTCCTCCTAATTTGGTGTCATCTGCAAATTTGAGAAGCATGCCCCCTATTCCTTCATCCAAATCATTGACAGAACCCTGTGGCACCCCCACTGGTCACTTCTCTCCAGGATGAAGAGGAGCATTGCTGAGCACCCTTTAGGTTCGGTCAGTCAACCAGTTACTAATCCACCTGACAGTTGTATTGTCTAGCCCACATTTTACTATCTTGTTTGCAAGAATATCATGGGGGACCTTGTCAAAAGCCTTACTGAAATCAAGATATGCTATGTCTACCACATTCCCTTTATCTATCACGCTGGTAATTTTATTTTATTTTTTTTAAAAAAGAGAGAGATCATATTAGTCTGGCATGACTTGTTTTTGAGAAACCCATGTTGACTTTTAATGATTATGGCATTCCCTTCTCTCTGTTTAATGAACTGTTCTGGAATCTTTCCCAGTATTGATGTCAGACTAACTGGGCGATAGTTGTTGGAATCCTCTTTTTTCCCCTTTTTGAAGATGGGGACTGGGACTTCTCCTGTTCTCCAGGAGTTCTCAAAGATTATTGCCAGTGTCTCTGGGATTACATTTGCCAGTTATTTTAATATCCTTGGATGTAGTTCATATGGTCCTGGAGACTTAAATTCATTTAGGTTAACCAGGTATTCCTGTACTTCCTCTTTATTTATTCTGTGCTGCATTTCCCCTATTGTGTCCTGTGCTCCATTTTCCTCAGGTTGAACACCTTTTTCCTTTTGTGAGAAGACTAAGGCAAAGAAGGTGTTGAGTAATTCTGCGTTTTCTCTGTCTCCTGTTAGAATTTCTCCATCTTCTCTGCACAGTGGCCCTACCATTTCCTCCTTCTTTCTTTTGCTACAGACATACCCAAAAAAGGCCTTTTTATCATCCTTAAACCCTCTAGCAAGCCTGAGCTCATTCTGTGCTTTAGATTTCCTGACTTTAGCCCTACATATGCTAATTATTTGTTTGAATTCCTCTTTAGTGATTTCACCCCTTTTCCATTTCTTATATATCTCCCACTTAAAACCTAGTTCAATTGAAAGTTATTTCGTCATCCAACCCAGTTTCTTGAGACGTCTCCCATTTTTCTGTCTCATTGGAACAGTTTGAGATTGTGCCTTCAATATCTCCCTTTTGAGAAACTCCCATCCATCCTGAATTCCCTTCTCCTTTAGTATTCCTGACCACTCCCAATGTTTCCTTAAGTTTGTTGAGATCAACTCTCCTAAAGTCTAGAATGAGTGTTTGACTATGCCTAGCTTCTCCTTTCCACTGTATAAGAAACTCCAGGAGAACATGATCACTCCCACCTAAGGATCCCACCCATTGACCAGCTCATCCCTATTGGTGTCCATGGTGTCCATTATGGGGACTTTGGTGAACAGGGAAACCACATCGAAGCTGATTAGTATGTCTCCGGGTTTAAGTTCAAGGTTATTGATTTTTCTTATGAAGTGAGTTGAGTCCTTGATGTAATGCGGGGTTTGCACTATATGGGTTTGTAATTGTGTGGCCAGAAACTTGGCCAAATCATATGTGGGAGATCCAATGGCACTCACTATGGGTCAGAGTGGAATGGAATCCTTGTGAATCTTGGGAAGTCCATATAGTCTTGGCGGGAGAGCCTCAGATTTGCACAAACTTTGTCTTGTGGTTGGCTGAATTGAGGAGTTTTTGATCAGGGTGTTGGTTTTCCTGGTGATTTTGTTGGTTGGGTCTTGTTTCAGTTTTTTGTATATTGTAGGATCCAGGAGTTCCCTGATCTTTTGTTTATATTGTTCTGTTTCCATGATTACTGTGGCATTGCCTTTGTCTGCTGGGAGAATGATGATTTCTGGGTCTGAATTGAGGTCCTTGATGGCTTTTCTTTCTTATCTGGTTATGTTGCTGGGAGGTGGTTTTGCCTTGCGCAGAATCCTTGCTGTTCTCCTCTTATCTCTTCCTCTTCTGGGAGATGGTGGAGTGCAGATTCTACCTGGGCAATGATGCCTTCCACAGGGATTCTGGTGATGGTTACTGCAAAATTGCCTCCTTTGGCCAGGATGGATGTCTCCTCTTCTGAAAGTTGCCGCTGTGTGAGATTGATGATCGTCCGTGATTTATCCAATGAGGGTTTCAGCTGCTCCTTTTGGCATTTGCTGAATTTCTGTTTTTGTCTTTCTGTGTGGTCTGCCATCCCTTTTTCCATTTTCCTGTAGGTGAGGCTGTCAATTTTGTCCCAGTCTTGGTTGTTCATCTTTTGACTGATGTTGAGGTGGAGCGATAGCAGTTCCTTGTCTATGTGGGCTAGTTCTTAGCAGGTGGTGTGTATTCTCTCACTTAACAGAGCATGTTCCATCCTATTGTAGATCCGGTTGGCCTGTGGTGATTTGAAGGTCCTTTTTGCTATGAGAAATTGTGGTATGGTATCTGTGTCTCTGCAGCGTAGCAGGAAAGTTAGTGAGCAGAGTAGATGTGCTTTCCTGGTCCGGAGTTTTTCCAGTCTCCGGGTATCTTGAAACAGTTTCTCCCCGTGGAGATTTCCAATGTGAAGGCGTAGGCTTTCATGGCCGGCATCCATAGTTTTTTTGTGGGTTTTTTGGGCTGTGTGGCCATGTTCTAGAAGAGTTTCTTTCTGACAAAAAAGCCCACAGCTTGGTTCCGATACGTGGATGACACTTTCACCATTTGGAGCCATGGAGAAGAAGATCTGGCTGGGTTCCTGAATCACCTGAACAACATCCACCCTAACATCCAATTCACTATGGAAAAAGAAAAGGAAGGAACACTGCCATTCCTAGATGTCCTAGTCATCCGCAAACCAAACCAACATCTGGGATACACAGTATACAGAAAACCCACACATACAGACAGATACCTGCACAAGAACTCTAAACATCACCCAGGACAAAAAAGAAGCACAATAAAAACACTGGCAGACCGGGCAATCTGTGAACCCCACTTTTTGGAAGAGGAATTGAAGCACCTAGACCGGGCTCTACAGGCAAATGGTTACTCCAGCTCAGACATCAGAAGGGCTGCCAGACCCAGAAAAACCCAGAGGACTGAAGACAAGCAGCCACCCAAAGGGAAGGTATTTTTACCATATATCAAAGAAGTCACAGACAGAATAGGGAAAGTAGTGAGGAAACACAACCTCCAAATGGTTTACAAACCAACCAAGAAAATCCAACAAATGCTGCGCTCAGCGAAGGACAGGAGAGAGCTTCTCACAGCTGCAGGAGTTTACCGCATACCATGCAGCTGCAGACAAGTCTACATAGGGACCACCAAACGCAGTGTACAAACACGAGTCAAGGAACATGAGAGACACTGCAGACTGGGCCAGCCAGAAAAATCAGCAGTAGCAGAACACATTATAAACCATCCTGGGCATAAAATGCTGTTTGAAAACACTGAAATTCTGGACCATGCCGACAACTATCAGGTCAGAATGCACAGGGAAGCCATTGAAATCCACAAACACTTGGATAACTTCAACAGGAAAGAAGAAACTCTTAAAGTAAACAAGATATGGCTACCAGTCCTACAAAATAAGAAAATTAGCACTCAGCAACTGCAAATGGGAAACCAACCAGGGTCAGGGGCTTTCCCAGCAGACAATAGCAGACAATCTCCTTGATTGCATATCCTCACCTGGAAGCCATGCCATTAACAACAAGAACAATACCTATTCAACACAGAACAACACACAGTTCACCTGGGAACCACTCCTCCCTACCCAGGGCCTCACAGCATATATAGACCCATTCTCTTCTATTCCAGTTTTCTCTGAAGATGCCTGCCACAGATGCTGGTGAAACATCAGAAAGAAACTCTTCTAGAACATGGCCACACAGCCCGAAAAACCCACAAAAAACTATGGATGCCAGCCATGAAAGCCTACGACTTCACATTCCCCACATCTCTTGGCAAGAAGACAAACATCCCACAACTGTTGCAGGTGACTGCAGCAACTCCCTCAGTGTCCATATTGAGAAATCTTAAGTAAGCACTGAAACAGGACTGTGGGCATCTCCCTTTAAAAGTCCCCTGGTAATAGATAAATTATATCTATGTGGTTTGTAACTTTATTAGGTATATGTTCTAGATCAGGGGTAGGCAACCTTTCCCCTTTAAGGGCCGAGGGACTTCAGCTCCCAGAATCCCAGGAGCTATTGGCCAACATGGGACTACTGGCCAACATGGCTGAGGCTTCTGGGAGCTGAAGTCCCTCCGCCCTTAAAGGGGAAAGGTTGCCTACCCCTGTTCTAGATAATGATATAGATATATACTGAAAGTTAGACACAGAAGAAACTAGAAAAGATTATATATGCTTGGACTGGCACTATAGATGACAATACATACAATATATACTATAATTATACGGGAAGAACAAATAGATATTGATAAAGTACAGTTTGGTAGTTTGAGAGAAGGAAGGGTTTTTTTTTAAACCTAAGTTTATATCTTGTTTGTGTTTCTAGGTTTTGTAAGGCGTTATAGATGTGATTTGTCTTAAATGTTTTTATGTTTTTGTTTTGTAAAGTCTTAATCTGAATATATGTTAAATGTTTTTTAATCAATAATTTTTTTTTTAAATAGTCCCCTGGTAAAGACCCATGTAAAGGGCCCCTGTTCTCTTAGGGCCTAAGCAGACTGCCAGAAATAGTGCACATTAAATTGAGGCACTGCCCTGGCTCAGTGCTAGGGAATCATGGGAACTGTATTTTATTGTGGCACCAGAGCTCTCTGACAGAGAAGGCTCAATGTCCCAGAAAATAATACAGTTCCCATGACTCCCTAGCACTGAGCCAGGGCAGTGCCTCAATTTAATGTGCACTATTTCTGGCAGTCTGCTTAGGCCTTTAGTCTTTTCACCAGGTTCTCTCAGCGAGCTCTGTCAACTAGGTTTCTCACTCTACAGAGAGCTCCTGGATGCTACCTTATTCTGGAGGCAAGTCTCTGTCTTTCTTCCTCTGAGCAAAAAACAACAACCTCAAAGCCCTTTAAATTGTTGTTGTTGTTGTTGTTGTTAGGAGAACTTCTAAGAAGAAAGGTCAAAGCCCCCCTTCTACCTGTACTGTGCTTTCTCTTGTCCTATGAAAAAATTCCTAGAAAGCCTCTGGGAGGAGTTGTATAGAGCTAATTGGCTAGCTCCACCCCCATTGACTCACAAATGCGACTGACCAAAGCCCCACCTGCTCAGCAACAGTCACACTCTCCCCAAATATTTTTAGAAACAATTTAAACACCCACTCAATATGGCTGCTCAGAAATTGCTTGCTTTCTCCTTCCTGGCAGAAACTGACCTGGAGAGCCTCTGGGAAGGGTTGTATAGAGCTAATTGGCTAGCTCCACCCCCTATTGACTCACGAATGCAACTGACCAAAGCCCCACCCACTCAGCAACAGTCACACTCTCCCCAAGTGTTTTTTAGAAAGAATTTAAACACTCACCCACTCAATACGGCTGCTCAGAAACTGCTTTCCTTCTCCTTCCTGGCAGAAACTTGTGTGCTTGTGTAATAGATTTGCAGGTGGGTTACAAAAAAATCAAGTGCCAGCAGCTTGCCTGGCCTCTCCCTGTCTCAGGTGTGACAATTCATTCTTTCCAGTCTGGAACAGAGCAAACTGGGATTTATTTTGCTCTAGTGCTTAGCCCCAGAACACAGTTTGTGTCACCTATTTCAGACACATGCATCATCTAAACAGGTGAGTTCTAAAACGGGGAGGGATCATTTTTTTTAGCCTGTGTGGACAGCCTGAGTCCAGCACTCAAACTAATATGCCATACTGGTTTTTAAGATATATATACTGAAAGATAGATTAGTTGACTCACAAATAGAATCTGTCTCTTGACACCTCCCTATACAGAAACTCTCTACAACAGCTTGCTATATGCATGTCAAACTATACTTGGGCTTGACATCTGAATGCATATCTCATTGCTCTGCTTATCAACTAAAGCAAATGGCATCAAAGAAATGATCTGTCAAGATATCTGCTTATTCTGCCAGAAATTACTTTATTAAAACAAGAAGCAATCCTGTCAGCTATATTAAAGTGTTGTAAAGGAAGCCTAATCTTCTTAACCACATTTCTTCCAGTTTTGCCTTTACAAACAGTTTCACTGCAAGGTCAGGGATTAAGGGTTAAATAAGCATAAAAGGTTTCCTCCAAGAAATCTTCTAATGCATACAAGGGCTAGATTTATCATTTGCATTGCTGAGAGATAGTATTTATACAGCTAGGGAAAGGGAACTTCCCAGATGGTGGAAAGGAAACTTACCATTGATACAGCTTTTGTAAATGCCAGTAGAAAGAATGCTGAAAAATGTTACTTCAGCTTAGTTGTCAATAGTAATAGTTGTTGCCATAAATTGACAGGCAACTTGAAGGCACATACACACAAAACAGTTGAAATCTTTCCACCATCTGGGAAGACTTCTGGTCATGGAAATATCTTGAACTTGCTCTTGGGTAAACTCAAACACTAAAATTACTGATTTCATAATGTATCACAACATACAGATGTGGTTAGCAGACCCAAATATTTTGGCCCTTTCCAGATATAGCAATAGCAAATGTCCAAGTGCTTCCTGCTGGGCTTAAAGAACACGGGTCTGGAACACTGACCTCTATTTGGGAGTCAATGAAGTTGTTCAAAACCATCTAGGATCCTTTCCTCCCATTTGGGTATCCACTCCTACCCCAACACTGGAACAATCCAAAACATTTTTCTGCCTGAGGCATGGGATAGGATGACACTTATTTCCATTTTCAAAACAAAGTTGGACTGTTAGTTTAATCTTACTTCAATAATAATAATAATAATAAATTTTATTTATAACCCACCCTTCTGCTCGGCAATCGGGGCGGCGTACAACCAATTAAAGACAACATTTAAAACATTCCTTAAACCCACACCCTAGCCCTCCCACCCCTTAACAAGTGTACTTCAACACTAGAAATGACATGCCACACTGGGAGGTACAATAGAGACCATGGGACTTGCATAGTCAGGGGCAAGGGCTGAGGAGGAATGGCTGTTTCCCAGAATATATTGCTTGAGGTGGTTGCCTCACTTTGCCAAAAGATGAGCTGGCCCTGTGGAAAATTTCTTCTATTGGGTTTTTATCAAAGAACAGCAAACATATTCATAAAAATGTATGCATGCAGAACAAAGGCAGGAAAGAAAACATCAGAATCTGTACTGTGCACCTGGTCTGATTATGATACCTAAATGGAAATATGCATGGATTTCTTTACTAGTTGGGAAGGAACTAGTTGCCCACTTGTGTGCAAGAACAGTGTGTTTCAAGTCATGAGATGCAGAAACATAGAATTATAGAATCATAGAGGTGGAAGAGGCCACAAGGGCCATCCAATCCAACCCCCTGCCATGCAGGAACTCCCAATCAAAGCATCCTCAACAGATGGCCATCCAGCCTCTGCTTAAAGACCTCCAAGGAAGGAGACTCCACTACACTCTGAAGGAGTGTGTTCCACTGTCAAACAGCCCTTACTGTCAGGAAGTTCCTCCTAATGTTGAGGTGGAATCTCTTTTCCTGGAGCTTGTACCCATTGTTCCGGGTCCTAGTCTCTGGAGCAGCAGAAAACAAGCTTGTTCCCTCCTCAATATGACACCCCTTCAAATATTTAAACACAGCTATCATATCACCTCTTAACCATGTGCACATTTATATACCATACACATCAGCAGATGTTAGAATCTTGTTGCCAAACATGATAAGTATAAACACTTTTAAGAATTTAAATACAGGTCTCCTCAAACACTGTGATTTTCAAACACACTTTCTGCCATAAGGAAAGTCAATACCTCTGTTTACACATTCACAGCTCTTTCCATATCCTTTAATTTTTTGGGTCTGTGACACAAATGCTTACAACGACATGGATCTTACTTCCTGAGGATGAGGAAGTCATCATCATTTAGAGGAAACAGGAATACTTGTTCTGGACAATGCTCTACAGGGTACAATCAAATACCTTTCTTTGATAACTATTTTAAGATTTCCACAGTTGGAAACAAAGGCTTTTTACGAGGTAACACAACTTCAGTGTCTATTGCAGCTGTGCAGACACAATCCTAGATACAAAAATGATTAATAAATCTAGAAGACCTAGCTGTTCAGATGTATTCATCTAAGTACTAAGGGATGAAGAAGAGAAATCCAAAGTCTTTATTCAAGATTGGAGAACACAAATAATTAGAATGTTGCCACTAGACTACATTAAAAAACAAGCATGTGCTCTCTCCAACACACAGTTTCTTCTTATACCCATTTTTGAAAATATTGAGAAGTGTAAAACAAGACCATTTCAAATCTCTGACTATGAGAAAAGGCTTATGAAATCAGTTGAGGAAAGTATTGTGCCTCACTTCAGCATACTACTTTGTATTAATACATAGTGGCCTCCTATGCACTTCCTTTGGAATGGAGTCTCCTTTGAGATGCTCATTTTTGTCAGTATAGTTTCAAGGCTTCTCAGGGTTACAACTTTTTATTTGTAATATGCCATAAGATACATGGTAGAAAGCAAATTCTTGTTGTTGTTGTTGTTGTTGTTGTTGTTGTTGTTATGTGCCTTCAAGTTTACAACATGGCAACCCTAAGGTGACCCTATCACAAATCTTATCTTGGCAAGATGTGTCCAGGAGTTGTTTCCCTTTGCTATTCTCTGAGGGTGAGAGAACGTGACTTGCCCAGTGAGTTTCCATGGTCAAGCAAGGATTCAAACCTTGGTCCCCAGAGTTGATGTGCAACACTCAAACCACTGCACCATACTGAGAAAATACAGTTAAAGAAATACAGACTACAGGGCAAACTTAATTTACCAGAGCTTTCTACTCATTCCAATGGGAACAAACTATTTCCCAGTTTATACTCATGTGAACAAACTAGAAGATTCACACTGATGATTAGGACTAGGACTCCTCTGGCTACAGTCCATAAATGACTTCCTCTGGGAACTACTTAGTTAAATAAATTTGGTATGGTTTTTAGAGTTGAAGCCTTAGTGATGCTTGACAATAAAACATTGTTGTTACACCAGGAAACTGATTTTTTTTCTACATGTCTTATTTTTCCATAATCCCTTCAAACCCCTAAAGAAATCATTCGCTCTAAAGAATTACAATGCAAATGGCTGGCCTTAACAACAAACAGAAAGGAAGGTAAGAAAACCTGAAAGGTCAAGCATATAACCATTTTTCACGACTCCATTTTTGTTCCCTGTAATACATATCCTATGAAGCTACTTTCAGGTTCAAAGATCACAGCACACAACCCTATTCCAAGAGAAAAACGCAAGTAAAGAACAAAACTTGGAATAAATATTATGGTAAATAATTATTCAAATCTATTTATTTCCTACAGCCAAATTTTTCAAGTACATTTGGCAAAGATTGTTGAAATGTATCAAACATCAGTACCTCTAACCCACTTCCTCTGCACTGCTGCCTGCATCCACAACTTTAACAACCTACCAATTTCTTCATTACTTATTGATTTATTATTCATTAAAATACTTTCACACACACACATATCAAGACATCTCAGGTTACAATAACAATAAAACAGGCTTTAAAAGATACAACACTTTAAATATGTGAAAAGCATATTCAACAATATAACAAACTAAAAACAGATATTAAAAAATGTAAACGTTCTTAAAACTGTAGATAGCTGTCTTTGAGTTGCATTAATGAGGCCCAAAGGCTCTGATGAACAACCAAGTTTTAACCTGGTGCCTAAATGATGAGTGTTGGCATCAATCGTGCCTCCAGAGGAGAGTATTCCACAGCTGGGGTGCCACAGCTGAGAAGACCCTCATCCATATACTGAAACATTGTATTGCCCTCACTGATGGGACTTCAGCATATCTTACTCTTCGAGCAGGCACGTATGGGGAGAGGCATTCCTTCAAGTACTAAGGTCCCAAGCCATTCAGGGGTTTAAATGTCATCATAAGCATCTTTAATTCAGACCGGGCTGGCATTACATGATGTCTATATGATATTCAGTCATTAGTTGAGCTGCTGCATTTTGCACTATCTGTACCTTCCACGTCTTCTTCAAAGGCAGCCCCACATAGAGCATATAATGGTAGTCTAATTGGGATGTCACTAGTATATGTACTAAGTTATCGCTGCCCAGGATAGGTTGTAGCTGATGCATAAATCAAAGCTGGTACTAAGCACACTGAGCCACAGAGTCCACCTGGTCCTCAGGTGACAGAGCTGCATGCCTGCCCCTTCAGAGGAAGTGCAACCTCATCCAGAACAGCTTGTTTACCTAATTCCTGGACCCGAGACCCACCAATCCACAAAGTCTCCATCTTATAAAGATTCAGCTTCAGTTTATTGGCCCTCATTCAGCCCATTACAGCATCCAGGCACTGGTCCAATGAGTGCACAGCCTCAGCTGTTTCTGATGACAAGGAGAAATAGAGCTGAATGTCACCAGCACACTAATGACACCCCACCCCTAACCAGCTTATGGCCTCCCCCAATGGTTTCATGTATATGTTGAACAACATAGGGGAAACGATGGAAGCCTGTGGCAGCCCACAGCTTAATCTCCATGGGGCTGAATAGGAACCCTCCAATGCTGCTCTGTAACCAGTCCTCCAGGTAAGAGCAGAACCACTGTAAAAGAATGCCTCCTACTCCCAGCCCACAGAGCCCATCTAGGAGGTTGGATTGGATAGCCCTTGTATCTGCCAACTCTATGCGTCTAAGACGCTATGATCTATGGTATCAAAAGCCACTAAGAAATCCAGGAAGATCAACAGGGTAACACTTCCCCTGTCTTTACCATGAAGTATATAATCTTATGATAAACAGGATTACAGCTGAAGTGACATATGCATGTATTTGTTAAGTCAGGATGGAACCATAGGCACAAACTAAATGTACATCTGAGACTGGCTGCTAAACATTTACACTACAATACTTAGAACATGCACATGACCCTCTACCTTCTGGCACATCTAGTTATGTGCAAAAAGGTTTCTGGACTACAATTAGAACTAGATTATGCAGGATTGTATTGCTAGCTACTGTAGCTAGAAAGCACTGGCTGGCTGGGTTGAAAGTCAAAATAGAGAATACAAGAACCAACAAATCAATTAAATACCAATTTACAGATCACTCAAAAATATCAATTCACAATAACACCAGCCTACCTGTACCCTAAGATCTGACAAAGGAAACTTCTCTGTGATCCAACTAAAGTATGCTGCCATTGATGGGAAAAGCAGATGATTATTCCCTGGATATGTAAACCTTTGCCCCCAGAAAGTGCTTCTCTGTATGACAAGTTTCTTTTGGTTTAGACAAGCTTAGGCTTTACAAGGTTTGCCTAATGTTTGATCTGTTGTATCTTCCTTTTTTATTGTACTATTGTTTTGTGGGGGTTATAGTGCACTTTATTATTGGCTTTAATTGCTATTAGCACTCTCCCCAAGGAGTGTGTAGACACCAGAACGACAACAGATAATATTTTTCTATAAATAAATAAAACACTGAGTGGGAGAAATTTGAACAGGTGAAGTGAATGCTTGCTTGTTTCATAAAGCCATTTGTTTTATAACAATTCAGTAGCCTGACAACCAGTGGAAGTGTCAGCAGTTCAGAACTTTTAGCATTTTTTAATTAGTATTGCATCTGTCTCAGCATTAGACACACAAGACATTTGTTGTTTTGTCCACCATTAACAACAGAAACTAGAACCAATAGGATAAAGGTAGTTTAATATACTTTGGCTATCAAATGAATAGGTTTCTAGCACCAAGGCCAATAGGTTAATCATTCTATGGGAAGGGCCATGATTTTGGTATTTGCAAAGACAAAAGTAACCACCATCCCTTTTCTATATTGTTGGTGTTCCCCTCTCAAAATAGTAGTTAGGTGGCATGTTAGCAGGTACATTCTTCTGCAGAGAAAATGTAATACTGGGAACAAGTTTAAGAAGCAATTCTACATTTACACTCAAGCAAAGTAGCTGAGGAGGCTCTTTTATATTATCTGTAAATCTGTCATGTGAGAAGTTGTGGTTCACAAAATTACATTAAAGAAGATCCTAAGAGTAAAAGTAGTATTCATGTACATTGAGGGGGAGCCATCTGTTTTTACAACACTTGCAGTGTATGTGGATGTAAACGCTATTGTATGTAGCCAGAGGTCTTTACAATATGTAAAATATAACTTATGAAGTTAGAAATAAATTATTTAAAATATTAGACATTACTTTACAGACCCCTATAAAACCATCAAACAAGAAAATATAAACATAATACTACAACATGTTTCTTAATGCAATGAGCACTTAGTTCTTAGCTGACAATGCAAAGTGAGCTACTTAATATTAAAAAAAAAAAACAGCTGAGTTTCAAGAATTCTACTACCATGGGGGGAGGGGGAGTTGAAATCTGTATATAACTGAGTAATGGGTGACAAAAAAAATCTTTGCCTACAGTCTGAATAAACAGGGTATGACAACAAGTAATGAATTATGTCACCATGTCATCAGTGTCTGGTTACAACTCTAGAAGTTTCCCTTCAAGATATGCAGGAGGTATTTGCTGCAATCTGAGTTCTGTAAACTCTTTGGAGCTGACAAAAGGTCAAAGCTTCAAAACACTGTGGCCTTGCATGGCTGACCTGGATCTGTGGGTGAAACACTGTAAGTAAAATGGCTGCAGGGTTGGAACGTAAGTATACTGCACATATTTGTTTAGCTGAACAGAGAAAGAGAAGAATTAAGGCAATACATGGGGGGGGAGTAACACCATCTCGTTCACAGGAACACTACAGACAGGTTAGTGCAGGGTTCGACAACCCGCGGCCCGCGGAGGCCTTTGGACCGGCCCCTGCCTGGTCCTGCCGCCGCCGCTGCTGTGCCGCCGCCACCACGGGGGTCCTCCGGGGCGCCATTTTGGATTCCTCTTGGAGGCCCAGTGCGGTCGAGGGAGCCCTCCCGGGTGGTCCCCACAGCAGCAGCGGGCCTCTCGGAGGCCCGCCGCTGTTGAGGGAAGCCTCCGGGGGGGCCCCCACAGTGGCGCTGGGCCTCTCGGAACATGAGGACAGATTGAGACCGGGTAGGATTATCGCACACATATCATATTGAAAGGTCTGAAAGCATTCTTGCGGGCTGAGAACATATTTTTACAGTTCTCCTCCTGGAATGGTAGGGACTGTGAGAGCACAGAATGGGAACTCGATGAGTTCCATTCTCATCACGTACTCGTTACGTTCCGAGAACACAGTGCAATAAGCTTATGAAAATTATTCCCTAACAGTGTTCAGAGAGGTTTGGAGACAGTGATTTTGAGACAGACTACAGAAATCAAGAAAAAGTTACAGCTTGACCCCACAGAACCCTGAGCCCAGGTGTCAGCTCCTAAACTCTAATCAGCACTTTCCCTCCTTAACATGACAAATAAGCCTTTTCTGTACACCAGACATGTCTTTCATTAGCTGATGCCTACACTGGAACTGAGTAAGTGGGAACTAATGAGACATCAGGGCAAAATGTAACCAAAATAAAATGGCAGAGGGAGAATCAAACAAGCAATCATTATTTATAATTGGCTCTGACCAGCAGAAAACAGTTAACTATGGGGTGATGCACACAGCCCCATAGGAGCAGCGTCTGGCTGCTCTGGCTGCGATCACAGCAGGACAATAGCAACGACACCGCCTGCTTCCAAAGTGGGCCCCTGGCATAGTCACAAGCCACCATAAGCTGGGTTATTTACACTCATTTTTGGGCCCACACCGTACTCCTCCTGGCAGCATGGGAGCAGCTTCTGGCCACTTTGAGAGAGTGCATCATTTGAACACCACACCCCCAAAGCAGCAGAAGCTTACGAATCAAACCATGGTTCCCTCTATCTTATCCTATCCATTTCTTATCAGTTTCCTGCTATCAAGTATATTTCAATTACAGTGGGCTCTTGGTATCCGCTGGGGTTTGGTTCCAGGACCCACCTTGGATACCAAAATCCGTGGATGCTGAAGTCCTATTAAATACAGTGGCATAGTAGAATGGTGTCCTTTACATAAAATGGCAAAATTGAGGTTTGCTTTTTGGAATGTATGTTTTTTAAAAATATATGGTGTTTTTTAAAAAAATATATGTTTTTTTAAAAAAATTAAAAGTATTTTTAAAACAGAATGGGAAAGGAGTCAGACAAGGCTGCATTGTATCACCCTACCTATTCAACTTATATGCAGAACATATTGTAAGGAAAGTAGGCTTTGACATGGAAGAGGGAGGAATACTAGCAGAAAACCTCACAGACCTGGAACTTACTAGTAGTTACTAAGGAAGATCAAAGAAGAAAGTGCAAAGGCAAGCTTACTGTTAAACATAAAGAAAACAAAAATAATGACCACAGATTCAAGCTAGACAATGAGGAAATAGAAATAGTAAGAGAGTTCTCATATTTGGGATCAAGCATTGATCGGAGCAGAGACTGCAACCAGAAAATCAGAAGAAGATTAAGAATGGGGAGGGCAGCTATGAAAGAACTAGAAAAGATCCTAAAATGCAAAGACATGCAATTCAGCACAAAAGTCAGAATCATACAAGCCATCATATTCCCTATTACCATGTATGGATGTGAGAGCAGGATAGTCAAGATAGGAGGAAAATCAATGCATTTGAGATGTGGTGCTGGAAAAGAGTGCTGAGGATTCCATGGACAGCCAAAAGGATAAACAAATGAGTCCTAGAACAGATCAAGCCAGAGATATTCCTAAAAGCCAAGATGACAAGACTTAGGCTGTAGTACTTTGGACACATTATGAGAAGGCATGAATCATTGGAAAAGACATAATGTTAGGAAAGGTGGAGGGAAGTAGAGAGGAAGGCCACATGCTAGATGGATGGAATTTATTAAAGAGACCACAAATGAGTTTGCAGGAGTTGGACAGAGCAGTAGAGGACAGGGGGACCTGGAGATGTCTCATTCATAGGGTCGCCATGGGTCGAGACCGACGTGAAGGCAGTTAACAACAACAACATTATTTTCAAGCCTTGGATGCTTGAATCTGTGGATAAAGAATCTGTGGATACAGAGGGCCAACTATAGAATTATGTTCCACCTGATGATTCTTCTCCCATTTTGATGAGCAATCCTCCATAATCATACAGTATCATCACAGGACATAGCATTGTAAAATGCAGACAATACGGTTGCCATAAGTCAATAGTTGACTTGAAGGCACATACATGCTTACATACATACCTGCCACAAGGAGCATTTGATCTATAAACTGGCACAGAGGAAACAGAGGAAGGGCAGAAAAGGGTAAACAAGGAAACAGTGTGTTGTTATTTCACTGTCTACCCTCAGGTCAAAGACTGATTAAGCCAAAGGGTTTAATTAGAGGGCTGTGCCAAGGACTTCATAGAAAAACCTTGTTGTGGCCATGCTGGCTGGGGGATTCTGGAAATTGTAGTCCAAAAAGAGTGGAGAACTTGTACCTTTCCAATAGGAAATTTCCCAAGCCATCCCTCCTGTACCACCTTGCAGAGCCATACGCTGAGGAAAGAATCAGGAATAGATTCTGCCAGCTTGTGTTGGGAAGCATGCATCAATGGCCACCTCATCCTCAGGAAGCAGCATGTTATTGCCACAAATGTCCAGGGCAGTCCACTATCATTTGTTTTAACCAGTTCCATTTTTCATTGCTCTTCTGCTAACAAAAGGACACCTCCCAACATGAGTAGGGAGAAAGTAAAACCACTTACAGAGTAGCAGAGTTGGGAACTGGAAGGCCTTTCAAATGCTGAACAGCTCCTCAAGTAATTCCTCCCAACTGCCTATGGTAGTTAGAGTTGCTGTGAGCTGCAGTTCCCCAACATCTTGAGAACTGCACAGTTCCCACCCTTACCCTGTAGGATCCAGCCTTCAGAAGGGTGTCTGAGAAAAATCTTAAAGTGCACAGAGAAACACATGAAAAGAGGTGGTCTTCGAGACAGCAACAGGTAACTTAACTTATCTGTTAAGTTACTAAGCATTCACATGCTGAGAAATGACAGTAAACCAGCTTTTTACATGACACATACAACAATGAAACAATAAGGGTCATTTCTTCAGTGATGACAATGTCGTCCTATACTGTATATATTAAATTGCTGCCTGTTTGATTTGGGACACTTATTAGCACCTTCTTATCTCATTGGCTTACTGAAAAACAAGCTATTACTATTAATGTCTGACAAAACACATAAAGAGAAGCCTGTTATTCTATCAAGCAGCTCAGCTTATTTGTCTGTGGCATTCTCCTGGAGATCAAGTGGCTGGCTCTACTCCACATAAGAATGGAAAATAAGATGTGACAGCAGGAGATCTGTGACTGGATCTCACACAAACACACTTTTATAAAAAGAAAAGAAACAAGTAAGGACAAATAAAGTAGAGAGGAAGATTCAACAAGGCCACAGTCAGAGAATAACTCCTAAGCATTTTCCCTAATATAAATGACCCCTTAAAGAGGCCACTTCCCAGAGAGGACAAAACATGGAAGCATCTATGTAATGATCAATGTCACAGTGCACACTTGGTAAAATATCTGCAGACAATTTCACACCAAACCAGGCAGTATTTCCTGTTTTATGGAGTTCTAATGTCACTTCAGTTAATTCTATAATTTGCAGCTCCTGTCACTCCCATGATTTCCCCATCTCCAAAGCTCTGTTTTTATTTTTTATTGTTCAAATTCTACACATACGTTTAGAACCTTATAGGAAAAGTAACCAGAAAAGGATGTCTGAGAAAACAATATTCCTCTGTTCTATATCTCCTTCGCATAATAAATTATAAGCATATTATTTGCTCGATTGTCATAAAAATGAAGGTTTCTTGATCAAATAAATGTCTTATATTTTCATGTCAAAATATTTTCCTCTATCTTGACAGAACCTGCATTAGAGAGAAGAGACATGTGGAATAAGAGCTTAAATGTTTTCTTGGAAGGAAACCAAAGTAGGCACATCTGGTGTGGAGCATGTGTTTGTGGATGGTGGGAGAGCCAGAAAAACAAAAGGAACCAAACATCCTCCACTTCCTTTCTAAGCTACAGTAGTGTTAGAAATATTATTACATGTTGGCAGGCTCAGGAAGTTAGGATGCTCGAGTCTACATTTCAACCTAGGATTATAAATGCAGATCTCATCAAGATTATTTGTGGTCACTTCCTCTATGCAGAGATCCTTGCTTCAAACCAGAAATAGAACACTACTGTTACAGAACAGTTTCTTTCCCTGAACTTTTATCAATGCCCCAGAGAGAAGGATCATACTTCTGACTCAAGGCTTTCTAGGCAACATTAAATTTTAAAAACCACAATTAGAGAGTAAGACTGGAATGCCCAGTAAAATGCTACAGTAATTTTTTAAAAGTTTTCCCCACTATGGTTTACTATTCCTGCAATGGTGTATGCCACATCAACAAAGACGTGGCAAACTGAATCAGCTGTGGAAACAGAACTCTTCAAGCTTTAGATCTGGGTGGGAATTATGCTGTCCTTCTGATATTGCTGAAGCACCGCTCTCTTCAGATCTAGCCGGCTTAGCAAGAGGTAAAGAATGTAGTTCAACAACATCAAAAAGGACTGGACAATGCCCATTCCTGCCTTAACTTCATCATATCTGTGGGAACATTATGTCCTTGGGGAGAGGCATGGAATGGCAATCTTAGGCAAAATGCCTTGAGAAACCTCTAGCTTAAATATTGATTCAATAAATGATTTACATTGCATGCAGGATTACTAGGAAGCAAGTCCTATCAAAATTTTATGGGATATCCATGTAAAATATTCATAGGATTACATTACAAGATTATGTGAAAAGCATCCAAACACATCTCTGCATTCAAGATGTAGCTGTTTCCACTGAATGTGGGGAGCAAAAAGTTCAACTTCAATCAAAAATTGTGAATGAACAAGGATAGTCAAAGACAAGAGTAGACTCCCCCCCCCCATTAGATCTGAATGCATAATCTTTGGATTGCAACTCCCAAAATCCTCCAGCAGCTAGACCATTGACCATGTTGGCTGGGGGATTCTGGGAGCTGAAGTCCAAAAAAGTAACTCTTCCAAGTTCCAATCAATGCTCACTCTATGTAGATACATACTAAACTTTTGGCTAGACATCAATATAACGAAAATAATTAAGAATAAAGTCATTAAGCATAAGATCTCTCGAGTGACCTTCAATAAATTTTCTGTCAGGAATCAGTATAAAATTATTTTTAGGGGCCTAACAATCTGAATCAGTCTCTTTATTAGTAACAATTGCCTGCTGGCAATTTGATACATGTTGAGTCCCACCCCGAAATACTCCAAAATCAAAAAAAAAAAAAAATCATGTGTGGCTGAGATAGTAACACCTTTGCTTGCTAATAGTTCAATGTACACAAATGTTGCTTCATGCCCAAAATCATTTAATATATTATGTCTAAAATTATAAGGAGTATATGATACATAAAGGAATTTCATGTTTTGACTTGGGCCCCATCTCCAAGGTATCTCCTTATATATATGGAAATATTCCAGAATCTGAAAAAAATCCCAAACACTTCTGGTCCCAAGCATTTTGGAGAAGGGAGACTCAACCTGTAATGTGTCCTTCCCCCAAAACCTCAAGGACTGTCTGATGGGGTGCTGGGAAAAATCAACATGGACCTGAATACAAATGGCCTCTCATGGAACTTCAACTGATTTATTTTCCCCCTTCAAATTCAGGTTTTAAATGCCAATTATTGTGGCAGGTTGCAGTGGGGAGACATCGCATACAAGAGGTTTTCGGCAAGTCACTTTCAGTGTTGCTTTCCTCACAAATACACCTTGTGTTGACTCATTAAAACAAAAATATCTGTAAACCAAATTATAACCTACTGGTATATGTGGTTTAGTTATCCTGTGTAAGCCATCAGGAACTATCTATGATGTAGACCACTTGGTTTAAATGCTTCCCCTTTGCTCCTCTAAGTGACTCTTGCAGATCCAAGTATGCAATTCAGCCACAACCTACTAGGATATTTACCTGAAGGAAAGCCATACCAACTTCAATTGACTATATCCCTTGGCTGTTGATATGGTCAGCAGACTAATCAATAAATTTGTCATTTATTTATATTCCTTGGTTATAAATTATGGTTGTGTCTTTAGGTGGGGTGAGAGGTCACTGGTTTTAATGATTTTCTAGCACCAGTTCATATTGGACATGCATGTGTGGAAAGGACAGCATCTGGTGGAAAAGACAGCATCTGCATTTGCTTTCGAATAAGCTGCAATGTGGAATTTCCTTCCTAGAAAATAATGCATTAATGTATGTAAGATACACTGAAAGTTTTACCCTGCAGTACATGGCAGAAGCTTTGGTTCCTTTGTCTCACTATTCTTTATCTGCGCATCTTTTTTTTTAATCCAAAATGAAAATTATTTTTATAGTTGTATCTTTTAAATGTAAGTTAAAAAAAAGATGTGAAAGACACCATTACAACACACTGAAGATATAATGCATTAAGAATTGTCTCTCTGTAACAGAGTTTCATGCATCAATTTTTAAGGCAGTTACACTTATTTTTATGCTCAAGCAACCCAGTTGGGGTGGTGTTTGGGCAGATGAGACATTACCCACTTAATAACCTAAACATACATCCCAAAGAGGAACAGGATACAAAATGTACCTATACCTTGCATGACAGGAGGCTGGATTGCAACCTAGATGTAATTCGCTTTACCCTTGGATTCACTCCAATAGTCCAAATGAGCATCATTTGCCATGGCCACAAACTGAACTGAATATGCCTTCAGAAATTTATTTTCACAATCCAACAGTAATAACTTATTATCACCTGAAAGCAAAGTTTCACTGCCAGCCCCTGGTTGAATATATTCATCACACACATCTAAGAAGCAGTAAAAGAAAGAAACACTGAGGCCATTAGGAAAAAATTAAGCTTGGGAGAACCAAAGTACACATACCAGAAAACAGAATTTGCACCAATATGATCTTTGTGCTGGCAGAGGTTAACCCACTGGTTCATATATTTTTTTATCAGTTATTGCTTCAATAAAAAACTTAATTCTTTAATAAGTTTTCCTACTCTGGAAAACCTTACTTTTGCAGGGAGATAAACAAAAAACAAGACGTAGAGGGGCAAAGGGTTGCTCCTTTGCTCCATGGTGAGAGTCCAAGTAGGGGATGTCAACAACAGTACTACACACACACACACACACACACACACACAAGCAAGCAACAGCTCATTTGCCACACCATTGTGTTTACTTGGAGATTAATTTGTCAAACATACATTATAGCAAATTTGTGAGCTGGAAAATAAAAACACAGCTACATGGCTTGAAAACTGACTCCATCAACATCAGTTGGAAGAGCTGGAGAAAAATATGTTCAGATGGGCACGTTTATACAAGACATACTGCTAATGTCTTTCATGCCCCTAGCATGGAGGGAGAAAATCTCTCCAGCCCTTCTCAAGCACTCTGACCTTCCCATGCTTCCAACTAGAGTTGCCAGGCTTTCAAAATAGCCATGGGAAACCATTGATATTCATGGTGCATAGGGTCCAGAAATTGTGCTCTACCTAAATACTAAATTTAGATACAACGCTGGACTTTTGCAATGCACTGTACATTGGTCTACCTCTGTATCAAATTCAGAAACTTCAATTAGCTCAAAGCACAGCAGCCAGATTGATTACTGGGACATCCAGGAGTGATCACATTACACCAATATGAAAGTCACTCCAGTGGCTGCCAATTAATTTCCAGGCAAGGTACAAAGTGTAGGTTATTACCTTTAAAGCCCTACATGGTTTGGGGCCAGATTACCTACAGGATTGCCTCTTCCCATACAATCTGCCCCATACACTCAGGTCCTCTGCAGGACATTTATTCCAGTTAGCTAGGACTAGGTTGGCAACTATCAACCAGAGGACTTTTTCTTCAGTCGCCCCTAGATTGTGGAATGACCTGTCGGAAGAGATTCGACAGCTGAATACACTGTCCAAATTTAAAGGAGCGTTAAAGACCAGTCTCTTCTGGCAGGCCTATCCAGAGGACTTTTCAATTGTGAATTTTAAATGATACATTTTAAATCTGGATTGTTTGAATATGTGTACATCTTATTTGTCCTTTTAAACTGACATGTGTTTTAACTGCTGTGCTTTATTTGATTTTGTTCTACTAACTGTTGTTGTCCCCTGCCTTGATCCATGGGGAGAGGTAAGAAATAAATACTGTATTGTTGTTGCTATTATTATTATTAAATAAAAGTAAGGATTTGTTAAATTAGCCATGAATTTCTTGGAAAAACTAACACATTTTTACATAATCTCCGAATGTAAGTTAAACCATGCATTTTGTGTAAAATCCAGATTGCTTTTCTTTTTTGGCATGTATCAACAAGCCTACGAAAAGTTCTCACCTGTCAAAAAATGTGTGTCAACTATGATCAAAGTAACCTGAACATTAAATTTTGTTCGATTTGCAGAAATCCTCTCATCATTCTCACACTCCAAAACAGGGGTTTTCTGCAGTCTCCTTCATCTAAGCAAGGAACAAGCTTTCTTTGCTGTGGTTGTGCACCTTCAAGTCGTTTCCGACTTAGGGAAAACCCTATCACAGGGTTTTGCCAGGTGTCCCCAGATAAGGGACACCTGGCAACTCTAATTCAGGCTGACCAGATGTCCTAACCCACAAAGGAGGACCCAGCATGGCAAAATGTAGGACCTTCAAAAAATGTAGGGTATTCTAAAATAAAAGTCATAAAACTCTCATATAAATATAAATGCATGCTTCTTAATAATGCTCCAAATGGAGGATGTTTTGGAATTCCACCGGGACAGAAGGCTGAATGGTAGGTAAGATATGTCCTAGAAATGGAGGATGATGGCTGGTCATCTTGAGCTAAAATCACCCATATATATGTAAATGCATGCTTCTTAGCCCTGCTCCAAATGGAGGCTATTTTGGGACTCCTCCTGGACAAAAGGCTGAAATGGAGGGCAGATCCTGGAAATGGAGGACTTCTGGATGTATGTAGTCTTAACTATGGTTGTTAGTGCACAAAGACCTGCTCTGGGTACACAGCCCTCTCAAATATACCTGTGCCATAGCTGGGTTCCCACCACCCACACAGAACAAACTTTGAGAGACCTCCTGGTGTGTGTGTGTGTGTTGTGTGTTATGCAAGCTGGGTGTGTGTTATGTGTGTCTCTGTGTTATGTGTGTCTGTGTTGTGTGTCATGTGAGTGTGTGTTGTGTGTTATATGTATGTATTATGTATGTATGTATATGTTATATATATGTGTGTGTTATATGTGTGTATTATGTTTGTGTGCTGTGTGTGTTTAATACATATGTGTGTGTGTTGTGTGTGTTTTATGTGTGTGTGTGTGTGTGGTGTGTTTTATATATACATGTGGGTTTTTATATATATATATATATATATATATATATATTGGTGTGTGTGTGTGGTGTGTTTTATGTGATATAGATATATATATATTTGTGTGTGTGTTTTATATATGTGTTTTATATATATATATATATATATATGTTTGTGTGTTGTGTTGTTTTTTATATGTGTGTGTGTGTTGTGTGTGTTTTATGTGTGTGGGGTGATTTGTTTTATATATATGTGTGTGTGTATGTTATAATAATAATAATAAAATTTATTTAGATACCGCCCAATGGTTGCCCAATCCGGACGGTTTACAAGATAAAAACAATTACAATAAACAACATATCCCTTCCCCCCCCCCCTTAAAACAGTATTAAACAATGATATAGTTAATATATGTGTGTGTGTGTGTGTTTTATGTGTGTGTTTATATGTGTGTGTGTGTGTGTGTGTGTGTGTGTGTGTGTGTGTGTGTGTTTTATGTGTGTGTTTATGTGTGTGTGTAGTGTGCGTGTGTGTCTTATTGCTGCCCCGGCGCAGGTGAACTGTGCAGGTGAGTTCCTTCCCCCCCCCCCCCGTTCTCTCTCTCTCTCTCTCTCTCTCTCTCTCTCTCTGCCCTCGCTCCCTCCATTCCTCCCTCGCTGCGCCTCCCAGCCCTGGAGCGCCGCCGCACCTGGCCGCCCTTTGCCCACTCTCCTGCCGGGCCGCCCTTCGTCCCCGGGTCCCGAGCAGCAGCCTTTCTTCGTACCTGGCTCCTGACGCCCAGGGAAGGCGGAGGCGGAGGCGGAGGCGGAGGGGCGGTGTGGGCTCACCTTAACGGGGAAGCCGGGCTGGGGGGCTCCTCGGCGGAGGCAGCGGCGGTGGGGGTCCCGGTCCCAGTCCCAGAGGCATCGCTGGGGTGGTAGGCGGTGAGGACCACGCCCGGCTGGGAAGCGGACCAGCGGCTCATGGCGGGAGCGCGGAGGGCATGGCGGTGGAGGCGACGGAGAAGGACCGGGTCCCCTTGGAGCCAGCCAGCGAGCGAGGCAGGCGCTTCAAGCCCGGAGGGGAGGGAGGAAGCCGGCCAGCCGAGGGGGAAGGAAGGAAGGAAGGAAGGAAGGAAGGAAGGAAGGAAGGACGGACGAAGGAAGGAAGGAGGAGCCCAAGCCAGCCAGCCCTCCCACGGTAGACCGGGACTCCCGCCGCGCGGCATGGGACTTTGCCCAGCCGCAGTGTTTCAGCCTTCCTCCGCCACCGAGGGAGGAGGATCTCTTTACTCTGCTGCACACTCCTCCACCACCATCAGGGTCACTGGACGTCCTCCTTTTCCAGGGCACGCCCTCCATTTCAACCTCCTCCTGTCCAGGCGGAAACTTCCCAAACGTCCTCCTTTTGGAGCATCGCTAAGCAGCAACGTGGTCTTTGGACGCTTAAGACTGGATCTGCCACTTCGTTTCCATACACAAAGGATTTGGAATTAGAATTGACATCCATATATATATATATATATATATATGTCTGTGTGTGTGTGTGTGTCTGTGCCTGGCCTCCATTCCACCAAATGCATCTGAGGAAATAGACTGAAGTCTACAAATGCTCATGCTGCCAATTTTTCTTTCAGTCAGGGGGGTTGCAGAATTCCAGAAATAGTGCAAATTGAGTCCACTTTTAGGGTTAGGGTTAGTGCTAGGGAATCATGGGATTTTTTTTTTCTGAGACATTGAGCCTTCTCTGTCAGAGAGCTCTGGTGCCACAATAAAATACAGTTCCCATTATTCCCTAGCACTAACCCTAAAAGTGGACTCAGTTTGCACTATTTCTGGCAGTCTCAAAGGTGCTACAAGATCTCGCTGTGTACTGATTCTACAGACTAACATGGCTATATCTTTGAATTCTAAGAAGCATAGATTTATTTATGCGAGTCTTTTTGGCTCAAGGTGCCCAGAGCAGCCCTCCTTTTCCAGGACACATCCTACATTTCAACCTTCTGTCCAGGAGATGTTCCAAAAGGTCCTCCGTTTGGAGCATCACTAAGAAGCATGGATTTATTTATATGAGTCTTTTTGGCTCAGGTGCCCAGAGATGTCCTCATTTTCCAGGACACATCCCACATTTCAACCTCTGTCCAGGAATTCAAAGATATAGCCATGTTAGTCTGTAGAATGAAACATAGAGCACCTTTGACATTACTGAAAGAAAGAAGTTGGCAGTATGAGCTTTCGTAGACTTCAGTCTATTTCCATGTTGCTGCTTAGTGATGCTCCAAACGGAGGACGTTTGGGAAGTTTCCGCCTGGACAGGAGGAGGTTGAAATGGAGGGCGTGCCCTGGAAAAGGAGGACATCCGGTGACCCTGGTGGTGGTGGTGGTGGTGGTAGTGGGGGAGGAGTGTGCAGCAGAGTAAAGAGATCCTCCATTTGTGGTCCAGGAGGCATTCCAAAAGGTCCTCCATTTGGAGCATCACTAAAGCATGGATTTATTTATATGAGTCTTTTGGGCTCAGGTGCCCAGAGATGTCCTCATTTGCCAGGACACATCCTACATTTCAACCATCTCTCCAGGAGGTGTTCCAAAAGGTCCTCCATTTGGAGCACTGCTACGAAGCATGGATTTAAATTCAGGCCCCCTCCCTCCCTCCATATGGAATGTGGTCTTCCTACTTTTCTACTACCTTCTACCCTTCCTAGCATTATTGTCTTTTCCAATGAGTACATTGTTCTCATGACGTGACCAAAGTACAACAGTTTGATCATCTTGGGTCCAAAACAGACAGGCGAGAAAAAGTGGCTTCTGGCATCTTCAGGGGTGGAGTGTGCACATGATGCACATCCCAAAAGCTGTGTGTGGAATGGGCCAAGAGCCCTCAAACCGGAATAGCCAGCACAAAAAAGGCTGGCAAAAAGCTGCTCTTGCCAACAGCCAGGTTGGAGCCCACAGAGGTGGTCCGGATCAAGACCAGGCCTTGCAGTTGCTGTGGTCCCATGCCAACCTGGGGCTGACTGGCACTGAAGCAGCCAGAGGCCTCTCCAAGCTGCCAGTCTGCATGATCCTTTGGCTTCCAGGGAGATTTCAGGTTATTTATTTATTTGTGGTCTTTTTGGCTATCCATGATCTCCTTAGAATTCTTATCCAGCATCACATCTCACGAGTTGATTTTCTTTCTGTCTGCTTTCTTCACTGTCCTCCTCACACATCCGTACATGGTGATGGGCAATACGGTGGCTTGAACGATTCTAACATCAGTGCTCCATTGTATACCTTTATACTTTAGGATTTTGCCTAGTTCTTTCATAGCTGCCCTTCCCATTCCTAGTCTTCCTCTTATTTCTTGGCTACAATATCTGCTCTGTTCAATGTTTGATCCAAGGTATGGGAACTCTTTTAACTATTTCGATTTTCTCATTGTCTAGGTTGAATTTATGTAGATCCTCCGTGGTCATTATTTTTGTTTTCTTTATGCTCAGCAGTAAGCCTGCCATTGCACTTTCTTCTTTGACCTTCCTTAATTGTTCCAACTCTGTGATGCTTTCTGCTAGCAGTATTGGTATCATCCACCTATCTTAAATGGTTAATGTTCCTTCCTCCTATCTTCACTCCTTCTTCTGAGTCTAAATCTGCTCTTATATTCCCTATATCAGGGGTAGGCAACCTAAGCCCCGGGGGGGGGCTGGATGCGCCCCCCCAAGGCCTTTGGACCAGCCCCAGGCTGGTCCTGCCGCCGCCGCCGCCGCCCGCCATGATGATATTGATTATTGTTGTTATTACTTGTTCTTGGGGTTTTCTTGGCAAAATCTCCACAGGGGTTTTGCCATGGCTTTTCTGGGGCTGAGAGAGTGTGCATGCATATTTTTAAATTTTTTATTTTTTTATATTTATTTATATTTATTTATTTATTTATTTATTTTTGGTGCTTCAGCCCCCCAACTTTCTGAGGGACAGCAACCCGGCCCCCAGCTCAAAAAGGTTGACCTACCCCTGCCCTACATTAAAACCCCATGTTTTAAAAACTCATTAAAAACCCATAACAAGTAAGTTGCTTGTTTTGACATTCAAGGCCCTGCATAACCTAGCTCCACCTCATCTTGCAGCTCTTATCTCTTCTTACCAGCCTGTTAGGAATCTGCGCTCTGGGAATACTGGTCTTCTCACCAAGCCAAGGGTTTCCTCCTTCTTGACTCTGCTTCATCCTTTTTCTCTTGCCACCCCCTATTCCTGGAATCGCTTCCTGTAAACTTGTGGTCTGCTCTTTCTCTTGCCATTTTAAAATCCAAATTGAACCCTTTGTTTTTTTCTAAAACTTTTGGAATCTCAGATTAATGCTTTATATTTTTTATTATGATTGATTACCGGTATCTGTTTTATTCTGTATTTTACATTTGTGTGTGCAGCTCTCTCTTTTTGCATTGTAGTTTATTATTGTATTTTAATGCTGTATCTTAGTATTTTGTATTATTGAAGTAGTGTTAAATGTTTTCTTCTGTTGTAAAGTGTCATGTACATGGACAGCACTGTATAAATAAATGATATATCAGTACGTAGCAAGATCTTTTAGCACCTTTGGGACTAACTGAAAGAAAGAAATTGACAGTATAAGCTTTCGTAGACTTCAGTCTCCTTCCTCAAATGCATCTGAGGAAGTAGACTTTAGTCTAGGAGAGCTCATGATGTCAATTTCTTTCTTTCAGTTAGTCTCAAAAGTGCTACAAGATCTCTCTACATACTGATTCTACAGACTAACATGGCTATATCTTTGAATTCTAAATAACATGTGTACGTGTGCATGTTTAATATATATAGGTTTTTAACATACATGCACACACACATACAGGTTTTAAAAACCTATAGATAGATATAGATATAATGGAGAGAGAGAGAGGAAGGGGGCACTTGTAAGACTAAGGGCCTTTACAGACTGTCAGAAATAATGCAGCTTGAGGCCACTTTAACTGCCCTGGCTCAGTACTAGGGAATCATGGGAACTGTAGTTTATTGTGGCACCAAAGCTCTCTGACAGAGAAGGCTCAATGTCTCGGAGAAAACTTCAATTACCATGATTCCCTAGCACTGAGCCAGGACAATTAAAGTGGTCTCAAACTGCATTATTTCTGGCAGTCTGTAAAGGCCCTAAGTGGATTATTTTAGTTGGAACTCTTGTGGGTTGCAATCCATTTGTGCAGATGCATTCTTCCTGCCTTAGGTGTGTTACTTTGTTGGCTTTTTCCTCTTCTTGTCCTTTTTCCCTCCTCTCTCTTTTCTTGTGCCTTTGCCTAACACAAAACAAACTGAGAGCATTTCTTATTAACCCTTTCTCTACAGGGCTTTACAGGACAGCTGCTCAATATCTCAGTCCGGCAGCAGTCCCAGCAACAACCTGAGAAGTGACTCCCAACCTACAGTCCACTGTTTCAATGGCAAACTCCTTTTCTCTTGTCTTTCTCTGCATGGAAAGAGGCTTTATGGGAAATGGGAAGCTACCCTTTACAAGGGACAAGTTTTGCATAGAGTTGGGTGGAAACATAAATGACAGGGAAACAGGCGTGGAGGAACAAGCAGTGATTCCTGTCGTAAATTTAGATTGTAAATCTGAGAGTAGGGAGTGTCCTATTATCTTGTAAACTGCTCTCAAGGCTTTTTGGCTAAAGAGCGGCATATACTGTAAATGCTTTAAATAAATAATAAGTGTTCTTGGCCCCCAAATCAGGCTGTTAGAAGAAAACAAGACTTTCTGGCTACAGAAAATTCGTCTTGATTTTGCTTTTATTTTGTTTAGAAAAGACCATGCCATATAAAAACCATTCCTGTATCCTTTGTCTCTCTCTCTCTCTCTCTCACACACACACACACACACACACCATCAGTATCTCCTCTATTTGCTTGACTGCTGATGATGACTAAAGAAATCCATTTGCCAGACAGAAGACTTTTGTTTTAATTCAGACAATCCATCTGCCCTCATGGTATGTATGGGCAAACAGCTAATAAAAGTGTGTGTGTGTGTGTGTGTGTGTGTTGGAGATGGATTTGATAACTTTTATATATTTATTTGAAAGGTTCTCCTGAATTACTGCCAGTAGGGCTACCTTGCCAAATGTTTAGATTATAACTGAAATATTTTATCCCTGAGTTATACCACACATTGGTATAGCTTAGAGATGGAAAATGTAAGCCCCCATGACCATTCATCATTGAATATGCTGATAAGGGTTGGTGGGTGTTGCATTCCAACATCTGAACAGCTATATCTTATGCATGGTGTTAACTAAGCTTTAAAGCAGGAAAGGTCCTTTACCTTTCCCAGTGGCTGGTTACACCAGTGTTACTCCAACTTGGTGGTCCATGGACCTGTGTCAGTCCACAAGCCATAGACCATTCCTGGTGAAAGAAACAATCATAGCACAATTATGGCATCAATCCCTGGCACACTGAAATGCTGGCCTCTCATATCACACAACTTGAGACGCAATGTGTTACACCATCCTTCACGCATCCACATTTATTGATTCCAGTGGGCACAAGTATGACACCAGTCCCTGGAAAGTCAGGTAAAGAATTGCTGCCCCCTCCCCTCCATATCACATAACTAGAGATGCAGTGGATTACAGCATCCTTCACTTATCCACACTCATTGATTTCAAACTCATACAGTGTTAGACTGCTTGCCCATCAGTTAGGTTCAGTCATCAGTCCCATCCTATACATGTTTACTTTGAAGTCCTGCCCCAGCTTGACATATTGACCTAAATTGTAAATATAACTATGTTGCTGTTTGTGTACAGAGCTGTTAGCAACTGGTCTAGTCTGACTCTGAGATTTGATTTGTTGTTCTCATGCTCTGGCCTAACGACTGACTCAAATCCAGGGTTAGGCAACTGTGGCCCTCCAGTTCTTTATAGAGTATGACTTTCATAATCCCTCACTACTGGTTATACTGACTAGGGCTAATAGGAACTGTAGGCCAAAAATAGCAGGATGGTCCCAGTTGCCCTGCCCTGCTCTAGTCCATCCACTAAAACTCCCTCTTAAGAAAGAGCAAATTTCAGCTTGAATTCTAAAATATATGTATTTATTGAAGAAACTGACAAGCCACCTTTAAAATATAAGTATCTGCCTAAAGTGATATACAAATTTATATAAATGTACATATCCAACAAAAATCACAAGTCATATTTTAAAACTAAAGTCAGAAATTACACCATAGTCAATCACATTCAAGATGTTCTAATTACAAGCAGGCAGAAATAAAAAATATATACAAGATTGGCATAAAAGACGAGTCATACTGGACTGGAAGGGCTGCCATCTGCACTGAAACTCAGGTATGCTGGGGCAAGCTGTTGGTAGTTATTTGTAAGGAAAAGACATTGCCACATAAGTTTCAACAATGAACCCTCATGTTATGAAATAAGATTCAGAATTATTGACAGCCAGTAATGGAGCAGAATGAAGACTGCTACTGAAATAATGGCTGTGGACTAAAAAATCTAGAGGGTTCCTTCCAATCTAATTATATGAGCACATTTGTGAAATTTCCCAACTACTTTCCTGTTCAACTTCCCCTTTTTGAATCAAGTGAATCATTTGAGGCATCTGTTTCAAACCATGCTGAATCTGATCTACGCAAACACAGCTGGTTATATGTGGAGATGTTTGCTGTACAGTTTGCCACAAGGCATGTGTAATACATGCCAGTTTACTATTCACAATCTGCTTCTTTTGGCTCTTTGAATTGTCCTTTCTTCCTACATATTATATTTTCTCTCGCACCACACTACAGCTTCCTTGTTCTGTCAAGGAGTAGTGGGAGCAGGGGCAGAGCCCATCTCATCTTTAACTTTTCTGGAGATCCAGAGTCCAACTAGCTGGGTAACTAGAAGTAACAACACATCACATCCAGTTGCCCTTTGAGCCATTGGGGTGGATGAGACACATGAAACAGCATTATACTGTACAGCCTTGTATAGGTTTTGTAAAAACAGGTTTTAGGCTTTTCTTCTGCTTTTCGGGACAAAAAAAGAAAGGGGGGAATGCCAGAGCCTTTTGGGGGTCAGCTGGAGTTCCAAGGATTGGACTGTATCTCCTCCCCAGGGCCAGAAGATCCCCACTCCTATGTTTCCAATGTTTAATTACACTTCTGTTATCTGAATGGGCCCAAATGGGCCTCAGTTATTAAAATTAGAGCTGGTGTCCAAAGAGAAGGACATACCTTCCAACTATCCCAGTTTGATAGGGACAGTCTCAATTACTCCTCTGTCATCTCTTTTTTTTTTTCCCCAGCAGCCTTTAAATTTAAAACATCCCAGTTTCTCTCTCCTTCTCCCATTTTGCCCTTTCATTCTTGGTTTATTTCAATTGCTGCAAACTGAGTTCAAAGCAGAAAAGTAGTTAGTGCTTAATTAACTCAGCAGTTGAGGCAAAATTTACAATGCATATTGTAATTGTAATGTTTGTAATGTACAAACAGTGTAAAATTTTGTTATACCAGATGGTGTGGGGCACAGTGTAAATCTATTCTGTAAGGTCAAGCAGAATCAAATTGGAGACTTTAAAGGTAAATATCAAAAAAAGAGGCAAAGGTAAAGGTATTCCCCATTGACAAGGTTGTCAAGTCGTATCCAGCCATAGGGGGCGGTGCTCATCTACGTTACTAAGCCGAAGAGCCAACGTTGTCAGAGAATACTCTGTGATCATGTGACCAGCATTATTGCATAGAATGCTTACCTTCCCACCCAAGTGGTTATCTACTTGTATTTGCATGCTTTTGAACTGCTAGGTTGGCCGAAGCTGGGACTAGTGACAGGAGCTCACCCCATCATGCAGCATCTGGGCCTCGAACTGCCAACCTGCCAATCTTGCAATCAACAGAGTCAACATCTTAACCACTAGAGCCACTGCATTCCCTAAAGACCCAAAACAACCTAACTTTTCCAGAGAAATTTACAGTGGTTTTTACTGTAAAAAGTAAAACGTAAGAGCAGTAGAATTTAGATGAGCTGTCACTGAAAGAGGGGGACTTAAAAATGGGAGACGAGGCTGCCACCTGAACGGACAGTGTGCTAAATCAGTAGGTGTTGCAAGACAAAGATTATAATTATTTGAAAGCAGATTTACTAAATATTTGTCACTTTTAGAATTCCAGATCCCATCTGCACATATTCACAGAGTAATTAAATGAAACCATTAACTGGGCTATTAACGTGTCCAAATTTAAAACACTGATTTTAATTATTGATTGTGAAAACATGTTCAGCACTCATAGTTCAAATTGTATACCATTCACTCAGAAGAAAATAACTTTGTTTCATACATTGTGGATTTTAAAAAAGCTAATTGTTCCTATAGTTACTCTTAAGTACATTCTTAAAATGTACTTTATAAATGATAAAAGGGTCAAGTGAGTCTTGTCAGATGATGACATTATCCGGCAAGCATTATTTGCTTAGATCCATTAGCTGTACGGAGTACACTGACCTCTCAGACTTAACTACCAAATCAACATTCATAGAATAAGTCTATAAATAATCTTTTTTACAGATTTCCATAAACTGCTGCTACTGAGATAATATGATTCTCATTCAAGTGGCAATTCAATTACTATTCTCTATGCTGTCTCAAGCATGGTCATAGATGATGTCCACAATATCACTGGTAATGACCATCTTTGAGCTGGTATATTTTATTTTTGTTTTGTTTTTTAACTTTTAAATAGCTAGGTGCATTTCTTTCTGTAACAGTAATGGATAAAGAATGTATGTTCATGTATGCCCCAGTTTTGAGGGCTTTCAAAATCACCTCTTCCCCCTCCACTTTTTATATTAGGAACCTTTCCCCCACTTGGTTTACAATCTGTCTTCTGTCTCATTTGCTCTCCACTGCTAAAATCAGAAGTTGGTTTTTTTATACGGCAAACATCTTACATGCATGAAATGCATTTGAATGTGGCATTTTCAGAAGCTCCCTTTTTTTTTTTTTACAAGATTATGATTGGCTGGAGCCAAAGATACCTATGTACAAGTGGAAAGTCATTTCTGCTTGTTCACCAGGAGTGCTGAATATTACAGTAGTTCCCCCCCCATTCCTCAAAATCCTTTGGAGACTCTCCCAGAGTGAAATTGTTTTATGCAGGGAGATGTTAACTAAGGAAGAAAGAAATCTGGAAAGAGATGCTCCCCAGTGCCATCTTTGCACTTTGTGCACAGCATGTTTTGGATCCAGCTCACTATTCACCATTGCAGGGGCACTTCCTTCCCCACACACAGATTTCAAATTTTAAAGAGTCCTAATTAAATGAACAAGAAAGGGAGCTGTGAGGGCTTATACAAAGGTCAAAAATTGTATAGAGGGTTATCAAGGGCAAAGTTTCTCTTTTAAAGATCGTGGGGCAAACACGAGCCATAAAACTAGCTAATTAATCTACATTGAATGCAAAGGTAGAAAGTATCAGTATTAGCTGTCATTGTAAAAATGGCTCAGTTCAACAGATTTTCTTCCTGTTCTACTGCTCAAGGCTTCTTGCCTCATTTTCATCAATTAATGTTGTAATTAATGCAAGACTATGGAAATATGTTTCTTTCATCTGTTTTACGTTAAGTTATGAATAATGTTTTTATTGAATAAATAAAAGAATCTAATGAAAACAGCGTAATTTGTATTATTTCACAATGTTTCCAGTGCATGAGCAAATAAAGTTCTCTCTCTCCATACTGTGAATCCAATCTTTATTTACAAAACAAATTTAGTGTTGTGCTTCCATGAAGCTTAATTTTGTTCTCTTTGACCATAAACAAAACTATAGCATCAGAGTGGTGTGTGTATTTATAAAGAGACCATGTAAACAAGCCTTCATAGTCAGCGTTTTAAAACTCTGTCCTCACTTTGTGAAACACAATTGCTATATTAAAGAAAAGATTAGTGGTGAAAAGAGTGAAAGTTGCATAGCTATAAAGTTGCTTTACAGTGAATCCTGGTTATTTAGGTTTTGTTTCATCCTGGTCTAGTATTGTTAAATGACTTGCATTTCAATAAAAACTAATGCAATATTATACTTGGGTCTCTGGTCTTATATGTGCTTACCTGGGAGTAAGCCTCACTGAACTTGGTGGAGCTTACTTCTCAGTAGATATGTATAGACTGCACTGTAACAGGTCAATGGGCCTTTACACACTGCCAGAAATAATGCAGCTTGAAACCACTTTAACTGCCCTGACTCAGTGCTAGGGAATCATGGGAACTGTAGCTTATTGTGGCACTAGAGCTCCTTGACAGAGAAGGCTCAATGTCTCAGAAAAAAAAACTACAATTCCCATGATTCCCTAGCATTGGGTAAGGGCAGTTAAAGTGGTCTCAAGCTGCATTATTTCTGGCAGTCTGTAAAGGCCCAATGTCCGTAGGACTTCAACTTAATTTACCTATACACTTCAATATATTTCATTTAAACATGAAAATAGTTTTTGAACTTTGTAGTTTTATTTTATAGATTTGTCTAAAAGGGGTATATTGGTGCTCTCTGGTGGTTGTTTTTGTAACTATTCTTAATAAGCTAATGGTAATTCATGAAAGAGATTTAGAAGATTTAAGCCTTTAACAGGAACAGCAGAATGTATAATGAACAAACATGCTATCTCTTACATTTATGGAACAAGAACTGAATTTTCTTCCAAGATACAACCATTTTAAATGTACTGAGATGGTTTAAACAGGAATAGTGATAATTTGCATGAGGTTATACGTAAATATCTACCCAACTTTGTTTGCATTGTCTCTGCAATGAACTGAGATGAGTAAAAGTTCAGTTACAGCTTAGCCCTATGTAACAGTTCCAAGGGGCTCCCTCACAGGTGAGCAGGCAACTAACTACGCAATCCTATGGACTGGACAAGTTTTGTTGAGTTCAATGGGGATTAGCATTGCATCTGGAACCTACAAATATGGATTTGCACAGCAACTGAAACCTACAACTCCCACTGACCATACAAAATGAATTTCCATGCTTAATTGTTCAAAAGACATGGGAGATTATCGCACATCTTAAAAACCCAGCTTCTCTCTCCCGAATTGGTCTAATTCGGGCTGCAGCCATGCGATAGGACCCAGCTGCAGCCCAAATTAGACTTCAATTCGGGAGAGGTAAACTGGGTTTGTAAAATGTGAGATAATCTCCATGGCTGGAAACCCTAAGGAACTACAGTGTCTTGCAGGAATATTTATACACACATGCCTTTGACTTCTCCACATTTTGTTGTGTTACAATCTGTACATGAAATTGATTTAATTGGCATTGTTACCACTTGATGTACACTTCCTCTCAAATGCCTTTGTATTTGGCTCATCCATCCTGCTCCCAATATTGGCCACTATCCCAGTCGCTTAGGAAATCCATTTCCACAAAATGCTGCTGCTGCCACCACCACCACCTTTCATTGTGGTAAATAGTGTTCTCGGTACAATGAGCATTGTTAGTATTTTTCAGCAAGTCCAAAAAGTTTCTTTTTCTTCTCAATACACCAGAGAACCTTTTCCTAAAAGCTTCTTCTATAAAGCCCTGAGTTGTGGAGCATCTGATTGATACTTGTGCCAGTGATGGTTTCTTTCATCTCATCTTTGGATCCCTCTATCTTCATCAGATTTACCAATGACTTCTTGGTTGCTTCTCTTATTAATGGCCTCTTTATCCCATCATTGAGTTTTGGTAGACAGCCTTCCCTAGGTAGACTTTTACTTGTTCCATATTGTCACTGCTTTGAAACTACAAGTTTAACTGTACACTTCAAGATGTTACTAGTTTGGAATATATTTTATAACCCAGTCCTGATTGGTGTAAAACTTTATCTTAATCTTACTTAAGATCCTCACAGGAAGGCTTTCTCTCTGTCCTACCACCACAACTCAAGTTGTGGAATTCCCTCCTATGGGAGACTCCCAAGTTGTGAAATTCCCTAAGCAATCCTTTGGCTCTTCAACTGAAGATTATTAGTGGGGTGTGATATGCTTTTATCTTAATTTGATACCTGCTGCCTGGAGTCCCATGTTGCGGGAAAGGCAGAATATTAAATAAATAAATTTATTTTTATATCTGATTTTTTTCCCTGCCTTCTAATATCGTTGGTTGCACATAATATCTATCATAAGATCTCCCAGACCAATTTCATTTAATGATGAAAGAGTTCATAAAACACGAGGAAACAATAGAATAGATAGATGCTTGCCACAAAGGAGGCCTACAGCTTATGCTGCTGCTACACTGTAGGATTAATGAAGTTCTACACTGCTTTAACTGTCATGGCTCTAGCCTATGGAATCCTAGGATTTGTAGTTTGTTGTGGCACCAGAGCTCTCTGACAGAAAAGGCTAAGTATTTGACAAAACTACAAATCCCAGAATTCCATAACATTGAGCCATGGTAGTTAAAGCATGTCAAACTGCATTAATTATGCAATGTAGATGCAGCCATAAAGAGCTTTACTTCACAGACTTTACGCACTTTTTCTAAACTCAACTTGTATAGTAGCTCCTTTAGTTTACTGGTCGAGGACTTGGAGATATTATTTGAAAGAGAAAAAAAGGGTTCCCTTCAGTAGTGTTGCCATCCCTGGTGTCACCCTATGTGAGGGTGGTGAGGAGACTGCCGGGCAGGGGGCCAGCCAAAAGGGCACACTCAGCTTTTTCCTGTGCTGCTGCAGTGTCAACAAGAGGAGACAGCTCAGCCTTTCTCATCCTGCAGCAGGAGGAGGGTATGACCAGGTCTCACCCCTCTTCTGGGGTGTCACTCAGTGCAGGAAGCACCCCTAGTGATGTCACTGGTTTCCTTCTTGCCAAATAACTTTGATTCTGTCCTATCAGAATGCTTTCAAAATCAAAATCTACCTCCTTAAGTTTGCCTTCTGAGACTGAATAAACGTAACTTGTGCTATATACATGGGGTTCTGTATGTAGCCAACCGTATAATTAGGCACATTTATTCTTAGAAGAGTCTTTTTGCCTTTGGTATTTTGTAGAGTGGGCCAGTCAGTTGTTATCAATATCACAGACAGGACTTAGGGGGGAAGCAGACCCCTTCCCCAAAACATCCTCGGAGCAGCCGGCCCTCCGCACGGCCGGCACTCCGAGGATGACCTCCTGCTGCAGCATCCGTACATGCTGCAGCGGAAGAATTGCCGAAGATGTGCCGGCAGCCTTTTGCGGCGCACCTTCGGCGATTTGTGGAAGGAGCGCTATTTTAGGCGGCGAAGCTGCGCTGCGGGGCCGAGGTGTGCAGATACCTCGGCCCCGTGGCGCAGCTTCCTGGGGTGGCCCCGTGCCGCCCGTCTGCTTCCCCCCTTTGTTAAAAAGCCTCCAGAGGATTATGAAGAAAATATGAAGAGTCTGGGGTACAAGGAGAGTGTTCAATTTTTTGTATGGGATAGGTGATGCTGCTTTCCCTTACCTCCCTTAATAGGCTGGTGTGAATTTCTTTGAAAATGAACAGCGCCGTCTTGGAGCCAGGGAAGGGGAGGAGCAGCCGGACGCCCCAATCCCTTCCCGAGGACATCATCAGAGCATGCACCGTTGCACACGGCGAGCGCTCCAATGACGTCCTTCCGGTGCAGCCTCCACACGAGCTGAGCCAGAAGGAGCGTGGAAGAGGTATGTGGCGCCTCTTCCGGCGCCCCTTCTACTCGCTCTGGAAGAAGCGGCATTTTAATGCTCCTTCTAGGGCCAGCAGAAGGGTGTATTGGAGGTGTTGCGTGTGTTGCTTAGATAAGCAACCTCCAAAATTCAGGATAAGTAGAAAGGCTAAGGAGTGATGATGCTTGTGTAACCATTTTAGCCCTTCTTATATTCTGCCCAATTTGAACCAAAGTCAGAGAACATGGAATAGGGTGGGTTCATACCGCAGCTGGTCAGGTTTTCTCAGTGGCTGAGACAACCTTTCCAGAGAGGCCAGAATGGAGCCCGTCTTTCATTCCTTCTGTCAGCAGGAAAGTTTTGGGGGGGGTTTAAATTCCAACAGGCTTTTAGAACTGCATGAAGAGCTTCTAAGAGGGTGGTGCATTGTTTAAATAGTAATGTTTTAAATTCCTTTTTTATTATTGTAATGGTATGTTTTAAATTGTTTTAATAACAATAGTTTAATTCTTTTAAAATTTTTGATCTTGTGCATGTTTTTAGTTACATTATACTCACTTTAATGTGGAAACTGCTTTGAGTCCTACTTTTGAGGAAAACAATGAAATTAATGATAAATAACAAAATTGATGGGTCATGTACGTGGAACCGGCAGTAGTACAAGCAGAAGGACTCAAACATCCAGCATGTTCCAAGTAAGCATGCAGTGCCAGAGTCCACCCAAACATTTAAAATTCTGTTCATGGGGAGGAGGCACAAGGAACCTTATTCAGGTGCCTTTCAGACCTACCATGGGCTTTGTAGAATGATAAAACTGCATCCTAAACTTGTTTATCCCAACGTCCTGAACAGTTCACTGCAGTTTACTTTGTAGTAAAGGTTCTGCTCAAGTTTTAAATTTATTATTTGAAAAGAAAAGTGGAAATATATGCTGAATCTTTTGATTTTTGTCTGTAAAAATGCTTAAAATTGCAGCTAGGTACTGGCAGCTAGAAAACCTTCATTTAGACTTTTGGAAATACCCACTGACTGGTTGACCTTGGGCAAGTCATATTCGCTCAGCCTCAGAGGATAGCAGTAAGAAACTTGCCAACAAAACTCAATGAAGGGTTCACTTTAGAGTTGCCATAAACCAGAAATGACTTCAAGGTACACAACAACAACAATGTGGTTAAAAGGAGGGGGAAACCACATTCCTATTTGTTTAGAAGTGTAACTTTTATATGAACCCAGTGTACTACATTTTGTACACAAATAGCTCAAAATATTTAATCAACAAGTAGTTTGTAGATTAAATTACTTCCTCAAGTCTAACCATAAATGTACTAATTAAGAATACATTTCTTTATCTTGTTTTTAAACACTTTTCAAATGTTTCCAGGTGGAAATAGTTTGCCGCTGCATTTAGTTGGTTGTTTGCCATCTGCTGGCTGAAATACAATGCTGTTCTCAAGCCAAAGCATTGCAGGAGTGGGCTAATTTCAGAGCAGATAAAGCATGTGGTATCTGCTAGCACAATGCTTCAGAAAGAAACCAGGCCCAGTTGTATCATCTACACCAGGGACAGGCAACCTTTTTGAGACCTGGGCCGGTCTCCCGTCGCCCAGGTCTCGGCTGGGCCGAGGGGGGGGGAATGGCGGCGCGTGCTCATGCACGCGCACACACCCTGTTGGAATATATTCTTGATACTGGTTAAGATTATCAAGAAAGAAGAAAAGATTGTTTAATCTCTTCAGCAGAGTAAGGCACTGCAGAAGATGGCGAGCAGGAACACACACTAGGTCCACCTAAATTCTCCACACCCACATGTCTATAAAAACAAGTCAGACATTTTTGAGTAGAATAATAAAAATAAACTTTACTTACAAAAGGTCATGTATATAAAAATATACAGGTTAAACTTTAGTTGCAAGACAGAAAATAAGTAGCTCTGCATGCTTCCTGGTCAGCCATGTTAGAAGAAGGAAAAGAGCGGGAACAGCAGAGTAAAGAAGGATTTTAAACTTAGGCCAGTAGGGGAAGTGAGCTCAGTTAAAAGACAGGAAATGAGGAGGGGCTACGAGTGGGTGACAAAACCACAGACATGCATAAAACACATTCCTAGAGAGACCAGCATGCGAGGTTGCTATATCCCAACACACCCTCCTCCACCGCGCGCCCACCGTGCACGTGGCCGCTACTGTAGCCGCCACCATAGCGCGCGCGACCGCCATTTTGGATGTCCAAATGGCGGCCGCGACGCGTTTGCGCATGCGCAAGAGTACTGCGCATGCGCAAATGCGTCGCGACCGCCATTTTGACTTCCAAAATGGCGGCCGCAGCAAGTGCGGCCGAAAACACACCCCGACGGTGGTGAGCGGCGGCGGCGGCAGCGACAGTAGGTTGCCGGGGCCGTAGGTTGCCGGTCCCTGATCTACACCTTAATAGAGTCCTAGCAGGTGACCTTCAGCACTTGTTCTAATTTACACATCAGTTAGTTTTCTGAAGTGGTATCGTTTTTTAAATGGGAAATGGGCTTCTTGACAGTTCATCTTGGAACTTTCTATCATTGTGTCTTTTTGGAAAAACTAATGTGATACCCTCAAGGGGAGCATAGAGAATGGGACACGGACTGTAGGGTTTGTCCTTGAGTGTCTGTGAGTTTTCTTTCAGAAATGGCCCACACAAAAGGACTCATCTGACCAGTATAAAGAAGGAATAAAAGCATACCTTCCAACTGTCCTCATGTGGCAGAAACAGTTCTGATTAACTCTCTATTGTCCTACTCTTCAGCTGCTTTTGGGGGGATGCAGACAGCGAAAAGCGCCGTCTTTAAGCCCAGGAAGGGGAGGGGCAGCCAGACGCCGGGCGCTCCAACCCCTTCCTGAGGACGTCATCGGAGCACCCACCGTTGCCACGGCGGGCGCTCCGATGATGTCCTTCCAGCTCAGTGTCTGGACATGCTGAGCCGGAAGGAGCACGAAAGAGGCGCCCGGTGCCTCTTCTGGCGCCCCTCTCAGCTCCTCTGAAAGGAGCGCTATTTTAGTGCTCCTTTTCAGAGGCGCCAGAAGGGTGGATCGGGGCCGGGGCATGGGGCAGTCTCGGTCCCAATCCGCAGCTTCTCGGGGCGGCCCATGGCCGTCCATCTGTAGAGACCCTTTAAAATGATCCAGTTTTTTCTCCCCCTTCCTCTTTTCCCCTTCATCTTCATCTTACTTTAATTTCTACAAGCTGAGTTCAAAGTGAAGGGCAACATCTTTCTCTTTCCAATAGACTTAGGGAGAAGCAAACTCTGCAGCCTCTCCTATTAACTTAGGGCAGGGGTAGGCAAGCTAAGGCCCGGGGGCCGGATGCGGCCTCTCAAGGCCTTTGGACCGGCCCCAGGCCGGTCCTGCCACCACCACTACCGCCGCCCACCACCGCCCACCGCCCGCCATGATGATATTGATTATTGTTGTTATTACTTGTTCTTAGGGTTTTCTCCACAGGGGTTTTGCCATGGCTTTTCTGGGGCTCAGAGAGTGTGCATGCATATTTTTTTATTTTTATTTATTTATTTATTTATTTATTTATTTATTTATTTTTGGTGCTTCGGCCCCCCAATTGTCTGAGGGACAGCAACTCGGCCCCCAGCTCAAAAATGTTGCCTACCCCTGACTTAGGGCATCTTAACCATATTCTAAAATTGCTTAGCCACACATGTCCCTATTTTCATCTGTGAAATATTGGAAGTTACGTAGGGTCACTTTAGGCCGTCACCACCCAGTGTGGACTCTGGCTTCTTTCCCAGAGCTTGAAAAATTGATTTTAAAAATAGGATTTGTAAATCATTGGAACCACTAAGACTTAGCTACTGTTGTTATTACTCTATTTTCACAAGCTATATAGGAAAAGCCAACTGTTTTCTATGATGAATAGTCAGATCTGGTTTGAAAAAAATCCCCCTATATTTGTATCTTATTTGGTTAGTTACCATATTTCTTATGATTTAACATTGTACGAATACTTATCTGAGGCCTACAGCCCTCTTTAAAATTAGAACACAAGAGCGCGCACGCATACACGCACACACGCACACACGCACACGCACACACAATTCTGGTGAGTTAAATTTCAATTAATTGGCTATTACCATAATAAACATTCCTCAATTTAGATGCAAATGGAAGAAATGTTAATGAAGACAAGATGTCCTACAATCCCAAACCTTGTTCTTTTCTGACAAGGGTGGGCCAGATTTGATAACCAGTTGATAACAGTTATCTCTGTTAATCAAACAAACTTGTCATCAGAAACAGTAAAAAATTGTTCTGTTTGCTAAGCAATGATGTATCATTTGCATTATATTCATTCATTTGCACTCACTTGTTTGTTGTAACATGCTCAGTCTATGTACATATAGATCCATTTAGTTAGGTATTGTTGTTTTAAAATTTATCATCATGTATGTCACAAACTTCAGGAATGTTTGAGAGTTTTATTGACAAACCTAGATTGATCAGCCCTTCCATGCTGAAAACCTTGTCCTTTAATTGAGATACAGTCCCATTCAAAACACAGTACAGATGAACTGCATCCACACTGAAACAAAGCTTGAAATCAGTCTAAAATAAATTTAGGTAGGGCATTTCCAGATTAATCTAAAGAAATGTGACTTGCAGTATAGCTCCTTCAGTTTTTCTGGGCCTTGACCTTTGTTGTTACTTCTGCATCCACTTTTTCTTTTCTTTGGGGAGGGCGCTGTTTGTGGTGCTTTACTGGATCTGTACTAGAGCTATTCAGAAGGGTTTAAAAACAAACAGTAGCATAGTTTTCTGAGGTAGTCCTATGGTTTGAAAGGTACATTTTCTTCTCTGTAACTTTTATACTTTTTTTAGAGTTATGGTCCAAAAATACCATTTCACGGATGCACTATAATTTTTAAAAAATTAAAAAGAGAGAAAGGAGAAATTGTCAGAAATTTTAAAATGTCAGAGGTTGACATTTGTTGTTGTTGTTGTTGTTGTTGTTGTTGTTTTTACAAAGTCCATCCAAGCATGTGAACAATGTGTTGCAACTGCTTCCAGAAATTTCCAGAAAATAGCCTTGGACCATAGAAATGTCATTTGGATGATAAGTGTTAATAAGTGTGTGTGTGTGTGTGTGTGTGTGTGTAATTGAGAAGTACAACAACAAATACAAAGCATTTTACCCAGTGGACTAAATGGATATTGCCAATATTTACTAGAATGATGCATGCAGAATTCTTTGAAGAAAGATATTCTGACACCTTTCTATACAGCCAGCACTCCATATCCACAGATTTTCTTATCCACAGATTCAAGCATCCATGACTTGAAAATATTTTTATAGAAATTCTAAAAAGCAAACCTTCATGTTTCCATTTTATATAAGGGATACCATTTTACTGTGCCATTTTATTAAATGTGACTTGGAGTATCCATGGATTTTGGTATCCAGCAAAGTCCTGGAACCCAACCCCAGTGGATACCAAGGGTTCACTGTATTTGATAGGATCACCCTGCAGTGAAGGGCAGGTTTCTAATCTTTTTCATCCAGACGATAATCCCCCATTTTGCTAAATGTTATAAAAGCATCAAGTGGTATGCCACACTATATCTAACCTCACCAAACACCTTGTGCACAGCCTTGAACTGTACTCTTAAGATAATAAACTGTGGCATCCAGATTTAGAGAGACAGAGATGGTTTAATCCCCATGTGTTTAGAATGTGTGCCACAGCAGACCATTGCCATAAAACCCCTTAGAAAAAAGTCTGTCTATCCAGTGTTGCTCAGAAATAACAGTGGCAAAGAATGACCATTGTTAACATGTTTAGTTGCTTTGCTGCCTAAGTAGTATGCCTAGCTAAGGTCCCTAAAATGTACAGGTAGTCTGTTTCTTATGAGGATATCATTTTAGATATCATTTTAGTACTGGGGACTTAAAATGAGTAAGAAATTTGCTGTCCAGAACTTCAGAGAGAAAAACATAAAGCACATTTAAATGGTGCTTTTAATGGACAAAAACACATAAAAATATATCTTCAGAATAATTCAGCAATGTTAATTTGTCTTGATTCTAGAGCAGGGAATAATAATATGTAGGATGATTATTCAATCAATTAAAATCTCCAGATGGTAAGTGGATCAAGCTGTTGTTTTTAAAAGTAAAACTGTCATCCCACTTCAAAATGTATACTCCGAAATATATTTCACTTGTTACAGTAGTGTTTTGTTGTTGCTGTATGCCATCAAGTTGTTCCCAACTTGTGGTGAACCCATCATGGGGTTTTCTTGACAAGATTTGTTCAGAGAGGGTTTGTCACTGCCTTCCTCTGAAGCTGAGAGCATGTGACTGGCCCAAGGTCACACAGCGGGTTTTGTGGCTGAGTGGGCAATCAAATCCTAGTTTCCAGAGTCATATATAGTCCAACATTCAAAGCACTACATCATGCTTGCTCTCCACAGTAGTGTTTACATCTAGTTAAACACACTTAGATGGAGATGGAGATTGCCACGCTATGTCAGAAGTGAGTCTCACTGAATTCAGTGAGACTTACAGCACACAGAGGATTACAGCCTAGAAAAAGCATCTAATTGCTATTATTGCTACTGACTGACATGCTACACAAATATCTTTTGTAACACTAGTGACTGCTTTGCTTATGAATACTATCTTGTCTTTTTATTGGTCTGTCCCTTCTTTGTCCTGCTCTGTTTGTTCAGAGTTTCTTGCATTAGTCATTTGGATCTGTTCTACCCATTTCTGTCTCCTTTGTTTGTTGTTCTCAAGTATTTGTTCAAATTTGCTCTGAATTTATTTATAATAATGTGTAAACATGTTTTAATTCCAAAAGGGCAATGGTGCTAGCCTACTACAGCAACACACAGTATACAACACACTGGGAGCCCTATGGAGTCTTAAATACTAACAAATGTTTTATAGGGTGAGCTTTCATATACTACAGTCTACTTCATCTGATGTAACACATTATATTATATATCAGAGATAAGGAATGTATGGTCCTCTAAATATTGTTGGACGGCAACACTCTTCAGCCTCAACCAGTATGGTCGATAGTGAAGGATGATAGGAATTGCAGCCCAGGACCATTTAGAGAATCATACATTCCACCTTACTTCCCTTGTAACTTTCTTTTTCTAATATACTGTACTATTTTTGTCTGCAGGGAAGTATATTGAACATTTTAAAAATACTTATACTATTTTAATAACTTCATTGCTCCCAAGTTGTGGAATGCAGGTCCCTTAACTCACTTTGGTGACCATTTTTCAAAAGTCTGAAAGTTCCGGGCATTGGAGCAGAGATGTACTCGGATGGCGGGTTTTGGACCAAAAGCTGTGCGATAAAATGAGGATGCAGCCCGAATTAAGTTAATATTGTAATTTAAATTAATACTGTAAGCCGCCCCGATTGCGTTAGAGAGGGGTGGGATAAAAATTATTATTATTATTATTATTATTATTATTATTAAAGTTTCAATTAGACTTCAATTCAGGAGGAGTCACATTTCTACTTGCTATCACAGGAAACCCAAAAGAACATAATTGCTATTGTTGACAGCATTCAGGAATCATAGAATCATCCAATCTTAAAGTTGGAAGGGACCACAAAGGTCACCTAGTCCAACCCTCTGCCACGTAGGAATTCACAATTCTACTGCTCCTGAAAGATACACATTCAATCTGTTTAAAAATCTCTAAAGAATTAGAATCCACTACCCTCTGAGGAAATAAGGCCAACATTATATGTCAACTTTTTGGTATGATCACCACCAGAAAACTGTTTTCCTGAGGTTCTCACACTGGACTCTTATTGGGTTGCATGAATAGCCCAAATCACATGGCTATGCCTCCTCTCCCAAAGTATGAAGGATGCTGAGACATTTTCCAGGCTGTATATGCAAACCAGGCCTATTTAATTCAGTTAATACAAACTTGTGTTTTGGCTAATTCTCAGACATGGAGGGTTGTTTGGTCATTATTGTCCTAGGCATTGTCAAGTCATTTTTAACTTTTTCCATATAATCATTTAAACACAAGCAAAACAGTCTCTCAGTTCTGGGAAATACCTCCTTCATTTGGTGGCACATTATAGGAGCCAAGAATATGTTCCAGGTGAAATTTCTTTATGTCCTCATCACGAAATGACATCTAACATAATGTAATGTCATACATAAACATGCCATTAAAGTATGTTCCAACATGCCTACAGTGCTTTGACAAATATAAACTTTTGTGAAAGTAAATATCCAGCAAGCATACTGAAGATACCAGTTTGGCAAACAAACTCAAAAACAGTTGTAAGATAATAATTCAGGTACTTCAGCTTTAAGAGATGTGACTACACCCTCCCTGAATAACTTATGGAGATTGCAAAGATGCTAATTTACATAATGGCAAAAACCGAAATACATACAACCAGGAACTCAAACAACTGCAAACTATTTTGAAAGTGGAGTGGAGCTTTCTGATGTCAGAAGGGGGTGCCTGGCATCTTCAAAAAAAAATGCTACACAAAAACATGAGGAGCTTTCCTAAAGATGTTTATAATGGAATAATAGGAGATGTGCCATTTAAGGGAGTCAAAGACTCCACTAGGCGTGTTCAAACATATATATATTTGAACACGCCTAGTGGAGTCTATATATATTAGCACCAACTAAAATTAAAGGGCCTGTACATGTTCCCTCCAGCCTCATGCTGTCCTGTCTGGATGACGCAGGGCATTAGCCCCAGGCCAGGACTGGCCAGGCAGACCAGACACCAATTCGATGGTCCTACAATGATCCCAGCCCAAAGACGCCTTAATAGGGTCCAAAGAGACCAACTGTTTGCCACGGAGTTTCTACCAAACTTTGCAGCAACAGCCGGAACACTGGACAGCCCAATATGCCCTGTACCTGTCATAGCCATTACTTCTGTCCCAAAGGCCTTTGCCACTGCTTCTGATGTCGGAAGGGGGTGCCTGGCCATGTGAGTGTAGCCAGGCACCCTGTTTCTGTTCTTAGTCTGCGATGGGGGCTTTCGGTATGGACACTACAGTGGCAGTGTTGGAAAAATGGGCTTGACCCATGGTATCCTACCTCTCTGTTCAGGCCCTATGATTTCATAGAATCAAAGTTGGAAGAGACCACTAGGGCCATCCATTCTGACCCTCTGCCATGCAGGAAGACACAATCAAAGTATCAGTGCCAAAGTTTAAAAATCACATTTTTTTTTCTGACAATAGTTGTAAAGAATGCTGCAATATCTCCCTAGGAGTGACAACTATCTAAAAGATCATACTAAGGTCAAAAATAGGAAATGTGAGTTTCCTGCAACTGTGTAATAATAATAATAATAATAATAATAATAATAATAAAATTTATTTATATCTCGCCCCTCTGCATATCAATCGGGGTGGCTTCCAACATAAAATACAACACAATAAAATCAATCCCAAAACCCAGCACCTCCCATCCCTTAAAAAGTCATTAAACAATCATCAGTTAAAAACATTATTTAAGATTAGAGCAAAGTGCCGATAAAATACAATAACAAACAACAATAAACAACAATAACAGCTGAAATAGTGGCTGAAATGGTGGGAAAAGAAGGTACAATTGGGCAGGCTCTTATCAATGCTTAGGGAAAGCACTTGAAACATGTTATTTTGTTCTTGTTAGTTCTTTGAAGATGGGTGTTAGTGGGCATGCCATGTTAGAGACAGTTTATTATTCCACAGTGGAAATAAAATTAATTTCTACTAGCAAGCATACCTACAATTTATTTTATTTGTATTGTAATAATAATAATAATAATAATAATAATAATTTATATCCCGTCTCTCTGCAGAGCAATCGGGGTGGCTTACAACATTAAAATTTCCATACATATATATTAATACATTTAAATAGAACATAAAAATCCCAAATCCCACCCGTCCTTTAAGAAGTAAGGGTTCTTCTTATTCCAGGCTGGATGGTGCTGGGCCTAGTGTCTTGAGCTCTTGATTTTGGAATGAGATGGACATGGGGAAAAGGCAACATTGAAAGCATTTGTCAAACTATTAGATAAAAATGTTTTAAATAATAGATGAATACTATCTATGCCGTAATATCTGACAGGCATACAAGCATTCTCATTTATTCCTCATTAGGACCATCTGCTACTTTTTTATGTGAGTCTTTTATTTTGTAATATAACCAATCTGTAATTCATGCCAAAATATCTTATCTTGTCATTTATTTTTACAGTATCTAAAGTACCAGAATTCCCATTTAAAAGCAGCAGTGTATTGATGGCAGTGGCAAACCCCCTCTGAAGAAACTTGCCAACAAAACCTTGTGATAGGTTTACTTTAGGGTTGACACAGATTGGAAATAACTTGAAGGCAAACAACACACACAACTGATAATAGATTTTCCCAGCAGACAGTACATTTGCAAACTACCGCCACTGAAAGTAAGGCTTCCAGAAGTATGGCATGGTATCTCTATCACACTGAAAGCCACCGTGGCATAACGGTTTGGACTGCGACTCTGGAGACCAGGGTTCAAGATCACTGGGTGATCTTGGACAAATCACACTCTCTCAGCCTCAGAGGAAGGCAATGGCAAACCTCTCTGAAGAAATGTGTGAATAAAACCCCATGATTGGTTCACCTTAGGGTCATCCTAAGTTGGGAACAACTTGAAGGCACACAACAACAACATCTCTATGACACACACACACACACACACACACATACACACATTCTCTCTGTTTGTGGGAGTGTTGATTTAAATCAGAAAAAGAAAGAAAGAAAGAAAGAAAGAAAGAAAGAGTCCTTGTCCTCCCAACTACCCATCCCCACAGGTACTGCTAACTTTAATGTCCATGATCTTGATTGCAAATCTGCTGTACCAGATCTAGCTTTTTCCCTTTAGGGACAGAATTAACATCTGATAATCAGATACTGAGATATTTTCCTGATAGTCACTATCACGTGTGTTTTTGAAAGAGAAGGATGTAAGTGTATTGGGGGAATGCCACATCATGCATATCAGAGTGTATGTCTACGTGCTGTTGTTATTGTTCTTTCCCTTCAAGTTGTTTCCGACTTATGGTAACCCTAAGGCAAACCTATCATGGAGTTTTCTTGGCAAGAGTTGTTCAGGGGAGGTTTGCTGTTCCCTTCCCCTGAGGCTGAGAGCATGTGACCTGCTCAAGCTCACCCAGCATTTACATGGCAGAAAAAAATGGACTGAAATAAGAGGTGGTGGGGAAACATATGTGAACATGGGAGAGCAACAAGAGTAAATATCTATATTTGTGTGAGAAGGAAGGCTGAGCAATGGAAAGATTATCTCTGAGGTGCAAGACGTGCATCTGTGTATGTGAGGCAAAAAGGCAAAAGGAGAGAGGAAGAGAACATGGGTGCTGCAGTGAGATTTGCAACAGTTAGTGTATAATTCAGTGGCTCCCAAACTTTGGTCTTCTGAGGGGTTATTCAGAAAGTGAAAATAATCCCAGTTGCTGTGAGTTGAATTGTCATTCACATGCATTTCAAATACACCCAAGTAGGATTTTATGGGGGCTGCAAAAAAAAAAAAACAAAAAACAAGCCACTTAACCTGGGATAATCAATCTTGGCTCCCCCCCCCCAAATTTTCCTAAAGATTTGCATTGTTGGCTGTGTGAATAACCAATGTGAATAGACCTGGGATAGGAATAGCAATAGCAGCTTCATTTATATACTGCTTCATTCCGTACTGGGGACTCATTTTAGCAACCTTGAAAGGATGCAAGGCAGAGCTGACCCTGAGCCCCTGGCTGGGACTGAACCCACAAAGATAAAACTCTGCATGCCTTGAATGTGTTTCCAAATGCACCCACATCACTGACTCCATCTTCATCCTCAGTGCTGACATGTGCGAACAACTGAACTGACAGATTTTTTTTGTGTGTGTGGGTTTTTCGGGCTGTGTGGCCATGTTCTAGAAGAGTTTCTTTCTGACGTTTCGCCAGCATTTGTGGCTGGCATCTTCAGAGAATGTCAGAAAGAAACTCTTCTAGAACATGGCCACACAGCCCGAAAAACCCACAAAAACTATGGATGCTGGCCATGAAAGCCTTTGACTTCACACTGAACTCACAGAGATGTGCAAAGACGTGGTTCCATAGTGCGAACAACAAAACCAGATTGCAAAAGATGATTTGCATAGCCGCAAAACTGCAAACCACCACCACAAGGTCAGAACAAACCCCCAGGTCAGTGTTTTGGACTTCCAACTCCCAAAAGCCCCAGCCAGCTTAACCTACAGTCAGGAATTCTGGGGCGGTGAAGTCTAAAAAAAACCCACAAAAAAACACTGAACAACTGGACTATCTATGGACCCAAAGCCCTCCTAGAAAGATCTTTTCAGGTAGGGATTTCTTTGGATTTAATTTGACTTGGTTTTGCCCTCCTGAGGACCACCTGCGAAGATGTGGGAGGGCTTTGTCTTGGCGGGAACCCCAAAGGCCTTCTTACCTGAGGTGCAGGTAGTGCACGAGCTTGGTCACCATGGTCACCATTTTGGCGGGATCCACCTTCTCAGCCGGAGGGCTCTGTGTGTGTCTGTGTCTGTGTTGATGGGGGGGAGCCCCTCTCCAAGCGGTTCAATCTCTGCCTTGGCTCCTTGCTTGGCGTCCTTGCAGAGGGAGGACCAGAGGAGGCAGAGGGATGCTTTGGGCTTGGGCTCTTCTCACCTGCTCAGGTGGAGGGAGCCCTTATTGCTTAGGGCTGCTGAGGGAAGAGAGGGCAGGAGCCCCAGCGGGAGAGTGGCTGGCGAGCTGTGTCCTCCTCCTGCGACGTCCAGAGTCCTCTCCTCCTCCTCCTTCAACACCCCCGCCTCGCCATAGCTTAAGGGCGCCCAGAGCAGCCCTAGGAAGCCTTGCAGACCGCCAGCTGTCGCCTAATCGCTCCTTTCCAATGACCTCCAACGCTGGAGAGCTCCTCTGCAAAGAGGATCCCTTGCCACGCATCCTGGCTGCCTCCCTGCTTTTGCAATCTGCACCACAGGCAGAAATGCATCCGGGAAAGAGTCCTCCCCGACTCCCCCCCCCTTTTCTTCCTGTTCCCCTCCACTCCCTAGTGTGACCCCAGGTCCTCCTTTTCCAGGGCATTGGGCTCCATTTCAGCCTTCTTCCCCAGGAAGACTTCCAACACCTCCTCCAAGTGCATCTGAAAAAGTAAAACTTAAAAGGGAACTTGGGTCTGTATCTCCCATGTCCCAGTCCAACACACTGATAGAATTCAAAGGTATAGCCGTGTTAGTCTGTGTAGGATCAATAATGTAGAGAGCTTGTAGTAATGTAGAGTTTGTAGAGATCAGCATGCAGAGAGATCTTGTAGCACCTTTGAGACGAACTGTTGGAAAGAAGTTGGCAGCATGAGCTTTCCTAGACTAAAGTCTGCTTCCTCAGATGCATTACCCTAGAGTACTTTAAATATACTTTCCCCATACATATGGGTAACACATGAAGGAGAATTTAAAGATATTGCCTTCTTAGTGTGTAGAATGAGTAATGTAGAGAGATCTTGTAAAGAAGTTGGCAGCATGAGCTTTCATAGACTAAAGTCTACTTCCTCAGATGTATTGCCCTAGAGTAACTTAAATATACTTTCCCCATATATATGGGTAACATAGGAAGGAGAATTCAAAGATATTGCTGTGTTAGTATGTAGACTAGTATGTAGAGAGATCTTGTAGCACCTTTGAGACTAAGTGAAAGTAAGAAGTTGGCAGCATGAGCTTTCGTAGACTAAAGTCTACTTCCTCTACGAAAGCTCATGCTGCCAACTTCTTTCTTTCAATTAATCTCAAAGGTGCTACAAGATCTCTCTACATTACTGATTCTACAGACTAACACGACTGTATCTTTGAAAACATCCTCCATTTTGAGCAGGACTAAGAAGCATGGATTTATCTTACTAGGGATGTATTTAGCTTTTATTGTGTATTGCCCTACATTTTCCTTGAGTGTCCTACATTTTGCAGTGTCTTGTCCTCCTGTGCCGTTAAGAAATCGGTCACCCTGCCTCTACTGGAGAGCTCCTTTGCAAGGACGATGGCTTGACAGGCATCCTGTCTGGTGTTTTGCTTTTACAATCTGCACCACAGGCTGAAATTCAACAGGGAAAGAGTCCTCCCCAATCTCCCCTCCTGTTCCCCACCGCTGGTGTGATCAGGGTGACCAGAGGTCCTCCTTTTCCAGGACATGCCTTCCAATTCAGCCTTCTGCCGAGGAGCAGGACTAAGAAGCAAGATTTTATATTGAGTATTTCACAGCTTTTTATTTTGGAATGTCCTCCATTTTTCTTGAATGTCCTACATTTTGTGATGCCTTGTCCTCCTTTGCATTTAGCATATCTAGTCACACTCCGCATAGTGGATTATCTCAGGGTAACCAAATGTCCTAACCTCAAAGGACAAGGCACCTCAAAATACAGGACCTCCAAGAAAAATGGAAGACATTCCAAAATAAAAAGTTCTAAACACTCATAGAAATGTAAGTTCTTGTTTTTAGTAATGGTCCAAATGAACAACATTTTGGGATTCTTCTTGGACAGAAGGCTGAAATGTAGCACATGCTCTGTAAAAGGAGAGCCTCTGGTCACCTTGTCCCCAATTCCCCCCACTCCTGTTCCCCACCACTGGTGTGATGGCTCCTCTAAACTATGATTTAGTCCAAAATTTAAAGGAGTCCTGGAAAGTTCTGAACCTGTTGGGAGAGGAGCAGTGTTCAGCACCTTGGATATTTCCTTTCAGGTGCAAAGAGCATTCTTCCACTGACATGGAAGCTGCTAGCCGCTCTGTAGATGGACCTGGGGAAACCTCTGAGGCTTTACAGTTCTGCTTCAGGCAACAAAATATTGCGGAACTGATTAAACTGGTAAAAGTGCAGGCAGATGCAGAAACAGATTTATTTAAAAAAAAAATTAGAATACTGTATTTAAAATAATCAATGTAAGAGTGTGATCATATAGGCAAAAAAACCACACAAAAACCCCAATCTGACCTTTGGAGACCTGCATCGAATATCAATTTTGTAGATGTAACAGCACTCTGCTTTCATATGTATAACACTCTCTTTCTTTCTTTCTTTCTTTCTTTCTTTCTTATTTCTGTCTTTCTTTATTATAAGATGCGTATGGTACATGATAACAAGGGCTAGAGAGCCAGCATGATATAGTGGTTTGAGTGTTTGACTAGGACTCTAGAAGACCAGAGTTTGAATCTCCACTCAGCCATGGAAATCCACCAGGTGATTTTAGGCATGTCACAGTCTCCCAGCCTCAGAGGAAGGCAATAGCAAACTCCCTCTGAACAAATCTTGCCAAGAAAACCCTGTGTTAGGGTCTCCATAAATTGAAAACTACTTGAAAGCACACAACAGAGAGAGAGACAAGGGCTAGGCTATCTGACCCTTTGCCACAAGCTGAATCTTTCATGCGGCCACAAAGTTCAGTCTGCACAGAGTGCTACATAAAAATGCCACTTTCTGGTTGTGGCAGGTATGTCAGACAACTAGGTTTTACAAGGTGGAACATCATAAAGGCCTTAAAAAGAGCACAGAGGTGTGTAGAAACAGATCAAAGTCACTAGAATAACTTGAAATTGGTACAGGGATAGAACTTGACTAGACTGCTAGGATCTGACTTCAACACAGAATCTACACCAATGTAAGAATGAAGGAGAGCTACATAAAGGTTAATTCATGCATACAATAGTACTATCTGGTTTTTCCATGTGATTGTCCCTGACACACTGATGCAGAACTGGGTGAAAATAGCACAAGGTGAACTGAAAATTATGCATGCTAGAGCAAATTATGCATGCTAGAGAAAAAGTTAGAAAAAATATTATTGGGGCTTTAAAAATATATGGAAATAAAAAGGATGAAATCAACACACCATTAGTGAAGTAAACAGGCATATATGTGTAATGAAATATGAGAAGTTTTTCCAGTACACATAGCTATTATTGTCCCAGGTCCCATAAGCATGGAAACATTTTTGATATAGGAAAAGTACAATATTTGTAGTTTTCATCCTGGTAGCAGTTTGAATATGCAACTTTTTGTGACACAGGTTATGTGCCTTTAATTCCTCTATAGCACAGGTTTCCCTAGCATGGATAACTCTCAGTTCAGTTCCTGGCATTGGCTAACCAAGGAGGATCACATAAAGTGCCATTGTGTGTATGAATCAAACTTTACATAGGGCCTTTGCAGACTGCCAGAAATAGTGCAAATTGAGTCCACTTTAAGGGTTAGGGTTAGGGTTAGGTAATCATGGGAACTGTATTTTATTGTGGCACCAGAGCTCTCTGACAGAGAAGGCTCAATGTCTCAGGGGAAAAAAAATTCCCATGATTCCCTAGCACTAACCCTAACCCTTAAAGTGGACTCAATTTGCACTATTTCTGGCAGTCTGCAAAGGCCCATAGTTTTCCTTCAGTACTACATAGATATCAATTTCATATGATGTCAAACCTGAACAGTGTAAGTGAAGGTCTGCACTTGAATCAATGTAAAGTTATCCAATAAACTGTATGATATAGAGGAAGATGCTATAGTTCACAAGATGTCAAACCAATAACAAAGGTTCTGCATCATCTACTGTCCCACTTCTACATTCATTTAATCCTCTGATTCATCATGAAATGATTCAGAATGACACCATTCACAAAAGTCTGAAGCTAACATATATAGAGAAAAATTAAACCCTTAGTCATTACCTGAGCAGATGGCAATTATAGGTACTTAAACTGAAAAGGAAACATTGTAATTTAATCACATTTGAAAGATATTAAAAATCAATTTTAATCTTTAAGTACTGATACTGATTAATATGGGTTTAATTATATGATGTTATTTGGTGCATATTAGATTATAGGTAATGCAATTCAAAACACTGCTGATGCCAAGCATTTCAGATAAGGGAAATTTAACCTGTAATGTGTGTAATGTGCCATTGAAGATTCACCAATTGCTTTAGCAGGAATTGTCTATTTAAAATGGGAAGTTGTGAGAAATGACATTTATAAAGGGACAGAAAAAGGTTGGACTTAACATTTTGTTGTTCTTTTACTTGTACAGTGTCATGTATACTGATGGAACTATATAAATAATGATAGGGATGATACACATTTTTCACATTAATATTCAATATTACATTCCCTAAAAATAATGAACAGAACACACCCTACTTTTAAAATGGTTAAATATATTTTAAATTTTAAATTTAATAATTTTTGCTAGCAAGTATTTAACTGTGGTTTCCTGCACTTTTCCTTATCTTCAGCTCCTCCCAAAGTGAATCTGTCTTTTATTGAGCCGGATGCCACTACAATAAAGTGGTATTCTGAGTTTCACAAAGAGCATGGAAAAGTTACTTTTTGGATGCACCTTTCATAATATCCAAGCCAGTATGGACAGTTTTTCCAAGATTTGGTTCTGTGATTTGGGGTTAGGCTGCAGTAATGCTTTCAGTCATAGCCCTTCTTCATTCTGAATTCAGTAGGACTTCAATATTGGCCCCTGAGGAAGAAAATCTTGTCAAAACACATCTGATCTTTCTCCAGGTGTTAGCTTGTTTGTACCAGTGGTCATCAGTCTTCTACCAGTATAAAGATTTATGCCAAACTGACATTCACATGTTCATTATTGGTGTCTTACATGTTCAATATTGGTGTCTTTCATGTTATTACAAAAATGTATGGATCATATATTTATTATAGATCATTGACTTTTTATGTGGATTTATCGTAAATGTCTTTCTTCATTTATTTACAATACACTCACACACAGGTCCTATATTTCCTTTTTCTTGCTGTGCTAATGTGTATGTGGAGATGAACAAGGGCTTTTACTTGTCCTGGGTCCCCTAGCATTTGCTTTGGCTATGCCTATGCCTAGAGATGAACAGGAAAATGCACTGTATTGATTGTCCTGGATCCCTAAGACCAGTGGTACTCAAACTTTTTACCCTTGGGAACTCCCTTTACAGCTACATGCAAATGTCATGTCCCGACAAATAGTATATTAATAAAAATATTTTGTTTAGTTAGTGTGCCTATTTTCATTTGCACATTCATGGGTATTAATATTTTAACTTCACAAGGAAACACGTTCAAATTAGAACATTTTTATTTAAGTAAATTCAATACCGGTATTTAACATGTGTATATTTTACACACATACAAAAGCTTGGGAAGAGGAGGAGAAGACAGAAAAATGTCTGTCTTTCTTATGTGAGTTATAGTATTGGTCTGGGTTGCCCTGCTGAGAATGTGACTAGGGAGTCACTGTATGGCATTAGTTCCTGGCTTTCCTGGTATGTAAATTTCAGAATGTGAAACAGTGGAGAAATGCTGATGCTGCTACCCCCATTGCTTTTCAACTCAAGGATGCAATAAAAATTCTTCTCATCCATAGTTTTATATTCTACTACAGTAGTTGATTAAGAATTGGGGTATGGCATCAATAGTATGCCTACATGCCACTGTCCTAGTCACATCCTCAGCAAGGCAAAGAACCATACTCCATCTGATCCTAAGAAAGTTCTCAATATATCTCTTTAAGTCAGAGATGGAGTAGATGTAGCTGAAGAAACTGAAACTTTTAAGATTGTGTACCATGTTTTGCCTTGTGGTATTTCATAAATGCCATATCCAATTCCAGCCCTACAAAATGCCTAGCAAATAAATCTTATTTTAGCCAACTGCTTGACTTATATATTACAGCATTAAGGAATCTTCTATTATTTTCTATTTTCCTTTCAGCATGATTACTTACAAAATTATCATAAGAGAGCCCTTATTTTTCATTAAAATCTAACTCCACAAATTCAGGAAGGTTGGATAGATGGCAGTTTTCATGTCAATGTCAATTTGTGGAGATAATGTAACAACATTTTTTTTAAAAAAACTTGGAGAAATACCATTCAGCAGTTTAATACTCAAGATGCTGAATAAGATCTTTGTGATTTGTGTCTCCAAGTGCAGACACAAAGGCAAAGAGCAGTAACTGCAGTTCTTAATGTCTTGATTCAGATCAAGTCAGTTAACACTTAGTTCCACTGAAATCAATGTGAAAAATGTGCTGTGACTAAGGGCCTCGGCAGACGACTAATTCAGTCGTCTGCGAGACCCGGAAGAAGAGGAGCAACCGCACGCGCGGCGCTTCTTCCTCTTCCTGAGGTCGCCCTGGGAGCTGCCGGCCCTCTGCATGGCCGGCGCTTCCGGGGCAACCTCCTGCCGCAGCGACTGCACGCGCTGCGGCGGAAAAGGCAGGGAAAGTGCGCCCTACACTTTTAGGGCACACTTTCCCTGTCTTGTGGAAGGAGTGCTATTTTTGCGCTCCTTCCAGGGACGCCGATGGTGCGCCTCGGTCCGGCTGCCGCGGTCCCGCGGCGCACCGTCCCAGGGCGTCCCCGACGCCCTGGTCTGCTTCCCCCCTAAGTAGATTATCGCTCTACACTCTTAAAACATTGCTATTCTACTTTAACTGCTCTGATTGCCTCCTGTTGCATTTTGGGGTTTGTAGTTCAGTGAGGCCTAAGAGCTCTCTGGCTGAATATTCTGCCCCTTCCTAAACTACAAGTCTCAGAATGCAACAGAAGGCAGCCTGACCAGTTAAAGTGAAATAGCAACATTTTAAGAGTGTAGTGCGATAATCTCCTAACACAGGTCATATTGAAAATAGTGCCCCACTGATTTTCTCTAAATGTGGTTCGCTGTGTTCTGTACAATGCCTATGCACTCAATACATTTATACTTTTAAAAGAGAAAGATTTTAAAGAATGGGCTATGAGGGGCTATATTGTTTTAACTGAATTGTTTTTAATGGTCTTTCATCTTTTTTAAAATGTATTTTATTCTTTTGAGTTGAGGTTTCAATTTTTTTAATACTGTGAATAGTTTAATTCTATTTTAATGTTCATCTTTGTATGCTTTTGATTGTACAGTTCTTTTAAATTGTGAAACACATTGAGTCCCATTCTAGGAGAAACATCAGGATCATCATCCAACTTACTTCAACAATACTAAATAAATAAAAAGTTACCTTATGTAGTACTGCTATAATTTTCTAGTAACAAAATCTTAAAGCCCAAACAAAGCCAATTTACACATTCACAAGTGAGGATCCTGTAAAGGTGGGTGGGAGGAGTGTTGGGGATCTTCCACCAACAGTGTCAATGTCTCATTGAATTTTTTGGGGAAATTATAGCTCAAAAGGAAGCCTGTGAGAGGAGGGTAACTTTGGGGATCTTTTCCCCTATGTATACTAGCAGTAACTGCTCAGAGATTCCAGTTTCAGCAAATAGAAGGCTTTTATTTAAAAATGGCAAAGATGCATACAAATATACAAAAACCAAGGCAACCTTAAGGACCACATAATGCTATCAGAAAGAAAGGTGTGATAGATAGGAAACAGGAGTTAAAGAAGGCAATAATTATCAGTCCTGAAGAGAAGTTCACAGAAAATGAAGAATGGATCAGACAGCATCTGAAGGTTATACAGAGAGATCCCTGGTCTGTTGAACAGAGCCCTGATCTGTGAACACAGAGTCTGTGAACAAAATGATCATGGCTGGGGCTGATATTTATATCCCATTTCATATCCTTCAGGGGTACTTGGTGTTACCACATGGTATAACAAAGGTTTAGACATTTTCCCCATGCAACTGATAAAAGGGATCTGGAATGGCTGATGGCTTTAACTGCAGAGTCATAAAACATTGATTAGATCTGAGACAATCCCTGGATAGTTGGACAGGAAGGTTGAATAGAAACAGCATGAGATGAGGTGAAGCATATGTTCTTTGACTGCTTTGTGATGGGACTCCCTTTGTCTCCATTGCAAGAGAAAATGTGAAGAGCCTAGGACAGGTGATCAGCAAACCCATTCAGCATTATTTTATTCCTATCTAGATTTCACACATGGGGTTGGAGCAGCCAGCGTGCGGCTGCTCTGCCCCAACTCCACCCTTTGGGCCCTTTGGGCCGGTCTGCAATGCCCCTTACTATCTCTTTAATGCATGAAGTCTCCTTCACTTGAGTAGCATGGGGAAATATTATATACTGAGTCAAATCATTGGTTCATCTAGCTCTGTGGAGGGTACAATAAGCCAGTGTTCGTATGGTTTCAAATTTAACATTAAAACACTGCAATTCTGGCCTTTTTTCTTTTTTCTGACAGTTACTAGGCATCATATTCTATATTCTATTGCACAAAGCTCAGTATTTAATCAATGTCATGGCAGCACCTAAAGTGTGAACATTATGTAACATATACTAATATGTATTCTAATATAAAATGCAGTTACATTTTAAATTAGTCTGCTTCCCTTTTTAAAGTGAAGAAATATGCCATATGAGCCCACCCAAAATGAAACATTTTAAATATTTTTAATCAACTTTTTATTGTTTTCTGTTTAGAATTCTGGAAAGGTAAAAAGGTATTTTCTTATATAATAGAGTGAAATCCATCTATTGGTCCCAATTAGAACAGGCCAACTGAATCAATGGAACTTATGTAAGCGCTGACTTGCCAAGGTGCTAGTGATTTAGGGCCTTTGCAGACTGCCAGAAATAGTGCAAATTGAGTCCACTTTAAATTGAAGCACTGGCCTGGCAGTGCTAGGGAATCATGAGAATTGTATTTTTTTCTGAGACATTGAGCCTTCTCTGTCAGAGAGCTCTGGTGCCACAATAAATTACAGTTCCCATGATTCCCTAGTACTGAGCCAGGGCAGTGCCTCAATTTAAAGTGGACTCAATTTGCACTATTTCTGGCAGTCTGCAAAGGCCATTAGTGGATTTACTCTAGTTAGGACGAGCAATTAGATTTAGGCCTTCAAATCCTTTGTAAACCTCATATTTGAATATTTACATTAGTCTACCTAATGGTTTCCTTACAATACTTTGTTGCCCAGTAACAAAATTGCAAGACCAAAATATTTGTCATTTTGAAACTTCAAAATGATACAAAGGTTAGGGTCAAAACAAAGATTCAATCATCTTACTTAGTAGAACAAGATTGTTGAAACTCCTGCTTAAAATAAAAGGCATTCTGTTAATAATAGAACCTGATTCACCCATGGATTAACTTGAGTCATAATCCACTAAAGCTCTACACCATAAAGCCCTGTACTATTAAGTACACATTCAAAGTGGGTGACAAATCATTTACAGCTAATGGAATTATATGCATTGCTTTATGCCACTTCTTGTTTTCTGGCTCCTACTTATCATACCACTGTAATGCTATGCATAGGGTCTATCATGGGACTTATTCCCAACGTGTGTATAGGATTGTTATTTCAGTTCTGAAGCAAACCACTCCAAAAATATTTCCTACCAATATCTAACAAATATCCTAGACTCAGCTTTTATACATACTAACTCATGCATGATCTGATGAATATAAGAATTCTTTGAGGATAGTTGTACATATCCACTGTTTTAGATGAGTGACTTAAAGCCACAGGGAGGAGGTAAAATGTGTAAAGCAGCTAGTTGTTGCTACGTTCTGTACCCAATATCCACATTGGTTCTGTACACTTTTGTTTCCTGGCCAATTAAGCATGGTAGTATTTGTGCCATGTGTTAGAATGAGGTGCATTATTTGTTTGCATTGCGTATAAGGCTAACATTTGACAGAGACATTGCTATGTATGTGGATGTCACAGAGATACAAATGATTTCAAACAAACAAACACAAACAAAAAACAGTGGCATTCCATTGTACAATTCCAGGTCATGGAGGAGGACCATATGAGAAATCTCTCCTAGACTAAAAAAAAATCTGGTTCTTCATGAATATAGCCATTGTCTTTTCCTCCCACTCAACTTTCCTGACACAGTAGTCATATTATCATCCATGTGAGGATGGGAGTGGGTTGAAGGACCTCCAGCTTCTTTCCTTTTGTGTTGGTTCTCTTATTGTAAAAAGGCTGCTGGGGTGGGAGTGGGGGAGTGATTCTTTAAAACTGGAAGACTCAAGGAGTGTCATTTCTGGATATCATTAAGTACCTGTTTATCTTCCCTACTCTCCCCTAATTCTGTTGCCCTTGCTGACAAAATGCTGCAGGAGGGAGCAGCCACACATCCTGAAAAGCTATTTTTGTTGTGTGCCTTTAAGTCATTTCATTTACAATAACCCTAAAACAATATCATACCATATTATAACATAGAGTTTTCTTGGCAAGATTTGTTCAGAGGATGTTTGCCATTGTCTTCCCCTGAGGCTGAATGCATGTGACTTGGCCAAAGTCACCCAGTGGGTTTCATGGCTGAGTGCAGAATTGAACTCTGGTCTGATCAGGGTAATGCATCAGATGTTCATTAATCCCAGAGATATACCATTTTACTGCACAGATTCTGAATTCAAGGCCAATGAATTTTACTGGGTACTACAGCTAGTTAGTTTACTTCTTCTTTATTCTAAAATGAAGATCTTTGCTAGATCCACTCCTCTTTTACTTTCAGTGGTGATAGATATGCTAGCAATTAATATAGTAAAGTGACTGTGATACTCTTGAACGAAATCTGGTATAAGTCCTCCCTAAAGTAGATCCCTTGAAATCAAAGGAATTTACAAAGTTGAAGGCTTTCACGGCCGGAATCCATAGGTTTTTGTGGGTTTTTCTAGAATATGGGGCTTCACAGCCTGAAAAACCCACAAAAACCAAAGGAATTTACATTAGTTGTGACTACTCCATCTCATTAATTTCTTCAGGTGTACACTATGTAGGACTAATACAGTGGGCTCTTGTTCGGTTGTAGGACCACCACCACCACCCGTGCATACAAAAATCTGTGGATGCTCAAGTCCCATTATATACAATGGGCTAGTAAAATGGTGTCCCTTATATAAAATGGTAAAATCAAGGTCTGTTTTTGGGAATATTTTTTTGCATATTTTCAAGCTGTAGCTAGTTGAATCCAAGGATGCAGAATCTGTGGATACAGAGGGCGAGCTGTACCAGGTTTTGGCCCTTCACAAAAATTTCCCTAGTAATGCTTGGTGAAACTCTGTATTCCTATTCCTTTAACATTAACTCATGCATGTGAATCCTTTCAGTTTTATGAAGATGGTCTATATAGGGTGATCAGATAGCAAAAGAGGATATGGCTATTGCATATTTAATAGATGCACAGAAGAGGAAATTTTGGCAAGTGTAACTTATTTTACTGGCTATATCTGCTGACATCATTCTACATGAGCTAGAATGATCTTTACACAATTATTCAAGGTGCTGGAGCCCTGTTGTCTTTCATCATCCTACAAAGAATAATATGTGATGCAATATTTGAAATTTTTAAAGTATTGCTTTCATATGAAGGTTATAAAGATATGGACACTAGAGAATACTGCACTACATTTTTATAGTGCTGCTATTCCACTTTTACTGCTCTGGCTGCATCCTGTAGCATTCTGGGGCTTGTAGTTTAGTGAGACGTAAGAGCTCTCTGGCTGAGAATTCTAAATGCCTTTCCCTAAACTGCAAATCCCAGGATTCCACAAGAGGCAACCAGAGCAGTAAAAATAGAATAGCAGCACTATAAGAATGTAGTGCAGTATTGTATTGATGACAAAGTAAAAAAATCTGGTCCACCACTTTATATTTATATAGTTCTGAAATACTGTTATGATAGCTTTATTTTAAACTGGAAACCATAGTGATGAATATAATAAGCTAACACTTTTTAACATTCACTGTTGGACATTAATTTCAGAACAAAAGAAAATGGAAATAGCCAACAGAACTCAAAGAAAAAAAGAGACTAAGGCTATTGCCACACAGTAGAATTAAGACAGTTAAGACATCACTTTGACTATCTGACACCAATTTAACTGCCATGGCTCTATCCTATGGAATCCTGGGATTTGTAGTTTGTTGTGGCACCAGAGGTCTCTGACAGAGAAGGTTAAATAGCTCACAAAACTACAAATCCCAGAATTTTAAAACATTGAGCCATGGTAGTTAATGTGTTGTCAAACTGCATTAATTCTGCAGTATAAATAAACCAGAGTATAGATGTAAAAGAAGGATTGGGTTATTCACTGATGTTTCAATTTAATGAAATTTGAAATTGATTATCAGAGATTTCTGCAACTTCTTATTAATTTATTGCCCCTGAAAAATTCCCCACAATATAATTCCCCACAAAATAATTAACTGGCTGAAATACATTGGGCATTTTCATCTTCTTTAACCTCTTCAAAATCAGTCTCTCTCTTAGGAAATACAAATTTTATTTCATACCCACTCTCCTAAAAATTATAATGAATATAATTGTAGTAATCTGACTGTTAGGAAATTAAATTTATATTTATGAGCTGAAGCAAGACTTTACTTTTAGACTTTTCTTTACAGTTCCACTCAGTTTCTGTTCAAATTCAAATAACCTTTTTCATTTGTCCACACATAAAAAATTTATTAAATATAAAGCAGTATTTCTGTACAATGAAAGAAAACAACCTGGTTATGATAGTGTCTATAATTCTGAATGAGAATGAAAACAGGATGCAGTGGATGCAATCTAAAATGTATTTCAGAAATCATCCAGGATTGGGTAAATAAAGTTGTCTCTGAACAGGTAGTAGGCCAAGCATTGTCCCCCACAAATCATTGAAATTAGGCCTGAACCTGTAAAGAAATAAAACAGTACTCTATTAGCATTAGTAACAACTGAACATAATTTAAATAAATATACTTTTGTGTTGAAAATCAATCTTCTTTGAACTGTGGAACATAGGACGTTATCACACCAGGGGTCTCAAAGCAGCAAGAAAAGCAGCATGGAATCAATCCAGAACCATACCGGAAAGATTCTGGTCGCGCAGCCGTAATTCCTCTTTGAAAGAGGAATTACAAAGAGCTGGAATGATGCAGCAATGGCGCAGGGATGATACAGGGATGGGCGGGGTTTGCTGCGACATCATCTGATCACAGGACGTTTTCACACTGGGCTTAAGGCAGAAGCAATCCTACCTCACTCCGGCCCCATGCCGGCTCCTTTGCCAGTGTGTTCAAACGATGTCGCAGTGCCATCCCCGGCATCCAGTGCCATCCCCGACATCATTCCGGGTCCTTTCTCCGCGTGTTCAAACGACGTCGCAGCAAGCCCCGCCCCACCCCGCCCCATCCTGTCCCATCCCCGGCATCAGCCCCGTTCTTTGCAATTCCTCTTTTTAAAAGGAATTGCATCTGCTGTGGCCAGTATCATACCGGAATGATGCTGCTGTCACCGATCTGAAGCTGCAGGATCCATTCCGGTATGATTCTTTCATTGCTTCCATGAGGCTTTAGACCTCAAGTGTGAAAACGTCCACAGGAGCAAAGGATCCAGAATGATGCAGCGATGGTGCAGGCATGGGGCTGCTTTAGACCCCGTGTCATAACGTCCATAGTTGAATTGTGTTTTTGTTATTCATTTTCCAGCTATTTTAAAAGGGTCCTTCCCCCATTATTATTATTTTTTTTAGGTTTTATAAATGAAATCATGGGAAGACATCTTATTTTAGTATCCAATTGCACATCTGACTATTCTCAGAACAAAGATATGCACATGTAGTACAAGTCTCAGGTTTTATACTGTAGCCTTGAGCACAATAAAGATCTTTACAAGTATTTCTGGTATACCCAGATTCTTTATTGTGAAAAAGGTTTGTTCCCTTTTCACAAGGAAATGTAAGAATTGTAGTGCTGCAGTTTGGGTCTGAGTAAATCCTAGGAATGCCTAACAGAGTATTTAGAAAACGTGAACACTGTCAGATGACAAGGTTCTTAAGTCATTTATTTTAAGACCGTGAATCCAAATTAGCTAAATCTATGAGTGCAATACTATTCTCAGTTATATGCACTTTTAAATATATTTGGGGGGGGGGGGCACCATTTTAATAGGACTATTGTATACCTTTAGGCAACAATCACAGTCCTAAACACAAAAATGCCCTATTAAAATAGGATTTTTTATTATTTATTTATTTTGCCTTTCAGTGAAATCTAAATTAAACCCTCAGGCCATGAACCACAGGAAAATTATTGTGGAAAAAATATTGTGACACTTAGGGCTAGTTCTATTCGCTTTAGTGGAGGTTGTGCAGAAGAGCTTCCTGGGTAATGATGGCCTTTGGTGAGTCATTTTTAAGAAAAATCACACTAAATGTGACAGCAAGCAATTGCATTAATAGATTTTAAAAAGTCTACAGTAGTCAGTAGTCATGAAGGGTATGACCTGGACTGAGACCCTTGTGTGATGTAATGGTATTTTTAGCCCCCTCCCTCGATCTTACTTAGATTGCTCAAATGTTCCCTTTGAGGGAAAGAAAAACTCCCATTCCTATGAGTGGGAGCTTTCTTTCCAATGAAAGCAGTAGCCCTCCACAATGTTATCCCAGCCAGATATGGGGCTTCTGCATCTATAATTCATTTTTTAACAAAATTATTCACTCAACTGCTAGTTGCAATTAATTTCCAGTATTACAGCTATCTTGTTTTGAATTCTGTTAAATATATATACAGTATATCATACCTAAAGCTGCCCACCAGTGCAACATCAGTGGAAATTCAGACATAACTGCAAATGAAATGTTACATTTCAGGATTAGTGCCAATGTACCACTTCTTTGGGTTCTATGCAGCCAATTATAAATGAACAATGTGAACACAATCATAATAGTTTAAATCATTTTCAATTTTAAATCAGATTTTCAATTAAACATCAACAACGTACCATATTTTATAGTTAATCCAGCATATTATAGTTTCTCAAAGCTGAAGGTACCCACAAAGCATCAGCACAGAATTTGCTTGCAGAAATCTTGCTACTCAGCCATTATTGTAGACAACCTCAAAGCTTTAATTCAAAGTGACAAGCACCTAATTCTTATCCCTGGCAAACACAGCTCCTCTCCTTTCCAGCTCCCTCTCTCTCCTTTTTGAACTGAACTAGCAAATACAGCCTCTTCTTTAGAGTTTCCTCACCCACTCAGCCAAACCAATAATTCACTGATGTTGCACCAATGTGGAGGGTGGAAAAATCCTGGAAAAGTACATAAAATCACACATTAAAAATGAAATGCAGGCAGCGTGACTACTGGCCACACTGGGTGGAGTATTTTGGCAGCTATAGCCCAAAAAGAAGCCTTTCCAAGTGCCAGGGATACTCCATGCATGGAAGCATCATATATTTAAGATGCCCTGAATATATATATTCTTAACTTGTTGAAGACTTATTACACAATCAATTTTCAGGTCTTCCTGATAGAGGATGAATGTTGTCTGTGATGAATATTACCATTAGGGGACTGTGGTGAGCTTTCAGATATAAGAATGACAAATTCAAGTTAGCAGGGAGTGATTCTCTTAATGTCCATACATTAACAGAATTACTCTGTCTTCCCCCATATGTCCTTCCCCATATGTCCAATCAATTCTCTCACTGGCTAAGGGGTGGGGGAGAAGGTGGGAGCAATAAGCCACTGCTGCTGGCAAGAATCGCTAGTGAAGCTATTTTGCTGGAAAGAGAAAAAGGCACTTGCAAGTCAGGACACTGTCATTTATCAGCTGGGATAAGCAAAATGCTGCCCCATGCTGGGAACAGGGTCAATTAAACATTTGCTATTGCTCATGTTTGAGGTTTAGAGCCATCTTCTTCTCATTTAAGTGGCTAGAATGCTCTTTCTCATTGCAGGGCTAGACAAAGTTCAAATATGATTTAGGCAGATGTAAAGGGGAAGGGGGGTACAAACTGTTGGAAAATAATGCTCAGAAATGAAACAGCAATTCTTCATAAGGTACACTGACAATTTTAGAAGTAATTTGTGGTAGAATTCAACCATACATAATGGTTATCAGCATATTGAATTGCATCTCTCAAACCAGTTGTGCTAAGTGCAACATTATCATAAGTTTGGAGTCCACAACTCCCATTAGTCCTAGGCAACACAGGCGATTGTGATGAATGATGGGAGCTGTGGTCCAATAATATATGGAGTGCTACATATTTCCCTTTCCTGACTTGTAGGGTAATGTCTAGACTGGGGGAGGAAATGGAGGATCAGATCTTGACCTCTCTGCCACGTGAGAGAAAAAGTAAATACTTGAAATTATAATTCAGGTTTGAACAGTTTTCAGGAAACAACCCGGAAAACTATCCAGTTCCTTTAACAGCCCACAGCCATGTATCCTGCAGAGAGTGAGGAGATCCCACATACCATCTGGAAGTGAAGGAGAGGGAGTTAGTCTGTTGTTCAGTGACTGCACATCCCATCTGCCACCTCTTCCTTCACCCAGGGACTCCTTTACCTCTATAGAGAAAGCTGCCTGTGTGGGCTTGCTGAGGAGTGACTCACAGGCGAAGGCCTGTCTCCCTGCTGTCTCTTTGATAAGCAGGGAAATCAACTGACCAGTCCTGTGAGAAGGGGAGATGTACAGCCAGCGAAAGGAGGGAGGTAATACTCTTCAGGGAGCAGGCATTGAAGTTATACGGGGGATTGGGAGGTATGGAAATGAGAGACAATTGCACTATCATGGGGTAGAATAAGGGTGTTAGTAACCCCCAAACTGTCTCCCAAATAATCTGGATAGCCAAGGAAGCTATCCTCCCAGGTTGAAAAGGCTGCTGCTGAATGCCAGGTCAGCTGCCATTCAGGACTTGATCCTGGAAGAACAAGCTGACCTGGCCTTTATTACAGAGACCTGGTTGGATGGCGGTGGGGGGGGGGGGGAATCATCTCTCTCTGATTTGCCCACCAGGATTCTCTGTGCAGCAGCAGGCAAGACCTAGGCAGCGAGGAGGCAGAGTTGCAGTGGTCTATCAGAATAATAGCCCCGGACCAGGCATCCTATCCCTCAGTCTACAGCAGGGGTAGGCAACCTTTCCCCTTTAAAGGCTGAGGGACATCAGCTCCCAGAAGCCTCAGCCATGTTGGCCAATAGCTCTTGGGATTCTGGGAGCTGAAGTCCCTCGGCCCTTAAAGGGGAAAGGTTGCCTACCCCTGGTCTACAGGATTTGAGTGTGTTTATTTAAAGGTGGGCATCCAGGACAGATTAGGGATTCTGTTGGTGTACCGTCCACCCTGCTGCTCAACAGTCTCCCTGCCTGAGCTAGTCAGGGTGGTCTCAGGGGTGGTGTTGGAATCTCCTCAGCTTATATTGCTGGGAGACTTCAACACCCATTCCAAAGCTGCCTTGTCAGGAGTGGCTCAGGACTACATAGCCACCATGACAATCATGAGGCTATCCAAAGTGGTATCTGGCCCCATCATGTCACTGGGAACACTGTAGACCTTGAGTTCTTTACAGAGGGAGTTGCTGATGATCTGAGAATGGAGGAGCTTTCTACTGTTCCATTGTCATGGACAGATCACTTTCTGATCAGGTTTAGACTTGCTGGAACTCAGAGCCTCTGCAGGGGTGGAGGACCCGTTAAGATGGTCTGCCCAAGAGGCTTATGGATCCAGATGGATTCCTAATGGCTCTTGGGGAGTTTCCTGCTGCCTTGGCAGGTGGTTCTGTCAAAGCTCTGGTTGATATCTGGAATGGAGAAACTCCCAGGGGAGTCGCTCCTAAGTGTCCTATCTCACAGAGTGGAGCTAAACCAGTCCCTTGGTTTTCTAAGGAGCTGGCATCAATGAAACAAATGAGATGGAGACTAGAGCAACAGTGGCAGAAAATTCAGAGTGAATCCAACCGAAAACAGGCTAAAAACTACCTGAAAACATATGATGATGCAATAAAAGCAGCAAAAAAGACTTTTTTTACTAAAACTATTGGAGCTGCACTGAACTGCTCAGCTGAGCTGTTTTGAGTGGTTAAGGATCTGTTACGATCTGGTCCTGAGGAGAATGTAAGTGAATCAACAGCTCTCTGTGAAGAGTTTGCTCACCATTTTGCTGATAAAATTGCTCGGATTCACTTTGACTTAGATGCCAGAGTTGATACAGTGTCAGCGGATGTAACCTTGGCTCCTGCTTGTCCAGTATTGATGGATACTTTTCAATTTGTGTAGCCTGTGGTGATGATGTGGACAGGATCCTTGGAGAAGTGAGAACCACTACATGTATACCTTGCCCTTCCTGGATTTTTAAACAGGCCAAAGGAGGACGGTGGAGTGGGTAAGGGAAGCAATTAATGCCTCTTTACACCAAGGCAGGGTCTCAAAATGCCTAAAAGAGGCTGTGGTAAGACCTCTTTTGAAAAAACCTTCCCTGGATCCTACTTTACTAGATAATGACAGGCCAGTCTCCAATCTTCCATTTTTGGGCAAGGTGCTGGAGTGTGTGGTGGCTTCCCAACTCCAGGTGTTCCTGGATGAGATCTAGACTCATAACAGTCTGGCTTTAGGCCTGGTTATGGGACAGAAACAGCTTTGGTCGCCTTACTGGATGACCTACGCAGAGACTTGGACGGGGGAGTGTGTTCCTGTTGGTTTTGCTGGACCTCTAGTGGCTTTTGATACCATCAACCATGGTATCCTTCTGAGTCACCTCTCTGGGTTGGGGCTTGGAGGTACTGTTCTACAGTGGCTCTGTTCTTTCTTGGAGGGGCATTCTCAGAAGGTTGTGCTGGGGGATACTTGCCCATTGGCCTGTGGGGTTCCTCAGGGCCCAGTCCTGTCCCCTATGCTTTTTAACATCTACATGAAACCACTTGGAGAGGTCATCCGGAGTTTTGGAGTAAGATGTCACCTGTATGCTGATGATACCAGCTCTATCACTCCTTTCCACCTAATTCTAAGGAAGCTGATTCTGTCCTAAACCAGTGTCTGGCTTCTGTAATGGACTAACAAGTTGAAGCTTAATTCAGACAAGACAGAGGTGCTCCCAGTCAGTTGAAAGACAGCCTGTGTTAGATGGGGTTACACCCCCCCCCCCCACTGAAATCTTAGGATCGTAGTTTGGGGGTACTTCTGGATTCAGCACTGAGCCTGGAAGCCCAGGTATCAGCGGTGACCAGGAGGGCCTTTGCACAGCTAAAACCTGTGAGCCAACTGTGCCCATTCCTGGAGAAGTCAGATCTGGCTACGGTGGTACATGCCTTGGTTACATCGCGTTTGGATTACTGTAATGCACTCTACATGGGGCTGCCTTTGAAAAGTGCTCAGAAACTTCAGGTGGTCCAAAGGGCTGCAGTCAGGCTGTTACCTGGAGGTGGTTACAGGGAACATACAACTCCCTTGTTGCAACAGCTACATTGGCTGCTAGTCCATTTCCGGGCACAATTCAAAGTGCTGGTTTTGACCTATAAAGCCCTATACAGCTTAGGTCCAGGCTAGTTGAAGGACTGTATTTCCCTGTATGAATCCCCAGAGTATTGAGGTCATTGGAGAGGCCCTTCTCTCTGTCCCAATACTTTCTCATGTACGTTTGGTGGGAACAAGAGAAGGAGCCTTCTCAGTGGCTGCTACCAAGCTCTGGAACTCCCTCCCTAGGGAGGCCAGGATGGCTCCATCCTTGCAGTCCTTCCGGTGGCAGGTAAAGATGTTTTTATGCCGCCAGACCTTTGCGTGACATGAATGCTGTTTTGTTTTTGTTTTAAAAGAGTTTTAAACTTTAAATTTTAATAATAAAATGTTTTTAATTGTTTAATTGTTTTAAACTTTGTATTGTAAATGTTTTATACTGTTTTAACTTGGACTATTTTAGATTTGTTAGCTGCCTTGAGTCCCTGTAGGATGGAAGGCAGGGTATAAATAAACAAAATGAGGAGGAGCAGGAGGAGGAGGAGGAGGAGATGGCAGAAGCTATGCCATCTTCTACCAGAGTGCTTTATAGTCCCCTCTTCCATCTTTCATCCCATCTCCTGGAGAGCAAGCAGGGCTTCTTTTCTGTTCACCACACATAGAGATAAAAGTTAGGTCAGATGAATGGAGTGAGGTGGGAAGTCCTGTGTTAGCATAATCCATTTATATTCCACTCTCATTTCAATGTGTCCAGGGCACTCTTCATAGTTCTCCCTTCCTCTTATATACCCATAACAATCCTATAAAGTTGAGCAAGATAAAGTAGATGAGGTTATTCACACTCATGTTTTTGCATCAAGGAGATCCGGGTCTCCTCGGCGAGGCCACACTGAATCGATCAGGGTCATAGTTCCCACTATGTTTACCCTATTGAATTGCTCCTTGCCATTCATCTCTGAAGGAGGAGGGACTTGGCAGTGGCAATGGTGAGGGGAGGCAAGGAAGAGGAGGAAGGAGGAAGAGGAGGGAAGCAGCAGCACTGGCAGTGAGGGGGCAAGGAAGAGGAAGAGGGAGGATGACACGGCAGCATGGATTCCCACTACCAAAGATCCAGACCCTTGTGGCACCAGAAAAAAAACTTGCTAGTTGACCTGATGTCAAATGCACCGGGGTCAAGTGGATTTTTTGGTGGCTCCCCCGCAAACTGCACCAAGTGCAGTCAGGGCAAAGGTGGACGACTGTGAAATAATCCGGGTTCTACAACGGGTTATTTCATAGTGTGAATGAGGCCTAAAAGAAAGAGACTGGATCTCAGGATGTATGCAAAAAAAAAATATATGTTTCAAATTATCTCAATATGTATTATTCCAGAAATATTTGTATAGCTTTCTGCAGAGGAAAACAATTTGAATATCAGCACGCATGGATTTTTAAAAATTGACTCCAGATTGTATGCCTGACAGCTGATCTGTAATATTTGGAGATGTGTTTGGTTTTTTTAAAATCCCTGCAGGTTGATGATCAAATTACTTTTCCCTTAAGAAGGCCATACAGAATGTTTTTGTTGAAATGCATTGGACTAATTTGAGATATAAACTTTTTCTATATAAACTTATATCACAGAGACTCACTCTCTCTTTTACATATTTTTTTCAGATAAGATGGAACTGAGGAGCTAGGCTACATCAAGAGGGTTCATAGCATTGTGTCTTCTGCCCATGTATTATTCTAACCAGTAAATAAAATTTGAAATGTAATGGGGGAGGTGGCATTAAATAGGACTTCAGAAATGGTGCCTCTATGTCATAGCTTATTTAGTTTCTGTATAAATCCAGGACTGCTGTGTGGTACATCAGGCTGAACAACAGTGTCTACTCTTAAGGGTCGCAATCAAAACCCCAATATACATAAATTAAAGTAGTCTATGGATACTTATTGCCATTTAGACAAGCAGTAATCTCATGGACAAAATTAAACTGAAAATGAAACTCAACCGTATGTCTTCTAAAAACTGTTTTTTCTTTCTTTTTAAAGAAAGAACTGTACTCCTGTTAATGAGACATTATTAAACAGCATACATACCAGCCGAGGTTACTGTGATGTGAATGACTGTAACAGTTATAGCATAATCCCAAACCCATTCTTCTACAACCAAGACAAAGAGTAGTCCAGAGATGAAATAGGTTATCTCCAATGACACTAGAAGAACTAGAATCACAGAAAATATGTTACAACAGCAGAAGGGGACTTTCATCCTTCAATTGCTAGTCCAGCGACTACTAAATTTTATGTCAAATTAGCATTAGAAGTATGGGAACAGGTTAGCAACTGTATTTATTTATCCTTACTTTCATGCTCAGTGTGTAACAGAGCCCTTTCTAGTATGGATGCAGATGCAATTGCTCAAGGCAATATAAACACCATTCAGTTTTTATGCATGCTGTCATATATAGTACACCCAGGTTGTTCAACAATGTGAACATGATGTTTGGAAGGAGAATCTCCTTTTTTTGATGGCAATAAGCAGAGTTCACAAGAATTACTATTTAAGAAGGTGAGTTCTGGGAGTTGCAGTTAAAGTGACATCTCAAGGTCTGGTTTGGAGTATGTGTTCACTGACTGGTGTGGCACCACTGCTGTATTTGGGAGCTTTCCTGCTCATCCTGATGAGTAGGCCTCTGGATTTATGCCCAAATGTCCTGGCATGAATGGACTTCTTGTGATCTTTTTAGAATCTTGCAACATGCCACTTATTCAAGAGGTGTCATGTCCCTTGATCTATGCCCCTTCCCCAATCCACAGGATGATAACAAGTATAACCACCAGGGCCATCTTCATTTTCATATCTAATGTTATGGAGGTGCTTCTTTCTCCTCTCCAAGAAAGGAACAACAGTATGGAAGGGAATTTTTCACAGCAAAAAATCTTGACCCATCTCTGGTCTGCAACCCTCAGTGAGAGCAATAAGTTGGGCTACACACCACACAAGTTTCCAAAAACCTAGCCAATACAGTAGTTTACATATGAACCAATTCATGAATATGATTTTATCATAGCATTTAAAATATCATTATCAAGTCTTAATGTATTTAGTTTTTATAAATGTGACAGATTTTCATAATTTTCAATGTATTTCTCACCCACAAAAGTATTTACTGCAGTCCCCTGCCTGCTACAATCAAAATCCCATTATACATTAAATCAAAGTAGTTTATGGGTACTTATTGTCATTTAGACCAGCAGTAACTGCATGAACAAAATTAACTTAAAAGTCTACACAGTTAAATGTTGCCTTGAACAGTTGGCTCCTTCTTGAAGCCAGAAGACAATCCATCTTATCCTCCAAGGAGCTGATCCATCACCTGCTAAAATCAGTAATAAAAATTCACCATTTTAAACAAAGTAAAATAGGTCTTCCAGTAGTTAAATAGCAGCCCTAGCCTTTGGTGTCTGTTCTCTTATCCTCAGACATAACTGTCTTCTTTAAGCAATGACACCTATTCAGAGGAAAGCAAAGCTGCTTTCATCTGTGCAACATACTGGTTAAGAATGGTATCTTTAATATACTCCTCAGACCCTCAACAGATGCTCTGGTCATTATTGTAATTAATCTACTGCTGTCCCATGCATAACCCTGGATGTACTGGCTTTCCTTAATCACGCCAGGGAACACTTGTCACTAAGAGACGGAAAGGGCTACTAGTGATTTTATCCAGTGGAGTCATTCAGCTAGTCCCCATCTGTTCACAAGGAACAGGTGGTTAAACTGTTAAAAGACATGGAGGATAGGGAGGTTCAAAGGAGAGCCAGGAGTAATGAAGCAGATAGCATCAGAAGGAAGGAAGGACCAGATCCTCCAGAGCTGAGAAGAGAAGCCAGGAGTGGAACTGGTTGCTAATTATTTTGAATGACACCACTGGTTTTATCTTCTTCCCTTCCTCTCTTGGACTTAGGGGAGCAAGAACCGGAAAAGCAAGGAAAACCTCTTAACCTATCCCACTCCTAAATCTCACTAATTCTTTGAGTCAGTGCAGCTGGCTCGCATGAATATTCTGCTTGCATGAGTCATGAAAACCAATAGTTTTCAGTTCAGTTATGCTTTAATCAAATTTAGTTCATTTCAGCTTCTTTGAAAATCAAAACCATTGATTATTAAGTAGTAATGTCTGCAGTGCATCAGTAACTATATCCACAGTTGCACATGCAAAGCTAGGCTAGACACTACAACAAAACTGTGGCTAGTGACACAAGCAACATCCTAACATCTCTTTGGTGAAAACATGTACAGAAGGCATTACTCTATTCTACACACAGTCTTGCCAACCTTCTTCCACTTTGTTAGTTGCCAGAAGAAGGTTAGATTCTGAATCCAATGCATCTTCTTTGGCATGAAACGTTGGAAAAGACAATGATGTTAGGAAGGGTGGAGGGAAGTAGAAAAAGGGGAAGGCCACATGCTAGATGGATGGACTTTATTAAAGAGACCATGAATAAGAGTTTGCAGGAGCTGGGCAGAGCAATAGAATACAAGGGGGCCTGGAGATGTCACATCCACAGGGTTGCCATGGGTCGAGACCAACACAAAGGCAGTTAACAACAAAAACTGGGGAGACACAAGGAAAAAGCCACAAATAAACCCAGTCATGTAAGCCATTTGCTAATAGACTCATTAGTCCTAAATGTTTGAAATCATGCTTTGCATCATGTCTTATATCCAATAAAAATCTTGAACAGGTTAAAATAATGACACTTCAAAAAACAATAAATTAGCAGGAATAAATATTGTTTATTTCTGGTCTCTGGCATTTCTAGATCAAATTATGATCATGCCTTGGCTTTGGATCTGCAGCTACAAAGAGTAAAAATAGTTTTTTTAAAAAAAAAAACAATAACATAATTTTATATAAAAGATAAAATATTTATTGATTGTGTGCTCTCACTGCCTGATTTGTTTGTCATCCCAATGTGCATTATGGCCAAACTGGAAAAGCCTAATCTTATTGGCTGTAGGATTTATAAATCCACTGTTTAAGCACCCTTACTTAAAACTCTAAAAGCAATAATGGCACAAATGCTAAGAAGCAATGCTGTTAGTTATTGGAACAGTATGTCATGTGGTTTGTCTACACCAGTGGAAAACCTGTACTCATCCTGCAGCATCAGTGATCTGGGTACACAACCTTCCTCAGGATTCACAGGCAATATGGGGCTCCCCCGCATTCACCTGGAAAATTCAGATTGATGGTGAGGACATGAATGCTCTGCACTCTGGGAAACATGATCAACGTAGGACTACCCTTTTTTTTCTGGGTTACTCCAACTTCACCACAGTGAGTGTAGTTATCAGAGTCACTGCAGACTGGGAAACTGCACTGTGGATATGGGGTGAGTACAGGGATTCCCACCAGTGTAGACAAGGCCACAATTGCAGGTTGCAAAGATTGTGGATTGAAGAGAGAAGTCGCAGACTAGAATGCTATAATAATTCAGAGAATACAGGTAAATAAGCAGAGGTCAGAACTGGTGTAATGGCTATGAGAGTGCAGTATGTGCAACTATGATGCAAATATTATAATACAATAAAACACAATAAAATTTTCATAGAAAATTAAAAGACATTATAAACATACAAAATATATTAAAGTGATAACAATAAAGCACCACATTATAAATTGGCCATGAATTTGTATTTCCAATATCCAATTAAAGATCCCAGTGTTGCATGATTGCTAGTAGAATAACATGACAAGAGGCCCTTGAAACATAGATAATATGGCATTAAGTCAATTTTGTCACAAAGCTGTCTGGAGAGGAATCCATAAACCAATTAGTGTTGACTATTTATAATGTCTTTTAATTTTCTATGAAAATTTTAACAACTTCAGCATGTATTTGTGTACAATGATTTGCTGGGACAGATGACTGAACGTGTAAAGGACTGAGTAAATTACTCAGTACATTGAACATTAAAGCACAGTGTAGATTATTAACTATTGGTATTTTTTTCTGTCCTAATTAGACAATCTCTAGAATTTGGGTTTTTTTATTTATTTATTTCACTTATACTAACAATATACAGATTAAAACTAAAATCTTCATTAAAGCATAACAAAAACAATTTTTAAAAACAACAATAACAGCCATAGAAAACAGCAAACCACTTTTAGCCCTTCCAGCTGCACTCAACCAATTAGAATCATCTTACACATGAAGCCCTACCTGAATAAAAATGTCTTTACCTATTTGCAAAGGTTGGCTACTCTTCCATCAGTGGAAGCCCACTCTGGAATGAGGCACTGATGAGCCAACAGGACAGAATATTCAAATTCTCTTTTTAAAAATGACATTGGGCTAAATCCAATGTTAGTCCCAACAAACGTACCAATCTGAATTGAAAGTTATGGCTTACAGAAGTCCTACTGGTTTCAATGGGTCTTGAAAACGCATCAAGTGACTGCAGGCAAATCACACTATCGTTGAGGCAAAATAGACAACCTAAAAAGGCAACGTGGGGCCTGTTCACATCAGGTCTGTGGCAGCTGCATGTGCCTGGCCCTGATGTGGACTGCCACCACAGTCCTCAACCAATCCGCCAAAAAGGAGCATATTTTTAGATGGGATTAGATGAGGTCACCCCCCCCCCCCGAAGATGCAGATTCACAATTTGGAGGTACTCTTGGACTCAGCTTTGAACCTGAAGGCCCAGGTCTCTGCAGTGACCAGGAGTGCTTTTGCACATTTAAACCTTGGACGTTATCACACGCGGGTCTCTAGCAACTAGCATCATTCCGGAATGAACGAAAGCAGCATCATTCCGGTATGCTTCTGGTCGCGCAAATGTAATTCCCAAAGAAACCGGCATGCAAAAGAACGGGGATGATGCTGCAATGCGACGGGGATGGGAGGGGGATGGGAAGGGGTTCTCTGTGACGTAGTGTGGTCACAGGGGCAAAGGAACCACAATGGGACGGGGATGCGACGGGGTTCTGTCTGCTTTAGACCCTGTGTGATAACGTCCACAGTGTGCCAACTGCATCCACTCCTTGAGAAGCCAGATCTGGTCTCAGTGGTATATGCCTTGGTTACATCATGTTTGGACTACTGTAATGTGCTCTACATGGGGCTGCCTCTGACGAGTGTTCAGAAACTTCAGATGGTCCAAAGAGCTGCAGCCAGGCTGCTAACAAGGGCAGGTTATAGAGATCACACAACACTCCTGTTGAAACAGCTCCACTGGCTGCCAGTCTGTTTCGGGCACAATTCAAAGTGCTAGTGATTACCTTTTAAAGCCCTATACGGCTCAGGTCCAGGATATTTGTCAGATATGAGCCGGCCTGGGCTCTGAGATCCTCAGGTGAGAGCCTTCTCTCCATCTCACCACCATCACAAGCATGGTTGGTGGGGACACAAGAGAGGGCCTTTTCCATGGCTGCCCCTAGACTCTGGAACTCCCTGCCCAGGGAGACCAAAATGGCCCCTTCCTTGATGGCCTTCGGCCGATAAGTGAAAACCTTCCTCTTCAGACAAGCATTCAAAACAGAATGCTTTTAAAGAATAGCCTGGGGTGCTATATTGTTTCAATGTATTTTAAGCATTTTTATCTTTTTAAAGTATTTGATATTTTAGCATTGAATTTTAGCATTGTAGTAATTTAATCCTATTTTAATGTACTATTTTTGTATGTTTTTAACTTTATGGTATTTTTAAAAAAAATTGTAAGCCGCCCTGAGTCCCAATCCTGGGAAAAGGGTGGGATATCAATAAATAAATAAATACATTTTTCACTTCTTTTTGGCTGGTTTTGGACTGGCTCTTTGGAAAAGAGCCATATCCGGGTGGCTTCCAGTCATGTTCAGGGCGTGTGTCATGTGCATGTCCTGCTCCCAATATGGACCAATGGCAGCCCTTTTGGGCCATCTGTTTGAGGCCTTAGTTTCAGAAGAAGCCAATAGTATGGCCAGCCAAAGATGCAAGCAAATGCCAGGAATAAATTCTTCCAGAATGTGGCCACATAGCCTGAAAAATCCACAGAAAACTACCAATGGTAATTGCCTTCTGAATAAATCTTGCCAAGAAAGCCCCATGATAGGATCACCTTAGAGTCACCGTAAGTCAGAAATCACCTGAAGTCACACAACAATAAACTGGAACTCAGACTAACCCCTATCCCATTTCCAGGGATGGAGGTCATGCAGTCCTCTCAGCATTTGTATCCCTTCTAACTGTCCTGATTTGGCAGAGACCGTTCCAATTAATCCTCTGCCATCCCACTTTTTAAGCTGTTTTTAAAATGTCCCAGTTTCTCTCTTCTGCTCCCACTTTCTCCCTTCATCCTTAGCATATGAATTCAAAGTGTAAAAGCAGTTTGCACTCAATAAGCAGTGGGAGGACAGGAGACAGCAGAAGCAGAATCTTGCCCTTCTTTGTAGACTTTTGCAAAATCAAACTTTGGCAGTCACTCCAAGCTTGTCTGTCCTTCCTCATTAATACTTTTGCCATATTGACCACACTTTGATGTTGCTTGATCACATGTATCCCAGTTTTCATTTGTGAAATGCTGGAGGGCATAAACTCCCATAATCCTTAGCCAGCATAGTCAATGGCAAAGAATCCTGGGAGTTGCAGCCCAATATATGGAAGAGTACATGTTTCCCACCTATGATTTAACTCATTGGTTGGCTGATGGAATATCTACAGTATTTGGTGTGTATGCACAAAACCATTACCTTCTTACTTCATGTTGAGAGCCGCATGCAAATTGGTTCTTAGCACATTTTCAAAACATGCTAATTTCTGTCAGATCTGTTTGTTTATAATGCTGGTATGTGCAGGTTATGAGAACTACTGATCATGTTCCTACTTTCCAGAGTGACTTCCCAGCCATGTTTGCCAGTGGCAGCTACTGAACTGAAAGGGTTATAATAAAGGCTTCTAGGAAAAGCTGGTGTGTTGCCCTGCTGCACAATATACATTACAGTGACCCTTTCTAGTTTGTGATTCTTGCCTCTTATCTCCTGGTTTCCAGATCTCTTACAAGGCTGGTTACAGTCTCTTATTCACTACTACCTCTAAAGCTGTCCCTAAAAAAAGGGATTCTGTGTGCTACCAGAATCAAAAGGTTCTTCTATTGGTCTTATCATCCTCATAGGCATATTTGGTGGAGACATTTTAGAAGGCTTTTTAACTGGTTGCTTCTTCCCAAGCTGAGGAATTCCCAGCCATGGAAGACTAAAAATAAAATTGGAAAGAACAGGAACAAAATCTGGGATTTTCTGATGTTTTTAATCACAACATATCACAACAGGGTTCCATAATGTATCTTAGGGTCCTTTCACACTACATACTGTCCCCTTTTTGTTGTCCTGCCAACAAGCCAACCCTTTTATTCATATAGGCTTTTGACACTTAAGTTGGATTATTGTAAAAAGGACACCAACTGATGGAGTTCTTCTATTGTTTCATCTTTCTTTTGTTTTTAATTGTGCTTTAGGCCAAAATGCAATTTTATTGTCTCCCCTAAAGTAGACCCATTTAATCAATGAAACGTACATTAGTTCCATTAAATGCTGTGCAATTCAGATGTCAAAGTTTGTATACCATTTTTGATACTTTGTCATATGTTTAACTGAAATGTTTTTAACTTTTTAATTGTTTAATTACAATTGTTTAATTGTTTTTAAAACTTCATATTTACACTTTTTAATGCTTTTGTATTATTTTTAATTTGTGCTGTTTTAAATTTGCAGGTAACCACCTTGAGTCCCTATGTTGGGAGAAAGGGAGGATATAAATAAATAAATAAATAAATAAAATAGTGCACACTTATCATGTTGTGATTTATCAAATGGGCCTACTCTTTAAGCCTTTACTTCTTCTATGTTTTAACAGTATTGGGGTTTACTTGATGCCTACTTCACTGAAAGTATATAAAGGATATAAATTTATAACTAAATCCTTGTATATTAGGAACTAAATAAGTGTCAAAAATATGTTCATGTGAATTCATCTTCAAATATATGTTATTGGACTGGAAAATATGTTTAAAAGTCTACATCTTATCAGTAAGGATGACATGTGATTTGGATATGAACAATAACTGTTCCAACTCTGTATCACCTCACCCACCAAACACAGGAAACATAAATAGCCTCATTGAAATGTTATTTGCATTTAAAAGTAGATCAGTTACAGATCTTCCAACTCTTTCTGCTTATGTACTTGTTTAAGACGTTTATCATAACAATTTACATTTAAAAAGGTTTTATTCATAGAGATTAAACTTTCATTTCAGGGAAAGATTATCAACTAAAATGCATTAACTTAATGTAAATCTCTTTCATTTAGCCCAGGAGGGAAACATAATAGCTTTACAAGGAATCAAAGCCAGGGTGTTTTACATACCACACAACATATCTCAACAGGGTTCCATAATGTATCTTAGGGTCCTTTCACACTACACAGTTATAACATTACCATTCCACTTTAACTGCTGTGGCAAATCCTATGAAATTCTGTGATTTAAAGTTTAGAGGTATTTAGAATGGTCTGCCAGAGAGCAGTCGTGTGTCAGTGAATTTCAGATTCCAGGATTCCACAGGATTGCAACTGAAATGGAATAAAAGCACTAAAATTGTGTGAAAGAGCCCCGAACTCTCTCATGAGCCATTTCTAGGCTTCTGCTTGACTGGGGTTCCAAATTAAATGAAAGTTTTTGTGCATACAGCATACACCCTCCCCAGTATTTAACAGATGAAAACTGGGACATGTGTGACCAAGCAACATCAGAGTGTGGTTAAGATAGCAAGAGTTAATAATGAAGACAAGACAAGACACCGCAGCAAGTTGTGTTTCCCTGGGCCTAGTGGGGTGGACACATTTCTGCCTCTCCTCTGCTCTTCCCTCCCACACTGAATTGATCAAGTGCAGACTTCTTTTGCACTTTGCACTTAGTTTGCAGCAACTGAAGTAAACATAAGACAAGGGGAGGGTGAGAGGGAGAGAGAAAAACTGGAACATTTTAAAGCAGCTGAAAAACCAGGACAACAGATGGTTAACTGGGACTGCCCTGGCAAAATCAGAATAGTTGGAGGGTATAATACAACAGTGCATACAGAAGCATGCTGCTTACAGACATTTGAAAGTAGCCTGCCTCCCAACTTCCTCACATTCATTCATTCATTCATTCACATGCATCAGTTCAACACAGAAGTAAAACGTGTTAGGATGACATTGAGTGCAATCTTCTGCTCAACTTCAGGTTATTTCAAAACTGTGTGTGTGTGTGTGTAGTGTGCCTTCAAGTTGTTTCCAACTTGTGGTGACCCTAACCTGAACCTATCCTGGGGTTTTGTTATTGTTTGTCATTGCCTTCGCCTGAGGCTGAGAGCATGTAGCTTCCCCAAGATCACCCAGCAGATTTCATGGCCAAGCAAGAATCGAACCCTGGTCTCCCGAGTCCAACAATCTATGCCGCCCTAAAACATCCCTAACAGATGGATTTCCAAGTTGTATATTAATATCTCCCACAAGAGAGAGATCCTTATGTCCCAGAGAAAGGTTCTATTGTCAGACTGGAATGTACTTGACCAAACTGCAGTTGGAGCAAAACTTGAAATAGTGTGTATATTCAGATAAAGTTCTCTGGAATAAAATGTTACTTCAGAGGGGATATGAAGACCAAATCAGATGAAGAGAGATAGAAGATGAAGATCACATGGTCCATGTTTGTCTGTTGTTGTTGTTTTTTGTTTTTGTTTTGTTTTTGTTTTGTTTTTTACAATTTTATTTTTATCCTTTGGATAGTAAATAAGCAGTATGTTATAGTGGCCTGAGTGTTGGATTAGGAGACCAGGGTTCAAATCCTCATTCAGCCACAGAAACCCACTGGGTGACCTTGGGCAAGTCACACCTTCTCATCCTAAGAAGAAGGTAATGGCAAAAACCCCTCTGAAGAAAGCTTGCCAAGAAAACTCTATGAGAGGGTTGCCATAATTTGGAGTTGAGATGAAAGCAAACAGCAACAGTAAATTAGCACACAACCAGAGGAGCAGACTGGGATTCTTCTTGCTAATACAGTTCTTTGTAGGTGTGGAATTTCCAACACCAGGCAACATTTGTTCTTCCATCCCAACACTCTCCACTTTGAAATGGCACTGAGTAAGAACTATACTTTCATGGCTGGACATTTTGCTGCTTAAGGCAAAGAAGAAGCTACCACTTCTATCCCAAATTCTGTTTAGAAGCCAGAAGAGACACAACTCTTTCCACCATCTCACCCTTTTCTACCACAGCATTCCCCATGTGTGTGTGCATGTGTGCCTTCAAGTTGCCTATCAACTTCAGCAACCTTATCACTTTCATAGGGTTTTCTTAGGCAAGGCATGAGGTGGATTCTCTGAAATATAGCCATTCGCACCTGCCATACATTGGTGGTCTCCCCTCCAAGTGCTGACCAGAGTTGACCCTGCATAGCTTCCAATATCAGCTCTAGTACCTTTAGGATATTTAGGCCTCTATTTCCCCTTGTTCCATGTGTTTTTTGTTATCATGGAGAGTAGCCCATTGGAGATCCATGGCTGCCAAATTATTGCTGTCAGAGGTGGAATCATGAAACTTTTTTAAAGGTATGGTAATAGAATTTGATCATTCTTACACAATGTTTAAAATGTTCACCCATTCAGAGCCAGAGGAATTATGTAAATACAGAACCTAAATGAACAGAATTTACCTAAATAATATGGGTTAATCCATGACGGGTTTGTCTTAAAATCAAAAGGTGCCAGTCCGTCCAGCATCTGCAGTCTGTTGAAGACATTTGAAATGTCAGTGATGGTGTATGAGGCTACCTGAACACTGGCTATTCATTACACTATAACATAAATAACTTAACATATGTTTTGATTTCCTATATGCCTTTATTGGCTTACTAATGTAATTGAGTTCATTATTTTACATTGTGCAATAGACATTTAAGATTTTAAATGTTAGCTCAGTCAATATGCATACATGTACATATTTATCAGCCATAGTGGGATTTGTTATGCTTAAAAATCCTATCCAAAATATGTGATACTTTATTCTACCGCAACATTATACTGCAAGCCCTTTACCATACTTGTATTCATTCTCACCTGAATGCTGTGAAACAAATGCAAAGGACCACATAATACACCAAGTAGAATATGATCACACATACAACCAGATTGAGCAAAACAACCTGTAAAGGAAAAATAAAAATAATTTGCTTTCTTAGCCTTGTTTAGTTCAGTCACCCCCTCCTGAAGTCAGAAAAAAGTTCAATAATACTCCTTTCTTGAGTTCTAGCATAAACAGTGTTTCCAAGCAACCAGTCACCCAGTAGACCTAAATGTACTTAGCTTGCAGCTGCCCCACAGTGCTTACTACTTAGCAGACACATATATAGAATTGGTCTGTAAATCTTAAATTGTAAGAACATATCTCCATATCTGTCTGTCTCCAGGTAGCTCATGAAAGCCACCTTCTGGAATCTAGGCCTGAACGGCAGGAAATTTTAAATAAATAACCAAACAAATAAAGAAAAATCTTTTTAAAATGTATTGGGAAAAAAACTTGGCTCTATGGTGGACTGAATATTTTGGTGAGAGACAAAGCTCTCACTCTGGAATTTGCTGCCAGCTCATGTCAGCATACCCTCCAACATTTCACAGATGAAAACTAGGACACATGTGTCCAAGGAACATCAGAGTGCAGTCAAGATGAAATAAGTTATTAATAAGGAAAAAGACACAAGCTAGGGAAGGTTGCAGCAATTTGCTTTTGCCTGACCCTACTGGAAAGGGCAGGATTCTGCCCTCTCCTCTCCTTTCCTCTCCTCTCCCATCTGCTGAGTTGAGTACAAATTACCGGTACTTTTCCACTTTGAACTCAGCTTGCAGCAAGTGAAGTAGGTTAAGGACAAAGGGCAGGGGCGGGGAAGAAAGAAAGAAAACTGGGGCATTTTAAAAGTGGGATGACAGAGCATTAATCATGACTGTCCTTGCCAAATTGGGATGGTCAGACAGTATAGGTTAGGCATACACAAATACTGCTTTCCTGGGGCATCTGCTTTTATTTAAACAAGACTTCTCCATTGTCTGACATTTTAAATGTTTGTATTTTGAATTTTACTAGATATAAAAACATTTATAGCATAAACTTCAAGAAAGTTAGGTCCAAAACACACTGCAGAAATAATCCAGTTTGAGACCACTTTAACTGCCCTGGCTCAGTGCTAGGAAATCCTGGGAATTGTAGTTTATTGTGGCAGCAGTGCTCTCTGACAGGGAAAACTAGTTCCCAGAATTCCCTACTATTGAGCCAGGGCAGTTCAAATGGTATCAAACTAGATTATTTCTGCAGTGTGTTTTGGACCTTAGTGGAAACTTCTTGAGACCTTTAAAATGCTTCATAGGCGTCTCTTAACATAGTAGGATGTAGCCCCTTCTTTTTCTCTGAAAAAAGACACAACCTATGAAACTACTTGTTTTGCCTCACAGAGGTAAATAATGTGAAAAAATTGACCTTTTTGGTGACTGAAATCTGCCTATGATCCATAGGTTGAGTTGCTGCAAAAGAGTGGCATTTGGTTCTTGTTCTGCGTTGGTAGGACATAGTTCTTGTTCTGCATTGGTAGGGCATATATTGTTGGAGCTTATCACACCACTAAATAAACCTTCTTACCTCTCTCAAATTCAGTCTTAATTCGGGCGGCATCCAGATAATGTCACAGGGATTTTGCTGCTGAATCTGCAACCCGCATCCAGCCCAGGTCCCAAGGGTGCTCCAGCAGCCATTTTCTTAGGTCAGAAAACTCACAGTTTTGAAAAGAGGCATGCTGAGCATCCCTAGGACCTTTATTTATTTTATTTATTTAGGGGATTTATAGCCCACTTTCCTCCCAAAATGGGATTCAACCTGTATATTCAGTCCCCTGATATTCAGTCCTCTTTCCAATCTTGTATATTCAGTCCTCTGATATTGAAAATACATATTGTGTGATAATACATAGAGCCAGTGAAGAATGTAGATTAAAGGATATAGTTGTAACTTTTGAACGTTATGCAGTTAAGAAGAATATTTTGAAAGCAGTGCATATTTTGAAACACTATTGAAAGAAATTAGTTACTATGGCAAATTAGCAGGATTAACTATAAACACTAGTAATATTATGAGGGACTTTGGACTTAGGAAATTTTAATTAGCTCAATTAACCAGCAAGGATACATCCCTATTTATATGAAGGTGGCTAGGAATAATAGATTGGCAGAGACAAATTATTTCAAATGTTTATTAGGGGAAACACACACTCTGAGACAGCCTTTCACTCATTTGTACACACAAGAACTTAGGAATAAAGTAGTTAGCTTTGGAAAAGACAAAAGGCTTTCTAATGATGATAATTACCTGAAACAAGCTGCTCCAGTGATGAGATGATGTTTTTGGACCCAAGCCACATGGAAGGGACGGTGGATGCAACAATGGGTCAGAGCTGAGTCAAAATTCAAAGTGACATGGATTCACCAGGAATTTCAACCAGCACAATGAACAAAAGATTTAGAAGTCTTTAAATAGATCAGATCTAACCCTGGGATGAAGGCTGTTTACTATACTTCAGAGGTACCCAATTTACATAGCAAAAATTGTCTTGAGAATGGTTCTTTCTTAGCCCTGCCAGTTGCCTAATCTTCCTGTTTTGAAAGTTTGAATCTTCCTGACTGCAACTCCTCAGACTAGCTGCTTTAATCTGTAAATTAGTGGCTAGTGTACATGGTCTGCCTGCTTCTAGGCTCATGGCAGATTATAGAGTTCCATTTTAGGGCCTTATCAGAAAGTCTGCACACCCTAAAAATTATGGAAGACATTGGTTCTCGTAACAGCAACACTTATTTAAATTAAAACATATTTAAAATATGTTAGGTACTTGGGAGTTCAAATTTATAAGAATTTGAATCATATTATACCATGTTTCTATCAACAGATAATTAGGATGATTAAATATTATATAAATAAATGAAATAACTTAAAATTGTAGCTCCTAGGGACTTCCGGCGTGAGGGCATGGAGAGAGGTTGGGAGTAGCAAGTTTGCTCTCTCTAACCGCATTAAAAATGGGGATATAGGTGGGAACCTTAATCTAAAACCCACCAAATTTCACCTCTGGGAAGGGGTGAACCGAAGGAGCTCACCGGGGGCCTGGACTAGCTGTCTCATCGCTACAATTTTTGCGAGGTGGATGAGTGAAGCTAAGGGCCAAAGAGCATTCCTGCCCTGTTAATGCAGCTGGGTTAGAAGTCTGGTAAGACGCCCACACGTCCTAATTCATCTTAAACAACAAAGAAGAAAAGAGGCAAACAAAAGGCAGTTTGGGACTTTTTATATACTTTGCCAGTGACTCTAACTTTATAAAGGGCAGCTATATTTCAAAAACAAAAAAGCCTTGAAAATATCACCGAGTACTTGCAGAATCCGTGTCGGTCAATGTGCTTGGATGTAGCAGCTGGGAAACGCGGAAGACGCAGAGGGGTCGCAAAGGAAGATCGTAAAGGTCATAAAGTGGAGTTAGCAGTGAAGTTTTTTTGAAGAGGAGAAGACAAAGTGGGAGAAAGAGAAGAAAAGAGAAGGGGAAAAAAGGGGCAATCTTAAGCTGCTGGAGCGGAGTGGATTGTAGAAAGGGCAGCTGGAGGAGGATTTGCAGCATCTAAGGTGCGTGAGTGTCAGAGTTGGAGCTGAAAGATGTGGAAGAGCTATAAAGGAAGACTATAAAGACTATAAAGAAGGTGCTCATTGTAGCAAGGAGAAAAGAGAAAGAATAGAGTGAACGAGGAAAGAAAGAAAGAAAAAGACAAAAGAAGGGAAAGGGTGCCCATAAACCCCAGGAGCGGTGAGGAGAACGAACGAAGGAATAATAACAGTTTAAAGTGAAGAAAGAGATCCAAAAGAGACGTAATCTGTGGGGACATGTGTTGGAGATACCAGAGATAAATCTGGTTTAAACTGCAAATTAGTGGAAGACAGTAGGAAACTGAACTGAACTGAATTGAAAAGTTAAATAATAGAATTAAGGACTATATGTGTTTAAGAAAATACAGATAAAAGGAAAAATAAAGATAAAGACTATAAATAATATAATTAAAATAAAAATAAAAACAGAGAATATTAAAGATATTTACTTAGGAGTAAAAGGTGGAACTCTGAGAAATAATTTTGATACATCTGGTGCTTGCATAAGATTACTGGTTTCAAAAAAAAAAGAAAGAAAAGAAAAAGAGAAGAGAAGAAGAGAAGCTTACTGTAGTGGTGTAGATTTAATTTCACCAGGTGAAGCAATAATTGAAGAATATATTTTATTTTAAGTACCTCTATATTAAGAATATATTTTACCTTATATTATTTGCTTAATAATCAAACATTGTAATAGTGGGTTATAGAATATTCATAGGTAACTTAGATAATTTGCCATAGAAATATATATATAATCTGTATGTTTAATGACATAGCTTGTTAATGATTACTAGAAGAAATATTAGAATATAATGGTATTCGTATAAAATATTATTTGTTAGTGATCGTATAAAGAGGTCTGTGTTTACTTTGATTGATATATACAAATTGGTGTATACAAATTGTTGAATAGATATAATTCTCTGTTATAACATAAAAGGTATAGCATCTTTTATTATCCCCTTACAATTTCTATTATTGTGGTTATTATTCTGATTTCTTAGACAAACTTAATATTGTTGTAATGAGTGTCTTAATTAGAGGAAGAACATGTAAAGTGCAGAAATAATGGCATCGGGGGGAAAAGGACCGGTTTAAACCCAGATTCAAGTAACAACTCAAAGAAGAGGCTCTACAGAAGAAGTAATCAGAATTTCAGACCAGACATCAATTCTTTTGGAGGAATTAAAAAAGATGAGGATGGACATGGATAGAATGAGGTCAGAAATGAAAGAAATAAGGCAAGAATTTAAGGACGAGATGAAAGAGACAAGACACGAATTAAGGGGTGAAATAAAAGAAACAAGGACAGAGATAAGGAAAGATTTGAAAAAAGAATTGGATAATTTTGGAAAGAAAATCGACAAAATTACAACTGACCTCACAAATACTCAGAAAGATGTAAATGTGCTTAAACAAAAAAAGACACATTTAGAAAAAGCAACGAGAGATATGAACCAAAAACAAGAACAACAAAAAGTCATAGGATTAACTAATGAATTAAGATATAGAGAACGATGTGTAAAGATCCGGGGATTGCCCGAAAATACAAGGGAAGATTTATATGACAGACTGATAATCCCACTAGCTGAATATATAGGAATTATAGAGCGAGAAATGGGAAAAGAAATAGACAAAATCTTTCGAATAAATTCGTCATATGCAAAGGAAAAGAAAGCACCCAAGGATATTGTGATGTGTCTAGCAGGAACTAGAATACACGACCAGATAATACAAAGAAGCTATGATACTAAGTTAACAATTGAAGAATATGAGGTGAAGATTTTTAAAGATGTCCCACCAGCGATTATGCTTGAGAGACATAAGTATAAAAATCTGACACAATTATTGAAAAAGAAGAAAATAGAATATAAATGGGAAAGAACTGAAGGACTGAGTTTCACATGGAAACAAAAGAGATATAAAATAGATTCAATTGAAAAAGCAAATTAAATGGAGATAAAACTGAACCAAAAAGAAGATAAGGATGAGACTCGGATATTTACAAGATCAAGAACAAGAAAAAAAAGAAAGAAATGGACAAGAGGAAGAAGGAAAAATAAATAAAGAGAAAGAAATATTAGGAAAACGTAATAAGAAAGAAGAGAAACCCTCAGTAAGTGAAGATACGGATTTAGGAAGAGATATATCTGATAGAAGTATAAAGGAAACAGAAGAAGAAGAAGAAGAAGAAGAAGAAGAAGAAGAAGAAGGAACAACATAAATTTAAGATAGAATTAAGGAATTTGTTATCAAACTTTAAGTTAAAAAGGATAAGACAGATAACGAGTTAAAACCAATAGAGGAAAAAAATACTATTTAAAGAAACAATAAAAAAGGGGAGGAAGGGGTGGAACAACATATAAAATACAAAACATAAAACAAAGACAAAAACAAAATGACAATTAAATTACTCTCTTGGAATGTGAAAGGGATAAACTCTAAATATAAAAGGAATATGATATTCCACTATGTGGAGAAACTTAGGAGTGACATTACTTGCATGCAGGAAATTAAAATAAAAGAAGAAGATATCAAATACCTAAGAAACCCCAAATTGGGACAATGCTATACATCGGTAATAGACAAAAGAAAAAAGGGTATAGTAATGTATATCAGTAAAAGATTTACCTCCAAAGAGATATACAAAGATAAAAAAGGAGAATGTATCATAGCAGAAGTAAAATCAAAAGAATGTACATTATTATTAATAGGAATTTATGCACCTCAATCAGGCAGGAAGAAATTCTTTGAAAAAATAAAAAAAAAAGAGTTCAAACTGAGAAATATGACAATATATTCATGTTTGGAGATTTTAATGCAGTGATGGAACCCCAACTAGATAGAGAGTTGATCAATAGAAAAAATATAAAGGTAAATCAGGGTAAGCTACCCACATCTTTCTTCGAATTAATAGAAGATCTTTCATTAAAAGATGTATGGAGAAACAAATATGGAGAATCAAAGGGTTTTACCTTTAACTCAGAAGCGCATAAATCCCGATCAAGGATCAATGTTTCTTGCATCTAAAAATATCTTACCAAAAATAAAAAAAATGGATATATTAGATAAAATAACATCAGACCATTATCCAATCTCAATGGAAATAAAGGAAAAGAAATACGAGTACAGATGGAAATTAAAAGAAAATTTATTGAAAAATGAGGAAAATGTGAGAAGATTAAATAATGAAATGAAACTCTACTTTAAAGAAAATGCTACACAAGAAATTACAAATAAGATGTTATGGGATGCCAGCAAGGCTGTAGCAAGGGGTATATTAATAATAATAATAAATAATAATAAAATTTATTTATACCCCGCCCTCTGAAATATCAATCTGGGCGGCTTACAATTAAGAATGAGTACATCAATAAAACATATATATACAGTAACCCCCCACCCCCCCTTAAAACAATATTAAATCAAGTAAATTTTAAAACAAGAAACACAGCTATTTAAAATAGATAAAATGAGGACCCAGAGTATGTGTCCAGCCAGTGAGATCCAACCATCGATTAATAAAAATGGAGATAGAAGAACGCAAGAAAGAAAAAGAAAAAGAGGATATAATACTAAAGAAACTGGAAAAGAAAAAAAAGGAATGGGAAAAAAGCAAAGACGAGAATATAAAATTAGAAATAGATTTATTAGAACAAGATTTGAGAACTCTTATGGTAAAAGAAATGGACAAAAAGTTGCAAGCGAATAGACAGATTTTTTTGAAATGGGCAACAAATCCGGTAAATTATTAGCTAATATGATAAGAAAGAAGAGGAGCAACAAAATAATATCAGAAATAAGGGGAAAGGGTTTAAAATTAACTGATCAAGAAAGCATAAAAAGAAGCTTTAAGTTATTTTATGAAGATCTTTACAAAAATAAAAATAATTCTTTGCCAATGGTTGAGAAAATAAAAGAATACCTTAAAAGACAAAAAAAATCCCAAAGTTAAATGAAGAGCAACAAAAAGAATTAAATAGAAACATCACGGAAGAGGAAATAGCAAAAGCAATAAAAAAGATGAAAACGGGGAAGGCGCCCGGACCAGATGGTCTATCAAGCATTTACTATAAAAATATAGAAGGAAGTTTGCTAACACAACTATGTAAAATGATGAACGATATAACAGAATATGGAATTCCCGAAACATGGAAAGAAACATACATTACATTGATCTTAAAAGAAAGAACCATGGAATGTACAAAACTATAGACCTATCTCATTAATTAATAACGATTACAAACTCTTTACAGCAATTATAGCAGATAGGGTGAAAAAAATTCTCAATGTAATTATAACAGAGGACCAAAATGGCTTTCTGCCGGGAAGACACATAAAGAACAATGTGAGAGCAGTACTTAACATCATTGAGCATTTTGAAATACATAATGAGAAAAAACTAGCTCTGTTATGCATAGACGCCAAAAAGGCTTTTGATCAAGTCAGTTGGTTGTACCTGAAAGAAGTTATAACAAAAATGGATATGGGAGAAAATTTCAACAGTTGGATTAAAAGGATTTACGAAGAACAAAAAGCACAAGTAATAGTAAATGGAGAAACAACGGAGAATATAAGTATTGAAAAAGGTACAAGACAAGGGTGTCCCCTTTCACCTCTCTTATTTCTTATAACTATAGAAATCTTAATCATCAAAATAAGAGAAGATGAAGACCTACAGAGTGTTAAAATAAAAGGACAAGAATTCAGAATAGAAGCCTTCGCTGACGACATCATATGTTTTTTGGAAGATCCTATGAAGAGTTTAGATAGATTGTTACAGATAATGAAAGAGTTTGGATCAATCTCAGGCTTCAAGATAAATTATAATAAATCTGCAATAATAACAAAAAATGTAAATAAGGAAGAACAAGAACAAATAGAAGAAACATCAAAAATTAAGATTGAGGAAAAAATAAAATATTTAGGATTGATTATTACTAAGAGAAACGCGGATCTTTTTGAAAACAACTACAGTAAAATATGGGCAGAAATAAAGAAAGATTTAACTAAATGGTCTAAATACCAAACATCATTTTTAGGAAGAATTGCTATTATAAAGATGAATATTCTTCCAAAATTTATTTATTTATTTCAAACATTACCAATTATTTTTAAAGGAGATTGTTTTGAAACCTGGAGAAGAGAAATTTCCAGATTCATATGGAAGGGTAGGAAACCAAGGATCAGGTGGAAGAATCTAATTGAAGCGAAGGAAAGGGGAGGGTGTAATCTCCCGGATTTAAAATATTACTACTATGCTTGCTGTATGGTATGGCTAGAAGAATGGATTAGGCTGGAGGACACCAAAACACTAAGTATCGAAGGCAGTAATATCCGTTTTGGTTGGCATGCGTACCTTTGGTACAATAAGGCCACAATAAACAAAGACTTTGAATATCATGGCTTAAGAAGAAGTCTGTTAAAGGTGTGGATGAAAATAAAAGAAAAGCATTATAGGAAACTTCCTCTTTGGCTGTCTCCTCAAGAGGCAGTGTTTGGAAGAAGCAAAAATGAGAACAGAAAATGGATCAGATACCAGGACATAACCGAAATAGATGAAAAAGGAAACCGAATAATGAAGAAAAAAGAACAATTGGATTCTGAAGGAGTTGAAAATAGCTGGTTCTTATACCTACAATTAAAAGAAAGATTTAAGTCGGATATGAAAATGGCTGGATTTGAAGAACATAATACAGATTTGGATAAAATTATAATGGATAAAGAAGGACATCATATAAAGAAATATTATAAATTATTCATAACCAGAAATTTGGAAAGCGAGATAATTAAACAAGGTATGATAGATTGGGCAAGAGATATGAAGAAAAATATAAATATGGAAAGCTGGGGAAAAGCCTGGACCCAAACCCACAAATATACAGAATGTCAAAACTTTAAAGAAAACTTCTTGAAAATGATGAACAGGTGGTATCTCACACCAGTTAAAATAAACGCAATATACAAATCAGGTAGAAGAGAATGCTGGAAATGTGAGATCAAGAAAGGGACTTTTTACCATATGTGGTGGCGGTGTCCAAAAGCTAAAAGATATTGGAAAAAGATAAGAAGATTGATTAATGAAGCATTAGGTATACAAATTCCGAATTGCCCGAAAATCTTTTTATTAAATATATTAAATGAATTAGATAAAAAGATGGAGAAAAAATATGGACATATTCTCCTCTATATGATTTCAATTGCAAGGATAACCTATGCAAAATATTGGAAAAATACAGAAATCCCTAAGATAGGAGAGTGGTTCGTGAAATTGAAGGAAGCAATGAAAATGGACATACTTACAGCACTGAGGCAAGATAAAGCAGTAGATAAAGCGAAGAAACAATGGGAACCAATAGAGGAATATATAGAATAAGAATAAGGAAAAAGAAAAAAGGAATAAAAAACAACAACAAAGGGAATAAGCTAAAAGGTTAATGGACAGAACAAGTAAAAGTACAAGAATATGTAAATTTATTAGAGGCATAAGCAGTGGTAAATATATAAAGAATTTGAGAACGAAAAGTAGTAGTATCAAAAGGGTTATATAGTACTAAGAGAAATAATATGTTAATGTAAGAATTTAATATAGGTATAGATATGGAAAAATTATTTCTAGAGGAATATATGGAAAAATAATAAAATAATACCAAAATTGTGTATAGTAAAAATAGAGAAGATGAAGACAGTAAGATATAGCTAGTCTCAGAAGATAAACAGCGAAGAGAGATAATATAGAAAATATATAAAAATCAAGTAAAGTTAGCCCAAACTGGGAAGAAAAGATATTCAAGAAACAGCAACTAATAATAATTTTTCTTGACTTTTTTTGTAGTATGTAAGCATATAAGAATGGATGTTTTTTTACTATCTAATGATAGTTTTGTCTGTGTAGTTGTTATATTTGTTATATTTGTTTGTATTTGTTTGTGTTGTTTGTATGGTTGTATGTTTGTAATGAGTTTTAAATTTAATAAAAAAATTTAAAAAAAATTGTAGCTCCTAGGTCTATTACAAGTAATTAAAATGACTGAACTTCCAAAGCTGTTGCATTTTTTTCAGATAATACCACTAATTCCCCATTGATAAAGTCCTAAATAGTTGGCAAACAGTATTAAATAAATGTATATTAAATAAAAAGTAATCAAGGGTCCAAAATATACTGCATTCCCTAGCATTTTTGTCTTTTCTAATGAGTCATGCCTTCTCATGATGTGGCCAAAATACAACAAAATACAACAACCTCATTTTTGTCATCTGGGCTTCCAGGAAGAGTTAAGCCTTTTATCTGTTCAAAGACACGTTTGTTTGTCTTTTTGGCTGTTCATGGAATCCTCAACATTTTTCTCCTGTACTAAATCTGAAATGAGTTGATTTTCTTCTTATGTGCTTTCTTCACTGTCCAGCTCTCACATCATTAGGAATGGGAAAAGCAGCTATGAAAAAACTAGACAAGATCCTAAAGTTTAAAAATATACAACTGAGCACTAACAAAGTTAGAATCATCCAAGCCATGGTATCCCCCATCACAAGGCAGATTTCTTACATTTCTTCAGATTAAAAGCTTGGAAATCTGTACTTAGGACAAGAGGCTACTGTCAGAACAGAACATAGAGAAACAAAATGGTTTCCAATTAGCAAAAAGGTCAGACAAGGCTGTATCCTCTCACATATTATAAGAAAAGCAGGCCTGGACCAGAAAAAGGAGGAGTTAAAATAGGAGGAAGGAATATCAATAATCTAAGATATGCAGATGATACCATAGCACTAGCAGAAAACCTCACAGACCTGGAACAACTACTAAGGAAGATCAAGAAAGAAAGTGCAAAGGCAGGCTTGCTGTTGAACATAAGCAAAACAAAAATAATGACCACAGAGAATCTAGACAAACTGAAAATAGACAATGAAGAAATAGAAATAGTAAAAGAGTTCTCATTCCTGAGATCAAACATCGATAGGAACGGGGACTGCCACCAGAAAATCAGAAGAAGATTAAGAATGTGGAGGATGGCTATGAAAGAACTAGAAAAAATTATAAAATGCAAAGATATACAACTGAGCACAAAAATCAGAATCATACAAGCCATTGTATTCCCTGTTACTATGTATGGATGTGAGAGCAGGACAGTTAAGAAGGAGAATAGGAGGAAAAACAACTCATTTGAGATGTGGTGCTGAAGAAGAGCTAAGGAATCCATGGACAGCCAAAAAGACAAACAAATGGGTCTTAGAGCAGATCAAGGTAGAAATTTTCCTAGAAGTCAAGATGACAACGCTGGGGCTGTCATACTTCGGACACATCATGAGAAGACATGACAATAAAAACAATAATGCTAGGAAAGGTGAAGGGAAGTAGAAAGAGAGGAAATTATTTTAGAATAAGAAGGAAGTAAACAATTACTTTTTAAAATACATGTTTTATTATAAGAAAAATACCAAAATATATGGTAATCGATTACATTTTTGATCCTTAGAGTAGTAACTAATTAACTTTTTAAAAGAAGCTTTCCAACTTCTAGTTATAATCTTATGGCTGCTAGCAGGCTATACCTTTTGGCATGTACATTGCTGGTTAATGTCCCAAACTGAGGAACATATTCCCTAAAGGCAACCAAGAGCTGGAACAGACCAGATCTAAAAGCTGGCTTCCTAGTGGCTTGAGGTCATGGCGTTTAGATGCCACATGTCCCCAAGACATCTTGAAGCCACCCAGCTGCCCAGATGTGGGTGGCTTCATGATACTCCACATGGCGCAGCATTAACATGCTGCCGGAGCACCCTGAAGGCACCATGGGACCACGGCAGGACAGGAAAAGGTGGCTTTTTGCCACTCAGAAAGGAGAGGATCTTTGCCACTCCTTTTTCAGGCAGCTTCAAGGCAGATTGGGGCCATGGCATGTGGTTGCTATGGCCTCAATACTTCTTAGTAAGGGGTGGCTTCAAGTCTCCCCTTCCACCTGTATGTTTCATCTCTAAGAGTAATGTTGGAAATTTTTCCTCAGTGTTTTGAGAGACTATAACACCCCACTATAATACCCCACCTGAGAATCAGCATGGCATAATGGTTTGAGTGTTTGACTGCGACTCTGGAGATCAGGGTGGGATTCGTTGTTCAGCCATGAAACCCACTGGGTGGCCTTCAGTAAGTTACACTCTGTCAGCCGCAGGGGAATGCAATGGCAAACTTCCTCTGAACAAACCTTGCCAAGAAAACCCCATGATAGGTTCACCTTAGGGTGGCCATAGTTAGGAAATGACTTAAAGGCACACAACAACAACAACATCCCACCCACCTCAGACTAATAGAGCCCACTCCATTTGTCTCCTTCTGTACCCACATTGTTTTCATTCCATCTGGTCATTGTAAGAACTTCATAATTTTAAGAATTGCTACATCAATTTGTTTGTTTTCCTCATCCCTCCTCATCCCTTTTATTATTTTGCATTATCTCTTCAGGTGAGAGTCCTACAAGAAGGATTTTCTCATAGCATTACTTTCTCATTAGGCATTCCAGGCATCTTTCCCACTTGAAGACTGAAGCCACTTGGCAAGCATGTTGTCTGTTCTGATTTTACTGATGGTGAGAAGAAGGTTACCGGTCCCTTGGTTTCCTTGATTTCCTGGATTTTTAAAAAACTAAACATATTTTTCTCACCATCTGGAAGAGTAACACATCTGGATTGGCTTACCACACATGCATATTGGTAAAGTAAATGAATATTGTATTCTGTCTGTATGAGCCTACGCAGTGACTCATGGCTGAGTTCAGAACTGAGCCAAGGCCCCAAATCCAGCAACACACTATACAGTCTCTCCTTCCATCTCATCTTAACTTTACCTTGGCATAGCTCTAGGAATATGACAGTTACTTGGCAAACATCTGTTAGTCTTCCAGATAGTTTGGATTCTAACTTTCAGAAGCACCCAGCCAGAATGGCCAATGCTTAGGGAACATATAGTAATGCTATATACAATGACCTTGAGTCCAAAACCTCTGAAGGAGAAAGGTTTGAGAACCAGAGCTTTAAAGCAGAGGTGAGATTTGTATGGCTCTCCAACTGTTGCTGAACTACAAGTCCCAGCAGCCCTAGTCATGATAAGTAATGGTGATAACTGCTGGGAGTTGCAATTCAACAGCATCCAGTGGCATACTCTTCAGTATTTCAGAGATGAAAATTGGGACATATGTGGGCAAACATCAGAGTGTGGTTTATATGGCAACAGTTATTAATGAACACAAGCAAGGAGAAACTGCTGCAGTTTGCTTCTTCATGAGCCTACTGAGAAGAGCAAGACTCTTCTCTCTTATCCCTTCTGCTGAGTTAATTAAATACAAACTGCTTTTGCACTTTGGACTCAGTTTGCAACCACTGTAGTGAGCTGAGGACAAAGGGGAATATTTTAAAAGCCAGTGAAAAGTGGGATTACAGATGGTTAATCAGGACCAGGGGTAGGCAACCTAAGGCCCGGGGACCAGATGTGGCACCCCGAGGCCTTTAGACTGGCCCCAGGCCGGTCCTGCCACCGCCGCCGCCCACCATGATGATACTGATTATTGTTGTTATTACTTGTTCTTGGGGGTTTCTTGGCAAAATCTCCACAGGGGTTTTGCCATGGCTTTTCTGGGCTGAGAGAGTGTGCATGCATATTTTTAAAATGTTTAATTTTTTAATATATATATATATATATATATATATATATATATGGTGCTTCAGCCCCCCAATTGTCTGAGGGACAGCAACCCGGCCCCCAGCTCAAAAGGGTTGCCTACCCCTGATCAGGACTGTTCCTGCAAAACTGCAGTTGGAGGATATGCAGAGGGCTAAAAAAAATTCTCCTATGTTTTAAAGTATAGGAAAGAAAGAAAGAAAGAAAGAAAGAAAGAAAGAAAGAAAGAAAGGTAGACGAGTAAAAGAATAAACTCTTTCTAACTGAATTCTAGAAGACTCTTTCAGCTGGGTGCTAAATGCTTTGGTCCTGATTCAAGAGTGCACTTAAAGCCATGGTGACTGTTAAGTCTATTCATGTCATTCTCCACTCTGTCCCCAATCTAAATGTGTATGTTTTAAGAATCTGGAGCTGTTCAGAAATACAGTTTCATCTAGAAGCTAAATTCACAAACACTTACATAGAAGCTGTGATCTGTAGCTCATAATCCACAGACTTTTCCTCTTGAGTTTTTCTGTTCAAAAATGACAGCTACTCCAGTTCATGAGGTTTGAAGACATTTGTACTATTTCTGGGCACAATTAAAAAAGCAACTAATGGTGCTTCAGGAGTTCATGTAAATAAGCCATTAGAAAATATTTCTAAGACACCTTTTGACTTAGCTACAACTTTACAAAATCCTCTTTATCGCTGACACTTGCCTTAGCCCTTATTATCAACACTTTAAATGCTTTCTCAATAGCACCACTCATTTTTATTTTTATTTTTTTCAAGAGCCAAAGGAGGATGAAAAAAAAATGAAACAAAGCATCATATAGTGAAGTCAAGGCAATAGTTCTTCCAAATACCTGCCATATGTCACATACAGTAATGCTATACAATGACCTTGAGTTCAACGGCAAGTTGATTTCCTTTACCTTAGTCTCAGCAATTTTGATCTTGAGAGCCATGTACACATGATGAGGAAAAAGAACAGTGATGTAGTTACATTTCTTACATCGATACCAGCTGGAAGAAGCCCCTTATTTTTTTCCCCCCACTCCCAAAGCATTTCTGGGTGCGCAGCATGAGACAGAACAGAATAGCATTATTGGATTAAAGTGAACTGGGGCAAAAGCCATCTGTGAGCCAACTCTAAGCTGCTGAAGTCCAACCAGACAATCCTGAGCTGCTCATTACATGTCCAAACTGCTCAGCTAAAACACATCTTGCTCTCTGTTCTGTTAAGAGATTGCAGGTAACCTGTGCTTTCAATCTCTCCCCACCCCTTTGAACTGTATTTTTTGAACTGTATTCTTTCATATTGGTTCACAGACGTTACACTACTCTGCCAATACTGATTATTGTTGCAAGTCATAATATCCAGTTGAATCACTCAGTTTACTATAAAAGAAGTTGTCTTATGCTGATGTAGACCACTGTTCTGCCCATCATGATAGTGTCTAGCTGTTGAGGAGTAGTAGCTCTGCAAAATCTTAGGAAGGTATTCCTACAGACACACCTGATGATGTTTTAAGCAGAAACTCCTGCTTAAACAACAACTGAAAGTGGGAACTGCTACGACATGTAAAGTATAATACCCTCAGCCTTTGAGATATGGCCCGTCCCTGAGGCTAAAGTTGGAAGTGGGTAACAACTATTATTTGCTGCTTAGTTTTTCTTTGAAATAGGTATTGTATTACTTATCAGATACAAATCATATTTAGCTGTGGAGTGCTTAAACCAAACTACAGAAGATCAGGGAGCCACATGGACATTGTTGTTCAAATTTATACCTTATTTTTGACTTATGGTGACCTTAATGGAAAACCTATTACAGTGTAGTGTTTTCTGGGTCTGAGAGTGTATGGCTCACCCAAGGTCACCCAGTGGGTTTCCATGGCCAAGTGACGAATTGAATCCTGATCTTCAGAGTCATAGTCCAATGCTCAAACCACTACACCACACTGGCTACATGGACTACCAAAATAAATAAAACAAAAACCCCAAAGTGGCTGGAAGACCACTTCTGTTTCGCAAAAACTGGTATTTTGATGTTAAACAGTAAAGGGGAGCCTTGCAACGTTTTTAAAAGGTAAATTGTTTTGTATGGCGCAGCAATTCGCTCTCATTTTTTGCAAGAAAAAGGTCAATCTGTGGGGTTCTGGAGATGTTGGGAGCCACAAAACATCCATGAAGGCCACATGTGTCCCCAGGGCCATAGTTTGCTCAACTCTGGTGTAGGGACTTTTAAAAATGTAGAAATATCACTGTCCTAAACTTAGCCCTGAGGATGTGGACATGATCCTTGGAGAGGTGAGAGCTGCAACATGTGTACTAGATGCCCCCTGGCTTTTTGGCCAGTGTAGACATACACTACATGTCTTCTAGATCCTTGCCCTTCATAGGTTATTAGGCTAGAGGGGGACTGAGAGGGGATAAGGGAGTAATGAATGCTTCTTTATAATAAGGCATGGTCCCAACACGCCTGAAGGAGGCTGTTGTAAGACTTCTGAAAAAGCCTTCCCTGGATCCTACTATACATAATAATTATAAGCCAGTTTCCAACATCCCATTTGTGGGCGCAGTTCTGGAATGGATGCTGGCTTCTCAACTCTATTAGTTTCTGGGCGAGACAGATTATCTGGATCCATTTCAGTCTGGTTTCAGGCCTGGTTATGGGACAGCAACAACTTTTGTCACCTTGATGGTTGACCTATTTCAGGAACTGGACAGAGGGATTGTGTCCCCATTGGTTCTGCTGGTGGGGTTTGATGTCAATGAACATGGTATCTTTTTGAAACATCTCTTTAGGATGAGACTTGGACGCACTGTTCTACAGTGGTTCCAGTCCTTGGCAGGGTAAACTCAAAAGGTGGTGGTGGAAGATTCCTGCTATATTCTCTTTTGCTGATCTGCAAGGTTTCTCAGGGCTTGGTCTTGTCCCCCATGTCATTTCATCTACATAAAACCGCTGGGAAAGGTCATCTGGAGTTTTGCATTAAAGTGTTACAAGTATGCTGATGACACCCTGCTTTGTCTCTCCTTTACCTCTAATCTTTCCACTCTTACCCCCTTGTACTGAACACCGACTGTTCTGTTAGAGTTAATAAAGAAATCATTAAAGTCCCAGGGCTTGTGAACCTTGGCTCCACTACACTACTGCTGCCCATAAACATATGTGTATTTTTCCTCTCCCTTTATAGGTGGCCTCTGGGTGGCAAGCAGTAGCAATGGTATAGTCCCTGAAGAATGGGCATTGACAGAGTTTCTAGCGAAGGAGTGAGTGAATGTCTTCACTTTTATGCCATTTCTGCATTTCCTGATTGTCTGCTTTTCCTCTTTCCAGTCAACCAAGCTGAGCATTCATTGGATATGGCAACTGTTAACTGATGTAGCTATGGCTTATCTCTACCCATCATCAGAGTAATTGTAGTGTACTGTAAATTCCATCTTTGTTCTTATTACCTACTGCCTGATTTCTATTACTTGGTACCGTACTCCAAGTTCTGAGCCTAAATATTTTCTGTCCTTTAATTTGTTCTAAATTGTCCTGGTTTAAACAGCTGCTATTGAGCTAATGTGTTTACCCTCACACAATTTGCATAAATGTATAGTCAGTTTTACTTACTGCTATTCTGGGAACAATATTTGTTATACAAGTTTATTTGTTAATAAAATATAAAAAAGTTAAAATTGTTTTCCAATGTTTATGAATTATTTGTTAAACAAGCATACCTGCAGTTTTCTTATGTGAGTGGAGCAGGGCACATTTAATCAGACTTTACTTTTCATCAGCCTTAATTTTATCTGGGAATTTAAGGTTATTATTTTCTGCATGCTTCTGCCCACTTACTTTTCAGGCACGTAAGCACTTTTTCCTTTTCTGTTCAATCTTTTCCAACCTTTGTTCATAGATGTTCAGTTAAGTTAGCTGCTTCTTGCTAGTTAGAATGCCTTCCATTTTGTTTGAAATCAATTGCCTTTCAAGTATTAATGATTATGGAACAAACTCCCAGTAAAGCTTAGATGGGCAGAACAAATACATCTGGTTTCGGCTGTAAGCCAAAACTGGAGTATTTTGAAGTAATACTATTGATTTGTGTGGAACGACTTCAAGCATCAGTGACAGAGGATTATAGTCTTTCTGTTTCTGAATTTTTGAATGAAAGAGTCTTAACTATTATTGTTGTTGCTTTTTGACAGCTTTTAAGCCATTTTTGAAATGCTCTGGGATTTGTACTGAAGTCAGCTACAAAAAGAACTATTTGGTGTGCTATATTATAATTATATGAACAATTCCCACAGGTTGTGACTAAAATTAGGTTAAGATGTAGTTACTGGCAAGTGGCATGAGGTATTTCTATAATAAAGGGTTCCCTGTAACAATGAAGCCCTCAGATTTAATCTATCACTGGAGGGCATAGGAGTAGTTAGAAAATAAGGAATCAGTTTTATCTTGTAGCTAGGCTAGGTCTTCAGAGCTCCCAGTTCTCAGAAATATTTCTGATCACTTGAAGGAGTCTGGTTCTGAAAGGGAGATATAAAAATAGAAGGCAGTGGAACAGTTATTTTTTTTGGACTACAACTCTCAGTGACCATGTTGATGGGAATTCAGGGAATCATAGTCCAAGAAACTATCCTTTCAGAGTTCTAGAAAACAGTATAAGAAACAGTATAAGCAGTATAATAAGAAATATTTGTAGGCTGTAAGTTACTTTCTCCATGTACCAAAGGGCAGTATGGTATAATTTCACACCTTACACTTCCTTAAAACAAGAAAGTGGACTGGAAAGCATTGTGTCAACTGAAAGAGACTGGTGGCAATGCCAAAGGCTGAGATTTATGTCCAAAAATTAAAGAATCTATACATCAGATGATAGAAGGGGAAATGATTAAAATCAACAGACTCCTGAAACTTTTAAGCATGGGATCTAAGGGGGGTTGCAGACTGCCAGAAATAGTGCAAATGAGTCCACTTTAAGGGTTAGGGTTAGGGAATCATGGGAATTGTATTTTGTGGCACCAGAGCTCTCTGATAGAGAAGGCTCAATGTCTCGGGGGGGGGGGGGGAAACAATTCCCATGATTCCCTAGCACTAACCCTAACCCTAAAAGTGGACTCAATTTGCACTATTTCTGGCAGTCTGCAATCCCCCTAAATAAGTCTGGTAGAGCAGAAAGTGTTCTTTTGCTGACAAGGCAAGACTTTAGCCAGTCTATTTAAGCCAACCTACTAGAAGCACTACTAACTTGTTAATGGCACTGATGCTAAGGATGTCATTTTCCTACTAGGCATCAGGAGCAGTGCTACCATTAGGCAGAGTGAGGCGGCTGCCTCAGGCTGCCAATTTTGCATGTCATGAAGGAACAGCAAATTGTCCATTATTTCATTGTTACTGTATTTTTATTACCAAGGAGTAGTAAAGAGCTTCTCTACCAGGGAGAGGTAGCTGAAAATTTTGCCTTATATACCAGCATAATTTGGCAGGCTCTGCGTAATATGGACCTTGATTTAGATAGGGAGTGGGGCAACATTTTCTGCTCTGAAAACTATTTTGTATTGGCCCCGCTAGGTTTTGCAAGTGTGACTACTATCTTTACTTATATACTTTTTGAAAAACACTGACAGCCCACACTAGGTTATGATCTCTGCTTGCAAGATAGGTTATGGGGATGTTACGAACACAGGGAAGCCAGAATGCTGGAGCAGTGAAAGTATATAGCCAAAAATGAGGACTTCAGGCAATAGCATTGGGATAAACTTTTAAGTGTAGGCCCTCATCATGACTGTCCCTAGAGCAACACCTCCAGGAAAAGTCCAAAAATACAGGTGATTTCCTGAAAGGAGCTGGTCTTTTGTAAATTTAATGGGCCCAGCATACTCTCCAAGATTTCACAGATGAACACTGGGACACGTGTAGCCAAGCTACAGCAGTCTGTGGTCCAGATGGCAAAAGTTATTAATGAGGAAGAGCATCCAAGTTAAAAGAGGCTGAGCAGTTTGCTTTTGTCTCATCCTACTGGAAAGGGCATAATTTTGCCCTCCCTTCTTCCTCTCATCCATGCTGAGTTCAGTACAAAATACCTTTGCACTTTGAACTCAGTTTGAAGCAATGGAAGTAAGGTGAGGACAAAGGAGAAATAGTCTAGCCCCTGTCAAGACCAAACCAGCTCAAAATACTTTTGATTACAGCATTGATTGCTTATATCAATGCATTGCTGCTGGAAAAATCAGTTTGCTTGACAACTATTGTGGAGACTGTAGTTAAATTCATTGGGAACAAGAGAGTCTAAGGGGCTTTGCTGCTGATGTCATATTCTATGGTATTTATAAACTCCTGGGACTTTGACATTATAAGCTCTGGTTGCATTATTCCAGTGGCCTCAGAAGAAACATGTTTATTGAATTCAAAGATATAGCTGTGTTAGTCTGCAGAATCAGTATATAGAGAGATCTTGTAGCACCTTTGAGACTAACAAAGAAAGAAGTTGGCAACATGAGCTTTCGTAGACTACAGTCTACTTCCTCAGATGCATTTAGATGTTTATTGAAGAGCAGTTTGATTCAGAAGAAATCTGTCAAGAAATGAAATGAAAATATGAAAATGCTAGGAAGCAAAATAAACTTAAATGTGTTGCTGTGCTAACAGAAAAAATTCTGAGAAAAACAAAATACCCAAACAGAGACTTGTTTCTAAGGTATATATTTTACACAATGATAGTGCAACAGCCTTCAAGTAAATTTACTTTTGCTTGTGTTCAAAAGAACTGCTACTAGAGGGCACGCTCAACAAGAAAAGGTTTAATACAACCCAACAACTGTCAGGAGTAATTCGCGAGGTCAAGCAAGTAGACCTATTACATCAGCATATTCCTTGGTATAGTTCCACATTCAGGAGAGAATCTGGCCTATTAGAGATGGCATTTTGTTTGTTTTTTGGTAAGCTAACAAACAAAACCCAACAAAAATACCCTCACAATCTGATCATTTCACGTTTTTTCCTTCTTTCTTTAAATATAACCCCTTTACTATAATGGTTTTGATTGCATTCACACCAACATTTTAGGCTAACATAGCATTCTTTATTGTTATCTGCTCCAGTAATTTACAGTTTTCTAAATTTACAATATTCTGTTAACATAGTAGATGCCATGTTAACCAGTGAAACCTGAGTGTAACCTGAATTTCTGACACACCTCCATGACAGTAATTCTGTCTGCAATTTCAATTTAGGCCCAACATTAGGTGCCAATTTTGTACCTCTTTTTTTCTGTGGGACCAACTGTGATTGAATACTGTAGATGCAATCACAATTTAAGTCCCAATGTATATATTTAACTATAGTACAACAAACTGCATAGTAAAATTTAACGCCTGTGCTATGAACTGCCCCAAAGGGTCCATGCATCCAATGAGGTGTCAGACAAAACTTTTCTGCCTGTGTCACTCAGCAGTATTGCAACATTTGGATGCAGTCTTAAAGCCCTAAATAAAAAAATACAAAATAGATGCAAATGCAATATAGAAGTTCCACTACAAAGGATTTACTTTTTTTTCCCGTTCCCTCATAAATATAGTCAGCCTTCCCATATCCATGGATCCTGCATCCACAGATTCAACCATCCATGGCTTGAAATGTTTTTAAAGATCAAAATTCCAAAAATCAAGCCTTGATTCTGTCATTTTGTATATGGGACACCATTTTACTATGCCATGTATATAATGGGACTTTAGCGTCCACAGACTTTGGTATCCATGGGAGCCAACCCCAGCAGATTCCAAGAGTCCACTGAACATAACTGGAAATCCCACTGACTTTTTCAAGGTGAAAACAGCCTATTACTCAGCCCTGGGAACTACAACTCATCTCTTGCTCTCTCTCTCTTTCTGAACTCAGCCAGCAAGTACAGACCCTTCCTTATGATATCCCTTCCTACTGGGCCAAACCAATAACTCATAAATACTTTGTGTGTGTGTGCCTTCAAGTCACCTGTCAACATATCACAATCCCATGAATTTCATAGGGTTCTATTAGGCAAGGAATGCTAAGAGATGGTTTTGCCAGTTGTGCCCTACATCAAAAGATTACAGGTTAGGATAGAGACAACAGAAAACTATGTAACAATTTTTTTAAATACTAAAGCAAGACTTCATAGCCTGGCAAGTTGTGAACCATAGGCTCCCACAGCTTTAATAAAAAGTCTGGTTTTAATGTGGTGCTTGGATAAAACTAGTGTTATTGCTTATTCAGCCTCAAAGAGGAAGACATTCCCCAACTGAAGTAGCACTGGTGGCGCAGTGGTTAAATGCCTGTACTGCAGCCACTCACTCGACCACAAGGTTGCGAGTTCAATACCAGCCAGGGCTGAGGCTCGACTCAGGCCTGCATCCTTCCGAGGTCGCTAAAATGAGTACCCAACTGTTGGGGGGCAATCAGCTCACAGTTGTAAACCGCTTAGACATCCCATAGCGTGATATGAAGCGGTATATAAATAAGCTGCTTTTTGCTTTGCACAGCAGAGAAGGCCTAGTCTAGGGCTGCCAATTTAGGATTGTCCCAGGGCCTGAGGTTTCTGGACCTGAGACCTAAGGAGAGTCCCTAGTGATGGAGCACATCATATACCAATCATGGTGGCTGTCACAGATTGTCATTTAAATAAACACACATATAGAGCAAGAGAGAGAGAGAGAGAGAACATATTTGTATAGTTTTTTGTGGGGTTTTTTTGGGCTGTGTGACCATGTTCTAGAAGAGTTTCTTTCTGACGTTTCGCCAGCATCTGTGGCTGGCATCTTCAGGGATCATTTTCTCCAAAGATACCAGCCACAGATACTGGTGAAATGTTAGAAAGAAACTCTTCTAGAACATGGCCACACAGCCCGAAAAACCCACAAAAAACTATGGATGCTGGCCATGAAGGCCTACGACTTTACATTGAACATATTTCTGTTTGGAAATCTGGACAGAAATCTTAGCTAAACAGTCTACAATGACTATGAGGGAAGGAGAAAGCTAACTGAATAAATAAATTGATGGCCCCCCCCCAAAAAAAATCTATTTGCAAGGATTCTGCATTCATAAATTCAACCATCTGCATCTTGAATATATATATATATATATATATATATATATATTCCAAAGAGCAAATCTTAATTTTGCCCTTTTGTTATGCCATTATATATAAGTGGACCTGAGCATGGATTTTGATATCCATAGGGGATCCTGGAACCAAATCCCAGCAGATACCAAAAAACCACTGTATTCTGCAATAAGATGTGTATGGCTCTCCAAAATAAAATCAGAAAGAACAGGAACAAATTTTTGGACTTTCTGGTGTTTTTAATCAGTCTGGATGCACTTATTGTCAAGTCTTCGTGCTGACTCCCCCCCCCCCCCCCCCCACTTTGTGGACTGTTAGACTCTCTTCCTCTCATCATCACTGCGTCTAATAAACTGATGCCTTTTAAGGATTCTGTTTCTTTTTCCTCAGTATGGCATTCTCCTGGCTCAAGACTTGTTTTCTGTGGCACCAAATTTGTCAGCATAGGAATGGGATATTGATGGGATGGCTCTGAAGGTCTTCTCTTCATGCTTTTGTTTCTCTGTATCTCTAGGTCAGTGCCTTTGGTCCAAAGTGGGTATGGGGACGGTGTAGTCTTCCAGATAAAGTACAGCTCCCAAGAGACCTAGACACTGTAGCCAGTAGCCAAAAATGTTGGGAGCTCCAGTTCAACAACATCTTGAGGTCTACTACATTATTTCTGTACCTGGCCTAAAAGGAAGTAAAGCTGTTCCTTAAAAAATATGCACTAAGAACATGCCCACACTATCTATGCATCAAGTATATAATTCAACTTTTCCTCCCAAACAAAATAGCAAGTGCAAGGGACCCAACTCAGAGATGAGCAACAAGGGTACGATTATTTATTGATTGATAGTCCACCTTTTCCCCAGTTCAAGGTGCAAGGCAATTTACAACAGTTAAAACAAACATAGTTAAACAGACAAAAGATTAAAAAGTGATCAAACTATCAAATAATTAAAAACTACTTTTAAAAAATAAACTATTAAAGAGAAAGCAGCAAATAGAAAATCCAGCAAATTATGCAAGACCCATTCCCCCTATGCAATCAGTCCTCAAAGGCCTACCTGCTTGCAGAAACAGGACTTTATCACCAGAATAAAGGGCCCATACCTGCTACTTTTAAAATAATTTCTTGCAGTTGCTGGTGAATAGTTTGCCTAGTGTAACCTATATATCTTTTATATTCCAGTCTTCTTCCACATAAATATATTATATAAGGATCTGTGTCAAACTAAATATTCATAAAGGGGAAAAATCACAAATATTCATAAACTATCAAGAATATGTAGCTCCATTGAGCTAAGGGAGATTTATTTCTCGGGGAACTTGTTTAGGATCAGGCCATATTTCTGTGCAAATGAGAAGGCAGTGGGAGTTAACTGGAATGTATTGATAAGGATATAAAGCAAGCCTATTGCAAACTGCAATGTAAAATGCCATGTTAAATACCCAAACAGGCACATAGGTCATAGCATAATTTCTCAGAGGTACTGAGCATGGCATACCTTCTACCGCATTCAGAAGAAAAGAGATGAGAACAACATCCCTGAGGCTCTCATGTTGGAGTAATTTCTCTGGCATAAATATGATTCAAGGTAAATAGTCTGGTGATAAAGGGTGAAGCCCAGGATTACAGCAGCAGAGGCATTGGGTACAATGACATTGTACTCTCTAGTGGCAGCCTACTCCCACCTGATGCCCTCCCAATGTGTTGAACTACAACACACAACATCTACAACTTGCATAACTCAACACATTTGCAGGAGGGCAGGTTGAGTAAGGGCCAAAACAGACTGCAGAACCAATCCACTTTGAGACTGTATTATCAGCCATGGCTTAGTGCTAGGAAATTTTGGGAACTGTAGTTTGTGGTACCAGCGCTCTCTAACAGAGAAGGCTCAACTTCTCACAAAACTTAGGACCTTATCAAACGCTGGCCATGAAGCGAAGTATAAACGAAAAATAACCGAAGTAGGAATAAATTCAGTTCTATAGCGAAATGAACGGAATATCGCCTGTTTGGCCATTGCGCAATTAATACGAAGGCTCCCAAAAGCCGGCGTTGCAGAATGTGGATGGCAAGGATGGGAGGAAGGAGTTGGCAGGAAAGGCAGCCAAGGGGACCGAGGAGGGGGAGGAGGGCTGGAGGACTGGAGAAGTGAAGGCAGCCCACAGTGGCGTGTCGGTGGGGAAAAATGCAAGAGAGATCGCCTCCCTCTTCCCTCTTCCCTCCTCCTCTCCTTATTTTCTCCAATCCAGTTTGCCTTTTGCCAAGGCAATCCCTTCCCCTCGCTGGGATTTTCTCCCCGCCTACCATTGCGCTCTGAATGCGAAGGCTCCCTTGTACTTCCCCGACAAACTGAATGTCAAAATCTCCCTATTCCTTACGGATTAGCTCCGTGTTCTGCCGAGTTCAGGGGCAGCGTCGTGTATAAACACGGGAAACAATACGGATTAGCTCCGTGTTCTGGGGCAGCGTCGTGTATAAACACGGGGAAACAATACGGATTAGCTCCGTGTTCTGGGACAGCGTCGTGTATAAACACGGGGAAATAATATGTATTAGCTGTGGATGCCCTTTGGATTAGCTCTGCTTCAGACCCCATGTGATAAGGCCCTTAGAGTTCCCAGAATTCCCTAGCATTGAGCCAGGGCAGTTAAAGTGGTCTCAAACTGGATTATTTCTGCAGTCTGTTTTGGTCCTTAATCTATTTTGAAATATATTATATGTCTTGAGTATGTCGTGAGAGCCAGTGTGGTGTAGAGTTGTAAAATGTCTGGAAATTTTGAAGCCATGGGGGGGGGACCCTGTTTCCCCACGGGGTTTTTTCCAGAAAAAAAAAATGAAATTTTTGGAAAAAGTGAAAAAAATGCAACATTAGCACTTTTTACAGTTTGAAAGTCATTCTATTCCTTTAGGAACATAAATATGACTATGTACAATTTGATTTGGCACAAAATTATCACAAATGGTATATTAAAATACAGTGTATTCAAACAATTATTATAAACAGAATTTACTTTTTTAAAAAAATATTTGTAACAAATGGAGTAATAATCTCCTGAACTTTGGTTTTGCCAGTTTATGTGGAGCAGGCCAAAAAAAACACCCTAAAAACCTACAGAAGAAATCATCAACATTAATGACAAAAAAAAATATTATATTTCCTCTCCATAGTATCAAATAGACATAAAGCACTCATTCCCTTAAAAAGAATTGGCGGGGGGGGGGGGGGAGTGTGTGGAAGGGAGGAGGGACAAAGATTCAATTAATAGGCATGAAACTTAATCAGATTCATTTTCTGAGCTCTGGGCTGCACCTGCACTGCAGAAATATTCCAGTTTGACACCACTTTAACTGTCATAACTCAATGCTAGGGGATCCTGGGAATTGTAATTTGTTGTGGCACCAAAACTCTCTGACACAGAAGACTAAACATCTCATAAAACTACAGATCCCAGAATTCCATAACACTGAGCCATGGCAGTTAAAGTGGTGTCAAACTGCATTATTTCTGCAGTGTGGATGCAGTCCTGGTTATCAGTATCAGTTTCATTCTCTGCTTCTGCTTTGTTATGTTTGTCATCATCACAGTTATCACGGACTTCTAAAAACCGAAGGTGTACCCAGATTAAAAGAAGCTTCTCTATTTATTTCTTGATTTAGTGTGAGAGTTTCCAAACATAGACCAGATTCTTTCAGTGCCCCCTAAAGGAAGAAATGTATCTTGCATTGGAGAGTTTGTAACCTAGGACTTGCTTGTCCTCCTTCAATGCACAGCAATTAGAATAATCTGATACTGTACATAGTTTTTAGAAATGATTTGGAGAATATATGAACACTTTGGAGTTTATCACACGGGGAGCCCCGTGCAAAATCACTCTTTAAAGTAAAAAAACCCGCAAAAGCAGAAGCTTTTAATGAACGGGATTTCTCCCGTTCTGCCCTGTATGAAAAGTGAAAATGCTGTTAAAAGGAGGTTAATCCGAACGGAAATTAGACAAACACTGCTTCTTTTTACTTTCGGGATCTTCCGAAAGTAAAAAGAAGCAGTGTTTGTCTAATTTCTGTTCGGATTAACCTCCTTTTAACAGCGACGTCATCTGAAAAAACACGCACTTTTGCGGGTTTTGTTTAATTTAAAGCCCCGTTTCCACACGGGATTTCCCCTGTGTGATAAACTCCTTTGTCTGAAACATTTTATTCATCATAATAAAATAAAACATTCCATAATTGGTTTTCTTCCTTTTTTCAATTTTTCAGACAAACAAAAACGAAAAAGGCTTCAGAAAAAAAAATGGGGGGGGGGAATTGGTTTTCCCTTGATTTTTTCTCTTTTTTCCCCCTGGACCTTCCCATCTCTAGTGTAGTATAGTGATTTGAGTGCTGGACTAGGACACTGGGAGACCAGAGTTCAAATCCCTGCTCAGACATGGGCAAGTCATACGCTCTCAGCCTCAGAGAAAAGCAAAGGCAAACTCCCTCTGAACAAATCATGCTAAGAAAATCCCATATAGGCTTGCCATAAGTCATAAATAACTTGAAGGCACAGAACAGCAACATATATCTATGCTGTTCTGTGCAAAAAATACCTTTGTGTCTTCTTTTTCTTCAAATAGAGCTACTCAGTACTGTGGATTTAGAAAGGCTAATACTTTTCAGTTCTTTTGGCTCAGGTAGCAAGGTGCAGATTTCATAGCTGACTATTGCAGTGGATATATATCAGCACACTTCTAATAAATGACCTCTCGAGTCCTCGTTTCTGCAAACTCAAACTGTTCATAGGATAAAAATCTAGCCTTTTGTTCAAATATTTCTATTGAAAAGCTTGTCTTTATTTGCATCTTTGCTCTGTATTTTCACTGTGGCAACCGTACAGTATCATGATGGGATAGTGAGCTGACATTAAATGTCTCCACAACAGTTTCAAGGGAATATTTTATTTTGATTGTGGCAGCCATGCCTAGGCTAGCCATGTGAGTTCACTCTATGGACTCAGAGTGACTGGTGGGCATTAAGTGTGCCAAGTCAGCATGCCATAGCCTTGCAAAATCATCTGAGGATTATGAAGGCTCTTGGCTGAAATTTACAGAATTCTTACTCTGAAGTAATTGCAGAAATGGACTTTAGCAGGGCAGCCATGGAGTACAGAGTTTGAAAGATGAAAACATACACAGGAATATGAGTTTGCCAGCATTCACATGATTCATGTTCTGGAAATTAAACATATACATTTATTCAGAAGTTGCAATGTGTTCAGTGTAGCTTTTTCATAGGTAAATGTATTTAGGATTGCAGCTGTACAGTTTAATCCTATGCATGACTACTCAAAAGTAATTCTTGGGAAATTCAGTGAAGCTAACTCCTAGGTAAATGGGAATAGGATTGCTGCTTTAAACACACATTGAAAGGGAGAGAAAAGGGGTATTTACTGTTTTATCAATGATACCTACTTATGACAGATTTGTATTTTAGCACCATTGTTCTTATCTTCTTGAATCACAAAATTCCAGAGAGATAATCCTGTTAGTCTATTGTAGAAAAAAAATCCCAATGGCACCTCAAAGTCTAAAGGCATCACAAATATATTGGTGCATTAGTTTGGCTTTTGTGGACTAGTAATCACTTTATCTATGTATCTGATAAAATGGGTTCTGGTCCATGAATGCCTATGTCACAATATATTTGTTATTATTTAAGATGCTACAAGGATCATTGTAGTTTATTCCTATGTGACATGAATCACAAGATTTTTTTAACTGCTAAAAGCCCCCCCCCCAAAAAATAAGCTAGAACAAGGCAGTCTTTGTAGCTTATTTTCTGACAGCTCACTCCTATGCCTATTTACTCAGATGTCTATATCTACATTGTATTTCATGGGTCTTCCTCTTCAGAAAGTGTGCATAGGATTACAACCAGAACAGATCAAAAATATAATACATTGTAAAATGCTAGTGAGAGCCAATTTGGTGTGAATATTGAAGATCAGGTTTTGAATCACTGCTCAGCCATGGGAACCCCCTGAGTGACTTTGGACTCTCACACTTTCAGGCTCAGAGGAAGGAAAAGGCAAAAGCCCTTCTGAACAAATCTTACCAACAAGAAACCATGTGACAGATTCACCTTTGTGCCAAGTCATTTCATATGGTGACCCTAAGGCAATCCTATCATGGGCTTTTCTTGGTAAGATTTGTTCAGAGGAGGTTTGCCATAGCCTTCCCCTGAGGCTGAGAGAACATGAGTTTCCTAAGGTTACCCAGTTGGTTTCATGCCCGAGCTGGGAACTGAATCCTGGCCCCCAGAGTCGTAGTCCAATGCTCAATCCACTATACCACACCAGCTCTCTAGCTTCACCTTAGGGTTCCCACAAGTCAGAAACAACTTGGAGGCACACGAAAATGTTAATTTTTCTACTTTTAAAGTAAATGTTTGGATCTTAGTTAATAAATTCTTGGAATAATTGAAAGCAAGTTGTACAAAATACAGTAGTATAGAGGTGTTTCTAAATATTGCTGCACTATCTTGAGCAGCATAGACATTTCAGCTTAAAATCAAAATCAGTAAAAATACAGATAAATTTCCCCTTGTATCTATTCACAAAGTGCCTTGCTAACACACTGGTTGTCTGATCAATAGCAAATGAGTGTAGCCCATAGTTTATCCCAGGTCAAAGTACAGAAAACTCTCAAGCCATGTGGGAAAGAACCCTTAAGGCAGGCATGGGGAACATTGAGCCTTTCAGATGTTATGGCCTATAACTCCCACAGCAAGTTACTATTGACCTGGTCTGTGGGGCAAGGTGAGATTTGTAGATTAACATACCTGAAGGACCAAAGGTTTCCAGTTCAGACTAGCTTCTCAAACTCTGATGTGATGGAAAGACTGGAAACTGAAATGTTCCATGAAGGAAGCAAACTAAGGACCATCTGCTTGATTTTATGCTTCATCTATTGTGGTAAATATTTCATTGCATGCAATAAACCACGTTTGAACATCCTCTGAGATTTAGAGCAATAAGAACCAAGTGGAGTGGTGAATCTGCTCCAAATTTCAGACTACAGTTTAAAACAGCTATTCAAGGTGCAGAAGTCTGTCTGCAGAATAGGTTCAGCACCTTGGGTGGGCCCTTTAAAGTCAGACTTTAAACCAATTCACTGCCCAGGGGTATGGGAGCCACCAGGAAACTGCAGGAAATGAAGCAATTTGAAACATTTAGAACAAAATAAGAGCTATGCTAGATCAGACTAAGGGCCTATCTAGTCCATCTGTTAACACAGTGGCCAGCCAAATGTCTGTGGGAAGCTAACCAGAAGAACAAAAGTGCAACAGCACCCTCTGTCTCAAGTTTCCTTGCAACTGATATATTGGCTCTGGTAGTGTAGAAGCTGCATTTCCATCATGTCTAATAAGCACTTTTTGCTGGTCTTCTTGATTTTCTAGTTACTGAAACTTCACACACACCCCACACACAAACACACATCACCGCCACCACCTCTTTTTTTTCTGTTAAAATTGGCTCCTGGACTTGAGACTTGAGATTTGACTTGAAAATATCTTGCAAGGACGTGAGACTTGAAAACATTTCTGCAGGCCATCACTGTGATTTTACCATACTTTGATGGGCTTCTTTCAGGACTACCACTATCTCCTTCATCTTGATTCAAACACATCAGTTTACAGTCTCTCTTCAAGAAAACACTTCCATACAGGGGTATAGCTATGGAGGGAGAGAGCAAAATTTCCTCCATTACCCAAATTTCTAGCATTTCAGGAATTTAAAACTTCATTGAGCATCTAGAAATATAATTTAGGCAAAGAAAACAAAGTTTCCAAGGGAATGTGAACACAGAACATATGAGTTCTAGGTATAAACAATTGTTGATGTCTTGCTGTCTACAAAATGCCACAAATTTGAGAGAAGGAAAATGCAATGGGCAGAATTCTCATGGGGGCAGTGTCCTTCGTCATTTTGCCCCCTTTCCCATAGCTACAATCCTGGTTCCATCCCTGATGGGATAAGGATTATCCAAAAAGCTAAAAACAACATTATCCAAAAAGCTAAAAAAAAAAAAAGCTAAAAGAGGTAATTAAGGTATTGACTACTTTATGGAAGTTGACTACTGTTTTATTACATAGGAAAAGAAAAAAAATTCTCTGGAGGCTCTGGAAATAAATGGATCACATAGGAAAGGTATCATCAAATAACTTCAATATTCTACAGACTTTTTATATATTAGATGTACAATGTGATACACGCTAGTAATCTCAATTTATTAGTGTCTTTTGAACCTATTATGATCAATATAATGAATTATTATTTGTTGTTGTTGTTGAATACATTGTTGTGTACCTTTGAGTCATTTTGACTAATGGTGAATCTATGGCAAATCCATTAAATGTAAGCAAAATGTTTTTTGGGGGCAAGATTTGTACAAAACAAATTTGCCTTTGACTTCCTCTGAGGCTGAGAGAGTGTGGAGCTTATCTCAGTGCTAAAATAAAGCGTTTTACCAGTCCCAAATTCAACCTTAGTTTGGGATGCATCCAGACCCTATGGCAGTGATTTTGGTGCCGAAACCACCGCCCACATCCAGCCCAGGTCTAGCCCAGATCACAGGGGCGCTCAGCGTGCCTCTTTTCTAAACCAGGAGTTTTCTGACTTAAAAAAATGGCCACTGCAGTGCTCCTGGGATCAGGGCTGGACCTGGGCTGGACCCGGGCAGCAGTTTCAGTGGGAAATTCGCTGTGATAGGGTCTAGATGCAGCCCAAATTAAGATTGAATTTGGGACAGGTAAAATGCTTTATTTAGTGGTGTGATAAGCTCCTGTGACTTGCTCAACGTCACCCAGTAGGTCACCATGGCCAAATGGGTATTTGAACCCTAGCCTCCAGAATCATAGTCCAACATCCAAACCACTATATTATATTGGCCCTCATTGAATACATTGCACAGTATTTTAAAATGAGGGTTAAGAAGTAAGCATTTTACTTACATTTTGGAGCTTACCAACAAGTAACTTATTAGTTTCTCTCATCTAGAAAACAACTTTATATCTAAAAGACTTCTTCAAAATGTTAAAGAACAGGGGTTGGCAATTTTTTTTGCTGATGGGCCAGGAGGGAGGGGAAAATGGTGCTGGGGGCCGGCACACGCACTTGCACATGCATGTGCACGCTTACCCCCCCACGCACGCGCAATGCCATTTTGAAAAACAAAATGGCAGCCTCCTCCTCCTGCGTCGCATGCACATGCGCATGATGGCAGAGGCCCCCCACGAGGCTTCCCTCAGCCAAGCCGGGCCTCTGAGAGGCCCAGCGCCGCTGCGGGGGCCTCCGGGGCCGCGAAAGGCAGCGGCAGCGCCACAGCAGGGGGGCAGCGCCGGCAGCAGCAGGACTGTTCAGGGGCCAGTCCGAAGGCCTCCACAGGCCTCACCCGGCCCACAGGCCGTAGGTTGCCAACCCCTGTTCAAGAGCATCATTCAACTGATATGTTAGGAAAACTTCCCCAGGTTGAGCAGCTCAAGAACTTTATACAACTGTATACAGACAGAATTTATCAGGTTTTCATTTCTATTTTTGGCATGCTCAGTTTTTATAACTGCAACAGAGAATGACAATAAAGTCTTAAAGTGTGTAAGTATACGCTGGTCAAGGGCTGCAGAGTACTACAAATTTTCTTGCTTCATTAAAGAAATATTAGAGCACTGTACAGCTCTGCTCTTGAGCAATCCCCCTGAGTTCAGTAGGTGTTACACCAAGTGATTACAGCCTCAGTTAATCAGTGATTTCTGTGAATAGTTATTTGTTTAATTGCTAGATTATTAAATTTGTTGAAATGCATCTTTAAAAGTAAGTTTTCAGGTTGGTCTGTGTTACCACACAACCCTTATTGGTTTAACGCAGTGGTCCCCAAACTTTTTCAGGCTATCACCCCCTTTCCTCTTGGGTGACAACCTTACCACACACACCCATGCTTATTTTTGGTATTAGGCTCACTGTTCTACTGGGGGCGGCAAGATAAGAGAGAAAGTATCCTAAGCAAGGGAAGTGGCTGCTTTTGAGTAGTTTTGTAAATGAAGTAAATGAAATCCTGCTTGCTATGCAGCCCCACTGGGTGACCTTGGGCAATTCTCCCAGCCACAGGGGAAGGCAATGACAAACCCCTTCTGAAAAAAAACTTTTTCAAGAAACCCCATGATAGGTTCTCCTTAGGGTCATTATGACTCAAAACAATTTGAAGGCACACAACAACAATTGCTGCTAGCCTGACCATGTTCCAGAAGGAACCTGGAGCCCCACAAGTTTGTATTTGGGGGAAGGAAAGTGAGGCTGGAGGGTGGTTTGGGATAGTGAAAAAGGGAGGCCTGTCTATGGAAGGAACAACACTGCCTTGTGAAGAAGGAGGTTGGGCAGGCAAGCTCAGCAGGATTCCCTCCTGAGGAAGGAAGGGCTGCATGGCCACCTGGGCAGCCCATGCCAAGAAATGTCCCTGCAGCCAGCCTCCTCCTCCAGCCTTCTCCTAGCAAAGGGAGGAAAAGGGGAATAAAAGGGGGAGGGGGCGAAAGAACAGGAAACCCCAGGAGTCACCAGAGCATTGACAATATTCAATGCAAAAGGAGGAGGAGCTTGCCCTCTTCCCTTCCCTTCTGCTTTGGCTAGCTGGCTTGAGCTAGGTAGCCAAGGCAAAAGGGAAAGAAAAGCACATCTGCCCCCTCCCTTCCCTTTTGCCTTTGAACCAGCTAGTTTCTTTCTTACCCAAAGAAACTTTCCTCCTTGGGCTCCTTGAGGGAATGAGCAGTTTCTAGAAAAAGGTGGGCATGGCGAGTATTTTGGTGCCCAAAGAGGGGAGGGAGCAAGGAAAAGAGAAGGACAGGGTCCGTTTGCACTGTTCCAGGGTGAGGCAAAGATGGAGGACCCATACTAGCTCTCTTGCCTCTCAGTCTGGACAGACACAGCTTCCTTCCCATGCAGTTCTCCATTCAGCCTCCCTCTGTCCTGTCCCAGAATGGTGCACAAAAGAAGTTTCTTGCAACTACGGTTGCCATAATTCTCTTCTACAAAACATCAGATGCAAGTCTACGAAACCTTATGCTACAACTTTTTTCACACAGTCTCAAAGGTGCTAAAAGATCCCTTTGCATACTGATATTCCAGCTTAATATGACTTATGGTTGAATCTGAACTGCAGAATTAATGCAGTTTAATACCACTTTAACTGCCATGGCTCGATGGAATTCTGGGGTTTGTAGTTTGTTGTCACACCAGAGCTCCCTGAGAGAGGCTATATGGCTGACAAAACTACAAATCCCAGATTTCCATAGAATTGAGCCATGGCAGTTAAAGTAGTGTTGAACTTTGGGGACCACTGGTTTAATGGCTGCTACTTTCACTGCCTATGTTTGCATTTCTATTCTTTCTTGTTCTTCTGATCACAGTCTTTCACCCAGAAGAGTTCATCTAGAAGTTAAACTCTCTCTCTTATACTTTGATTGGAAGAAGAGTTTTCATCACTATACTAGAGTGAATTCTACGCAAGCATGTCCTAGTCCCAGTGACTGCCAGTTAAAAGACCACTGTTAAAATAATATCAGTGTTTGTTGTTGCATTTTGAATGGCCTTCATTCCCTTCACCCCTGTTCCACTAGTTTACAGTAGGGTTGGGAATCATGAGACCCTCACTGTCCCTTCCCTCAAGTTTTTGAACTACAACTCCTATCATACTTCACCACTAGCTAGGCTGCCTAGGTCTCCTGGGACTTGCAGTCCCACAACATCTGGAGAGTTGCATGATTCACGTTCCTGGTAACACTCTATGTATCTGATGAAGTGTGTTGAAGTCCACAAAAGATTTTGTCCAGTAAAATGTACCAGTGGTTTAGATATCACAGCAATTTTTAAAATTAAAAGTTTTAAAATTAAAGTAAAACTACAGCTATGATTGGCTGTAATAATAATAATTATTACAGCCATTATTATTATTATTATTATTATTATTAACCCCCCCCTGTTAAAAACAATCGAGGTGGCTTATAACAATTAAAAATACATCAATTTACAAGCTATCAAATGTCTGGATGAGTACAGAGATTTCAAAGCGTAGTTCCCCTGAGCCTTCTCCCCTGCATCTCTTTCCTCTGTATATGAAAGATAGTATTCATTCAAAGAGTATAAGAACTTCCCCTTCATGAACCATGTCAAAAGCAGGCAAGGGTAAACCTGCTCTGAACAAATCTTGCCAAAAAAGCCCTACAACCTGGAGGCACATAGCAACAACATTACAACTTCCCAATAGTGATCAGCTAGATGCATTGAGTTTCCCCATCAATGAGTGTGTGTGTAGAGGGGTGTCTTTGTGGAGTCACAGTCAAGAAAATGGTGAATTACTATTCCATTTACCCATTCCTTTCAGGAGGCCTCTGATGTAGTGAGGAGGATTGAGCCTGATGCTATACTTTCTCTTTGAAAACATGAGGAGAAATTAGTGACACACAACACCATTATAGCATTTTGATAGCATCAGCTGCCATGGCTGCATAATATAGAATCCTTTGGTAGTATGATACAGTATTTTAGAATATTTAATTCTGTGTCATATTCTGGTTGTTTTCTTTTGACTAATCATAACCATGAGTGTGAAAACAGCTACATTGGCACTACCTATTGAATTTGTGATCATGATAAATTATTCATATTGACCAAAACAAGATTTACCATATACACATTAAATCCATAATGTACGTACTAACAATCCTCTCGGGTCGGTCCCAGAGGGTGCTGCTCGGGGACTGTAGCTCCAATAAGAGGGAGCTCACTTGGGTCCCTCAGGGAGCTATGTTGTCCCCGACATTATTTAACATCTACATGAAGCCGCTGGGTGAGATAATACGGAGTTATGGTGCTAGGTGTTATCAGTACGCTGATGACACCCAAATCTATTTCTCCATATCTCGTTCGTCGGTCTCGAATTCCAATGGCATCTCTTCTCTCAATGACTGTCTTCAGGCAGTAATGGGCTGGATGAGGAAAAACAGATTGAAGTTGAATCCAGACAAGACGGAGGTGCTCACGGTAGCAGCCCTGAAACCAGGAATTGGGTTGCAACCTCCAGTCCTGGATGGAGTCACACTCTCCTCCAGTGACTGTGTTCACAGTCTGGGGGTGCTCCTTGACTCATCGCTCCTGATGATGAATCAGGTTAATGAGACGGTCAGGAGCGCCTGTTATCAGCTTCGGCTGATACGCCAGCTGCGCCCTTTTCTGGAAGTAAGGGATCTCGAAACTGTCGTGCACGCACTGGTAACCTCACGCCTAGACTTCTGTAATGCGCTCTACATGGGGCTACCCTTGTGTCTGGTTCGGAAACTGCAATTGGTCCAAAATATGGCAGCCAGGCTTCTATCGGGAACATCTAGGAGGGATCACATTACGCCGGTTTTGAGGTCCCTCCACTGGCTGCCTATTGGTTTCCGGGCTCAGTACAAGGTGTTGGTTATCACCTTTAAAGCCCTAAATGGCTTGGGTCCAAGCTATATCAGGGACCGCCTTCTCCCATACAATCCTCCCCGTGCTCTCCGATCCTCAGGGAGGAACCTGCTGCAGCTTCAAAAAACTAGGCCTGCGGGGACCTCCCAGAGGGCTTTCTCTGTTGTCGCTCCCAGACTCTGGAACGGCCTGCCGGACGAGATCCGTCAATTAACATCTTTGGATAGCTTTAAAAGGGCTGTCAAGACGGATCTCTTCTGGCAGGCCTTTCCGGATTAAATAACCTGGCCTTGAGACCTTGAGACTTGCGACCGACTGTTCTCAAAAACACTTGTTAAATTCCCTTTAGCAGGGCAACTGGTTGGTATGAAATTTTTATAAATATATTAGTTGTATTTGTTTTTTGTTTTTTTAATTGGATTGATTTAATAGTTTTTAAAGGGGGGAGGGGGGAATGGTGTGTTTTAGATTGCATTTATTGTATATTCTATTTTATTATGTTCACCGCCCGGATTGGTTCGCCAGAGGGCGGTATATAAATAAAATTTATTATTATTATTTATTATTATTATTATTAACAGACTATCTCTGAAATGGTGAGAAAACTAAACTGAAGAATCAGCAGTTAAGTCTGAAATCCTTTTGGAAAAAGTCTTAAAATATTCACAGACATTCAGAAGTGCATAAATGTGTCTGCAGATAGGTGGTGTACAATATAATATAATTAAAACTCCTAATAAAGCCGGCATATAAGACGCACCCAATTTTAAAGGAGGAAAATCTAGAAAAAAAAGATTCTTAACCAAATACTGTAGTAAAATATTTTATATCAACTGTATAAAGTTAACAGCAGTTTAAGAACAATTTTAAGTTGTAAATGTAAGTTTAAGCCAGCAGCAGGGCCAGGTATTGCACAAATTCCCTGCCCAACTTTCTTGCAAGTCTCCTGTCGCCTTATGGTGACTCCATGAATTTCTTAGGGATTTCTTAGGCAAGGAAGACTCGAGAAGTGGTTTTGCCAGTTCCTTCCTCTGAAATACAGCCTGCAGCACCTGGGATTCTTTGGCGGTCTCTCATCCAAGGACTATCCAGGGCTGACCCTGCTTAGCTTCCAAGATCAGATGGACTGGTACCTTTGGAGTTTTTAGGCCATTGGCTTATGGAGTAATTTATGGCTTATTTTGACCCTACCATGAGGGTTTTCTTGGCAGATTTGTTCAAGGGTTTTTTTTTTTTGCCATTTCCATCCTCTGAGGCTGAGAGAGTGTGATTTGGCCAGAGTAATCCAGTGCCTTGGACTAATTTCTGGCTCATTTTGACACTACCATGAGGGTTTTCTTGGCAGATTTCTTCAGAGGAGGGAGTTTGCAATTTCCACCCTCTGAGGCTGAGACAGTGTAACTTGGCCAGGGTACTAATCCAGTGCCTTGGAGTAATTTCTGGATCATTTGGATCCTACCATGAGGGGTAATTTCTGGATCATTTGGATCCTACCATGAGGGTTTTCCTGGCAGATTTCTTCAGAGGAGGGAGTTTGCAATTTCCACCCTCTGAGGCTGAGACAGTGTAACTTGGCCAGGGTACTAATCCAGTGCCTTGGAGTAATTTCTGGATCATTTGGATCCTACCATGAGGGTTTTCCTGGCAGATTTCTTCACAGGAGTGAGTTTGCCATTTCCACCCTCTGAGGCTGAGACAGTGTAACTTGGCCAGGGTACTAATCCAGTGCCTTGGAGTAATTTCTGGCTCATTTTGACTCTACCATGAGTGTTTTCCTGGCAGATTTCTTCAGAGGAGGGAGTTTGCAATTTCCACCCTCTGAGGCTGAGACAGTGTAACTTGGCCAGGGTACTAATCCAGTGCCTTGGAGTAATTTCTGGCTCATTTGGATCCTACCATGAGGGTTTTCCTGGCAGATTTCTTCAGAGGAGGGAGTTTGCCATTTCCACCCTCTGAGGCTGAGACAGTGTAACTTGGCCAGGGTACTAATCCAGTGCCTTGGAGTAATTTCTGGATCATTTGGATCCTACCATGAGGGTTTTCCTGGCAGATTTCTTCACAGGAGTGAGTTTGCCATTTCCACCCTCTGAGGCTGAGACAGTGTAACTTGGCCAGGGTACTAATCCAGTGCCTTGGAGTAATTTCTGGCTCATTTTGACTCTACCATGAGTGTTTTCCTGGCAGATTTCTTCAGAGGAGGGAGTTTGCAATTTCCACCCTCTGAGGCTGAGACAGTGTAACTTGGCCAGGGTACTAATCCAGTGCCTTGGAGTAATTTCTGGCTCATTTGGATCCTACCATGAGGGTTTTCCTGGCAGATTTCTTCAGAGGAGGGAGTTTGCCATTTCCACCCTCTGAGGCTGAGACAGTGTAACTTGGCCAGGGTACTAATCCAGTGCCTTGGAGTAATTTCTGGATCATTTGGATCCTACCATGAGGGTTTTCCTGGCAGATTTCTTCAGAGGAGGGAGTTTGCCATTTCCACCCTCTGAGGCTGAGACAGTGTAACTTGGCCAGGGTACTAATCCAGTGCCTTGGAGTAATTTCTGGATCATTTGGATCCTACCATGAGGGTTTTCCTGGCAGATTTCTTCAGAGGAGGGAGTTTGCCATTTCCACCCTCTGAGGCTGAGACAGTGTAACTTGGCCAGGGTACTAATCCAGTGCCTTGGAGTAATTTCTGGATCATTTGGATCCTACCATGAGGTTTTCCTGGCAGATTTCTTCAGAGGAGGGAGTTTGCCATTTCCACCCTCTGAGGCTGAGACAGTGTAACTTGGCCAGGGTACTAATCCAGTGCCTTGGAGTAATTTCTGGCTCATTTTGATCCTACCATGAGGGTTTTCCTGGCAGATTTCTTCAGAGGAGGGAGTTTGCCATTTCCACCCTCTGAGGCTGAGACAGTGTAACTTGGCCAGGGTACTAATCCAGTGCCTTGGAGTAATTTCTGGATCATTTGGATCCTACCATGAGGGTTTTCCTGGCAATTTCTTCAAGGGGGGGACTCTTTCCACCCCCGTCCTGGGTGCTCCAATGGACTCTTCCTGGGATGGGAGGATGTCCTCTGACCCCAGGAAGAGTCCATTGAAGCACCCAGGATGGGGGTGGAAAGAGGAGGAGCACATTCAACTAGCCAGGAAAAGAGGACTCTTTCCACCCCCGTCCTGGCTGCTCCAATGGGCTCTTCCTGGGATGTGAGGAGCCCACTGGAGCACCAAGGCTGAGGTTGAAATGAGGCCTACTTTTAGCCTAGGCCTCGGCAGTTTGCCCTCAGCTTTTATATTCGCTTCATTAGGCGCAGCAACTTTCCCACCCTCGTTTTGAGGAAGAAAAAGTGCGTCTTATATGCCGAAAAATACGGTACCTGGAATTCTGGATTAGAAGAAGAAGAAGAAAATCCAAAACCATGCAATAAAATTTGAGAGTGGCACTAACATTTAAAGGTGAGAAAATTTTACACTGAATGAAAAGTCCAGTGGAACATTGCAGTCTTTACTGCTCAGTTAAAACAACACAAGGAAATATCCCATCTCAACTTCCCTAGGAAGAAAGTTCAAAAAAGAGTGTGGAAACTAAGGGGGGTTGCAGACTGTCAAAAATAGTGTGAATTCAGTCCACTTTTAGGGTTAGGGTTAGTGCTAGGGAATCATGGGAATTGTTATTTTTCTGAGACATTGAACCTTCTTTGTCAGAGAACTCTAGTGCCACAATAAAATACAGTCCCCATGATTCCCTAACCCTAACCCTAACCCTAAAAGTGGACTGAATTCACACTATTTCTGGCAGTCTGCAACCCCCCTAAATAGGCACTGTCTCAAGTGCTCACTAGCCTAGCCTCTCTAGATGGTAGGACATAAAACAGCATGACCTCCAACAGTTCACAGATGAAAACCAGGAGGCATGTGGTCAAAGCAACATCAGAATATACTCAATATGGCAAAAGTTGTTCATGAGGATGAATATATAAGCTAGGAGAGCAAAGCAAAGCAAAGCAGCTTCATTTATATACCACTTCATATTGCGCTATGGGATGTATAAGCGGTTTACAACTGTAAGCTCATTGCCCCCAACAGTTTTAGTGACCTCAGAAGGATGCAGGCCTGAGTCTAGCCTGAGCCCTGGCTAGTATTGAACTCGCAACCTTGTGGTCTATGAGTGAGTGGCTGCAGGACAGGCATTTAACCACTGCGCCACCAGGGCTCTACCAACAGCATTGAGGTTGCAGCAGTTGGCGTTTACCTAAGCCTACTGGAAAGGGCAACACTCTGCCCCTTCCTCTCCTCTGCCATTTGTTGAGTGTAAAGTATTTTTGCACTTTGAATTCATTTTGCAGCAATTAAAGTAAGCTGAGGACAAAGGGGGAAGGCAGTAAGCGGGAGGCACAGAGAGAAATCAAGACATTTTAAAAGCAACTGAAAAAGTGGGATGGCACGGGATGATTTGGAACAGTTGAGGAATATGAAACTAGGCTCCTCATGATGATGGCTGCAAATTATGCTCAGCTCCACATGGAAGGAGGGAATCGTTTAGATAGCCTAACCTCAAACAGTTTAGGCCTTAGTACATCAAAATCATACTAAGGCTATAGGTCGCATTGGGTGTGTGGTGTTTAGATGCCGAACGTGGACGGAAGCTACACCGATACTGCATCATTTGGAAAGAACAGGGCCAAATCTGCTCCTTCCAGCTGCCTGACTCAGGAGCACAGCAGCAGCCCAGATCAGGAATGGGGACGTGTGGTCGACACAGCCCCATCACAAACGCCACTGGCAAGGTCTCTCCGTGGTCCTTTTGGCCCATCTGCTTCAGGTCAAAAACAGCACCTCAGATGGTACCTAGAAACAACGTTTGTGTACTTGTTTTATATCCCACGTTTCTGTCAACATTAGATTGTAAGCAGCTCATATCATATATTAAAACAAAGTTCAACAATAACAACAACCAATTATTATAATTAAAAGTTTTTTTCCCAAAAAGCTATCTTGTTAAAAACAACTTTCTAAAACAGTTTAAAACATTTAAAACAATACTGAGAATGAAAGTCCAGTATCCATATATATATATATATATATATATATATCAACTACAATCAATTAAGAACAAAACGTCTGCTCAGACCAGTGTAATTAAATAACTTTTAAGCCTTTCCTATGTTGGAGAGAATAGACTTAATGACATCTTTCATGTTAGAAATCTCACTTTGAATGTAAGCAAGGGTGAAGTAAAACGGTATATAGAAGCAAATTTTAATGCTGTTGGTATTGCTTGCAGTGGCTGACCTGGAACAGATAACTGGACCTACATCTAACATTATTAACCATGAGCTGCATACATATACTTCCCAACATGTGGAGGAATATTTCTTTCCCCTTCCAGTTGAAGGAAACAAGGAAAAATACAAGAGAAATCTTTACTTGTGAAAATAGGAATTGTGATGAATTCAAGTGACAGAATGTCTCAGTTGATAACTACACGTTTTCAAAACATGTATGATAGAGCCCTTGGGGTGCATCTATATTGCAAACTTAAACCAGGTTTGAACAGGAATTGCCCCCTCTGTGAAATTTTGGGAATTGCTACAACAGCTCTATAAATACATGTAGGCATTACAGTTCAGGGACTGAATTATGGCACGGTGGCATGTGGATTCAATCTATCCCTGTTAATTGCAATGAAATTATGAAATATTTCCCCAAATTACGGGGAGTTATAGAGATATGTGTGAGCCAATATAATAGAAATCTGTAGATTATCAAAGAATAATTCCGCTTCAGCAAGCTTTCTCCTTTACCAGTATGCCTCACTGCCTTCTTTGTCCAGTTTTAGGCCAATGCTACATCTTTATGTAACTGTACCTCAATATGTTTGGTGGTAATAAATGTCTCTGATGCAGCATGTGCAACTCATACTCCTCTAAAGATTATTATTGCCCTCTGTTTGTGTGCTTCCACACTATTCATTTTATTTGGAATTGCCATCCTTTCCCCACTTACTTTTATGAAAAATTAATGACATAATTGTTAGTCCATTGCATTTCAATGGTTTCTGAGCAACCCCCTTCCTTTTAAAGATGTGATTTGTCAATTTCTCTTTGGAGTATCACTACAAAACCAGCACAAGTAGTGTGGTCAGCTCAAATGCTGTTAAGCAAGGATGGGTATCTGTGTCCCTCCAGATGTCTGTGGACTCCTATCATCCCAACTTTTAGTAAGCTGGGCAGCAAGGGCTGAAGGGATTTGTAGGTCATAAACATATGGAGGGCCATAGTGGCCCAGCCCAGTTTGTTTGTGGACCCAAATTCCCATCACCCCCACACCACCTTTGGTTATGTTGGGTAGCCAAGGGCTGGTTGGAATTGTAGGTCACAGATATAAGGGCTACACAGATATATGAAGGACTTAAGGCTTGTCAAGGCTTCCATGAGTTTAAAATGAGCACTTCCTCTTTGCATATCCTTTATCACTTCCTGTTGATTCTAGGTTGGAGGATTACTGATGAATAGCCTGTGTTTTGACCCTTGAATAGTCTGTTCGAACTGGTCCAATGCTTTGTTGTTGTGTACCTTCAAGTCCTTTCTGACTTATGGTGGCCCTAAGCTGAACCTATCATGGGGTTTTCTTGGAAAGATTTGTTCAGAGGAAGTTTGCCATTGCCATCATCTGAGGCTAAGAGAGTGTGCCTTGCCCAAAGTCAACCAGTGGTTATGTGGCCAAACAGAGAATCAAACCCTGCTCTCCACAGTCATAGTCCAATGTTCAAACCACTACGCCATGCTGGCTCTCAGTTCAATGCTAGCGCAGGTGATAATGGCCTTAATTACTAAACTAATCTTTCTGTTTATGAGTCAAAATAATGCTGCTTCTTTTATTTATTAGGAAAATAAAAGGGGAGGGGGAAATGAAAATTAATTGGGATAATTAATTAATTGAGAGTGTCCCTGCCAAATCAGAACACTTGGAAAGTATGAACTGAGAAGTTCTTCATCCTAATACCTCAATTCCAGTCAAGAAGAGCAAATAAAACGGGTTAAAGCTGTAAGAAGAAGACTTGGAATTAACATAGGGAGGGGGGTGAAATCTATACTGAATGGAACTTACTTTGGAGTAGATGTTACAGAAGGTTCTTAGCCATGGCACAGGATTCTGCTGGTTAACTGAGCAGCAGATTAAGTGCCATATGTGGCACTGGCATTTTAATTCTAGCGCTCCTTTAATAATTCTAAAGCTGAAGCTTCTTCCTTTATGGTGCTATAATGACAGGAGATGGAATGCACAGAATACTTTCCTTTTACTAGACTATTAATAGCACTAAACATTAAACAAAATAAGTTAAATATACAGGTATATCAGATATAGTAATCATTCATGACTGTGTGTTTTTACACAAAGTATTCTCAGGATGTAAAGGACATAGCAAAATTATTTCTAATTTCCTTTTACCATATCTCTATGATTTATGAATTTAACTATGCTTCCTGTAATTTTATTTCTGGGGAGCTGGTGGAATACTTGTTGGGGAAGAAGAAAATATGCCCCAAAGAATAAGAATAATTTTTAATAATCATGATGAAGTTTCCCTCAGTAAGATCTGTTCATGAAGAATTTGTAATAGAAGGTGTTTCTTTTTAATGTCACAATACCCTTTTAATTACACATTTCCATCTTTTTTTATTCCATTTCTAGTTACATTTTTGTCACTATTCATGACTCCCACTCTATCAAATATTAGTCATTCATTACATTGAAAGCAGAATTGATCTCATTGATGGAACCATACTTTTACGAAAAAAACACACTTAACACAATTATGATATTTTAAAACTCTTCAAATAAAGTATAATTTGTGTTTCAAGAAAGCGTGTGGGTTGTTTCAATTAGAGGAAGGGCTCTTAGACACAGTGAAGCTCACTAAGGGGGTGGTAGGGATGGAATTCAGTCCTTTCACTGTTTTAACATCACTAGTCTAACCATGAATGCTTTGTATCTCCTGTGGGTGGGAGGGAAGGCTTTGCCTATTTCCAGCCTGATAATGACAAACTGAAACTGCTTGTGATTTAAACCAAATGCAGAAGGCAAGGAAGTATAGTCAGCCCACTGTATCCACAGATTCTTTATCTACAGATTCAAGCACCCATGGATTGAAAATATTTTTACAATAATATAAATTTCAAAGAGGAAATCTTGCTTTTGCCATTTTATATAAGGGACGCCATTTTATTATGCCATTGTATATCATGGAACTTGAGCATCCATGGATTTAGTATCCATGGAGGGTCCTGGAACCAAACTTCAGCAGATACCAAGAGCCCATTGTACATTAGCTCTCAGATTTTGTACCTGGAAGCTTGGAGTTCAAAAGCTTATCAGAAATTTGCAGATGGGATCAGGACATGTTTCTACAAAGCTCTCAAACATTAATTCTGGGAGGAGCTAAAGCTTCTAAAATCCAGTAGAGCTAGACTCCAAAAGTAACTTTTCTAAGTTTTGCTTCTCTGAAAGATAGCTTGCCTACCACTACTGATGGTAGGATTCATAGACATAGCTGTGTTAGGGGCTGTACAACTATACAGCTGTGTTAGGGGCTATACAGCCCCTGGCAGCACCAGATTGAGGCCGGGGCAACCACACACCGCGGCCCCAATCTGGCTTTTTGTCATTCCAAAAGGAGCTGGTGAATGATGCTCCTTTTTGTAGTGCAAAAAGCCGCCCTTAGCGCTGCAGCAGCAGCTCTTTTGCATTCCTTTGGCGCAGTATGTCTACACGCTGCACCAATGGAGCACCCTGATGCCGTGCGCCATGCGGTGGGGTATGTGGCATGACGGCAGCATCAGAGCAGCCAGCATGCAGTCACCCTGCCCCAACTCCACCCCCCAGGCCGGCTCTTTTGGCCAGGCTGCACAGGCCCTTAGTTTGGAAAATCACTATGCAAAGGGATCTTGTAGTATCTTTGAGACTAACTGAAAGAAATAAGCTGGTAGCATGAGCTTTTGCAGACTTGAGCCTGCTTTCTCAGATGCATGTCACAAAGGTGCTTCTAGATTCCTTTGCATACCACTACTGATATTTGCCACTACAGTTCTTTCACTACCCCCTGATCTTCTCACCATACCTATAATAGACAGTTTTCACTGTGAAAGTAGACTAATAACAAATTACTCTGGCTCAAGTCTTTCCCCAAGCCCACATTTTCTGAGGTGATATAATGGATGGCATCAGAGAGGGCATCAGTAAGGAAAATCTCAGAAGACAAAAGCGGTTGACAGAATGATTAGCCTTTGTATTCTTCCCTGCAAATGTTTCTTAATGCCATTTTGTCCATCAGCACCAGCTTGTTCTTGCATTTGGAGTCATGGGTGGGGGGAACAATGTCTCTCTGAGGACGTTTAGAAGAGATAATCAATATAAGAAAAGGACTTAGTCCTTGTCATCTGTCCACTGGTTCTTGCCAGAAAGCCACAGTGCCTGAGTGAAATTTTAAACGTAGCATCAATTGACTACAAAACATCTTCACCTCCCAGAAAACATTATTATTGTGACCCCCAATGACTGTGTTTTGCAAATTCAAGTATGTTAGGGGGAAATCAGGATGCTAATTGACTAGCACCAATGACATTGGCAACATTCATCCTCTTTCTCCAATTTCCAAAACAGATTGCAAATGCTTTTAAAGTGCCTGTGAAATGTTCTTTGTAAAGCAAATCATAAATGTGTATTCTTAAAAATATACATATGCCACTATTATGTCAGTTTTGAATAAATTGTGAAATGGCAGAAAGCTTACCTAAAGCATTAGACAAGTTTCAACGCTAACAGCAGCACCAGTTTTTGATTTACATAGATGCAGGTCCATAAGGCATGTTGTCATAGAAATGTTGCATCTTTCCTTAGACTTCTAGAGCGCTATCCATTTTGACAAGCAAAATAGTTATCTGCCCTGTAAAGTAGGGCAGTATTTTTAATTCCATTTTGCAATTCTAGCTTAATGCGTCACTCCCTTTAGTCTTTTATAACTGTTGAATTTGGTGTGCATGGCCCACTTGGAAGATGGTTTGTGGAGTAATTTAATTTAATTTAATTTAATTCTGGATGGCTTCTGAACGTTATAGAATTAATAAAAGCCAAAATATCTTGACAGTACCAGATTCTGTCTGGTCTTAGAAGCATGGTTAGGTAGTAATTGGATGGGGAACCCATCAAGGAATATCAAGTGCTGTAGGCTGTATTTCAAAGGAAGGAAATGGCAAACTAGCTCTGAATATTCCTTCCCTAAGAAAACCCTATGAAATACATGAGGTTGCCATAAGTTGTCAGACAATTTGAAGGTACATATACACCCACACAAAACATAATATTTTAAGTGTTTCAGCTCAAAGATACTGTTTTCAAGCATCATCAACACATCCCCATACTTTTGACATCACTCTCGCTCAAAAATGGCTGGTACCAACCTGTGCTTTTTAGCCTTTTATCTGTTTCCTGAGCTATTCCCATTACAGGTACGTTCTCTCCACCTAACCTCCACCTTTCCAGGGAGGAAGGCATTGCAAAGGTGTGAAGTGAGGCAAAGGAGGGGAAAGGAGGGAAGGGACAGTGAGAAGCACAGCTATGGAGTATAGATGGGAGGTATTATGAAGGCATGAGGTGAAGCAACAGGGAGAAAAGGTGGGAAGAGAGGGCGACAGATACAGCAGGAGCATGCAAAGAGCAAGAGACATAGGTGCAATATGAGGCAAAGTACAAGGGAAGGAGCTGTGCTTGTAAGTTCGTCCTTACATTCCTCTGTGAATTAGATGTCAGCCACTTTCAGAGGCTTCCTGTGATAACTTTTATGAATCCTTTTACTGATGGCAAAACATATACTATGGTGATCTGAATACGATGCAATAAAAGTGCTTGATAGTGAGAAAAGGTTGTTGATGTTTATCCTGTATATCTACATGCCCATTTTACATAGCTCCCTGTCCTGCTATTAATCATCACAACATTCTGGCACATTAGATTTCCTGAGAGATAGTGACTGACCAAGGTCACAATTCCATGGCCAAAGAACCAAAGAGAGATCATGTTCTAGAGACCTAAATACCCTAAGAAACCAGTTTTTGTCTGATCTTGAAAGCTAAGCAGGGTCAGCTCTGGTTAGTACTTGGATAGGAGACCTCTAATCAATATTAGGTACTGTAGGCTATATTTCAGAGGAATAAACTGGCAAAACTACCTCAGTATTCCTTGCTAAAGAAAACCCTATGAAATTAATGGGATTTCTAAAAGTACAGAAACTATAGGACCATAGCATTACTTTCCCATGAAAACAAAATTCTGCTCAAAATTCTGCAATATAGATCTAATCATACATGGAGAGAGAAATCCAAGAGGTGCAAGCAGGGTTCAAGAAGTAAGAGGCACTATGACCACGTTGCAAACATACGATGGCTAATGGAGTACACCAAGGGATTACAAAGAAAATCATCATGTGTTTTATAGACTATAGCAAAGTCTTTGACTGCATAGAATAAATCATGAAAGTTATAGAATAATCTTAAAGGCATGGGACTGCCACCACATCTGACAATTCTGATGAGAAATCTGTACTTAGACAAGAGGCTACTGTTAGAACAGAACACAGAGAAACAGAATCATTCCCAGTTGGTAAAGAGGTCAGGCAAGGCTGCAGTCTATCACTCTTTTTGTCCCACTTGTATGCAGAAAATATCATACAAAGAACAGGCTTAGATTCAGAGAAGGGCAGGCCACATGCTCTCAGCCTCAAAGTGACAAACCTCCTATGACCAAATCTTACCAAGAAAACCCCATGATAGGTTCACCTTAGGACCACCATAAATCAGAAATGACTTGAAGGCACTCAACACACATACAAAGGTAGGAGGAAGGCATATCAACGATCTAGGATATGTGGATGACACCATACTACTGGCGGAAAACATCAGGGATTTGGAACAATTACTAAGGAAGAAGAAAGTGCAAAGGCAGGCTTAATGCTGAAAATAAAGAAAACATAAACAATAACTATGGTGGTGACATATACATTCAACTTAGACAATGAGGAAATTGAGATAGTAAAAGAATTTCCATACCTAATATCATTGAAATATTCCAGAAGGAGACTGCAGTCAAGAAATCAGAAGAAGAATGAGTTTATCACATGGGAGGGATCCTGTGCAAAAATGGGATTTAAAACAGGAAAAACCCGCAAAAGCAGATTGATTTTCACATAACATCGCAGTTAATGAGCATTAACATGACATTAACCCAGACAGATAGTGGACAAAACATGATTCTTTTTACTTTCAGAAAATCACGAAAGTAAAAAAGAAATATGTTTTGTCCACTTTCTGTCCAGGTTAATTGCTCATTAACCCTGATGTGTGTGAAAATCAACCCACATTTGAGGGTTTTTTTCGGGTTTTAAATCCCGTTTCTACACGTGATTTGGGCACTTGGCCCCAGTGTGATAAACTCCTAGGAATGAGAAGGGCAGTGATAGAAGAACGATAAAATATCCTAAAGCATAAAGATAGACAACTGACCACTAAAGTCAGAACCATACAAGTAATTGTATTCCCCATTACCAAGTACGGATGCAAGAGCTGGACAGTGAAGGAAGTGAATAAGAAGAAAGTCAATTCATTTGAAATGTGTTGCTGGAGAAGAGTGCTGGGGATCCAGTGGACAGCCAGAAAGACAAACAAATGGGTCCTTGAACAGATCAAGTCTGAAATCTCCCTAGAATCTAAGATGATCAAGTTGAGGCTGTCATACTTCGGCCACATCATGAGAAAGCATGACTCAGTAGAACAGGCAATAATGTTAGGGAGGATGTAGAAAGAGAAGAGGAGCACACAGTAAATGGATAGACTCTATTAGGGAGGTCACAGGTATGAATTTAGAGGACCTAAGCAAAGCAGTGGAGGATAGGGAATCTTAGAGATGTCTCATAGGGTTGCCATGAGTGGGGATTGACTTGAAGGTGGTTAACAAACAACATAAGTCAACAGGCAACCTGAAAGCACACACACACACACACACACACACACACACACACACACTGTTCTAAAACCAATACTATATACATTAATTTATTAGCTCTCTCAAAAGAGTATGTACTATACTTTGATTGTGTATTACTGCATGTCAGTGGGTTGGACTGGATGGCCTTTGTGGTCTCTTCCAACTCTATGATTGTATGATTCTATGGACTTTATCACATGGGGGAAATCTTGTGCAGAAATGGGGTTTTAAATAGAAAAAAACCTGCAAAAGCAGAAAATCCCAAAAGTAAAAAGGAGCAGATTTTGACTACTTTCCCTTCAGGTTAATCACACTTTAACAGTGATGTGTGTGAAAATCAACCCGCTTTTGCAGGTTCTCTTCAACTTTTAAATCCCATTTCTGCACAGGATTTCCCCCGTGTGATAAGGTGCCTGCCAATCCCACAACTGGTTTGGGCCTTATGAATTTCACTCAAAAGCAAAAAGGCCATTCCCCTGGTTGTGAAGAAATAATACTCTTCATTTAAAACATATGTACCACATCCTTCTTTGAGAAAACAGGGAATTCTCTAGCATATACCTTCCCAACTGGGAAAGTGAGCAATGCAGTTGAGGTAATCCATCTGTTATCTCCAATCAGTGACTGGAGATAACAGTGGGATCCTTCTGTGTTCCACTGACCCTCTGAATTAAGAAGGTATTCAGAGAGTGGATCTATGAGGAAGAGACAAAACTAGTGAAGGGATTTCCCGAGACTTTCCACAGGCCAGAAAAGAAGACTTCACAGGCTACATTAAGCTTGCAGTAGAGGGGAGGTGGGGGGGGGGGTGAGGCTGCCAAAAACCCCATTTAATCTGGGATAATTGATATTGGGTTTGTCCCCAAGTTTTTTAAAAAGATCCATATTGTTGATAGTGTGAATAAGTGATTTAAATAGACCCGGGATAAAACGCTGCATGCCTTGAACGTGTTCCAAATGCATTAGCATCATCAGCTCCATCTTTATTTGAATGTTTGCACCTGTGAACAATTGAACTTCTAGAAATGACACATTTCTTTCTTTTCTTTTTTTCTCCCCATCCCTTCCTCCTTTTTATGCCGAGAGACCAACATGGCAACATTTTTGAAAATTGCCTAAGGCAAGTTATAGAATATATGCAATTCAAACTGGAAACCCTGATACATTGTTCAGGTTCTTAACCCTTTCAGATTCATCATGTAATCCCATCTGCTTCTGCATCTTCAGTCACTGAACCTAAAAACACGTTGTGTCCCAGTAATTTTGTTGATAATAACACCATTTAAATCCTTTTAGATGTGTTTACATGGCCATTAACTCCAGCTCAATGATTAACAATAGCAATAACTATTACATTAGCAATGGGAGACTTGTGTAGCAACACACACACACACACACCACATATGACCTGTCTAAATATCCTAAAGGCACCAGCTCCTGTCTGATCTTGGAAGCTAAGCAAGGTCGGCCCTGGTTACTACTTGGACAGGAAACTGCCAATAAACACCAGGTGCTGTGAGCTATATTTCATTGGAAGAAACTGGCAAAACCTCTGCTTAAGAAAATCTCGTGAAATCCATGGGGTTGCTATAAGTAGATGAAGGAACATACGCACACAATATGCACTCTTGTAATCAAGAATTAATGTAATCTGGTGTCTAGAATTGAATGCTGTTTTTAAATCAAGTCCAACTCTTGCCCCAGACTGACTTAATGAAACACTGAAGAAGTCACACTTCCTTATTTTCAGTTCTTCAACTTAATAAATTAGTAAACTCTGCTTGAGAGCTCAGAGTTTAGCACCTCTGTTGCAGATGCCCAGTTTCACTGGATTTTTGCGAGGAATGTGGTGTCCTCTCATCTCAGGACATGAGAGGACTCCACATTCCTTGCAAAAATTCAGTGAAACTGGGCATCTGCAACAGAGGTGCTAAACTCTAAGCTCTCAAGCAGAGGTTACTAATTCTAGATATCCTAGACTCCATTTCCCAGAAGTCCCAGCCAGTATGAAGTACGATAAGAGTTGTGGGAGTTGTAATCTAAAGCATGTTCAGGTCCAAATATTTCCCAAGCCTGCTATAGAAGCTGTTAATGTGTGAATACACTAATACCTGCAAACCAAGTGATTTCCATTGCTGTATAAGTGCTGATTTACAGGAGCATTTTTTTTTTCTGAGTGCAAGGCATAATTTATTATTTTCTGTAGATTTTCATTTTCTTAATTTGTCATGAAAATTACTCAGTATATATCTAGATGATGATGTATAGTGAATTCTGATTATTATTATTTTAAAAATATGTTGTATTTTGTTTCATGATCAGGGTTTGAGCTGGTATCTTTGAACTTATTATATAAACCTGGAACCATGGAAGGTGAATCATTTTGTAGTGACTTCAAATTGAGGGGAAAGCAACAAAAATAGTTGTGTGTATTGGAGTTTAGTGCTTGCACAAAAAATATACCCTTGGAGAAGAAATACAATTTTCTCTGAAAAAAATTAAGGGGCTTGGAAGTGGTTTTAAAACAAGTTACATGTAGGATGTTTTTATGGCTGATGCTAAGAATTATGTAGTCTCTTCATTTGTGAGTTTTGTTAATATGTGGTAGAATGCAGAAAAAAGTCATTTAAATGCACCTTCTAACCAAAGAAATTTTATTCGAATATAATAGATGAAGGAAAATGGGGGGAAAAACTGGTGTAACATGATCTGCTTGCTTGGCACCCTGTGGCACTGACTGGCTGCATTTAGCATAGTGGTTTGGGTGTTGGACTATGACTCTGGAGACCAGGGTTTGAATCCCATCTCAGCCACAAAACCCACTGGGTGACCTTGGGCAAGTCACATACTCTCAGCCCCAGAGGAAGGCAATGGCAAACCTCCTCTGGACAAATCTTGCCAAGAAAACCCCAAAATACAGCCTTAGAGTCACTGTAGGCCAGAAGCAATGTGAAGGCACACAACAATGTTTCCTAACATAAAATTGTCTTGTCTTCTCATGATGTTATCGAAGTAGGACAGCCTCAGTTTAGTCATCTTTCCTTCCAGGGAGAGTTCAACCTCTAAAAAAGAGGGAGAGACTTCAAGACAGGTCTTTTTTCCCTTTTATCATTCCTCTGTTTATCATTCCTCTTTCTACTGCCCTCTGTCTCCCCCAGCATCATTGTATTTTCTAGTGAGTCCTGCTTTCCCATGATGTGGCCAAACTATCACAGCCTCACTTTAGCCATGTTGGTATCCAGAGAACCAATGTTTTCTCAGACGGAATCCCCTGTACATGAAAGAAGCTGCTTCATAATGAATGGTGTTCAGGAGGAAGAAGATGATCAGGACCTATTTGCAGACTGTGGAGTTGTCCCTGGATAGTACACAAAACAAACAAAAGAAGGAGACAACAACTGTTTTTCAGTCCTGCTCCTTCTCTAGAAAGGACAGCAAATTTCTCTTCCAAGCATCAGCTGAAAACCTACAAGAAGCTAGAAGAGGAAGAACAAGAAGACAAGATTTGAACATTCAGGAGGAGCGAGTGATCCTGAGAAGACTGGGGATGAGATGAACTCCCTGGTTGAAACAGCTTCACTGGCTACTGGTTCGTTTCCAGGCACAATTCAAAGTGATGGTTATGACCTATAAATCCCTATATGGCTTAGGCCCAGATCATTTGAAGAGCCGTTATCTTCCCATATGAACCTGTCAGAAAACAAAGATCTTCAGGGGAAGGCTTTCTCTCAGTCCCACCACCATCACAGGCTCGCTTGGTGAGAACATGAAAGAGAGCCTTCTCGGTGGCCGTTCCCACGCTTTGGGACTCTCTTCTGCAGGAAGTTACACTGGCCCCCTCCTTGGTTGCCTTTCATTGGCAAGCTATTATGTTTTTATTTAAGCAGACATTTAATATATAATCATACCAGGGTGGATTTTATAGAGTATGTTTTAGTTATGCCTTTTAACTTTTGTATATTTTAATGTAATTTTATACTTGGCAATTGAACTTCTAGAGATGTGCATCAATGCAGTTCCATAGCATGGATATCTATAGGAGCCCTGGTGGTGCAGTGGTTAAATGTCTGTCCTGCAGCCACTCACTCATAGACCACAAGGTTGTGAGCTCAATACTAGCCAGGGCTCAGGCTAGACTCAGGCCTGCATCCTTCTGAGGTCGCTAAAATGAGTACCCAACTGTTGGGGGGCAATGAGCTTACAGTTGTAAACTGCTTAGACATCCCATAGATATGAAACGCTATATAAATGAAGCTGCTTTGCTATAGCAGTTTTAAAATTTATTATAATTTTTTTTTAAAAAAATGTTTTATCTGTGAGCCGCCTTGAGTCCTTTCTGGGAGAAAGGAGGCATACACATGAAATAAATAAATATGTAGCCTTTGTGGTGGTTGTTTTGTGACTTTAAGTCCTTTCTGCTTCATGGTGATTGTACAGCGTACCTTTCTTGGCAAGATTTTTGAGGAGGCAAATTAGAAGGTATCAACTCAGACCAACACAAACCTCTACGAATAGGGAGAGACTTCAAGACAGGTCTGGAAACTCTGCCCTATGAGGAGAGACTGAGGGGTCATTCAGATGTCATTTTTCTTAGCAAGACTATGCGAATCATCTCAGACACGCATTCCAGGTTAGATATCCATGCTATGGAACTGCATTGATGCGCATCTCTAGAAGTTCAATTGTTCACAGGTGCAAGCATTCAAATAAAGATGGAGCTGATGATGCTAATGCATTTGGAACACGTTCAAGGCATGCAGCGTTTTATCCCGGGTCTATTTGCATGACTTATTCACACTATCAACAATATGGATCTTTTTAAAAAACTTGGGGACAAACCCAATATCAATTATCCCAGATTAAGTGGGTTTTTTGGCAGCCTCAAACCCCCCCCCCCAACTGGATGTATTTGGGATGCATGTGAACAATGGCAATTCAACCCGGATTCATTCTGGATTATTTTTGTAATATAACTAACCTCTTAAGGGACTGGGTATGTTTAGCCTGGAGAAGAGATGGTTAAGAGGTGATATGATAGCCCTGCTTACGTATTTGAAGGGATGTCATGTTCAGGATGGAGCAAGCTTGTTTTCTGCTGAGGCAGAGAGTAGGAGCATAGCAATGGATTGAAACTAGAAGAAAAGAGATTCCACCTCAACATTAGGAAGAACCTCCTGACAGTAAGAGCTGTTTGACAGTGGAACGCACTCCCTTGGAGAGAGGTGGAGTCTCCTTCTTTGGAGGTTTTTAAACAGAGGCTGGATAGCCATCTGTCAGGGGTGTTGTCTGTGCTCCTGAATGGCAGGGGAGTTGGACTGGATGGCCCTTGTGGTCTCTTCTAACTTATGATTCTAAGCTTCTGTGTGTAGTGGTCTGCATGCAAAGGCCCTATACTGGGAGAAGCTATGGGAGGCAACGCTAACAATATTACGCTAGTGGTAGAATTCAAAGATATGGCCGTGTTAGTCTATAGTAGGGGTAGGCAACCTTTCTCATATGTAAAGGGATCTTGTAGCACATTTGAGACCAACAGAAAGGTGGCAGCATGAGCTTTCGTAGACTAAAGTCTACTTCCTCATATGCGTTACCCTAGAGTACTTTAAACATACTTTCCCCATACATATGGGTAACACATGAAGGAGAAATCAAAGATATTGCCTTGTTAGTCTGTAGAATGAGTAATGTAGAGAGATCTTGTAGTGTCTTTCAGACTGAGTGAAAGAAAGAAGTTGGCAGCATGAGCTTTCGTAGACTAAAGTCTACTTCCTCAGATGTATTACCCTAGAGTACCTTAAATATACTTTCCCCATTCATATGGGCAACACACAAAGGAGAATTCAAAGATATTGCTGTGTTAGTATGTAGATTAGTATGTAGAGAGATCTTGTAGCACCTTTGAGGCTAACTGAAAGAAAGAAGTTGGCAGCTTTCGCAGATAAAGTCTACTTCCTCAGATGCATTACCCTAGAGTACCTTAAATATACTTTCTCCATACATATGGGTAACATATGAAGGAGAATTCAAAGGTACTGCTGTGTTAGTCTGTAGAATAGTATGCAGAGAGATCTTGTAGCACCTTTGAGGCTAACTGAAAGAAAGAAGTTGGCAGCACGAGCTTTCCTAGACTTATATCTACTTCCTCAGATTCATTCCGAAGTCTCAAAGGTGTTACCAAGACCTCTCTGTACATGAAGGAGAGCCATCCTTTTCCCTTCACCCTGATCTTTGCTCTAACATGACCAACAGAGAGGAGCAAGTCTAAGATCCCTTCTTCATTCATTCCAAGCAGAAGTGGAGGTCTCTTCCAACTCTTCGGATTCTTAGGTCCTTGTTTCCTTTTATGATTCCTCCAGCATTGCTTTCTTCCTTGCCTTTTGGCAGCTGGGATGCTGAGGCACCCAGAAGATGCTGAGGCAGGCGCTTGGGCGGATGGGAGACCAGGAGTGCTGGGTCGGGGTGCACTTGGAGGTTGGGGTTGGGGGGGTAAAGAAGGAAAAAGAAAGGTGGAAGACCCCCCCCCCCACACACACACACCCCAAGGCGTTGCTTTCCCCACAGATCCAACATCAGCAGAAAGCAGCCAGTCCTCCAGAAGCAGCAGCAGCAGTAGCACTTTTCCCTTTCCGACTCAACGGGCGCATGCTCACTTGTGCCCGCAGCCCTGGACCATATTTGCAGGACTACTCGAGAGACGGAGAAAGAAAAGAATATATATATATGTAGAGAGAGAGAGTGTGTGTATATATATATAGAGAGAGAGAGAGAGAGAGAAAGAGAGACTGAGGAAGGATTTTTGGGGGGTAAGGAAGGAAGGAAGGGGCTGGCGCCTGCAATGGCCAAGGCTGAGGATGAAAGTTGGAGGGAGGGAAGGAAGGAGGAAAGCGCACCCTTAGGATGAGGAGGAAAATGGGGTCTTTAGCAAGGAAAGGGCTGGATTCCCCCTCAAGACCCGGCCGGGGAGAGGCAACTTCGGGGGAAGGAGGGAGCAGGGAGTGGGGTGGAGGCTGCCTTCCTAAAATCCTAAGTAAAAAAGGAACAAAAGAGGGAAGGAAGGAGGGAGGGAAGGGAGAAAGGAGGGAGGAGGAGGAGGAGGAGGGAAAGGGTGGGATCTTTTAATCCAAATATTGTTTTAATTGTATATCTCTTTTTTCTCCTTCCCTTCTCCAAACCCATGAAGGGTAATGAGGGGGGAGGGAGGAAAGAAGTGGCTGCAAGGGGGAAAGCAGGGGGGCATTCCTCCCTCAGCTGTGTCTTGGCGAGGGTTTTTTTTTTTTTTGGTATATATATATATATATATATATATGTGTGTGTGTGTGTGTGTGTGTGTGTATCTCACATACATATGTATAAATATTGAAATATATATATATATATATATATATATTTCCTTGACACTTCCGAGGGAGGGTTTGAGGGAGGTGCTGCCGGTGCAGGGAAGATTTTGAGGGGGAAAACCCAACGCCGCTCACTCCTGGGTTTTGTTGACGGTTTTTCCTCAGGAGAGGAACAAATAAAAGGTTGGGAGGAAAGAAAGAAAGGAGGGAGGAAGAAAGAAAGAAAGAAAGACTTTAAAATAAAAGGTTTGATGTACCGGTTGAATGTATGTATAGCTTTGGTTGTGTGTCTGAGGGGGGCGGTTTGTGAGGGAGAGAAAGGCCTGCTCAGCCCAAGCGCGCAGTGGCGAGCTTGTAAAAGGCTATATATATATATATATATACATATATATTTATTAAAAAAATATTTATTTTCCCCTTTCTTTTCCCTCGTTTCCCCCTTTCTGGAGTTTGTGGCTCGGTGTTTTGTGTGCGTGCGTGCCTCTCTCTTTCTCTGTGTGTGTCTTTCTGCGTGCGGCGGTCTATAGAAATCTAATCCTGAGCTCCCCAATTCCGCCATTTTGGGCAAACTTTGCACACGCACGCACTCGCCGCCACACGCGCAGAGAGAGAGAGACGCGCCTCGGCAGTTGGAGGAAGGGAAGGAAGGAGGAAGGAAAGAGGAAGGAGGAAGGAAGGAAGGAAGGGAGCGCATTGGCTTCCCCGGCGGCCCCCTTTCCCTTCCCTCCTTTCTTTTTCTTTCTTAGTAAGTATAAACAAGGGGGGGGGGGTGCCGATGGCGGTTATATTCGGGGAGAAGAAGAAAGCGCCACTGAAGTCCTGGCAGCAACTCCCCTCCCTCTTCCCTGAGAGACGGGGATTGCTATCTATCTATTATCTATCTATCTATCTATCTATATCAATCATCTATCGATCGATCTATCTAATACATAGAGACCTTGTAGCACCTTTGAGACTAACTGAAAGGAAGAAGTTCGCAGCCTGAGCTTTCCTAGACTAAAGTCTACTTCCTCAGATGCTTTTTGGTGGAGTGGAGGCCAGGCACAGAGATAGATATGTGTGAAGATGCCAGTTCAAGTTACAAATCATATCTCTGTGCCTGGCCTCCACTCCACCAAATGCATCTGAGGAAGTAGACTGAAGTCCACGAAAGCTCATGCTGCCAGTTTCTTCCTTTCAGTTAGTCTCAAAGGTGCTAATAATAATAATAATAATAATAATTTATTTCTATCCTGCCCCTCTGCAGCGCAATCGGGGCGGCTTACAACAAATAAAACACCCATAAATTACATCCAAGGTCTCTCTCTATGTACTGATCCTACAGACTAACACGGCTATATGTTTGAATTCTGTATGTATCTATTCGGAAGGTGGTTTGTTTGTTGTTGTTGTTTGCAGTTGCCATGCTCTGAAGCTGAGAAAGTGTGACTTACCCAGGTCTCTCTCTCTGTTGTGTACCTTCAAGTCGTTTCCAACTTATGGCGACCCTAAGCAACCTGTCATGGGGTTTTCTTGGCAAGTTTCTAAAGGGGGGGGAGTGTGCCATGGCCATCCTCCGAGGCTGAGACAGTGTGACCTGCCCATGGACACACACACTCTCTTTAGTGTTGTTGTGTGCCTTCAAGTCGTTTCCGAGTTGTGTCGACTCTATCACGGGGTTTTCTTGGCAAGTTCGCAGGGGGGGTTTGCCATGGCCACCCTGAGGCTGAGAGAATGTGACTCATTCAAAGTCTCTCTCTTTCTCTCTGTCGTTTCCGAGTTATGGTAACCCTATCACGGGGTGTTCTTGGCAAATTCCCTCGGGGGGGGGGTTGCCATGCCCACCCTCTAAGGCTGAGACAGTGTGGCATGTCCATGGGCGCTCTCTCTCTCCTTCTCTCTCTCTCTCTCTCTCTCTCTCTCTCTATATATATATATACACACATAATATATATATATATATATATATATATATATAGTGTTGTTGTTGTGTGCCTTCAAGTCGTTTCTGAGTTGTGTCAGCTCTATCATGGTTTGGTTTTTGTCAAGTTCCTTTAGAGGAGGGTTGTTGTTTTTTGCCATGGCCATCCTCTGAGGCTGAGAGAGTGTGGCTTGCCCAAGTGGCTGAGCTGAGCCTACTCCAAGTCCAACGGTCAAATCACTATGCCACACTGGGTCATCTGTCTGTCTGTCTGTCCATCCATCTGTCTGTCCATCTATCTATCTATCTAGCTATCTGTCTGTCTATCCATCTATCTGTCTATCTATCTATCTGTCTGTCTGTCTCTCTCTCTCTATCCATCTATCCATCCATCCGTCTGTCTGTCTATCTATCCATCCATCCATCCGTCTGTCTGTCTCTCTTTCTATCTGTCCATCCATTTATCCATCCATCCATCCGTCTATCTATCCGTCTGTCTGTCTGTCTATCTATCTATCTATCTATCTATTCATCCATCTATCTATCTGTCCGTCTATCTATTATCTATCTATCTATCTATCTATCTATCCATCCATCTATCATCCATCCTCTATCTATCTATCTGTCTTTCTATCTGTCCATCCATCTATCTGTCTTTCCATCCATCCATCCATCCTCTCTCTCTCTCTATCGGTGTGTGTTGGTGCGTTGGCGTAAAGGAGGTTGTCTGGAGACACTTGTTCTTCCTTCTCTCTCTCTCTCTTCCTTTGGGAAGGCGCTCGCCTCAAGCCAGGCGCGCATGGGAGCCCAGGCCTGCTGCTGCTGCTGCTGCTGTTGTGTTGTTGTTGTTGTTGTTGTTGTTGTTGTTGCGCGCTGCTTTGTGTGTGTAGAGACAGACACATCACAGACATAATGCGGGCAGGAAAAGCTCCTCAAGCCAAGCCCTCTCCTGTATTTACACATACAAAACAACACACGCACCCAGCAAGGAAGGGGACAACGGACAAAAGAGACCACAGGAAAAGTTTGGAAAAACTCAGATGTCTCCAAAAAAAAAAAAAAGGGGGGGGGGGACACGACCTTTTTTAGCCCTGAGGAGACTAGAAAGGAGAAAGACGCCTCCTTTCCAAGAGTGGCTCTTCGGTGAAAAAAGGATCCTGTATTAAAAAGAAAAGATGGGTGGGGGGTGTTGGGGGATCTAGAAGGTTTTCCTGCCTTGATAAAGAAAAGCTCCTGTTTTACAGACCGGCACAAAAGAGAGAGGGTGATGGTGGTGTTTGTGGGGAAAGTCTTTTGGAGTTTGTTTTGGGCAACCTCCCCGGTTTCCATAAGAAAATAAACAAATAAACGGGGGATGCCATTAGCACAGCAGCCTTGCCTTCATTATGCAACTTCCTCACTCCAGCGCCCGCTTTCTCTTTTCCTCTTTCTCTTTCGGTCTCTCTCTCCCTCTTTCACAACACGGATACACCTTTTATTATTTATTTTTTTCCCGTGCAAGTAAGTGCTCTCTCTCTCTCTCTCTCTCTCTCTGTCGCGCCGCCTTCTCCGGGAATATTTTCTCTTCAGAGAGAAAGTGGAGCTACATTTGAAAATCTTCTGGAGAGGCAAAACGGCTGGCCGGGAAAAGGGGCCATTGCAGCTTGGAGCACGGTTTGGATTTGGGCTGGGTTTTGGTTTCTTTTGCGGTGGAATTGGGACCACTTGGTGAAGTTTCATGTAAGAGACCTCTTAGACTCCTCTTCTGTCTGTCTCCTCCCCCCCCCCCCCCCCTTTCCTCCCTTTTTTGCCATTTTCTTAATTTTTTAGCAGGGAGAAAGTCACATATCCTGAGTGATCACTGCATTTCTCCAGAAAAGAAAGTTTCAAGTGCAGCAAAAAATAAGAGTGTGCTCCAAAACTGGCCAAGGGGGGACCCCTACTGGTGGAAAGGAGCTCTCCACTCTGGGGAGGAAAGTTCAGGTTGTGGCCTCTTTCCAATTTTGCAATACAGAGTTGACCCTCCACATTTGCAGCTTTGACTTTTGGTTATTTGAGGTTTTGATTCATATGTTCTCTCTAGGAATCTTTAGGTCCTCCAACGCAACCCTGCCAGAAGTTGATCATAGAGTTGTGCTGGAGAACCTAGAAGTTCCTAGAGAAAACACATGTCTAGGCATATGTAGGTCCTCCAGCATGATTCTATGGTCAACATCTGGCACATGTTGACTATAGAGTTGCACTGGAGGACCTGGAGATTCCTAGATAGGTGTTTTCCTGGGTAAAAAGAATGGTGTTTTTTTATTTGTGGTTTTTCCACGTTCACAGGGGTCCTTCAACCTTAACCCCACCCCAACAAATGTGGAGGGACCACTGTAATTTGCAATGACTGCAAGATCTATGAACTGACAAGATAAGATTTTAGGCCTCTGTTCCCCATTCCCTCCCCTTGACTATTTCTGTTATTGCCATGATAGAAAAATGAATGAAGAGTGTTTCTTTTGAACCTTAAGGGAGTAAACTGTTTCCTGTTCCTGTTCAGTAGGTTGCACACTTCTGAATAATCTGATGTTGCCAGTATGACTGTATTCTTTCTCTTTCCATTGTGGTTCTGGACTAACTTTAGAATAGTCAGTTTCACTTTTCTTTCTGCAGTCTTTTGAATACAGTATGACATTTGGTTGTGATTAAATAGAAACTAGTTGTTTTTTCCCTGAAGAGGTATGTTACAGCTAAAAGAGTTCCCTTCAAGCATTTGTGTCTTATTCAAGTTTTTTTCTGAGATAAAAGTGGGTGGTTGCTAGGTTGCCACAAGATGTGTATTCATAAAATGGTAGGAGGGTCTGTTAAATTAAAAAAGTTTTAAAAGTCATTTAGGATATTAGAATAGGCAGGGGTGGTGGTCTTTTTAACTATGTGTATGTGAAAATGGGAACCTCCATAATGACTTGTGGGATAAAAATCTCAGGTTTTTAAATTGTTCCTAAAGTAGTATGAAAATAAGTTTGTAGGCTTAAATAAGATTCCATTTTGTATGTTGACACAATGTTGGAATAAATATGTCTCTGGTGAAGTCAGGTGTCCATTTAGATAACTGGGGATTCCCCATCTCTTTCTGTTAGCTTTGTGAACAGTGGAGGAAAGATGATAAATACTTTTCCATGTATAGCAAAGAAGTCATATTGCACTTCCTTTGGCAAAAATACCCTTTTCCCTATCTAACTCACCAGATATATCTTTAGTCTTTCATTGTAGATTATGCATCCCCAGATAACTGCACTACAAATGGAACTCATCTCCTTTGTATAAATCATGAGAGGAGACAGCTAACAGTAAATTTAAGAACAATACATTTTTTCCGCCGATACTTAGCTTAGGTCCTGCAGATTCAGGCCCGTGACCTGCTTGATTGAGTCCAGTCTTCTGGCCTGTGGTCTTCTTCTCTTTCTACTACCTTTCCTAGCATTATTGTCTTTTCTAATGAGTCATGCCTTCTTGTGATCTGGCCTCTGTTTCATTATCTCTGCTTCCAGGGAGAGTTCAGGCTTGATCTGTTCAAGGACCCATTTGTTTGTCTTTTTCGGCGTCCAAGGTATCCTCTGTATTCTTCTCCAGCACCACATCTCAAATGAGTCAATTTTCTTCCTATCCACTTTCTTCACTGTCCGGCTCTCACATCCGTACATGGCAATGGGAATACTTGGATAATGCTAGCTTGGATAATACTAGCTTTAGTGCTTAGTTGTGTATTTTTCACTTTAGGATTTTGTCTAGTTCTTTAATAGCTGCCCTTCGTATTCCTAAACTTCGTCTGATTTGTTGAATGTATTTCTACGTTTTGTTCAGTATTTGATCAAAGATATAGAAAATCTTTGACTATTTCGATTTCTTCATTATAGGTTGAATTTCTGTAGCTCCTCCTTGTGACTTGTGCATCATATGTCTTTGTTATTTCTTGTTTCTGAAGACAGTGCTATTATATGTCTTCCCCTATCCCCCTGAATTCATTGGGCTGGGGACAACTGAACAAATCTAAAGAGATAAATGTTCTCTAGTGGCTCATAAATAGAGAGGAAGGAAGCCTGTCTCCTCAGATGAGTTCTTTAATAGTTATCCCCTCACTCCTGTTACTGTTTTGAAATAAATTTTTTTTGATAGCAATATGTAAAAAGGATACTGACTACAACGGGAGAAACTGAGTACATACCTTTCTGACTAGCACTGCAAGTCTTTCACACCATTGCAGATTTCCCTTAATTTCCCAATCATAGGGCCTTTGCAGACTGCCAGAAATAGTGCAAATTGAGTCCCACTTTAACTGCCCTGACACAGTGCTAGGGAATCATGGGAACTGTAGTTTATTGTGGCACCAGAGCTCTCTGACAGAGAAGGCTCAGTGTCTCAGAAAAAAATACAGTTCCCATGATTCCCTAGCACTGAGCCAGGGGACTCAATTTGCACTATTTCTGGCAGTCTGCAAAGGCCCATAGTCTTTTTCTCTGTTGCTCCAGACTTGTTTGGGTGCTGAATAACATGGAACAGAATATGATGATTGTTTAGAGAATTTTGCTTTATCTCCATCTTTTGAACAGAACAGCGAAAATTGATGGTAGTTGTGGGCAGAGAGCAAAGAAACAAGTTTCACCTTGCACTTCTGATCATGCTGCACTGCACTTAAACATGCTCAGCAGCATATGTTGTATGTGAAGGTAACCTGATGTTAACATCAGTATTACCTGGCTCCTACCCCATAGTGCTGAGGAATTGTGATTTAACATCCTTGTCATTTGGTCTCATTCATTCCTCAAGCTCCATTCCTATGCTTTTTATCACTTACATGAAGCTGCTGGGGGTGAATGGAGTTTAGGGCTTGCATCTCATTACTGTACTGTATCCACTACATTATATCTATTTGTGTCCCCTTTTTACTGTTGATATCAAGGAAGTCTGTTTAAGCCAGGGGTAGGCAACCTTTCCCCTTTAAGGGCCGAGGGACTTCAGCTCCCAGAAGCCTCAGCCATGTTGGCCAATAGTCCCATGTTGGCCAATAGCTCCTGGGATTCTGGGAGTTGAAGTCCCTTGGCCCTTAAAGGGGAAAGGTTGCCTACCCCTGGATTAGCTGGATGTGATCTGAGAACAGTTATAATACTGTTGCTCAGTTGACAACTAATCTGTGTTTGTGAGTGTGACTTGTTTTGGATGGGGTTGCATTTCCTTAGAAGGTTCAGATTTGTTGCAAGGGTTGCAAAGATGGATTTCTAGACCTGGTGTTTCTTCTGGTGATTCAAGTAGCTGCTGTTGCCAGGAGAGCCCAGCATTAGCTAATGCACCAAATGCACTTCCCTCCTGCAGAAGGTTGACCTAGCCACAGTGATCTATTGTATCAGCCACCTGATTAAGCTTCTGCTATGGGCTCTTCTTGAAAAGTGTTAAGAAACTACAGTTGGCATGAGCTGTAATGATCAAATTACTTTCTTTTGTGCACTTTGTTGACCATATTATCCCATGTCGACTACTGTGCCTTCCAGACTTTTCCCAAATCCAGTTCAAGGTGCTGATTCGTACCTATAAAGAGGTCCACAGCTAGGATATCTGAAAAACATCCCGTACAAAGTTTATACTCTGTTTCAGATGTCTTATTGTATGTCCTACAACCAGGGGTGCATCTACCCTGAAGAATTAATACAGTTTGACACCACTTTAGCTGCCATGGATCATTGCTTTGGAATTCTGGGATTTGTAGTTTTGTGATATATTTAGTTTTCTGTGTCAGAGAGCTCAGGTGCCACAACAAACTACAAATCCCAGGATTCCAGAGGATGGAGCCTTGACAGTTAAAGTGGTGTCAAACTGCATTAATTATTCAACATGGCAGCAGCCCAAGAGTTTTTTGGTTGGTGAGCAGATATGAGAAGACTTTTTCTGTCTCAGCAACCTAACTGTGGGACTCTGCTGATGTCAAGTTTTGAACAGTTGTGTTAACTGAGTTTTAATTCTGTACTCTGCCTCCCCCATATTATCTTAGGGGGTTGTTTAGCCATATCTTTGTCTAGTTTTAGCCAGGCTGCTAAAATTGCTTTCCTTTGCTCAGCATTTGAAAGATCTTAAATGTAATTTATTTTAATATATTGAAGTTTTTTTCCCTTCACTGATTCTTAAAGAAAGCTTTCTGTTTTCCCTGATTTCTTGTTTGTTATAGTATTGCTTTAAGACCAGAGTGGGAATTGGGCACTGTGGTAGATGTTGTGTAACTGCAAGTCCTGCTAGTCCTCTGGTGAGTAGGCAGTGGTCAAGAATGCTGGGACTTTTAGTTCAACAGTATCTGGAGGGCCAAATGATTTCTCTGCCCCCACCCTCATTTCAAAATGTTAAATTGCTTATTGCTATGGGGTGGGGCTGAGCAGATAAGAGGCATATAAATAATTTTATAAATAAATAATTTTTGTCATTTCATTTTGTTTGTTTTATGATTCTGGATATTGAAAGAAGTGGAACTCCCACCACCTGCTATTCAGTTTCTTTAAATACCTTTGTTATTGCTGTTGTGTGCCTTCAAGTTGTTTCTGACTTATGGCAACCCTAAGGTAAAACAATCACAGGGTATTCTTTGCAGGTTTCTTCAGAGAGAGTTTATAATTGCCATCCTCTGAGGTTGAGAGAATATGACTTGTCCAAGGTCACCCAGTGAATTTCATGGTTCTGTGGAGATTCGAACCCTGGTCATGGTCCAAAACGTTGAACTACTATGTCATGCTGGCTCTAGCAGTTTGAAAGTTCTAGCTTTTCCTATTTATCAGCCTTCTTGTAGATCTTGTAATGTAACAACATTCTTAGTGTTATAAGAAGAAAATCTCCATGTAGAAGATATAGGGGAATTTTTTTCTCTTTGTGTTTCAATGGAAACATCCTTGTTCATCTTAGTTGTTGCTGGTACTTGGGAGTATTAGTGTCCCCGATGGGCACTGTATCTTCAATTGCTTTTTGCACTATACTGTTAAATGAATCAAACAAATAGCATTAAGATAGCTTTTTCATCTATTTGTGACATACATGCATGAAAGTTTAGAGAAGTATTTAGTTGGTGTTTGTAACAGAGGGCCTTTACAGACTGCCAGAAATAGTGCAGCTTGAGTCCACTTTACCTGTCCTGGCTCAGTGCTAAGGAATCATGGGAACTGTATTTTTTTTCTTCTCTGTCAGAGAGCTCTGGTGCCACAATAAACTACAGTTCCCATGATTCCTTAGCACTGAGCCAGGACAGGTAAAGTGGACTCAAGCTGCACTATTTCTGGCAGTCTGTAAAGCCCCAGAGTTGTCATTTTAAAGTCAGCTTCATTTAATCACTTTGATACTGAACGGTACATATGAAGTTTTGATTTTTAGGAAAAAGAATTGCATGCCTTGTGTTTGTTATGCTTATGTAAGGGTTTGGTACTTAAGCTGTTGTTGAGTTTAATTGAACAACTTCTCCTGATTTGTGTTGGCAAAATAGTTTTCTGATTGATAGTAAGAATTTATTTCCATTAAATCACTACTTTGTTGTTCATTATCAAGACAGGTGGTTTGAATAGAGATTGTGAAATATGGCGACTAATGAAGACATAAAAAGGATAAACAGTATGCTATCTCTAATATTTGTGAAGTAAGTCTTTATAACATCTCAAACAAACAAGACACAGACCTGTGACTAACAGTTTCACTTCCCTTCTGCTCCCTGATTTTTTTTTAACCATCTTTGCTTGTCAGATAAGCCAGTTGTATTCCTGAAGCAAGCAAAATGATTTTTGTGCCTTCAGGGTATAACTTCATGTGTATTTTGGTATTTGTAATCATTTGAAGAGCAAATTTGTGACCACTGAAGTGATTCAGGAAGTGATGTTAATCTTAAAATGATTATTGGTAACTATTTCTTTGGAATCTATTTTTGAATAAATAGTTAGTACTTAGGATCAGCATGTGGATAGATCAGGCTGAATTGAATGCCAAACCAGTATGGGAAAAGGTAGCCTGAGACCAGAGGTTATCCTGTAGCATAGTTTATAATCTAGGAATAATTGCTACTTTTAAATCAAATTGATTGTTACTCTTTAATGTTTATTTAAATAAATAAATAAATAAATAAATCTGGTCAGAAACTCCCCCTCATGTTGGCTGGTGGATGAGGAAAACTCGTTGAGGGGTTCTGCCCATTGCTTTGTTGTTGTTGTCATTGTGTGCCTTCAAGTTGTTTCTGACATATAATGACCCTAAGAAGACCCTATCACGGGTTTTCTTGGCAAGTTTCTTCAGAGAGGGTTTGCCATTGCTATCCTCTGAGGCTGAGAGAGTATGACTTGCTCAGGGTCACCCAGTGGGTTTTATGGCTCAGTGGGGATTTGAACTCTGGTCTTCAGAGTCAAAGTCCAACGCAGAAACCATATGTCACCCTCATTGCTTTAGGGGATGTCTAATTTACTGTGATTCAGGGAATTGCCAGTTAGCTGGTTTATACTGAAAATTAACTGAAATCAGATCAGTATTCTTACAAACAAGACCTACAGTACATGTTCAACTTTTTCATCAGACTGGGGTAAATTTCTTGTTGCAATTCATGTGCTACAATTAAAAAATATCTATTCTAATTCATCTGTTGTAGTTCTTGTGCAAGAGCCAGCGTGGTTGGAGTCTAGAGAGCCAGTGTTGGACTCTAGAGAGGCAGGGTTTGAATCCTAGCTCGGCCATGAAAACCCACTGGGTCACCTTGGGCAAGTCACACTCTCACGCTGAAAGAATGACAGTGGTAAATCCCCCACTAAAGAAACTAGTCAAGAAAACCCTGTGATAGGGTTGCCAAGTCAGAAACCACTTGAGGCAGGCCTGCACAACTTGGCAGTGGTAGGGGCCAAAATCAAAGTAGGCTAAACTTCTTTGGGCCGCAGATCACTTTAATTTTAATTAATTAATTAAAATGACCAATTAATTAATATTTATTAATAATATAAATTAGAATGAATGAAATTAACTCCCTCCTCCTCCTCCTCCGTCTGGCCCTCTCTTCAGGAGAAAGCTGAGCAGCAAGAGAGCCTTTCAAGTCCTTCCTCTCTTCTGCCCAGACTTCTCCTTGGGAGAAGAACTAGTGACTGAGGAGCCTTGAGGGGTGAGGGTTTACCCATCTTCCTCCTCTGCCACCCAGCCTTCTCAAGAGAAAGCCAGCCAAAGGAGGAGCCTTCCAGGGCAAGCGTTTTCTGTCCTCTCCCAACTGTCCATCTTAGGAGAAAGCCAAGCAGAGGAGGAGCCCTGCAATGCAGGTATTCACCTATCCTCTGCCGCCACCACCTGGCCTTCTCCTTAGGACAAAGCAGGGCAGTGGAGGAGCCTTGCAGGGCGAGTGTTTGCCTGTCCTCTACTGCCTGGAAGCATTCACCCTTCCTTTTCCTCCTCCATATGGCCTTCTCCTCAGGAGGAGGCCAAGTGGCAGAGGAGTCTTAAAGTTGTTCCATGCCCCTCTGGGTCACCCAAAATCCTTTGATGGGCCGCATGCGGCCCCTGGGCCGTATGTTGTGCAGGCATGACTTAAAGAAAACAACACACAGTTTTCTTGTGCACTGTAAAGTCATTGGCAAGAGATTAAAACAAAAGGAAGGCAAGAATGTACGAAACTGGCCAGTAATCCTGTTCGTACTTCCAGGGCTGGATTACAATGATTCAAACAGTGTAATTGAACCTGGCCCCTCATTGTTTAGGAGCCCTGTGTGTGTTTTTGTGTGTGCGCATGCATGTTGTTTGCCTTCAACTCATTTCTGACTTAATGCCGACCCTAAGGCGAACCTATCACAGGGTTTTCTTGGCAAGATTTGTTCAGAGGAGGTTTGCAATTGCCTTCCCTGAGGCTGAGAGTGTGTGACTTGCCCAAGGTCACCGAGCAGGTTTCTTGGCCATGTGCAGATTGATTCCTCGTCTTCCCTGGTCACTTCCTGAATCTCCTGAGTTCACCATTGCAGGCTCACCCAGTGACTGGGTCTGCTCAGAAAATTCCTCCAGCTTCCCAACAGAATTCAAAAGACAGAGGAAGAATTAGAGGGTGTTGGGGCAAAACTACCTGCCTTGATTTCCATTAATGGATTTAGAGCAGGCACAGGCAACCTTTTTGAGACCTGGGCCGAGGGGGGGGGGAATGGCGGCGCGCGCTCACGCGCGCGTGCACCCTCACGCCGCTCCGCGCACACTCTCACGCCGCCACGCGCACGCTCCCCCACACACACGGGGTCGCCATTTTTGTAGTCCAAAACGCGGCCACGACGCGTTTTGCGCATGCGGAAAACGCGCCACGGCCGCGATATGGATTACAAAAATGGCGGCCGCACATGCGCCGTGGCAGCTGCGGCCTACGGGGACGGTACCCTCCTCCGCCGTGCGCCATGCGCTACCCCACCACACACGCAGCCGCCGCCGTGGTTGTGGCCGCAGCGTCCATGGTACATGTGCGGCCGCCATTTTGGTAGTCCAAATCGCGGCCGTGACGTCGCTGGACTACCAAAATGGCGGCCGCACATGCGCCGTGGACGCAACGAACTACAGCGACGGCCGGCGCGTGTGCAGGGGGGTCGCGCGTGGCGAAAGAGGGTACCCTCCGCCGCCCCGCGCGACTGCCCCGCACACGCTGCTGCCGCCGCCGCCGCCGCTGCCACCGTGGAGGTTGCAGCCGCAGCGTCCACGGCGCATGTGCAGCCGCCATTTTGGTAGTCCAAATCGCGGCCGTGACGTCACGGCCGCGATTTGGACTACCAAAATGGCGGCCGCACATGCGCCGTGGGTGCTGCGGCCTACGGCAACGGCCGCCGCGTGTGCAGGGGGGTCACACGTGGCGGAGGAGGGTATCCTCCGCCGCCCCCCGCGACTGCCCCGCACACGCTGCTGCCGCCGCCGCCACTACCACTGTGGAGGTTGCAGCCGCAGCGCCCACGGCGCATGTGCGGCTGCGTGTGCAGGGGGGTCGCACGCGACGGAAGAGGGTACCCTCCTCCGCTGCACGCGACCCCCCGCACACGCTGCCGCCGCTGCCGCTGCCACTGCCACTGCCACCGCCACCATAGCGGTTGCGCAGGCATAGTCCACGGCACATGTGCGGCCGCCATTTTCGTAGTCTAAATCGCGGTCGTGACGTAACGGCCACGATTTGGACTACCAAAAATGGCGGCCGCACATGCGCCGTGGACGCTGCGGCCTACGGCGATGGCCGCCGCGTGTGCGGGGGGGGTCGCACGTGGCGGAGGAGGGTACCCTCCTCCGCCGCGCGTGACCCCCCCCCGCACACGCGGCAGTCGCCGCCATAGCGCTTGCGGCCGCAGCCGCCACGTTGCATGTCGCAGCCGCCATTTTGGATGTCAAATTGGCGGCCGCGACGCGTCACGGCCGCCATTTTGACATCCAAAATGGCGGCCGCAGCAAGCGCGCGGCCAAAAACACGCCCGGACGGCGCCGCGCGGCGGCGGCAACCAACGGTCTGGGCCGGTAAGTCTGGCGAACGGGGCCTTTACCGGCCCGCGGGCCGTAGGTTGCCGACCCCTGATTTAGAGTGTCCTGCAGCTGTGATGGACCTGTACCATTCTTTTGTGAAATGGGTAGCCACAGAACCTGCTCACAATCAATCCAGACAATTACACAGACACACACACACACACACTGTTAGAATGGGACCCATTGCTAAATTAATACAAAAGGAATGGGACGAGAAAGTTAGTGGCTTGATATAAGATCTGGAAAAATGTTTTATGAATAATACATAAATCAGTTTAGAATAAAAATAAAGTAGAGGAATGATTAAAATGTATATATGAAGAAATATTCAGTAGATTAACTGACAAAAAGAATCCAGGAAAAAATAATCTTGTCTTTTTTGTGTTGTCTTTTTCTTTTAAAGTTTTCTAGGCTTTATTGTGGTTTGGTATTTACTTTTTTGTTTTGCTAGATTCTGTTAAGTATATCAGTATTCTTTATACTCATGTTTATGTTGTATATGATATTGTACTGTAGGGTAGATGATTTTAATGAAATATAAATAAAAATGATTTTAAAAACACTCACTAGAGAAGCAATAGGGAGCATCCTCAATAGAATCAAATAGCAGGGTTGGGGAAAAAGCAGGCTTAAAAAAACACAACCAAACTTCCATTTTGTTTTGTTTAAATCAGTTTTTTGCATTAATGTTTCAATGAAAAAAATGAATTCTGCTTATTATATTAATACTGTGAAACATTTTATGTATTAGAAAGCTTGATCAACCATGTTTTAGTGTTTTCTAACAACCCAAAGTTATTAGGCTTTGATATGATTTACTATACTTCTTTCAATAAAACTTTGGGAATTATATTGACAAGTTGGTAGCCTATATATAGGAGTATAGGACTTCACCACTATAGGTGAATCTGACAAAATCAGAAAATGAAGTAGCAAAATGCAGTTCAGATGATATGACCTCTAGCTTAAATAGAGATAAATTGTTCTTTAAAAGTGCTTTTTTAAAGCAAGGTGTTTTGGTTGAACTTATGTTAATTGAAGGATTTGTTTCTGAATGACATTTCTTGCACTATAAAATGAAGTGATTGGAAAGAAGCAACTGACTCTGGATCCTGGTCTAACAATGAACCACTGCCAATAAAATGTTAAAAGTTAAAATGTTTAAATTGTTATTTCAGTGTTATTTCAGTGAGAGGGTTGGAAAATAATAATAGCCAGACTTTTTTTTTTTAAAGAATAATAAATTTTTAAAAGTCATTTGGTTATGATTTAAACCAGCCAACCTTGTCAGACAGTTAGGAAAAATCAGTACCAGTTGAAATTGGTGGACAGGGTTTGTTTATGTGTGGTAAGCTGGGGTTTATGTGTCTAGGGGAGCTGAATATGTGTTTGCATGTGCACATTTTAATAGGGTTGCAGTATGGAGTGTGCGGATTGCTTTGCTGGAGAGAGTGGACTTCTGCCTGGACAATGCAAGCAACTGATTTGCAATTATGACTTTAATTTCTGAGTTTGATTTCTTGCGTTGTGCAATGTGAGATATTGGTGGAACAGAAAAACATGGCCCTAGAGGAGTGTTTTTGTGTGGCTTTGAAGACTGTTAGCATTTTATTTTATCTATCCTTTAATTATAAGCAAAGGAATGGATTGTGGAAGTTCTCTGATCTGACTGTGCTGCCCATGCGTTCGCCTGAAATGCTTTCTCCTAGGTCTTCTTATTTCCAAATAGATAGGCATACACAAGATTTTTGTACTGTGTGCTGCTTCTCAGTTTTATCTCTGATTAGAAATGTAAATGGGTGATATGAGGACACTTTGTGGTTAACACGCAAAGGAGTAGATCAATGGTGGTGAACTTACGGCATATGTGCCCCAGGTGACATTCAGAGCCTTATCTGTGGGGATGTGCACCATTGCCACAGCACAGAGTTTGCCAGAGTTTGTTACTAGAAAGCCTGAAGGATGCGGCACTTTGCGATAAATAAGTGGGGGGTTGGTTGCAGTTTGGGCACCTGTTCTCTAAAAGGTTCACCATCACTGGACTAGATTTTGTATTCTTTCAGAACTTGCTACTGTTCCAAAGACTGCCTTTGTATGTTGCTCTGAAGATATCCCCCTCCACCTACACTCAGTTTTGCAGCTATGTCGCTGTGTCCCTTGCTGCAAAAGGTTGCCATGGGTCATAGTTTTTGTTATAATCCGACACTGTATGTGTTGTTGGACTAACTAAGTAATAATGCATGGAATCAGGCTGTTACTTTGAGAGAGATGGCAGGACTGATAACAGGATTTTTGTGCTGCTGTTTATTATGCTTTGTATTTTATTTATAGTTCATTCATTTATTTAATTTCTATCTGTCACTCTGACAATAGTTCACACATGCATGCCAAGAGGGCCCTGTTTTGGGAACTGCTCTGAAACTCTTACAACTCTAATTCATCATTGTGTGCATCCCAAGGGAGCAGCTTGCTTATCTATACTGTAATTTAAAGTTTGAGTCAGTCTGTTATGTTATACAAATCCACATGCTTGGTAATAGTCACCAAACCTGGCATGTTTGGTGCAACCCAAACAAGGATTGTAGCAAAATTACGGATCTGATCCACCAACTGCTTCAGGTCCCATGTGAACAGACACTTTGGGCTTCTGTATATTTTCTCTAGATTGCACATTTATGAACAGATTTTGACCAAGCTTCAGATTTAGACTTTAGCTGACATCAGGATCAATAGCCAAACTTTATTTTGGGAAAATTGCTTTTTTTTTTTTTTCCCCATTTTGCACGGAATTTGGAGTGAAACAAATGTTAATGATTCTAGGTACTACCAGTCAGAGTATTGCTTGATTCGTATTATAAGAAAAACCATCAACCTCAGCCTGGGCAATGCTAAATACATTTTTTCATCTAACAAAGACTTATGGCATCTGGATACAGTGAAAAAATGAGTTACATTTGTGGAAGAGAGACCATATCAAAGACAATGTGTTTGTAAGCACAGAGAGCCATAATGGCACCAGAATAAAGTGGGACAACCTTCAGTGTCAATCTGTTTTGAGATGAAGCAGTTTTACATCTGTAAGTTATAACCTCTCTGTTGGCTGTGCATGAACCAAATATTTGTACTGTGTGTACAACAAAGTTATTTGCAGAAATGTAGCGCTGTGGAGTTCAGTGGAGCTTGATTCTAAATAAATGGATGTACATTGCAGCCTTTATATCCAAACCTATACCCAATTGCTGTAATGCACATTGCTGGAGACAGTGAACCATGGAAGAGTCCTCCCAGTTAAAACAGGTGCATTGTAAAGACTTTAAACCACATGAAAATTACTGTGGGTGTAATAGTGTGATAGCAAGTTCTTTCCTGCCACTACTGCTGTAAAACAGGTTAACATCAATACTCCCCTTATGACTTTCTTAAATAATTTGTTTTAAGTTTTAATTTCTTGGCTTCTTATTGTTTACCTTACTTTTATCTTTGTTTATTATAATAAAGCCCAGACAGAAGTAGAACACATTTTTTACCTAGAACTAAAAGGCGTAACCCTGTAACTGCCTCATTTTTTCACCAGTGTATAGTCACTATCACATTAAAACTTTATAGCCCACTTTAGGCCCTGAATTGGTTGTGTGTGTGTAAATAAAATCAAACATTCAGCATATAGCAACCTATAATTTATCATGAGTGCTTTTGCATCTTTTGATTATGTTTCATGTTTCAGGCCTCTTGGGTGAAAATTTTATTTGTGGATATATATTTTTGTGCAAAAAGATTTTTTTAATTGTTTAAACAGATTTTCACAGAAAATCTCAAAATCTCAAAAACTTCTCAGTGGTTCAGTATATAAGGTATCTTGATGTGTCAAAAAACCTTCTTGTCAAGGGTGAGAAAAATTGTGGATATTCTTTGCATCCTTAATGGGTGAGAGGAGGCCAAGAGCACTTAGGCAGATGGGAGGGAAAGAGACAGTGTGAAGATTAAGGGTATTCTAATGCCTACAAACCTGGGTATCAATGCTAGTTAATGAATAAAGTGTCAATTTTCCAAGTAAGAACTAAGGGCCTCTACAGACAGGTGGCTGTGGGCTGCCCCGAGAAGCTGTGGGCTGCCCCGAGAAGCTGAGGATTGGGGCCGAGGCTGCCCCACTCTTCGGCCCCAATCCACTCTTCGGCCGGCCCTGGAAGGAGCGCTAAGATAGCGCTCCTTCTTCAAGGCGCGGAAAGGGCACCGGAAGAGGCGGCGTGCACCTCTTCCACATCTCTTCCGTCGCAGCGTGTCTGGACGCTGCAACGCATGGATGTCATTGGAACGCTCGCCGTGTGCAACGGTGGGCGCTCCAATGACATCCTCAGGAAGGGGTTGGGGTGCCCGGCATCCGGCTGCCCCTCCCTTTCCTTGGCTTGCAGACGGCGCTTTGTGCCGTCTGCAAAGCCCCTAAGAGTCATTTAAGACTTTGATAGAATACTTGACCAAGACAACAAAATAAGCTGCCATAGCTGTCTGAAACCCATTCAAGCTCCATAAGACATTAGGGATGGACTAACTCAATAGATTGAATACTTCCACAGAAGATAGTAGCAACCATAAACCTTGATTATAATTGATGTAGATAACGATGATACATGTAGGTTGGTAATGATGTTTCTGTGACAAAAGGGCAGGCATGATGGCCTCCCCCACAGGAAAAAATTACTTTTCAAAATGAAACTGGAAACATGCTTTGAATCAAATATACACTGGGATAGGTCCATAGGTATCTTGGCTGTTATGAAATCTAGGGTCAAATCTGTTAAGGTGGCCTTAATAAGGAAATCTGCAATTCCCAAGGCATGATCATGTGACTCAGATTTTCTCACCATTATTTTCATTGGGGCTCAAATATGTGTGAGCCACCATTTTTGCGGCCGGGGGTGGGTGGATCTGGAATGGATCCCTCATGAATTGGGAGGGACAACTGTACATTAAGAAAGCAGCATTAGCAATATCACATCGCCAACAATTTGCTGATTTAGAAAGCCCTTGCTTTGATGTTTTGGCAACCAATATACCCAAAAGTGCTACTGTATATACTTATGTATAGGTCTAGAAATTTTAGTCAAAAAATTGATCCCCCAAAACTAGGGCCGAGATCCATGGCCCAATGTAAGTACTGTACTTTAACTCTTATCAAAAACCCAAAAAACAACAGAACCATGCCCTGGCGAAAGGAGAGCTTAATACCTTCTCAAAGCACCTAAAAGAAGCACTGACCTTCTATCCAGCCTTTAGGGTGAGCACAAACAATTATGCCTGCCAAAATTTTTAAGTTCTTTAGCATCATTTTTCTTTGCTTCATCCTTGTTATATGCCACTATCTTTTACCTGCAAAATCCATAAACTTGGCTCCAAACCCTGCCCTCAATTTTTATTTTATTTTATTTTTTATTTTTATCCCACCTTTCTCCCAAAGTGGGACCCAAGGTGGCTAACAACATATATAAAATACATTAAAACAACAATTAAAATAAATTTATATATGTGGTTGAGTATACAGTGGGCCCTTGGTATCTGCTGGGATTTTGTTCCAGGACACACACACACACACACCTGGTGGATACCAGTATCCATGGATGTTCAAAGTCCCATTAAATACAATAGCATAGGTAAGGAAATGGTGTCCCTTATATAAAAAAGCAAAGGGCATTTGCAGACTGCCAGAAATAGTGCAAATTGAGTCCACTTTAAATTGAGGCACTGCCCTGGCTCAGTGCTAGGGAATTATGGGAATTGTATTTTTTTTCTAAGACATTGAGCCTTCTCTGTCAGAGAGCCCTGGTGCCACAATAAATTACAGTTCCCATAATTCCCTAGCACTGAGCCAGGGCAGTGCCTCAATTTAAAGTGGACTCAATTTGCACTATTTCTGGCAGTCTGCAAAGGCCCAAAATCAAGATTTGCTTTTGGGGAGGTATATACTGTATTTTAAAATACTGTCAAGCCATGGATGCTTGAAACCATGGATAAAAAAATCCATTGATATGGAGGGCTGACCCTATACTGTATTTCTACTGTATAATACAGTAGGTACTGTTTTGGTCTCTACTGTAAATAAGTTCCTTGAAGTAAAAAAGAATTCACACATTAATGTTGAGGCTAGACAAGTTAGAGGGGATGCTGGTAAGATTTTTTAGGTCTTGGAAAGGATAGGAGACCCTGTGATTGATGCTATTATAATTTCTTGATTGTAACTTTGACGTCTGGAAGCTGTTAATCCAGCTCTGCATTTTGATAAAACAGATTGTTATAGTGGCGAGGAGTGTATTTTATCAATTCCATTTCTTGTGCTTGCTCAACTTCTTATTGAGATGAAGAAACCGTGCAGTGCTAATCCATGTTTTTTTTAAACTTGGCTGAAGCACTATATTTTGCAGAGTTGCTTTGGCTAGTGTGGGATATTGCTTGTGAATGCAAGATGTTCTAAAAGAGGAGTTCCCAACCTTTTTAACTTGCGGAGCCCTAAGGGCTCCACAGAAGACAGGTTGGGAACCACTGGGGTTCCCAACCTTTTTGACTTGCGGAGCCCTATGGGCTCCACGGAGTACAGGTTGGGAGCCGCTGCTCTAAAATATCCAGCTAAGTTTTTTTATGAGCGCACTGGGATATGCTCAAGGTGCAGGTGCATCCCTACAAGGCTCTTCGTCTCATGTATCTCTTCATATATTGTCTTCTACACTAGCTTATGGGTGTCTTCTCATGGTGGTGTCTGCATGGGCCAGAATACTCTGGGAGCAGCTCTGAAGCAGCCCAATGTTCCCGTTACCTGGTCAATGTGAAGTGATGGCAGGCAGTCTACACAGTGTCCAAGTTACACAGTGTTCAAGTGTGCTGCCCACAGGCATGAGTTGCTCCCTTTGAGGCTGAAGACGAGGCACCCACTGTTTATAACATGGCTGGGTGTCTCATTCTGACCTCAGAGGGAGTAAATCACAGTGGCAGTGGGTGGCATAGCAGGACATGTTGTAAATGCCTGCCATCCTTCTGATTCTCCAGATTTTCTTGGGGGGAAAATGGAGCAAAAGGTGAGTTGAATTCTGCTTAAAGGTGATATATTCAGTTTGGTGCTGAATTGGCTGTGCGTTGTTTGACAGTTTGCACCAGAATTGGGGATTGGTCCCTGTGTTGTCTGGACTGATTACCTTGGGGAGAGGAGGGTGATTGTTATTCGGCCCATGCGGGCATGGCTCAAGTCTTGTTTCAGGTTCCCACACTAAGCAAAGTAAGCAAGGCCTTTACCTCAATTGATCAAGGTTGTGAAATGAATTTACCTCTGAAATCTACCATTCTGTGTTTGTATTAGCCTTTTGAAGTGGGTGCAAAATCCATCTCTTCTGTCTGGCCTTTCAACTATCTGTTTTTAATCCTATGCTTTGTTTATTTTTTTTAGGTTTATTTTGCTTCATTGAGCAATGCAAAGGCAAGTAAGAAATTATTCTGGCTTAGCTGAAGCTGTTAGTTGATATGTTAACAGGTTGGTCATTATATGTTACTCTAGCTTCATGTGGGGAACATGTGGCCCTTCAGATGTTGTGGGACTGCAAGTCACAGCATTTCTCACCACTGACTCTGCTTGCTAAGGCTTCTGGGACTTAGAATCCAAGAACATCTGGAGGGGGCCTCATGATTCCCACATGTAGACTCCTTTCACACCACACAGTTTTAGCACTGGAATTTGCAGTTTAGAATTTGCAACCAGAGATCTGGATTGAATTCCCACCGTACAATTATAATGTATATTCTACTATGACTGCCATGACAACATCCCATGGAATCCTGGGATTGGCAGTTGAGGGAGGAGCATTTAGACTTCTCAGCCATAGAGCTCTAGAGTCTTACTCAACTACAAACCCCAAGATTCCAGAGGATATTGCCATGGCAATTGAAGTGGAATATAGCACTGTCTTTGTTTAGTATGAAAGGGCCTCTGAATTCCACAGGATGCAGGCACAACTGTTGAAGTGGAATCGTAGTCATATAATTGTGTAATGTGAAGGAGCATCAGGTATACACCATATTCTGAATATGGTGTCTAGTAAAGGGAATATTTTTGTGGACAATGATAGTATGCCAGCCACAGATGCTGGCGAAACGTCAGAAAGAAACTCTTCTAGAACATACAAAAACCTAATGCTAGTATTGCTCCTTTTCCCACTTTCCTGCCTTGCTCCTCTACTAAATAAACTGGCTAGCAGTTTAATCTAAGTAGCTTCTCCTGATTCATCCATCTGGATCTGTTATATTTTCCAAGTTGGACTCCCTTAGAATTAAATTCTGGATGGTACTTCTTTTCCTTAAAATTGACTTGAGATTAACTCAGGTAGATGAGGCCTGGGCAGAAGACAAAAAAATTAGGTTGAACACCTAATTGTTTGAACCCCCTTTCCTGCTAACAGCTTGTCATTTCCTCATTACCATATCTCCCCCAACCCACAATAAATCGGGGTGAGGAAAGCGTGGGAAATAAAATTCCAGCCAATTTCCCTGCGGAAATAAGCATAAAACACCCAGGTCACCACTAAAATGTACAGATTATAGCCCCCAGTCCTCTCTCCCCCTATAAAAAGAATCTGATAAATTTACTAAAAGCAAATGGCTGGTTTTCAGTTGAAACCTAAACTGGAAATGGTGTGATGCTATAACCCATGGGAGGGAATTGCCCCCCCCCCCCATGAAGTTACCCTTTCCTGCATTAAATAATTTCTCCCCACTCAACACATTACACTGGTGAAAAGAAATCGTAGTTCTTAGGTATTTCACATCCATAGTTTTATCTTGTAATTTTTGCCTCTGTTAATGGCTTTTTATAAGAACTTGTTTTCTTTCATATTTCTGTTTGGGGTAATTCATTGAGCTTTTATGGGGGGGGGAGGGATATTGTTTGTTGTTTTAAATGATTGTAATTTTATAATTTTACTGTTCACCGCCCAGATTGGTTCTCCACTAGGGCGGTATATAAATAAACTATATTATATATTATTATTATTATTATTATAGGCCTTTCTGCCCATCTTTCATAGCAAACTTACTTTGCTGGGATGTATGGTTAGCATTTGAAGGAGTAGTTATATTTCATAGTAATATCATTGGACCTAAAATAACATTTATATATTAACCTAGGAATTGTACCGTATTGTTAAATATATTTTTAAATATATGTTCGTAATTAGTATATAAGTTATTGATGATAATTGTAGGAACATCTAGGACTTTCCATCTAGGATACAGCAGTGGATTTCTCACAGCTGAACACATAAATTGCATCCATTGAAATATATTGTTTAAGGTGATATTAAGTAGTAACAGATCTACTCGGGCGGTTTGAAGATAGATGTCTGTTTCACACTTGCAAGTCGTTACTTAATATTGATGAACATAGATTTGTGGTTTTTAATAATACATTGCAAAATGTCCTAATATCCTAAAGTTGATAAGACTCTGATTTTCCAGCGATGGAGGGGAGGACATCCTCATACAGGTTGTTGATTACTCCAGTAATCAGGAGATAGACTTTGAGGGAGTTCTCGGCAGGGGGAACAACCCCCCCCCCCCTAATATCCTGCAGTCCAGTTCCTGCCTCTGCTCCATGTAGGCAATTCCAGATTCACTCGTCATTTTAAACTATTTTTTCCTTTCCAAAACTTAATTCTCTAACCAACAAACCCAAACCTCCACCCACCCCCCGCTCTTTCTCCACCTTCTCCCTCTGTTCTTGGTGGGCTAAACCAGGAGAGGCATCCTTTAGTAGATGGGTGTTAAAAGTGATAATTCCAAGTAGTAAATTTACCTCAGTTTACCCCGCCCCTAGGATGTGGCTGTGGTATGACCCACATGAAGATGCCTCCGTCGTTGGAAAAGGGAACATTGGCCTTACCTGTGAGATGTTTCTTTTCAACAATGCAGGTGGACACATCTGAACCCACCCTGAACTGAGGAATGAAGACTTCCTCATCAGCACTAGGCACTGGTCATGTCTGTTCAGTCTATTATATCATTTCTTCCTTGGTCATTATATGTTAGTCTTTTAATGCACAGAGAGAGAGAGAGAGGAGAGGAGAGCTAAATATCTGGCTGTATCATGAACTGAGGGAAATGGGGGGTTGCTTCCCTTGCTGATAACTCCCTCAAAGTCTATTTCCTGCCTACTGGAGTGATGAGGGAGGAGCAACCCACTTGGGGATGGCTCCGTCTGTATCTCTGAAAAGAAACATCTCACAGGTAAGATCAATGTTCCTTTTTAACAATTTTAATAAAGCTTAACAGCATGGCATATAATTTTTTCACGATTGTTCATATATCAGTGCAAAACATTTATGGAAAAGCTGTGAATTACTTAAAAGAACAAAATACTTTGACTGACTAAGGGGGGTTGCAGACTGCCAGAAATAGTGCAAATTGAGTCCACTTTTAGGGTTAGGGTTAGTGCTAGGGAATCATGGGAATTTTTTTTTTTCTGAGACATTGAGCCTTCTCTGTCAGAGAGCTCTGGTGCCACAATAAAATACAGTTCCCATGATTCCCTAACACTAACCCTAAAAGTGGACTCAATTTGCACTATTTCTGGCAGTCTGCAACCCCCCTAACAGATTTCATTATCACATATACTTGTGCACAAGTCGAAAAAATTTAGTCAAAAAATCAACCCCAAAAGTATTGTACCTTAAACCGTCTCCTCTGTGTAGAGCAAAGAAAGGAGAGTGCTTAGTCTGTTCCAGGAGAATCTAAAAGAAGCAACATCACCCTTTACTTTCTCAGCTGTGGTGCTGCTTCTGGCCTTTTAGAATGCCTGGGTGGGAAAGTGGCAGTGGCAGCTCTTTGGTGCTTCCCTCAATAGTTCCACTGTTTATTCATTTATTCCGTCGATGAGCAATTGGGCTTTGAAGGATTTGAATAAGACATTTCATTATGTTTATCAGCTTTTCTGGGTTAAAATCAGGTACAGTTATCACATTAACAAAAGACTTGTAATTACTGCTAACATTGTCACCATTTTCTTTGCTTTGCCTTTTCATCCTTTTTGATATGTGCACATTTTCTTAGCCCTGTCTGCACCTGGTTGCCTCCAACACACATCATACAGCCACCATTTACCATAGTTCCCTCCTCATCCATCCGTCCTTTAGAGTGAGCACAGTTATGCCTATTGCAATTTTGTAAGTTCTTCGACATTGTTTTCCTTTGATTTATCCTCTACGTCAGGGGTAGGCAACCTAAGGCCCAGGGGCCGGATGTGGCCCCCCGAGGCCTTTGGACCGGCCCAAGGCCGGTCCTGCCACCGCTGTCCCCCGCCGCCCACCGTGATGATATTTATTATTGTTGTTATTACTTGTTCTTGGGGTTTTCTTGGCAAAATCTCCACAGGGGTTTTGCCATGGCTTTTCTGGGGCTGAGAGAGTGTGCATGAATATATTTTTTAAATTTTTTTTAAAAAAATTAATTTTTATTTTTATTTATTTATTTATTTATTTTTGGTGCTTCGGCCCCCCAATTGTCTGAGGGACAGCAACCTGGCCCCCGGCTCAAAAAGGTTGCCTACCCCTGTCTTATTCAATGGCATATGCCATTGAATTTTTTTTTTGAAAAAAATCCAGTTAACACGCACTACTGTATATTTTTCTGCCTCACACATTAAAAACAATAATTTCCAGCACAAACTTAGAATTCCCAAAACAAAATATCTCAAATTCATTTTAATTTATGTCACTTTGTAACTCCTTTTGACATCCATAGAGTAGTCTGTACTAGCCAAATAAAGCGCCTTCAAATCGCTGTGAAGGCGGGATGTCCAGACGATGCACAAGGTGAAAGAGGTGGAAAGTGAAATGAAGCTACACTCTCAGGCTAAAAACTGGAGCCAAAAGGAGCTATGATACTTTGACTCAAACCAGAAAATGTGCATCCTCACACTGGCATAGTCTGGCACCAATACAGGACTGTGGCAAAGCAAAAACGCACTCACCAATAATGCAATGGATGCAATTGCAACATACACAAACCAGACAGTCCAACAGGGGGCATGGGGTGAAGGGGGCATGTATGAGGAGCCGCCATTCTTGTCCGTTGCCAATGTATCACTTTACACCCGATGCACCAGTGCACTGTACAGGCAGTGTATCACATCTCTGATGGTGTGGCCAGTGTCCAATGGAATGGCAACTAGTCAGGAAGAGGAAGCTAATTTGGTGTTGGTGGTGGTGTGTTTGTGCGATGGTGTGCAGACATGGTGGGGAGGCGAGAAAATAACTGTACAGTGCAGCTTGATGTTGTGTGGTGTGGATAGCCCGTGAGTGTTCAGCCTTCCTTGGGAATGGGCCGCGTGGACAGCAGGGTTTCAGCCCACTTTCAGAAAACCCAATACAGCCTGGTACAACAGGCCAATTCCTATAATGAAGACATTAAACAACAAGTTTCTTATTAACAAAAATCTATCCATCTATGTGGACATAACTTCAAAATAGTGCCTTTGCATGAAAGGACATTAACCTATGAAATTATTAAAATGCAACTAATTTTAGTCTTTAGGTAAAGGTAGTACCTTGACATGAATGTCTAGTCGTAGCCAACTGTAGGGGGCAGTGCTAATCTCTGTTATTAAACCAAAGAGCCAGTGTTGTCCAAGGACTGCTCTGGTGTTCATGTGGCCAGTATGACTGCACTGAACGCTGTTACCTTCACACAGAAGTGGTACCTATTTATCTACTTGCATTCACAAGCTTTTAAGCTGCCAGGTTGGTAGAAGCTGGGACTAGTGACAGGAGCTCATCCCATCATGCAATATTTGGGCCTCAAACTGCCAACCTTCCGATCTTACAATTGTCAGAATTGGCATCTTAACCACTAAGTCATCATATCCCTAGTCTCTACCCAGTTTAGGCTTTACCCAAATCAAAAATGCTTTTATAAAAAATTAAAAATAACCTAGAACAGGGGTAGGTTCTAGGGGTTGCTGTCCCTCAGACAATTGGGGGGCCAAAGCACCAAACATACATACATAAATAAATAAATAAATAAATAAAAAATATTTTTTAAAAAATTAAAAAATTGAAAAAAATGCATGCACACTCTCTCATCCCCAGAAAAGCCATGGCAAAACCCCTGTGGAGATTTTGCCAAGAAAATCCCAAGAACAAGTAATAACAACAATAATCAATATCATCATGGCGGGTGGTGGTGGCGGCGGCAGGACTGGCCTAGGGCCGGTCCAAAGGCCTCGGGGGGCCGCATCCGGCCCCCCGGGCCTTGGGTTGCCTACCCCTGACCTAGAATCTAAGAATACCAGTGTATAATATGGCCTATCAAAGCTGCTTGGTGAGGCATACACCAGGATTCGGGCTTAAAAACAACCTTCAAAGTAATTAAATTTTAGAACAAATTGCTTTAATCCAGACTGTAAGTTTATTTCTGCAGTTTTGGAAGTGTTGGAATGGCTTCTGCTAATAAGATGATAAAAATATGGAAGACAATTAAAAAATGATGCAAAATATACATCTTTAGGCAGCTTACTATCCAACAAGAGGTATTACAAACCCTTCCGACAACACTGGATAACAGGGTTGGTCTTACTCTATAGTTGTTGCTGTGTGCCTTCAAGTCATTCCTGACTTATGCCAACCCTAAGACAAACCTATCATGGGCTTTTCTTGGTAGTATTTTTTTTCAGAGGGAGTTTGCATGGCCTGCCTCTGAGGCTGAGAGAGTGTGACTTTGCCAAGTGGGTTTCCATGGCTGTGTGGGGTTTCAAACCATGGTCTCCTGGATTCCTAATCTAACACTCTAAACTACTACACCATCCTGGCTCATGCAATACTGCATACTAATCCAAAATTAGCAGTAGGACAATAACCTTGTTAGGAGGACCAAGCAAAATGTCACAAAACAGTCAGCAAGCTTTGAATGTCTCAGAAGTTTTTATCAGATTGGATGAAAAGCATTCACTTGACATAGTAACTTACATAGGAGGGAGGAAAAAACTCAACACTTGTCTAATTTCAGAACCTAATCTGGGTCAGGCCTAGTTAATACTTGCATTAAAAAACCACCAGGGAACAGCAGGGATCTTCACGTCAGTCTAAGAAAGTATCTTGCATGAAATCCTGAAGAGCAATGGCTGCCAGACAGAGGTGACAGCAATGGACCACATAACCCAATGGTCTGACAGTGCAAGGCAGCTTCCTATGTATTGTCACCTATATATACTTATGTTCCTGTTCTTGTAGATGTTTGTTTTGGTTTCACTGTGATATTTTAACTGCTTACCATATTTTATTTTATTTTTATATTTTGTTAGCTACTTCAGACTTGGTGACAAAAAACAAAATACAGACTGAATCTCCCTTATCTGGAATTCTGAAATCCTAAATATTCCAAAATCCAAAATTATCCAAATAGGTGGCTGAGATTGTGACACCTTTGATTTCTGATGGTACACAAATGTTGTTTTATGCACAAAATTATTTTAAAATATTATGTATAAAATTGCCTTCAGGCTATGTGTATGAAATGCATAAGAAACATAAATAAATTTCACGTGTAGACTTGGACCCATCTCCAAGATATCTCACTATATATATGCAAATATTCCAAAATCCAAAAAACTGCAACATCCAAAACATCTGGTTCTAAGCATTTCAGATAAGGGAGACTCAACCTGTCTTTACCAAGTGCCATTTTCACAATATATAAAATGTTTAACTATATATATTCTTATCTGATAGCAAATGACGTATCTCTGTTTCTTCATGTATGTGTTTCCATATTTATTTATTTATTGGATTTATTAAACCCTGGAATGGGATCTAAGGAGACTTGTTTCCAATACTGGCCTACTTCATACACAGAATAAGATAAAGGAGAAAGGTATGATACATGTTATATCCCAATACATGAAAGCTGGGTGTTTTTTTTAAAGTTGACACACTGTCATAAAAATAATTGCCTTGACTAACCTTCACATGTATCTTCTCTTGGAGCTCACTGTATTTGACAAAGAAAAACCCTTTTTGTGGGTTTGAATACAGAGAAAATGAAAGAACTCTCAGATTTAGATCTAAGCATTCCTCTTACACACAAAGGAAGAAAAACTAGCTAATGAAAGAAGTATCTATAAATAGCAAATACAAAAAAAACCCTTTTTAAACACTATAGAAACTTTTGAGATAAAACCACATACTGTGGATGCAATCATATACTCCAAATGGGTGTGAAAGTACAACCAATTGAATACGTTAGATTTCAACCTACACATACTACATAGTACACACTATATACTTGTATATATGTCAACTTCATTTATAATTCAAGGACATGTTTTGAAGCCAAAATTAAGGATTTTGATATGACCCATGGATAAGTCAAAGATAAAACTTAGGGGCATGTAACAAAGGACGTAGAGTAGGGGTAGGCAACCTTTTTGAGCTGGGGGCCGGGTTGCTGTCCCTCAGACAATTGGGGGCGCGAAGCACCAAAAATAAATAAATAAATAAACAAATTTAATTTTTAAAAAAAAATATTTTAAAAATATGCATGCACACTCTCTCAGCCCCAGAAAAGCCATGGCAAAACCCCTGTGGAGATTTTGCCAAGAAAACCCCAAGAACAAGTAATAACAACAATAATCAATATCATTGTGGCAGGGGGCGGCAGCAGCAGCGGCAGGACTGGCCTGGGGCCAGTCCAAAGGCCTCGGGGGGCCGCATCTGCGCCCCCCCCGAGGCCTTAGGTTGCCTACCCCTGATCCAAAGTCTAAAAATGAATGCATGTGTGTGTGTGAGAGAGGTTTCTTACCATTTTACCTTGAGAGTACTGAATTCTAGTGCCTGTACAAGTTTTCTTTTGGCAGGTTCAGTCATGCGTTTGGGAAGAAGATAATATGATATTCAAATGGGACTTTTGCTCAGCAGTGTTATTGGCACTATTGAGTAGGTGCAGATGGCATTCACAGAGCTATATTACAGCACTTCATATTGCAACAGACCTAGAAGAGAAAAGAATTAACTTATGTTGGCAATAATGTACTGTTAACTGAAAGCTGAGAAAATGCAGCAGCGACAGGAATAAAGGATGTAGAGCCTAGTTGGTTATTGAGCCATTAATGCCAGTTTATGTTACAAACTGATCTTCTGAAAAGGGTTCAAGGGTAACTTTTTACTATTCTGATTAAAAGCTTAAGGCTAGTTATAAGTTGTATATTTTATATATGAGCATTTCTTCTTTTGACTGATTTGAGAGACACACAGTATTGAAGATGGTATGGGCATTTAAAGCTAATGGTTTTGATCCAGTTTAAATTAGTTATGGCTAAAACCAGTTGAAAGTAATGGATAAATTAGCCATGTCTGGAGTTTAATAGGACTTAGGGCCTCGGCAGACGACTAATAGAGTCGTCTTCCGGGCAGGGAAGAGGAGGGGCAGCCGCACGAGCGGCGCCCCTTTCTCTTCCTGAGGTCGCCCTCGGAGTCGCCGCCCCTCGGCACGGCCAGCGCTCCGAGGATGACCTCACGCCACAGCGACCGCACGCGCCGCGGCGTTTGAGTCAGGGAAAGTGCGGCCGCCGCTTTTAGGGCGCACTTTCCCTGAAATCTAAAAGGAGCGCCAATTTGGTGCTCCTTTTAGAGTTGCCGACGGTGCGCTGCGGTGCGGCTGCCGCGGTCCAGCGGCGCTCCGTCCTGCGGCGCACGGGAAACTCCCGTCTCCTTCCCCCCTTAGCCACACTGAGTTCATTCTTTCTTTTTTTAATGAATGAATTAATCTTGTGCTTCAGCATATTTATTTAGGGAGGTAGTCCTACTGTTTTTATTGGTGATTATTCCTGTGGTTTTAGTTTTAGATTAGTTGTTAGACTGAAGCAAATGTCAACCTGTAGCCTAGTATTTTTTCTGCAAGTAATTAATTTACACCCACACTGCAGAAATAATCCAGGTTGACACAATTTTAATTGCCATGGCTCAATGCTATGAAATTCTGGGAACTGTAGTTTGTTGTTGCACGACAGCTCTCTCACAGAACAGGTTAAATACCATATTTTTCGCCATATAAGACACACTTTTTCTTCCCCAAAACGGGGGTGGGGAAGTTGATGCGTCTTATAAGGTGAATATACAGTTGTACCTCTACTTACGAATGCGGCCTCGGCCGTTCTAAAAGGCCTCCTTTTAGCCGCGGCCTCGGTTGTTCAATGGGCTGGTCCTGGAAGCGGAGGACTTCTCCGCTCCCAGGACCAGCCTAAGGAACGGCCGAGGGCGTGGCTAAAAGGAGGCCTCCTTTTAGCCATGGCCTCAGCCGGTAGCCTCGGCCTTTCCTTCGGCCGATCCTGGATGCGGAGGACGGCCCTGCTTCGTCCTCCGTTTCCAGGATCGGCCTAAGGAAAGCCGGCAGCCTCGGCCTTTCCTTTGGCCGATCCTGGATGCGGAGGACGGCCCCGCTTCATCCTCCGTTTCCAGGATCGGCCTAAGGAAAGCCAGCAGCCTCTGTATTTGGTTAAGAATCTTTTTTTCCTAGATTTTCCGCCTTTAAAATTGGGTGCGTCTTATATGCTGGAGCGTCTTATATGGCGAAAAATCAGTTTCATATGTTCATATATATATTATATATATATATATATATATATATATATATATATATATATATATATGAATATATGAAAAATATATATGAAAATATGAAAAATCATATTTTATATATATATATATATATATATATATATATATATATATATATATATATATATATATTTGTAACACATACAAATCCCAGAATTCCATAGCACTGAGCCATGGCAGTTAAAGTGGTATCAACCTGATTGTTTCTGCAGTGTGGACACAGCCTCTGTCTTGAAAGTGGGGACAAGGAGAGTTCCTTCTTGCCCATTTCTTAGTATGGATGCAGTGTGTGATCACACTTAAGTGTGATCTATGAGTTTACAGATGTTGGCTTTGGCTACTTTTGCAGTTCAAATGCACAGCATTCAACCTGTGAAATCACTGAAAGTTTTTTCACCAAGACCTGTGAAATTGCATTAAGAGAAATGGTAGTCATCTGCTTCCAAGTTACTTCTTTTAAGAAATGAAGTGCTAAAAAACTTAAATTTTATAAGAAACATAATGAGTTGCAACAGTGAGGAAATTGTGCAAATATTTGCTCTGACGGGTAATATTTTTAAGTCGTTCACAAGGAAGTCTTTTGGGGCATTTTGAGCAATTTTATGCATGCCTTCCAAATGTCCCAATTTTGCAGGAAAAGGCTCTGATTAATCCTCTTTCATTCTACTTTTTCAGCAAAATGTCCTAGTTTCTCTCTTCCTCTTCCTCCTCCTTTTTCCTCAATATATTTCGTTTGCTACAGACAGTTCTAATTAAGTACAAAAGTAGTTGGTACTTTCTTAATGTTAGCAGGGAGGAGAGAAGTGGGCAGAATTGTGCCCTTCCCAATAGGCTCAGGCAAAAGGAATCTGCTGCATAGTTTTTTGTGGGTTATTCGGGCTGTGTGGCCATGTTCTAGAAGAGTTGTGTGTGGCACACATGGCCACACAGCCCGAAAAACCCACAAAAAACTATGGATGCCAGCCATGAAAGCCTACGACTTCACATTGGAAATCTGCTGCAGTTTCTCCTACTGTAGCATATGTGTTCTTCCTCTTTAAAAGCTTTTGTCAATTAACCACATTATTGCTTGGCAACACATACAATTTCATGTGTGAAATGTTGGTGGGTATGCTTATGCTGGAAGTTTCCAAGTTCTATATAATTTGTTTAGTAAGCCTAAGGTTTTGTTTTTAAATGAAAAGTAGCAAACAGTATAGCACATAACAACATTGTTTTACAAGATTAATGGCAACATATGTGGGGAAGGGCTTGATAATGAGCTATATAACACATTACCTGTGGAGTCTGCCTTATCCGAAATGACTGGGACCAGAAGTGTTTTGGAATTTGAATTACTTATTTGTTTTTGGATTTTAGAATATATGCATATACAGTCGGCCCTCCATATCCACAAATTCAGCCATCCATGGCTTGAGTATATGTTTGTGTGTATCTCCAAAAAGTAAACCTTTATGTAAGGGACAGCATTTTATTACATCATTGTGTATAATGGGATTTGAAAGCATCCATGAATTTTGATATCATATGGGTTCCTGGAATCAAACCCCAGCAGATACCAATGACCCACTGTATATAATGACCCAAGTCTAAACATTAAATTCATTTATGTTTCATATACACCATATACACATAGGGGCTTTGCAGACTGCCAGAAATAGAGCAAATTGAGTCCACTTTAAGGGTTAGGGTTAGTGCTAGGGAGTCATGGGAATTGGTTTTTTTCTGAGACATTGAGCCTTCTCTGTCAGAGAGCTCTGGTGCCACAATAAAATATAGTTCCCATGATTCCCTAACCCTAACCCTTAAAGTGGACTCAATTTGCACTGTTTCTGGCAGTCTGCAAAGGCCCATAGTGTGAAGGTGATTGTATACACAGTATTTTTTAATAATTTTGTGCATGTAATGAAGTGTGTGTACATTGAACTATCAGAAAGGAGAGATGTCATTATCTCAGTCACCCATGTGAACATTTTGGATTTCGGAATATTTCTGATATTGGAATTCCAGATAAAGGAGACTCAACCTTTACTTCTAAAAGGTAGCTTTCCAAATTAATTAGAAAGTAAGCAGAGCAAGCAACCATCTCACTGTGCTTAATGGTTGGTCTCTTGGGTCTTCATATTATGTTTGGTCAAGTGAGTCAGGACTCAGATATGACCAGGGAAACTTTTGAAAGAATATAATGTTTATTTGGTCTGGGCTGGAAGGGTTTTAACAAAAAATAAAATAAAATAAAATAAAATGCAATATGAACATCATATATAGTGAAGGTATATTCCTGGCCTCTCCCCCAACTTCTTTCATAGCTAAAGCAAATCCAACTAAATCCACCAAATGAAAGTTTGATGAAATGTGTTCACAATAACGGCTTGCACCTTACATCACATGTTTTATAACAGCATTAAATATGACGTATACCTTGGTTTCATGCACAGCTTTCTTTGTTGTAAAGAAAGCAATTGTATAATAGTTATGAACAGCTGATTATGCAGAAAAATTGAGATGGAGATTTACCTAATATTTTCAAGGGTGTACCAGTTAATACTAACATTCTCCATGTGTTTTGTTTTTTGCTGATACTTCTTGCAAGAATTCCAAAGCAGTAGCATCTGAAAATCGTTAAATTGGCAGGATCTAATGGCTACATGCCACATTTTGTGTAAGCACCATGTATTTGTAAGCTCCTTGTTGTCACTTGAAGATGAGTGGACAGTTTAGAACAGCATTTCACAAACAAACTGCCAGCCACTCACCTATCTGTGGAATTGCTTTAGATTAATACATAGAACTGATGAAGTCCCAGCCATATATAAAATGCAAGTTATCCATCTCTTTCTGTATCCTTAGGTTAAATATAAGGGATCCTTGTTATGTATGAAACAGAAGTAAAAAATAACATAGTGGTTTCATATGAACGAGATGAAAATTAATTTTAGGTGTTGTACCAGATATGTTTCACTTAAAGTTAAAGATAGATTTGAGTAGTTCCCCGATTCATTTTTCAGCAAAGCCATCAGCTTTTGTAGGGTTTTGTGGGTTTTTCAGGCTGTGAGGCTGTGTTCTAGAAGAATGTATTCCTGACATTTCGCCTGCATCTGTGGCTGGCATCTTCAGAGAATGGTGGCATGGAGGTGTGTGGGCTATATATACTGTGTGACCCTGGTTGAGAGGATTAGCATGAAAATCTGTGTATTGTTCTGTTGTGGCAAGGCCTCTGGGTGGGAGGATATGTGAGGAGGATTAGTGTCTATAATTAATGGTCCATTGTCTGCTGGGAAACCCCCTGATCCTAGGTGAAGTTTGTTTGCATTTGCTGAGTCCTGATTTTGGTGTTTTACTTTCAAGGTTTCTTCTTTCCTGTTGAAATTGTCCAGGTGTTTGTTGATTTAAATGGCTTCGCTGTGCATTCTGACCTCATAGTTGTTGGCATGGTCCAGAATTTCAGTGTTTTTAAATAGCATTTTGTGCCCAGGTTAGTTTATAATGTGCTCTGCTACTGCTGATTTTTAAGTTGGCCCAGTCTGCAGTGTCTCTCGTGTTCCTTGATTCTCGTTTCATACAGTATATATCCCACACACACCTCCATGACACTATTCTCTGAAGATGCCAGTCAAACCGGTGCTCTTTAGATGTTTCAGACACCAACTACTTTAAACCTATACTATTTTTGCAAGGATTGGCAGGAGTTATAGGCCAAGGTCTAAATCCAGTAGCAGGTTCCAGTGACAGTTCATCCACCTGACTCCACAAAGCCCTGCTGACTTTGGGAGTCAGGACTTGAGTAAATCACATTAATTTAGTATGTGTACTTTATTTGGGACTAGCATTTGGATTTAGTCCCAAAATATCTGGAATGCACCAGATTGGGGACACTCCTACACATGCATACTGGAAGTATCACCCAACTCAACATGGTGAAAAGGTGATTATGTATAAGGTGATTGTGTTAGAAGAGTGATATCCCCTCCTGTACTCTGTCTTAAGACTCTCATGAGAAAGTAGACGTTGTGGCTTCAGTACTTAACCAGATGTAGGGGGAAGCAGACCAGGGCATCCGGGACGCCCTGGGACGGTGCGCCGCGGGACCACGGCAGCCGCACCGTGGCGCACCGGCGGCGTCCCTGAAAGGAGCGCTAAATTGGCGTTCCTTTCAGAAGTCAGGGAAAGTGCGCCCTAAACGCGTCGGGCGCACTTTCCCTGGCTTTTCTGCCGCAGCGTATGAGGACGCTGCGGCGGGAGGTTGCCCCCGGAGCGCCGGCCGTGCAGAGGGCCGGCAGCTCCGAGGGCAACCTCAGAAGGAGGAAGGGGCGGCGCTCGTGCGGCTGCCCCTCCTCTTCCTTGCCTCGGAGACGACTTTATTAGTCGTCTGCCGAGGCCCGTAATGAGTTCTGGAGAGCTTGTTGCATTTACATTTTGATTGATCCTAAGAAGACATCACCAAACTGGATTCTGGCATGGGTTATTATATATATTGTAGGGCTAGCAAAGTAACTTGAAAACCATGGAGTGTATGGTGCATTGGAAGAACTGTCATACTATGAAATTACACTAGCAAAAACATTTTCTTATTGTCTATCTTTTTATTTTACAGTATATTCACAATGAATGAACCAGTGTCTAGTGGAAGTGGACAAGACTTTGATGTATTTAGTGTAATGGACTGGAAGGATGGAATTGGTACCTTGCCTGGAAGTGATCTAAAGGTAATATTTTTTTTGTAATTTTTAATGTTTTAAAATGGCAGAGACCAAAACTAGGCAAAGTTATAGTTTTGGACTACAATTCCCAGAGTATTGAGCCAGCATTGCTAGATTTGATGTTCAAAAAAGTAAATTTACTGTCCTGGTAGAGACATATAGAGAAGAGAACCAGTGGATTTTCCAGAGAAAAAAGGTAGAATGGGGGGGGGGGTTTGGAAAATTTGCAATGCTCTAAATAATGTTATCTGATTTTCCACATTAAACAGAGAGTCTGTGAACATCTAGAAGGCAGTGCCATAATCACAAAAAGTCAACATGGATTTCACAAAAACAAGTCATGCCAGACTAATCTGATCTCTTTTTTTGATAAAATTACTGACTTGGTAGATGAAGGGACATAGCATATCTTGATTTCAGTAAGGTTTTTGACAAAGTCCCCCATGATATTCTTGCAAACAAGATAGTAAAATGTGGGCTAGACAATACAACTGTCAGTGGATTAATAACTGGTTGACTGACCGAACCCAAAGGGTGTTCAGCAATGGCTCCTCTTCATCCTGGGGAGAAGTGACCAGTAGGGTGCCACAGGGTTCTGTCCTGACCCCAGTGCTATTCAACATCTTTATCAATGACTTGGATGAAAGAATAGGGGCATGCTTCTCAAATTTGCAGATGATACCAAATTAGGAGGAATAGCTAATACACCAGAGGACAGAATAAAAATTTAAAATAACCTTAATAGATTAGAAATCTGGGCCAAAGCTAACTAAGGGGCATTGCAGACCGGTTTAAAGGGCTGGCCTGGGGGTGGAGTTGGGGCGGGACAGCTGCACGCCGGCCGCCCCAACCCCAACCCGACACAGTCCTGACGCTGCACACCCAATATGCACGGCGCGCGGCATCAGGGCGCCCTCCTGGTGCAGCGTGTATACACACTGCGCTGAAAGGGCGCGGAAGAGCCGCAGCGCTTGCTCTTAGGGCAGCCTTTTGCTGCCCCTAAAAGGAGTGGCATTTTGCCGCTCTTTTAGGGGCGGCAAAAGGGAGGATCAAGGCCGCCGCATGCGGTTGCCCGTCTGCATAGCCCCTAAATGAATTTCAACATAGAGAATTGTAAGGTACCGCACTTAGGGCAAAAAATAAAATAAAATAAAAATGAAATGCATAGCTATAGGATGGGACACCTGGCATAATGAGACTACGTGTGAAAGGGATCTAGGAGTCTTGGTAGACCACAAGTTAAACATGAGTCAACAGTATAATGTGGCAGCTAAAAAGGCCAATGCAATTCTAGGCTGCATCAACAGAAGTATAGTGTTTATCAAGGGACGTAATAGTGCCACTCTATTCTGCTTTGGTCAGGCCTCACCTGGAATACTGTGTCCATTTCTGGGTATCACAATTCAAAAAGAATGTCGAGAAGCTGGAGAGTGTCCAAAGAAGGGCGACAAAAATGGTGAAGGGTCTGGAAACCATGCCCTGTGAGGAAAGACTTAGGGCGCTGGGTATGTTTAGGCTGGAGAAGAGATGCTTAAGAGGTGATATAATAGCCCTGTTTACATATTTGAAGGGGTGTCACATTGAGGATGGAGTCAATTTGTTTTCTGCTGCTCCAGAGAATAGGATCCAGAACAATGGATGCAAGCTACAGGAAAAGAGATTCCACCTCAACATTAGGAGGAACTTTCTGACAGTGACAGCTGTTTGACAGTGGAACACACTCCCTCGGAGTGTGGTGGATTCTTTTTCTTTGGAGGTCTTTAAACAGAGGCTGGATGGCCATCTGTCAGAGATTTTGAGTTCCTGCATGGCAAGGGGTTGGACTGGATGGCCCTTGTGGTCTCTTCCAACTCTCTAATTCCATGGTTCTATGATTTGTTTTAAATCTTTTAATCCAGGGGTAGGCAACCTTTCCCCTTTAAGGGCCGAGGGACTTCAGCTCCCAGAATCCCAGGAGCTATTGGCCAACATGGGACTATTGGCCAACATGGCTGAGGCTTCTGGGAGCTGAAGTCCCTCGGCCCTTAAAGGGGAAAGGTTGCCTACCCCTGTTTTAATCAAACGCATTCAAGGCTTTATATGAAAATTACTCTTGTGGAATTTTTTTTTTTTTTTGGTTCTCCTTTGTTAGTGCTTGTCAGTACTCGTTGCCTTAGAAGAGTAACTAGAACATCATGTTCTACATTGAGCTCATCTAACATGATTGGTTGCATTATAACAGCCCATTTGTGTGTGTGTGTTGTGTAGGTAGTCTGGAAAATTTTCTATGGAAAAATACAGCACTGGAAAATTTTCCACTCCACATGTCTGGATAGAATAACAATGTAAAATTACAGAAAAGCAAATATTTGTTTTTATTTAAGGGATTTTTATTGGCCTGGGGAAAAATAATAAAACAATTATGAAATTAATTCAGTAAAAGGTAACAATATTGATAATGAAACAGTAAACAGCAATAAAATAACAAAAGCAGCAAGAGGCAACATAAAAGCAGCAGTAAAATTTCATGATAAAGCTGGGAATAAAAAGATTTTTAAAAAAAAACCCAGTTAAAAGCCTGGGATAAATGTTTCTATCCAGCACAGAGAAAATACTAAAGTGAGTGCAGGTACTGAAAACATCCCATTTTCAGTTGGCACCAACCTTCTTTCTGCCAGTGATGGCTTCTCAGTTCAGCCCTTCTATTCCAGATTTTAATGAATGAGCAGCTTCAAGTGGAAGAGGGTGGTCTTTCAAATATCCTTGTCCCAAGCTGTGTACCAAACCGCAGTACCTAATGTGGTATATAATCTGGCTGTATGTGAATCCAGTGCTTTGAAATTAATTGGAATACAATGAACATTTTAAATACTAGTGAAATATGTTTCAATGGATTGGATGGAATTGCTAATACTAGATTGCTAGTACTGGCAATAAAGGGGAACATAATGGGAAAGGATGGGACAAAACAACACAGACAAAACAGCTGGCAGAAAATGACTACAACATGATTTGGTTACAGTGGAATAGTGTTGACATGATATAGGGAATGAGTTATCAAAGCCTGGCATTGGAGAAACTATCTATTGGACTGTTATCTACCCCCAGTCTGCCTGCTGGGAAGTACACTGTGATATGGTAGGAAAGGGGACCCTACATGGGTGTAAATCACAGTGGCCCAAAACAGGTGGGCCAAATAGAGTGGCTTCCGGATGCTTTGGAGGAGTGGTGTTTAGACAACGCATGTCCTTGAAGGGGCCAGAAGCCACCAGCAAAAGGAGTGGATTTAATTTGCTCCTGCCGGTGGCCTGTTTGGTGCTGCAGTGGCTGCCTGCTTTGGGAGCGGACCGTCTGGTTGTCACAGTCTTTGGCTGATCGGGACTGGAGCAGCCACAGGCCGCTCCTTCCAGGCCATCTGCTTCGGCCCAGTGTGATGAAAATGGGCATGCAGTTCTATTTCCTCCAAAAATGGATCAAATTCAGGGTCCCACATGCTGCATGAGGCAAATAGAAAAAACTATCAGAGTCCCCATCAAAGCTAATGCAGCTGCAACCAGATGGAGGATTTGCAATATATTTCATGCAAATACTACACCCTTAGTCCAGAAGAGAAACTATTGGGGTGGAAGGGCATGGCTAATGGAACCTCTAGCTTCTGTTATGAAGATGTCCACTATCCGACCTGGCTATTTTGACCTTCCTGGTTGAGAGTATCATGCCAGGAATGCCTCTCCAGAACCTCAGAAAAACTGCATTCTGGACAGCCAGGGAAGTAGAAGGCCCGAATCAGTCCTGATAGCATTGGTGACACAAGGTACTTTATGCATATTGAAGTAATTCTTCCTGAGCTAGATGATTATATCATATGGATCATCTGCTTGGGCGCCATGATAAAGCACCATCTGCAGCTTCTCTAGCAATACTTATCATCACTCCTAGGTGAAGCTAATAAATTCCTTAAGGTCAAGATGTGATCCCCATTCAGTTGATGAAGCACAGATTCTCACTTAATGGAGAATGATATGGTCACAGATCAATACTGATGTTAAGTTCAAAACTGAAACTAAAGAGAGGATTAGCAGCTTGTCCCTGGCTGAGAGTGAACATAAGTTTGGAGAGCTGGCAGTGGATATCTTCAGGTCTGCTGTCAAGGCAGTGGTTATGATCTTAAAGCAATGGGCCTAATACTGATCAGACAGAAGACTCATTGCTATAAGCCCATGCCCCTAGGATCTCTGTAAATTGTAATCCCATAAGCATGAATTTTATCTATTTGAACCCAGTGACTGCAGCTGAATAGCAACAGAAGATGAATTCTGAGACAGACTTGCAATACTCCCTACATTATAGTATATTCCCAAACATCCAAAGTTCTTTTGGAAACAGGTTCAGGTTGAGTTTGCGTTGGGAGACAAGAGTATAAAGCCTCTCCTGGAAAAGAAGTAGATCAAATCTACGAAAGCTTATAATACAATTTTTTTGGCATGTGACTCAAAGGTGTCCTCTGCATTCTGAATTCTCCTCCTGGAAGTAAAACAGGGTATCCATGATGTTTCCTGTGTCTGGAACATGTCAAGTTTGGAAAGTAGTACTAACAGAAAATCAATATAAAACAAATTTCAAAATAGACCCTTTTGGAATAGGTGGACTCAAGGCCTGATTGTCACACCATCTTGTTTCTACGTGACTCCTTCCAAATGATAACTTCAGCCAAGATTGGAAATAATTCGAGGACATGGAATTGTGAGAGATGTCAGACTTAGCCATGTTCCAGCTACTGTTGGGAATACAAGTAGTCCATGAAATAGATTCCCAAATCTGTGTCGCCCACTCTGTCTGAAAGTATGTTCCAGGACTTCCTTCATTTGAAGTGACCTTTCAAAAGATCTCCCACTGATGTATCTAGGACAGGGGTAGGCAACATGGAGTCCATGGGCCTCATGCAAATGCTCCCTTGTTTTTACAGCCAAACTATACTCCTTAGAATTTTTTAACAGCCATGACCTCAAACATGTCATAGATTGATGTTACGTTGCATGCATCCTTGAAAGGTCTCAGGCATTTTGAAAGCAATGCAGAATCTGAGACTAAAACTGTTTCACAAAATAAGAGCAGCAATCTCCTTCAGGTAAGGCATAAGAAGGTAAAATGGGACAGTGGGGCTCTTTGTGAATCAGGCTAGGCCAAGCCCAGGCCAACCCTAATGGGTCCTGCACGGGCAGACTATTAGACAGGGAAAAGATAGCTTGGGGGTCATTGGATTCACATGCCCCCCCCTTTTTTAAATTGTGCTATTTGAGAAGGATCAGCTACTACAAAAGGATTGCTAGTCATTTTGACTATGGGGGCAAACAGCCTAGACAGCCAAGGAATTAACTGCAGTTGGGATCAAATTTGCATTGAGCTCAATGCCATTTACTCCTGACTCTTTAGAGACTCCACCTGTCCACCTGGTATCTGATTCCTTCTGTCAGAGGAGTTGGATTCACTTAATGACGATGTTGCTCTGGGCATGTCAGTTAGAGCTGCCAGTTCCTCCCATGCTGTGAGACATTATATTGTCTTGGAGATGCGTGCAAGAACAGTGCGGTGATCATTCAGCTGCATTGCTTCAAGTATGGATGGGGCGGATGTTGGGTTTGAGCTGATTCCAGTTTTCCCAGGAGCCAGTACAGCCCAGGATTTCCTCATTCAGCCACTTAAATAAGGAATAGTGGCAGTGCTGCCTGTTGGTTATCCCAGTGTTGGTTTCTTCTTCTGAAGCTTAGCTGACTCAAATTATCCAAAGTTATCTGTTCTCTGTCTGCAATATTTTTAACAATCAGTGGAGGTAGGAAACAGACATGAAAATCATAACAAGCCTTAAATAGTACAAAGATGTAAAAAAAATCAAAAGTTTAAAAACAGCTTAAAACACACCATGGCAACAAAAATATACACTGGGGAAAAGGCTTGTGAAAATAAAGCAGTCTTTACTAAGTTGCTTACGGGTGGTCTGTTAACAGGTCTTTAGGACTTTCCTAAATGAAAGGGTGGTATATACTAGTACTGATTTCATAGGAAAACTATAATTGTGGATCCTTCCTTGTGGTAAATAAAACTGTGTGATTGGCTCACTGTGTGTCAGTTTAACATTTCTCCACAAATGACAGCTTCTGGCCAAATGTGTATAACACCTGTTTGCCAAGAACCAGGAACTGCTGTTGGCTGAGGAGGGCAAGGCAGAAGCCACATATCGGATTTTACATTCAACCACATATTTGACGGAGGGGGGGGGGGGGGATAGACGACCTTGTCTTCTATTTGTAGCCCTCTTTTGTTTCTGTCATCTTTTTTCTTACCTGAACCCCACCCATAAAGATGGGGAAGGTAATGCTTAGTTCCTGTTTTCCCCATGATGATAGAAACACAAAAAGGTGTTTGATTGCTGTTTACAAATATGCTTTTTTACAAGTGATGGTGGGAAGAAAGCCACCTGTAATGTACTTTGTCAGAAAGGACCAGTGACCAGAGAAGCTTCCTGTAATGCACTTTATGTACTTTTTCATTAAGGACCAATTACTGTGTATACCCAACTATACGATGACATGTGTAAATTGAGGGCAGGTTTTGGAGTCAAAATTACGGATTTTGATATGACCCATGGATAGGCTGAGGGTAAATCTTAGAGACTTGTAACAAAAGATGTAAATGATGAAGCAAACGGAAAGTATGCCAAAGAACTTGCAAAATTTTGGCAGGTATAACTGTATTTGTTCACTATAAAGGTTGGATGGTGAGAGAGTAGAGGGGAGTCAGCACTTCTTTTAGATGCTCCCAGGACAGACGAAGGGGGGATGTAGATGGGCGGCCCTGGCCCCAATCCACCCTTTTCCCAGCCCTGAAAGGAGAGGCAAAATGCCGGTCCATTCAGAGCCGACAAAAAGGACTCCAGAAGAGCCGCCGTGTGGCTCTTCTGCATTCCTTCCAGCGCAGCGCATCAAGATGCTGCACTGGAAGGACATGCTGACGGTGTGCGCCGTGATGACGTCTTCAGGGAGGGGTTGAGCCGGCTGCTGTGCGGCTGCCTCTCCCCATCCCTGCCTCCAGGACGGCCCAAAGAGCTGTCTGTAGAGGCCCTAAGGGCCTGAACAGACTGCCAGAAATAATCCATCTTGAGACCACTTTAACTGCCTTGGCTCAATGCTAGGGAATCATGGGAAATGTAGTTTTTTCTGCAACATTGAGCCTTCTCTATCAGAGAGCTCTTGATTCACTGGCACAATCAGGGCAGTTAAAGTGGTCTCAAGATGGATTATTTCTGGCAGTCTGTTCAGGCCTTAAAAAAACAGAAATAGTTTATACAGTAGTTAGTTTTTTCTGAAGTGCCCACTTCCCAGATATTCATATCCTCTGCAAATCATCTTCACAGAGATTCCTTCACATGTAAGATTTGTGGCATATATATTAAGAATTCATGCTAAATTTGCTTCTAACATTCTTGGGTGCTTCATTCAAAGAAAGCATGGCTGCTGCAAATAATCCTGGTACCACCCTTAGAAACCTGCCCTGGAAATGTTTAATGGAATCATAGAAATGGAAGGGCTTGAAAAGATACTCAAGGTAATCAGAGTGATTTGAATCTTGTCTTGGTCAATTTTTTTTTTAGAATAGATTACTTTGATAATTTGAGAAAGGGGTCAAGCAGAGAGGCTGCTCCAGCCCTGGGTTGCTCTCCATTTGGCATGGCACCACAGTGACCAGACGCCATGATCTCAGGCCCAACCACCACCGTGGTCTCAAACAGGCTGCTGGCAATTAGTGCTTTTTTTGTGCTTCTTTTGCCAGCAGTCCCAGGCTGCCTTAGGTGGTTGCAGCACAACGTTAGCCCGATCCGGAGGGGGGGTGTATCATCTATACGCCATGTTCCCAAATCAGCCCAAAGCTGGCACCTTTGGCCTGTGTGTTTCAGGCCTAAGTCAACTAAACCACATATTAAAAAAGATGCTAGAAGTCCATGGGGCCACATCACTAACCATTCTAGCCTGGTTGAATAGTCCCTAAGAAAAGAAATAGTGATGAAGAGAGCCATTCCACAATGTATATTTGTTAGTAGTAGTAGATACTTGTATTGACATCCACATTCTTTGAATGTTCTTCTTCCAAAATTTAAAACAAGACTAGAGATTACATTTCTTGTTTTTAATACTGAGTGTTGTGTTATTTTTAGTAAGCAATTTCATACTTTGCCTTGAGCAATTTTTCCCAGTTTGAAGTTTGTCTGCAAGAAAACTGCAGTTGTTACAGACACACTCATTATCCAGATTGTTTTTAACATTGTATGTTGTGGTTTGTTTCAAAATTCAAATTATTAATCAAATGCACAAAGAGATGAAAGTAAAATGGGAAGTAGTGAATCAGACTGGCTGATAGTTTGATAGATAACTAGACTAGCAAAGGGTTTCAAGGTTTAGAACTTTCCCATTTGGCAAGCTAAACAGCATGTTCAAGTCAGGAACACTTCAGTGGTTTACAATTGCTTTGCACTGTGTAGAGGACTAGAAGAGTTGCTTTCTCCTAAAATGAGGAGCAAATATAAATGTGAAGTACTGTGCTTTTTAAAATCACTCTTACGGTGCACATGATCTCTAGCATCTCTAGATTCAAGTGCTTCCATCAAATTGAACAAGCTATAGTAATTTAAAATTGCTTCCTGGTACAGTAGGAGTATATGGAATATTTATGCTTCGTGTTTTTCTCAAGTGCCATATTCAAAGTCGAATTACAAGTAGGTCTAGTATATTGTCATTACGTACTAACAAATCAATGTATTAACTACAACAATCGTTTTCAAAAATAGATACATCCAGGAAGTTTATTTAGGAGCAATATCTGGGGAAGTTAATGGTATGGCAAAGTCAGAGACAGATTTACCATCAAAACTGGTTTGTTATAACTGACAAATGGCTTAAATTATTCCACTTTTGTCTCTTGAAAATTATGTCAATGCCAGTATCATTTGCAAATGATCATCCACTGGTATTGTCTAATGTGGGGCAAGTAGGCTTTGGGCTCCTTGGATCTACTTTGTTTATTTTTAAGAACAAAGCCCCACTAAACAGAGCCAAATTCAAAAGACATGCACTTAGAATGAAAGTAGAATACAAAGACGTAGCTGTGTTAGTCTGCAGCAGTATGCAAAGGGATATAGTAGCATCTTTAAGACTGAGAGAAAGAAGTATGTAGCATCAGCTTTTGTAGACTGAGTCCACTTCATCAGATGCATGGAGTGAAGTCCTTACGGATAGACCTTATCCAAAATGCTTGGGACCAGAAGTGTTTTGAATTTTGGATATTTTTCAGATAGTTGAATATTTTTGTATACATAATGAGATAACTTGGAGATGGAACCCAAGTCTAAGCATGAAATTCATTTGTTTCATATACACCTTATACACATAGCCTGAAGGTAATTTTATACATAATATTTTAATGATTTTGTTTGTGAAACAAAGTTTGTGTACAAAGGCCTCGCTATTTCAGCCACCCATGTGGACGATTTTGGATTTTGGATTATTTCAGATTTCAGAATTCCGGATAAGGGAGGCTCAACCTGTATTCAATGTCTGATTTGTGTCCATTTATCCTCTCATGCAGACTGGCCTGTTTGCTCAATTCAGTGGGCAATTTGATAAGATCCTGTGACGACATTTGATGAGTAGATGTGTGGGCAGATTCCTGTCTTTTGGTCTGTTCTGTAATAGATTAGTCCTGGGTACAAGTCTTTCCTTGTTGATTGTTTTAGACTTCATATGTTGGGTACTATAGCTTGTTGACTGTTCCCTGTAATTCTATAAGTTTAACATCCCTGTCTTTTGAGTCTGAACAGATGAAATTGTATTTGAGGGCTTTGCTGTAAACTATGGATGGATTTGGTATTGTGTTCAGAGTGGAGGTATTAAGTATGTGTAGCAATCTTTCTCCCCAGTTTTGTTCCCCAACAATGATATTAAAATTAAATTTGTCACCTCATTCACATACATACAAGTTTTACATTTCTGTTACTTTTTCACACACATAGTCACTCACGAACATAAATGTCTGTCCATAAGCACTTTTCCATGCATCTGATGAAGTAGACTCTGACCTTGTCTACATTAATATTAAATACCCCGAACTCCCACAGGCTCAAAACCTGGAATTGGGCCCAGACTGTCTTCATGACACCCAGACCCAATGTGGGGTTTGTCAGTGTGTGGATGATGGGTGTTACAGTGATGCTCTTTGACACCCAGCAGAATCTGCAAGACAAGCTGGCAGCTGTGAACCACAGCCACTTTGTAACTCTTACCATCAACTGGCTCAGGTTCTCTTCTCCAGGATCCTGTCTTCCTCAGTCAAGAAGACACATTGTAAAGTCCAAAAGCATAGTTTATTAATGTATATAAAAGAAAAATAAGATAACTAAGTAAAATCCATTGTGATGAACTTGTCCAGTTCAGCCATGAAAGATTACATCTTTAACAATCCCAAAAGCTTAGGATCCCAACTTGTTGCAGTTGAAACCACTGTTGCCAGGCAGACACACACGTGCACTTACATCTTGAATAATAAACATAACTAGACAAAGGCTTCTCTAGGCCCTTCCCATACTCCACCTTCTAGGTGTTAACCTTATGTTAATTGGATAATGCCTGTATGATGTATATTAACCCAGCCTCTTGCTGTTCATCATCCACCACGTGACTATTTTCCCAAGCCTAATGATGTTTACCTTTTTTGATATCTAGGCTTTTTTCATAACAAAATCTGTGTCCATGAGTTGTACCTTTGGGAAAGTACATGTTTATGTCTTCTTGGCCATCTGGTGTTAGATTCACTTTGTTTCTCTAGATGTTGTTCTCATGAGGAAAATTCCACACACACATCTCTACATTTCACCTTTGACTGTATAACCCATCTATATTCTAACAGGGTTTCTACTCTCTAACCCTCATTTACTTAACTCACTTTTTTCTGCATGTTTTCTGGTCTCTTCATGGCAGTGATGGCTCCTGCCTTCACTCATGTAGTCCTGAGCTGCCTATCTCTGCAGGTGCATCACTCTGTTAAAGTACAAGGCACCCAGCATTGCCAGCATGGCTGGGCCCTTCATTGTGGCTTCAAATTGACATGCCCACAATGGGCAGCTCAGGACTATGCATTTGCCACCGTCATTGCTGCAAAGAGACCTGAGTTGCCCACTGGCTGGGCATCTCGTTCTGGCCTCAGAGCAATGCACCCACAGCAGGGGTGGTGGGCAGCTTGAGATCACATGAGTGAAGGCAGCAGCATCACTGTGAACCAGGTAAGGGGCAAAATCAGGGCCAGAATACTTCAGGGACCCCCTGTTGTATTTTAGAAGGTGTAGACAAGTCTTCAATTTGAGAAAGCCTATTCTACAAACATCTTTGTCTGGGTGAGTCTCAAAGGTGCTTGGGTGAGTGACATGCTCTCATCCCCAGAAATTCCTGTGATCGGTTCTCCTTAGGATCACAATAGGTCAGAAACGACTTGAAGGCCCACAGCAACAACAGTTATTTCCATCTGCCTACAAATTACAGCCAACTCTACATAGTGTTCATTGTGTAGAACATATTCTGATGACCGATGGATTTCATGTAGATTTTGCTGGCATCCTCAGTTAGGATCCAGTGTCACCTTAAAATAGATTTTCATTGGAATTATATGGTATGTTTTTATAATGACCACTAGATGGTAGCGATGTGCTACTTTTTTCCATTGCACATTTTGTTTTACTTAAATTAGCCATTTAATTGTGCACAATTTTCTTTTTCTTTATTCTTATAACTCCCTGTGCATCAGTATTAAACTGGGATTGGAATCTAAGAGACTAGGCAATCAATTCAGGTTCCCAAAAGCTACTCTTCATCCCCAGTGTATTTGCACTATGTAATCCACCTCAGCTGCACACTCATGTGTGAATAGGCAGGAATGCGAACAGACAGGAGGAAACAGCATCTGATATCAAGCAGGAAAGCGTTTTATGTGCTGAGCTAAAGATGGTGACTGGCTGGCTATTTCTCAATTCAGAATGCATACTGAGTATACTTCTAATGGAAAGCAAAGAGACTGGTAAGAGAGATTAACAGAACATTTTAGGATTTCTTGGGAAAATGTGTGATAAGTATGGAAGTAATTAGAAAGTCAGATGTTACTGTATATCACTATATATGCATAACATATGAAAAACCTAACTGGGCTACATTAAAAACAGCTTTTCTAATTTTTACATTAAAATCAGTTTCGTGTGAATGAATTTGGTGCTCTGGAAGTGATCACCGATGAAACAGAGATGGAAAGTGTTAAGAAGGCCTCAGCTACCACAACCTGGATGGTGCCAAATGTTCAAGAAGGTCAGAATTTTGATTTAATTGTTTTTGTACAATTATCACACAGTCATAGAAAAGTCAAGTTATTTATTTGTGTGGGTAAGAATACAGTTTATTTAAACTCAAACTCTTCAGTGCAGTCCATTAATTTCTAGTCATGCATGGGTCAGTTCAGAGAACTAACATGGTATAGTGGTTTGAATGTTGGACTAGGACTCCAGGAGACCAGTGTTTGAGTCATAGAAGCAAAACACATGGTCAGAAAGAAGTGGCTTCTGGCCGCTTTGGAGGTGTGCCAGTTAGATGATGCATGCTTCCAAAGCAGCCGGAAGCCACACCGAATTTGCACTCCAGTCTTTGAGCCAGAGCAAAAAGGACCTGGGATAATCCAGCTGCTAGAAGCTTGAGTCGGCCCTAGCAAGCACAGCCCGACTTGGGAGTAGGCCATGCAGTAGGCAGGGTTCGGACCAGAGTAGACTCGGGCTGCTCTTTCCTGCCTGCTTCCTTCAGCCTACGGATACCAAATGGGTAACCTTGAGCAAGTGACACTCTTTCAACCTCAAATGAAGGCAGTGGCAAACCTCCTCTGAATAAATTTCACAAGAAAATCCTAGGATAGGGTTACCATAATTTGGAATTGACTTTGGAAGCACTTAATAATAACAGTGAGTAATTTCTAAATAAATGGAATTTGCACAGGTTTGGGTGTACAAACTACATGTTATGATATCTTTAAAAAAACAACCCAGAGTAACATTATAATAATGCTGGGTGTATTCAGTAAACTTCAGGTCAATGATAAGTGGCAAAGGAGATGCTGCAGTTATGATCAAATTTTTCTTCCCTCCTATGTGATCTTTAAAGTTACAGAAAAACTGCTGTTGCTACCAGTCAAAGCTTTCCACCTAATGCAAACAGTAGCTGGTGTGTTAATCATATTTTCACCAGAACAGTAGTAGGATGGGAGTGGAGGGGTTTAATCCCTTTTTCTGCAAAATGTGGTTCCAAACCTGACCAGAGTGCCTGTTAATTGTTGTTTTGTCTTTAAATCACATTAAATTAAATAGCAATGAATCATCAGAATTCATATCAAAAGCTAGAGACTGCTTTGAGAATTATTGTTTGTATGCACCATGTAGATTACTGTTTGTTGACAAGTATAATTTACCATTCACAGGTCCATGGCATGGAATAGTAGTATAGGTTACTATTTGAAGAAAATGTGAAGATCATTTGTTGTTTTGGACCTCAGCTCCCAGAATCCCAGACTATTGGCCAAAATGGCTGTGGCTTATGAGAGATGAAGTCCAAAACACCTGCAGAATCAAAGTTTGGGAATCACTGATCTAAAGGAATGCTGAGAAAACAATTCTTCAGTTTGATTAAAATTCTGATTTTTCCAATATATGTATCATGATTACATGTTCGTGTGCCTTAGAAATCCCTTTAACTGCAAAGATAGCTGCTGCAAAGCCTTGAGCACTTTTTCATAGCAGTACAAATGGGCATAGGTGAAACTAGAAAAGGCTTGGGAAATATATATATCCTGTATTGGTGTATTTTGCTTGTTATACATGATATACAACTATGTCTGCTATTTTTCGCTTATACACAGTCCCAAAGACCCACTGCTCTTTCCACTATGTAGCCTTCTCAGAGAAGACAGATATACCATCAAAACTGAAGGAAGTAGATGGACTTCATTTCTGTGAAAATTGTTTTCACCCTGGAACCACGGTGGAATTTGTAGCTGGAGACAGAGCTTGCAACCCTAAGTGTGCCCATCAGATTAAAAACAGGTAACCATTGCTGTAAAATGTTCAAAATAATACGACAGCAAGTGTAAATACTGCTGCAATATAAGAAACATTGAGATAGCATGCGTGGAAAAAGCACCTTTCTTAGTGAAATCTGCTACTCTTAAAAATAGTCTATATTGTATCTTTAAAGTCTGTTTATCACTGTTTTAGCCTTACTCTGTAGAGGAGAGAAATAGTGATTGAAATCATTGAATGTTTGTTAAGTGCTTCATATGGTATGGTCATTTGCTGTACACCTCATGGAAACAATGTTTTTTCCAGTAATGGCCAGTTCTTGCTTAGGGACCACTTAAGTGCTAGGCATATCTAGTTAGAGGCAACTTCTTTTGTCCATTGTGATTAATGTCAGTAATGGACTGAATGAAGTTGAACAGATTGAAACATAATCCAGACAAGACAGAGGTGCTCCTGGTTAGTTGTAAGGCATATCAGGGAATAGGGGTTCAGCCTGAGCTGGAATCTCAGGTTCATAGCTTTGTCTAGATTTGAGTTCGTGTAACTTTGAAAGAGCATCCCTGGGTACTGTTCCATTTCTGGGCAATAGGAGACAGCCTTATCAGTGGTTACTCCTAGACCCATGTTGATGAACCTATAACATACATGCCAGAGATGGCACGCAAAGCCATTTTCCCTGGCACATAGCATGCGCCTGTTCCTCTTCCTCCTGGCTGTCCCAGGTCTTCAGCTGGGACAGGCGCAGGGGGAAGAAGTCTCACCCTGGAAGTCCTGCCCCCATAGGGTGGAAGTCGCACCCCAGAAGTCCCATCCCCCCAGAAGTCCTGCCTCCAGCATAGGTTAACACCAGGTGTCGGAAGACTGTTTAGTTTGGGCACTTGGTGCATAAAAGGTTCGTCATCATTGTCCTAGACTGTGGACCTCTCTTCCATGGTAGGTCCAGTTAGCCTGCTCCCTGCTTTCTTTCCACCAGCAGGTTAAGACCTTTTTTATTTAGGTTGGCCTTTGACCAAAAAGGTAGTCAGAGTAGTGTACTTTGTTTTTACTTTTTATGTTTTAATTATATGGAAGGCAGAAAGGAAGAAAATAAAGACAAAGGGCCTTTACAGACTGCCAGAAATAATCCAGCTTGAGACTGCTTTAACTGTCCTGGCTCAATGCTAGGGAATTATGGGAATTGTAGTTTTTTCTGAGACATTGAGTCTTCTCTGTCAGAGAGCTCTGGTGCCACAATAAACTACAGTCCCCATGCTTCCCTAGCACTGAGCCAGGACAGTTAAAGTGGCCTCAAGGTGAATTATTTCTGGCAGTCAGTAAAGGCCCAAAGACAGGAATGGAACTTTACTTCAGAAAGCAGACAAGAAGAATAAGGACCAGATAACAAAGGCGAAAAGATCCCAGATGGTTACCACACAGAGTTCCTCTGAGGACATTAAAGTCTTCCTGACCAGCAGTGAAAGTGAGACTGAAGATTTAACTCCGCTAGCCTGCCAGAGAGCGGCTGCAGAAAGACCGCTTAAAGCCTTAGGAGCATCAGGAAAGCAGAAGGAGGCTGAAAATAAGGAGAAAGATCATTGTACCTCAAAGGTAATGGAAACAGCTGCTGTGGTTGGGGAGAAACACAAACAGCTACTTGCGGCCCCCATCTTGAAGAGCGTAGTTCCAGCAAGATGGGAGTGGCTACCTCCGAATGGAGTGTCGCCTCCTGCACATGCGCAATGGACTTGGAAATGGAGGCAGCTATGGCTAAGCACACAGGCACAAAGGAGAAGTCGGCTGATTTCCTCAGAAAGGAGGTGCGAGCTGGTTCTGGCCATGAGGAGGCTAAGTCCTCAGTAGAGGAGGCTGCAGAACTCCAGGTAGCTGCGTGTGACCTAGGCAGGAAAGAGCACGCTAGTTCAGCATATACTAGCCTCGAAGGTTCCAAATCCTCAACAGAAGAGGCTGCAGAACTCCAGACAGCCACGCATGACCAAGGCAGGAAGGCGCACACTGGCTCTGCATATACTGGATATACAACCCAATCAGACCATAATGATGGTTCTGAAGAGAATGAAAACTATAATGGACTACCAAAGTTACTAAAATAATCTAATATAACTAATTTATGGAAAAAACTGTATGATGAAATGCCTGCTTTATTCCAGCAGGAGGTTGAAATGGAGGAAGAGGAGAAAATTGAGCAATTTCCACTAACTAACACAATTAGGCAGATTATTAATGAAGACCTACACTCCATATTGAAAGCTTAACAGGAGCAAGGAGAAATGTCACAACAAGTTAATGCCCCACATATACAACAAAAAGATAAAAGCAATAAAAGCAATATCATGAATGAGTTGTGGTGTAACTTTAAAGACATCAAACAAAATAATGAAAACAAGGACAAGTCTGAAACCAGAGAAAATAGGAAAAGAAGTTTACATGATGAGGATTCAGTTCCACATAAGTGTACAAAGAAAACATATTCATCTTGAGGATAGGGACTTGGACCAAACGTCACAGTATGACAAAGTAACAGATAATATAGATGACATGATAACAGATTCATCAGATCAGGATGACAATGATGAATTAGATTCAGGCATTTTAAACATCTAAAACGTTTTATAAGAACTCTAGGGTTAGGCTTGGAGTCACAAGAAAAAGAAGTGCATGATAATAAACAAAAAAATTGCATCTGTAATTAAATTGCATATGTAATTAAAAAGTAACAACCACAGAGTAATGCTATGCCACTGCTAGAATTATTTAAAGATCTAATTCAAAATGAATGGGCATTGTCTTTATCATCACGCAAATTATTGGGATTAGCCAATGAGATATATTCATTGATAATGCAGAATTTCTGAAGACCCCCAATAGCAGTGCTAGTGTCAGGTGCCATAGTCCCTAAGGAAGAGGGCACTGTTGAAGCAACCAGATGAGCAAAGAGCAGAAAATGCTTTGAAAAAAGCTCACAACTTCTCTGCTCAAGCAATAATAGTACAACAACATCCTCAATGTTTGTGAGGGCTGCAATTCTTTGGATAAGAGAATTGATTTCTATTGAGGAAATACATGAAAGTAGCTTAAATAAGCCATTACAAAGGATCCAAAAGGCTTTGGAATACATTGCTGATGCATGACATGATGCAGTGGCATTCATGGCAAGAGGCATGATGGCAACAGCCATTGCGAGATGTTCCCTATGGCTATGGCATTGGGAAGCGGATCAAAAGTCTAGAAATAATCTAGCTTTTGTTCCATTTAAAGGAGAACTGGTGTTTGGAGAAACAATGTTAGAGAAGGTCTTGGTAGATAATACTCATACAAAACAGGTGATGCCTACTATTCAAACAAAAAAACAAGACGAGGTTTTTTTTTGGAGGAGGAAATTACTCCTTTCGAGGAAATGGAGCCACACGAAAGTCTAATGAAAACAGATGGCAGAGATAATGGCCCAGAGCCAGAGATGCGAATGGAAGACAACACTATTTCTTTAAATAACAACAGAATAGGAGTGAAAGACAATGTCAGAAAAAAAGGGAGACAACAATATTTATTGATAATTCAATAATACTGGTGGGAGGACATCTTTTAATGTACAACATATTATGGAGAGAAATAACGTCTGATCAATGGGTTCTGCAAATGGTAAATTGTGGATACAAAATAGCATTCAGAAAGTATCCAATAAACACACATAATCTCACCGGTATATATATATATATATATAAAAAACCCAGAAAACACAAGACCACAATAATACAAGAAATTTGACATTTATTGCAGATCGAGACCATAGAACAGGTACCAAAATTGCAACAAGGAACAGGAATTTAGTCAAGATTCTTCACTGTACCAAAATCAAATGGGAAATACTGTCCCGTTCTTAATCTGAAATATTTAAACAAGTATGTAAAATATTACAGATTCAAAATGGAAATGTTGAACACAATAAAAGAAATTTTAAATTTGGAAGATTGGATGGTGTTGATAGACTTGAAAGAATCTTACCTTCATTTGCCCATGGCCATCAGACAAGAGATATCTACGTTTTCAATACCAAAAACATCATTATCAGTTCAAGGTTCTTCCCTTTGGATTAGCATCAGCTTCCAGGGTTTTTACAAAGATCTTGATACCCATGATAGCTTACCTGAAGATATTTTACTAAAATAGACGATATTTTAGTAAAGTCAAGTACAAAGGTTCAACTACAAGAAGATCTTAAATATACAATTCATATCTTAAATATACAATTCATTATACAATGTATAATGGCTTCCTTATACATTACAAAAAGAGTCAATTAATACCAACTACTTTTTTGACACATTTAGAAGCAGTGATAAATACCAACACAGGATACAGCACACTATCAGACAAAAGAAAACAAAAACTAAAGAAAGCAGTACTGCCTGTTCTACAGAAAGACAAGATGCAATTATGAAGTTAGCAGAAGTAATGGGAACATTAATATTTTTCATACAGTTAGTTCCTTGGGGACAACATCACTGCAGGGCATTGCAAACATTGCTGGTTCCTCATCAGAAGAGCATAGCCAGGAGATTGAGATATCTTGTAAGCATACCAGCAACAGTGAAGCAACAGATGTTATGGTGGATAACGACAGCCAAAATAGACAAAGGAGTACTGTTGAAGGCTCCACACTATATACAGATAACGACAGATGTGAGTGTCTCTGGATGGGGAGCACATTTGGAACAGATGAAAGCACAAGGGGTAGGCAACCTTTTTGAGCCGGGGGCCGAGTTGCTGTCCCTCAGACAGTTGGGGGACAGAAGCACAAAATAATAATAATAATAAATATGCATGCACACTCTCAGCCACAGAAAAGCCATGGCAAAAACCCTGTGGAGATTTTGCCAAGAAAACCCCAAGAACAAGTAATAACAATAATCAATATCATCATGGCGGGTGGTAGCGGTGGCAGGACCGGCCTGGGGCCGGTCCAAAGGCCTCGGAGGGGGCGCATCCGGTCCCCGGGCCTTAGGTTGCCTACCCCTGCACAAGGGAAAAGGACAAAGATGGACAAAAAACACAACATCAGTTACTTGGAATTGAAAGCAGTAAGACTGGATCTAATCACATTTATAAGGCATGTACAGGGATGTCATGTGCAAGTGAGAACAGACAGCATGACAGTGAGAGCATATATAATGAAGCAAGGAGGTTTCCATTCAAAACCATTGGTGAAGGAGTCAAATCTGCTGTTCATTTGAGCAGAAAAACATCTGAAATCACTGACAGCAATTTATCTGAAAGGAACATGCAATATGAAAGCAGATTACTTGAGCAAGAACAAGATACATCCAGGCAAATGGGAGCTACCAGAGGTATTTCACAAACTTCAGGAGAAATGGGGCACATTCTCAATAGATCTATTTGCAATAGCAAAGAATGCAAATTTACAACGGTTTTATTCATTAGACAGAAGCACGAAGGCAACAGCAAACAATGCTTTAATGATGAACTGGCCCAAAGGGTGTCATTATGTATTCCCACCCATTCCAATAATCCCAAGGGTTCTAAACAAGATATAGTAACAAAGAACAACAGTGGTAATAACACCTTATTGGCCCAGGAGACCTTGGTTCCCTCAACTTCTTCAGATGTTATAGATCCTCTGTACAAGTTGCCTTAACAGGCCAGATCTTTTAATACAGGGTCTAGTTGTTCACCCAAATCCAGGTTGGCTCAATTTGACAGCTTGAAAATTGAGTGCCTAAAGTTAAGACAAAAAGGATATTCTGAAGAGGTAGTGAAGACAATCATGGCTTCACACAGAGAATCCACGGCATCGATATACTCTAGAACCTGGAAAACATTTGGGAAATGGTGTTTAGACAGGAATATACAATATGTAGAGGTTCAGATTGAACACATGCTGCAATTTTTACAGGATGGTTTACAGAAAGATTTAAAACCAAAAACATTGCGAAGGCAGGTATGAGCACTATCTACAATTCTAGAATTTTATGGTATACCTTTGTCAGGTCAGCAGCATATAAAAAGTTTCTTAAGGGGAGCTACTTTGAACTCTACCCCTATCAGACATAGATTCCCATCATGGGATTTGAGTCTAGTGTTAATAAAATCACCTTTGAACCTTTAACTGAGGGAACATTAAGAATGTTGACTTAAAAGTAAGTTTTTCTTCTTGCAATAACATCAGCATGAAGAATATCAGAATTATCAGCGTTATAAATAAACTTGAATTACTGTAGAATTGAGGAACATAGAGTAGTATTAACAATGGATCTATCATTTTTGCCAAAATGTCCATACAGATGGATGGTGCCGGAAGTACTGTATCTTCCAAACTTTTGCCCTAATCCACAACTTCTGGAGGAGAAACAGTGGTATACTGTTTAGATGTAAAACGAGCTTTAAAGGTATATATAAAGAGAACAAGGTCATTTAGAAAATCAGAATCTTTATTTGTGTCTTACAATGCTAGAAATATAGGACAAACAGTTATTGGAAGGTGGATTAAAGCATGTATCTTCCTCTGTGATGAAATGGACAAAAAACAAGACCAAGTTACATTTGGCCACGTTCAACAAGGTCAATGGTAATTTAATCTGCATATTCTGTGTCTGGATCCTTACCTGAAGTATGTGAAGCTGCTGAATGGGAAGACCTATCAACATTTATAAGACACTATAAAATTGACAAATACCATTCAGCAAAGGTGACTTTTGGCAGAACTGTTTTACAGTCTGTCATTTCAAGATAATTATCCCACCCAGAACAAAGGGTTTAGGTATATTCCAGCTGTAGTGGATTGCTCCTCCGGCCATCTTGTGAATGATGGATTAGACTTACCGTGAATGTTCATTCAGAGATGGCCAGAGGACCAATCCACACTCGCCCTAAAAATAAAAAATAATAATAATTAGATAGGGCAACATAAATGTGGAGGGCCCACTGAAATCTTCATTTTAACAAAAAGATGTTAACTAAATAAATATAACTATATAAAAAAAACTTGCTGAGGAAGCAGGAGTTCAACAGAAAGTAACTGAAAAGAATTTAGAATTCCTGCAGACCCAGTTGGCACAAGGAAAACCCAATTATAGTGGATTGGTCTCCGGCCATCTCTGAATGAACATTCACGGTAAATCTAATCCATCAATCTCCATTCTGTCCACCCTATTCTATAGAATATCTCATATTTTTAGCACATATGATGGCTTTTCTTGACTTGTATTTAAATGTATTTAAATGTATTTAAATTTCAGTTCTTGAAAGTCATTTTTTTTTTACAATGGGAGAAATTAATGTTTCTGTAATTCTCTTTCTAGAGAGCAAAAGGAAGACAAAAACATAACAGAATTCAATGATGAAGACTCTTCTAAGAGTGATCAGAAAAGGAAAACCAAATTGCCTCCAAAGACAGAATGTATGGAAGACAGAAACAAAAAGGATAAGGAAACAACAGTTAGTATGGTTCATCTAACAGGTTTATAGGTTAAAGTATTTGCAGTTGCAACTGGATTTTTTAAAAAAGTTCTGTAGTTAACATACATTTGTACATTTTGAATGCTTCTCTCCTTTTTGAAGAATATCATGAAATATTTAATTTTAGAACAAACAAAATGTAAATAAAATTCCATCATCTAATTTGTAGTTAACTACTCGCAGTCAGTTTCCCAATGAAATTATGTCCACACTTGATATAACCTTACTTCCTGTGATTAAGAGTGGTGATGTGCTAGGGAGAGAAGCACTCAAAAGAAGCTTCATACTTCATTGATTTGCATGCAAACTAATTTTAAGGTCTAAATTTTTAAAAAGAATGTCTGAAGTAAGGCTTAAATTAAATTGCAGAGTTTGTCTTTGATCCTAACTTAATATTTTATTTCCCACCCCATCAACCACAGACTCGGGTATCATATATCCAAGGAGTCGATTGCAACATTTTCTGGTAGTAGTTTCCTTGCATTTATAAACTGTAAGGTGCTTAAAAGCCTGGGTAATACAGACTACATTAAAAAATAGAAAGGCCTCATCCCGTTATATTTAGGGGGGAAGCAGACGGGCGGCCCTGGGCCACCCCCGAAAGCGGAGGATCAAGGCCGAAGCTGCCGGACACCTCAGCCTCGATCCTCCCTTTTGCTGCCTGCGAAAGAAGCGCTAAAATAGTGCTCCTTCCACAAGCCGCAAAAGGAGCGCCCCAAGAGGCGTGGCGCTCCTCTTTGGCGTCTCTTCCGGCTCAGCATGTCCGGATGCTGAGCCAGAAGGACATCATCAGAGCACACATCGTGGACGGGCCGTCGCTCCAATGACATCCTCAGGAGGGGGGATGGGGTGTCCAGCGTCCGGCTGCCCCTCCCCTTCCCTGCATCCCCCCCTTAGTTATATTTATTTAGTTAACATCTTTTTGTTAAAATGGACCAAAATTAGACATTTATGTTTTGGAAATAGTGAATGAAGATTTCAGTGGACCCTCCATGTTCACGGGGGTTGGGGTACAGGACCCCCATGAAAGTGGAAAAACCACAAATAAAAAAACACTGGCTTTTTACCTGAGGGAATACCTTTCTAGGAATCTCTAAGTCCTCCAGCAGAAGTCTGTGGTCAACATCTGCCAGAAGCTGACTGTAGAATTGTGCTAGAGGACCTACAAATGCCTAGAAAAGTGTTATCTCTAGGACCTTCAGCATGACTTCTGTTGGGATTTGTAACCTAAGTTCAAATGTCCAGATGTGGAAAGTGACAAAGGGTACTACAGGCCACTTTACACTTTACAGCTTGCTAGCTGGGAAAGTTGTCTGCAGCTGGGATACAAAACAACATAGCAGTGTCCAAGGTCAGGATGTGCCAAACAGCACGTAGACCAAGTGTAAACACATTATGTCATCATGTTTGGGGGGACAACATTTTAAGTGACACAGGAAGAAAGTCACAGGAAGAGGCTGGATTTAGTGGTCGCATGGCAAATGTATATAAATAACAGAGACCACATTGTTGTTGTGTGTGGGTTGTCGTTGGTCGGTGATGAGTGTAAATAGTTTTCTCTGTACATATTGCAACTGAAGAATAAAATGTGCCTCTTTGGAGTTAACCTGGCTTCAGTCCGTTTCATCGGAGGCTGGGAGGATGCATTCCAGCTCCAAGGTCACTGGGTGTTCTTCTCTGCGAAGTGAAGATAGCTTCCGAATTACTTTGTCTGCGCACTTAGTGCTGAACAACGTAGTGCTGAACAACGTTGACCATAGAGTCACGCTGGAGGACCTAGACATTCCTAGAGAGAACATATTAATCAAATCTGTGAATGATCAAATCTGCAAAAGTCAAAGCCACAAAGGAGGAGGGTCGACTGTATATTCCATGAGTGGTCTTTGTGGAAACCACTTATTTCAAGAGCTACGGCATTATTATTATATTTACTCCGTACAGCTTTTTTTTTTTGTTTGTAAGTGCATAGATCTTTAAGACTGTACTCTTTAAAACTGATCTGGTAGATGTGAACTCCATGGGACCTATTTTAGAATAAACATACATAGAGTGACATTTTACAGATTATGTGAGACAAGCCAATTAGTCATGAAGGATTTTAAAAGGTTTAGAAAATCTTCTTTGTAAAGTTATTTAAATGATTATTTATACTTCAATTTTGTGATTTAGGAGGAGAACCCTGAAGGAAGGATACTCAGAGTCTCTCAGAGAGCCACACGGAAGAGGAAAAGAGAGATGGCAGTTTTAAAAGAGAGTAAGTCAGTATATGAGTAAGTTAATATAATTTCAGTGTTAAGTTTTCATCACTTTCTCAGAGGCCCATTACTTATCTTATGAAAGCAAACAATGGCATTATGTACAGGAAAGTTTTTGTATTTTGCAAAGTAAAGGCCTGCAAAGCATTGCTCTCCAAGTACTTCTATTTTATTATTTGACTGAATAACTTCTTATATGCTCTAGCTTTGTTATACCATTCCACAGGGAAGTATTCAGTATAAATGAGATAAAGATAATTAAATCTTTTGAATGCAAGCAATTTATGTTAGCATATGTAAAGGTCATACTGATAGTGTTTGAAAGGAGACCTTTCAAAAACAACAAGGAGACCTTGCTTGGGTCCCCTGGGCCGGGTAGGGAGGGGTAATTTCAAATCTGAAATATATGCCAAAGTCAAGAAGAATAAAGACAATCAGTAATTAAACAAAAAATGAGATACAGTCGCCCCTGCATATCCTCAGATTCTGCATTCACAGATTTAACCATCCACAACTTTAAAATATTCTTTAAAACCCCAAAAAGCAAACCTTTATTTTGCAATTTTATATAATTGCTACCATTTTACTATCCAACTGTATATAATGGGGGATTTTTGTATCCATGGTGTGAGGCTGGAACCATATCAAGGAGCCACTCACTGTACATGAAGTAGTAGAGAAGATACATTGCATTAATAGCAGAGGAGATATTTGAAGGGGAAAATATGATTAGGAAGTATTGCTTAGTTGAATAGCTGCTTGGTGTGATAGGTAAGCAAGAGAAAGTTCTCTTTAATACAGCAGCATTAAGATCAACGATAAATCAGATCATTGATATAATAAGTAGTTAGTGCAGCTACTACCATACCTTATATAAAAATATCACTTGCCTAAATTACTTGCAAAGCTGTGATACTGTCTAATTTATTTAAACTATTTAATTTGTAATTCCAGCTTTAATGTCAAAGGCAAAGAAAGCATGGACTTGGCCTTCATATCTGGAAGAAGAGAAGGCTATAGCTGCACCTCCTAAGATTTTTAAAGAGGTATGCTGTTTCCTGAAGTTCTAACAGACTGCTTCTTGCATGTAGCCTGGATCATGTATTGTGCCAGTTGCTCATCAGAATCAGAGGTAGAAATCATGTGACCCTATACATATTGTTTTACTGCAAACTCCATCAGTCCAAGCATAGCAGTGGTAAAGAATGCTGTGAGTTGCAGTCCAGCAACATGTGGAGGGCCACATGATTCCTGCCCCAGTCTAAATAGAAGGCGTTGTATTGGGGGGGAATGGATATTAATCTCATGGCCATCTTGTTACTTACCTTCCTTATGAAACTTGATCACAGCTATCATTGGATTGCACTGATTTAACCAGAGCTGGCAAGTTTTCCCTCTGCTTCATACCACCCCATCCCTTGCACTCTAAAACCTTTTCCAGAAGGCTGGGAGGCCCTCTGAGCCATTTGTCATGATTGAGGGATGCAGCAGTACAAAGGGGATGAAAGTACCAATATCATTAGTGCTGGACACCAAAGTACATTGTTGGAGCCTTGTAATGTTTTATGTGGGAAAAGCCAAAGTGTTTTTTGGATTAGTGTGTGTTGAACTGTTCTTATGACTTGCTCAGAGCAGGTCTTGCAAGATGTCATTCTCTCCTAGATAACTGTAGAAGAGACAAGGCCTTGGAGGTGGTAGCATGACTATGGCATGACCTTGCTGCTGAATTGTACTTCATCTTTTCTCTGTAGCTGTTTAAGGGGGGTTGCAGACTGCCAGAAATAGTGTGAATTCAGTCCACTTTTAGGGTTAGGGTTAGAGTTAGGGAACCATGGGAACTGTATTTTATTGTGGCATCAGAGTTGTCTGACAGAGAAGGCTCAATGTCTCAGAAAAATAACAGTTCCCATGATTCCCTAGCACTAACCCTAACCCTAAAAGTGGACTGAATTCACACTATTTCTGGCAGTCTGCAACCCCCCTAAGTCAGCAACAGAAAACTGATTTGTTTCAATAGATTTTTAAAGATTGGTTTCACATATGTTGCTGCATGAGCTTTTAATGTGTTTTATTATATATGGTGATGGAATTGCTGTTTTGAACTTAAAATTGCTTAATGTTGTTATTTGTCTTATTTCACTGATATTTATTTTTGTGTCCCATGAAAGAGGAAGAGTAGAAGATAAACAGTTGTTGTTCTTGCATGTAATCTGGAAAAAGCAGATGTGGAATTGTCTTGCATGTCTCTGATAAGTGGTTCTGCCATTTACATGATGGGGATCTTGTTAGGATATGAATGGGATATATAGTCAAAGGTGAAATGTAAAGATGTGTGTGTGTGTCTGTAATTTTCCACTTGAGAACAGTTTTCTAGACAAGGCACAAACAATATTTAGAGAAACAGGGTGAATCAACGCCAGGTGGTAACAGAGACATCAACAATGTACTTTCCCAGTGATAGAACTAATAGAACCAGACTTTGTTATGGTTAACAAATAATAACAATTATATGTAAACATCGTTAGCTTGGGAAAGTTATTCACGTGGTGGATGATGGACAACAAGAGGCTGGGTTGGCATACATCATACAGACATTATCCAATTAACATAAAGTTAACACCTAGAAGGTGGAGTATGGGATGGGCCTAGAGAGTCCTTTGTCTAAAGAATTGTTTATTGTTCAAGATGTGAGGGTGTGTGGCTGGATGTTGCAACAAGGTGGATACTAATGCTTTTGGGATTGTTAAAGATGTAATCTTGTATGGCTGAACTGGACAAGTTCATCACAATGGATTTTACTTAGTTATCTTATTTTTACTTTTTATATACATTAATAAAGCTATGTTTTTAGACTTTACAATGTGTCTTCTTGACTGAAGAAGACAGGATTGCCTGGAGAAGAGAAGCTGAGCCAGTTGATGGCAAATCTACACAGTGGCTGTGGATCACAGCAGCCAGCTTGTCCTGAAGACTCTGCTGGGTGCCAAAGGGCATACTACAACACTCATCATCCACACACCAACAAGGGTTATGGGGCCCAGTTATGGCTTTTCTGCCAGTTATGGCCTGTTTTTGCCAGAAATGGCTAGTCTGCCAGTTAAGACTGTTTTTGCCAAAAGAGTGGCTTGTTTGCCAGAGGTGGCTGGTCTGCCAGAGGACAAAGAGGACAAATGTCCAGGAGGACAAAAGCCCAAGAGTCCAGATGACATGTTTACAATGTGGCCAAGAGGCAAGTATTGCCTATCCACGACTTCAGCTGTGCCAGGACAAGTGAAACCATGCTTCAGCGGTTGCTGGGAAAAGCAGAGGTGGCTTCAAATCTTCAGATGTAAGTAAAAGTTTACTGCTAAGCTGTTTCTGCCGGATGGCAGAGTCCAGAACTCTTTAAAGACAGGTTGTCTGAGGACTCCACTCTTTAAACAATAAGATACAGAAAAAAAAATCAAAGGCTAAAAATGCTGAGAATACTGCGGGTTTAATGCAGTGAAATTTTTTGTTTTTGTTCAAGCTACAAAAGACTTTGTTAAAGGCCATTTTGTTTGATATGAAAGCAGCTGGGGCTTGAGTCACAGAATACATGTTGCAATGTATGCAGTTTAAAATGCAGCATGATTGCTGGACACAGGCGGTTGCCTAAGCCAAGAGAACTCATTCTGTTACCCCTCTCTGAGTTACAGTTAAAGTTTTGGGAGAGGATGTTTCTTCAGCCAAAGGTTTTGGGAACTGAAGAAAAGAATGAATGATTTCTACACAACTTTGTCATAAATGCTGTAGTCAAAGGACTTTACAGTTCTTGGAGGAAAATACAAAAATCCCTGGTGGGGGTGAAATTTTACACAGTGTCCAATGCTGTGTGGGGCTATAGCAGGTTTACTAAGATGCCTGAAGTTCAAAGGATGCAACGGTGTTGCTAAATGCCAAAAGTTTTGCTGGAGGCCTGAGGTTCCAAAAGATGGAAATCTGTTAAGCCAAGCGGTTTGCTTGAAGAGGCCAGAAAATGTCAAAAAAAAAAAAAAAAGCAGTTTGCTTGAAAAAGCCAAAATGTAGGCTTGGGAGAAAGCCTAGGACAGCATCTTGAAGTCAAGATATGCGTCCTGAAAAAAAAAAGAGAGCTGATGCACGGAGTGCGAATCGATGTTTTTACTGCCGGCAAAGCAAGAGTTTTAAAAACGACAATGCAAGGATGTTTGCTACAATCAACAATCTATCTACAACCCAGAGACATTGGGAGAAACAGAGAAGCTACAAGCTGTTTTACAGAGCTGTGACTGTGATTCAAACAGGTGAAACCTGAGGACAAAAGTCTATATATTCTGGGACATATGTTACAGTTTTGCTGAAAAATAAAGAGATCCTCCAATCTTAAAGATGTTTATTTAGCTGATGGAGGGATAAGAGATGTTAAAAAAAAAGAAATTGAGAAATGTCTACATGCCAAGTTTTGGTGAGAAAAGTTTGAAAATGTTTTATGTATACCTGTTTTACAAAAGGTGTTTAGTTGGTGTGACACTGAGCTTTGTGGGAGATAAATATAAAATCACCCCGGCTGGGGAGGTGTGTACAAAAGCTATAAAAAAAAATATGTATTTTATACAAAGTGAGACAAATGCTTAAATATACAGGTGGAAAATGAATCATTGCATTCTGGTTATACACATCAATATTGAATTCTAGAAAACATAAGATTTGATAGCTTGTTAAGCTGGTGAGATATAGATCCTAAATTTTTTTTTTAAAAAAATGTTTTATTATACAAATGATTTGGGAGATGTTTGGTTTGCCACAGAGTAAAAAGTCAAGGTTTTTCCTGTGACAAAACCGGAACAAGTAAATTACAAAAATGACCTGTTGAGGTTGGTTTAAGCTGTTAAACAAAAGGGACAAATGTGTGTTATTAGGTGACAACAATTATTTTCTTAGTGATTATGGATAGATTTTCCAGAGGTTTTATATGTCAGAGTTTTAAGACAGAGATGTGATACAATTAAAAGTTTTTAACAATGGATAAATGTAAAAAAAAAAATTAATTACAAAGGGTCTTTGCTCACAGACCGGAGAGAAAAAAAAATTTTTGGCTCACAGTTTGAGAAACTAGCTGAAAAAAAAAAATCTAACATTGTTACACATGTTATGTGGGGATCCACTGAATTTAAAATATTTAACAGGTTTTAGACAATATACAAAGATATATGTGCTAGCATGTTTTAAAAGAAAAATTAAACCAAAGTGTCAAGATGGTGTTATAAAATATTCAAAAATAACAGTTAGAGATTTCACCTTGATGGTGGGAAAAAGTTTTAATGTTTAAAAAATAACAATTGTGAAAAACATTCAAGTTTTGATTGGGAGTTCCTACATGACAGGGGGTTAGACTAGATGCCCTTATGGTCTTTTCCAACTTTATGATTCTAAGTTGAAAAAAAGATACATTCAAACAAGAGGTTTTACTAAAGATGAGACAGTTTAAAACACACAAGTGTCAAGAAATGGAGGGACACACAACACACAAAAGATAGACAAACATTAATCTTTTAAAAGTGAGAAAAACACTTTAGATCAGACAATACAGACAAGATCATTAAAAGGTAGATTGACAAAAAAAAAAAAACAAAGGACACACAAGTCCAGAAATGATACATGTTATGTCAAAAAAAATTAATAGAGAGTGAAAACAACACACAAGTTTATTATACACAGGACAAGAGTTTATACATAAGTGGCTGGTGAGCCAGAGAGTTTCAAAGAGAGTTTTAAGGAGTTTCAGACAGTGTTAAGGAGTTTCAGGGAGTTTCAGAGGTTTTAAAAGTTATAAAAGGTTTTTTCCTGTTGAGAGAGGGAGAATGATACACTGCAGTGCAGCAAAAAGTTTAAGTGTTTAAAATTGACAAAGAGATGTTTAAAATGTGGTTGATAGACCTAAAAAAAACAAAAATCACAAGGTAAATAGATATACAAAATAAAAGATGCCTGATGACAAATAAAAATACAAAGCTAGGTTAATAACAAAAGGATTTGTTCAACAAAGGTTTAAAAACATTGATAAAACAGTCTGAGGCTGAGAGCTTGTGACTAAAATAAGCTTTTAACAATAAGGAGGGGCTAATAAGTTCAACATTTTGGTTTTGAGATTGCTTGTTTAAATGCTGATGTGTTAACACAAAAAAATGACAGCTTTGGTTGTTTAGATTTGAGAGATTTAAAAAAAAATAAGTTGTCTAGAGAGATTTAGTATCAAAAGTTTTAATTTTTTGAGATTTTATTTTTAAAGTTACTGGACTGCTAATAAAATGTGTTTAGTGAGTCAACATAAAAAGAGTTTAAAAAGTGTGATTTACAAAGTACAGAGGTGGTGACAAGTTTAAAGTCAATAGGTTTTGTTTAAAATAAAGTTATAAGAGGTTTTAAATATCCAAATACATAAAAAAGGCTTTATAAAGGTTTGATGTTTATAGTTGACAATAATAGATTATAATTTTGTTGTTATAGGTGTTTAAGAAAACAATTGTTTTAAGATAATAAATTAGACAACAATAGAACATTTAATAAGTTGTTTTTTTTAAAAAAAATAGAGGCTTGTGATTTAAAATAGCCACATTAAAATAAGAGTGTTTTATAGATAGTTCATTTGCTTTAAAGTTATGTGATATGATAGTCAGTTTAAAGATTGTTGTTTAAATATAGACAAGCTTAATAGTTTGATAGATTAAAAATAAGGATATATAGTTATAAGTGTTGATAGAGTTTTAAGTGCTGATAAGACAAATATATATAACATTAAATGAGATAAAATAGATTAAACAGTTATAAGATTTAAATTGTGAGTTGTCAGTTGTGATATATAAAGATTCACAGACATACATTTTTATGACAAAAGCAAAGGTGTTAAAAATGTTAAAAATATAGGTCAAGATATGTTAGAGTTTTGTAACAAAATGCTAGGGAGAGCTGGTTTAAAATAAAATTGTGTGCCTAGAGTTTAAAGCCAAGCCACAACACTATAGATATATTAACAAAGGTTTTAGAGATAAAACAACATTTAACAATTATTATAACAGGTTGAGTTGTTACTTTAGATATATAGAGTCAAACATTGTGATTAGATGGTTTTAATAACAACAACAAAATAATTCTCACACATCTATACATTTCAGGAGGGGATTGTTAGGATATGAATGGGATATATAGTCAAAGGTGAAATGTAAAGATGTGTGTGTGTGTCTGTAATTTTCCACTTGAGAACAGTTTTCTAGACAAGGCACAAACAATATTTAGAGAAACAGGGTGAATCAACGCCAGGTGGTAACAGAGACATCAACAATGTACTTTCCCAGTGATAGAACTAATAGAACCAGACTTTGTTATGGTTAACAAATAATAACAATTATATGTAAACATCGTTAGCTTGGGAAAGTTACTCACGTGGTGGACGATGGACAGCAAGAGGCTGGGTTAACATACATCATACAGACATTATCCAATTAACATAAAGTTAACACCTAGAAGGTGGAGTATGGGATGGGCCTAGAGAGTCCTTTGTCTAAAGAATTGTTTATTGTTCAAGATGTGAGGGTGTGTGGCTGGATGCTGCAACAAGGTGGATCCTAATGCTTTTGGGATTGTTAAAGATGTAATCTTGTATGGCTGAACTGGACAAGTTCATCACAATGGATTTTACTTAGTTATCTTATTTTTACTTTTTATATGCATTAATAAAGCTATGCTTTTGGACTTTACAATGTGTCTTCTTGACTGAGGAAGACAGGATTGCCTGGAGAAGAGAAGCTGAGCCAGTTGATGGCAAATCAACACAGTGGCTGTGGATCACAGCAGCCAGCTTGTCCTGAAGACTCTGCTGGGTGCCAAAGGGCATACTACAACACTCATCATCCACACACCAACAGATCTTGCATGCAGAGACTGCATCCTCCCTCTTCATTATCAAAACATGCGTCTTCCTTGTCATATAGTTATGGCATCCAAGTGGTGAAACATAACATGTGCATGTGACTTGTGTGTTGTTGTTGTAGCCAATGCCAGGAACACAAGTGTCCAGCTGGCCAATCAGGAGGCAGCTGAGGGCCAACCAATAGGATTCAAGTTGGGAGTACTTTAAAAAGTCCCGGCTGACAGTTGGAGGGGGTTGTTGGAATTTGACGGTTGAACAGAGTTAAGCCAGAAAGAGGACTGTGTTTTGAGGAGTTCCTGAGGGGACTGTAATTTTGGTAGTTGAAACACATACAGAACTCTGGAGAAGGGAGTTGCTGGTGTGTTATCTCCTCAGAGAGATTGCTAGCCTGTGTGGCTACAATATTACAAGTGATTTGGAAACAAATATTGTTATATGTAACCAAGCAAGACTACAGTAACAAGCCATGATACAAGTTATAGTTATTCCATGCTGTTTTTAAAATAAACTTTTATTCTTGTTTAAACATCACTAGGCCTATGTTTTTAGAACAAACCACACTACTAATATTTTTTTAAAGTTTGGTGTGGGACATCATACAAAGAATAGTGTGGGTCCTTTACACACAATTTAGTGGCAGGTGTGAGATAACGAGTTACCACAGGACTGCCATACAGAAAGTCAGTGCTTAAGGATAAAGGTGGCAGGAGTGTGCGCCACATGGCCACTAAGGGGGATGCAGACGGGTGGCGGATTGGGGCCCAATCCTTTCGCCACCTGGGAAAGGAGCGCTAAAATAGCACTCCTACCACAAGCCGTGAAAGGTGTACCCGAAGAGCCGCCATGCAGCTCTTTTGCACCTCTTCTGGCTCAGCGTGTCCGGACGCTGAGCCGGAAGGACGTTATTGGCGTGCCCGCCATGTGCAACAGCAGGCGCTCTGATTATGTCCTTGGGAAGGGGTTGGGGCGCCCGGCATGTGGCTGCCCCTCCCCTTCCCTGCCTCCAAGATAGTGCTTTGCTTTGCGCCATCTGCAGAGGCTGTTAATCTGTAATTTATAGAAGTAGCCATTTGGCCTGTAACAGAACAGATGCAGGAATAAGCTGTTTAAATAGCTCAGAACAGAAGGTTTTCATCTCCTGGGTAGCATGTAGCCACAATAGCTTTATAATAATAGTTAAAATATATTTATTTAAATAAAGGAAGTAGGCCTATCATTTTGCAAGACATTCAAGCAATGTAGATTTTCTGTGCAACTCATTATAGCAATTTCTGTACATAATTTAGTTCCCAAATTATACTCTTTATGTACAACCATTTTATTTTTCTTTCATACACATCTGTTCATAGTGCTAGTCTAATTCACATACAGGTGGTATAGATGAGAATGTAATAACAGTATAATTAAGCTGTTGTGGATATAGTTGACTCTTACGTGACATAAGGTTTAGTTAAAGACCTGGAGAACAGTGAGGAGTAGAAAATGCCATTTTGGGCTGCAGTCACATACGTAATTGACTGCATATGAATCTCACACATATTGACAAAAACCAGTTAGCATAACCATGCACTTGCAACATCTGAAGGGAAACTTTCACAGCACCCTCATTTTTCTTAATGTGAGTAGTTACAGATCCTGTTTAATTGGTAACATTTAACCTCACTGGCCCAAATAGTTTTAGTCCGGATGCACTGAATCCATTTGATTTATCTACATGCTAATCGCCATTCAATCATTAATTGAATCAGTTTACTCTAGTTGGGCTTAGCTGCTTATCCCATGGTTTGTTATAGAGGATCAAGCTTATATTTGCCTCATCCTTCTCACATGATACTTTTGCTCTCCAGGTATTGTTGTGCTGTAGTCATTGGGAAATTGATTATTTGTATGTGTTGGAAATAATATGCTAATAACCCCATTTCCTCCTGTGGTTCAGTAACCAATTTGAGTGCAAATGTCTCATTCTGCTTCATTGTGTGGGTGTGATTGAATTCCCAAGGAAATCTCCAACAAGGAAGCCTCAGACTATTTTTGGTGCTTGGGTGTGGAGAACAAGAGTTCCCAAGAGAATGGCTGTGTTTCCTGGTCTGTTTTCTGTGTTCTTCACTGTTGAGACCCTATATATATGTATATGCAAATGTATATTGTTTGGTGTTATAGTGTAGTAATGGAGTCATCTGACTTGTTAACTTCTGGAAGTCACTATTCAGATGCCTTTACTGCATGGGGGTGTTTTCCAAAGATCTCTCCTATGTTTTTCTGTTGGTGCCACATGCCTTAGTTATTATCACCACAGTGTTATTTTAAAAATTATTTTAATTATTATTAGTTATTAATATTAATTAATTAGTAATAACTAATTATTTAAGACTGTAGTGCAATAGCACACTGAGATCATGTCATGAATGCCTTATTACAGCTCATTTTTAAAAAAATAATGAAAAGGAAACCAATCATGACAATGGAACAGGGCAAATATGGCAGTGTGAATGGCACTGTTGGTGTTGAGGAGCATATAATGTGTGTGTAGTGGGGGAACAGTGGAAACTATACAGTTAAATGACAAATGGGTGTGATACAGAGTGTCAGCATTCAGCTATCATTGCAAGTACAAATGTAGTGGTTTCCAAATGGGACAACCTGACTAGTGTGATAAACATGTAGCCAGCAGGGTGCCAGCTAGTGAATGCTGCAATTGAGAAAGTGATTAAGAAGTGTTAAAACTGATGGAGAAGGATGGTGCAGCTTTGCTTCTAAAGAGTAAGGATTGAGGCAAAGCTGTGTATAGGTGCAGCCTACTCAGAACTTCTTAATCAAGACTAAGAGTACTTCTGAATCAGATAAGAGCATTTGCATCATTCCAGCCTAATTTTTATTGTAGCAAAGAAGAGCTAGGATCTTTGCAAAGTTTTATCAGAACTGATTAATTCTTGTAAATTTTCCAAGGATGAGCAAGATCTAGCAGAAATCTAGAGACCTGTTTGTAAACTGTTCTTGGAAAAGATTTATCATCCCAGCATATTTCATTTGTTCATTTTATGTAGTTCCAATATGTATTTCCCAACTTTCAGTTTTCTAGATGTATATAGTCATGGCTGGCTTTAAATAAATAAATACAGGATCGTTCAAAGGGAGAACTGTGAGATCCATATTCCCTTGAAATACCTGCCCATGTTTCTGTGCTTTCATACTAAAATAACAAATTACAAAATTGGTGTTTTACTCGTAGTATCAGTCCTTCCCATACAACAAAAATGGATTCAAAGTGGGAATGAAGCTAGAAGGAGTGGACCCGGAGCACCAGTCAATGTATTGCGTCCTTACAGTAGCTGAGGTGAGTACAAAACTATAATAAAAATTAGCTTTTAATAGAGGTGAATTCCAATTTGTAGTGTAAGAAAACATCCCCATCAAACAGTTGAGAGTATGATAATGGGAAGAAGAAGACTTAAGAGTTAAGAACAAAAATGAGCCACACAGGATGAGACCAGACACTTTTTACACCAATATACTGTTTCTGACAATGGCCAGCCAAATGCCTTTGAAAGGCCCACAAAAAGGACACGAGGGCAAAAGCTCTCCTGATTGCCTTTGAATAGTATTCAGAAGCAATCTTCCTCTGATCCTATATAAGCACTTAGCCCTTATGATGAGCAGCCTTATTCTCTGTTAATTTGTATAATCCCCCTTTAAGTATGTCCAAGTTAAGGACAGCACTAAATTCACTACCACATTTGTGTAGTGAATTCCATAGTTTTAACTATTCATTGTGTGATTAGTGTCTGCCTTTTATCTGCATCATTTGGAAATTCTTCTGTTATGAAAGTGAAGAACAGATCTATCTTTAGACAATTGTATCTGAAAGAAATACCCAAGTCCTCATTTGTAAACTCTAAACTAGGGTTTGGTGTATTCCAGAGCCTGAGAGCCACACCTGGTTTTTGCCTTGTTTGGTCACTTCTTGGCCTCTTTGGGAGAGAGTTGACTGTTTCAGGACAGAATTCAAAGTTAGTCTGTAGAACCAGTATGTAGAGAGATATTGTAGCACCTTTGAGATCCTGTTTGTAGCACCTGTTTCAGGACAGGAAGCCATCTTAAGAGTGTTAAATTGCTCCAGTAAATGGTGCTTTTAAATTGTGCATGCATTTATGGCTCCAAAATAAAATTATTTGGTTGAAAAATGTTCCAGGAATGTGCCTTTGGAGGATTAGTGCTGCTCTTCAGGTTGCATATCCCTGCTCTAGATCCAAATGTATATGTGAATGGCTGTGTATTCGTACTACATCATGGGTTTTTTTCTCCCCACCCCAATTTTATCTCACATTCCTAGCCTTTCATTGATTCCCTTTTCTGAATGAAAGATGTTGTCACTGTGTGATAAACTGTAGTGTTATATTTGGGAGTTCTTAATTCTGACTGTATCTGTGACACAGATTGTAATTTTGGGCTTAACATATAAGTCTGCTTTTTAAGACTACTACTCATTTGTATTGTTTGCTTGCTGTGCTTTATTGCCTGAATTGTTTTTAGACATGCGGCTACAGAATTAGACTTCACTTTGATGAATACCCAGATTGTTATGATTTTTGGCTGAATGCTGACTCTTCTGATATTCACCCAGTGGGTTGGTGTGAGAAAACAGGACACAAACTTCATCCCCCCAAAGGTAATTCTGCTAAAAAAACTATGGTAGCAAGAGGACTGATTGCACAATTGAAGTTGGAAACAGATATCCATCTCTTTTTGACATTATGCTTAAACTATTCCTGAAGAGCATATTTTAAAAATGCAGCTGGTAGGCTGTTGAGTAGTACAAAATATTGGTATACTGTTATACCAGTATTGCAAAAGCTACATTGGTTTAAAATTTATTATTTATTTTGTCATATTTTAATTATCGGATTTAAACCTGCCTTTTGTCCTGGGATGGGAGCTGTTTTCCATGTTGATGTCAGGGTATTGGCTTTATCTTTTAGCAAAGCAAAGCAGCTTCATTTTTATATACTGCTTCATACCGTGCTATGGAGTGTCTAAGCGGTTTACAACTGTAAGCTCATTGCCCCCCAACAGCTAGGTACTCATTTTAGCGACCTCAGAAGGATGCAGGCCTGAGCCAAGCCTGATCCCTGGCTAGTATTGAACTCGCAACCTTGTGGTTTATGAGTGAGTGACTGCAGTACAGGCATTTAACCACTGCGCCCCCAGGGCAGTGGTTAAAGTTGTAGATTGGTTTGGGTCTAACAATCTAGGGCAGGTGTCAGCAACCTACGGTCCGCAGGCCGCACCTGGCCCGCGGACCCCCGCTGACCAGCCCCGCCACCACCGAGCGCGCCGCCGCCATTTTGTTTGCCAAAATGGCAGCTGCGACTCGTTTGTGCATGTGCAGTACTTCTGCGCATGCGCGAACAAGCCACGGCCGCCATTTTGGGAAACAAAATGGTGGCCGCAGCGCGCGTGGGAGTTGGCGGGGCCCCGGAAGCCCCCGCCGCGGTTGCTGCGGGTGAATTCGCCTGCCGCAGGCGCGGGGGCGCCTTTCCAAGGCCCAGGGAAGACCCCCTGTGCCCACGGCGGGCAAATTCGGCTGCAGCACCCATGGCAGGGGCTTCCCTGGGCCTTGGAAAGGCCTCCCTTCGCCTGCAGCGGCCGCTTCCATAGGCCTTTCCAAGGCCCAGGAAAGCCCCCCCCCCGCGGCGGGTGAATTCGCCCGCGGCAGCCCTGGCGGGGGCTTCCCTGGGTCTTTCCAAGCGCGGGGGGGCCCCTTCCAAAATGGTGGCCGCGCCACGCGTGCATGTGCGCACGTGGTGGCAAATGCACAAGCGCGCACACCCCGCGCCATTCCCCCCCCCGCGCCCCCCCCCGGCAACAAAGGTTGCCGACCCCTGATCTAGGGATTACTTTGTAAGAACCTCTCAGATTGTTAATATCAAATGGAAAACCCTTTTGAAAACACATGAGTCACAGTCAACTATGAGATTACATTTCTCTTGAGTAACTCATAGTGGAACACACTCTTCTTGGAATGACAATCTGTCACTGTACTTTTAGGAAAGGTGTCAAGACATCTTTCAAGTTACCCTTTAACATTGTTTTTTGTATTTTTAATAATTGTTATTCATGTTTGAATAATGGTTTAGTGCTTATTGCTGATTTTAATGTTTTGCTGTTTGTTAAATCTGTTCTATAGCATCTTCATTTTTTTTTTACCAGAGACAGTATAAATATTATACATTTATTACTATTATTCATTTTTACACTATTATTCATTTTACTTTTTACACTACGGAGACAGATGTTCTCTGACCAATTTGAGTGATTCACCCCATGCACTATTGACCTGTGTGGAACAGCTCCCGTTGTTCAGGAAGGCTCACCAGCCTGAGCAGTGATTACCTCATCTGTCTTGGCCAGCTTTCACCTTGAACTGAATATAGTTTGTCCATTTCTTTTGCGAAACCTTTCTTTGGTATTACAATAACCAACCTTGCATTCATGCAGTTATCTCTTTCTGTATAGTTGGCTTTAATCTGTTATTTCCTCTTTCATGGCAACCACTTTTTGCAGTCATAAACAAGCAGCCTATGTGGGGATGCCTATCAAGCATCCCAGCAGTGTGGGATGAAGCAGTTTCCCTGCTTGGCCCATTAGCTGCTGGTAGGTTATAATGTTCAACAAAATATCTGTGTACAAGAGGGTATCTTAAAGTTTTAATTCTCAGGATGGCAGCATAAGTAATCCACTGATCTCTTGGGTTTTACCCCACATGCCATCTGCGAAGCAAGAGTCAACATTCTTTTCCCCCTTAAGACTCCTAACTGTCATCTCCAACAGTTTAACTGCCTGCCTGTCGTCCAGGTGAAGGCAACCCCTTCTCCGAGATTTTTTTTATTTTAAAGCAGATAAAATGGACAGAAAGGGGAAAAATGTGATGGAAATTAATGATCTGACGCCCGTGAAATCATTGGAGGCAGTCAATGCTGAAAATAAAGTGCAAAAAGAAATAATTTACTCATTAATAAATTTATTTAGAGAAATGCCAGGACGAGCTATACCTCAGCAGTCCATGGATTGTGCATATAATCAGCCAGAGAGATTTGATATTAACGTGGCTTATTCATAACCTGGCACTTCTGACATAAATCAATCAATTACTGATAATTCAGAAATATTAAATATTATAAGAAATGCTAGGACATCTAAATTAAATATGTTAGACAGGACAACGACAGTGGTAGGGAACAACATATTCTGTCAATAAATAGGAAATCTCTAGAGTCAAATATAACAAGTAATGTGAATAATATTCAAAATAGGAAAAGGCAAGTAGGTGACATGCATGATGACAAGGTGGAAGAACACATTCCAGCAAAACGCACAAAAAAGACAAAACACATTGAAGACACTATAAATGATTCAAATGATGATAACACTGAAGATGAAGAGCATCAAGATAACATTGATGATTACGATTCATCAGATACAGAACAGGAAGAAATAGTGGTGACTGGCTTTATTTCAGACAGATAAATTTAAAAATTTGTTAAAGAAATAACATTAGGATTATACAAAGACCATGTCAAAGAAAGTCAAGATAATCAATCAAAATTAGCATCAGTAATTAAAAAGCAGACTATCTAAAGTGAAATTATACCAATGCCAGAAATACTTAAAGATTTAATTGTATTGGAATGAAAATCATCAATAAACACCAAAAAACTGGTGGGTTTTGCTCATAAGCTCATAAGCTATATAATTATATATAATTGTGAAAACACAATGGAAAGGTTTAAGATACCTTTAGTTGATGGACCTATTGCTGCTCTCATTTCAGGAGCCATAGCGCCATGGGAAGGGGATACCACGCTGAAGGAAATGGATGAGATGCGCACGTGATAGTGCAGAGGTGTCAGTGAGAGCATCATTTGGTGCTTCAATGTTCTCCAGAACAGTTGTTGTCTGGCTGCGAGACATTCATTGTGCTGAAGAATTAGATGTCAGTTCATTACATAAAGCATTACAAAGGATAACCACTGGTTTTCAATATATAGCAGATGTGGGACATAATTGTGGGGTGTTTTCAGCAAGGACAATAAATTCATTGACAATAGTTCACTATGGCTTAAGCACTGGGATGCAGACCAAAAATCTAGAAATAACTTGGCATATGTTCCATTCACAGGCTCACAATTATTTGGGGACAAGGCATTAGAAAACGTGTTAGTCGAGACTACAGACAAAAAACAGGTTATGTCCACATGGCAAAGAAAACATACTGATAAGAAGCAATCCAAAACATATAATTCCTTTTAAGGAAACAAAGATTTGGGCCAACAGAATGATTTTAGACAACATAGGCAACAATGGAACAGATTTCGACAACCATTCGGAAGACAAAATTACTAAAATAAACAGAATCAGTGAGGATCAAATACTTCTGCAAAGCACAGGAGATAACAATACTAACGTGAAAAGTATGGTGGTGGGAGGAAGGTTAATACATTATAGACATCTTTGGCCACAAGTAACAATGGACTTATGGGTTTTACAAATATTAACATCTGGTTACAAAATAATATTTCAAAAAATGCCAAAGTACAGATACCTTCCTTCACCAGAGCCAAGAAACAAAGAAAAATTACAAATAGTTCAAATGGAAATAAATCATTTGTTGAAAATTCAGGCAATAGAAAGAGTACCACATCATCAAAGATTTCTAGGCGCATATTCAACGTTTTTCACAGTACCCAAGGCCAAAGGAGGATACACGCTAGGCCTAAGCTTGAAATATCCAAACAAGTTTGTCAAGTATTACAAGTTCAAAATGGAAACTCTACAGATAATAAAAGAAAAAGAAAATTTAAGAAAACAAAATCTGATGGTTTCTATCGATCTCAAAGAAGCATATTTGCATGTGCCAATGGACAAAATCAGCAAAAAACATCTAAGATTTTCATACCAAAACAAACATAATCAGTTCCGGGTATCCATTACTAAGAAGGTTGTTAATAAATCAACCAATGAAACTGACAGAGAGGACAGATTTACTGACACAAGGTCCAGTATGGCACTCGAAACCAGCATGGTTGAATCTGACTGCATGGGGAATTGAGAAGTTGAAATTACAGAGATGTGGATATACATACAGCTCAGGTAATTGATACAATTTTGGCTTCAAGAAAGATAACAACTCAGAAGATATATAACCATACATGGAAGGTATTTATTGACTGGTGCAATAGTGAAAGAGTGGATTTCCAAAATACACAATTGCAACATGTTTTATGTTTCCTTCAAGAAGGTATAAATAAAGGTCTAAGACCAAACACACTCAAAAAACAGATTGCAGCATTATCAGTGGTCTTGAAATTTGGAAATGGTACTTTAGCATCAAATGAGCATATTCAAAGATTCATAAGGGGTGCAACTATAACAACGTTCCCAACAGTTCATGGATTTCCATCTTAAGACTTGAATATAATATTAAACAGATTAATGAAAACTCCTTTTGAACCAATGCAGACGTCTTCTTTAAAGCACTTATCTTTTAAAGTATGTTTCTTGGTGGCAATAACATCAGCCAGAAGAGTATCAGTATTAGCAGCCTTGTCAGTACAACCTAATTTTTGCAGGTTTAAAGAAGACAGGCTAGTACTGTCATTGGATGCCTCTTGTTTACCTAAATATATCAGAAGGCACAGTTATAACGAGAATATTTGCTTACCTACTTTTTGTCCTAATCCTACACATCAAAAGGAAAAGCACACATTAGATTTCAAAAGAGCCGTGGCAATCTATAAGAAAAGAACAGAATCAATCAGAAAAACTGAATCAGTATTTATATTATTTAATTCATGTACGTTGGGTCATAAAGCATCTAAGACAATGTTGGGAAGGTGTATAAAAGCATGTATCTTAATGTGTTATGATTTGGAGAGAAAACCAAGGCCACAGAATGTATGGCCACATTCTGCTAGATCTATGGCCACTACTAAAGCAGATTCTGTAACTACTTCACTACATGATATCTGTGAAGCAGCAGGCTGGAAGGAACCAAGTACATTCATTAGGCATTAAGTTCAAATTGACTCAAGCAGCATTTGGACACAGAGTGCTGCAAACAGTGGTAGATATATAAATAAATAGTAACCCACCCAAAATAGAAAGGCTTGGGCAAATCTCAAGAGATCAGTGGATTGCTTATGCTTCCATCCCAAGAATGAGAACTTGTACTTACCATGAAGGCTCATTCTGGGATGGCAGGATAAGTAATCCACACCCTCCCTAACTTGGAATACTAATTTGTTGCAAGAAGGGGGTGGAAATAGCATTTAGAATATGGAAATCATATATCAAACTGATAGACAAGGCAAAACATTAAGGGCTTTTACAGACTGCCAGAAATACTGCAGCTAGTAAATAAGAAGTCTGTAGACAGCAGGGTAAGGTGGCTGGTTAAAGAAACTCTCAGAGAAGATGGTTAGGAGTCTTGGGGGGGGGGGGAAGAATGTTGACTCCTGCCTCACGGATGGCACATAGGTTAAAACCAAAGAGATCAGGGGATTACTTATCCTGCCATCTCAGAACAACCCTTCACGGTAAGTCAAACTTCTCATTATTACCTTAAAATTTTTTTGACAGAAAGTTTGTTTTGATTTGTAGTTGTTAACTTATCTCTACGTAGTCACCATCCAGATTTACACATTTTCCCCAACATTTCTTGACCTTCCGAATACCTTTATTGTAGAACTCTGCAGATTGTGCCTTAAACCACTCTTCCACTTCATGAATGAAGTCATCTGTGTTGTCAAATTGGCGAACCCACAATGAAGTTTTCATTTTTTGGGAAAAGAAAAAGTCACTTGGTAATGATGACACTAACAAAATTTCATCAAAATACCATAATAACTTCCAGGTGATAATTATTACTTTACGATACCGCCTCGTACTTCTCTATCTTACACTTTAGTTACTTTTGGAACAATCTGTAACAAAAATAAAGGACACAATGAGCTAGTTTTTTTCTCAACATTATGCACTTAGGGACCAATAATGATGCTGACAAAATTTCATCAATATACTGTAATAACTTCTGGGTGATAATTATCACGTTACGATAGTCATAGTGTGTCCCATTTATCACTTCTGAAGAAGTGAATTGATATCCATAAAATCCCACAATGGTGCTGTTCGATTCCCCTCCCTTCCACACAATTTCCCTTTTTATGGTGATTACACTGAAATGGTAAATCAATTAAATGGTCCTTCTGTATCAGGACTGCAAATCAAACTTGATATGTTGTCTTATTTCGCCTTCCCAAACTTTGCATCTTGTTGGTTGCAAGAGTTAAACAGAAATTATGAGTGCATGTTATCGCGAGATATACTCTTTTTACTAGAAAATAGGTATTTAGCTTTTGAAGACAAGCAAATGGTTCAGTTTTATTATCCGTACCTCAGTACTGCTTTCATACCAAATTAGAATGGTGCTGACAATTAAGATTCCAAAAAAAGGAAGATTTTTAAAAAGAGTTTTTTCCAGCTTATACTGGTGGTGGATGATGTGGCAGATGGTGAAAATGCGTTTTAAAAGAGGTGGCTGCAGTTGACATAACTTCATCTCAGATTTAATGAATATTTTATCATCTTATTTTTTTCATGAACTTCCTCAGGATATAAAGAAGATGAATTTAATTGGTCTGCATACCTGAAGAAATGCAAGGCTCAAGCTGCTCCTAAATCCTTATTTGAAAACCAAAACACAGTAAGTTTTCTCTGACTATATCTGTTTCCCTATTGTCAGTAGCATTCCTATAGTTCATTAATGTCCTTAGCCAGGGGTCGGCAACGTTGACGTACCTGGGGCTGGTCACTTCTCCCCAGGTCTTCCGGCAGGCCGAGGGGGGGGGAATGGTGGCGTGCTCATGTGCACGCGTACGGCCCCCGCCATGCGCGCTGCCGCGGAATACTGCACATGCGCAAACGAGTTGCAGCCACCATTTTGGCAAACAAGATGGCAACCACGACGCGTGTAGAGGCGCGGCAGAAGCGTTCAGCGGCGGGGGGGCAGCGGGGGCTGGTCGGTGGGGGTCGGCGGGCCGGGTGCGGCCCGCAGGTTGCCGACCCCTGTCCTTAGCTGTTACTTAAAATATGGCATTTTTTTCCTCAGTATAATATATCTCAGCTCTTCAGGAGTAAAACAAGCAAAAGAATCCTTTAAACAAGGAATGGTGGTATATTTACCAAGTATTGTCCATTTACCACAGTACAGCTATATCACACAAAATGTTAGAATAATGCATCTATTGTAATTCATCAGCTGTAAGATGGACAAGCCTCATAAAAACACTTCAAGCCACATGATTTCCAACAGAGATGATGATGATGATGATGATCCTGTAAGTCCAAATCTGGAAATATGAATTTGAGGGAGCCTTTTAAGACTTAGGGGCAAAGCAGACCACCCTGAAGGGGCAGCATCACGCCACCCCTGAAAAAGCTGGGTGGGTGCCACAGCCCCACTCTGGCTTTTCCGCCACTACTGCGGCTTTTCGGCACTCCTGCGGCATCTAAACACCACACCGCTGGAGCACCGAAAAGCTTCCCCCCTGTGAGGGCACTGGAGTGGCTTGACGGTGGCTTCAGGACGTTGTCAGAGCACACATCATGCATACGCCATGCCCACAAGCTGCTGGGAAGCCAGCACTTCAAGCCGGTCTGTTTCAGCTCTTACTTCAAAGAAGATTAGGACCTTCAGGTTCTTCTGGGTCTTCAGGTCTAGTCTCAGATGAATTCTCTAATCCCCTCTCATCCCAGCTATTCCATGATCTTCCAACCTTTGTCTTCCTTCTCTTCCATAGCAGCCCCTGGAATGTGTAGTTTTGCTAAGGCTTATTGCAGTGTTGTTAATACTTAAAGGAAAGCCGTATTGGTCAGGTACAGAAAGGATTGTCTGCACCCACCCTATATTATTTTATATTATTATTATTATTATTATTATTATACATACATGAACCAGCTCCGAGACCAACCTGGCTGGCTCAGGAAGGGAGGAAGGGGGACTGTCGAGCAATCTCTGTTCTGTCCTAGCCATCAATTCTTAGGTATACATGCACAAAACCTGAAATGTGGGATAGGGCACTTGGTCAGGGGGGTAGAGTCATAATAGACCACTGCAGTTCCACCATCACCACCTTTCCAGGACTTTCCTGCTACTGCACAGAAAAACCTGGGTGGGGGCAGGCATACTCTAAATAAATAAACAAACAGAGAGAGGTTGACTGCCCTCAGCCTCCGTGGTACAGGCCAGGTCAGCATGCTCATCCAGGATCAAATTCTGGGTTGTGGCTGTTTTACCATTCACTAACGAGATTAAGCAGCAGCATTTTCAACCCAGAGGGGCTGCTGTCACAAAGACTATCCAGGCTATTTGATCAGGAGACAGTTTGGGGGCAACAACACCCTGTTGCACTCCCCTCTTTCATAATATTATATCTTGAATCTGTTCTCTGCTTCCCTTCTCTGAAAAAAACATTCTTCCTTTATTGGGCAGACATGGTACTTTCTGTTAAAAGCAACCAAAACGATATACAGACAAGCAGATGGTGAAAGCAGATAATAAACCCTTGCCTGTGTCAGACAGAGGGACAGGCCCTCGCTCTCATGTACCCCAAAGTAAAAGGTAAAGGTATTCCTCATTGACAAGGTTGTCAAGTTGTGTCTGACTGTAGGGGGCAGTGCTCATCCCCGTTACTAAGCTGAAGAGCCAACATTGTCAGAGACTACTCTGTGATCATGTGACCAGCATGATTGCACAGAATGCTGTTTACCTTCCCACCAAAGTGGTACCTATTTATCTACTTGCATTTGCATGCTTTTGAACTGCTAGGTTGGCAAAAGCTGGGACTAATGACAGGAGTTCATCCCATCATGCAGCACCCGGGCCTTGAACTGCCAACCTGCCAATCTTGCAATCAACAGTCAGCATCTTAACCTCTTGAGCCACTGCATCCCCAAAGTACCCCCAAAGTAGCACTCCCAAAAGCGCAACCTCTATTTGGTGTTGTCCCCTTTGGTAGTGAGCCCAGTGGGGTTGACCTGCCCAACTCTGCTGCATGGGTCCTGCTTTTAATAGCACAGACAGGCAAGGCAGCAATGTTGCATGGTGAGCAGTAGCTACTCAGTCAAAGCCCCACTCCTGCAAAGAGCAGAGTCCCACTGGGGAAGCAGAGGTCCAAGGCAGCAGCAATAAATAACAACCTCTTCCTCCCTACAGTCTTGAGATGGTCTCTATGGTCCTCTCAGTGCTGTATCAGCTAATCAGTACATCTCATTTTTATGTCATACTAAACTAGACAGGACATCTTTTTTATGGCATAATAAACTAGGCAGGACAAATGTATAATTTATTATTATTCTGCATTTTTACATTTCTGTTTTATATTGTTTTCAAGGAGTTAAATAAATTCTGCTCATCATTATTTTTTAAACCTTGTCTTTGATTAGACTGTGATTCCATCAGGATTCCGCGTGGGGATGAAGCTTGAAGCAGTAGACAGAAAAAATCCTACATTCATATGTGTTGCTACAGTAGCTGACATTGTGGACAGTCGTTTCCTGGTTCATTTTGACAATTGGGATGAGAGCTATGACTATTGGTATTTTAAAGAGTTTATTTGCATGATAATTGTTAGATTTTGGAAATAATTTCTTTGATTTTTTAATTTTCTTTCCCAAATGATTGCTATAAACCCATAGTACCTGTATTTTTTTTAGGAAGGTTCTAGATTTTGAAAACTATCGCCAGCATAGATAACATAGCTGCTAACTCAGTGGAGTAATATAGCATGGAGTCAAATGGCTTCTTACTTTTTTGTTTAATGATGTAACTTTCTCTATAGTGTAATTATGCAAACAAAGAGAAAACTTCTGAGTTCTGAGGAACTTCACCAGGGTGAATGTTAAGTCAGACAATATTGGTTCTTTCATTTCTTGCATTTGTTCTTTTATAAAAAGACCATATATCAGCACTTCTCTTTTAAACATACAGATAGCATACAGATACTTTTGAAGAACTAAGGATAAGTGCATAGAAATATATATAAGTATTAGATGAAGATGACTAAATGTTATAAATAAGTCATATTTTATGTATATTTATAAATTAATAAAAAGTAATTTAAAAAAAACATACAGATAGCACATCATTTTATTATAAGAATAATTAAAATTATTTAGTAGTCTGATATTACTTGTTCATTGTAATGAGATGGACAGGGCATGACACATTTTTCTTCTCACTTTTCTTTCTTTCTTTGATATGTATCTATGCTGTCTTCAAATTGGGCAACAGAAGTAGGCTGTCATTTTGAGCCCACATGTTAAGTGTTTAAGCGTTCCTTAAGGAGATGCAGGAGGTTGCTAGGAGAGCTAAGAGTAAAAGCAGAGTAAAACTAAAGATGATCAAATATGAGAGCAGATGAAGAAAATGCCAAAAAGAGAGTATAGGCAAGGACCCAGGGAATCTTTTATAAAACCCTGAGAAGGCACAAGAAATGAGTTTAATGCTGCTTAGAGTCCTGACACACTGGGTTGGATAGGGTTGAAGGGGATAATGGAAGCTAACCTCTTCTTGGCAGCCTCTTCCACTCCTGAAAAGAATTCCTTGAGGACTGGGAAATCTTGCTGAATAAGTTGGCTATAGCATAGTGCAGGGTGAAGTCGGGTGGGTGAAGGCTGACCTAGAAGTAGGAGTTCTTCAAAATTAGACAGAGTCAGCAACTGCAGGCAGGAGCTGGTCACAGATGTTGCCTCTGCCCGGTTTGGGATAGGTTGAGGGAATCATCCTTCTCAGTCCCTCAGCATGCCAGCCCCCCTCTCCATTCAGAAATATTGCCCAACCCACAGAGGAACCTTCTTAGGGAGCAACAGGCTACAAGTTAGGGGGGGTTGCAGACTGCCAGAAATAGTGCAAATTGAGTCCACTTTTAGGGTTAGGGTTAGGGAATCATGGGAACTCTATTTTATTGTGGCACCAGAGCTCTCTGACAGAGAAGGTTCAATGTCTCAGAAAAAACAACAATTCCCATGATTCCCTAGCACTAACCCTAACCCTAAAATTGGACTCAATTTGCACTATTTCTGGCAGTCTGCAGCTCCCCTCAGTCACTAAGTCATAGTGAAAGCAGTGGAACTGAACATAGTTCCCACTAGCTTATTTCATCCCATTAAGAATATCCCCCTCCCGTGTTGCCACTATCTCACTGTTCCAGTAAGTCATCTTTTTACCTTTTAGAGAAAAATGCAGCTCAGCAGAGAAACAATTTTGAATGGACAAATTGCCAACATGGGAAAGAACTGCAGATTTATGTTATATTGTTAATTTAAGCAGTTTGGTATTTAACCCCTCATCTCATCAGGAACAAGAATTCCATGCAAGGATTTCCTCCTGTCTACCTTATTTTGCTTCTAGGCTGACTTTGGAGGCAGTGGATCTCCTTCCTCCAAAACCAGTAGAGATGTACAGAAGGATAAGCCAAGAGAAAACAGGCCTCTAATTTTTTTCCATCACCAGTTTACTGCATGCTTACCTTGAAGATGCTTTTTATCTGCCTGGTTTTTACTCATAAGAGACACATATCTAATGTCTAAATATAAGACTCCCAAAATGTTGTAAGCTATTAACTTTTAGGGGCTGTTTTACACTGAACACAAACAAATATAGGAAAACTCTGAATTTAATTACTGTGATACAAATAGCAATCAGGTATCCTTATATTAGAACAACAAATTATCTTACTGCAGTAAAAAGTTATTTTCTAACCATAATGCCTTTTATGTTTACAGTCTATGTGTAGGTTGTTGGAAGAATTATGCATTGCATTCTCCTGTCCCTCATTATGTAGATAGGGACTCCTTCCTTCTTGCTCATTGTAACTATCATGTGACTTTGGCCACTGACTGTTGGAGAAAGTTTAACAGCTCTCTCCCAAGATTCTAAACTGCTTATAACAGTAGCAGTATGTTGTGGTTTCTTCCTGCTATCTAAAAGATGGTGATATTTTTCTCTACCCAAGCCATCTCCAGTTAGATTAGGTTTTAGTTATTTTATGTAAATATTTATTAAAGTCATTACTTGTTTTTAAACCACAAACTACATGTTTGTCATTTTTGAGTTAGTCTTTATTCTTTAGGAAAGCATATTTAGAATAAAATAGCTGGACTCACACTTTTACTGTACTGCTAATGAAAGCTGGACTCTTAACCAGTTTAACTTTCATATTTGCATATTTTTGTTTCCCTTTAAAAGAATTAACACCCTGGGAAACAAAAAATGTACCCCACATAATGCCTTTTATGCCTACACTCTATGTGTATATCTATAAAGGAAAATGTTTGTACCACCATTCCTTCTGTGACTATCATTGTGGAAGTCTTTTAAACAGTCCTTTAGCCAAAATTATGTTAAGGCATCCAAAAACCACAATGGTAAATGATTCTTCCAAGGAGTAGTTGCAGAAGTAAAAAGCTTGGTAATGCAGCAGTAGCGAAGTAATGGTAGTAGTAGTAGTCATTATATTAGTCATGATAATAGTAGTATTGGGAGTAGTAGTAGTAGTTGACAGAAATCAGTGAATCTTCCTGAATACATCAAAGGTTGAAGAGGTAAAAGGCTTCATAATGAAGTAGGATACTTCTTCCCTGGGTAATTAATGAATTGTTTCATCCTCAGGGATGACAAAGAGCTATTGCTCTCACATTTCTCTCCCCTCTATAGTACTTGCAGTTGAAGTGACTGTTTTACCATGGCTTATTGTTTTCTGTGAGTATTACACCTGAACACTAGATGGGGCTATAAAATGATTTCTGGATTATTAGATTACTAACTGATTTTACTAAACAGAAATAAAACAGGATGGCCTGGGAAATAGAGAAGTTATACAGACTGAAATTATTTTATGCTTTGCTTGCTAGTGTATACTTTTGAATAATTATTTTTAAAGTTAGCTATTGGAGGACTGTTTTAATGGATTACTCCCAGATTAAGAAAACATTTTTGGGAGCATATTTTGGGAGCATATTAGTTGCTGACTAATTCAGAAGAAAATATAATTATTAATATTTACATTACAGTCTTCAACTATACTATGTTGAGTATTGCTAATAACAATACTGAGACTGTTATTGGGCCCTGTGGGCTATTTAACTATTTAACTATTTAACTATGCATATTTTTAATGTTAAAAAAATTATTTGCTGCCTCTCCATAAAGTTCAGTAACTTTAAAATATCTTACAGGCTCCAAAAACCAGTAGCAATATAATAGCTGGGTAATCTCTACCCAAGCTTGTAAATATCTGGTCACATTATCACCGTACTGAGTAAAGCGAACTTCAAGCAGCCAAAGCAAGAATGCAGATTAGAATTAGGTGTATGTGTATGTCTGTGTATATTTTTGCGTGATATATGGGCTACCAAAATATTTTTTAAAAAAAATAATAGGAGGGTTTATGCTTGGGCTCCTTTCTAAGCCAAACCCTGCCCCTATAGTCAAGTATTTATTTAACAAATCCATTTTTCAACTTTTCCTAAAAGACCAGGATAAATATGGTCAAATAAATTCATTCTGAGAAGCCATTGCAAAGCTTGTTTACCTGTAGCAGGGAATCCAGCTCTTCATATGTGCCTCTTTGACCACAGGTTGCTTTAGATAAATCCCAATACAATTAAGGTAGTTGCAGGAATAAATAAATCAGTATTTTACATGCAGATGCATTATATCACAAAATCTCTTTAGACTTAAAATTATGTTTGGTACAGCAGAAATTGATGCATTAGGCCTGTTGGACACCACAACAGCTTTTTAGAAAGACAGTGGCCGGAAACAGACAAGGAAAAAGGTACCTTCACAGTTTGAGGGCATGATGATTAGATGAGACATGCCCCCAAATTGCATGGAAGCCATGCTAGGGCCGCCCAAAACCAGCCGCAAAAGGAGCAGATTTTATCTACTCCTTGCCACAACCCATTTGGGACCGCAGTAGTGGGTGGCTTCGGGACCATGGCGTCTGGTTCTACAGTCCCACAGCGATCAGGGCAGGAGTGGCCTGTGGTTGCTCCCTTTGGCCCATCTGCTTGATGCCATTGTCTACTTCAGCTAAATGGTAGTGCTGTGATACAAAAAAATGCTTCCTTGTGGATATGTTCACTGGTTTCCCTTTTCTAGTTGGGTAATTGTAACACATTAATTGCAATACATTAATTTTGTATTAGAAAAATATTGTAAATTCGTACTTTTAAATTAAATTTTAAATTACATTTTACTGAGATTTGGAATCTGATTGATGGTAACATGGTTAGATTCTATTTGCTTTTCCCATTGTTCATACTCCAGGGTTGAAAAGATAAATATCATCCACTCTTCAGTGGTCAGAAGTTCTTCCTGTTTATCTGCACATGGATGCATATTTTATAGGCATCAAGAAAAAGTATTTTTGGAGATATGGACAGCCTAGCATATTAAGCCTCTGTCGATATTCTATATACTTTCCCCCCATCTTTCTTTCTCTGTCTTCTTTCTTTCTTTATATTTATACTTTAAAAGTCCAATAACATTTTTTTAAAGAAAAACATTTTATCTGCAGGTGTGAAGCAGCGAGTCCACATATTCATCCAGTTGGGTGGTGCAAAGAACATAGGAAGACACTAGTAACCCCTCCAGGTCTGTATGAAACAACTCTTCTGTACGCTTTACTTCGTAGGCCAATAGTTATAATGAGCAGTTACTAGAAATTTTGAGGTGGAATGTCATCAGTATGCTGATGAAACTCAGCTCTTTCTCTTCATTTTGGAGTCAGCTGAGGCTACGCAAGGGCTAGACCAGTGCCTAGATGGCTTTATTACCATATATACTCATGTATAGGTTGACCTCATGTATAAGTTGAAGATAGGTTTGGGGGACAAAAATCTGGATTTTACTATGACCCATGGATAAGTTGAGGGTAAAACTGAAGGGCATGTAACCGGGCTGGAAAGAGGCTTGGGAGCTAATGCTGTGTCTTCCCAGCCAGGCTGTCCCCTCTGGAGGTAACCGGATTGGAAAGAGGCTTGCAAAGGGAACATTTGCTCCTTTTACATCTTCCCAGGCAGGCTGTCCCCTCCGGAGGCAAGCAAAGGGACACCTCGTCAATTGATTCCATTACAACACTGGCATCTAAGTCAGCTCTTATCTAAAAGATTTTATCTGCAAAAAAGTTGTTGAACGTGTCATAGCAGGCTGTTGTCGGGATAAGTAGTGGATTCTGCGCAGGTGGCACCCGCGTCAGCTCCCCTACCACCCTAAACAGTTCCGCTGGACAGGACTCTGCAGATGCAATACGTGCAGAGGAGATAGATCTCTGCACTGCATATATTGCCTCTCGATAGGAACAAAGAAAGTTCCTATGACGAGTCTTGTCAGATAAGAATTGAGTTCTCCTCCAGGTGCGCTCCAGTCATTATCCAACCCGCTTCATCTTCCTAAGCTCTTCTGTATACCAAGGCTTCCGGTTTGAAGCAGGTTGGAAAGGACGCTTGGGAGCGATTGTGTCGATAGCCTTGGCGAGATCAGTATTCCAGTATTCACCAGAGCTTCGACAGAATCACCGACATTACCAACCATTAAACCCTCCAAGGCTTTCTGGAATCCAATAGGTTCCATTAACCTTCGAGGGCGGACCATTCTAATGGGTCCACCACCCCAGGCAGGGTAGACAGTGGTTCTTAGTTCAGCCTTGATCAAGAAATGATCCGTCCATGACAATACAGAGGTATTTATTATCTACGCCCACGGATATTCCTGTTCCGTACTGAAGACCGCACCAAGGGTATGACCCGCACAATGAGTGGGTCCAATGACTAATTGGGATAGGCCCATGTTTGTCATGGATTCCATGAACTCCCGAGCCACACCTGTTAGACTTGACAAACTGGTGCTCCTTTTCCATCTTCCCAGCCCAGCTGTCCCCTCTGAAGGCAACCAGTCTGGAAAGAGGCTTGCAAAGGGAGTGTTCACTCCTTTTGCATCTTCCCAACCAGGCTGCTCCCTCTGGAGGCAACTGGGCTGGAAAGAGGCTTGCAAAGGGATCGTTCGCTCCTTTTGCATCTTCCCAGCCAGGCTGTCCCCTCTGAAGGCAACCGGGCTTGAAAGAGGCTTGGAGAGCAAATGCTCCTTCCTCCTTACCCTATTGCCCTGATTATAAGTCAACCCAGGATTTTGGAGTTTATTTTGAGGCATAAATGTCTTGACTTATAGGGCCTTTACAGACTGCCAGAAATAGTGCAAATTGAGGCCACTTTAACTGTCCTGGTTCAGTGCTAAGGAATCATGGGAACTGTAGTTTATTGAGGCACCAGAGCTCTCTGGCAGAGAAGGCTGAATGTCCCAGAAAAAAATACAGTTCCCATGATTCCCTAGCACTGAGCCAGGACATTTAAAGTGGCTGCAATTTGCACTATTTATGGTAGGCTGTAAAGGCCCATAGTTGAGTATATATGGTAATCTGGAAGAGGACCAATAAACAGGTTGAATTCCAGTAAGGCAGATGCACTGTGAATTGGTGGTTCTTGGGTCTGGGACCTGGGTCAACCATGTGTCCTGAGGGGTTGCACTCCTTCTCCCTCGGCTTGGGAGTATTCTTACTTTGATCTTTATCACTGGAGACCCAAGTAGACTATGGCTCAGAGTCCTTGGCACAAATTTCAACTTGTCCACCATCTATGGCTTTTCCTGGTCTCTCAGATCTAGAGCCTTTTCTAGGGTTTTTTTTTAGGTCTGACAGTGGCTAGTTAAGCAGCAGGTACAAAGTTGCAGGTAATCAAATCTGCAGAAGTTAAAACCACAAGAGTTTACAGCTGACTTTAATTCCTTGCAGGATGAAATCGGATCATTCAGATATATGTATAGGACAGCCTTCTAATGTGCCATAAATATTTAACCAGTCAGTGAATTAATTGTAGCTTCTTAGTAGCAAACTCTGTAAAACAGCCCACACAGATCAATGGTTTAATTCACTACCATAGTATGAGTCACTCGAAAAAGCAGTGCTTTGAAAACTGTTACCTTTTAACAGTAGGCATTTATAAACAGAGGGAGTTCAGATTGGGTTCTCCACAGTGACAGTATTCTCTCCCCGCCCCCCGCCCCCCATGAGTTGAAGCAATGTTCTTTATGTACGGTATAGAAAATTTTGTTCAGAGCAACTTCACTAAAATTGCTGGCTGGGCAGATGGCTGTCTATATTTAAAATGTGATAAATAACTCTTAATAGCTTCAAATTAGTATGTAGCTCTGTAAAATATTAAGATCTGAAATGCACATGCCTTTAGGTGACTGTGGTTTATCTACCCAAAGTCACAGTGGGATTTCTGTGATACAGCTTCATAAGTCTTGCAATAATAAGTTCATTCTCTTTATAGCTGGGATTTTATGTCTGGAGCGAACTATATTTTGTTCTGTCTATATTTGTAAGAGGTCCTCCTGCTTTTGTTGCCTCCTGTCTCCTGTTCACATGCAGGGCAATCATATGCAAATCACGAAGCAAAACCATGGCATTAGTCCCCATGTTGAGGAAATGTGTACCTTCTAGGCCCACACTCATGCTTTAGATGCAGAGGCCCAAAGATGGTGGTCTGAGCTGTGGGGGGAGTCTGTCTCATCTTTTCCAGGGGTGTTGCCCTTCTTGCTCAGATTACAGGATACCCCTTGGCACCTCTTTTAAAAGGAAAGGCAGTGCATAAACAGTTACTTACAAGTTGGCTTTCCACTTCAAACATCTACAACTCAAAAAAGAAAATGAAGGAATGTGAAAAATTGGAAATGTACATTGCTCTTGGATGAGGTGTCAGAGCCCCAAGAACCTGTTGCTCTTACCACAGGGAGCCTCACAGGGTGAGAGAATTGGAAATCATACTTAATGCTATTTTGAAATTAATAACCAGATCTGGAAAAGAAGAGGGTGGGCAGAAGGAACATCTTTAAGACTAACTAGGTTTTATTTTTGCATGGGCATGAGTTTATATCTACAAAATCTCATGCAGAAATAAAACCCAATTAGTTTTAAAGGTGCTGCTACATTCCTTTTCCCCCTTTCCTCTCCCTTCTACCTTTCTATACTGCAAGAGATTAACACAAGTATTTCTTTGAAAACACCTCTGGAAAATATCAATTGCATGATATATTTCTTGCACTATCTAATTAATGTATCATTATTTATCTTTTAGATTATCCACATGCCAAGCATTTTTCTTGGGAGAAATATTTGGAAGAAACTAGTTCTTTACCAGCACCTGCCAGAGCTTTTAAAGTGGTAAGAAACATATCCATGGTTTGAAGTTATCCTGCTTATCAGCTACCATTGCTCTGCATGTGCGATCCTTGGCTATTTGATCACTGGGCTCATGGTTGCTCCTTTGCCTGTTGCTGCATTTGTATGCCACCAGTTTTGATACATTTTTCATGATATTTATTTTAGGGGTCAGCAGCTGTGGGCCTTCCAGCCAAATCCATTTCCTGATAAAAGCCATCTGCTTCTTCAGTTGCTAATGCAAACATAAACATGAGCAATTGAATAAGAAACAGAAAGCAAGCTTTTACCTGTGCTTCGTTCTCTTTCCCTTTTTTTCTTTGATTGCTATTTCTTAAAAGAGAGATTGGAATATAACGTTGATTGATTTTCATTTTTTCTTTCTCTTTCACTTATCCTGGTCCCTTTCTGTACTGTATAAGGGAAAAATGAATAAGGGAATTGTAGATACACAAAGTAATGGACTATTAGAATAGGGAACGCTTACTAAATCAGTTCAGAGTTCATTCTAGTCTAGCATTTTCATCTCCACTAGCCAGTCAGATACCTCTAGGAAATGTACAACACCAGGGGCTAGATCTGGCTCTTAGTGTACGGCCTTTAACATCTTAGAAGCCATACCACCCTCAAAAGAGAGGGTGATGAGGCCTTGGTCTTGAAGCTGTATCTCAGTTGTTTTGCTTCTCTTTTGCCTAAGGAAAGGAAGGATGAAGCCATCTATACACTCTGCCAGTATCGAGCTATCAGCTGAGTCCTGACCTCAGGGCTCAGCCAGCTCCTAATACCATAGTGTGCTGTGCTTCGCTTCTCCTTCATCTTCTCCATACAGGGATGACACAGGAGTCTTGTCCCCAAAATGTGTCATTTGTTGTTGCAGCTAGTGCTTGACCAGGGTCAAAATGACATTGGGGACATGACTCTGGACTCATCTGTCCCATGATCACCCTTTGTTCCTAAAAGGTTCCTAGTACTTGCATGAAAGTGACTACCTTTCACTACTGTTTTCCCCCTGCCATCCTGTAAAGATGCCACATGTCTTGAACCATATTTCATATAGCTATTTTCATCAATAGTATGACCTTTTAAAAGCATAGGAAGATACAGATGTATTGGGATGGATTCATAGGAGAGCAAAAAGATGTTTAGGGAAGAACAAGATCTTATGAGGAAACCTTGAAGGACCTGGGGTTTAACCAAGAGGATATGATAGCCTTCGCCAAATTCATAGTCCATTACTTTGTGTATCTATAATTCCATTATTCATACCATCATTCATTGTTTTATAAAACTCTCATGTGTCTCTGCACACCACCCTGCTATATACTTGTCTCTCTTCATCAGACTGGTGCCCCTGCAAGGAAGGCAAGAAGGGTCCGCAGTGGAATGAGGGCCCAACTGGGTGTCACCTCTCTTCTGCAGTGTCACCCGGTGCAGGCCGCATCCCCCTAGTAATGCCACTGGGTAAAGTCCGAACATAGTTAGCATCACCATTTCACTTAAGTATTCTTAAGTCTTGGGATTTCAGGAGATTTAAATGAGCAGGTTCTCTGTTAGTCTTTTAAGCTATTTTAATATATAAAGTATATATATTAAATTTTTATATATTAAATTTTAAATTACTTTATATTAAAATATATTACTATGACTATACAGTTGATCCTCCACATTCATGGTCTGAATACACACACACATATATTATAAATAAACATATATGATATATAAAAATCTTATATATATAAATTCCCCAAAGCAAATCTTGATGTTGCCATTTTATATAAGAGACACCATTTTACTACACCATTGTATTTAATGGGATTTGAGCATCCACAGAGTTTAGTATCCATAGTGGGTTCCTGTGACTAAACCCCAGCAGATATCAAGGGCCCATTGTATATTAGTAAATTACTGTTTTAATATAAATAATAGTATAATATATACTAGTTTCATTTCACATGTGCATATTGTTCGTTTTGAATAAACAGGTGCTGAAACATGTTATACTTCTAATCCTATTCTTTACATTTTATTTCTGGATCTGTTACCAGATTTTCTATTAAAGAAGTAATGCTTAAGAATACACATACTTTGTTAAATCAGATGAAATAAATATGAAGGATGGAATAAATAAATGTGAGATGGAACCAGTTCTGTACTAAAAAAAATAGATGGAAGGAAATTGCATTTAAAAATCAGTGCTAAAGAAAAATAATAGGGTAATTTAGTTGATAAGTATTGGTTTCATTGGCCTATCCAAAGTACCGTATAGGCATCAGATCCCATCTGATCTTGGAAGCTATGCAGGATCAGCCCTGGTTAGTACTTGGATGGGAAACTGCCAAAGAATACCAGGTGCTGTAGGCTATATTTCAGAGGAGAGAATGGCAAAAACCAGCTCTTGTGTATTCCTTGCCTAAGAAATTGCTAAGAAATTCATGGTGGGTGTCATAAATCGACAGGCAACTTGAAAGCACATACACACACACACACACATTGGATTAATTAGATGTAGGTGGTGTTTTGAATGTTTAATTAAAATGATTTTATTAGACATTAAAAGTATTGGAAGTGTTGGAACAAAGAATAATCAGTATTTTTGGTGGGGGTTAAAAAGATGATGACTACTATTATTAATTTTATTGTATTTTCTTGGTGGTTGTTTTTAAATAGAAAAATGGTATCCAGAGTCATAAAACTGAAACTAGAATTATCTTTTTTTGTTGTAGAAACCATATCATGGATTTCAGAAGAACATGAAACTTGAAGTAGTTGACAAGAGGAATCCTGTACTGATCAGGGTAGCCACTGTAGTAGATACCGATGACCACAGAATTAAAGTAATTGAGATTTGCTTTCTTCATCTTTGTTTGTCTTTTTAAACAGGAACCTGTATACACTGCTACAGTTATTGAACAATTCCTTTTGCATGACAGTTGCTTCTTACTCATGGTGTTCCATATGGCTTTCCCATTTAATCTAATGGAAGAAATATGAAGTTCCACTGTGCTGTGTGGAACCAGTGCTCTTCAGTTAAAATGAATGAATAAGCCTGAACATTCAGGGTCCATGATCATACATGATTTTTTTCTATTATAAGCTCCTTTTGGAAGACAAAATGAACCTAGAATATAGTGCCTTATGGATTGTGTTTAAATAATGTTAAATTAAGATACACTTCTAAATTCAATCCTATCATATTAACTGAAGAATACAAATGTTAATCCTGTGAAGTGGACCTGCATTAACTTCCTATAAAAGATTGACAAATACTAAAACTGAAGGTAGCAATGAGGCATATTAAAGCATATTTATTACTTTAAGTGTTTTGAACTGTCAAACTTTTAATAGAGAGCACTTCTTAGCTACTTTTTGTTTTATCTATTGGATTGTGTGTTTTATTTTTTATAAACTTGCTTGAAATCATGGATAGAAGGCAGTGTTTAAATAAATAAAGCTTCATTTGGAATGGGTAAAATAGTTTTACCAGGGAATTCTGCTGTATATGGTTTTTTATATTAATGAATAATTAAATGAATGAATAATTAAATGCTAATCATTTAAAAGAAAAGATCTTTCATCACAACATTGTGTTCCCATTATATGTAAAACAGGACAAATTATGGGGTAGCAAAATTGGGGCTCCAATCTTTCTTGGGTTCCCCCCCCCTACTTACTGTCTCCCTGTTAATCAAAGCAAAAGTTGTTGTCCACTCTGTACAATCTTTCAACTGATACAGCAACTGTCAGCTTAGATTCTATCTGTCTTTCTCTCTTTTGTAGTCTCCAGCTGTGCTTAGATTGAAGCTGCTGAGAATTAGCATTTTCTTATTTAATAGACTTAAACTAGAGCTACATCAGTTCTTAGTCCTTAAGGGGAACCTTCAATCAAAGTCAACACTAGTTGCTGAAATTTCTTCTGCTGTGCATAGGTTCATATAAGGCAGGGGGTGGGCAGATCTGTAAACTACATGTGCTGACACTTTTCCAATCCTTTCTTTACCTCTCTCATGTCTGTGCACAAACACACTTCTGCCCTTTTTCCTGCAAACATACATATTACCCTGACTCATCTTCCTTCACCCGTATTGGCATCTGTGAATAGAAAGGCCTAAAACCTCTGATCCTGTGATGAGATGCCTCCTCTTCCACTGCCAGGTTGATTGGCACTGGAAACAGCTGATGAATGTTGAACTGGTGAACTCAGTGCTGGGGCGATGGTGTGTGTGCCCACAGAGAGGGCTCTGAGTGCCACCTCTGGCATGTGTGCCATAGTTTCACCCCCACTGGATTAGTCCCTCCATATTGAGGCCTATCCTTGGTACCATTCCTTCACTCCATACAGAGCAAATAAACTGGGTTGTTCCTCCATCACAAGGGCTGATCATTGGTACCATCTTCTCACTCCATATGTAGGAAACTCGATACTGAATGCCTAACTTCAGTACCTTTCTCTCCCTCCTTATGAAGGAGACATTATAGATTCATCTCTCTACAGTGAGGGTTGATTGTACCAACTTCTCCGTATAGAGAAACAGAAGAGGTTTGTCTCTCTATACCAAAGGCTGATCATTCCATACTGGGGGATGATTGTCAGTACCATCTTCTCACTCAATAAATACAGATGAAACAGAAGAGGTTGTTGTTCCCTCTATACTGAAGGCAGAACATTGGTATCAACTTCTAACTCCATGTGAAGGAAGCATAATAGGTTGGTCCCTCTGGTCTGAGGTGAATTGTTTAATACCTTCTTTTCTGTCCATACACAGGAAACGGAGGAGGCGATTGGTCCCTCCATACCAAGGGGCTATCATTGGTACCATTCCTCTCATTCCATAAAGAGGAGGTACAACACATCAGTCTCTCTGCTGAGGGCCAATCATTCAATACCTTCTTTTCTTTCCATATAGAGTAAATAGAAGCAATGGTTTTACCTTCTGTGCCCAGGGCAGATGATTGGTAGCCCCTTTCACTCTGTGTAGAGAAAACAAGAATACAGTCGCCTCTCCGTTTTTGTGGACTTGAAGTCCACATCCCTTGCCCATTTGTGGGCAGCAAACGGAGGGGGACAAAATGGGGTCTGCACCTGCATGCCCTCGCCATTATTTTCAATGGGGCTCGAATATTTACAAGCCACCATTTTCACGGGGAAATGATACTAGAAGTTTCCAAACTAGCTGCACAGGCCCATTTGTGTGATTTGCAGAGACCACGAAGAAGAAAGTGAGATACAAAAGTGAGCAGTCCAGATCATGTGGCAACTCCTGAATGTCCTGCCATTCAGGAATATAGCCCAGACTGAAATCACTCTAGGTCAGGGGTAGGCAACCTTTCTCCTTTAAGGGCCGAGGGACTTCAGCTCCCAGAAGCCTCAGCCATTTGGCCAATAGTCCCATGTTGGCCAATAGCTCCTGGGATTCTGGGAGCTGAAGTCCCTCGGCCCTTAAAGAGAAAGGTTGCCTACCTCTGCTCTAGGTGAAAGACTTCTCACTTGGGCGGAAGACAGCTTGCCTACTAACTCATATGCCATACAGATAGTTGCTACAATCCACTTAGAGAGATGCTTTGTAGGCAAGTGAAGGAGGAAAAACTCTGGAAGTTAGCACCTTTGAACACACAAGATGTTACATAATAATAATAATAATAATAATAATAATAATAATAATAATAATATCCCGCCCCTCTGCAGAGCAATTGGGGCAACTTACAACATTAAAACTTCCATACAGATATATTAATACAATCTAAACAGAACATAAGCAATAAAAAGGAAATATCTGGCCTAACGAAGGTGAGGTTGATTCCCTCACAAAGCATATCACTTTGCAGATCTGCTGGCAATGGTGATTACCAACCGAAAGGCTATCCATCAGGTTCATGATCTGAAGGCAGAAAAAGCTAACACTTTCAAGCTGTAAAGAGATGCTTAACTTAAGACAAGAACAACAACTGGATAAGGTCCTCAGAAGGTCCAACATGATTGACTATGGCATCTTTGGAGAAATTCTCTAAAGCCAAAAGCATTCAGAGAACTCAACCTGCTTACTGGCATAAGAGCATTAAGTGAACAACTTTTAAGTTCAGCAACTATATGGCTAATGGAGACCAGCAAGAAAAATCAGAGAAAGCTTCCACACCATGGACTTGATTGGTTAGAGATCTAGAGAGCTCACTCTGTCAATGGACAGTGTAGACAGGCTTGGATTTGGAAGGGGTCTCCAATAATGACTTCTGAACTTCAAATATTTTTACAGCAGCTGAGAACAGAAACAATTGAGAATAGATGCTAGAATGTGACTGGGCCAAGTGACCAGACATTCAGCATGGAAAGAAAAGAAATTATGGCCAGCAAACCCATTACCAGTATAGTAATGCACTTGATGTACACACATGGGGGAAGTGCATACATTTAAGAGTGGAAGATGGAACTGATACATGTACCTTCCCAATGGAGCAAAGAAAACTCATATGGGACAATTACCTCATGATGTGAAAATACATCTCTTTCATGTCCAGCATTGTGACCAATCCAAGTCATGCATCAGGGGGAGGATGAATGTAAACATGTTAAGAGTTGAGGATGGGATTCAGCATCCATTCTTCTTAAAACCCAATGAAGTGGTGAATGCTCAATGGAGATGAAAAAACGGGGCAGGCTCAAGAGAACAGCATGGGTTCAATTGTACCCCTTTCCTTTTTCCTTATTGTGGCCCGAAAAGCGTATTCTCCCATAGAATCAGTCAGTAACGTAGAGCGAAGTTGTTGTAAAGATAAGAATGCAGCAGAGATAACATATTAACATATACATTCTGAAAGAAAGAGAAGCCAGGAATGCATGGGGTTTTAACAGGAATTTCAGGGTCAGGGTTTGGTAGCTTGAAAGAGCACAAGGTTCCCATTTGGGGATGGAAACACAAAAAGCTTATGAAACATTGGGGGAGGGGAACCTTCCTTGATGGAGAAACTCTCTTATATAGAATTCTGATAAATACTCACACGTGTGCCATAGTCAGCAATCCATGAAAACAAGCAAAATAAACCTTCACTGCATAACAACCAGATGGTTTATCCTTATGTTAAATGGAACAGAGTAAGTCCTTTAAGAGGTCTTGGAATGGGTAGAACCCACAATAATTGACTTAGGTTTCTGATGCTGCAGTATCCAGCCAATTCTTGAACTCATCAAATTTTTCATATGTGGATGTATGTACCTAAACAAGCTTGAAAATTAGCTACACATCATGGTGCATATGGAGCTAAAGAAAGGTACCAACACCTGGTCCTCAGTGCTGAGGGATTGAATTTTCATTAAATATACTCCATAATGAGTAGAAAAACAAGGAAAGCTACCCAGGCACGGAAGGATTGACCTCTTGGTCTGATTCTTCCAGAGGGGATTCGAATATGGTACCTATGATAAACATTCAGTATGGAGGGACTGAACTCTATTATGGAGCAAGAGAGTGGTACCAATGATCAAACCTCTGGATAGAGGTATCCACATCTTTTTCTGTGTCCCCATATGTAGTAAGAAGATTATGCTGGCAATCTGGAGGGACAAACTATTTTATTTCTTCTGCATGTTACCAATTATCAATGTTCGGTACAGAGGGACTGTATGAGGTGAAAAATGGTATCAACAATCAGGTGTGGAGAGGCTGAAATACAGTAGCCCCTCCCAATTTGTGGGGGATCTGTCCTTCAATTGCAACTTTTGGGGGGTAACTCCGCCCATCTCTATAAAGCCCCTAGCGTTCCTGTTCTTTCTCCAGTCCCTTTGTTTGCCGCAATAGCAGCTAGGAAGGAACTTTGCTCTTCTAAAATTGCTTGTTTTACCCTAACTTCAACCAGTTTTCTGGACTTTGACCACCACTTTTTGGACTTTGGATTTGAGTTTGTTGCTGATCGCTTGACCTCGGACTGTTTAACTTACTGATTTGTTTCTCAACTCCAGTTGAAAATGGCTTCATTCAAGTGATGTAACAAGTGTGGTGCCAAAATCCCCACTACTGATTGCCATGATCAGTGTGTTTTGTGTTTGGGGGTGACCCACAATGTCAAGACCTGCCCACATTGCAAGGTCATGACCAACCAGGCTCTCAAAAACCGGGACCTGAAACTCAAAGTGGCCCTGGGGGAGCAAGCCCTGGGACCGGCCTCTGTTCCCGTGGCCCAAGACCCCTTGGCTAAGGTCTCCTCTACCTCTGGAAAGGAAAAGGGGAAAGACAAGGGGAAGTTCTGGGAAAAGTCCTCTAAAGACAAGAAAAACAAGTCTGAGAAGGACCGAGGGGAAGAAGGGTCCAAAAAGACCTCCAAGCAAAAACACCTGGAGAATAAGCCTTCTCACTCAAAGGGGGATAGATAGATCCCCATAGATCAGCTGACCATTTGGCCTCCAAAAGGGCCTACTTCACTTCTTCACTGGGGAGAACTGGCCGTGAAGAGACTGTGGCTTCTACAGAATCTGCAGGCCTTGGATCTGATCCAGCCCGAGCAGTTTCCCTTCTCCAGCTTGAAATACCCCGAACTCGCATCGGATACTGTTTCTCAGGTTGTCCATGTCAATACTGAGTCGGAGGGAGAGACCTAGGAGCCAGATCCACCGACTCTTACCCCATATTTAGCCAGTCGGGTCGACATCAAGAGCCCTTGGGCTCGAATCTGGAAAAGCCCTCAGACCCAGGCCCTTGATAGGTCCTCTTGTTGGGACCGAGTGATTCTCGGGATCGAGGCAGACGAGGACGCTTAGGCTACAGGATGAGCCTTCACCTCAAGATGACCTTCTCTGACATTATCCAGATTTGGTAAACAATTGTCCAAGTGGCTGGTACCTCCTGCCTGTCAATGCTGACCAGCTCCACTGCAATCTCCAGAACCTGAAAGTTCCATTGCCTGTTCCACTTTGGCCGGTAGCTAGGGCTTCCGCTCCAACTACACCTCCAGTTCCGTCTCGACATGAGTTTCTCTACACTCGGCCTCTCCAGAAGATGCCTGAAGACTCTCCGAGGTCACCTCACTCGCTGAGAGAATCTCACTCTTCAACAACAGAGTCACATATGTTCCACCTCCCCCTCAGACACCTTACTCAATGAAGTGTGCACTCTATTGCAAAAAGGCGCTATTGAGCCCATTGAACCCACTTGGGCCCACTACTGTTTTTTCTCCCATTATTTTACTGTCCCTAAAAAGGATTCTGGCCTCAGACCCATTCTAGACTTATGGCAGCTAAACACCTTTACTGTTTACCTTTGTTTTCACATGGTAACCCTTGCCTCTATTTTGCCACTCTTACAGGGAGGACACTGGTTTGTGACTTTCAATCTCAAAGATGTTTACTTCCACATTGGAATCCAGCAAGATCACAGGAGGTTCCTTGCCTTTGCCATCAGGACCAAGATCTTTCAGTACAGGGTCCTGTTCGGACTGTCCACGGCACTGAGAGTCTTCACCAAGTGCATGGCCCTGATCTCAGCCTATCCCCATCAGCGTGGGGAGCCAGTCTTCCCATATCTAGAAGACTCTGTCATCAAAGACTTACAATTTGCCTTGTCCCTCCTGGACTCTCAGTCTGATGGTCAACAGAGAGAAGTCCAACCTGAGCCCATCGAAGCAAGTTAGATTCATCGGGACAATCCTTGACTCCAAGAAATCCAGTGCCTACCTACCATCAAACAGGTTTCAAGCTCTTTCCGAGGCCATTCGCCACTATCTCTTTCACAGACAGATCAAGGCCCACACCACACAAGTATCTTTGGGACACATGGCCTCAACAACCTATGTTACCCCATGGGTGAGGCTCCGTCTAAGACCATTTCAATTCTGGTTCCTCTCTGTTTTCGACCCCACATGATCTTCCCTCCAAGTGGGTCATAGTACCGAGACCTGTGACCAAATCACTGTATTGGTGGCTCGAACCCGACAATGTTTGCATCAGGCTGCCCTTTTTGCCCCTTCAACCACAGATCACCCTGACAACAGATACATCCCTAGATGGATGGGGGGCACACACCATAGACCTCACAGTCAAGAACAAATGGTCCACCTCGAAGAGACAGCTCCCCATCAATGCACTCAAGATGCTGGCAGTGGAGAAAGCTCTTTGCACGTTCAAAAATCCCTTCTTTTAGGCAAGATAGTCCTCCTTTTAACAGACAACACCACTGTCATGTACTACCTCTTTCTGCATGCCTGCTAAACTTCCTTGCCTCTTTCTTTGGCCCTTTCACTCCCTCCTTGGCTCTTTCTTTGCCTGCTTGTCTGTCTTCCCTCCTTCCCTCTTTCTCCCATGGCTAGGGCGAACATGGAGGGAATGCCCACTTTCTCTCTAATTCACTTTTATGCCTTCTTCCCACCCCCTGTACACAAAATCATGAATAATCAAGTCCGTGAATGGTAAATCTGCAAATAAAAAAGTTCAGCTGTACCAGGGATGACTCTGTGAAGGCACAGAGGCACAATAATAATAATAATAATAATAATAATAATAATAATAATAAAATTTATTTGTACCTCGCCCAATGGTACACCAATCCGGGCGGCTTCCAGATTAAAAATGCAACAATAAAAACATATAATACAAAGAACACCCCCCATCCCCTTAAGACAATATTAAATCACAACAGTTTAAAATATCACACCTTGACTAATTAAAACCTACTACCGAGATAACTAAGCCTGATTTCGATATTCCTTCCATCAAAGATGGGGCCACGTAAGGAACATCTCTTATACAGGGAAGATTGTCCGAAAAGAAAATTCAATTAAGGAAGGTAACTAGTCCGGAAAGGCCTGCCAGAAGAGATCCGTCTTGACAGCCTTTTTAAAGCTCTCTAAAGATGTTAATAGACTGATCTCGTCCGGCAGGCCATTCCAGAGCCTCGGGGCGACGACTGAGAAGGCCCTCCGGGAGGTAGCCGCAAGCCTCGATTTCTGAGTCTGCAGCAAATTCCTCCCGGAGGACCGAAGTGCGCAGGGAGGATTGTACGGGAGAAGGCGGTCCCTGATATAGTTTGGACCCAAGCCATTTAGGGCTTTGAAGGTAATAACCAACACCTTGTACTGGGACCGGAAACTCATAGGCAGCCAGTGGAGGGACCTCAGTACCGGAGTAATGTGGTCCCTCCGAGATGTTCCAGATACAAGTCTGGCCGCCATATTCTGTACTAATTGCAGTTTCCGAACCAGGTACGAGGGTAGCCCCATGTAGAGTGCATTACAGAAGTCGAGGCGGGAGGTTACCAACGCATGCACCACAGTCTCGAGATCCCTTACTTCCAGAAAAGGGCGCACCTGGCGTATCAGCCGACGCTGATAACAGGCGCTCCTGACCGTAGCATTCACCTGATTCACCATCAGGAGCGACGAGTCAAGGAGCACCCCCAGACTGTGAACACAGTCACTGGAGGAGAGTGTGACTGCATCCAGGACTGGAGGTTGCAACCCAATTCTTGGTTTCGGGGCCGCTACCGTGAGCACCTCCGTCTTGTCTGGATTCAATTTCAATCTGTTTTTCCTCATCCAGCCCATTACCGCCCCAAGACATTCATTAAGGGAGGAGATGCCATTAGAATTCTCGGCCGACGAACGAGACACCAAGAAATAGATTTGGGTGTCATCAGCGTACTGATAACACCCAGCATCATAACTCCGTATTATCTCACCCAGCGGCTTCATATAGATGTTAAATAATAACGGGGACAAAATAGCTCCCTGAGGGACCCCACAAGTGGGGTCTCTCTTACCGGAGCTACAGTCCCCGAGCAGCACCCTCTGGGACCGACCCGAGAGGAAGGACCGGAATCACTGCAAAGCAGTGCCCCCGATACCTAACCCCTTCAGGCGGTCCAAGAGGATGCCGTGATCTATTGTATCAAAAGCCGCTGAGAGGTCTAGGAGCACCAGCAGGGTCACACTACCCCTGTCGATGCCCAAACGCAGATCGTCGGTCAAGGCAACCATGGCAGTCTCAACCCCAAATCCCATCCTGAAGCCGGTTTGAAATTATATTAGGAAGAACAGAAGGTATGTGTCACATTTAGACAAACAAAAATAAAATGGAAGTATCAGTCTTATCATCCTCTGTTTCTGAACAAAGGCGACCAAGTATACCTACACACTTAGAAGAGTTCCAAGATCAAACAAAGGTAGCCTTCAAGGTATTTAGAATACAAAAGTGAAAACTACAGTACCCATCCCTTAAGAATATTTCCTGCAAATAATTAGTCATTAAAAGGCTGCTTAAACAAAAAGGTCCTTTACCTGTTGGGGGAAAGGAAGACAAGGAGGGGGGCCAGGATAGCTTCTCGTGGAAGAGAATTCCATGGGATGAGAGCAGCACTGAGAAGGTGCTCTGTGTCCTCAACAAATAAGTCTGTGGTGGTGGCAGGTCTGAGAAAAAGCCTTTCTCTGAGGATCTTAAGATTCTGGCTGGTCCACATAAGGAGATAAAGTCTTTAAAGTACAGGTAGTCTAAACCTAAGCCATATGCAACTCACACAATATTCTGTCTTTACTACATGCCTGGCATAAGCACTGTTTAAGCTGATGGATTACAAATTCTGAAGGTCTAATAATTACTGTTGTTCAGGACCATTTCTGTATTCATCAATCAAGACTTTAATGAACTAGTTTCTGTTAGCATAAATCTGTAATTCTTATTTCAATAGAGTTAACATAAGAGCAGCTGTAATTAGCACAAATGGAAGCTCTTAGCTGGATTTGTATCATTTGGTGTTTATGCTTTCCCCCATGTTATGCTGGTAATTTAAATAAGGAAATTCTGTAATAAAAAGCAGGTACTCTTGGAAATAACAGGGAGATAAGATTTTGTTGCAGTCTAAATGTGATATTCTTTTGTGTTCTAGGTTCACTTTGATGGCTGGGATAATATTTATGATTACTGGATTGATACAGACAGCCCTGATATCCACCCTGCAGGATGGTGTGGAAAAACTGGACATCCTCTTCAGCCCCCTCTTAGTAAGATGCACCATTACATAATAAAAAATTGAAGACTGTTATAAAAAATGTGCCATTTATTAAGCACTATCTCTGTATTGGCAGAGTGATGTGACAGTAGATCCACATTGGTTACTACTTCATAGAATGAATGTACCTTCTCTGAAGAGCAATCATTTTTGTTGGGAAACACTGGCAATCATAAATAGTTTCAAGTTGCAGCTGTGTGCGTGGCACATGTACACTCAGAGTGTGTGCAAACTTTTGCAAAACAAAATTTTCAAGAACTAAAAATAGAAGAAATGATACATGTTTAATAGACTGTGAAAAGAATTGCACCTAGATTCTTGAATACCAGAAGTGCTTTTGCACAGCTAAAACTAGTGTGCCAACTGTGCCCATTTCTGGAGGAGTCAGATCTGGCCACCTGGTACATGCCTTGGTTACATCCTGTTTGGATTACTGTAATGTGTTTTATATGGCGCTGCCTTTGAAAATTGTTCAGAAACTTCAGTTGATCCAAAGAGCTTCAGCCAGGTTGTTAATTGGAGCTGGCTACAGGGAGCATACAGCTCCCTTGTTGCAACGGTTCCATTGGCTGCCAATCTGTTTAAAGTGCTGGTTTTGACCTATAAAGCCCTATACGGCTTAGGTTCAGGCTATTTGAAGGCCTGTATCTCCCTTTACGAACCCACAAGAACACTGAGATCACCCAGAGAGGCCCTCCTCTCTGTCCCACTAACCTCTCAGGTGTGTTTGGTGGGAACAAGAGAGAGGGCCTTCTCAATGGCTGCTCCCAGGCTCTGGAACTCCTTCCCTAGAGAGGCCAGGCTGACTCCATCCCTGCTTTCGTTTCAGTGGCAGGTAAAAGCATTTTTATGCCACCAGGCTTTCTCACACTGACATAGGTGCTGTAAGAGTTTATAAAGAGTTTTTAAATTTTAAATTGGAACATGTAATGTTTTTAATTTTTTGAAACTATTTTAATCGTTTCTTTAAATGTTGTATTTTTAATGCTTTGTATTGTTTGAACTTGGGCTATTTTAAATTTTGTTAGCCACCTTGAGTCCCTGTTCTGGGAGAAAGGCAGGATATAAATAAATAAATTAATTAATAACTTTGTACAAAGTAATACTAATCATTACACTTTAATGAATATGCATTTTCTGAAGAACAAAACTCTTCTAAGTGTGTAGGTATACTTGGTCGCCTTTGTTCAGAAACAGAGAATGATAAGACTGATACTTCCATTTTATTTTTGTTTGTCTAAATGTGACACATACCTTCTGTTCTTCCTAATATAAAAATACCTGTATATTTTACTTCCCATTTGATTTGTACAGGTCCCTTGGAATTAGTAGAAGCTTTAGAACAAGGAGGATGCCCTACAGCAGGCTGCAAAGGAATTGGACATATAAAAAGAGCCAGACATATGGGTCACCACAGGTATATGTTGTCCCATTAGACTGTCACATTAACTTGATTTAATTGTTAGTTGTTAGAACAAAGGGTAGGAAGAAAAAGACAATTGGACATTCATATATTTAGGTGGTGAGCATTTTGAAACAAAACAAACTATTTGTAATTCCAGTGGTATGTTTAGCTTTAAGACTTACGTGCATGACATATTTCTAGCCATTTTGTCTAAGGCCTCTGTAGCATGCTCACCCTACCCTCTTTCTAAAAATTCCTTCTACCACCACAAACAAAAAGCTCAGATATCAAAAGTTATATAGTTGCCCCTCTGTTTTTGCAGACTTAAAGTCCGCGGGCTGCACTTTACGCCAACCAGCAAGAGGAGAGGCTTAAAATGGCACAAGCCCATGCACGGGAGCATGCCTCCACTCAAGCCTATGGGGCTTGAATATGTGCAATATTTTGTTTTTGTGGAGGGGGCTTCAGAATGGATCCCACACGAAAACAAAGGGGTGACTGTATAAATAATACACCCTGTGTTACTTTACACTGTCTACAGCAGGGACCGGCAACCTACGGCCCGGGGGCCGGTTAAGGCCCCAGGCCCCAGACCTACCGGCCCAGGCCGGAGGTTGCCGCCGCCGCCAGAGCGCGTTTTCGGGCGTGCTCGCGGCGATCGTCATTTTGAAAGTCAAAATGGCGGTCGCGACGCGTTTGCGCATGTGCAAGACTACTGCACATGCGCAAACGCGCCGCGACCGCCATGCTGACTTTCAAAATGGCCGCTGTCGGAGAGCGTTTTCGGCCGCGCTCGCGGCGATCGCCATTTTGGGAGTCAAAATGGCGGTCGCGCCACGTTTGTGCATGCGCAGTAGTCTTGCGCATGCGCAAACGTGTCGTGACTGCCATTTTGACTTCCAAAATGGCAGCTGTGACATGCGCCGTGGCGGCTGGAGCCGCGCGTGCTACGGCGGCAGCCGCAGTAGCGCCCGTGTGCGCGGGGGGGGTCGCGCGCGCGCCGCCATCCCCCCCCCCCCTTGGCCCAGCCGAGACCTGGGCAACGGCAGACCGGCCCAGGTCTGAAAAAGGTTGCCTGTCGCTGGTCTACAGCTTTATTCTCCCTTCAGACCTCATAACTAATTTCTTTACAAGGTACATGTAGGAATTAACTGGTCTGTCCTTCATGCAGACCATAAGCCTAAACTCATGTGTGCAAGCTTTGAGTTATTATCATATGAGTTTTAGTTGTTTAATAAAGCTTGTTCTCCCTCACAGGGATAGAGGAACTATGCTGAAATAGCTCCCACCCTCACCCCTGCGGCCCTCTCCTTATGCCCATCCTGCATTGGCAGAAACGGCCCTCGTTAATAATGCTGCCCATTCCTGTTGCCAAGCAGCACAAGCTGATTGGTGGCTTCCCTCCCTTAGCCTCTCAGTGTGCTGAGGGAAGAACTGGGTCTGGTGGTTCTCCAGGGAGGATGGAAGAGGCAGGCACATATTGAGCCGGCAAAGCTGGGCGTGCCTTCAACCCCCAGACCTTCCTCTGTCAGCTGCACACAATCCTCCGGATGGTCTCTTGGGTAAGGAGTCCCATTGTCTCTAATGGCAGCATGGTTAGTTAGCTACAAGTTAGGTACAATGGATTTTGGTATCTGCGAGGGGCCCCGGAACAGATCCCGATGGATACTGAGGGCCGACTATATTAGAATTCCTCCCGAAATAGATTACAATTATGGGTTTACAGCTTGGGTAAATAGCAAGTGTTACTAAAGGAACATACAAAGAATTTGGAAGCTGGTACCACCAAAAACTTGTTCTAGTTCTTATTTTCTTCTTGCCCATTACTCCCACTGATGTAAAATAGTCACCTCAGATTATGGATTACACACTTCCTGTGGACATGTGTGTAAAGTCAGAACTAGATCATGTGCAAAATAAGCATCTCTCCATTTTGTTTTGATTTTGTGTTGGAAAATTGGTTAGCAGATACATTTTTTTTTAAAAAAGTTGTATCTACAACAAACAAAAATTGCTGTCTAGTTGTCAGGCATTCAAGGTATTTTTCATACCAGTTTTATACCAAGTTACATATAGCAAATAAAAACTGGTCCCAACTCACCAAACCAGGGATAGGCAACCTTTCCCCTTTAAGGGCCGAGGGACTTCAGCTCCCAGAAGCCTCAGCCATTTGGCCAATAGTCCCATGTTGGCCAATAGCTCCTGGGATTCTGGGAGCTGAAGTCCCTCGGCCCTTAAAGGGGAAAGGTTGCCTACCCCTGCACCAAACATTGAATTGAGTTTGACTATCCTTTATAGTAAATTATTATTTTTGTAGAACTTTGGTAGGCTTATTTAGTCTTATTTCTTTGATAAATTCTGATAACAAACATTTTACTCAAAGGATTGTTGAAGATGAAAAGGGTCAATATATATTTTGAGTTGGAGCATACATGCCAAATTTTGTAAATTTCAATAGTTGGTAGTCATGGGGAGGAGGGTGCTATTTTGCCCATGTCCTTGCTGACTTTAGGCCTTTGCAGACTGTTAGAAATAGTGCAAATTGAGTCCACTTTAACTGCCCTGGCTCAGTGCTAGGGAATCACGGGAATTGTATTTTTTTCTGAGACATTGAGCCTTCTATGTCAGAGAGCTCTGGTGCCACAATAAACTACAGTTCCCATGATTTCCTAGCACTGAGGGCCTCGGCAGACGGAGGCCCCGGAGACGCCGCGGGTCGGAGCGCCGGCGGAGCTCAGCCTCCGCACCGCGGCGCTCCTGCGGCGAATCTAAAAGGAGCTCCAAATTGGCGCTCCTTTTAGATTTCAGGGAAAGTGCGCCCTAAAAGCGGCGGGTGCACTTTCCCTGACTTATCCTCCGCAGCGCGTCCGGTCGCTGCGGAGGGAGGTTGCCCCGGAAGCGCCGGACGTGCGGAGGGCCGGCAGCTTCCGGGGCGACCTCAGGAAGAGGAAGGGGCGCCGAACGTGCGGCTGCCCCTCCTCTTCCGGGCCCGGAAGACAACCCAATTAGTCGTCTGCCGAGGCCCTGAGTCAGGGCAGTTAAAGTGGACTCAATTTGCACTATTTCTGGCAGTCTGCAAAGGCCTTTTCTTAGACATCTTTATCTAAGGCTGCATCTGTGCTGCAGAAATAAATCAGTTTAACACCGCTTTAACTGCTATGGCTCAATGCTATGGATTTCTGGGTATTGTAGTTTGTTGTGGCACTAGAGCTCTGTGACAGAGAAGGCTAAATGTCTCACAGAACTACTGTTCCCAGAATTCCATAGCATTGAGCCATGACAATTAAAGTGGTGTCAAACTGGATTATTTCTGCAGTGTGGATATAGCCCTAGGACTCATTTCCTCTTGCATTTAGATCGGTTTGCAAGTCTCATTGACACCGGGTCGCTCAATTGATTCAGGTCGATGCATAGTTCCTACTATGGAAGGAAATTATTTCCTTATTTCATGCATTCGTGTCTTACTTGACATGATTGTCATTCCCTCTGGCTGTCAATCATTGTGTCATCGGTGGGGAGGAGGAGGTCTTTTTTCCTCCCTAGCACAGGGAGGGGGGACCCTGAGAACCTCAGGGGCCACCCACAGCACCTCTTTGCACCCTGAGGACCTGAGCCCCCAAGCAAGCAAGCCAGCCTGCCATGTAAGGCTGAAGTGCGATGGTGGAGAGGAGCCGGGGACAGAAAGAGAGCCACATGGGCAGCCTAGGAAGAAGGGAGGCAGGGAGGAGCTAAGCCTTATGAACGACTGCCCCATCTGAGGGATCCTCGCCTCACCTGGCCCAAAAAAGGGAAGCCCCACCTCCCACCTGCCTGCTCCGGCTCCGGGGTAGCCAAAGTCTCCTGGGAGGGCTCGGAAGACCCATGGTCAGGTCTGTCTGCCTGCCTTCCTTCCTTGGAGAGGAAGCAGGGCAAGGAAGGAGTTCCACCGCCGCTGCCTGAGAGAAGCGCCATCCATCCGTCTGTCCAAGGAGGCTGTGATGGGGAGCCAGTGCCAAGGCTGTAGCTGCCAGGGTTCTGGTCAGCACCTGGCACTGGAGACCTCTCAAAGAGAGAGCGCAGGTGCAGTAGATGAGGGAAGGGTGCCAGGGCAGAGGTTGGAACAACCCCAAGCAAGTTCATCCTGGGGAGCCCCTAACCCCATGGGCCCCAGGCCACCAGGGCCCATGGCCCCCCTAGGCTGCTGGTTCCTGTGCCCCTGCCCCCCATGGCCCTGAACACCCTTGGCCCCTATCTAGTTTGGACCTTTTTCTTTTGGCTGAGGAGAGGAGCCAGGGTGGGAATGTGGCAGGAGGAGGAGGAGGCTGTGGGCAGGCATGCTTGGAGCCGAGGGATTAAGCAAAGGATGGAGACCGAGGAGAAGCTCCAGAGGGTGGTCTCTGGCTGGGAGGGCGGCCCCAGGGACCTTGCTCCCTCCACTGCTGCTGCTCCGAGGCTCTCAGCAGTGGGGAAGGAAGAGATCCAGTCTTTCTTGGCAGCAAGGAAGGGTTGTGGGGGTTATTGTGGGGCAGGGGCACTGCGGCGGATGGAGGACAACTGCTCCCAGAAGTCGTCGTGGCCCTTGGGGCAGGGTGACACACATTCCCACCTTCTGTCCAGGAGGAGCACGTCTCCTTTTCTATGGCCTTCCATTCTTTAAAAAATAGGGAAGGATGGAATACACCCCTGTTCCAACCCTCTGCCAGTAGTCCCTCCTGTCCTGTGCGATGCGATTAAGTTCCGTCGTTCTCACTTGCTGAACACGCTTGCTAATTGCTTCTTTTAAAAGAACCACCAAAAGACTAGTGTTTGAAAAGAGCTATTTTTTTCACCATTTGGAGCCATGGAGAAGAAGATCTGGCTGTGTTCCTGAACCACCTGAACAACATCCACCCTAACATCCAGTTCACTATGGAAAAAGAAAAGGAAGGAACACTGCCATTGCAGGATGTCCTAGTCATTCGCAAACCAAACCAACATCTGGGTCACACAGTATACAGAAAACCTACACATACAGACAGATACATGCACAAGAACTCCAACCATCACCCAGGACAAAAAAGAAGCACAATGAAAACACTGGTAGACCAGGCAAAACGCATCTGTGAATCCCACTTCTTGGAAAAGGAATTGGAAGCACCTAGACCGGGCTCTACAGGCAAATGGGTACTCCAGCTCAGACATCTGAAGAGCTGCTAGACCCAGAAAAACCTAGAGGAGTGAAGACGAGCAACCACCCAAAGGGATGGTATTTTTTCTGTCAAGAGAGTCACAAACAGAATAGGGAAAGTGGTGAGGAAACACAACCTCCAAATAGTTTACAAACCGACCAAGAAAACCCAACAAATGCTGCACACAGCGAAGGACAACTGCAGGAGTTTACTGCATACCATGCAGCTGTGGACAAATCTAGATAGGGACCACCAAATGCAGTGTCCAAACACAAATCAAGGAACATGAGAGACACTGCAGACTGGGCCAGCCGGAAAAATCAGCAGTAGCAGAACACATTATAAACCATCCTGGGCATAAAATGCTGTTTGAAAACACTGACATTCTGGACCATGCCAACAACTATTAGGTCAGAATGCACAGGGAGGCCATCGAAATCCACAAACACTTGGACAACTTCAACAGGAAAGAAGAAACCCTTACTTAAAGTAAACAAAGTTTGGCTACCAGTCCTGCAAAATAGGAAAATCAGCACTCGGCAAATACAAATGGGGAACCACCCAGGGTCAGGGGCTTTCCCAGCAGACAATGATCACCAATTAGCAGACAATAATCCTCGTTTGCATATCCTCCCACCCTGAGGCCCTGCCATCAACAACAGAACAATAGACAATCAACAACAGAACAATACACAGTTGTGTATTGGGAATCAGTCCTCCCTACCCAGGGTCTCACAGTATATATATACCCACTCTCTTCCATCCCAGCATTCTCTGAAGATGCCAGGCACAGGTACTGGCAAAACGTAAGAAACTTCTAGAACATGGCCACACAGCCTGAAAAACTCACATAAACTATGGATGCCAGCCATAAAAGTCTTTGACTTCAAACATTTAAAAAGGATTCAGAGAGAAAAGGTTTACTTCTCTTCTGCCTCCACCACTAACAGAGACTAGAAGCTTGTGAATCCAAGTCATCCTAACTCTTAGCTCTCAGACTGTGCTCCTAGTTCATAGCTCTCAAATTGTGCTTCTAGCTTTCATTTTAAAATGGGGCCTGAGCGGGTGGGACTTTGGTGAGTCGCATTTGTGAGTCAGCAGGGGGTGGAGCTAGCCAATTAGCTCTATACAACTCCTCCCAGAGGCTTTCTGGTCAGTTTCTGCTAGGAAGAAGAAGGAGAAGGAGGCTTTCCAGCTGAGTTTCTGCCAGGAAGGGAGAAGGAAAGCAGTTTCTGAGCAGCCATATTGAGTGGGTGAGTGTTTAAATTCTTTTTAAAAACACTTGGGGAGAGTGTAACTGTTGCTGAGTGGGTGGGGCTTTGGTGAGTCGCATTTGTGAGTCAACAGGGGGTGGAGCTAGCCAATTAGCTCTATACAACTCCTCCCAGAGGCGTTCCAGGAATTTTTTCATAAGACAAGGGAAAGCACAGTACAGGCAGAAGGGGGGCTTTGACCATTCTTGTAGAGATTCTAATAATAATAATAATAATAATAATAATAATAATAATAATAATTTAATTTAAAGGCCTTTGAGGTGTTTTTTTGTTTTGTTTTGTTTTTTTGTTTTTTTTGCTCAGAGGAAGAGAGACAGAGACTTTCCTCCAGAATAAGGTAGCATCCAGGAGCTCTCTGTAGAGTTAGAAACCCAGATGATTGAGCTCACTGACAGAGCCTGGTGAAAAGACTAAGAGAACAGGGGTCTTTTACGTTGGTCTTTACCAGGGGACTTTTTCAGGGAGAAGCCCATAGTTCTGTTTCAGTGCTTACTTAAGATTTCTCAATATGGATACTGAGGGAGTTGCTGCAGTCACCTGCAACACTTGTGGGATGTTTGTTTTCTTGCCAAGAGATGTGGGGAACTTCACCTGCACCAAGTGCAAGTTCGTAGCCCTCCTGGAAGAGAAAGTCAAGCAGCTGGAGGCCCGGGTAGCTACACTTCAGCACATTAGGGAGCAAGAGGTTTTCCTGGATAGAGCAGAACAAATGGTCTTGGACAGGGACCACACAGAGGAAGTTGTTGAGGAGGAGGTCATTTCATGCACACAGGAGGTGGACACCTGGAGGAATGTCACACACAGAAGTAGGAAAATCAGGGATCGTTCTGGGAGCTTGCAGCTACAAAATCGATTTGAAGCTCTCTCCCCTATCAAGGATGAAGAGGAAGAGCAGCAGGGACAGTTCTCAGGGACAGTGCAGGGGACCCTAAGTGTACCACCACAGGGAACAGCCACTGCTATGCCTTGGAGGAGGAGCTCTCAGTCCATTGGTTCTTTCATTTCAACTGAAACTACTTAAATATGCTTTTAAAAATTTTCTTGGCAAGGTACAATTATGTTGTCAGGGGGAAAAAAATTCTGAAAGCAAGTGGACTGGTCATTTTCTAATAGCATATTGTTTGAGCTGGGCGAAACCTGCAGTGATTAATTATGACAGAGTTAAATTGAGCATCTTTTAAAATGTAAATCTTAATAAAGACTTCAGGGTTATGCAGTGGTGGAAAGGTGTACAGCCTCACATACAAATGAATTACTCAGTGTCTTGTGCTTTTATGTGAGAATTGACATACTGAAAGTTGACTTTCTAAATTTTGTAAGTCATAAATCCCTGTTGTCAAACAGTAACACCCAACTCTCAAAGATCCATCCACAGTACTCTTCTGTACTCTGCTTTTGTGTGATTTTTTTTTCACAAAGAAAGGTGGGGCAAAGTTAAGTTACATGTTTTAAAATGTTAAGACAGAATGTGAATAAAATTGCAAATCCACCTGAAACAGCTGGCCCATTCAGGACAAGAGCTGGGATTTACCTCCCTCCCTTAAAACACTTTAAATAACTTAGTGTTTGCTCTAGTTCTTTCTGGAAAATCAAGAACCCTTCATTCTGATGCCATGTGGCTGTTTTAAACACATCCTACTCTGCCATCCACTGTGTTCTCTGCTGCCTCCAGTCACTCACTCTGAGGTCAGAATGAGGCACTCAGCCATGTGATTGAAGCTGGGAGCCTCTCTGTGACCTCAGAATGAAACAACTCGTGGATTGAAACAACCCAACCCATGAATGTGTCAGCTGGCTCAACGAGACACATGTGATCAGTCCTCCTGTATCAGAACAGCAGGTGTTTGCAATAGGGGAAGATCAGGGCAGTTCCAGAGCCCTGTTCCAGTGCAGCAGGACCTGATATGATAGTATATAGCTTGTTTGAACTGAACATGAAAAAGTTTGATATTTTGGACTGTTTAAGAGAACAGCCTAAAGATTATATAAAGTAAACTGGGATGGTGAGACTGGAAGATGGCTACCTTCCTTGCATCAGCCATTTTAGTCCTTATGCTTCTCTCAAAGAGTAGTTTATGTTATTAAAAACAATTGTGTCATAATGATTGATAAATGTAGAATGGTATGTAAAAAGATGGCTACAGTCCTGAAAAAGAAACAACAGTTAAAATGTGTGGAGTTTTTCCCCCCTTGCATTTTATTATACAAAGATAGAGCATGGACAAATAAATAAATAGACAACATGAAAAAGAAAGAGTAATTCTATTTCACAGCAGGTGTTTCAGCTTATTGACAAGAAATGGAAACTCTTTTTAATATATTTTCTCTTGTGACTGGCAGAGTGGTTCTGAGCTTCATTTTGTTCACCATTGATAGTAATGTATCTGTGTTACTGTCAAAATTTAAAAAGTAATTTTAGATAAATTGTGTGGCATCTGGGAATTATGTGAAGTAGGATGCCAGTTTCCTAATTAAGTTACTTTCATTTATAATAACTTTTCTGTACATCAAAAATGTGACTTCTTTAATCCTCCTCCCCACCCACATTCTTTAGTGTATGCTATCAAATACCTAAGGAAATATATTCTGTTCTTCCAAGGAAGCTCTGAAGCAGCCCAAAGTTGCACTAGTAAAAGTCTCCTATGAAAGCTAGTGTTATACTGGAAAAAATAAAGTAGCTTATTTTTACAAAAATTGTTCCCTTGTCCTTCTTTAGGTTGTTCAACTGTGCCTTCTCTTACTTCAGTATCTGCCAACAGCTTTAACATGTCCTCTTCTTTTTAACCAAATGCCCAACTTGATATCACAGCAGGATTACTGTCAGGATGAAAGGTGAGGCAGGTAGAGAGGAGGAGAATCCTTGGATGCCATTCTTACCCGAATGCTTGAAAATGCTGCTAAATGCTGCATAGTGTCTGAAATGACTTGACGGAAAAGGTAAAAAGTGTTCTTGCACAGAGAGGAAAATATAATTGGCTACTTTTCTCAAAAGAAAGTGCTTTATAGACTATAGCAAAGCCTTTGACTGCATAGACCATGAAAGGCTATGGAATGCCCTTAAAAGACATGGGAGTGCTAACACACCTGATAGTCCTTATGAGGAATCTTTACTCAGGACAAGAGGCTACTGTCAGAACAGAACACAGAGAAACAGAATTGTTGGCAAAGAGGTCAGAAAAGACTGTGTCTTTTCAATCTATCTGTTCAACTTGTATGCAGAACATATAAGAGCAGTCTTGACACACGAAGGAGGAGTAAAAATAGGAGGAAGGAATATCAACAATCTTAAGATATGCAGATGACACCATAGTACTAGCAGAAAACCTCACAGACCTGAAACACCTACTGAGGAAGATCAAAGACGAAAGTGGTAAGGCAGGCTTAATGTTGAACATAAAGAAAACAAAAATAACGACCACCAAGGACCTTCACAAGTTCAACCTAGACAATGAAGAAATAGAAATAGTAAAAGAATTCCCATACCTGGGATCAAACATTGATAGAATTGGGGTCTGCAGTAAGGAAATCAGAAGAAGATAAAGAATGGGGAGGGTGGCTATGAAAGAACTAGAAAATATTCTAAAATGCAAAGATATACAACTAAAATGCAAAGAATCATACAAGCCATTGCATTCTCTATTACCATGTATGGATGTGAGAGCTGGACAGTTAAGAAAGATGATAGGAAGAAAATCAATTCATTTGAGATGTATTGCTGGAGAAGACTGTTGAGAATCCCATGGACAGCCAAAAGGACAAACAAATGGGTCCTAGAACAGATCAAGTCGGAAACCTCCTTGGAAGCCAAGATGATCAAACTGAGGCTGTCGTACTTTGGACACATCATGAGAAGGGAGGACTCATTGGAAAAGACATTAATGATGGGGGAAGGTGGAGGGATGTAGGAAGGCCACATGATGGACTTTATTATGGAGGTCACGGATATTAAGGGGTTGCAGGAATTAAGCAGAGTAGTAAAGGGCAGAAGGTCTTGGAGATATCTCATCCATAGGGTCGCCATGAGCCTAGATTGACTCAAGGGCAGTTAACAATAACAAAACAAAAAAATATTAACATACAAAACTGAAAAGAAAAAGAAAAATCTTGAGATTTCAATTTCAAACAGCTTCCAGTGGGATAAGAAACAGGTGCTCACAATGAGGCAGAACCCACTGTTCTACTGATGGTTACGTCCTTTCCTACAGTGAGCAAAAGGAAGCTGCGAAACCTTACAGAATGCAAGAGTTCGATTTCATATGTTTCTCTTGAAAGAAAGTGTAAAGAAAAGAAGGAATATAGAATTAAAGCAACTACAGATGTACCTCAGTTAATCCCTTGCTAGTGAAACTCCTTTTTACACAGGCTTTTGGGCAAACATGACTAGGGAGAAGCCTCCCAGTGGCACCTGCCAAAATGATTCTGGCTATTAAGTTTGAAGTCCCCCATGCTTTTCCAGCCACTTTTGTGTTCTGCACAAACCTTTTCTTCCCAGTTTGCCATGTTGCAGGTAATTTAATGGCAGAAGCATCAGGAAGAATGTTAGCAACATTTGCAAGCCAATGAGGGAAAGTATGCTGTGGAAAGATAGCAATGACTTGCTGCAGCTGTGGAAGGAGAAGTGCTGTATGATCAGCAAGAAACCATTCCTGAGATTCTACATGAGAATCCTTCAAGTGGTCTTTAGAAAGTTCAAAATGTTTTTTAACCTGTGCAAGGCTTATCTCAGTGGTTCCCAAACTTTGGTCCTCCAGGTGTTTTGGACTTCAGCTCCCAGAAGCCCCAGCTTGCTTGACCAACAGTCAGGATTTCTGTGAGTTGAAGTCCAAAACATCTGGAGGACCAAAGTTTGGGAACCACTGGCTTATCTGATGTGTTTGATTTTTTTTTAATTTCACACAGACATATTTGCTAGTGCTGAATAGAAAGCCAGCTGAAACATGTTGAACTCCTTTTTTGTGGTGTAGGATTCTGTCCATATTCTTTCATGTTATTTCTGCCTCTTAAAGAACTAATGCCCAGGAACACGTCTGCTTCAGCTGTACTATCTCATTGCAGTTGACACACAATCAAAAAAAGCAACTGTCATTCATTGTTTGTTGTGTACTTTTGAAGTTATTGTATAGCTGATAGCGGGGGATTTGATTCAGTCACAGAATAAAGGCTGCAGTTTCTCTTATTATTGGAACTGAAGAAACTACTTGTGTATCAAGCATATATACAACTGTAGTTCTTCCATACTGGAACAAAGTGAACTATTAGTCTATTTTATAAATCTCAGTTTCTTTTACCAGTGAAATGAAATGAAATTCTTTATTATGGTCAAAGACCAGCATCAGTATAAAGTTTAGCATACAAAAGTAAATTAATACATATAAAGATTACTTAGGATAAAAATCTGCTAACTAGGAATGTAAATAGTTCATTTCTGTTACATTTAAGATAGCTTCATTTAAAATAAAATAAAGTAAATAAAAATAAACCTTTATAGGTTTCCGCCCTTGAGATAGAAATAATAAAGATAAATTAGGGATATCAGATTTTTACCAGACATGCAGTACCAGACATGACACAAGATTATGTGTTTAACTTTGATCAGTTATTCTTTTCCTACAAGTGATAGCTGGTGCAGAAAATTGTGCCACTTTATAAGTTATATGCAAATTCCAGTCTGATAATAGGTAATTTAAATAAAAAGCTTCAGATCTCCCAGGTATCTTCAAAAGTATAGGAGTGATCAAATCTCTGCGAGCATTGTCATAAAAAGGGCAGTGAAACAATACGTGTCCAGCATTTTCTATATCTCCTGAGTTACAGGGGCATGTTTGCTCATGAACAGGAGTCTTACTAAATTTACCCTCCAGTAATGCTGATGGAAGAACGTTTAATCTAACCAGTGTGAAAGCTATTCTATATCTAGGGATCGATAAATTTGTGATGTAGTTTGGCACAGTAAGCGATCCTAAATTGTCCCAATAATAAAAATAGTTTGTGGACTGAGTTCTATGGTTTTGGAATTCTATGTCCTTTATGCACTGCATAATGGCTGTTTTAGCTTTACAATATCCCATAGAATGAAGAGCGTTAGTCGTGAGTCCCAGAATTTGGAGTTTTGTAGTCAGAGAATTTTTCCATTTAGATTGAAAAGTGTCTGCCAAAATTAATGGTGTAACTCCCACAGGAAGAAAAGTCAACTTTAGCTAGAAACTCACAGTTAGCATCAATATTCGGGCTTCCATAGAAATTTGTCCTGTCTCCAACCTGAGTATTACATTTGGGATGCATGTTGGAATTCTTGTAATTGCTCTTAAGAATTTGGTTTGTACTACTTCAAAAGAGTTGTGATCATTAAGCGTGTACACCTGGCAGTCATACAGCATCTGGGAAATTAATTTTGCTGACAAATACTTGGATGGCTGCGGGGACATATTGGCCACCCTTAGTATAGAAAAAGGAAAGAAGTGCTTTGGTACTTCTTTGGGCACTTGCGATGGCATGCTTCGTTTGCAGATTCCATGATCCTGTTGACTGGAAGGTTATCCCTAAGTATTTGTATGATGTAACCTGATCTATTTGATGGCTGTCGATCTGCCATTTATGTTTGGTCTTCTTATTGAATATCATAACCTTTGTTTTGTTGTAGTTTATAGTCAACAGATCATCTTTACAGTAGGTAGCAAGAGCACTTAAGAGGCATCTCAGACCTATTCTTGTCTGCGATAGAAGCACCAGATCATCGGCATATAATAGCACAGTTATTGGCCTATCAGCTAAACGTGGAGGGTGAGATTTTATCAATTCCAAGTGATGAACTAAAGAGTTGATATAGAGATTGAATAAGGTGGGGGCTAGTATACAGCCCTACTCCAACATAGGTGGGTATTTTTCTTGTTAAGTGTCTGGCAGGGGGGCATCGGACTTTCATACAGGTATTTTTGTAAAGCTTTTTCATAAGCACCACCAGTCTCTTATCGATATTTTTGAGATTCCAGTTTTTCACACAGATTTTCCCTTGGGATTGAGTCGAAAGCTTGCTTGAAGTCTTATGAATGCTGTATGAAGACCTTCATTAGTTGGTGCATACTTTTCAGAGAGATGTTGCAGAATAAGTCCATGGCCAACTGTGCTTCGACCTGTTCTAAATCCAGCTTGCTCATCAGCAAGAACATTTTCTTGCTCCATCCAGTCCTGGAGCTTTTCATGCAAATATGAAGCATATAATTTGCTGATAATACTTAGCAAGTTGATAGGTCGGTAGTTTGCCGGGTCAGTTCTCTCACCTTTTTTATAGATTGGGATAATAATAGCTAATCCCCAGTCCTCTGGGATGTATGTCGTTCGATCAATCCATGTAAACAAACTTGCGAGGACAGGAGTCCACCAATCTGTATTTGTTTTTAATAGTTCAGAAGGGATGTTATCGCAACCTGGAGCCTTACCTGTTTTTAATTTGGAAATTAGAAGATGTACTCGTTTAGCAGTAACGGGGTAAATTGCTTATGTTTGGTTCAGATGTTGTTTGATAGATCTCCCCTGGAGCAAAAATGGTACTGAAATACGTTTCTCAGCCATTGGGAGGAATAAAATAATCCATATTTGATGTTGTTTTTGGCCATGCATTCGAGACCACTTGCCAGAAAGTAACTGAGTCTTTCCTCTTTGCTGCATTTATTAAAGTTTGCCATGTGGATCTTATTTCCTGATCTTTTTTTTGTTTGTTTGTTTTGATTAACTTCTTGTAGTTCTTTCTTAGCACAAACCATTCGGGTGGTAATGTGAGAAGATTTTGTTCGCTGTAGTGCTGATACTGTCTTATTAGGGCTTTTTTCATGGCAATACATTCATGGTCAAACCAAGGCTTAGATTTTTTAGTATAAACTTTTATGGTACCAGAGGGTTTCAGACATTCTTGCAGATTCGAGATTAGTTCATGGTATAAGGTGAAGACTAATGCAGGTGAATCTGCTGTCATCAGATCTTCTCATTGGCTTAGACTACTTTCAGAGTGTAATAGTGTTGTTGTTCTTTTGTTTAATTGGTTTGACCATTTTATTCTAGTAAACCTTTTTTCAGCATCAAGGTTTGCCATCTAGATGCACTCTGTGAGGATATCCTGAGTATCGATGTTAAGTTCTAGTACTAGAGGTAAGTGGTCACTCTCTAAACGTTTGCTTACATAGCAGCTAGAAATAGTTTTTAATAGGCTATATGAAGCTATGAGCTAGTCGATTGTTGAAGCTCCTGATCCAGATAAAAAGGTGTACTCGCCAGGTCTATCCCCTGCGACACTCCCATTTAAGATGACCAAATTGAGTTCGTTTACTAGCTGCATTAAATGAAGGCCAGCGCGATTGCATCCTTTGTCTTTGGATTGCCTTGTTGGAATATAGTGGGCAGGGTCTGATTCTGGTGAGTTTTGTTTGAAATGGGGGTACAGGGATTCGCCTGTTTGGCCTATTCTGGCATTTAGGTCTCCTGCAATAAGAATGTGGGCTTTTGGATATAAAGTTGTTAAGTTGGAGATGTATTTTCCTAACTTAGTCCAATTGTTTTTGGTTTGTTGTTGATGTTTTGCTGGAGGAAGATAAACATTATTAACAATAAGCTAAATGAACTAAAATTGATAACCAGGGCTGTTGCTAAGCAAAGTAAAGGATTTTGTTTAACAATACTGGTCCGAATACTGGTGGAAATCAGGATAGCTAAGCCACCTTTTGGGCGACCTCCACAGAGACTGGGTTCTGCATCAAGAGAGTATGCAGAGAAACCATTTAGAGACAGATTCTGTCTTAGCCAGGTCTCCTGCATCAATATAATATCATAATTTGATATAAGGTCTAGAAGGTCAGGTTCTCCTGCTTTGCGATGCCAGCCAGCTACATTCCATGAAAGGAGTGTTAAAGATTGTTTATTTTGGTAAAATTTTTGGCAATCCTTTTTTTGTCATGGTTGTAATAGATCTTGTGGATTTTTGAGGGAATATTGAGAATGTAATATCTCAGCCTTAATTTATAAAATTTTGTTTTGCATTTTATGATTTACTATTTTAGAAGAATACCCTTTTGTGGTATTTGTCCGTTTTGAGGTATTCTGCTCTTTGGAGTAAGTTAGATGGGGTTTTCCAGAAGTTTCTTCTGAGTCTTCCGCATGGCTAATGGTTTCAAGGTCAACATTTGGCCTGCTGACATTTGAAATCCTCAAGCCATTTTGGTTGGATTTGGTTAGATTTGGTTGGCAGTCAAGTAGAGGTGGTTGTCTTTCTAGAGATCCCAGTTCATTTTCTTCTAGAAATCTCATTTCCAGCCATGTAGGAGGTTCCTTCGTACTTGCATTGGCTGGAGACAAGATTCCAATGCCTCTTGTCTGAGTCTCGCTTGAAGCGGGATTGGGTATCCCATTTGTAGCACATAGGTATTCTCTCGATTTAGGGTCTTTTTCATCTTTGGAAGAAGTGGAGATATCTATGATTTTGTGTTCTTCCAAGTTTGTTGGAGTCTTGTTTTCTTCACAGTGAGGCCTAGTTAAGTGAGATTTCAAATGGTCTAATCTTGACATTATTTCTTCTTGTGCCACAGGAGGCAGAGCACAGAAAGAACTTATTAACGTTTTTTCATCTTTATCAAAGGGAGTTTTCTCATTTAAGAATAGGTTTGTTATTCTGGAGTTCTTTATTTCGTCAAGATGAATGCTTTTGGTCGTTCCCAGTTCTATTAAGTTTTGTGAATAAATCTTTTCATTGGGAGTTTTGTTACTCTGAATTAACTTGCCTTGAGTAACTAATTTCTGAGGAGGGGCTACATTCTCGAAGAATCTTGCAACTAAGATTCCACGTTTTGCTAAAGTATTCTTGTAAGTCCAAATTGTGTTGACAGTATCTTGTTTAGTAAAAGTAATTACTGCCCATGCATGAGTATAATTATAAAAAATGTATTCTACCTGTTTTATGTCTGTCATGGTAAACTGATGGAAATTTGTTGAATTTAGAATAGCTAGTAGATGATGTTTACGTTCGAACTGTGTTAAATATGTCATTCATTGTTTGTTGTGTACTTTTGAAGTTATTGTATAGCTGATAGCGGGGGATTTGATTCAGTCACAGAATAAAGGCTGCAGTTTCTCTTATTATTGGAACTGAAGAAACTACTTGTGTATCAAGCATATATACAACTGTAGTTCTTCCATACTGGAACAAAGTGAACTATTAGTCTATTTTATAAATCTCAGTTTCTTTTACCAGTGAGGGACTTGCACACTTGTATTTAGTGCGCACTGTTCTAAAAATAGAACAGTACTAGGAATTTTTACTTGTATATGTTAATGGATAGTGCCAAATTTCAGGCAAGTTGTAATCTAGATCAGCAATACTCCAAAAGTAGTGGTTCCTGGACTAGTGCTGCTCCATAAGCCTTTGGCTGCTGGTCCCTGGCAGGAAAGAAAGAAGGAGATGTACCCATCGGGTGCAAATATAATGCCAGTCCTTCATTCATGGGACCAATTCACTTGCCAGTTTCCCAAATCAGATGGTCTTTGGTCAGGCTGGGAAGTCCTTTCAGTGTTTAATATTCTCTCTCTCCCTTTCTTTGTGTCTCTCTTTCACTTCATTTTTCAGTGCTGTCAGCTGTCCATATTCTGAGATAAACCTGAACAAAGAACATATCCTTTCAGACCGTTTAAGTGGAGAAATGCCTTTGAATAATCCACCCACACATTGGAACAGAAAGCCAGAAGGAAATGAAACATCAGCCTCTCCTCTACTCAAGTAATTATGACCCTAACAGAATTACAGTTGTACTTCATTATACAGCTTGTTGTGCCTGAAGGATCAGTAGGCATGCCTATTCTGTGTATTGTCCATTTAAAGTGAATATGATTGATTTTGTTTTTATTCATTTGTTCTTGTTTTTAAAATGTACTTCAGTCTTTAGAATTTAATACACTTATTTTCAATCATTGACAAATATATAAGACTGGGACCCAGAAAGCTGTTTTGAGCACATGCAGCCAATGGTTTGGAAATACTTAGTAGATTTTTTTTAAAAAACTTTTAAAAAGTTTACAATCATGCCATATAATTAATAATAATAATAATAATAATAATAATTTTTATTTATATCCCGCCCCTCTGCCAGGCAATCGGGGCGGCGCACAACATCACAAAACATCAAAGCAATACATCAAATTAAAATCCCATCCCTCCTTCACCCACCCACCCATCCCCCCAAACATACAATCCAATCAGATAACAATAATTAAAAATACAATTTAAAAAGCATAATTTTCCTGTCTTGTGGTCCTCCAAGAGCTATAAGATGGCAAAATAGTCCTCTATGGCGAAGGTGTTCCCAGCGGCGTTGTGTAGCTGTCAGCGCTCTTCCGGCATCCACAGGGGTGGAGCGGAGGAGGGGCTGCTCAGTCCGCTCAGCTGGTCTCCCAGAGCTGGTCTTCTGGGGCTGGTAAGTGGTCCTCCATGGCCTGGAGGACGCTGCCGCTCGCCAGGTGGTGCAGGCGAGGATGTCCTCGGCAGCACTATATATCCTCTGGTGTCCACAGGGGTGGAGCGGAGGAGGGGCTGCTCAGTCCGCTCAGCTGGTCTCCCAGAGCTGGTCTTCTGGGGCTGGTAAGTGGTCCTCCATGGCCTGGAGGACGCTGCCGCTCGCCAGGTGGTGCAGGCGAGGATGTCCTCGGCAGCACTATATATCCTCTGGAGTCCACAGGGGTGGAGCGGAGGAGGGGCTGCTCAGTCCGCTCAGCTGGTCTCCCAGAGCTGGTCTTCTGGGGCTGGTAAGTGGTCCTCCATGGCCTGGAGGACGCTGCCGCTCGCCAGGTGGTGCAGGCGAGGATGTCCTCGGCAGCACTATATATCCTCTGGAGTCCACAGGGGTGGAGCGGAGGAGGTCCTCTGCTCCTTCACACAAGAGTTTATCTATATATTACCATTCCTAGAGTACAGCTTAAGTGTAAACATTTGTTATTCCTGGTGTAAAAGATGGTGTAAAATCAGTCACATGATTTCAAGTGGTTGGAATCAGTTTTGCATGAAAAGTCAGCCAAGACATTGCTTAAGTATCTGAAAAACAGATACTTTTGCTGTTCGGTTATATGCTAGAAGCATCATTTTAAGAGTGGTAAACATCTAACTTTTATGACCAATTTCTAACACTTGGTTTCCTATGGAAAGTAATAATCATGCATTCTGGAAATAATCCATTTTAACCTGTGGAAGACTTGTCTGCACTGCAGTTTAAAGCAACCTAATTAACTTAAATTCCCTCCATTTTATAGAGCTATAATTACCAAGGTTGCTTAGATAGGAGAAGCAACAGTTAGCAGTTAATGACTGCTAACTTGTGACTGAGGTATCCTATGATGGAACTATATCTTGGGAAGAAGTTGCTTTTCTAGTTTTCAAGCAGTGGAGGAGAAACTTCCTGTTGTGATTTGCTTCTCCCATTTCTTGTTATAGGCTGGACAAAGTTCATAGGAGTGCCCATAAGTTGAATAACGCATGGTTAGTTAGTCTTGTTCTGCTTTGTTAGGCTGTGCTTTGTTGTTGAATCTCTATTCTTCTACACTATTTAAGAAAAACCTCTTTCTGTTCTTCTTTTCCGTCTTCTCCTTTTTTTGTGGGACAAGATCCCATTAAGATTCTCAGTTCTTAGTGAGAACTCGCAGCAATTGCCATTGCTGACTTTCCCTGCAATTATGAAAACAATCCCTGCATGTCCAGAGACTTGCCCCTTCTCCTCATTGAGTCAAGTTCCAACAGTGCTATGGCCACAACAGAGAAGAGACCAAAGCCAATGGGATAGCGTGTGTTGTAGATTTTAGCATTTGGAAAGTTAGTGCTAACAGTGCAAAATGCTAAAAGTAGGCCTTGAGAAGTGGCCATTGGATTAGTTTGCAAAGGGGTGAGTTTTCTCCTTACTCTGTTGCAGGGCAATTTCTGCACCCTCGGTTTTTCAGTTAGGCATATTTAATAATTGCTTAGGGGGTAGCCACCTTGCAACTCCTTGCCATCATTACTGTTCTTGAAAACACTTGCTCACTTCACATCTCTTCACTCTGAAATTTTAAAATCCTCCAGCGAGTCAGTTTTGGGTTCCAGAATGGAGGGGGTCCTCTGCTCCTTCACACAAGAGTTCATCCATCCTCCACTCTGAGCATTTTTGGCTGAACAGGATCTCACTTTTTTTTTTTTTTTTTTTTTGTAAGTTGTGAAAGCTGAAAAGAAGATGCAGTGGTCATTTTAGATTTGGTTTTCAATATGGCTGCAGGAATGTCCTTAAAGATCTTTATCGTTTGTTCTTCAATCTGTAAGATGTTTTTATAACCCCTTTGCAATATCTCATTCCTTATTTTAGATCTAGCAAATTTAATTACAATATCACAAGGTAAGCTTTTTTCTTTTGCAGATTCAGAACTCACTCTAAAAATTTTATCTACCTCCATTTCCATACATTCTTCTGCAATATCCATAAATTCCGCTAGTGATGGTATTATTCTTATATATAAGTTTTCATTGGGTATTTCGCTCAAACCTCTAAATTTGAGGCACTGTTCCCTGTATCTCAATTCTTGTAGTAGAATTAAGTTTAATTCTAGAATTAAAGAATTAAGCTCCTGCAGCCATATTGAAGAAAAGACAGGATTATAGACATTTGACACATTTCTTGGTTAACCAAAATATTAGATATTCATGGGAAAGGATAGAAGGTGTTGTCTTTAAATACAAGCAGAAAAGAATAAAAATAAACAGTAAGGTTAAAGCGGAGGAATTTCTTAATAAGATCAAGAAGGACAAAGAAAAAAATCAAGCAGTAATACAAGCAACACCATAATAAATCAATCAGCTGAGGACAAAGTGGACAGAGAAAGCAGGCAAAAAGAAGTAGTAATGGAAATATGGAATTAAAAGATACTATTAAGGGGATTGACTTAAACATTATATAGTTTCAATACCATCAATTGCAAAGCATATTCAAATCTGATAGTAAATCCTATGGGATTTATCTAGCTAAGAACAAAATAGATAATATTATATTATCTGAAAATAGGAATCTAATTGCAAAATTGTATAAAATATTATTAGCTAGAAAAGTAGAGGAAGAAATTGTGAAGGAACATATGTTAAGATGGCCAAGAGATATAGGTCATGAAATCTCCTTGGAAAAATGGACGCACGCAAGGCAATTCACTTACAAGTTCACACAAAATTAATGAGAGAAAATTTCTTTAAAATGGAAGTAAGATGGCACCTAACTCCAGCAAGATTGGCAAGAATATATAAGAAGAACAATCATATCTGCTGGAAATGTCATGCAGCAATTGGAACATGGTACCATATGTGGTGGAAGTGCCCCTTGATTGAGAAATTCTGGAAAGATCTTCATGATACAATATCTGAAATTCTTGGTATTACATTTCAATGTACACCTGAGATCTATCTGTTGAATATGATAAAGGATATAATGGTAAAAGAAAGTAAAAAATATGTGGAAAATAATATTATACATGATAACAACTGCTAGAATTTTAGTAGCTAAAATGTGGAAAACAGGAAACATACCTTCCATAAATAATTGGTTATGGAAATTGATTGATGTCTCTGAACTGGATAAAGGAATAGATAACACTGAAGGAAAAACAATTAATAAAAATTGGAAGCTTCTATATGTTTATTGTGATAAAATTTGGGATTCTGGACTTGATTAAGAATTATAATTAAAAAAAGCAACAAAATAAATATCAATGTTATAATTATATCATAATTGGGATTTAAATAGACTCAATATTCAGGATAAGACGAGATATAGGGAAGACAACAACTTACAATAAAGCTTTGAGATAAAAGGGAAAAAAATAAATGAATGGAAAAATAAAGAATGGAAGTTGGTAAGCAACATAAGATATAACAACATATAGATAGGATATACAAATAATTATAGAAGTATGTCAGTTCAAGTGAAATTTAAGTGTTCTGCATAAATGTGAGTTCTTATTTCGAGAAGTTGTCATTATATGTAAAAACTGTATTTTTGTCTTTAATTGTATGATATGTTATCTTTTCAATAAAAAATAAAAATTAAAGATTTGGTTTTCATAGGCCCATCCAAGCAGCCTTGAGGTTCGGCCACTGCTCCCTCCAGGGGTCCCCTGCAAAAGGATATGCTCATATAGTGTGATTGTGTCCCATCATTCTTCCAGAGAGGAATGATCCATTTACTCTTTCTGATTCATATGTCTGAGAAAGCCAGGGTCTCAAGTGTCCCATAAACCAGTTCATTTTAGGTAGCGTGCTGGCCTTTGTTTATAGTTTATAGAAACCACTTACACAGAGACTCCCACTGTAAAAATAAACAGTAACTTTATTAAATAAATTAAAAAAGAAAGTACAGTGAGCTCTTGGTATCCACTGGGGTTTGGTTCCAGGAATCCCCATGGTACCAAAATCAGTGGGTGTTCAAATCCCATTGAATACAGTGGATAATAAAATGGTGTCCCTTATATGAAATGGCAAAATCAAGGTTTGCTTTTCAGAATTTATGTATTTTTTTTTGAAAATTTTCAAGCCATGAATGCTTAAAATCGTGGATACAGAATCTGTGCATTTGGAGGGCCGAGTATATCTTATGTGGGTTACTTCAAGCTTAATGTAGTTACATTGACAGCAACAATTGCAGATTTTTAAATACTCTGTACCCTATTCTCTCACCCTCAGTAGGAATACCAACCAGACCTGATTAGCCTAATGGAATCACAGTCCCCACTGGACTAACTGAACTTAACTCTCTCTCTCTCTCTCTCACTATCTCCTTCAGAAACCTTATCTTATCTGAATCAAAAATATTTGGTCTTTCCTCAGACATGCAAACACACAGGCTTTTATACATTCCAACCCCCCCCCCCCTCAGCCTTCCTGAATTGTGATTGGCTGCTGGGAAGCCAAGTCTGCCTAGCACCTTTCACACAGGGTTATTGTTTTATTTAAAGCAAGCTATTTTATTGTTCCATGGAATTTGTCTTTACGTTAACTCTTCATTTTCTCTGGTTGGTTTTCATGTAAATGTAGGATTTTAAACTCTTGTCAATCTATTTTTGAACAGTAATAGAACATGTCCCAGTCCCATTGGCCTAAAATCTTCAGCTCAACTCCATTCCTCAAACCAAGAAGACACAGATGGGAAACTTTGCAAAAAACCTGTAATGTGTGATGCCAAAGAAAAGAACTGCAGGTATCTTTCAGATATGTTTAAGAGAGTATTCTAGTTCTGATCTTTATAATTCTAGTACCAGTAATTGCTTTTCTGGATTAAGTATTTTGTTCAGGCCCTTTAAATGGTATCATACATGGTATCATATAAATTAGGGGCCGGCAACCTACGGCCCCTGGGCCGGTTCCGGCCCAGGTCGGCAGACTTGCCGGCCCAGGCCGACCCCTGCTGCCGCCGAAAATGCGCGCCACCGCCACCGCGCGTTTTGGCCTCCGTGCAGCCATGCGCGCCACAGCCGCCATTTTTGGAAAACAAAATGGCGGCCGCCACTCATTTGCGCATGTGCAGTACTCCTGTGCATGTGCAAACGCGTTGTGGCCGCCATTTTGGAAATCAAAATTGCGGCCGCGCGCACGGGGGGATCGTGCGCGGTGGCGGGGGGGGCGCACGCGCCCCCCCATTCCCCCCCCCCCTCGGCCTGACAGAGAGGAGGACTTCGGGGGACCGGCCCAGGGCTTAAAAAGGTTGCCTACCCCTGATATAAATGATGCACTCCTAATCCACTAGCTAAATTCCTAGAAGACTCATACAAATAAGTTGTTGTAGTCCTTAAAAATGAGAATGGGTTTGCTCAGTGTATTGCAGTGTTTCTAATCAATGATGTGTATCAAAACAAATGTTACTGTATTATAACACAGACATTATTGAAGTATTGAGCTGACTAATACATGTAGTATAATTTAAAAACAAGCAAACACTGTCCTTGTACAAAGCAGTGTAAGGGCCGATGCAGCGGGCCCATAAGGAGTGGCTCTGTGCCGCCCTTGGGAGCACCGGATTGGGGCCACGGCAACCACACGCCACAGCCCCGATCCTCCTTTTTGCCACCCCCAAAAGATCAGGCAAATGCCGCTCCTTTTTGGGTTGGCAAAAAGCTGCCCTTAGAGCCACCGCAGCAGCTCTTTTGTGCTCCTTTGGCACAGCGTGTCTGCACACTGCACCAACAGGGCGTCTTGACGTTGTGTGGTCGGGCAGTAGGTCGCCCCGCCCCAACTCCACCCCCTGGCTGGCCTAAACTGCCGGTCTGTATTGGCCCTACATCTCTTGATGAACTGTTCTTGAGTGATTTTGCTTTGCTTATCTATCTTTGGCTGCCTTGAGGTCATTTACAGTCTCTTTTAGATGATTGAAATGTTTCTCTTTTCTTTTTTCCTTTTCTACTTCTGAGTACAGATCTGACGTTAGAAACAGAAATATGTATAGACATCTCCCACTTTGAGTTTATCAATACTGCATCTGATAAACTAGGCCAATTTTTTTACAGGAATGGTAGATTTTGACATTAACTGTTTCTAGAAATATTATATTGTGTTTGTCAAACTTCTAGCACTCATGGAATGCTAGCACCTCACAGAATTTTAACATGTTTTTATCCACCGTTGAATTTTGTACAGGTGTTTAGCAAGTAATGTCCTCTTTCTAATATAATAAACCAGTTGTGTACAATAATTTGTTTTTTACTTATAATCATAGAATCATAGAGTTAGAAGAGACCACAAGGGCCATCCAGTCCAACCCCCTGCCATGCAGGAACTCAAAATCAAACCCTCCCTGACAGATGGCCATCCAGCCTCTATTTAAAGACCTCCAAGGAAGGAGACTCCACCACACTCTGAGGGAGTGTGTTCCACTGTCAAACAGCTCTCACTATCAGGAAGTTCCTCCTAAGGTTGAGGTGGAATCTCTTTTCTTGTAGCTTGCATCCGTTGTTCCGAGTCCTATTCTCTGGAGTAGCAGAAAACAAGCTAGCGTCCTCCTCAATATGACATCCCTTCAAATGTTTAAACAGGGCTATCATATCCCCTCTTAACCATCTCTTCTCCAGGCTAAACATACCCAGTTCCCTAAGTCGTTCCTTGTAGGGCATGGTGTCCAGACCCTTCACCATTTTAGTCGCCATCCTTTTTTAATTGTGGTGCCCAGAACTGGACACAGTAATCCAGGTGCCAGACCAAAGCAGAATACAGTGGTGCTGTTGCTTCCTTTGATCTACATACTATACTTCTGTTAATGCAGCATAAAATTGCATTGGCCTTTTTAGCTGCGGCATCACACTATTGACTCATGTTCAACTTGTGGTCTACTAGGACTCCTAGATCCCTTTCATACGTAGTCTCGTTAAGCCAGGTGTCCCCCATCTTATATCTATGCATTTCATTTTTTTTTTGCCCTAAGTGCAGTACCTTACATTTCTCTGTGTTGAAATTCATTTTGTTAGCTTTGGCCCAGCTTTCTAATCTACTAAGGTCATTTTAAATTTTCATCCTGTCTTTTGGGGCATTAGCTATTCCTCCTAATTTGGCGTCATCGGCAAATTTGAGAAACGTGCCCCCTATTCCTTCATCCAAATCATTGATAAAGATGTTGACTAGCACTGGGCGCAGGACAGAATGCTGTGTCACCCCACTGGTCACTTCTTTCCAGGATGAAGTGGAGTCATTGTTGAGCACCCTTTGGATTTGGTCAGTCAACCAATTACTAATCCACCTAACAGTTGTATTGTCTAGCCCACATTTTACTATCTTGTTTGCAAGAATATTATGGGGGACCTTGTCAAAAGCCTTACTGAAATCAAGATATGTTATGTCTACCGCATTCCCTTCATCTAGCAAGCTGGTAATTTTATAAAAAAAAAAAAAAGAAGAGAGAGAGATCAGATTAGTCTGGCATGACTTGTTTTTGAGAAACCCATGTTGACTTTTAGTGATTATGGCATTCCTTTCTAAATGTTCACAGACTCTCTGTTTAATGAACTGTTCTAGAATCTTTCCCAGTATTGATGTCATCAGACTAACTGGGTGATAGTTGTTGGGATCCTCTTTTTTCCCCTTTTTGAAGATGGGGACAATGTTTGCCCTCCTCCAGTCTTCTGAGACTTCTGTTCTCCAGGAGTTCTCAAAGATTATTGCCAGTGGCGCTGAGATTACATTTGCCAGTTCTTTTAATATCCTTGGATGTAGTGCATCTGGTCCTGGAGACTTAAATTCATTTAGGTTAACCCGGTATTCCTGTACTTCCTCTTTACATATTTTGTGCTGCATTTCCCTAATTGTGTCCTCTCCTCCATTTTCCTCAGGTTGAACACCCTTTTCCTCTTGTGAGAAGACTGAGGCAAAGAAAGTGTTGAGTAGTTCTGCCTTTTCTCTGTCTCCTGTTAGAATTTCTCCATCTTCTCTGCGCAGTGGCCCTACTGTTTTCTTCTTCTTTCTTTTGCTACAGACATACCCAAAAAAGGCCTTTTTATTGTCCTTAACCGCTCTAGTAAGCCTGAGCTCATTCTGTGCTTTGGCTTTCCTGACTTTAGCCCTACATGTGCTAGATATTTGTTTGAATTCCTCTTTAGTGATTTTGCCCCTTTTCCATTTCTTATATATCTCCGGTTTAAAACTTAGTTCAGTTGAAAGTTCTTTTGTCATCCATCCTGGTTTCTTGAGACATCTCCCATTTTTCTTTCTCATTGGAACAGTTTGAGATTGTGCCTTCAATATCTCCCTTTTGAGAAACTCCCATTCCTCCTGAACTCCCTTCTCCTTTAGTATTCCTGACCACGGAATCACTCCCAATGTTTCCTTAAGTTTGTTGAAATCAACTCTCCCAAAATCTAGAATGAGTGTTTGACTATGCCTAGCTTCTCCTTTCTACTGTATAAGAAACTCCAGGAGAACATGATCACTCCCACCTAAGGATCCCACCATTTGCACCCCATTGACCAGGTCATCTTTGTTGGTTAGGATCAGATCTAAAATAGCTGATCCCCTTGTAGCCTCTTCCACCTTTTGGACAAAGAAATTGTCTTTGAGGCAAGTGAGGAATTTGCTAGACCTTGAAGTATTGGCTGAGTTTGACTTCCAGCAAATATCAGGGTAGTTGAAGTCACCCATCACTACTACATCTCTCCTTTCTGAGTGTGTGGTCATCTGTTCTAGAAAGGCATCATCCAATTCCTCAGTCTGACTTGGGGGTCTGTAGTAGACTCCCACAATAACATCCCTGTTGTTTCCTTCCCCTTTAATTTTTGTACAGATGCTCTCCACCTGATTTTCAGGATTTAAGTCCTAAATCTCTTCACAGGTGTAAACATCCTGACGTATAATGCTATTCCTCCTCCTTTCCTGTTTGGCCTATTTCTCTTTAAAACGTTATACCCCTCTATTCCTACATTCCAATCGTGAGACTCATCCCACAGGTTTCAGTTGCCTATTATATCGTATTTACTTTGTTGTGCTAGGAGTTCAAGTTCATCTTGTTTATTTCCCGTGGTCTGTGCATTAGTGTAGAGACATCTAAGAGCATGTGTCTTTCCCACTTGCTGCCTGTGTGAGGGTTTTTTCCTCCCACTGTTGGACCCTTGCATCATTTGCCTTGTTCCTCTCTAACACTTTGACTATTACAGTACAGCCCATGATGTACTCCTGCCTTCCAAGATACTGTCTCCCTCCCCAACATGACTCAGTTTAAAGCCCTACTTTTGCAGCTGTGTAATAAAAAAAGTGGACATAGAACACTCTGTAACACAGTTAAAAGAAACTACCATAGTGAAACATTCACAAACCAAAGACAAGGACACAAACATTATCTTAATGTATTTTAATCTTTTCTTAGTATATTTAGGTTTTGTAAAACTAACACAGTCGTTACAATGTCCGCAATGTCAATTTCCAGAAAAACTGTCACCATCAACTATTTCATTAAAACAATGAGCCATCTACCACAGTAATTGGTGGCATTCAGCAATGTCCAAAGCTTCTAGGTTATATAAAATAGATAAGATCCTTTTTTCATAGAGATCTCATTCTTGATATTTAGAGATACTTGACTTTGTAATTTCCTTTTAAAAAGAAATGTCCTGCAAGTTTATGTTACAAGTAGAAATGCTTTTTTCCTTCTTTGCTGCAGATGCAAATATTTATGGCTTAAAGAGAGTTTTTAAAGTGTTTCTTAAATAAAAAAAGAAAAGAATGTTCTCCTTTGTATTAAATCTGGGGTGGAGCAATCTTTGTCCAATGCCATTGACTACTGGCTATTATCTGGCCTAATATTTAATGCTAACCTTGTGTGTGTGTGTCACAGAGTCATAGCATTGGAAGGGACCACAGGGGCTATGTAATCCTTTCCTTAATCCCTCCCCTTTCCATGCAAGAATCCACAGATGAATAACTCCTGATAAATGGCAGCAGAGTGGAAGCAGCAGCAACAGGCAAAGGAGAGGCACAGCAGGGGGTGGCATGTGGGTACCTATTCCTGCAGTCAGTCACCTCAATCGTCCCCTGCCTTCCAGAGCCATGGAGAACAAACGTGTATGTGCTTTCAAGTTGCACGTCTAGTTGTGGTAACTCCATGAATTTCATAGGGGGGTTCTTAGGCAAGGAATAGTCAGAGGTGGTTTTTGTCAGTTCTTTCCTCTGAAATATGGCCTACAGAACCTGGTGTTCATTTTGTAAAGGGATCTTGTAGCACCTTTGAGATTAATTGAAAGAAAGACATTGTAGCATAAGCTTTCATAGACTTGGTTGACTTCCTCAGATATAGTCTCCTATCCAAGTACTAACCAGGGCTAACCCTGCTTGACTTCCAAGATCAGACAGGTTGTGGTGCCCTTGGCATTTAGGTCAAACAATAATTTTACATATTCACAATTCCTGTAGTATTACGTGGTGCTGACAACATGTAACCAGAGATAAAGTATGCTGTTTGAGAAAGTTAATTTCATGCTTTTGATATCTCACTCTGCTGTTTGGATTATTGCAGCTTCCTGTTCAATTAAGAAGCAATTAAATCCCTTGAAATCAAGATCAAATTGTTTCTCTGTAATTAGGATGTCTAAAAGTTTATCTTTCAATATTTATGTGTTCTTTTAAAAGACAACAAAATAACCAGAAATAATTTTGAAGTTTGAAAGTTGATTGTGGAGTTGTGTGTATCAACTGCAAGAATTGTTAGAGAAAACTTTTTATTTTTGGACCTCATTATAAAGTTCCCTTTTCCTTTGGGTAAGCTTTATTGAAGTTTTTTATTTAGTATTTTCCATGAGCTAAATACTTTGTACCCCTTCCCCCCCCCCCAGCATCCAGGTTTTCACTGACATACCTATGACATATTTATGTTAAATCAGTGATGGTGAACCTTTTAGGCACCGAGTGCCCAAACTAAATGGCCTTCCGGTACCGGTTGTTACCCCATGCCGGAGGCGGGGCTTCCAGGGGGAATGGGACTCCGGGCAGGACTTCTCCCCCCCCCCCCTTCACATTCCCAGTCCTTCAGCTGTCTCTCTGGAGGCAGCTGAAGGCCTGGGACAGCCAGGAGGAGAAGGAACAGGCGTGCAACTTTTCCTCCTCTTCTCTGCTTTGCATGCCAGGCAAAATGGCTTCACGTGCCATCCCTGCCATGCTTGCCATAAGTTTGCCAACACAGTGTTAAACCTTGCTGCATTTGTGAAATACACAGCATTGTTGCAAATAAGAAAAACTTAAGGCACAATTTGAGAAAGGCATTTTTGGTGGCTTTTCCAAGATTCTAGTGTTTCCTTCCTAAAGAGGCTAGAGTGGTCACTCTCCATGATATCCTTCTGAAAGTAGGCAAAGATTTTGTTTTGTTTTGATGGGACTGTGAGAACTAATTACTGAAGAGAAAAGGCAGTGCTCTATTGTCTGTATTTGTTGTTGCTGATCTTTTAGTGTGTATATTTTAAAATTATTCTTAATTATGTTTATAATTTGGTTATATTTTTAACTTTTGGATGTCTTGAAGGTGTCATAAGGAATTTTTGCTGTACTTGATTTAACTTTGTAAACCCACTTGAATCTCAGGCTGGGAAAAAGTTGAGAAATAAAGGCAGGGGTAGAGGGATAAAGAGTTGTTGTTTTTTGTTCTAAAAGCCTATCTTTTTTTAAAAAAAAACTACTTTCTGACAGAAGGTCCGCAAGAAGGGGAGCATTCTAGTTTCCCTAGAGCATGCTGTTCTGCCTGTAGAGTTCTGTCTCTGCCCTCCCCCACACCATTTTAATAGGGACAAGGGGCTATCAGCTAGCTCCTTGTGCTCCGTCTATCACCCAAACCTAACCCTGCAGCTGTCAAGCCTCAGAAGGGGTAGCACATGCTGCTGCTGCTGCTTATGACAGAGAAGTGACGAAGTAGGGTGGGTATGCAGTTGATGAAGAAACAGCTTGTCTCTTCTCAGAAGCAGAAGGAGACGGGAGAGCACTCACAGGTTGCACTCTCCTATCCCTTCTTTTCAGCACTATCGCCTCCACGTTCTCTCTCCTATCCCTTCTTAGCAAGATTGCCTCCCCACTTCTCTCCTATCCCTTCTTCTCAGCACTATTGCCTCCATGCTCTCTCTCTCTCTCTCCTGTCTTTTCTCCTCAGCAATATTGCCTCCATGCTCTCTCTCTCTCTCTCTCTCTCTCCCCCATCCCTTCTTCTCAGCATTATTGCCTCCATGCTCTCTCCTCCTCCCACTAGTAAACAGCTGGAGTAGCAGCTCCCGAAACTTGACAGCTGCAGGGGACCAGAGGTTTAGCCAATGTGCAAAAAGGGTACAGAATAACACTTTCTGCTCCATCCAAAAAGAAACATATATTTGCATATGCCACTAATAGGATTCTGACCCCTGGCTGGCATCCTGATGGTGACATATGTAGGTGTAAGTACACGTTATGTCTTTCTCTATACATTTGTGGTTGTGGAAGGACTAGTTTTCTACCTCCTCCACAAAATGAACACCCCACACTGAGAACTCACCTTTGTACTTTATGCTCCGCTTTGGGCAATCCCATTTAGGTTTCTGTTATATAACCAGAGGAGTGCCAGATCATTGGTCAGATGTATTATGGATATCACTTCAGTTCCTCATTGTGACACATCCTTTCTGGTAGTTTTTCAGTAGCAGGATGGAACATGACATTTGTTCCAAGGAAGTAAATCTTTAAATGACAGGGGCTGACTAGATGAAAGTGTTGCTGAAATGAACAGCGTTGAGTAAAGGAAATACTCCCAGTGGTGCACCATTTTGTTGAGTTCAACCCTTTTCCTATTCATAGTGAATCTCACTTAAGCAAGATTGATGAACAGCCCTGCTATCATTTGTCTGACACCAAAAGCAGTAAGGCTGCCTACCCTGCCATTGAGATGGATCAGACAATTTTCATCTCTCTCTGCACATTTACTTAATGCTTTTCTGTAGTGTACTCCCAGTGGGTCACTTTTCTTTTAGGTTGTGCACCAACGCATTTGTTTCTCTGCTTGTTTGCCTTTGTCTTGCTATATATCAATATATCAAACTCTTAAGGAAGCAGTAAGAATAGAGAGAAGAATGACTGATACAGAAGGGAGTAGCAGCAATTGTTGGTGCTAGAAACTCCATGCTCCCATTGCATTTTGGATAACTATTTGAATGATTACAGACCAGTATTACCAACGTTTTCCCTTGTTAGATTATGTAAGTGGGTAGTATAGTGTGTACGCAGATGTTATAATTGTTGGGACATGATGGATCATGCATTGTGAACTCTCTTTTTTAATTGCATAGCTAATTTGAATGGCTGTATTTCAGAGGAGGGAAATTGAGCATTCCTTGCCTATAAATACCCTATGAAAGTAATGGGGTTGCCATAAGTTGATAGACAACTTGAAGGCACATACACACACACACACAAAGGGCCTCGGCAGACGGCTTAAAAAGCCGTCCTCGGCGCAAGGAAGGGGAGGGACAGCCGCATGCTCGGCGCCCCTTCCTCCTCCCGAGGTCGCCCTCGGAGCCGCCAGCCCTCCGCATGGCTGGCGCTCTGGGGGCAACCTCCCGCTGCAGCGTGTGCAGACGCTGCAGCGGAAGGGTCGCCGAAAGTGCGTCTCAGGCTTTTGGGGCGCACTTTCGGCGGCGTATAAAAGGAGCGCTATTTTAGCGCTCCTTTCTTGGGGCACCGATGGTGCGCTGCGGGATCGAGGCATGAGGATGCTTCAGTCCTGCGGCGCACCTTCCCGGGGCGGCGCAGAGCCGCCAGTCTGCTTCCCCTCAAAGTGAAAGCAGTAGTACTATAACATGCATCAGCAGTAGAACAAGTAAAGCCTCATTTTCTAGCCCTAAAAATAGTCTAGTAACTTGTATGTAGCATGATAGGTGTTCTGTATGTTTCACTGTGGGATGAAGGCAAGCCTTACAGCGTACCTCTCGAAGAATGGTTTGGTGTATACATTGTTAACAGGAAGAATTGTTATGTAATTAATTAAAGATGAAGCCCTTATATTCTTTAGAGGAAGCCAGACAACCAAGGAACTTGCTAGAAAGGATGGATATGAAAAAAGGAAAACGGAAAATGAAGAATCATCTCTAAATGAAACCAAAGGTAACTATTTTATATTACACTTGGCCCTCCATATTTGCGGCTTTGACTTTTGTGGATTTGATTATTCATGAATTTCATTAATATGTTCTGTCTAGGAATCTCTAGGTCATCCTGTGCATCTTTTCTGGATGTTGACCATAGAGTTATGCTGGAGGAACTAAAGAATTCTAAATAAAATAGTTGTCTAGGAATTTGTAGGTCCTCCAGTGTAATTCTGAGTTTGGCATCTGGTGGATGTTGGTCATAGAATTAGGCTGGAGAACCTAGAGATTCCTAGAGAGGTGTGCTCTCTGTTTTTGTTTTTTTTAAGTGTTGTTGTTGTTTTAGAAGCTCTCTGTTTTTGTTTTTTTAAGTGTTGTTGTTGTTTTAGAAAAAAATACACCATCACCCTCCCCACTTTCTTGGGGCTCCTGCATCCCGAACCCCAGTGAACATGAAGGGCCCACTGTACATTCATGCCATATTTTGTTTGGCAATGCACTTTTTGGTTTTCGAAATCTCAAAAATTATGTTTTTAAATTACTTTTAGGAAATACTTCACCAGTAGGCATAGTTATTCAAAGACTGCCTGAATGAAACACATGCATTGTAGTCATAGCGTTGTTTTGTATTTAATTGTTTATAAGACATGGTCTGAACTGTAATCAGTGACTGTGAACATAGAGCAGTGTTTTCTAACTTTTGGTCCTGCATGTGTTTTGGATTTCAGCTCCCAAAAATCCCAGCCAACTTGACCAACAGTCAGAAATTTGGGGAGCTAAAGTCCAAATCATCTGGAGCACCAAAAGTTGGGAACCACTGACATAATGCGATACATAGATAATTTGGGTGTGGTGATCCATGGACTCTCAAATTCGCAGATGGGAAGCCTAACAATACCACTGTGATTAATATATTACAATACATAATATTAATAATATACAAATCACAACATAACAATAAAATACATAAAACAGTGATGAAATTGTTTCTTTGTTATTGTTATTGTTGTTTTAAATTAGATTTTAATTGATGCCAATTTAATGTATTTTTAGGGGGAGTTATATGTTTGTTATAATGTGTGATTTATTATTTTAATGTAAGCTGCCTTGATAGCCTTGGCTAAAGGCGGGGTAAAAATAAAATTTTATATTATTATTATTATTATTATTATTATTATTATTATTGTCAGGCATTAATACATTCCACAGACATTATATGTTTGCCACTTTGAATTCCATAATGAAATAAAGGCGGATTATAAATAAATTACAATCACCCAGAAATAAAAGAATATGTAGGGTCGAGGGTCAATTTCTTATATGTAAGAGAATGTTCAAGGTGAAACAGTGACTGGAAAAATGGCTTTTGAGTTGAAAAATTAGAAACTTCATCTGAATTTGTTCAAACCCAATTGGAAGGGACAATGCTCTAATAACCTGAAGAAGTTGTGGTACTACTCATGAAATTTTGCAGTCAACATGTGGAAAAATAGTGTACTGAATAGTGAGGAATTCAGGCTCATGGCTTTGGGATATAGCTGTACGTGCATCTCAGTTTGCCATCTTCAGACAAAAACATAAGTGCTAAATGAACATCAGAATTGCATTAGTTTCCAGAATTTTGTTGGTTTCCTTATTTTCCCCCCACCCCAATAAATAGAATAGCCAGAATCAATTTAGAGAAAATGAAATAGTAAAGTACATTAAGGGGTTGGAATCTGTACTTTTTTTAAATGGGCACTATTTGTTAACAAAAAAATACACAAGTTAATAATAATAAGAGAGCTAGTGTGGTGTAGTGGTTTGAGCATTGAACTACAACTCTGGAGACCAGGATTCATTCCCCCGCTTGGCCATGGAAACTCGCTGGATGAGTCACATCATAGGTTCACCTCAGGATCACCATAAATATGTTATAATTTGAAGGCACACAACAACAACAGTATAGATTTGTTTTGTAGGATTGGTCACCAGTTTCAGTATGGCATTTAATATTTGTTTGTTTGGGGGCTGTTTTTATTTGTAGATGCCAAGGATTTCAGTAACAGAAGTTCCCATTCTCAGCCAGTCATTTTGTCTTCCAAGCTAACAAACTCATCCTTTCCTTTGCGGTGGGAACAGCAGAGCAAGCTCCTTCCTACTGTGGCTGGAATCCCTGCCAGTAAAGTTTCCAAGTGGAGCACAGATGAGGTGTGTTTTCTGAACAGAACTAGGTTGCGCATGATTATTAGCCTTTTGGGACGTACTGCCATTGGTATGAAGCATATATAATGGCCTAAATCCAATGCTGTACTTGTCAGTGTGTGGATGATGAGTGTTGCAGTGATGCTCTTTGGCACCCAGCAGAATCTGCAGGACAAGCTGGCTGCTGTGATCCACAGCCACTTTGTATCTCTTGCCATCAACTGGCTCAGCTTCTCTTCTTCAGGATCCTGTCTTCCTCAGTCAAGAAGACACATTGTAAAGTCCAAAAGCATAGTTTATTAATGCATATATTAGTAAAATAAAATAACTAAGTAAAATCCATTGTGATGAACTAGACCAGTTCAGCCATGAAAGATTACATCTTTAACAATCCCAAAAGCTTAGGATCTCTAACGTGTTGCAGTTGAAACCACTGCCAGACAGACACGTGCACTCACATCTTGAACAATAACATTCTAGACAAAGGCTTCTCTAGGCCCATCCCATACTCCACCTTCTAGGTGTTAACCTTATGTTAAGTGGATAATGCCTGTATGATGTATGTTAACCCAGCCTCTTACTGTCAATCATCCACCATGTGGTTTTCTTTCCCTGCCTAACGTTTGTTGACCTATTTTGATATCTCTTGTTTTCCATAACAAAGTCTGTGTCTATGAGTTCTACCTTTGGGAAAGTACATGTTTATTATGTCTGTGTAGCCATCTGGTGTTGATTCACTTTGTTTCTCTAGATGTTGTTCTCATGAGGAAAATTCCACACACACATCTATACATTTCACCTTTGACTGTATAACCCATCCATACCGCAGCAACAGAATATCAGAATGTCTCTCTTCTATTCTCCCTGCAGCTCCTTGTAGTTCCCTGAAAACTGGCTCTGAAAGGGTTTCCAGCCCTCCAGAACAAGTTTCAGGGATGCAGAGAGACATGCAGTAGGAAGAGGAAATTGCCCCCATCCAACCTCTGCTGGACTTCACTGGTCAACAAGCAAAAGGCTAGAATTGGATCCTTCCCGTTAATTTAGAGTGGTGATGAATTCTTCATGTTTTAATTGCTGTTAGTGTTGTCTACATTTGATGTTGGCCAAGGCCCTGCATTGGGACATGTAGCTATGGAGCACAAGCTCTAACCTGATGCTACACTCCAAAATCCTACAGCTCCCCCCAACCTCAAGCTCAGCCATTGCTGAGGCGCTGGAGAGTGGGGCAGTGAGTTATGATGTGTCCATCCCTCTCCTGGTTATGGGTCATGCTGAGAAAGGCAGCCACAAAAACTGCTGCAAGGGTCTGTCGGGATCCTGTTGTAGCTTCCTGTCTCAATGTGCCCCATAGCTGGGGGAAGGCTGCACACACTATTACTTAAACATCCTGCTCTCCAGCCCCTTAGAAGTGGCTACAAGGGCCCTGAAAGGCTTCAAGGGAAGGAATTTGGGAGAAGTTTTGGTGGTTGTGATTGTACCAACAACAATAAACATGATTTGTAATAACTACAATGGCCTAAATCAGGTTTATGACATTGTAATTACTGAACAGGATGCCAGCTGTTGCTTTTAACTTTTTTAATTTGCTTAGCAGAGGTGATGGTAATGATGTCCTTAATATGTTCTCTTTATATTCATACATTCTAGCATAAGGGGACTCCCTCTGTCTTTATCAGTTGGATATGTTGCACCCTCCTCTTAGTGATAATAAGAGGAGGTTGACATCAACTTTTGTTTTGCCTTGTTTAAGGGCAAGTTATTTGAGCCCTGTTTCTGTGAGTCAGATCCAAAACAGACCTGTAATAGGGTGGTCAGGCTCTGTACTTCTCTCCAGATTTTGTTCTTCAGACTATGTTGAGTTCTGATTTATTGTCAGGCTTCTCATTTTTGAAAAGCATCCTCCTTTAGGAAAATAATAGTACAGATGAAGAACAGGAAGTATAGGAACAAGAGCAAATACTGTCTTGGGGTAATTTAGACATTAGTTCCTTCTTTCCTTCTTTAAAGTATACTATGTCAGTAGTGCTAAAGATGCAAATCTGTGATAAAAGAGCACTGAAACTCTGTTTAGGTGTCCCTCCACACCCAGATTAAATACATGAAACCATGCTTGTTGTCCCCATGTGTTCAGCAGAATGTATCCAAGGGATGTTAGATACCTACAAATATCTGTGTACGTAGATAGTTCTTGTGAACTATCTTCATAATCGGCATTTTTGGTGGTAGATGCTCTGTTTCATAATTCGTGGTATTAAAAAGTGACTGTTGGGTGAGTAGAAGGTGGAGTCTTATTCCCTGCTGCATGTATTTAGCTTAGATATAGAAGGAATATCTGAAATACCCAGTGGTTGACTCACTTGAAATAACTGCACACAAAACCAGTCTACACTCATGGATCTGAACAAAAGATCGTGGCTTGTGTTTCATCAAAGTTACAATCCAGTCCAGATTCTAGAACCTGCAAATAAGAATCTGACTTCACTGCCAGGAGAATTAAATAGGAAAAAGTAAGTTCCAGTTAGACAGACACACAAATGAAATTAAAAAATACGTTGGCTATTGTCAAAAAATCAAAGTGATGTCTGTTATATGAAATTATGTAACACAAGGAAAGATGCTAGGAAAGTTCTCCTGAGTCAGACTCAGAAGCCTTGAGAAATTCATTAAAGCCTGTTAAGTGGGGACCCTTTAACAACAGTTTGGACACTTGGTCTGGAAACTCCAGTTAGTTCAGAATATGGCAGCCAGGCTGATCTTTGGTACATCTAGAAGAGACCATATTTCACCTGTCCTAAAAAGGCTGCACTGGCTACCGATTAGTTTCCGGGCTCAGTACAAGATGTTGGTTATCACCTTTAAAGCCCTAAATGGCTTCGGTCCATCCTACCTTAAGGACTGTCTCTTTCCATATAACCCACCCCGCACATTCTGGTCCTTTGGGAGGAACTTACTTCAGCCTGTGAAAACTAGACTATCTACAACCTCCCAGAGGGCCTTTTCGGCAACCGCTCCCAGATTATGGAATGGCCTGCCGGATGAGATCCGTCAGATTACCATTTTAAACAGCTTTAAAAAAAGATATGAAGAAGGATCTCTTCCGGTAGGCCTTTCCTGATTAGTCCCTGGCCAAAGAGTGAGTTTATCTTTTTCCCCACCCACTGCCACATCTATTGCTGACGGCCTGCTTGTTATAGTTTTTTTTTTAAATTGTGAACTGTTTATTTATTATTTACTGTTTTTAATCTTTTGATGTTTAATACTATTTTAATGGGTGGGCAGGTTTGGGGGTGTACATTGTGGTATTTTATTGTTGTAAGCCGCCCCAGTTGCTTCTGCAGAGGGGCGGGATAGAAATTATTATTATTATTATTATTATTATTATTATTATTATTATTATTATTATTCCGCTGAGGGTTATAAACACAGTGGTCTGGATGGGTACGGTGGTTCAGAATTTGATGTATATTCTATAAATTCTGTATCAGGACACTTCTTACCAACTGGGGTATCTGGGTTCATTTTGAAGGCCAGAATCTGTTGGTGCCTTTCACCAGTAAACCTGTTTATTTTGGCTGTACAGAACACTTTTTGGAGTAATGCATAGCCGCAACAGGGGAGCGAGAGAGAAAGCTTTTCTCTTTCACTAGAGAAAGCTGCCCTGGTAGCTCCATAGCAGCTTGTGAAGCAATAGTGTAGCTTTCCCTTTTTATTTTCATTTAAACAGGCTTTACATATCTTTTTAAAATTTAATAAACTTTTTAAAAATGTGATTTCTCGCTGCTTTTATTGGCAATTTTTTTCTTGGTCTGAAGAAAATATCATGTGTTACGATATTCCTGAGAAAACCTTTGTTATCTAAATTCTTAAGTAAAATTACATATGCCATATGGCTAGGAATTGGAATGACATTTCTTTGATTTGATCCAGAATAAAAAATTTGGGTTAAAGAGTCAATCTGAGTGGAGCTTCAGTGAGATTGCTCATCTCAAGGTATAGTATAACTGCTGTTTTGTTTAGTAAACATCTGTTGATTTATTCATGTCCTCCCATTCTGAGAGAAAATATTGAGCAAAATATATTGCAGGATTATGTCAGTTATGGTGTTTTTCTTTTAAACTCTGTCAAAATTGGTTGACAGGTTTCAGAGTTCATACGAAGTTTACCTGGCTGTGAGGAACATGGCAAGGTGTTCAAAGATGAAGTGAGTATAATTAATTAATTCTTTAATCATCAGGGCTCAGTATTTTCATGGATAAAAGTGGTCTCTTGGTTTTATTTGACATGGAGAAGATACTGCTGTCCCCAGCAGGACTTTTGTTTGGGGCCATTAAAATTAGTATCCTTTTTTGCCTTATTTCTGCTCTTTTCCTAGCCTCATTTCCAACAAACCCAATCAGAGTTATTTTCAGTGAGACAGAACAGAACATGCAGTCAGGGTTTGTTGCTGTCTTGGAACTGAAGTGGAACTGAACTGCCCTTTCCTTCACACTGGAAAAAACAAAATGTGATTTTGGAGTCTCTTCACAGTGATGGAGAAGTGCATGTCTCATGAATCCTGAAAAACAAGAGAGGTTCACCTTTAAAGGGGAGCCACTGGTTCAAAGACTAGGAATGTACTCAATTTGACACTGCTTATCTTGATTCAAGGGACAAGTTTTTAGACTACAACAAAGAGCAGGCTAATATTCCCCCAACTAGAACATGGTTAGATTAGGAATGCTTACAGTTTTCAATTGTAAATTGCAGACTCTGAGATTGGTTTTTATTGGTATCAAAAATATCTTGCAGGTTTAGGCTATGAGCATCAGTTGCTCATAAAAGATTGTAATCATTCCTAGAAGCCAGGGACTCTTGCCTGAAACGAGCCACGTCAAACACGCTTCTTGAGTCATTTTATTAATATACCATATATATTTGTGTACAAGTCAACCTCATGTATAAGTCAAGGGAAGGTTTCATGATCAAAATCCTGGATTTTGATATGACCTGTGGATAAGTTGAGGGTAAAACATAGGGGGCTACATCAAAGGATGGAAAGGGGAAAACACCACTTCTGTCCCTCCTTCTCCTTCTCTGGATCTCTCTCAACCACCAAACACCACTTACCAGGCACTGGAGGACAGGTTTTAACATTGGGTTGGGGGGGGGGGGAAGGAAGTCAAGTTAAATGGGGTGTTTCTTTGATGGGAAGAAAAGGCTTTCAAATTGGACTGGGAAGAGACAAAAGTGGAGCTAAAAGGGGAGTTTCTTTGATTGGAAGAAAAGGCTTTCAAATTGGACTGGGAAACTCTTACACGCACACACACACACACTCCTGCCTTGAGACACAAAGAGCAGGGCATCACAGCTGTGCTTGTTTCAGAACCTTTCTAACCAGTATTAGTGTATTGACCCATATATAAGTTGACCCAGTATTTTAGGGTCAATTTTGAGGCATAAATTTCTCGACTTACAGTTGAGTATATACAGTAATTTTCCATCATTCTGTCACCATGTTGTAAAAATAGTAATATTGAGAGCACTTCAGTGGACCTTTTCTGGAGGCAACCATGTTAATCTATTGCAGAAAATAGTATGAGGGGTCTTTGGGCACCTTAAATGGTAAAAAATATATTATAGGATACGTTTTAATGAGAAAAAGCTCATTTAATCAGATACACAAGTTTTTACTTTAGTTGGCAAATTATGCTACCAATGTTTGAGTGAGTAAATGGCAGGGAAGATTGTAGTCCATGGGATCAGACAGAACTGGAATGCAAAAAGCACAGTATAGTGAAAGTGGTCATTAATAAACAAGGTTAGTGACAGAGACATCCTTGCGTGGAAAAGCTGATTAACATATGTAGTGTAATAAAAAGCCTTCATCCCTAGAGGAAGAGAAAGGAACATCAGCAATCTTAAGATATGCAGATAACACCATATTACTATGGGAAACATAGATTTGGAACAGTTACCAAGAAAAGTCAAAAAAGAAAGTGCAGGCTTACTGATGAACATAAAGAAAACAAAAATAATGATCACAGAGGATCTACACAAATTCTGCCTAGATAATGAGGAAATCAAAAGAGTTACAGATTTCTCGCACCTTGGATCAAACACTGACCAGAGTGGGGACTACAGTTAAGAAATAAGAAGACTAAGAATGGGGAGGGCAACCATGAAATAATTAGACAGGATCCTAAAGTGTAAAGATATACAACTAAGTACCAAAGTTAGAATCATCAAAGCCATTATATTTCCTATCACCAAATAAGGATGCAAGAGCTAGCCAATGAAGAAAGCCGACAAAAAGAAAATCAACTCATTTGAGATGTGGTGCTGGAAAAGAGTGCTGAGGATACCATGGATGGCCAAAAAGATAAACAAATGAATCCTAGAACAGATCAAGCCTGAACTCTCCCTGGAAGACATGATGATAAAACTGAGGCTGTTGTATTTTGGCCACATCATAAGTCATGACTCATTAGAAAAGACAATAATGCCAAGAAAGGTAGAAGGTAGTAAAAAAAATTCCCAGTCCACAGGCTATTCTTCCTGCTTCCCCTGTTGCAGCTACAATGCAGTATTTCCAAATACAGAAAACATTCAGGGAAAGCTGTGTTGGCCATTTAGCAAATTCAAACAAAAACCCATCAGTGGTACCTTTATTGGCCAACCAAAATACACAATATACTTGTTGCAAGCTTTTGAAGCTCCATGGGTTTTCTTCATCAAGCAAGATATTACAAACCAAACTTCAACCAAGGTAAAACATTTTTTTCTTCTTAAATTTGGACTGAATTCACATGTTTTACCTGTATATCCACCAAAATATTCCTAATGCAAAAACATGGAGACTTTTTGAGGGATCCATTGTTCTCTGACCTCACTGGAATGAAGACAGTGGATTGCAAAAGAGGGGTCCCTGTTGAGATGCAAATAGATTTTAAATTTCCTGAACTTTGGAAATCTCCCTATGGCCAGAAGAAGGAGGAGCCTGCCTGCAAAAGATATCTTCCCCACCATATACCACATCTTAACTAAAGACTGAAACAACATGTAAGCATCTAACATCTCCAATTGTTTTTCTTCTGTTTCGTTTGTAACATCTTGCCTGATGAAGAAGCCCATGGAGCTTTGAAAGCTTTCAACAAGTGTATTGTGCATTTTGGTTGGCCAATAAAGGTATCACTGATGGATTTTTGTTTGATTATTTTATTTTATTTGTTTATTTTGCTTGTTAGCTTCTTGTATTGTCTGTTCGAAAACATTGGCACCATGTGACTGCTAAGGAACTATGTAATTCCCCCTCCCTCTATATTTCTTGAAAGTCATAATAATGCTGATTTGGCCAGTGGCACTTGCCAATTTCCTCTCTGGAAAGGTATGGCAAAGATATGTCAGATAATTATGGTGGTACATTTACTATACCACCCTGACCACACCTGAACTTACCTGATTTTTAGAAGCAAAGCAATGTCAAACCTTGTTACTACTTGGAATGGAGACCACCAAGAATACCAGGTATGGATAGAAAAGACCCCACCCTGAAATCCTGAAGAGTTGCTGATAGTCAGAGTTGACAGTAGTCAGGTTAGCAGGGAGAATAGTATAAGGCTGCTTCCTTTGTTCCCAAGAACATTTTTAACTTGAGTGTGGCAACAGGTGTATTTTTAGGAGAGCAGTATTTTCTGCCAACATACACCTTTTAATACACTTTTTGCAGAAGTGAAAAGAAGCATTAAGGAGCTCCATTGGCTTGAGCAGAAGAAACATGTATTTTCCCTTGAAACGGATACAAGTAACAGCCCTAAAACATTTACCTTCAACTTAGCACGTACAAAGCGCATCATCAGAGGGAGAGATTATTATATGAATGGAAAAAGATAGACTCTGGACCCCATCAAACTACACTGTTATTGCACTATATTTTCACTTTAACTACCATGGCAACATGTCAGGGATGATGGGAGTTGTAGCTCTACACCTCTGGCTCTAACTCACCACCTTGTTATGCAGCAGAGCTGACCAGCTTTGATCAGTGGTTGATGCTTCTTTCCCAAGCAGCAGAGTTTCAGAGAATAGGCTGAAGACCCTGACAAACTCTCCAAGCCTTCTCACTCTTCTTCCTGAGATGTCTCCAAACTTCTCCAGGATTCTTCTGGTTCTTGTATCTTCCCTCAAGACACCAGACAACTCAGTAGTCTTATATAAAAGATCTACTTTATTCTACTATATACATAAATACTATATGCCCTACAAATCACAATCTCTACACCACCACTACTCCACAATATCTCCAAAACTACTCCACACTACACCACAATGTACATTAGCAAACATTGCAATTTATAGCCATTGTTAGACACCACCCACCAGTCAGTTTCCACCCAGTGGGTGTGTACATACATCTTGATTGGTCCACATAGATCATCCCATACCTAAGACCAACCCAAGTGTTTCATCACTTTACCTTGACCACTTAATGAGTCTCAGGTGTTTGCAATCTATCACAGGTGTTCTCAATATACCTTCTATAACTTTGTCCTTGGCTCTCAAGGCTTCTTAATTATATTATCTTTTTCACCTGTGTATCTTCCTGATTGCTCCTGCTTAGTCACTTTGACATTCACATACATATTTTTATTTCTATTACTGTATATCCCATGTTGCTTTTTCCTTAACATTATATCCCTGTTTGCTAGAGAGATTTGGATCCAAAATGTTGTGTAATTCAAATAGTCTTGAATTCAAACTTGCAGTTTTGGCTCCTAGTTGGTTATTAAGATGGTGTTTGCTCTAAAATATTAACAGAAGCTTGTTTTTTGTGTTTTGTTTTGTTTTGTTTTGTTTTCCTTTCTTAAGCAAATTGATGGAGAAGCTTTCCTGCTAATGACCCAAGCAGATATAGTCAAAATAATGAGCATTAAACTGGGACCAGCACTAAAAATCTTCAACTCAATTCTCATGTTTAAATCCGCCGACAAGAACTCTCATAATGAACTGTGATAGACAAGAGATTACAGGACAGGCCTGTACACTGCAGTTCTTGTTTTCTTCAAAGCACAAAGATAAGAAAAAGATCATTACAGAAGAACTCTCCAGGGAGCAAAAGAAGTTAGAATGGATGAAATGTTGATATTTTCCGAGAGCTTGGCAATCTGAACGCTTCTGGGAAGTGCTTAAGCTTTTAGCAAGACTCTCTTAAAATGGAATGTACTTAATGTTTACCAAACTGATGGTTCCAGTTTACCTATAACTAGCCATCTTTAATTTGATTGGAAAACCATTAAGTTAATAGGTTAAAATACTAGCTTTTTCTAAGGAGTCACAAAATATGTACTTGATTAACTTACCTATTTCAGTTTAGTGAATCCATTTGTATACTTCTGCCATTTTCATAATAATTTGTTCACAATTTTAAAAAGTGGGCTATGATTAGTTAATAGAGACTGTTAACTGTTTAATTTTGCACAGCAACTCAAACTGAACATTTTGCTATGAACTCTGAATCTGATTAACCTATTGTACAAAAACATTTCTGGAAATTAATTTTGTTTTTTATTTTTGCATGTTTTAAAAAAGCTGAATGAATACCTCCACCAGCATATTTAGTATGGAATTATTAAACAAACTACCAAAAATTAAATTTAATTCTTAGGTAATAACTATTTTATGTTGCATTATAGTGCTTTAGACCCCAGTCTGTTAAAACAGAAGAAAATTAAAAGTGAATGTATGAAACAAGGAATATCGTAACCTTTCAGTTTTAAAAAGAATGGGAAATGTACAGATCTGTTGAAAGTATGCACAATAATTTGAAGATAGTGGCCAGATTCCTGTATGGGAGATACGTATGTGTAATCCCAGCTTGAACCACTTCATCCCCACTTATTGGGAAGAAGATGCTGCAAACAACTGGGACCTGTTCCCCTGTTGCTTGGGAAGCAGCTGACTGCTGTTTTCACCTTCTCCTGTGAGTGATCTCCAGTGTGACATGCAGAAGCAAGACCTTAGCCACAATTCTCCCTTGCCTAGAGATCATTTGTGTGCAGGGATAGGAATGTCAGCCAGCTGCTTTCTGATTGACAGGGGAAATAGACCACTGTCGATGGCAGTGACTGCTGCCTGGTAAACAGGGATGGGGACACTGTCACAGTGCCTATGTAGCCCCTACAGTAGGGGCTACATTGTTGTTTTGTGCCTTCACATAGTTTGTGACTTACGGTCACCCTAAGGTGAAGCTACCATGGGGTTTTCTTGGCAACATTTGTTCAGTGAGGGGTTGCCTTGGCCTTCCTCTGAGACTGAGTGTGTGATTTGCCCAGGGTCATCCAATGGGTTTGCATGGCTCAACGGGAATTCAAATCTTGTTCCTCCAGCACTCAAGTCACTATATCATGCTGGTTATCAGGGGCTATATGAAGATCATGCATGTGTAACAGTCACGAGTGCGTAACTCTAGGTTGCACATTTGTAACAGTCATAGATACTTCTAGCCAGTATAATGCAGGATAAACATGAGGGAAGTGCCAAGTAAAGTAGTGCTAAAGTTAAAGAGATCCTCCTCTTCACTGAGAGCCACCATAGTGTAGTGGTTTGGGTGTTGGACTACTACTCAAGATCAGAATTGAAATTCCACAGAATGCCACCTCATGACCACAGGCAAGTCATAGTCTCTCAGCTGAAGGGGGGGGGGGGAACCCTCTGAACAAATGTTGCCAAGAAAACCCTATGATAGGGTCACCATAAGTCAGAAACAACTTGAAGATACACAACAACAACCACTCAACTGCATTTGTAGAAGTCATTTTGTGACTAAATGTGACCTCAAAAAATTACTTCTTAAGCCAGACAGTGCTGCAACCAAAGGGTTACTGAGGTACAGTAGTTAAGAGTGCTGGAAATTAGACTGCAGTACTTTCTTACTGCAGGGTACATTGAGACAAGCAGCTATGTCAGGGCCCCAAGAGGTCTTTCTAGCCACCCATCTCAATGTGTTCCATGACTAGAAAGCACTGTAGGTGTCTTTTCGCAGCACCCCAATCAGCGTACTGACAACCCTTGTGTTGAGGCACTGCCTGGCTTGAAGTAGGCTTGGGGAGTGGCATCAGCAAACACAGTTAAGGCATTAGAGCTCTGTCATTACTGTTTCATCTGACAATGCAGGATCTTGGCCACTGTCTTTAACAGTCTTAGTTTTGACAGAGCAACTCCCAAGGTGGCAAAATTGCACCTGGCTGTTCCCTAATGGGTTATCTCCCCAGTTCACACACACACTGCAAATGGCTGTTGGCAGCACCCCTGAGACTTGAAAACCACCTTCTGGGTACAGGAATAAGCATTCTGGGGAATAAGCATGCCATTCAGCCCACAAGGCACTTATTTACAAACTAATGTCTGAATAAGCTGTCACACTAATGTTTATATATTTGGAAAAATCAACTGGAAGAACTTGGGTAACTCTTTTTCAAATTTCACTTGCAATAACAGGTGTGGACTGTAAACTTCTTCAGTCACATCAAGTTCGGACCACACAAAATGTTAGCATTGTAATGTTTTAGTTGGAGCAAAAAAAATTATACAATGGAAATTTATTTCATACAGGAGCTTTTGTAAGCTTTATTTAAAATTACATTGCACCATGCTTTTAATGCTTATGTGCAGCACTAAGGGATAGAGGAATAAGACATTATTGGGGGAGATCATATTAAAACAATCCTATACTTACTTCAGCTTAGTCAAAGCGTTGCGATAAGAGAGTGGAAACTAGTAGCAATACAGTCCTACTCCCATATCGACAGGGGATACAGTCCCAGACTTATTGTGGATAGCAAGAACTATGTTTCTGGTGGAAGGTGACCCATAAAGGACCTCCAGATGTTTAAAGAGACAATTTTTCCAGACACAGGTAAATAAAACCATGGTTACCAAGCCCATGGATATGGGGGTCGGACTGGAGAAAAAGAAATTTTAACAAAGATCTGCATGATGTCTGATAGACCAAGAATTGCTCCCAAGGAGATTCTTCTCAAAAGTAATAACCATATGGAGTATTATTCATTATTGGTACATTTATGTTTTTCCGTTTCTTTTAGTTTGTGGTGGACATTTCACTTCAAAGATGAGGGATTCCACAAAGTGAAATGTATTGTACAGCCTTGGGAATGGAATGCCAAAGACATGATAGGAGAGCAGCCAAGGCCATGGTGCTTTCATCTAGTTTAACCAGATTCTTCTCCTTTTCCACAAACAGAGAACACACACATTAATATTAAATGGATGTTTTATTTCTAACACTGGCATTGATACTTTTACCTAGTTTAGGAAAACAAAAGACAAGTATTTGCACACACAATTCCTGGCATTTCTTGTTTACCTAAAAAGAAACATTACAACTGTCAACATCTCAAAACATCGGTGAGAGGTTTTCAGCTAGTATTGTCACTATCAATACAAGATCCCTCTCCCACCCTTTTTATGTCTCATGTTTTAATTTAGATGCTGACCATGTCAGCAAGAGAATGTTCACCTTTTCTGCAAACAAGCATTGCCTGAGTGGAGTTCTGCTTAGAAAATCCTGTTGGCAGAAAGGAGAGTGAGTTAATATGTCCTCCTCCTGCCTCTTCAAGCACTACCTCCCATAATTTCAAGATGTCCCTTCAACCCATTGGAGAAGATTTGGGAGATGGAGCACTGTGGAAAAGGACTCTACAAAGTTCTCTATTACATTAGATCAGGGGTAGGCAACCTTTCCCCTTTAAGGGCCGAGGGACTTCAGCTCCCAGAATCCCAGGAGCTATTGGCCAACATGGGACTATTGGCCAACATGGCTGAGGCTTCTGGGAGCTGAAGTCCCTCGGCCCTTAAAGGGGAAAGGTTGCCTACCCCTGCATTAGATCTTAAGCATTCTGCAAACAGGATATCATTAGTGTGCAGGAGAATATTCAGAGAACCATGCATATTTTATTTATTTACAGTTTCTTCTATAAGTTGGGTGTTTCTACAAACAATAAAATTATTTACAGAATGATGATCATATTTAAGGTTTTTCAGCCTGCTAGGAAACAAATGGAAATAACAACCATTGGAAAGGTCAGGAATAGAGGCAGCACTGAATTCAGAAATAACAGCCCTTTCACCAATGCTTGTCATCCAAGGCCCCATTCACAGTATGAAAATAATCCAAGATGAATCCGGGTCATTTCCTTGGTATTAACATTTGCCCCGAATGCACTTGGTGCACTTTTGGGGAAGAGCTTCCAAAACACCCACTTTAACTGGGATATTTGATGCTGTCCCCCCCCCCCCCCAGTTTTCCTGAAAGTTCTGCATCAATTTGCATCTTTGGCAGTGTGAATATGCTTCTGAATCAATTCAGATCGCTCTGTATCATTCAAGGGAATAGAGGCAGCTCCATTTTATCCCGAAATGATGACACGTGTGAATAACTCAGGTTAAAATGCCTCAGAAATTCATGAACCCAAAACATAATGAGAACAACGATCCCAATATGCATCAGTGTGGTGATCCACATCTCTTTGGGACAAAAAAACTGAGTGTGAATGCCCCTTAAGTAATGAGAACATAAAAGAATGCAAGCTGAGAGAATAGGCTTGTTACTGGAAAACTGAAATAAGTTTCTGAGCCGCTAAGCCCAGTTCAGGATTTTTCTACTGGGTTGCTTTGCTTCTAGAAATGTCACATTTAAGGCTTTAAATCAAGACATAAAAGACAAGGTTCCTTATGTTTACAATAATTTGACAACCATAATCGATTGTGTCTTGCTATAAAGATACTGAAGCGTAGGACCAAACAGAGGCAACATCTAGGTAGCTGTCCACATACTTCTTCATTGACAACAGCAAATATAACACAATCTTCTCCAAAGACATCTGGCAAAAGTGAACATGTGGCAGATATTTTTCATGTCTGTTGAAAGGAATAAAATGACAGAACAGAATTCTAACCAGATAAACACTGAAAGGGAGATGTGGTGGGTCTGTAATTTGGATGTTTTCCCTATTCTCGAAAATGACCTATTAGTGCTTTCCCATCCCAAAAACAAGCTGCTTTTATAAGGATCATTTTTTAAAGAATGAACAATTAACCTTCCATTTTCAGTGAATAAGCCACTTAGTTTCCGCTTAGAATGAGTTGGAGAGCCATTTCTCAAAGCTCTTCCAAAAATATCCTAATTAGACTATCTGCCCTTTTACTGTTTTTAAGGACCAAGCAAAATTGCTTATACTCACATTTCTGAGTGTCATCAACCATGTGCTCTTTCAGATGTTTTTGTACGATATGATTAATCAAAACTATTCTTCATTAAGTTGGAAGCCATTATGTTCTATGAATATGCCTCCAAAATCTCAGCCATTTTTTTTATAAATGTCCTTTTGGGTTAAAAAATGAAACCAAAAAGGTGGAGGGGGAAATGGAACATAATTCAGATGTTCATCAAGACAGTGCTTTTAAATCAACCGTTTAAAGACACATAAGCAGAACTAAGTTCTGCTCAGAGTCCTTTGAACAGGACTTTCCAAGAAACTTTTGCAACTTAAGAAAAAATGGGGCCTAAGATCAAATTGCAATCAAGGAGATTTAAGGTACAGTCCAAGACACCAGAAAGTTTTCTGCACATAGGCCACAGGAAGTGATGTAAAAGTCCCTCTGTCAGTAAGGCAGCACACCACCAGAAATCCTCCTGCAAGCCAGTGTACATATTTCAATGGTTAAATGGGGCAAAACAGGACAAGTTGTGCAAAGCAATAGCAGCTACATTTCTATACTGCTTCATACTGAACTAAGTGGTTCCTAAGCGGTTTACAATGTGTAAGCCAGGGGTAGGCAACCTAAGGCCCGGGGGGGCCAGATGCAGCCCCCCGAGGCCTTTGGACCAGCCCCAGGCTGGTCCTGCCACCGCCGCCGCCGCCGTCCACCATGATGATATTGATTATTGTTGTTATTACTTGTTCTTGGGGTTTTCTTGGCAAAATCTCCACAGGGGTTTTGCCATGGCTTTTCTAGGGCTGAGGGAGTGTGCATGCATATTTTTATTTTTATTTTAAAAAAAATTAAAATATTTTTATTTTTATTTATTTATCTATTTATTTATTTTTGGTGCTTCGGCCCCCCAATTGTCTGAGGGACAGCAACCCAGCCCCCGGCTCAAAAAGGTTGCCTACCCCTAGTGTAAGCTAATAACCCCCAACAAGCTGGAGACTCATTTTAGCAACCTAGAAGGATGCAAGCCTGAATCAACCTTGGAGCCCCTGGCTGGAATCCTACAGATGCCTGGAATTTGTAGTTTAGTGAGGTATTCAGCCTGGTCTGTAAGAGAGCTCTGATGCCTCACAAAACCACAAATCCCAGTTTTCTGTAGGATATTAAAGTGGCATCATACTGTTTTAATTCTGCAGTGTGGCTACACCCAATGTCATTTTGATTTCCTTTACAAAATAAAGCAACCCCTCCTCAACTTGCAAGCAAAATTTTTATTCACAAATATGAGTTTTTCTGCAAAACTGGAAAATGTAACTACACTCCAATCAGGTAGAAACCATACTTATTTAATGCATTTTTCCTAACTGAAAACATACTCATTCCTGCCAATACCCAGGTGTTTATCACATGTTTTAACTAGAAATAGGGAAGGGGAGAAAGAGAAGCTTTCCCCAAGTCTCCTACAGCCAATTCCACTTAAGTAATTTAAATATTGATCTTCAAGAAGAGCTGGTAATTCTAAACTAGTAAAAGGATTATTATAGTTTTACAAAATATGCTCTAGTCTTACCAGTAACCATAGGATAAATAAAACTACTAATCATCAGATGTAATGGATCTTGAGACTTAACATACATAGTGGGAAACAAGGTTAGAGTTCTGTTTGTTGTTGTGTACCTTCAAGTCATTTCTGACTTATGATGACCCTATTGTACATAAAATTAAGTCAATAAGGAAAGGTATTAGGTAAGCACTGTTTCAGGGCACAATGGATTGCAATACAACCACTCATACTTAGTAAGGATATATCATTGTTACCCCACAATAACATGGCATCAAGCAGTTTCATTATAATCACAAGTATATAAATTAGCCCCTGATAGTTAAATACACATGGGTGCATACAACAGGAAGACCATAGGAAGTCTATAGCTCCGCATTTCATAAGCACCAATATAGCCAATCATCTGGGGTCCAAGTTTAGGGTTGTTGTTTTTAATCCTCATTCTGTTTATAATGACTGACATCCTGCACTGCAGATACAGATTCATAAGCCAGATTTACAAAGCTGTAGCTGCTCCGTATGTCAGGGATGATGGGAGTTGTAGCTCTTCACCTCTGGCTCTAACTCACCACCTTGTTATGCAGCAGAGCTGACCAGCTTTGATCAGTGGTTGATGCTTCTTTCCCAAGCAGCAGAGTTTCAGAGAATAGGCTGAAGACCCTGACAAACTCTCCAAGCCTTCTCACTCTTCTTCCTGAGATGTCTCCAAACTTCTCCAGGATTCTTCTGGCTCTTGTATCTTCCCTCAAGACACCAGACAACTCAGTAGTCTTATATAAAAGATCTACTTTATTCTACTATATACATAAATACTATATGCCCTACAAATCACAATCTCTACACTTCACAATATCTCCAAAACTACTCCACACTACACCACAATGTACATTAGCAAACATTGCAATTTATAGCCATTGTTAGACACCACCCACCAGTCAGTTTCCACCCAGTGGGTGTGTATATACATCTTGATTGGTCCACATAGATCATCCCATACCTAAGACCAACCCAAGTGTTTCATCACTTTACCTTGACCACTTAATGAGTCTCAGGTGTTTGCAATCTATCACAGGTGTTCTCAATATACCTTCTATAACTTTGTCCTTGGCTCTCAAGGCTTCTTAATTATATTATCTTTTTCACCTGTGTATCTTCCTGATTGCTCCTGCTTAGTCACTTTGACATTCACATACATATTTTTATTTCTATTACTGTATATCCCATGTTGCTTTTTCCTTAACAATCCCCTCCGAAATAAAATATTGTATGTGTCTTACAATGTCATTCCAACCATTTGTGTCAGTCTTTCATGTTTTTCCACCGTCAATGCTTTTGTGAACAAATCTGCTATGTTGTGTTGTGTTTCTATATATCTCAATTCTATTTTACCCTTCTGAACCATGTCTCGCACATTTTGATATCTTACTCCAACATATTTTGTTCTGTTCTTCAAACTTTCAGTTTCAGCCATTGCTATGCATGACTGTGAATCTTCCAGAATTTCTACTGGTATCTTGTAACTTTCATTTAAATCATTTAACAATTGCTCAACCCACTGTACCTCATTTACTATCTCATTTAAAGCTGCGAATTCTGCTTCAGTCGTACTTATCGCTACATTTGTTTGTTTTCTACTTCTCCAGACTATTGGACTTTCACTGTACTTGATTATTATTCCTGTAACTGACTTCTTGTCTCCTAATTCTGATGCAAAAGAACTGTCTACATAGCAATCTAAATCTGAATGACTGTTTCTAATTATCAATTTCTTATCTAGAGTTCCTTTCAAATATCTCAATAAGTGTTTTACTGCTGTCCAGTCTTCAATTTTTGGATCATTAACTCTTCTGGACAATACATTTACAGCATACGAAATGTCTGGTCTGGTGTGGCAAGATATGAATTGTAAAGATCCTATTATGCTCCTGAATAAATTCTTGTCTTCAAAATCTCTAGTTGTTTTTTCAGATACAAAACCAGTTGTCATTGGAGCTCTTACTACTTTAGCATTTTGTAATCCACATTTTTCAATCAAATTTTCAATTTTCTTTCTCTGACTTAACAAACAATGTCCTTCTTCTGTCCACTCAACACCAATACCTAAATAAGACTTTAATAAACCTAGATCCTTCAAAACAAACTTTTTAGACAACTTTTTTTTACTGATTCAATCTCCTGTCTTGACTTTGCTGCCACGCACAAATCATCTACATAGATCACTAACACTATGTCTCCTTTTGTATAGACATGCATCTGCAACACTCCTTTTGTATCCTAGCTTAACTAACTCGTCATTAATGCACAAATTCCATGCTCTGGCACTTTGTTTTAACCCATACAATGCTTTCTTTAATTTATAAACTTTCTGACTACTATTTTCTTCAAAACCTTGTGGCTGCTCCATAAATATCTCTTCATCTAAACTAGCATTCAAGTAGGCTGTTTCAAAGTCAAAATGCTCTACAACTAAACTTCTTTTTGCTGCTACAGCCAGAACCATTCTCAGACTTTCTGGCTTTGCAGTTGGAGAATATGTCTTATCATAGTTCTCATACTACTGTTGTGCAAAACCCTTAGCTACTAACCTTGCTTTATACTTAATACTTCCATCTGGCATTTCTTTCTTTTTGTACACCCACTTACAACCAATTACTTTTTTGTCCTTGGGTCTGTCAACAACTTCTAAAACATCTTTATTTACCAGACAACCAAACTCATCATCCATTGCATCAATCCATCTTTCCTGTTCTTCTCTAGACAAACTTTCCAACTCTTCAAAACTTTCAGGCTCTTCCACTGCTAAACAAGCTCTTGCATTTGTCACAACAAACCTATCTGGAGGCTTTCTAACTCTGTGACTACGTCTGGGAATAAACTCTGCTGATCTGCCTCTTTCATCCTCACTTTCTGTACTGGAAGTTGTAGTTCTATGACTAAATCTCTTGTCTTCAGTCATTCTAGTAGTAATGGGTCTAGATTGTGTCTCATTATCAGAAGAACTATCACTGCTGCTAGTGGATGCTTCTGGCTTAACTGAAACCCCTCCGTTTCCTGAAGTTGGTTCAATTTGTGTTTCTGGCTCATTTGAACTTCCTAACCTCAAGAAAACTTCTTTATTTTCCTGCAGTTTGTCCCAACCGGCATGTCTCTCGAAATTTGCCGACCTAGAATACTGCACTTCTTTTCCACCTAAATGAAACTTGTAGCTATTTCCAGAATAACCCAAAAACCTAAGCCTTCTACTTTTGGGTTCTCCTTTCTTCCTGAAACAAGCTGGAATGTAAACATAAGCAAACTGTCCAAAGACCCTCAAATACTTGTAATTTGGCACTCTCCCATACAATACCCTGTAGGGAATGTCTTCAATTTCTGAATGATACAGTCTGTTACTAATATGTACTGCTGTCAAAGTTGCTTCTGCCCAGAAACTGTCTTTTACCTCTGCATCTGCCATCAAACAAGCAGTTATCCTTTTTATATCTTGTATTTTTTTTCTCCGCTAAACCATCTTCGTTAGGACAAGCGGGATTAGTAGTTTCATGCCTTATTCCCACCTTTTGAAACCAATTAAACAATTGATTACTTAGAAACTCTCCTCCCCGGTCAGTAACAATGGTGCCTACTCTAATATCAAATTGTCTTTCCACCATTCTCACCCATGCTTTTAAACTTTGCCCAGCATCAGATTTGTTTTTCAATATTCTTACAAAAGCAAACCTTGTATACCTATCAACAATTACCAGAAAATATTTGCTTCTCCCTAAAGATAAACAATTAGCTTGGGCAACATCTGCATGTACAAACTGAAATGGTCTTTGGGCAATTCTTTTGGTTTTCTTGGCTACTGGAAAAGCTCGGACCTTCACCTGATTACATACAGTACAATCTAAGTGATTTTTGCATTCAGCAACTTTTAAATCTGGACACATACTGATTAACTTCTTTAAACATTTGAAACTAGCATGACCAAATTTCCTGTGTAGTTCATGTATGCAGTCTTTGTGTATTGGACTATTGTCTATGTTATCAGCATTTTCAACCCTGTAGCAATCAATATTGTCTTCCAAATAGTAAAGTTTATCCTTTTTCAAGCCTATGCCTCGCAATTCCCCATTCAGTTTTATCTTACACATGTTCTTTTCAAAAATGACTGTGTAGTTTCTGTCTGTTAATCTGCTTACTGATAACAAATTATTTTCTAACTCCTTTACATGTAACACATCATTAAAGTTTTCCTTTAGCCCTGGAATGTAAACTGTACCCATTTGATTTACAGTACTGAGCTCTTTCCCATCAGCTAAAACTACAGCATTTACATTAGCTGATTTTCTATTACTTATCAAATTAATATTGTTACACACTGAAGATGATGCTCCTGAGTCAATCAACCATTTACAATTAGCATTTTGTTTTTCCTTAATCATGGTTGCAAACCCCTTTTTGTTACCACTGTCCTTCAAAAATGGAGGTTTGGACTGCTTTTGATACTGCCGCGGCTGCCATCTGCTCTCTCCTTGCTTGTTTCTCTCAGCAGCAAATTGTTTACAATGTCTCTGCAGATGACCAGTCTTTTTACAATAAAAACACCTCCGTTGCTCCCTTGTAGAAGCTGCTTCTTCCTGCTTTCGTAGTTCAGGCGTTGTTTGTTGTTTTGGCACAGTCCTTAACCTTGCTGAGTCACCCTGCTCAGACTTTCTTCTCAAGTTTTCTTCCAATATTCTGGCAACAATTAAGTCTCTGTTCAGCTCAGCTTCTGGCAAATTTTGCAAGCTATTTGTAATGTTGTCCCAAGAAGAGTCTAGTGATTCCAGTAAAATGTAACACTCTTTGCTCTTTGCTAATTTCCACTCCTCTCAGTTCAGCTTGCACAAATAAATCTTGCATTGTTTTTAAGTGTTCTATCACACACTGTCCTTTAGTCATCTTTTGTCTGTAAATTCTTTTAGACCAAAGCATTTTTGCAAACGCAGTTGAAGGAGTGTGTAATCTCTGCAAGGTATCCCACACATCCTTGGCGTACACTTTATCTCTTACGTCGTTAATCAAGTCTTCTTCTAGCATGAGATAAAGACATGCTTTTGCTTTAGCGTCTCTTTCTTGAGTGGCTGCATCAGCATCAGCTGCCAGCCCTCTTTCAACTGTCGACCACAGAGACTCCTTTATTAGTAGAGATTGGGCATATATTTTCCAGGTAGAGTAGTTGTTTCTATTTAATTTACTAAACTTTAGTATCTCCATCTTAATTTGTGCAGTGACTCAATTTGACACAGTCCCTCTGAGTATGCACAGCAGACAAAATACAAAATGATTTACTCACAATGCTCCACAAAACTTTCTTCCACCCTCTGGAATTTTCAGCTTCTGTGGATGGTGGTTGCTCTAGTATCTCGGCCCATAACCCTTGTCAGGGATGATGGGAGTTGTAGCTCTTCACCTCTGGCTCTAACTCACCACCTTGTTATGCAGCAGAGCTGACCAGCTTTGATCAGTGGTTGATGCTTCTTTCCCAAGCAGCAGAGTTTCAGAGAATAGGCTGAAGACCCTGACAAACTCTCCAAGCCTTCTCACTCTTCTTCCTGAGATGTCTCCAAACTTCTCCAGGATTCTTCTGGCTCTTATATCTTCCCTCAAGACACCAGACAACTCAGTAGTCTTATATAAAAGATCTACTTTATTCTACTATATACATAAATACTATATGCCCTACAAATCACAATCTCTACACTTCACAATATCTCCAAAACTACTCCACACTACACCACAATGTACATTAGCAAACACTGCAATTTATAGCCATTGTTAGACACCACCCACCAGTCAGTTTCCACCCAGTGGGTGTGTACATACATCTTGATTGGTCCACATAGATCATCCCATACCTAAGACCAACCCAAGTGTTTCATCACTTTACCTTGACCACTTAATGAGTCTCAGGTGTTTGCAATCTATCACAGGTGTTCTCAATATACCTTCTATAACTTTGTCCTTGGCTCTCAAGGCTTCTTAATTATATTATCTTTTTCACCTGTGTATCTTCCTGATTGCTCCTGCTTAGTCACTTTGACATTCACATACATATTTTTATTTCTATTACTGTATATCCCATGTTGCTTTTTCCTTAACACCGTATTCACCCTATAATAATAATAATAATAATAATAATAATAAAAAAATGTTATTTATAACCCGCCCCTCTGCAGAGCAATCGGGGCGGCTTACAGCAAGTTAAAATACAGCAATTAAAACATTCCAGATTCCTACACCCCCCACCCACAACCCACATCCCTTAAAATAGAATTAAACTTAATAAGATTAAAATCAAAACATGACTAAAGTAAAAGAAAATGACAACAATGACAACAACAGCAGAATGCCACTCGAAGGGGGGACTAGGGGCAAAGTGGATCCAAATATATTATCCCTGCAAGGAGGTTAATCTGGGAAGGCCTGCCGGAAGAGCTCCGTCTTGACTGCTTTCTTAAAAGTAGTAAGAGATGTATTAAGATGGATCTGATCCGGCAGGCCATTCCACAATTTAGGGGCAGTAACAGAAAATGTCCTCTGGGAAGTCTGCTTAAGTTTCACCTTTGGCTGTTGGAGCAGATTCTTCCCCTCTGAATGGAGGGCACGAGGGGGATCATATGGGAAAAGGCGGTCCCTAAGATAAGATGGACCCAAGCCATGTAGGGCTTTATAGGTCAAAACCAACACCTTGTACTGTGCCCGGAAACTAATTGGCAGCCAGTGGAGGGATTTAAGCACTGGAGATATGTGCTCCCTCCTAGATGTTCCGGTAATTAATCTGGCTGCCATATTTTGCACTAACTGAAGTTTCCGGGTTAGGCACAAGGGTAGCCCCATGTAGAGTGCATTGCAGTAGTCTAGACGTGAGGTTACCAGCGCGTGCACCACAGTTTCCAGGTCTTTCCTATCCAGGTATGGGCGCAGCTGGCGTATCAGCCGAAGCTGATAACAGGCACTCCTGACTGTCGCACTCACCTGATTAGTCATATGAAGCGACGAGTCAAGGAGTACCTCCAGACTGCGCACATGGTCCTTGGAAGAGAGTGTGACCCCGTCCAGGACTGGGGGCTGTAATCCCGAACCCGGATTCGGACCTGTAACCGTGAGCACCTCCGTTTTGTCTGGATTCAACTTCAATTTGTTTTTCCTCATCCAATTCATTACCGCTCTAAGACAGTCATTGAGAGGAGAGACACCATCAGAGGTCTGAGACGATGATTTGGTCATGGAGAAATAAATCTGGGTGTCGGCAGCGTACTGAAGACACCGTGCTACATGCCTCCAGATGATCTCCCCCAGCGGCTTCATATAAATGTTAAATAACATCGGGGACAAGATGGCGCCCTGAGGGACGCCACAATTAAGCTCTATTTTAGAAGAGCAACTGTCCCCGAGCCTCACTCTCTGGGATCTGCCTGAGAGGAAGGAACGGAACCACTGCAAAGCAGTGCCTCCAATTCCTAACTCTCTCAACTGATCCAAGAGAATGGCATGATCTATAGTGTCAAAGGCCGCTGAGAGGTCCAAGAGCACCAGCAGGGTCACACTTCCCCTGTCGATGCTCAAGCGGAGGTCATCGGTCAGAGCAACCATGGCAGTCTCAACTCCAAATCCCGTCCTAAAGCCGGTTTGAAATGGATCGAGATAATCGGTTTCATCCAAGATAGCTTGCAGTTGGGAGGCAACTGCCCTCTCGATCACCTTGCTTAAAAATGGCAGCAAGGAGACTGGTCTATAGTTGTTTCTGTCCAGGGGATCCAGGGAAGGCTTTTTTAAGAGTGGCCTAACTGCCGCCTCTTTTAAACAGGATGGTATACTGGCTTCCCTGAGGGACGCATTGATTGTGTCTCGAAGGAACACCCTCAACGCGTCCCCACCCTGGACGACCAGCCGTGATGGACAAGGATCGAGAGGGCAAGTTGTCTTCCTCATCCTTCCAAGCAACTTGTCCACGTCCTCGGTACTCACCAATTGAAATTGATCCAGTAAAGTGCCATCAACGGAGTTACTGGATGCCTCGTCTACAGATTCTGCCAAATTACTGGTGTCCAAGTCGGCTCTTATCCGAGAGATTTTATCTGCAAAGTAGATATTAAATGCCTCACAGCAGGCTGTCGTTGGGTTAAGTAGAGGATTCGGCGCAGAAGGTATCTGCGTCAAATTCCCCACCACCCTAAACAGCTCTGCCGGGTGAGACTCTGCAGACGCGATACGTGCAGAACAGAAAGATTTCTGCGCTGCACGTAAAGCCTCCATGTAGGAATCAAGATTCTTCCTAAGGCGAGTTCTGTCAGATAAGAGACGAGTCTTTCGCCATTCGCACTCCAGTCGTTGTCTGTGCTATGTACTTATGCTTGTGGTGCTGTTGCTGCAATTGTAACTCCCAGGACTCACCTTAAACTTGAGTGTCTGCTTATTGCACCCCAGTTTGGAGGTGGAAGGAGGCTAGCTTCATTCTAAAGCACCGCACTCATCTGTGCTCCAGACCTCCATCACAGGGAGCAGCTGCCTGAAGTTTAAGGTGGGTTTCAGTGGTGAATTCCTTAGGTCATTTGCAACTACATTTATGTAGTTAAGAATGTGATGTAGGATCTCAGCCAATATATTCATAAAGGACTAATGTGTATGCTTGCTCATAAAAAATATGAAGCCTTTGGGTGGTAGGTGATCAATAGATGGGGGGGGGGGGGTATCAGAAAAAAGCCACCCAACATTTATCTATTTAATTAATGTTATTTGCTTTATTTGCTTTATTTACTTTTTCCCTCTGCAAGGTGTAACAGGTCTGGGATCCAGACTCACTCAGGTCCATCTCAGCCAGGTGTCTTACAAGGGTTTTATTATTTATTTATTGCACTTACATCCCGCCTTTCTCCCAAAATAGCACTGTTGAAGCCTAATCCTCAATAGACTTATCCTCAATATCCTCAAAAGTTTAGAAGGCCATGAAAGGACCACTTTCTGCCCCTTTCTTCTCCCAACCCTCCTCCCAAACATTTCCAAGCCACCCACTCCCACTCAAAGGCCATTGGGAGCCTAGTTCATTTTAGGTGGGATTTCCTCAGGAAAGGACAATTACTCCAAATCGAATTCCAGACCCTACAATCTATTAAAGTTAAGGAAGTGGAGAGAATGAAGCCTCTTTCTCCCTACATGAAGCCCCCTCCTATGCCTCACCCAACATTGCTCAGGAGGATATGCTCTCCTTGGACCTTCATGAGAAGATTTTGAGGACCTGCTGCTTCTTCCATGAACCTCCTTAAGTTCCCTTCCTTTTCTACCATGAACTTCCTTAAGTTACATTAATTTAGGAGCCAAGCCATTGATTGAAAGCAGGTATCAGTGAAATCAATAGTACTTAAGTGTCGCTACTGGAACAGAGACTCGCATTATTCTACAGCAGTCATAAGGGCCTGACCTGAGAGACTGTGCCTGAGTGAAGAAAATCTAATTGTTGCACTCCTTTGTCTGCTTCACAAACCAGGTAAGAAAAGATATTACATGCAGTAATAATCTCTACTCCTGTAACCCCTCATGCCCCGAATGCTTACTTTTGTGTGTATAGCTTGGATTTCATCACCCCTATTTTCAGCAGATTTTCTGGTCTCTCCAACTCTGTGTCCAAACTTGCACTTATTTCTCATGACCTGTTCATCTTCTTCTATTGGTCTCAGCACATACTTGAACCAATCTTTAAGGGTTTGTTTCCATAGGGACTGTATTGGGGACAGCATTAGTATCTTGCAGGAGCTTTATCTGTTCTCTCCAAGCATGTTATCTCCTACTCCCCAGTTGAGTGGAAACCAGACTATTTCCAACAGTGTTAAATAAAATGCAACTATACTTTGCAGGAGTTCTGTGTGTCATGTGTCTGTTGGAGAAACATGGAGTTAATGGCTTGGAAAGAAAGCAGGCAGTGCCTTGGTATCAAGTTATATTTTTACAAATGTAAGAAAACAACAGTATGCTTATACTTCAGTATGATTGATAAGTCAAAATAAACAGTATATTTCCAAGTAATCCCTTGAGGTTTCATTCACTGAGAAACAAAGAGGCAGGTGTGAATTCATGGTGCAGGAGAATTCTGTTTTAAGTTTATAGTGAACTCCATTCCAGAAGTGCCAGGTAAGTATTCATTAGAATGAAAACCCCAACTTATTGACAATGTACAATGTATGGACTATAAAAGCTAAATTCTCATACATCATTAATTCCTGGTTATTAAAAGATACCCCTCCAAAAAAAAAAAAAATTAGCACACACCTCAATCACAGTATCCCAAATAACAGAATAATGGAATAACACTAACAAAACTTTTGTTATACTTATAAAACTTAGAAAAAAATTAGGAGGAACTTCCTGACAATAACAGCTGTTTGACAGTGGAACATGCTCTCTCGGAGTGTGATGGAGTCTCCTTCTTTGGAGCTCTTTCCACAGGGAGTTGGACTGGATGGCCCTTGGTTTCTTCCAGTCCTGGGATTCTATGATTCTATGATTCTAATGAAAACTATATTACAAGCTTGGATATACATTACAAAAGCCCCCAAATTTTGATATCATGTGATAATACAATATAATAAATTCCTGTTCAAAATTGTTCAAAACGTCCTCCACCTACAAAGTTGACATGGGATATGTGGAAGTTATTCAAGCAGATTAGGAGCCCTGGTTAAATGCCTGGTTAAAAGGTTGTGAGTTCAATACTAGCCAGGGGTTCAAGGTCGACTCAGCCTTGCATCCTTCCATGGGTTGCTAAAATGAGTAGCCAGTTTAATGGGGGCAATTAGTTTACAATTGTAAACCACTTAGGGAGTACGTAAGTGCACTAAGCGGTATAGAAATATACTTGCTACTGCTATGTATTCAACCATTTCACGGTTCTTCTTCAGTCCTTATTTGCAAACAAAGTCTCTTAATAAAGAATGAAGATCTGTGAAATGGTTGGAACTCCAGATTTGCCAACTCCATGTGTTTTCAGGACTACATGACATTCCTTCTACACTTTCAAAATGAACGAAGGCACACATGAAGTGGAAACAAACCAAAAATAGACCAATTAATGCATCCGTAACCTCAACACAAATCAGAGACATTCCTGCATCTGCTCCACACTCTCTGAGAGAATTTGTTACAAAGGGGGAAAAAAGATAAGCCAATGTTTGTGGAATGCTGTCCATAGGTTTCATTGTGGGATAAAATGTCACTTGGCTTCCTGTTTATCCTATCTCTTAAAAGTTGTGTGCAGCCACAAGTATATTAAGCATGTCTTCTTAATTAATTAAGCATTCTTCAAACCAAAGTTTACAGCATACAGAAATCAATGTATTATCTTTATGGAAATTCTTGCCATACCTTACTTCTCCCATGAGGCAGACTGCTAAAAACTACTTTACTTACAGTTATCCTTCAAGGTATGGTACTTTGTCATGTCAGCTTGCAAGAATTCAATTACTCTGATTCTCAGGGCATTTCTTCTCTGTTTATGTGCATTTCACAGCATAAGGAAATTCAAGCAGAATATATGAATGTGTCCACTGCAGTGCTTTGTACCTTTCTAACACATGCTTCATATTTTTTCTGTGAAAGAAAGTAGAAAAAAAATAGTTCTAACAGACTATCATGTGGGCCTTTACTTGTTCAATCAATTACTTAAATATAATCAAGGAAACACCAATTTCTTGTGATAAGAAGATTATAGTCACTTTGGGCCTTTGCAGACTGCCAGAAATAGTGCAAACTGAGTCCACTTTAACTGCCCTGACTCAGTGCTAGGGAATAATGAGAACTGTAGTTTATTGTGGCACCAGAGCTCTCTGACAGAGAAGGCTCAGTGTCTCAGAAAAAAATACAGTTCCCATGATTCCCTAGCACTGAGCCAGGGCATTTAAAGTGGACTCAATTTGCACTATTTCTAGCAGTCTCTGCAAAGGCCCTAAATGCCTCAAAGTGACTATAAATTACATTTGCCTTTGAATAATAAACATGCATTCAATTTATTTAGTTATATAGACAGGCAATAGATCAAGTCCTGTGTAGCCGCATTTTGAATTCAGGGCACTGCCAAAGAGTGGAAGTAAGAAGTTTTTAAGGTTGAAAACATGGTCCACTCTAACAAAGTCGCAAGTGTTGTCATGAGAGCAAGCTGTGAAAAGTAATGAGATTTATTTTCTTTTGTTCAAGTCATCCAAGGGAACAGGGACAACCTCCTATTTTCATTTTAACAAGCAGTACTACTCATAGTCCTACATTCCTCTGATATTTCTGTCTTTATTCTTCCTCCCTAGGTCTTGCTACATCAATATTTTTCTTCTTCTGGAGATTATATGTCTCCTTAGTTTAAGGCAAATGTAGGTAGACAAGTATGATCCTTCAGCATTTTAAAAGAAATATTGTAAATAGATCTATTTGCCACTATAATAATAATAATAATAATAATAATAATAATAATAATAATAATAATTTTTATTTATAACCCGCCCCTCTGCGTGGCAATCGGGGCAGGGAACAACCAGTGTAAAAACAGAACAAAGTTAAAAATCAAACCCTCATCTCATAATCCCACCCTCCCATCCCCTTAAAATAGAATTAAACAACAAGAATTTAAAATGCCACATTAATAAAAAACAATTGTAAACATATAGTAACAAAAATAGAATGAGCGGCGTCAATTTAAAAACTCATCTCCCAGCTGAAAGTTGTTCCGGGAAGGCCTGCCAGAAGAGATCCGTCTTTACTGCTTTCTTAAAAGCAGCAAGGGTAGTAATAAGACGGATCTCATCCGGCAGCAAGGGTAGTAATAAGACGGAAAAGACTATGAAAATACCCATGTGATTCTGTCTGAAGACAGAAAACTCACTGGAATTAAAAGCACTCCTACAAACTCACTTCTGTTTGAGAACCTGGTTTAGGTCAATGGATCTATCCTGATGCCTTTCATTAGGAGAGAAACAATATATCTATTCCACAGTTAAATGAGTGCCAGGAGTTCTATAAGAAATAAAATATGTCCACTGATCAGTTATGGCTCACAATGCCAAAAAGATAGTAAATGCCTTGTCAATCCAAGAGATTAGTTTAAAATAGGCTAGGCTTAATTTTCATCTGCAGATGACCTCCAGAAACTTCCATGACATTGCTTAACTATCCAGATGACCCAGCGCTCCTCCTATCCATGAAACTTAACTATACAGATAATGTATGCCTCTTACTGTCCAGTGTATAAGCAGTTAGCTGAAGGCTTGATTTGAATGACTTCTGATCCAAGAGATCACCTTGTGTGGCAAGATCAAGAAATTAAATATCAGGAAACCAAATGTACCAAGAACTGTGATTTCCTCAGAGCCTACACATGAGATTCCATCTATTCAGTCCATCAAATTTCCCATTATGGATTAGTATAGCAAAACCTGGCACTTTCTATAGAAATGCACGAATTCAATAAAGAAAAAAAGATATTGTAGACATAATCACAAAGCACTTTGAGAGCAGGAATTATCATGGCATGTTCATATCATAAATTGGTGATGAAGAGTATTTATGACATAAAAAGAAATTAAAATGCAGCAAACCTCTCCCCATTAAAAGCCCTTTTGAATGCTGTGTTAGTCATCAAATACCTGTTCAGATAAATTAAAAATTATTCACTTGCCAGCTAAAAGAGAGCAGAAGGTCAGCTTAGTCCCCTGTAGACTTCATAAGTCTTCCAACAGCCTCCAATTACTTTATCCACATAACCTGATCTTGGAAAATTTAGGTGTTTTGGATTATGGCTCCCACAATCCCTAGCCAGCATGGCCTGTCACCATGCTCTAGCTAGGGGCTTCTGGGAGCCATGACTCACAATCAATCCTCCAAGCTCTTCATATAGCCCACCATACAAGCTGATTCTTCCAAATCAAATTAGGGTTACACCCACACTGCAAAAATGATCAGGTTTGACACCACTTTAACTGTCATGGCTCAAGGCTATGGAATTCTGGGAACTATACTTTGTTGTGGCACCAGAACCGAGTGGAGCTCTGGTGCCACAATAAACTGTGCATGCCCAGAGGCATACTTCTTTACAGATTTCTTCAAATATCTAAGCTAAGGGATTTCTATAAAATCCCTAATTTTATAGAGCTATCTTACTTATAACCCTGTTCTTGGAAATCAAGTGAAAACCTTCCCAAACTGAAAAAGCAACAAACTCTCCACTGCACTATGGTTGTTATAATTATGTAACTAAAAAGCAAACATTTACTATCAAAGGCAATAATTTTAAATAGAAACCTGTCAGACAAGCAATACAATGTACATAACATTTGTTAAGGTTTTAGCATACAGTATGGTTTCCTGTGTTAGCTAGCTCCTTGCCCTGAAAGATAATTATAAACTGCAGTAGCAAGCTCATTTTATTTAACAAATCTAAACCAATTTCCTCCACAATACACACAGATATACAGACACATTTTACAGACAAAGATACACACAATATAGTCTTACCATGAAATTTAGGAATCGAGTCCCCTAAGTTTTTTTGCAGCAGCCCATTGCAGACTTGATCAACTGACCAACTTTCCATCTTCATAGTAAATTCCACTACAGAGTTTGAGGCAAGAAATTAAAACACTTTAAATTTTTTAAAAACAACAACTGAGCCAGTCTTTTCTTGCCTCCCAAAACATAGGCATTACAAATATTTTGCAAAAGAGGTTCCAAACTCCCTACCACCACCATAAAACTGTTTTACACACTGCATTCATGCCTGTTATAAGCAGCCAGTTTCATGATGCCTGCTTCACCAGCTTGTCCTATTCCAATCTTGTTTCCTTCTGCTTTGAACAGGTAGCTGCAAAGCAGATTTCTCTCACATATACACTTATAGCATTAACTCTCTGTGCTCTATGAAGAACCCAATCAATGGAATACTTTGGGCTAATGGGAACAGTAACAAAAAGGGAGAAAATACAGGGAAGCATGTGCAGTTTTAGGGAAGTCACCTTTTATAATCCTTTACAATGCAAATCATTTCTGAGTAATGTAAAAAACTGGGGCCTTAGTATTTTACTATTATATTATACTCATGAGAGCCAGTGTGGCATAGTGGTTTGAATGTTGGACTATGACCCTGGAAAACCCAAAGTTTGAATCCAAGCTCAGCCATGGAAACCCAAGTCACACTCTTCCAGTCTCAGAAGATGGCAATGGCAACCCCCCTCTGAACAAATCTTGCCAAGAAAACCCCTGTGATAGGTTTGCCTTAGGATCACCATATGTCAGAAACAACTTGGAGGCACACAACAGCAAGAACAAATTATACTTAGAGAGGAGGCTAGCATGTCAGCTGAGCATGAATGTGTAGGTGAGTGAATCTGGCCTTGGTTTTATTTTGAACTTTAAATGAACTATCCAGGGTTGGAACCTCATCCTTGAGAAAGGCTCAGAACCTTGGCTAAATCTTTTAAAGTTCAGACTGAAACCCAGAGCAGATTCCCAACTGCTAACACATACATCACCAGCTGCAGCTCCTGCAATGATTTCTCTCCTTTGTGCCACAAGAGATGCCCAAGGCATCTGAAAATAATATTAATTGTCTTAGAAACTGAATTAACATTAACGCACAGAAGCTGATTTAAATTACAAGTAAACACACATCAAGAAGATGTAATAATAGTATAAAATCCACTAACTCCTTCAATAGCAACCCAGTTGAATGTGAAAGGCCTGAAAGTTTCAAGAGATTGTGATATATTTCACCCAAGAGATGGTCTGAGTACCTTCAAAGTCTGTTGTCCAGGTGTTCACTATAAATTCCAGGGTCACTCATCTTCTCCCTTTGGGTTTTTAATCCTTAAACCAGACTTGAACTAGCAAGTCCTTTCAATCAAGAATATCTTCAAAAAGGAGACTGTCCTCTGATGGCCCTTCAAATAGTCATCGGTTAGAGAGGACACTGGACACCTTACTTGACAAAGAGTTCCATGGTTTGTGAACAGCCACTGAGAAGTTTATCTCCCCAACACACATGGCCTTTGATGGTGGCAGAATTGAGACAACAGTTTCTCTAAGATTGTTAAACCTGGACAGGCATATATGAGATACTGTTGTTGTTGTTGTTGTTGTTGTTGTTGTGTCAAGTCATTTCCAACCTATGGTGACTTTAAAATAAAATAAACCTATCACAGGGTTTTCTTGGCAAGATTTGTTCAGAGGGTGTGATGTAAGGTACCTTTAAGGCACAGCCCTTAGTGATATCAGCTGCAGTATGTTTATACTATATAAAGGATTGGAAAGCATTGGTTAAGGCTGCTCCTTACTTGACTTGCCTACGGCTGGCTGTGTTCTTGGTTAAATAAACTTATCACTCCTCACATGAGATGGGACTCTGTTTAGACTCTTGTCAGATTGGATTCTAACAGCAGACATTACATGGTGTCAGAAGTAAATCTTTCCTGTACTGCACCTTGGAATTTGTATACGCTAGAGGAAGAGTGCATCAAGAGATGGATTCACTTCGACCTCCTCCTCCTCTAATTATGGAAGGTAACATGGCTCAAAATTGGAGAAAATGGGAGCAGGTTTTCCTGTTATATATCACTGCAGCAGGACTTGACAATGTAGCAAAGAAGCGGCAGATAGCTATCCTGCTACATTGTGTGGGAGAAGAAGGAGTTTCTGTGTACAACACCTTTGTTTTTGGTGACGAGAATCCAAAAGACATCTTGGAGGTTCTAGAACAGTTTAGAATTTATTTTCTGTCTAGAAAGAATGTTGTTTTTGAAAGATTCTGTTTCTGGAACCATATACAGAGTCCTGGAGTGAGAAATGAACAATTTATTGCTGAGCTTAAATTGAAAGCAGCCAGTTGTGAATTTGGGACTGTAATTAATGACATGATAAGAGATAAAATTGTTTTCAGCATAAAGGAAGAAAGACTGAAAGAAAAGCTCTTGAAAGAAACAGACCTTACACTTGAGAAGGCTGTTGAAATATGCCGGGTTGATGAGATAACAAGAGCTCAGCTGACAACAATGATAACAGCTTTTGAAGGAGTGTGTGAACTACAGGAGGCTCATGGAGATATCAGAGGAACGGCAAGTAAAGATAATGATGGAATTGCAACTCAAGCCTTGGGAGTAAAAGATTTAAGAAACAGAGACAAATGGAACAGTCAAAATAAGTGTGGTTATTGTGGCACAATTCATGAACCTCGGAGATGTTTAGCATTTGGAAAGACTTGTAATAAGTGTGGCAAGAAAAACCATTATGCCAAGTTGTGTAGGACAAAAATGGCTAATCCTGAGAATAGACAAACAAGACAACATATTCATGAGCTGTTTGTAAGTAACCTATTGATAGCAAAATTAGATAAAGGAGTGAACGATACAGGGTGGTATGTTGATATTTCTATAAGAAACTATATAGTAAATTTTAAGCTAGATACTGGAGCTGAAGCAAATGTGTTGCCATTTAAAATATTTTCTAAAATACCTGGGACAAAGCCATTGATTAAGAGCAATGCAGTTCTTGTAGCATATGGTGGGACAAGAATACAACCAATGGGAATAGCTGAGTTTGAATGCAATACAGCAAAAGGGGTGCATAAATTATCATTTTATGTAACAGATTGCTCAACAATTCCATTACTAGGTAGATCAGCTTGTGAGAATTTAGAGCTAGTTCGTCGCATAGACCTCATACATACAGCTGGGTCATTAACACAAGAAAAATTATTCAGTTTATATCCTGAGACTTTCCAAGGTCTGGGTGAATTTCAGGGATGTCATCATATACATATTGATCCGACAGTCGCTCCTGTAGTCCAAGGATGCAGGGGAGTACCTTTTGCAATATATGATAAATTAAAGGATACACTCTGTCAGATGGAAAATACAGGGGTTATAACAAAAGTTGTAGGACCCACAGATTGGGTGAGTAGCCTTGTCATCACTGAAAAAAAGAATGGCACTTTGCGCATATGTCTTGATCCACGAGATTTGAACAAAGCAATTAAAAGACAACATTATACCATCCCAACAGTTGAGGAAGTTCTTAGTCAACTAGCTGGAAAGAAATTGTTTACAATCATAGATGAGAAAGATGGCTATTGGCAGGTAAAATTGGATAAAGCATCATCCAGATTATGTACATTTAATACGCCATGGGGAAGGTATTGTTTCAATCGCTTACCATTCGGGCTTAAATCTGCGAGTGAGGTTTTTCAACAAAAGAATCAAGAAATATTTGGACATATAAAAGGTGTACATATGATAGCAGATGATATGATTATAGCTGCAGAAACAGTGGAACAGCATGATGAAATTTTACATCAGGTTATGAAAACAGCATGTACTAACAACATTAAATTTAACAAAGAAAAGATCCAGTTTAAGGTAGACTCTGTAAAGTACATGGGTCATATAGTCACTGCTGAAGGAGTTAGACCAGATTCTGAGAAAGTGAGGGCTATTCAAGAAATGAAACCGCCCAGTGATAGACAGGGGGTACTTAGATTCTTAGGGTCAGTGCAATATTTGGCAAAGTATATTCCACAAGAGGCAGAGCTAACGGCTCCATTGAGAAAATTATTGAAAAAGAATATAATTTTCCAATGGATGCCAGAACATCAAAAAGCTTTTGATGCTATCAAACAAAAGTTATGTAGTACACCTGTGCTTCAATATTTTGATGTGACAAAGCCAGTTGTTATTCAGGCAGATGCATCAAAGGATGGCTTAGGAGCATGTCTGCTTCAGGACAATAAACCAGTGTCTTATGCCTCAAGGTCACTTAATTCAGCAGAAAAAAATTATGCACAAATAGAGAAAGAATTGCTTGCGGTTGTATATGCGGTACGAAAGTTTCATCAATATGTATTTGGTAAAACTGTGTTAGTTCAATCTGATCACAAGCCTTTAGAATCCATTTGTAAAAAACCAATAGGCAGTGCTCCTGCTCGGCTGCAACGAATGCTCTTGCAACTTCAAAGGTATCAACTTAATGTTGTATACACACCAGGCAAATTTATGCATCTTGCTGATACCTTGTCAAGAGCCACTGTAGATTCTCCGCTCAGTGAGGAGAACTCCATGGGAGATGAGAAAGTAATACATGAGATTAATACCTTAGCGATGCATCCAGACAAGGTTTGTATAATACAAGAGGCAACAAAATGTGATCCCCAACTTAAGATGGTCCAAACATACCTAGACCAAGGATGGCCACAGTATGTAAGAGATGTAAGTCCGATGGCAAAATCTTTCTGGCCAGTTAAAGATCATGTGTGGTGTCAGGATGGAGTTCTTTTTATGGGAGAAAGAATGATTGTTCCAACAAGTCAAAGACAAAATGTACTTACGCAACTTCATGAGTCCCATCAAGGGATTCAAAGGACAAAAGAAAGAGCAAGGAAGTTAATGTACTGGCCTGGCATGTCAAGAGACATTGAGTTGGTTGTGGGAAGTTGTGGTGTTTGTGCAAGTTTTGCTCCAAATAACCAAAAGGAACCACTTAAACCACATGATGTTCCTGAAATACCATGGGAAAAGGTGGGAATAGATATCTTTGAACAGGATAGTTGTCCGTTTCTCTTGATAATTGATTATTTTTCAAAATATCCAGAAATAATAAGTTTACCTGATAAAACTGCAAAAACAGTAATTTTCAGGCTTAAGTCTGTGTTTGCTCGTCATGGAATACCAAGAGTAGTGGTGAGTGACAACATGCCATTTGCTAGTCAAGAATTTAAAATATTTGCTAAAGAATGGGGATTTGAACAATGTTTTAGCAGTCCAGGATATGCACAATCAAATGGAATGGCAGAACGAGCAATTCAGTCTATCAAGCAGCTTATGAACAAAGTAAGGAAGGCTGGTGGCGATTTGTATCTAGCATTGTTGGAATATCGCAACACACCAGTGACAGGGTTGTCATATTCACCTGCACAAATGTTGATGGGCAGGATGTTGAGAAGTAAACTTCCTATAACAACTGATTTATTATGTCCTAGGATTCCTATTAATGTGCACCAAGATCTACAAAGAGCTCAGAAAAAACAAAAACATTTTTATGACCGAACAGCTAGATCGCTTCTACCACTACAAGAGGGAGATGCAGTGTGGATGCAATCTAATGACCACAAGGAGAGATGGCTTCCTGCCATAGTCATAGAAAAATGTAAACAACCACAGTCATATCAAATAAAGACTTTTAATGGTAGGATATATCGGCGTAATAGACGCCACTTAAGAAAACGGATGCCAGAAATTATTAGTGGTAGAAGTGTAAGGGAAGATGGATTAACTTATGGATATGGTGGGGCTCCTGAGAGTAATGATGAGTTGCAAACATCACTAACAAGAAATCGGCAACCAATATATATAACATCATATGGTAGACAAGTGTTTAGGCCGGAGAGATATACTCCTTGAGAATGAACCTTTGGCTCTAAGATGATAATTAGATTTTTTATGATATGTGCAAGTTAGGCAAGGGGAAATATTGTGTGTTAAATGGGTAATGATTCTCTTTGTATTCGTTGTACTTTCCATTTATGTTTTTAATATTTTGTATAAAATGTAATATTTACCAAAGTGTATAATTGTTATTTCTCATTTTTGTATGAAAAAGGAGATGTGATGTAAGGTACCTTTAAGGCACAGCCCTTAGTGATATCAGCTGCAGTATGTTTATACTATATAAAGGATTGGAAAGCATTGGTTAAGGCTGCTCCTTACTTGACTTGCCTACGGCTGGCTGTGTTCTTGGTTAAATAAACTTATCACTCCTCACATGAGATGGGACTCTGTTTAGACTCTTGTCAGATTGGATTCTAACAGCAGACATTACAGAGGGGTCTTTTCTTTGCCTTCCTCTGAGGCTGAGAAAGTGTGACTTGCCCAAGGTCACCTAGTGGGTTTCCACGACCAAACTATGACTCAAACTCTGGTCTCCAGAGTTGGAGTCCAACATTCAAACCACTACAGCATTCACAGATAATTTGTTGTTTATTGTTGTGTCCCTTCAAGCCATTTCCGATTTATGGAGCCCCTAAGGCAAACCTGTGGTATGGTTTTCTTGGCACATTTCTTCAGAGGGGATTTGCCATCCTCTGAGGTGAGAGTGTACAAACATACAAATCGCTTAGTTGCATCACATGAGTGAAGTCATAAACAGCACTTTGAATTGTACCCAGAAACAGAACTTTAGCCTGAAAGACTGCTGTAACAAGAAAGATCCCCGATCAATGCAGCCAGCATCAACAGTCTGTTCACAGCATTCTGGGCAAGCTGATGTTTCCAGACCCTCTTAAGAGGCAGCCCCATTTAGCACATATTAGAATAGTCCAGTTAGTCCATGCATCCTTGTGGACAGGTCCAGCATCTCCAGGAACAGAGCAGCTGGAACACTAACTTTAATTAGAATGCAGCCTTGGCTACTGCAAAATCTTGAGCATTTATGTTCAAGACCAAATCCAGGAGTCCATCAAAATTGCACATCTCAGTCCTCAAGCACGAAGAACTATAATCTCATCAATTCTGCTTCAATCCCCATTCTCTGATCTACCTTTTAGATGACCTGGAATATCTCTATTGCTTTTAAAGGCAGACCTTTTTAAGGGTCTGCTTCAAGTGAGGACCCAGCAAAGTGCATTAAGACACCAAGTTTTAATTTGAGGCTAGTTCTAAATTTTTTTAGAAAATCCCAATACTAGTGCACCCAAATTAATGGAGATTATAGAGAAATTTGGAGAAGTATCAGGATGTAAAATGAATAGAGAGAAATCAGTAATTATAACCAAAAATATGGGTAAAGACGACATACAGAAACTAGAAGAAATTACAGGGATGAAACATAAAAAAGAAGTTAAATACCTAGGTATAACACTTACAAATAAAACATCAGATCTTTTCAATAACAATTATAATAAAATATGGAAAGGAATAAAAAGAAAGTTAAATTATTGGAACAACAAGAAATTGTCCTTGATGGGCAGAATCGCTGTGATAAAAATGTCAATTTTGCCTAAACTTTTATTCCTATTTCAGATGATCCCTATAATTACTAGTAAGAACTGTTTCAAATTGTGGCAAAGAGATATAAACAGATTTATATGGCAAAATAAAAGACCCAGAATTCGGCTAAAATATTTACAAGAGGTAAGAGAAAGAGGAGGATTAGGCTTACCCAGCCTAAACTTATATTTTGAAGCGTGTTGCTTCACCTGGATCAAGGATTGGATTTTATTGGAAAATGAAGGAATTCTAGAACTAGAGGGAGATGGTATGTGCTATAGGTGGCACGCGTACTTAGGCTACGAGAAAATAAAAGTTAACAAAGATTTTAATAATCACTGTATTAGAAGACCACTCCTACAAATTTGGAACAAATATAAATTAAGAATCCTCCCTAAATTCCCAATGTGGTTTTCACCACATGAGGCCATTCACCGACGAGAGATGAGCCACACAAATAATTGGATAACATATGGGAATTTATTGAAAATGGAGAAAGGAGGTAAATATAAAATAAAAACACAAACTGAATTAAAAGAAGAAGGGTACACCATAGACTGGTTCAAACATAGGCAACTAACTGAACGATTTAATCAGGATCTAAAAACTCTAGGATTCGACCCAAAGTATAATGAAATAGATAAAATTTGGATAGGAGAGAACAAAAATGGATAGGGAAATTCTACAAACTCCTTTTAAAATGGGACCTAGAAGAAGAGATTATAAAAGATAATATGATAATGTGGGCTAGAAATGTGGGACATACAATAAATCTGGACCAATGGGAATTCGCTTGGATTAAATCATTAAAATATACGGCCTCTCAAAGCTTGAAAGAAAACTACTATAAAATATTCTGTCGGTGGTATCTAACTCCAGTAAGGATAGCCAAGATATATAAAACGAAAAACAATATGTGTTGGAAATGTCAAACAGATCCTGGTACATTATATCATTGTTTATGGACTTGTTCTGTAGTCCAGAAATATTGGAAGGCAGTTAGTAAGACCATAAACAGAATTTTGGGGAAAAAGGTTCCACTATGCCCAGAAATATATCTATTAAACATTTGGAATAAAGAATTAGATAAGGAAGTAGGTAAACTTTTATTTTATTTAGTAACTACCATGCAAATAGTATTACTTCAAAAATGGAAAAAAAGAGAGATCCCAAATTTAAAAGAATGGATATTTAAACTATATGATATATTGGAGATGGATATGCTAACACATTATCTAAGAGGGAAAACCCTAGACAACTTATATAACGAATGGTCCCCAATTTTGAACTATTTGGAAAACCAATGGGGGATTATAGCAGTTGTTGGATATCAAGGAAATTTATAACTTAGGTGTAACAACCTAAAGATGAGGAATAGATAGTATTTGGTAGAGAAACGATGTTCCAGAGAAAGTCTTAGGTAATGAAAGAAATAACATTACCAATAGATTAAGGTAAAGGTATAGAGACAAATACATACTCTGTAAATAAAAATAATGAAATACTAAAATAGGCTTACAAAAAATACTTGATTAATATGCATATGAATCTTAAGCTCACAAATAAGTATATACACATATGGAGTGCATAAGTATGAGCTGCAGTTTAATTATTTAAAAATTACTCCGAGATTAACATAGATATAACGGAAATATAAAATTACGTTTGCTGTTAAGGTGATAAGGAGGTAAGATCAATTTCATGTATCAATCCAGTTTGGAAAAGAAGGAAGTTTAATTTTGTAAGGAAAGGATGAATTTGAGAGTGTAGGTGTGGAAGTAAGGAAGATAGAAAGGTTTTGGTAAGTTGAAGAAGGTATGAGTATGTAGGAAGAAGGAGAGAGAGAGTGTGAAAGGAAAGATAAGAAGTGGGAAGGTGGAAAGGAATTATGGATGAAGAGGGCATGGATTGGGTGAGGAAGAAAGAGAAGGGTATGGATGATGTAGGTTTAGGCATAGCAGAGAGTTAATGTAGATACAAATGTGGGATTTTAGAGGAGAATTATGAACGACGAATTTTGCTCTGATATAACGCAAGCAGAGAAAAATAACAAATGCTTGTTTATTTAATTTAGAATACAAAATGTTAAAGGTCAAATTGAAGATAGCGTAATTATACAACTATATTAGGCTTTATATGCTAGACTCACCCCCTCTGCAGACCAGGGCGTCGGGGACGCCACGGTCCGGAGCGGCGGCAGAGCTCAGCCTCCGCACCGCGCCGCTCCTCTGGCGACTCTAAAAGGAGCTCCAAATTGGCGCTCCTTTTAGATGTCAGGGAAAATGCGCCCTAAAAGCGGCGGGCGCACTTTCCCTGACTCAAACGCCGCGGCGCGTCTGGTCGCCACGGCGTGAGGTCATCCCCGGAGCACCGGCCATGCGGAGGGCCGGTGACTCCGAGGGCGACCTCAGGAAGAGGAAGGGGCGCCGCTCGTGCGGCTGCCCCTCCTCTTCCGGGCCCGGAAGACGGCTCAATCAGCCCTCTGCCGAGGCCCTAATTCTCTTTGCTTTTTGGATATTACTTGATTGATTCTTTTTAGAAATGCATAATTTGCAATTGATATTGTGTGATTGTATGTGTGTGAACAGTTTTCTTTTTAATCAATAAAATTAAAATAAATAAATAAATAAATAAAAATAATTTGAGGCTAGTTGACAGAGTCAACTTTTGTGCTGACTGACATATGTCAACAGATATGGAAAACAAAATGATGGCCAACAGTTTGGAAGCGGTCAATGGACATCCCCATCCACAAAAAGGGAGACACAAGAGACTGCAGCAACTATAGGACCATAGCACTGATCTCCCATGCAAGCAAAATTATGCTCAAAATTCTGCAACATAGACTACAACCATATATGGAGAGAAAAATCCCAGAGGTTTAAGCGGGGTTCAGGAAAGGAAGAGGCACTAGGGACCAAACATACGATGGCTAATGGAGTGCACCAAGGAGTTCCAAAAGAAAATCAGCATGTGCTTTATAGACTATGGGCCTTTGCAGACTGCCAGAAATAGTGCAAATTGAGTCCACTTTAAGGGTTAGGGTTAGTGCTAGGGAATCATGGGAATTGTTTTTGGTTTTTTTCTGAGACCTTGAGTCTTCTCTGTCAGAGAGCTCTGGTGCCACAATAAAATACAGTTCCCATGATTCCCTAACCCTAACCCTTAAAGGGGACTCAATTTGCACTATTTCTAGCAGTCTGCAAAGGCCCTATGTCAAAGCCTTTGACTGCATGAAAGACTATGGAATGCCCTTAAAGACATGTGAGTGCAAACACATCTGATAGTCATGATGAGGAATCTGTACTCAGGACAAGAGGCTAATGTCAGAACAGAACACAGAGAAACAGAATGGTTCCCAATTGGCAAAGGGGTCAGACAAGGCTGCATCTTATCACCTTACCTGTTCAACTTGTATGCAGAACATATTATAAGAAAAGCAGATCTGGAACACCTACTAAGGAAGATCAAAGGAGAAAGTGCAAAGGCAGGCTTAATGTTGAACATATAGAAAAAAAAATAATGACCACTGAGAACCTTCACGAATTCAACCTTCACAAGTTCAACCTAGACAATGAAGAAATAGAAATAGTGAAAGATACTTGGGATCAAACATTGATAGAAATGGGGACTGCAGTCATGAAATCAGAAGACTAAGAATGGAGAGGGTGGCTATGAAAGAATTAGAAATGATTCTAAAATGCAAAGATATACAACTCAGCACAAAAGTTAGAATCATACAAGCCATTGTATTCCCTATTACCATGTATGGATGTGAGAGCTGGACAGTTAAGAAAGATGATAGGAAGAAAATCAATTCATTTGAGATGTGTTGCTGGAGAAAAGTGTTGAGGATCCCATAGACAGCCAAAAAGACAAACAAATGGGTCCTAGAATAGATCAAGAAGGAAACCTCCCTGGAAGCCAAGATAACCAAACTGAGGCTGTCATATTTCAGACACATCATGAGAAGAAAAGACTCATTAGAAAAGACAATAATGTTGGGGAAGGTGGAGGGAAGTAGGAAGAGAGGAAGGCTACATGCTAGATGGATGGACTCTATTAAGGAGGTCATGGATATGGGTTTTCAGGATTTAAGCAGAGCAGTGGAGGACAGAGGGTCTTGGAGATGTCTCATCCATAGGGTTGCCATGAATCGAGATCGACTTGAGGGCAGGTAACAACAAACAACAACAACAAACTAAGGAGTCTTTATCCCTCTTACCAACCAACTTCCTAAGATCTCTTCCCAATGGAAATGCCCTCTGACTTTCATAAGAATAAAAATCATTTCCCTCATGTAGAACGTTCTGGATTGCCATTTGAAGAGCACGAGATATGTTTCGGAATAAGTAGAAAACTCAAATAAGACGGAAACGACCTGAAGGTACATAACAAGAAGAAAACTAGAGCTAAACAGCTGTAGTAATATAGTTCAGATTAGCCATTCCCACAGTTGGGTTCCCAGAATTTCTAGAATCCTTGATCAGTAGTCATGTTATCTGGGACTCTTTGGAACTAAAATCCAACAGCATGTGGAGAACTAAAGTTGGGAACTACTTCTTTCAAATGGATCACTGTAGAATAGAGGAAGTGAGTAAAGGGGGGGGGGGGAATAATGGGCCTGGTACAGACGTAATACTAAACGATAACGTACTGTGGTGTGAATGAACCTAGATATGCCACAATTTGATTTTCGTTTGTCAAGAAACCCCAGTTTAATAAACCATGGTTTCCAGTTCAGAGAGAATAACAAATTCTAGTTAGTTTAAACCAAGGAGCAGATTCCTTCAATCTCAAACTTGCAACCACAGCAGGGAAATAAAGAGGGGACTGGGGCTCAAACAGACATTACAGGGGGCCTCTGGAGTGAATAGTCAGGTATCTCTCGCTCCATCTGGGGAGTGGTGGAGTTTCAAAACCTGCTCTTACTCAATACACCAGCAGCCATTGCTCTTAATTATGATTTAGCTTTACATCTGAACAGGGCCACTATGGGCATAAGAGATTTTATACCTGGCAACTTTTCACAGGTGAAAACGAACACATATTGCCAAGCAACATCAAGATGTGATCAAGATGGCAACTTAATAAGGGAGAATGTAGAACTATGATTCAAAGACATAGCCGTGTTAGTCTGGAAAATCAATATGTTTAAACATATATGTGAGGAGGTAGGCTTAAGTCTATGAAATCTGATGCTGCTTAGTCTCAAAGATGCTACAAGTTCCCTTTGCATACAAGCTCAGAGAGACTGCAGAAGTTTGCTTTTGCCTGAAACTACTAGGGAAAGACAAAATTCTGCAAATCCTTTCCTTTCCCTTCCTTGCTGAGTGATTTCAATGAAAACTACTCTTGCACTTTGAACTCAGTTTTCAGCGACTGAAGTAATAGGTGGAATAGGGAGAAAGTGGGAGCAGGAGAGAGAAACTGGTAGCTGAAAAAGTACCTGAAAAAAGTGGGACAACTAATTTGGACTATCCATGTCATATCAGGACAGTTGGAAGATATTAGACTGGTATCTCAAAATAACTGCATACAGACCTTAAAAGTACAATATATGAGAAGTTTTCTTGATCAGGGGGCTTTTCAATTCGGCGGGGGGGGGGGGAGCGATGTTGCACAAAGTTATAAATATATTTCATATTCCTTGGTGGAAATCATAGCTGGGCTGATCCCCTGCTCCCTGAAATTCTGAGGCATAATAAAACACATTTCTTGCTATTTTGCTAGTCTGTTATCATCTGTTTTGTCAGAAATTATTTGAATTGATTTCAAAACTCTAGAAGTATGCCATGTCTTTGAGGACTGTACCAGGAGGTTTGATTTTAGTTGAGAAAACAGTAGTTATGCAGCTCCTCCCACAGGCTAAG